>OX438707.1:2500000-3750000 GCA_949316375.1 Mythimna vitellina
TGCGTTCTAGGACTACGGGTTTCCTTTTCAGAAATTCTCCGCGGTCCTAGCTAGCGGGCATCGGCCCTGCTCGGCCCCTACGGTTTGCTGACATCTCTTTGAGGAGCGCGTGGATTACTACGCGCTGTTGACGACTGGGCTCGGTCCTGTTAATTACCGAACAGCTGGACGGCGAGCTACCCATTGCTCGACGTCCGCAAGTCCGCGTCTATCGTGGTTGGTAGTCGGGGTCGGAATTACGGTGGCTAGGGCGTGAGGACCGTCGTTCCCTCACGTGTGAAGCCTCCTCCTTCGCTAGCATTACTGCTTTGCAAAAGAAAGCGACCCCCTGCCATTCCTCCTCGCTCCGGCCAGCAAATGTATTGGGTCAGCCTTCTCGGTAAGGTTCGCTCAGTTAGTTGATACTAAAATAATTTTCAGCTTCGTTTTTGCTGAAATCACGCCTGTTTCAGTGATTCCACATATTGTCCAGCTGCGTAGACACTTGAAGTATAAAACTACACACCAATTTTACATCACAATATCCACTAGGAATCAATTTGCGAATAATTAAAACAGCCGCTGAACTTCACTCAAAGAAATCCCGCCAATACAACTTCAACTGCGTTTTAACAGTGTGAAGTAATACTGTGTCTTCATAATCAATTATTTATTAATAGTTTTTGCCCGCGACTTCGTCCGCGTAGAAGTCGAAAATGGTTTTATAAGGTTTTTGAGATACGAAAATATGAAATATTATTTATTAACTTCGTCATGAGTGATAGTCCATTGAATTGTACGGCAAGCGATATTGTATCTTAAGATAAAATATTATAGTATCTTAGCAGTATGCAACGCCCCTTAGTGAACTCCACTGCGGGTGACGTAACCTACGACAAACTTATTATTTACGTTTGGTACAGTAGTCGGGTCTAGGGATCGAACTGCAAAATTAAGTTTGTTTTTAATTGTACATTTTTTTTCCGGGATAAAAAGTACCCAGTGTGGTCCCCAGGATATTAAAGAATAATTATAGCAAGTTTCATCGTAATCGAACCGGTAGTTTTTGCGTGATGCCTAAACAAACAGACAGACAGACAAAAATTTTTTTAATCACATTTTTGGGTTCGGTGTCTTTCTAGTAACACCCCAAGTTCCCCAGTTCTAGGACATTTATTTTTTTGATATTTTCAATGTACAGAATTTTAACTTATACAGATTTATTATAAGTATAGATGATTTATGATTTATTAAGATTTTTCGTACTTATGAAATGTGATATTGCTACCCAAATATATATATGTACTAGGGCTACAAAGGGGTTTCACAAACATGATCGAGTTACATTATGAACCCAAAGTTAACAAAACCCTGTTTTTCTTCCATTACTAGCAGAGGTACCCTTTAAACCGTTTGAGCCAACAAAAAGAAACAACTCACATGCTGAAAACACAGTTGTAAAAATAATAAATTGAATTTTCTGTTAAATGTGACATAAGCTCGTAGAACTTGGAGACTGTATTGCGTTTTCAGGTGACATTATTTATTTAAACTTCATGTACATTTAGTGGTACACAGGACTTAATGCAGCAAAGCATTCCCTACCAGTCAACCTTTGGGTTAAAAAAGCGGGCAAGTGTGAGTCGGACTCGCGCACTGAGGGTTCCGTATAAACTTACCTAGGTAGAAAATATTTCAATTCCCGAATTGAGTTACGAAGATTTATCCGAATCGCAAAAAAAGTTTTTTTTTGTGACGTAACTATAAATTTACAGTTTTCAGATTTTTCCCTATATTTGTGCTATGACACCTTGCTTCATGCCAAATTACAGGATTCTAGGTCAACGGGAACCGTTTGATTTTTGATTCCCTTGAGAGTGTCTAAATATACGTTTTTTTACGACATAAACAGCCGTATCTTTTTTTTTCGTTAACTCAGAAATTTGATATTTTCACAGTTTCAAGGTATCGCAGAATTGAGTATATGGTTTTAATTTCAACTTGATACCTTTACGCGTTCCCGAGATAAAGGGTCTTGACTAGAATTATAAAAAACAATTTTTTTTATGTAGACTTTTACTTTGGAACTTAATTGTAATTATAATAGGAATTTCATTAAGTGCTTATACAAATGTACATTTGTGATTAACATAATTTTGAGTCTGATGAAAAATATGGATCGTGTCTGAGCTAAATAAATAATAATAATAAAATTACTATGTGTATATGTATTTAATGATACTTTATTCTATTTGAAATATCTAATATATAATTATTGTGTCCACCTAAACAGTGTTAGAGTTCCGTACCTCAAAAGGAAAAAACCGAACCTTTATAGGATCACTTTGTTGTCTGTCTGTCTGTCTGTCAAGACCCTTTATCTCAAGAAAGCATGGAGGTATAGAGTTGAAATTAAAACCATATACTCAGGTTTACGATCCCTTAAAGCTGTAAAAAAAATCAAACTTGCAAGTTAACGAGAAAATAAAATACTTTCGGTTTATGTGGCAAAAAATGAACATTTCGACCACTCGCACTTGCCCAGTTTTTTTTTTTTACCTAAAAGTTTGTTGAACTTACAGGTAGCACAAAATAGATAGTTACAGAAGTCAATCTACATAAAAAGCGCGCTCAAGCAACGCACACATAGACACCGCTCACGGACACGATATCTTGGCTCAATTCAGCTCAATGCGAGCTCGAGTGCTGTCCGTTTGAGACAAATAGACCAACAAAAAAACCTTATTATTTCAGCGGACGGTTGTTTAAATTCAACGTTCAACAGAGAATTGACGTTTTTAGGCTACCAGTTGTTTCAGAGAGGTAAGTACTTAGATATTTGCTTGTTTTTGGCTGGTTTGTTTTAACGTAACAAAGAACAGGCCCCGCGACGACAAAGAGAAGATGATTTTGTGGCCATGTAATATTTTTACAATTCAGATTAGGTAGGCATTTATCACCGCGCCCGGCCACACTCGGACAGTCCGTCGCCACGCGCTAACCCTAGCGCGATCGCCGAGCGTAGGTATGAAAAGTGAAGTACATACACTGACTTGACTGGCCTGTTGGTCTAGTGGTTAGTGGTCCTGACTGCTATGCCGGAGGTCGTGGGTTCGATTCCCACCCAGGACAAATGTCTGTGTGATGAGCACGATCATTTGTTCTGTGTCTGGGTGTAATTTATCTATAATATGTATTTAGAAATATATAAGTATGTTTATCAGTTGTCTAGTACTCATAACACAAGCTGCGGCGGCTGACGGCGTTATGTGATAGTTGTGGAATATTATTATTATTATACATGAGATTGACTTCTGTACCTATCTATTCTGTGACTGTAGTGAGTGTCCCTCAAACACGACCTTGTCACAGAACACAGTAACGTCAAATTAACGGCCATACTGCGTTCTCTCCCATTTTCTTTTGTGATTAATGTCTCAGTGGCACTGAGGCTTTTAAGACAGTTTAACGAGTTCCCTGCGAGCCACAGAGAGTGATTACGTGGATCTCTTTCATGATCACTGTGATTATAGTGGCTTGGTTCATAGCTGGCTTGTGTGTTTTTAATATTTTGTGCGTTACCTGAGCCGCATAATGCCACATGAGCTTTAAAAACTATGGTACTTTTTTTTTAGGTGGGACAATCGTCTAATGACAAATCGCGCTCTTGGGCGGAGCGGGAGATAGTGTCAGACTTTTACTGACTAAAAACCCACTCCTGTTCCTTCGTTGCCTTCGTCCCAAGGCCCCGGGTTTCGCTTTCACACTACCCGTGGCCCCAGTAGGCTTCGACCCTGCTGGGCCCCTACGATTTGCTGACATCTCCCTGAGGCGCGCGTGGAACAATACGCGCCGTCGACGACTTGGACTCGGTCCGGACGGTTAGCGGACGGTCGGACGGCGGGCTGCCCATTGCTCGCCATCTGCAAGCCCACCCCTAAGGCGGACGGAAATCGGGATCGGAATCCCGGCGGTGGTTGGGGCGTGAGGACCGTTCCTTCACGCGATCGGCCGCCTCCTTTGCAAGCATTACTGCTTCGCAGAAGGAGGCGACCGCCTGCCACTCCTCCTCGCTCCGGACCATAGCCTGAACCAAGGCTCGGCGCGAGAGATCGCCGCCGCCGATCGCCCTCACGAGGACACGGCGTTGCTCTGCCCAAGCGGGGCACACGTCCACCGTGTGCTCCACCGTGTCCTCCGGGGCGCTACTTGAAGTCTCTTAATTAATTTATAAAGAAGCGTTAAAACACTCAGATATTACTAAAACCAACATTGCCCTTTTTAGCGAGGGTTGCAATAACTCCTTCCCTCTCCTACTATCTACTACAACTCCTAACCTCATAAAGCAGTGAAAAAATCAAAACAAGTCAACGAATACTAAAAATATTTATTTAAACTTCATGTAGTGGTGGTACATAGGCGGACTTAATGCCACAAAGCATTCTCTACCAGTCAACCATTGGGTTAAAAAGACAACACTGTGGTAGGTGTGCTCAATAAATAAATAACAGAAATTTTTAAAATAGAATGTAGAATCGTTTAATATTCTCCGTTTAGGCGCATATTTTGATACTGTCATGGGAATGAAAACCTATAGGGTACTTCCTGTTGACCTAGTATACTGTTTGGCAAGAAGCAAGGTCTGAAAACTGTAAAATTATAGTTACGTTACAAAACAATTACTTTTTTGCGATTCGAGAAAATCTTCGAGGATCCATTCGAGAATTAAACTATTTACATAGGTAAGTTTTTACGGAATCCTCAATGCGCGAGTCCGACTTGCACTTGACCGGTTTCTTTTACTGAATCGAAAATATCATTCTGAAGATATAGCAGTTTATTCGCCAGTGGCCACTATCTTTATGGATGGCCCTGCGTTCGATCTAAAGACAGTGTCATAACATTACTTTATGGGCACTAAAATCTTTCATGTGTAATGTTGCATTGTATTTTATTGATAATGGCGTTTTATTACAATGAGGAGTAATAAGATTAGCGTTTTGAAAGATACATGACACTGTAAAATTGTAAATACAGTTAGATTATCATTTTTGAGCACTAAGGAATTTCCACTATTTAAATATAAATTCGAAGACATGTGACATCCACCAACCCGCACTGGGCCCGCGTGGTGGATTACGGCCCAGTCCCCTTTCCTAGAGAGGAGGCCTGAGTCCCAACAGTGGGAACATTATAAGGCCGACTATGCTATGCTATGCTAAATATAAATTACGTAATTTCTTGCTACACAATCCAGGATTTCTTCTCACGATAAATGATTGAATTATTATGTATTTTTAACATTTATAATTCTATTGACTCTATTTTTAATATTTGAATGTATGTATGTTAGTACATATAATCTGTAATTTATTATTGTATGATTAATTGGCAGGATATAATGGAACTATAATTCATTATTAAGTTTTAACATCTGTTCAATATAACCTATGCCCACAATAAAGACATTTTAACTCTGATTATAATCTATCTCGCGATATTGTAAACTGTTGAAAGATTGTGAACCGTAACATACGGCTTACAATTTAACGCATTACTTTTCAGTAGATTAATATAATCTAACGAAGTGAAAATGTGAAATTGTTAAATGAACGGAACGCATCTCGCACTGTTTGGTCTAACGTCATGTGCCCCAGAATCACCGAGTCCCTTTTCGTAGGCCTAGTCCATTCAGAGCTACCAACCGTTATTTCTGCGCTCCTAGTATCATTGGTGTAATTAATGATTCTATTGGCTTTGTTTTTATTACTTTTTGGGATTTTAAATAATCTAATGGTATTTTAAGCGTTGAAACAAACAAAACACAGTTTAGTGACTAAAGTATATAGACATTACGGTTTACACACAAATTGACAGACGGTGGCAAAATTTCAAAAGCACAATATGGCTAAAGTGCACTACGTGAAAGGAGCAAATTGTCCCGACTACCAACACTACCACTAAATAAGCTACTTAGCTACGAAATTGATTTACTTAGTTAAGTCAGAAATGTGCTCAAGAAACACGCACACATACATACATTTCTTTTAATTTCTCCTTTCTCAAGTCTGCTGGAAGAAATTTCTTTGGAAATAAGCAGTACCTTTGTACTCTTGTCTACTTTGTGTTGTCTTTTTCTGTTTTTGTGTGTACATAAATAGTAAAATAAATAAATAAGAAATCTTTAATACTACATAAACAATTAAAAAAATACAACATTTATCACAATGTCAATCCACCTACAATCTTAGTCTTATCAAGTTCATGATATGCTGATAACTGATATTTGATTTGAGAAACCAGTGTTTCATCATATTAATTATTCCATATTAATTCAAAATAAATAAGATTCAATGGGCTTCATCAGAAGGCTAAAGTCACTCAAAGGGCAATGGAAAGGACTATGATCGAATTGTTTCCTTGCGAGCTCGCATGAGAAATGAAGATATCCGCAGGAGAACCACGGTTGCCGACATAGCCCGAAGATTTTATTTTTTTGTTAATTGATATAAACTAGTGCTTGACTGCAATCCCACCTGATGATAAGTAGTGATACAATCGTTGATGGTGAGGCGCACTCACCACTCTAGCCTTGAAGACACCCAAATTATAATCGGACGGGAAGACCGCAGCAGGCAAATTGTTCCAGTCGTCGATACACGCGGTATAAAAGACGAATTGCCAAACTTAAGTAGCAGTCAAGTGGACAGGGCACATTGCTCGCAGAACAGATGATCGATGGGGCCGAAAGGTTCGGTCCGGGGGACCGGTCGTTATGGCTACACAGGGAGGCTTATTTATTTATTAAAACTTTATTTACATTGGTGGTACATAGGCGGACTTAATGCAACAAGGCATTCTTTACCAGTCAACCTTTGGGTTAAAACAAGACAAGACTGTGGTAGGTTTGCACAATAAACAAATAATAGATACTTCAAAAAGAAAAAAGAAGAAAAAACTAGATATTTATAATAATAAAATACATATATATATATGCTAAAATTATAAACTAATTAATACTATGAAAAATATTGTAGCGACATCTATGGCGTCACATAAGAACTAATCCTCTATCGCGCAATCAAAGTTCTCCGCGCGATTAGAACATATAGAACAGCCCGAAATCATCTATCGGGCAGTTGCAGCCCACCAGACATAACATCCCGTCTGGTCGGAGGATCCTCCCTTTTCAATGGAGGTTTGTGGGACTTTACTCTCTGTTCCGCATACCTCCAAACTGGTGACCCTCGACAAAGAACGTCAGCGCAGCCTTCATGCAGCTTCTACCTCGTGACGTCATCATCACTTCCTCAAGCTTTCGAGCAGCGAGCTATACAGCCAGCACCCACGGCTATAAAGGGTATCCTGACCACCAGCACGCCTACCTGGTCATACCTGGTCACCACCCTCAGCCTCATCAGCGACCTTGGCGAAGCACACTGCACCTTCGGCCAGTCACATGAAGAGCAATGAAGAACCTCTCCTGGTCGACGCAAGCAGTCAAGCCACTACGTCGCACAGCACCGCTCCGACTCACTGGAGCCAGCAGCACTACTCCGACTCACTGGAGCCTGCAGCATCATCCCGACTCACTGGGACAACACCACCCCGACTCACTCAAAAAAAAAAAAAAAAAAAAAAAAAAAAAAAAAAAAAAAAAAAAAAAAAAAAAAAAAACCGACTCACTGGGGCATCACCGCAGACAGTTCCGACTCACCGAGAACTATGCGGCATTCGGTTCCGACTCACTGGAACCAACCTACCAATGGCCTGGCACGCATGAAGAAACATCAAGAACCATCGATCTCCGATCTCCAGAGGGGAGTGATGTAGCGACATCTATGGCGTCACATAAGAACTAATCTTGCATCGCGCAATCAAAGTTCTCCGCGCGATTAGAACATATAGAACAGCCCGAAATCATCTATCGGGCAGTTGCAGCCCACCAGACATAACATCCCGTCTGGTCGGAGGATCCTCCCTTTTCAATGGAGGTTTGTGGGACTTTACTCTCTGTTCCGCATACCTCCAAAATATCTAATCATTAAGAGAACTTAATAATAATTCTGACGAAGACCGAACTAAGGTTGAGAGGACTTGCTTGGAGGGTTGCTTATGTCCAACTGTGGACTTCGTTCGTGGTCTTTCGGCTGAAATGATAATGATGAAAGATTAAGAAGAAACAAAAGCGAGTAAAGTAACAGCATCTAACTAGTATTTCCTACATAAACCGAGATCTTAGATAAGTTTTTATGAGACTCTTTAAAAAGAAAGTTTATCTTTTATACGATAAGGGAGGCCCATTATTTTTTCCTGAAGTGCCCTTGAAGGGATACAAAGCAATTGGATAATATCTTTTGATAAGTTTATCAACATTTTTTTTTTTGACCTGGTGAATCGTCAAACACATGATGACACGTGATGACATACGGCCTCATTAGAAGGCTTAAAGCCACTCAAAGGGCAATGGAAAGGGCTATGCTCGGAGTTTCCTTGCGTGATCGAACCAGAAATGAAGTTATCCGCAGGAGAACCAAGGTTACAGACATAGCCCGAAGAATCGCTAAACTTAAATGGCAGTAGGCAGGGTACATTGCTCGCAGAACAGATGTCGGACCAGCGTCACGCAACGCAGCGGCCAATCGTGCCGTCAAAATTTCTATGTTTTATAAATTTTAATTCATTCCCTCTTGACTTAGAGACCCCCAGACCCCCTTATAACAAGATGAACTTACCTACGGGACAAAAAAAATGCTGAATTGCCAAAAATTGGGCCCAATTATGGTAATACTTCGTCGTGATCCCCAATAAAAAAAATCCTTTTGTGTCCTGAAGTACCAGGAACACATTCCAACAAAGAGCTAATTCCGTCGCTCAAGTGGTCATATCGATCGCGCACTAAACGTTCCTATTATTTATTCAAGGTAAGTGACCCGTGAATAGTCGTGGGTTTGGTTGAAACCGGGATCTTCCTTACGTTTTCCTTTAAAAGGGTAAAATTAAGGATAATGGAGCGAAAGGAATATAAATTTTGGGTTATTTTCATTGCTTAATCGTGTAAACTTCCATTGCTGACTAAACATAGGGATTTCAAATACTGTTTTTTGAGTGAAATTGTTAAAACTTTAGTAGATAATATTACTGTTTTTAGCGTTTTATTCCACTTTTTTTTTTGGTGAGTATGTTGGTTGGATGCGGTTGTCAGGAATTCTAGAAGTTGCCACCAAAATCTTCCAAAAGTGGATGTTAAAGTAATACCAAGAAGATCAAGACGGTCGGTTATCGGCACAGTTACATCCCGGAAAGAGGGCTAGTATAAGGTAGAAAAACGACTCAAATACATCAAATTACAAATAACCTACACCCATAGTTTGAACATGATTTAGAACTTTTTCAATTGGTTTTTTAGAGGTACGCGGAACAGCGTGTAAACTCAGCAAACCTCAGTTGAAAAGCTAGGATCCTCCGAACAGGCGGATGTTCTGTCTAGTCCATCAACGCACCCACTTTTCTATTGGTATTGCACCCATATTATTATGTGACAGGAACCACTTACCATTAAATAAGCCGGCAGCTTGTTTATCATATACCATCTACAAAAAAAACCTACTCGCTAAGTAATTTTTCAAGCCGAGACCTACAATCAAACTGCAAACGTAGCTACCAGGGCATTATGAACTGATGCAGTACCTACATAATAGCCGGTGACGGCACACATTATAGGTAATCATAGTCGTTTTCTGCTCGCCGTGTACGTTTGATGCAGCTGACATGGGTCCCAGGCGGGCAAGTCCCTTGTACATTATAATGCTACAATTATTATCAATAAATGTCTAGTTTGTGAGTTCACGTCCGAGAGTGTCACAATTCACTACACGGCGCTCATAAAAATTGACAGTTCGTAAGAATTCTAATGCTGAGGCTACATTATCGCATAAATATTCGTGTCGCGTTGTCGCGATTGTTGTCTATATTAGCGGTTAATCGCATTTCTACGGTTCTGCGGGCGATAATTCGTGTGAATTAAAATGACACTAAAAAGTGGTGGCTTTGTATATAATAATTTATTTATTTCGTCTTGTGCTGTACCAAATAAATTCTTTTTCTTTCTTTTATTCTTCCAAAAAGTACACAAAACACAATGACTAGATAACATTACATTACACTGGTTAACTCCAAAAGTGAGTCAATAACTCCCAAACTGAGCACTGCTCGTATCTTGGGTAGTCGGCGGTCCACCGTTTTATTAGTGCAGTTTGACAACAGTTTAACAATTTGCCTGCTGCGGTCTTCCCGTCCAACTATAATTTAGTTGTCTTCAAGGCTAGAGTGAATAGGCTCTTAATAAACTAGTGCGCCTGACCATCAATGATTGCATCTCCGCTTACCATCAGGTGGGATCGCAGTCAAGCACTGGTTTATATCAATCAAAAAAAAAAAGTCTGTTTTAAAATGTATTATCCTATTCTGTTGGTGCATAATATGTCGGTAAATAACTATTTGTTACAAGTGTAGGTGAAATATTATTTGGTAAAAGTCAGACACGCCCTTTCACTCTGCCTTAGAGCGAGAGAAGTTATTAGATAACGCTGGGTCAGCTAGTATTAGGTACCTACTGTAATTGGAACACGTAAAACTGTGAAACAAATAAAAACCAGGCAAGTGCGAGTCGGACTTGCGCCCTGAGGGTTCCGTACAAATTTACCTATGTTAATAGTTCGATTCTCAAATTCGATGATTTTTTTCCAAATCGCAATTTTTTTTGTGACGTAACAACAAATTTACTGTTTTCAGATTTATTCCTGTATTTGTGCTATGAGACATTGCTATATGCCAAATTTCAGGATTATAGGTCAACGGAAAGTACCCTATGAATTTTGATTCCATTGAGAGTGTCGAAATACACGTTTTTTGCGACATAAACGGCCGTATCTTTTTTTTTCGTTAACTCATAAGTTTGATTTTTGCACAGCTTTAAGGGTTCGCAGACTTGAGTACAGGTTTTAATTTCAACTCGATGCCTCTACGCGTTCAGACAGATAGACGGATAACAAAGTGATCCTATAAGTGTTCCGTTTTTCCTTTAGAGGTACGGTACCCTAAAAATTGTGGTTTTCGTGCTGTACGGTTCCTTACTTAATTTCATTTTAGCGAGACTAAAGTCTTTACCGACATATATAACTACATAGCTAGGTATCCCCCCCCTACCTACCACTTTCGTGTGGAAAATTACATGTAACGTGAATTCGTTGCATAGTTGATGGCGTGCGTGCATGCATGTGCCTACGTCACGCGAACTGCACCAGTTCCCGTGTTTAGTATTGAGTTGTTCACTGTTAAATTAAATATTTACTTCTTTCCTGTTTCGTAAATAGAATATAATAAACTTCTTTGGTTTCGGCCCCGACTTACGAGTTGTAGGTCGCTGGTTCAAACCCAGCCTGGCGCATTACTTTGTGTAATTTATTTCATCACCACTGCTCTCAAAACGGTGAAGGAAAATCGTGAGGAAACCGGCATGTTCTAGAACCAAAAATTCGAGGCCATGTGACATCCACCAACCCGCACTGGGCCCGCGTGGTGTATTACGGCCCATTCCCTCTCCTAGAGAGGAGGCCTGAGCCCCAGCAGTGGGAACATTAAAAGGCTGATTATGCTTATTATGCTAAACTTTTTTGTAAACCAAAAAAAAGTAATACTACTTTTTTTAATAGCCTATACTACTGTCCCACTGCTGGGCAAAGCCCTCCCTCAACTTCTTCTAGGTATTCAGAGGTGACGAGACGACCTAGATGCCTACCGCAAGGACTGGTTCGAGGTGGCTCAAGAAAAAAATACACAACTTATACATAAACTTAAATCTAAGGGTGTTTTAATATCGTGCGTATTTCATCACGCATGCGGGATTGCCCTGCAAGCAGAAAATTTCAAAATGTAAAAAAACGCGTCCCGTGTGCGTATTCTACGCATGACAATAAATACTTGAACATTTGCGGGGGTTGCGCGAGCGGGGCAATCAAAACCGCACTATATTAAAAACGGGCACGCCATAATTATGGTGATAAGTCCCCTTTTTGAGGAGTGGCTGGGAAGACAACACGGTATCCTTACCTTCCGGATGACGCAGGTCCTCACCGGACATGGTAAGTTCTGGAAGTTCCTGCACCGGATTTGTGCGGAAGATACGCCCGGGTGCCACTATTGCGTGGACCGCTCGAAAGACACAGTGGAGCATACGGTAGAGATGTGCCCCGCCTGGGCAAAGTACCGCCATGTCCTCGTGGGAGCGATCGGCGGCAGCGGACGGTGAGCAATGGGTAGCTCGCCGTCTCACTGTCATATTTATGATGGGTAGGTTTGTCAAGGTGCATGTATTGCATGGAGCATGATAAATCATTTCTGTGTATGTGTAGGTACCTATTTATTTTTGTGATGACCTACTAACATAAAGTTTTCAATTCCAACTCACTATGGGCCTAAAAATTTAATGATTTTTTATTTGTGAGATACCGCTTTTCGGTTTTGTAGGGCAGTTTGAGAGGTAAAACTTTCTATCAAAAAAGTGAGTCGATCTTTTAAAGCTTCTTGAAAACAGAAATCTTCAATCCACTTCGGTAATTCATCAACATCATCATCACTTCAGCCGAAACACGTTCATTATTGGACATAAGCCTACCCCAAGTGTCTCCACAACGGTAGGTCCTGTGCGTCTCGCATCCATCGGATACCCGTGACTCTCACCAGGTCATCGGAAAATCTTACACGGTTACCACGCCAAAACCCTTTCAGCCCCATTGACCATCTGTTCCGCGAGCAACGTACGGGCATGGCACGTTGCTCGCGGAACAGATAATTAGATGACCAAAAACTAAAATAACTAACCAAATCTCCCTCGAGATCTATTAATTGAACAGCCTTTGTGTAGATTAATTGAAAATAAAACTATCGAGTTTAGGCTGACCTAAATCGCTTCATTATTTACTATCTTACTTCAAGCCACAATGACATTGTTTATGTTATTGTGACATAACATACAAACACAATTAACCTATGTAATATTATGTAAGGATAAAAGTTAAAAGGAGAAACTGACTGACTGACATATTTATTTATTTATTTAAACTTCATGTACAGTAGTAATACATAGGCGGATTTAATGCAACAAGGCATTCTCTACCAGTCAACGTTTGGGTTAAAAAGACAACACTGTGGTAGGCTTGCACAATAAACAAATAACAGATAATTCAAACAGAAAAAATAAAATAAAAAATAAGTTATATATGCTAAAATTATAAACTAATGAATACTATGAAAAATATCAAATCATTAAGAGAACTTAATAATAATTGTGACATGTCAACGCACAGCCGAAACCATTGGAAATAGGAACGTGAAATTTTATACAAGGCTTCCTTTTATAACGTAAATGAGCAATAAAAGAGGATTTCTCAAAATTCACCCCTTAAAGGGATGAAACTGTGGTCCAAAATTTATATGGAGAAACCTACTTTTCCGCGAGCGAAGCCGAATGAAGGACTAGTTTTTAATAGTCAGATAAATTTCATTTGAAGAATAAAATATGGCTGATTGACTTAAAAATATGTGGAATCATTGAAACAGGGGCGATCTCGGTAAAATGGAGCTGAGAATTTCACTGTAGTGTTAACTACCCCAGCGAAGCTTGCCGAAAAGATTACATTTGCTGCGAAAAACTACAAAAATATTACAAATTACAATGTGTACATCTGCCGTCCGAGCGTCCGGTAACCGTCTGGACCGAGCCCAAGTCGTCGACAGCGCGTATTGTTCCACGCGCGCCTCAGGGAGATGTCAGCAAATCGTAGGGGCCCAGTAGGGTCGAAGCCTACTGGGGCCATGGGTAGTTTTTTTGTTTTTTTTTTTTTTAATTCTGGATAGGTTCGCGCTTGACCGCCATCTCACCTGATGGAAAGCGATGAGGCGGTCGACGAAGGAACGTAGTGTGAAAACGAAACCCGGGGCTCTGGGACGAAGGCAACGAAGGAACAGGAGTGGGTTTTTAGTCAGTAAAAATCTGACACTACTTCCTGCCCTTGTCCCATCTTATTTGGGGTCGGCGCAACACGTTTTTTTCTTCCATTCTATCCTGTCAACCGTCATACTATCACTAAGTTCCTTTTCTTTCATATCACTCTTCACACAATCCATCCATCTTTTCTTTGGCCTCCCTCTCCCTCTCCACCCATCCACATGTATACTCAAAAAAAAAAGATGAATCAGATGAATATCCTACCTAAAAAAAAAAACCATGTGTACATCCATACTCCAATGGTAAACAAACTATTCATACTAAGACATGGCTTAAAAGAATTACTTTCCAAGCCAAAAACATTACTTATAAAAAATTCTATGTCATATATTTTTAATACCTATTAAAAATCAGCCATATCCGGACTTTATGTGGCACGATTTATGAGATACGGAACCCTAAAAATGTTCTTAATCGCCCATTAAAAACAAAAACAATAACAACTAGCTACCAGGCTCTCATAATACGCAAGCACACAAATTTAGCCAATCTTCCCAGGAGGAAACATAAATCTTCGTAAATCGGGATTACGTAACAGTTAGCCTGAATTTATTACCCAGGATCAATTTAACCTTACTATCTAAATAAATAGGGTCACGGTGACAGTTATGAACTCTAGTGGGACTTGATCGGATAAGTTTTCTTTTTTTCCGGGCGTCGATAAATGCGAAATTTTTGAAAAAATACGTAGGTAATATTAATCCAATACCCTTTTCAATCAAAATTAATCTCATATTGTAAAATCTTTTTTATTTATTGTAACCATGGAGTACCAGGAGGAGAACCAAGATCGCCAACATAGCCCGAAGAATCGCCAAACTTAAGTGACTATGGGCAGGGCACATGGCTTGCAGAACAGATGGTCGATGGGGATGAAAGATTCTAGAGTGGCGACCGCGCGCCGGAAAACGCAGCATTGGAAGGCCTCCCACAAGGTGGACCGACGACCTGGTGAGAGTCGCGGGAGTGCGGTGGATGCGAGACACATAGGATCGGTCGTTGTGCCGTCGCTTGGAGGAGGCCTATGTCCAACAGTGGACGTCTTTCAGCTTAAATGACGATGATAATGCTGACCATGGAGTTTCTTGCCGGTTCTTTTCCAAAGGAAACGTCAGGAACAATTGTAACCGTGCACTAGTTTCTCCCCTATGGCCTATGTGAAACAAAAATATTTTTCAATATACTTACTACAAAACTCGCTCTTATCCCTACTGCTTTTAGGCACGCATTTTACTGTTTTCGGCACTAGTGCGGAAAAATGCGCGAGTTGGCCCCGCCACAATGAATAGTATTTATCGTATCAGACTGGTTGCTAAGCAAACCCTACGAGTCGCCGGTCAATCCTTGTTTATTTATTTCTTTGTAAGTGTTTTGAAAAACGTCGTTTGATACCTGTGGAAATTCGTCACTGCAGCACTCAGCTATATCCATGGGTCATCCAGAAGGGAAACCCTGGGTCCTGGGACACAAGGCAAAAAAGGAACATAGGGTTTAGTCAGTATAAGTCTGACACATCCTCTCCCTCCACTCTAGGGCGAGAGAAGTCATTAACACTCTCGTTTGCGGCTCAGGCCAATTTCGCCTCATTCACAATGACAAACTTTCTCCACTTTGATATAAATTTACTTTTGAATTTTTGATCCCTCTCACTTCACCCAGAGTGGCAAAAGTCGTTTGATGATTTCCTACCCCAAAACAACCTGGTAACTACATTACAATTTCCATTCAATTCTTGCCTTTCGTGCCAATGCGTCCAGTTCATAAGTCGTTTTAAAGTAAATGCTAACATTAGCGTTGCGTGCTGTGAAATATTTATTGGGTTTACTGCCAAGCGCGCTGTAAACTTGAGTAAGCCGCTACTTACAAACAGTTTACGTTAGTTTATTTTACACTAGGAATTGGGTTAGTTTCAATGAAGTTTTTTTTTTATTGGGTGGGAAAATCATCTTATGACAAATCCCGCTCTTGGGCGGAGAAGGAGATAGTGTCAGACTTTTACTGACTAAAAACCCACTCCTTTTCCTTCTTTGCTTTCGTCCCAGGGCCCCGGGTTTCATTTTCACACTACCCGACGGTGTTGCTGAAATCTCTTTGAGGCACGCGTGGTACATTACGCGCCATTAACAAGTCGGTCCGGACGGTTACCGAACGGTCGGATGGCGAGCTACCCATTGCTCGTAATCTGCACGCTCGCGCCTACGGTGGCTGGTAGTCGGGGTCGAGGGCTCGGAACAGCCACTGTTTGAATTGAGGATTTCAAGTTGAAAACTTTTCATTGTTTTAAAATGAAAGTGCCAGGGTAACCCGCGAACCCGCTGGGTGTTACTCTGTAAAAGTATGCCTTTCCCTCTCGCTGCACCCAGAGTGGGAAAATTTATTTGATGATAAAAAAGCCAAATTTTAAAATTACGCCGCTAAATTTACAAAATTGATAAAAATTGTAATGCTGAGGCCGCATTTGCGTTTACATCATGAACTTTTGCGCTTTGACACGACACACGCAGTTGGAACCGGCCATTATCGGCTACCATGGCGAACATTGGTACGGCAAACATCGTATTGCATGGTCGGACTTGCATCTTTCATTTTGACTCGTGTTTACGGATCTACGGGACGGGTTACCTAAAGTATTGGAGTGGTACTCATTATAAGGGATCCAAAAAACGTTTTCAGCCATCTTGAATCATTATAAGCATCGCATTATCAGCCTTATAATGTTCCCACAGCTGGGACTCAGGCCTTCTCTCTAGGAGAATTAATGGGCCACAATCTATCACGTGAGCCAAGTGCGGATTGGTGGATGCCACATAATGTATTCGAATTTACAGTTCTAGCACATGCCGACCCTCACGATGTTTGCCTTTACCGTTTTGAGAGCAATGGTGTTGAAATAAATGATGGGTAACAGGATAGAATGGAAGAAAAAAACGTGTTGCGCGACCTCAAATAAGATGGGACAAGGGCAGGAAGATGATGATGATGATGATGATGTTGATGAAATAAATAACACAATGTAGGTAATGCGTTTGGCTAATGTGATCATCACACTAACAAAAGTAATAGCGACAACTTATACACACACGAGCTTTCGGCACAAAATGCTTCAAACTTAAACTAAAAATTATTTTATTTCACATAGGTTTACATGAGCACTTATAAAACGTCAGAAGCTAGTGCACGGTTCCGATTGGTCGTTTTCTATGAAGAAGAACCGAAAAGAAACCCCATGATTACTCTTCTAAAAAAAAAATTGTTTTTTTCGTGGAGATACAATCGAATGTGGTCCCAGCATTAGATTGATTCTCGAAATAAACCAAACGATTTGCTAGCAACATAAAGATTATTCCATAATTTTCTCACCTCATTGAAACTAGCCTCCTTCTGCGAAGCAATAATGCTAGCAAAGGAGGCCGATCGCGTGAGGCAACGGTCACCGATTTCCGGCCACCGTAGGCGCGGGCTTGCGGACGGCGAGCAATGGGTGGCTCACCGTCCGACCATCCGGTAACCGTCCGGACCGAGCCCAAGTCGTCGATGGCGCGTACTGTTTCACGCGTGCCTCAAGGAGATGTCAGCAAATCGTAGGGGCCCAGCAGGGTCGAAGCCTACTGGGGCCACGGGTAATGTGAAAGCGAAACCCGGGGCCCTGGGACGAAGGCAAAGAAGGAACAGGAGTGGGTTTTCAGTCAGTAAAAGTCTGACACTATCTCCCGCTCCGCCCAAGAGCGGGATTTGTCGTAAAATGATTTTCCCACCCGAATAAAAAAGGTGCCCAGCAGAGTCGAAGCCCACTGGGTTCATGCATTGACTTATGAAAAAGAAACCCGTGATCCTAGAACGCGTGCAACTAAAGGAATATAAGGTTTTTAATGAGTAAAAGGTAGGTGAGCCCCCCACTCCGCCCCAGAGTGTGAGGAGTCATTAAATGATTTCCGACCTTAAGAAGAAAAAAACAAGACAGCGGATGTTACTTTTCAATGAAGTCATACTTAAGCAAGACAAAAATAAAACGATCGAGAAGAAGCGAAAATAAATCTAAGACAACACTAAAACAATCAGCCAATCGACGGGCGGTGTTCCTGATGCCATTTGTTAAAACGATGGCAATTAAGCACCGCTCTCAGCGCTTCATCGGCTTTTTATTAATGGCAAGTAAGAAAATCTTCTGCAGTCTCTGATGTCCTGGTAATTGGACTCGACTATGTGAGGCTGGCGAAGATATTTTACAATGAAATCTATTTTATTTATTTATTTATTTTATTATTTATGAACACACAAACACACAGAAGAGGACAGGTATCTTAATATAAAAAATTGTACAAAGGTACAGCTTATTTCAAAAAGAAATTTCTTCCAGCAGACCTGCGAAAGAAGAGATTATAAGAGATGTAGACTATATAGTGTGTAGAAATAAACAAAGAAGAGTTTGTGAAATCTTAAGTAATAAATACTTATATACCTAACTCTACTAATAATTGTTAAGCTTTTCAACTTAACAAACAAACGAACAAAGTCTTCACTTTGTATATTTGGACGCGCAATCTTAGGTATTGCTATGTCGAATTGAAATAGTATATTTTTTATAAAAGTGGAGAACGTTTGTCATTGTGACCGAGGCGGAATTTGCCTGAGCCGTAGGCGAGGGTGTCATGAAACCGAGTGCTGCAGCAACAAATTTCCACGTTTATCAAATACTGCGAAGTTTTTTCAATACACTTACGGAGAAATAAATAAACGTGGGTGGACCGGTAACTCGTGGGGGTTGATTGGCACCCAGTCTGATATGATAAATGTAATAATATTGTGGAGGTGGTGAGCACGCACACTTTTCCGCACTAGTACGAAAAACAGTAAAAGTGGCAGGGATAGGAGCAGGTAATCAATTAAGTGTATTGAAAAATATATCACAATTAATATATTTGCAGTATACCTCCATCACTTAAGTATTCAATTATAAAATTGAATAAAAGGAATTGAAAATAATACTCAGTTACCAGGGCTGCAGTATTGTTCGAAAGTTAATTACCGTGGCTCTGGAACGTAAATGGCAAATAATGGAAAATTGATGGTTTTGGTAAGTAAAAATCTGACGCTCCCTCTCGCGCCGCCCGGAGTGGGACGGGTCACTTGATGATTTCCCAACTCAAATAAAAAAAGACGGGTAATTACCTAACAATTAGCTACATAACTCACTTTAACCACAGTACTTCCACTTAATAATGCATAAAAAATCAACAAAAATTAAACCCGATGACCTCCACGACCAAAAACCTTCTGTCCAATTCTCCATTACAAGATTACCAGACAATATTTTAATTATACTTAATTGGCTTCTAAATGCGACGTCCGTCCGTCCGTTGGGACATTTTCATTATACACATGTATGTACTAGGAGCACATAATGACGAACAGCGTGTAATTTGAGCAATGTACGCACAAATTGGATTAAATATAATTGGACTGTTAGGGGCTGTTTTGGTTATATTCACTTTTGCGTAATAGTATATATTTGAAATGTAAATTAAAAAGCAGAGAATAATATATAGATTTAATCAGTATATACCAGATAATAATATATGACAGTTATTACTTTTAAGGCTACAAAAAATAAGTTTCATATCCTTTGAAGCAGTACAAAGTTTTTTTTTCTAACAGGTAAAACGTTTCCATTACTAAACGTCGTGCGCACTTCCAATTTATTTTTGGCGTTATTTTTATGGTTCCGTACCCTTTGGGTATGTTTTTTTTTTATTCTCGATAGGTTCGCGCTTGACCGCTGTCTCAACTGATGGAAAGCGACGATGCGGTCGACGATGGAACGCGCTTACCTAGAAGCATGTAGCAATGAGACCCTATTGCTAAGACTCTATTGTTCATCTGTCTGGCACCAGGCTGTACCTCATGAACTGTAATTGCTAGAAAGTTGATATTTTCACAGATTATGTATTTTTGTTACTGCTATAACAACAAATACTAAACACAGAATAAAATAAATATTTAAGTGGAGTTCCCTTACAACCAAAGTGACTTTTTGCCGTTTTTTTTTTGATCGATATTAATAACGGCAACAGATAGACGCTTAAAATATTCACAGAATATTTAATTAAGCTTTAAAAATAAATAATGTATATATATACATATTATTATTATATTAATAATGTTTATTTTATTTTAAATAAAATAAACATTTAAAGAAAGAAAGAAAACATTTATTTGAGACTCGCACAGGACAAACAACAATAAAATAAAAAAGTAACTACTTAATCTATAAGTACTTAACTTAAAATAAAAAAAAATAAAAGAAAACCATATTAAAAGATAAAAATAAAAGACCTGTGCGAGGCCAAAAAGGCTCCTATCTCAGCATATGCTGCGATATTTTACAAAAAAGTAAAAATAACTCAGCGCTGGTGTTCTGATAGGGCCTGGTGATGCCACGGACACACATTTAAGGGGGCGGTATGCAGCGTGATTTTGTGCCGTTGTTTTGATCGATATTAGTTCGGAACCCTTCATGTGCGAGCCCGACTCGGACTTGACCAGTTTTGATTATTTTTATTTTATTATATAGAAGAATAAGAAAGAATTTTGTACACTGTATTTATTTTGCCCCAGTAAATATTTAAACGTGTAAGAAAAACATCATCGTAAAAACAAAATATAAACAATATTTTAAGTATCTAGGGTTCAACTTATATTATTTTATTCATCCTGGTTTACACATCACACTAATATTTATTAAAAGCGAAATTTTGTATGTATGTTTATTACTCCTTCACGCTCAAACGGCCGAATAGATTTGGATAAAATTTGGAAAACAGTAGACCATGTCCTGGAATAGCTCATAAGATATATTTTATCCTTGGAGTATATATTTCCTTGCGTTAATTTACTACTTTCACACAAGCAAAGCCGCAGAAACTAGTAGCATATAGTTTACCACCACTCAAAAAGTCTGGATATTTATTATTCAATGACGCTTTAAAAGTTAAACGAATTTTAATGAAACTAGGCACATAGATACACTATGTCCTGGATATGTCATAGATAGACATAAGATACTTTCTATTTTCCAGCAGTACGAACGTTTTTTTGAGATATTTTTTTTTAATTTCGCCAGCAAAATCGCTGATAGATATTAATAATATTCCACAACTATCACACAACGCCGTCTAGTCCCAAACAAAGCAGAGGTTGTGTTATGGGTACTAGACAACTGATAAACATACTTATATATTTCTAAATACATACATATATAGATAAAATTACACCCAGACACAGAACAAATGATCTTGTTCATCACACAAATATTTGTCCTGGGTAGGAATCGAACCCACGACCTCCGGCTTAGCAGTCAGGGCCACTAACCACTAAAGAAGAAAGAAAGAAAACATGTTTATTTTGCTCAAATAGACGCACAATAAAAAACAGCAATCTGTCGGACCATGTATAAACCGGGCTTAACTGTGCTGCACCATAGACACTAGACAAATCAAATCAAATCAAATCAAATCAAATCATTTATTCGCATAGAATGTGGGTATTTAACAAAGTTGGTAAAAGAAAAATATATATTGGCCCGTGCACATTCTGCCTGAGTATTGGCATGCAAAATTTAACAAATTAAGTTTCAAATTTAAATACAGTTGGAACACTAATAAAATAATTATTATAATAATTTCAAAATTAAATTTTAAACTTCAATACAGTAATAAGGAAAACTAATAAAATCATTAATATAATAATTTCAAATTAAAATGTCAATAATAGCTACTTAATGTCAATTATAATTAATGTCAATAATACTTCATGTCAATATACAGTGTTCATGGTCATGGTTCAAGGGTCATTCAAAAAATCACTTATTGTATAGTAACATTTTTGAGTCAAATATTCCTTGAGTTTGTTTTTAAATTGTTGAAGGGTGTCATTTTTTATGTTGTCCGGTAGTTTATTAAATATAATTGGACCCATGCAAAGAACACTTTTTCTAAGTAGTGCTGTTTTATAGCTGCTGACAGTTAAAAGATTTTTATATTGACTTCTAACGGGACCTTTCTTGGTGTCTGAGACCTTAGCAAATAGCTTTATGTTGCTTTTAACAAAAATTGCCATTTCTAAAATATACAATGACGGAAATGTAAGAATTTTTAACGACTTGAAGTAGGGTTCACAGCTATCTCTTGGTTTTATACCGCACATGGCTCTTATACAGCGTTTTTGGGCTTTAAATATGGTATCTCTTAAAGTACTATTACCCCAGAAAATTACTCCAAACCTTAAGACCGATGCGACTAAGCCATGGTATGCAACTAAAGCTGTCTTAATGTCAACTTTTTTTTTCAAATTAAATAGGACATACGCAGCAGTACCCAATTTTTTACAGACCTCTTCTGCTTGTGGTTTCCATGTTAATTGATCGTCTATAAGGATTCCTAGAAATTTCGCGACCTTCGTTTTTTGAATCGTCTGTCCGTTATAGTTTACGTTAACGTTTGGTGGAATTGTACGTTGATGAAAATGCATTATATTAGTCTTTACCAAATTTATTACCAAATTATTTTTATCAAGCCAATCAATTATATTTCTAAGACTATTGTTGATGTCCTCTTCATAATCACTAATGTCATTACATTTTATAAGCGCTGTGCTGTCATCGGCAAATAGAACCATAGGATGTCGAATTTGTTGAGGCAAATCATTTATATACAGCAAAAATATTGGAGGACCTAATACACTACCCTGTGGTACACCAAATTTGACTATTTTACCCTCAGATTGATATTTCTGTTCACATTTTGACTTAAGACAAATTCTGGATATCTCGGTATACTGTGTGCGGTTACTAAGGTAAGATTTTAGGAGATTTAACACATTACCCCTTATACCATATTTATTAAGTTTGCTTATTAAAATATCATGATTGACACAGTCAAAAGCCCTAGTCATGTCTGTAAAAATAGCACAGACAGGGTTCTTTTTATCAACGTTTATCATAACTTCGTATAATAAGTCATACAGTGCTGTATCAATACTTTTATTCTTTCTGAAACCTGCTTGCTCACTACATAGGATGTCATATTTTGTCAAAAATTTGTTAATTAATTCATAGATAATCCTTTTTATAACTTTGGAAAACACAGGAATCAATGCTATCGGCCTATAGTTAGCTATATCTTCTTTGCAATTCTTTTTATGTAGCGGTTTAACTATGACAGTTTTTAAAGCGTCCGGAAATACACCGGTGCTGATGGCTAAGTTAATAACATGACAAATATGCATGCTTATATTAATTGATACAAACTTTATAACTTTAGTTGCTATTTCGTCATATCCGACGCTATTTTTATTTTTCAACGTCCTTATTACCCTCATCCCACCCTTCACCACTCCTCACCCTTATTATCATCATCGGACAAAAACACATTTGTCCGATGTCTGCAGCTTAGTCTGTGGTTGTCTATGTCTATTGTCTATTGCACGTGGCCGGGACCGACAGAGACTAACCTATAATGTAAATATAAACCATAATGTAAGAAAAACAAATACAATATATAAATCCAAGTTGTGCGTCGCATCTAGGCAAAAATAGGTTGTTGCTCAGCTTATACCGTGACGCTGGACAAATCCAGCGATCTACGATGCTGATTTTCAGCAACCACCGTTTTAGTGACACTTTGGCGTTCCCTCCGTGAGTAATTACTAGACCAACAGGTCAGTCAAAATATTATATTAGTACATTGTAACTTAGATTTTAAGGAGTTGAAAAACAATTAATTTCACAAAGTAAGGTTTCCACATTCCCAACCTTTTCAAAATGGCTTCCATTTCTATTTTCACTGTTCATACTGAGCACGCTTAAGAGTGGCTCTCGTGGTTGCACCTTCCAGCTCCCTCTATTGAGGGTACATTCTTGACCTGATTATGAGAAATGAAGGTCGGATGTATAACGTAATAAATATAGCCAATGTATTGTCAAGTGACGTCTTTAGGATACAAATGGGTAGGCAGAGGTACAACGGTATTCGTTTTTAAATTACATACATTATATCGGTTCAAGATGCCGATGGGAGTGAAAATCTCCTCCATAGAACATATTATTTGGGTGATGAGTGGGTATCGAGCAATAAACAAACTATTCCGAACTACGCAATTGATTTATTTCGATGTAGACGACCTCGCGTCTAGCCCTCCTAGCCAAGTTACAATCATTTCGTTCGCGCCGAACGTCTCGAGTAGGCCACGCTTCCGATTCCTTTGTTCTGACCACGTGACTGACCGTTGAGATGACATCAGAACAAGGGAATCGGAGGCGTGGCCTACTCGAGGCGTTCGGCGCGAACGATACGATTGTAACTTGGCTAGTAGAGCAGCTACACGGTTAGCTTCTTGACCGAGCCCGAGTTATCGACGGCGCGTAGTGTTTCACGCGCACCTCAAAGAGATGTCAGCAAAACCGTAGGGGCCCAGCAGGGAAGATGCCATGGGATGACTTTTGAAAAAGTAACTTGGTGTCCTAGAACGCAAAGGGCCATTTCCTTGTTAGTTTCAAATTACTTTATTATTTGTATTCAGCACAAACAGAACGCAAACGGCCTTATCTTTAGATTGCGTTGATTTAAAAGGTGTTTTTTTTCTGCTCTAAGAAATAAGAAATCAGAAACGTTTGAATCGTCAAAATGTGCACGTTCAAAAGCGTAGATCTCTATGGAGAAGAACGTGCAAAAAACTCCATGGACACTCTTTTAAATCATATTAGCTTATTACGCTTACCATCAGGTGGGATCGCAGTCAAGCACTGGTTCATATCAATAAAAAAAAAAAAAATATTGTGAGTTACACAAATCTTCACAAGTTCATAAGGCTTAACTGAACTGAGAACTTAATAAATATTAATTTCAGCTCGATACGTAGACATGCTCCTGAGAAAAAAGGTCTTTAGGGACAGATGAACAGACATACAACAAAGTATTCCTATAAGCGTTCCGTTTTTGCAAGTGTCGCCGCAATGACAAGTCCTGTGCTTCTCGCATCCATCGGATTCCCGCGACCCTCACTAAGTCTTCGGTCCACCTTGTGAGAGGCCTTCCAACGCTGCGTATTCCGTAAGTGGTCGCCATTCCAGAATCTTTCGGGCCCATCGGCCATCTGATCTTAGATTCGAGGCAAATTCTTGGTCCTCCTGCCGATAATAGGTTTAAAAGTTATTTATTTATTATATACCATAATGTACACCATTTTATTTACAAAAGAAAACTAATTCAAAAATACATACATACAATGCAAATGAAAGAGCATGATTCGTACCTACTTTATGTTAAAATTTACTTAGTTTTACCTTTTTATTTTTTTTATTAATTCTTATTTTTTTATGGTATACAACAAAGAGTCATCATCATCTTCCTGCCCTTGTCCCATCTTATTTGGGGTCGGCGCAACACGGTTTTTTTTTCCATTCTATCCTGTCAACCGTCATGCTATCACTAACTTCCTTTTCTTTCATATCACTGTTCACACAATCCATCCATCTTTTCTTTGGCCTCCCTCTCCCTCTCCACCCATCCACATGTATACTCATAACTCTTTTAGTAACATGCGTTTCATCTCTCCTCTTTACATGACCATATCAAGACAAACGATTCCCCTTCAACAAAGAGTATATCTATCTATTTATTTAAAAATATATGTTTGCTATTTTTTTTTTATTTTTATTTGAATTTTTTCTCTGTATAAGTAGCCTGTCCCACCCAGTGATAATGTCACTTCCAGACAGAGGTACTCTTTGTTATCGCGTCAGTACTTTAACAGAGAAATGCGAATACCTATCTTTCAACAATTTTGATTGAAGGCAGAAAGATTCCATTAAAAAATATATCCTTGCCCCTACCTACCTACCCCACTAAAACACCTTAATCCCTTTCAATGATTACCCGAGCGGGAGCTGCCTCGGGCACAAGCAATTTTGCCCAAAAATATCTTCTTAATAGCAAAGGGTAACCTTACTTTTTAGTTGGAGTATTTGGAGATTTAGAGCGTAACACTGGGCACAGCTGTGCTAAATGCCAAGTGGTTAAACAGAATTAATTTACAGCCATTGCTTTGGAATATGAATGTTTTTCTATGTTCTTTATTTAAAATTTAAATTGTTGGAATAATTATAGGGTAAGCCAGGCATACGTGCCCCAATCGGTAATGTGGCCCACTTGCAAAACTAAAACACGTATTTAAAATTATATCTTTATACTAGCGACCCGCCGCGGCTTCGCACGGGTGCAATGCTGATCATTGTGGGTTGCACCTAAAAGATAGACATATACCATTGTAGACTTTTTTGTAGACCTCTTTACGGTGTACTATACTGTAGTACATTATTTTGATCTATCTCTTAGGGTTCAGCTAGCGTTTGCAATGTAAGCGCAAAAAATGTGTTTATTTAAGACATCACATTAGAAACCTTTAAAATCATCAGTGTTCCTCTACCATATTGTGCGTGTATTATACATATAAACCTATTATCTATTAAAAAAACGCATCAAAATCCGTTGTGAAGTTTTAAAGATCTAAGAATACATAGGGACAGACAGACACGAAAAGAGACTTTGTTTTATACTATGTAGTGATATAAAAATCAATGCCACTTTTCGTTGTAACTTTATAACTCAAGAACGGGCTCACCTATCCAAACCAAATGTTTAGGCTTTATTCGGACTATTTAGTAGATGGTTTAGGTGAAGTTTGCACAAAATCGGTCGAGCGGTTTTTTATTTATCACATTATTAGGCGGTACAAAGTTCGCAGAGTCAGCTAGTAAACTATATAATGCTAGTTGCATAGTTTATGTAATCGTTGTATAGTTTACATCGCCCTCATACTTGTAAACTAACCAGGGGCCCAAGTCTGCTATTTTTATGAATTCGTCATTCCAACACAATCCCATTGTCATTTTTCTAAAAGTTTGTAATCTAATAATTCATAATGGTCGATCATTGATCGGTCAATGATCTTGTGATAGAATGACAATATCGAGCTGTTTCGAAACAAATTAAAAGCAATGACTGCACAATGATGTTCTAACGGTAGGTCACTAATGAAAGGAACTGCCAAAATTTTGGCAGTTATCCGCATACGTCAAATATTCATGTACCAATATGTACGAGATTACCATTCTTTGGCACTTCTTTCAATGGAGTGTCAGTGGTTGACCATTGGAAAGTCATAATGACGCCATTATGTTTGTAGATTACCAAACTTGTCAAAATCAACAATTATGAAGTCAATGATAGACCATTCTGACACTATTGTAATAGCAGACTTGAGGCCCAGAACGGCTCATATAAGCACTTTTTAAATGCGTATCTTATTTTCCTAGTGGGGCACATTACTGACTGAGGCATGTATGCCTAGTATACCATATTGGATTTTCCCAGCAGTACATTACATATCATAATTATGATAGGTATTGTTCATTTTGTTACACTGTCACTGTCAGTCAATGTCGGAGGTACAATAGATAACCTAGACAACTGTGTTCTGTTTTGTCTGTGGTGGCTTGACACTGAAACTGTTTTTTGTTTGTTTTAGTTAGTGATCTTTTGTAATTTATTGTGCTTTTCAGGCAGAATAATAATAATGCTTTATTAAGTCTCGAAAAAAAAAACAATTAAAATTACAAACTTAATAAATCTTAGGTGAATTTTAAAATTGGTTTTGTCACAGATTATATCGCAACTGGCGTCATAGCTAGGTCAGGTTGAAGACACCAGTTCCATTTCCCACAGGGTTACATTAGTTTTAATTATCAATTTTAATGTACCTACTGCTGGGACTCAGGCCTCCTCTCTAGGAGAGGGAATGGGCCGTAATCCACCACGCGAGCCCAGTGCGGGTTGGTGAATGTCACATGTCTTCGAATTTTTGGTTCTAGGACATGCCGGTTTCCTCACGATGTTTTCCTTCACCGTTTTGAGAGCAGTGGTGATGAAATAAATTACACAAAGTAATGCGCCTGGCTGGTTTTAAACCCGCGACCTACACTCGTAAGTCGGGGCCGGTACCACTCGGCCACCACTGACTGACTTATGCTATGCTATCAATTTTAGGTAATACTAATAATTTTGAATTCAATGCATTTATAAAACAAGGCATAATTGTAATTAATTTGATTAAAATAATGTAATAATCATGAATTTAATAAATTAATAAAGTACAGAATAAACATGTTTTCTTTCTTTATTCTAAATGGATTACTGTGGCCCTTGCACGAGCTCTTACGCGATACCTTTGACGACCTAAACTCAATCGTAAAAGGGATGGAGCTATATAGAGTGTATAGCTCCATCACTCTTTCTCGCTCGCACGCTTTAAAACGTCATGGTAAAACCCCGGATCACAATCTTTTACCATAGTTTAATGTGTCAAATACCCATCTGCGTAAATACTGATTTTTCTGTCCGGGAAATCTCTCACCAACAGAAAATGAGAGCAAGGTTGAAAGAGCACCCTTCATGTCGTGGCCCACTTACTGTCCCCGACAAACGTTGATCATTGTACTTCCTCACATCTCTGCGACCCTAGTAAGGATCAGAGTGTCTACAACAAAAACATTTGTACACACTTTATTTACTTCTATAAATATGTACTTCTTTATATCTCTGCGACCCTGGTAAGGATCTGAGTGTCTACAAGCAAAAACATTTGCACGCACTTTATTTATTTAGGTACTTTTTTATGTATAATGCATAGTGCTGATTGTACTTAAGAGGGCCCTTTTTCACTCGCCTATCGTCAACATCGGGCATATGGTTTAAAAGCTTGTCACTTCATCTAACGCAATCCAACGTGATGTTTGACGAAAAGGCAACGCAAAAAAAGAGAGATATCGCCTGAAAACTCTGTCAGCATTCGATAATTCCGTGATTTACTCGAATATTTTACAAAACTTGTTCCAAACAGTTTTAGAAAAAAATTGTCGTCATTTAGAATCTTGATTAAATTTGCAAGGCTTATATTGTGTTTACTTTTTTGACTTTTTAAATTTTTGAGTACATTATGAAGTGTCAAAGTTCATGCAAAATAGCAGATTTTCAGAGGTCTTTACTGATAAATTGATTTCAATAGAACCCTAGATAATATTTCAAGATACTGGGTTTCCAAAATGTCTAATGAAAAATGTGTAATAACGTCATAATCGCGTAAAAGCGGTTGTATGAAAAACTGTGAAAATGTATGTCGAGTTGCATCCCCCAAAGTGATATTTAATTATGTTCTTTTTTATCGTGGTTGTCTATATGATCGTAAATTTTCTATTACTTTAACTGTTTCTACCCGTGAGAACCAGACCCCTAGCCAAGTTACAAACGTTTCGTTCGCGCCGGACGCCTCGAGTAGGCCACGCCTTCGATTTCTTTGTTCAGACCACGTGACTGAGCGTTAAGATGACGTCAGTGAAGTCTTACTCAAAAATAGAGATAAGACTTTTTGCGTACAAGATATCGATTACCCATATTATTTTAATTTTAACACTAATATGACATACAAAGACACGTTCACACAGTATTTAATAAAGAAAGTCTCGACGGATACCAAAAAGAGGTAATAATATTTTTTTAAATCATTCAATATTCAATACCCACAGTACTGCCGATGAACAACGGTGCCTCGTGTTCGATATTTCGTGTTCGTAATGGTTTCTTGTGTTATAACCGACACGCACCTCTTACAACCCGCTACACTGTGGCTTGACCGCACATCTAACATAACTACACAAGCCAACATCTAACTAAACTGATCAAGTGCAAGTTGGACTCGCACATGAAGGGTTCCGTCATCACCATCATCATCATTTCAGCCGAAAGACGTCCACTGCTGCACATAGGCCTCCCCAAGTGCCGCGACAATGAACGGTCCTGTGCGTCTCGCATCCATCGTACTCCCGCAACCGTTACCAGGTCATCGGTCCATCTTGTAGGAGGCCTTCCAACGCTACGTCTTCCGGTACGTGGTCGCCATTCCAGAACCTTTCGGCCCCAATGGCCATCCGTTCTGCGAGCAATGTGCCCTGCCTATTGCCACTTAAATTTGGCGATTCTTCGTGCTATGTCGGTGACCTTAGGTTCCGTACTACAATATTAATATCTAGTAAAAAACTGCAAAAAATTCACGTCTGTTGTATAAGGAGGCTCCCTTTAACATGTATTTTATTCTAACTGTTTAGTGCATTTGTACCTAAATATTCTGTGTATATTTCAAGCGTCTACCTGTAGCCGTTATTAAAAACGAGCAAAAAAAATACGGCCCCCACTTAAATATATATTTATTTTTAGTCTTTTTTAGTAGTTGTTGCTATAGCGGCAACAGAAATACATCAGCTGTGAAAATTTCAACTATCTAGCTATTACGGTTCATGAGATACAGCCTGGTGACTAACAGACAGACAGTTTTTCGTGATTTTTTCTCACCGTTTTATCTCCAATATTTCAAGACCAAAATTAGCCAAATCGGTCCAGCCGTTTTTGAGTTTAAGCGAGACAAACGAACATCTATTCATTTTTAAATACTTAAATAGATAGATTTATTTATTTATAATATTCTTTATTGTACACCACATAAACAAAACATACAGGAAAATCATTATTAAAAATAAGTCTACAAAGGGCGGTCTTATCGCACAGGGCAATTACGACGACTTCGAGGACTCTTTCGAGAGGAAGGTTCTTTCGAAGGACTTTTCGACGGACTAGTTTATATATTTTTTTAATTTACTTGCAAAATTTTGGACTTAAATTAAAGCTGTCTATGGTACAGCTATTTACATGGCTATAAAAAAAAAACAAAAGCGACCGGAACCTGCCAACTCCCTCAAAAATTTTGTAGTTTATTGCTTGCTAGTGATGTGCCACATGCAATAAAAATATTTTTATAACTTTGTGAATTCACATTATTTAAAATTATGATTAAAAAAAAAACATTTTTAGAATAGAATAGAATAGAATAGAATAGAATATATTTTATTGTAAAACATGAGTGTACATCAAACAATATGTGCAAGGTCTTAAAAATAATAGGCAGATCTGCATGTTTTGCCATTAATGGCGTACAATAATAACATGACTTTTTGGTCTAGAAAAAAAAAAAAATACCAAAAAGTTTGTATTTGACTCTACACAATAAAATAAAAAGAATAACTTAATCCAAAATAAAAATAAAAATCATTTTTGCTTAAATGATACCTGAAAAACCTATAAAAAACGTTATCACACTTATAAGGTAAAATCTGTCTCGTATCTCTCTTTTAGTGGGTTTTAATAGAAACAAAACAAAATGAAATTGCATTTTTAACATTTATATCACAATTTTTACAAATCTTGTTGGCCTTTGTTGTGAATGTAGACCCAATATTTGTTTCTTATTTCTACAGTTGTTGTACGAAGTCGTATTTCTTCAGTTTATTGGGGTTGAATCTTGAATCATAAATGATTCAAAATTCAACCCAACTCGACAAAAGACGCCTCGGGCGTCGGGAATTTGCAGAACAATCTCCGGCCACCGTAAGTAGGCACGGGCTTTCTTACGGACGATGAGCATTGAGTAGCTCGCCGTCCGCTCGCCATATAAGAACCGAGCCCGAGCTGTCGACGGCGCATAGTATTCCACACGCGGCTCAGAGATATATGTATCATCAAACCAGGTGTAGTTTGATGATATATCTCTGAGACGCGCGTCGATCACCTATGGTATTGGCCCTGCTGGCTGTTGAGCCAGCAGGGCCAATGCCATAGGTGATCGACGCGCGTGCCATGCCATGCCATGCCATGCCATGCCAGTCCAATGCCATGTGGAAAAGTATTAAAGGGGTCCTAGAATGCAAAAGGGAACTGACGGAATATACATGTGGTTTAGTCAGTAAAAGTCTGACACGCCCTTTCGCTCCATTTTAGAGCGAGAGAAATAATTAGATGATTTTCGACCTTAAAAAAACCTATTCTCCGGGTATATAAAGCTGAAACTGTCTTTGTATAAAATGTTGGCACAGAACACTTCAAAGAAAAAAAAATTCAGAATCGGTCCACAATAGACCGAGAAATCGGTGAACATACATAAAAAAATACATTCAAGCGAACATAGAACCTCTTTCTCTTGGAAAGTCGGTTAAAAAGATAAGAAACATTACATAAACTTTCTTGTTTAAGTCTCAAAAACTTTTTTTTATTTCTGTATTGACCTAAAATATTTCAGGCTACCATTTCATAATTTTCCTCAAAAAACTTAAGACTAACTTGAGCTAAGAAACTTTGGAAAAAGGTTTATTTCAAAGCTGTTCTGTCTAGACCTAAACACAGGCTAAAATAGACTGTAGGTCAGAGCTACATTTAAGTGAGTTGCAAGCAACGGGCGTGCAATACTAGTGATGGGGTCAAATTTATAAATAGTTGAAGTCGATAGGGCTGGATGATTATTTCTGGATGACAGTTGTGTGTATGAATCGATAAAATTGTTGACATTTTATTTAATGTTTCAATAGGTCAAGTTGCAGATATCTTCATTTTTGATGTGATCACACAAGAAAACTCCTAGCCCTTTCCTTTGGGTGACTTTAAGCTTTCTGATGAGGCCCATGGAGAACCATGTTTACCGACATAATTCAAAAAATCGCCAAACTTAGGAATGAGCACATTGCTCGCAGAACAGATGGTCGATGAGGCCGAAAAGTTCTGAAGTAGCGAGCACGTACCGGAAGACGTGGCGTTGGAAGGCCACAAGGTGGACCGATGACCTAGTGAGGGTCACGTGAATCCGATGACTGCGAGACGCACAGGACTAGTCGTTATGGCGATAATTGGAGGAGGCACATATCCAACAGTGGAAATTATGAAGATGAGATCAAGTTGGCTCTGGAATTAACAATTTATTATAAACAGTAAATGTATCTGTTAAAGTAAACCTTATAATACTACATATTATAAAGTTGCGAGCTTACGAACGGTGAGCAATGGGTAGCTCGCCGTCCGATCGTCCGGTAACCGTCCGGACCGAGCCCAAGTCGTCTACAGCGCGTACTGTTCCAAGCGCGCCTCAAAGAGATGTCAGCAAACCGTAGGAGCCCAGCAGGGTCGAAGCCTACTGGGGCCAAGGGTCTGCTTCTGAAAGAAAGACTCGGCCCTGTTATGGGTTTTTAGTCAGTAAAAGTCTGACACACTCTCGCGCTCCACCCAAAATTGGGGGATGTCTTTGGATGATTTTCCCACCGAAAAAAAAAGTATAAGTTGATTATGCTTAAGTGGTGGTCCAATTACGGTTAAGTTTATCTCGGTTGGTTCTTGTGATAAAAACCTCAAATGCAAAGACGCTGGTAGAATCTAAAAAACAATACGATCGCAATGTTGCTGCTATTGTATGTGTATTGTTTTTATTATACTTTATCAATAAAAAATCACACAGCAATATTTTTTTATTCACAATTTCGCACCAAAACTCCTAAAAATCTTTGCGTACTAGACTTTTTCAATAAAACATCATATTTCCAAACTCAACGAATTACATTATAGCGTCTATTTCCCTCGAGACATCGATATCGGCAGTCGATAAAGTCTTATAACTAATGCAGGCACTTCGGACGCCGAAAGTTTTCGCTGTAACATGCCATTCGCGGTGCTTTCGGTACGTCAGCTGTTCGGTAGATAAGCTCTTGCGTGTTATGGTGCCCTGGTACCTTGATTTATGGTGGAAACTTGATTTTAATTAGAAATGCAGTTTGCTGCACGGTTTTCTTATGCAATTCGATAATTTAACATTTAGTAAGATTCAAGTTTTTAAATTAGTCTTATCAAAAAGTAAATTTACCTAAAACCGCTGAAGAGGTTCAAGAGGAAAATTAAAAAACATTTCCTTTCAGAATGACATCTTCTATCTATTCTTCTTTTTCTATACATAATAAATAAATCTGTAGAAAAGTCTTAGTTGTGCGCGCATCGCGTAAAAGGTAAGAATTCGATGTAGATAACTTTTTAAAATTGTACACTGAAGTCCACCTTCTATTGTGACCGTGTTCAGCCAGATTGGAAGAACGGGTGCGGGACGGGCGCGGCGTGGCAATCTCAAACATAAGAACTTCATTTGAGTGTCCATAATGGGCACGTGGGCGCGGGTGGTTCAACATGGGCAACTTACGCCATAGGTCGTTCATATAAGTGGCCACATTAGGTGCGCGGGCGAAGAGCGGTAAGCCTGTCCTTGCACCCATGCCATTCCCCGCACCGCGCTGCCAGTCTGGCCAAGCAAATCGCGCGCGCGTTTCCGCACCCGCACCGCGCTGTCAGTCTGGCCGAGCACCAATCACTGAAAGAAAACTCACTTTTGAGTTAGGTTAGGTTAGCCTCAGCTAGCCTAGCTCTCAGCCTATACATATGAACTCTGTTATCCACTTATATTGTAAGTTGTTATGGTGTACAATAAAGAATTAAAGACCTATCTATCTATTTACATTTTGCACGGTATCCATTTTCTTGCTATTTCCAGATATCACTATCAGATTCAACAGCGGTATAGGTAAACTTATCGCGGTCTACATTATGCATGAGCCTACGGCCAGTACTTTAATGTTCAGAATTTCTATTTTAAATTGTTTACGGGCACATCTTTTCGTTGAGTATTTGCGCCATTTGGGGCACGCAGTGCTTACTTCTGGGTAAATAAACCTCTTACTTTTTATGACGCCCTAGTCCCTACAAGGTATTTCATATCTACAAATGTGAGCATTAAGTTTCTTTATTGAGATTTTTTTATTTAGCTCTTGATCGGCTTAAAGAAATGTATTAAGAACTAGCTGTTGCCCGCGACTTCGTCCGCGTTAAGTTCGTAAAACTGTACAATCACTCTGTGCTTGCAATTCATTCCGAAAGCATCGCAATAATTTATTGTACTTTAACATAAAACGGTTAAAGGTAAAAATATCCAAATTCAGAACCTCCTCCTTTTTTAGAAGTCGGTTAAACACGCAAATTACCTTCAGGAAACATGTTATATACTCGTCCAGATCCAGATGTATGACCGTCAATGAATAGAAAGAGCATGTATGGGTCGTAGCAGTGGTCATTTCTGCCTACCCCAAGAAAAAAGGCATATGTATGCATGGGCAATTATGTATGTTTCTGGTTTATGTTCTGGTAAAACATCATTGCATGATTTTAACCCCTCGCCACAGTGAGCACGCCACAATCAAATCGCAGCAGTAATGCCTGTCTTTGAGAAGTGTCTACAGAGGCGTCACGGCATCCTCTCTTTGTGCAGGACTCACGTGTTGTGGGTATTTTAGAAGGTATCTGTATCGAATTCAGCGGGAAGAAACACTCGGGTCTCACTATTCTGCGAAACGCCCGGAGGATACGATGGAGCATACGGTGGAAGTCAGTCCCGCTTGGTCGGAGCGCCGGCGCCGCCTTGTCTTTATGGGGGCGATTGGTGGAGAAAATGACAACCAGTAGCCTCCTTCAGTGAAGCACTACGATCAAAGAAGGTGGGTGAAACTATGAGGGATAGGACATCCTGACTCCTCAGCGGTCGCTGCAAGGGACGCTCCGGGTGTTGAAAGCCGCAAGGCAATTCCCGGCTATCGCAAACACGGGATTGCGGTGGTGCTGTCCAGCCGTCTGGTCAAAGCAGTCCTGAATCGACAGCGCATAGTATTCTACGCGCGACTCAAAAAGATTTCAGCAAATGGATAGGGCCCTCTAGGGCCGATGTCTGCTAGGGCTGCAAGATTGATCGAAAGAGTTATCTCCCATAACAATTTTCGCCTCAATAACTTTTCACTGAAGAGTTTAAGCAGTTAGACAGCTTTGGTAGAGATAAACGAAGGAGCATAATCGGGACACCGACCTTCAGCTGGATAACGTGCACTGATAGTGAAAAGCCTTAAGTGAATCCAAAAACTACCATCATCATCCGGCAGGCATTAAGTCCGCCGCTGTACATTTGTGCATAAAGGATTAAATAAATAAATCATCAACTATCTTCTTCCACAACAGTACTTATGAAGAATTGGCGAGAGCATGCTTGCATTGATTGTTGCAGTTTGATCATTTTAGGCGTTAGAATTACTTGTTCATTTACCTAGGATATTTTGGTGTGTATTTAATTGACATCCCCGTATATAAGACAAATGTTTTTTCCATAGTAGGAACTACCTTATGAAGAGTCTCCAACTTATGAATGAAACTACGGCTAAACCTTGTGCGCGTGTATCCCCGTTCAATCGAACTCGCATATTGATGGCCAAACCGAGAAATTACTGACGCCGATTGCCTCTATGAGGACACGGCGGTTCACTCAAGATGGATAGACCTCCACCGCATGCTACACCGAGTCCTCCAGGTGATTCACAAAATGGTAATATCAGGGTACTTTCAACCGAACCCAGAACAGAAACCGTTCGAAACACCCACAACAGTCCTGAGCTTATCCATAAAACAATGAAATTATGGTTAACAAATGTAGCAGCCGATTAGTGTTATCCCTGAGACTGGCCTCCCTTAGAGGGTCGTTCCAGTGTTGGTCACCAATCATTGCAAAGAGGTAACGTCCAGATATCGACGTAAGGCTGTAAGGAATCTGAGATACATCATACGTTGTCGAACTGTGGTCAGAAAAACACATTCGATCCCGTTTTATATGAAGCGGTGACTGCAAATAATAAAACACACCATTATTAATCCGCAAGGTGCCATCATGCCGGAGGACACAGTGGAGATGTGCCCTGCAAGGGCGGAGCACCGCCGTGTCCTCGTGAAGGCAATCGGCGTCAGTGACCTCTCGCGCCGGGCTCTGATCCAGAGCGAGGAGTAGTGGCAGGCAGTCGCCTCCTTCTGCAAAGCCGTAATGCTAGCGAAGGTGGAGGCCGCACGCGTTAGGGAACGAACGGCCTCACGCCGAGCCAAGATTCCGACCCCGACTACCAATCACGGTAGACGCGGGCTTCCGGACGTCGAGCAATGGGTAGCTAGCCGTCCTGTAGTTGACAGGATCGAGCCCAATCCTCAACAGCGCGTAGTGATCGACACAGGTGTAGTTTTAGTCGGTAAAAGATTGACACGTCCTCCCGCTCCAACCAGAGCGGGAGAAGTCATTGGATGATTTCCACCCTTAAAAAAAAAAAAAAATGGTGCCATCATCATCATTATTATTTCAGCCGAAAGATGTCCACTGCTGGACATAGACTTTCCCAAGTGTCGCTATAATAACCGGTCCTGTGAGTCTCTCATCCATCGGATACCCGCGACCCTTACCAGGTCATCGGTCCACCTGGGGACCATCCAACGCAAGGTACCCTGTAACCCCTTCCGAAAATGTGGCCGTGTTATTTTAAAGTGAATAATTAAATACATATAGCTATTTACTTTTATCGTCTTTGGATGGTATCCCTTGAATAATCACGGTCAATTAGCTTGTTACTATAATGCGAAAAATATAATAAAAATAAGCTGTAGGATTGTTAAAAATGCCTCCGTCTAACACCAGTTTAACCATAACTGTAATCGTGCGCGATGGCCATTCTTCTGCCACTCAGAAAATTACGTAAAATACGCAATGCCATCTATCAAATTTAATATGAAGTTCAACCGTCATTGTCATCATTATTTCTACTTTGAGTCTTTAGATGGCGTTGCGAGTTGCGTGTGGTGTCATATTTTACTTCTCGAAAACTTTGATTTCATACCGTTTGTCTTTCATATGCTTTGTTTCATTGCGATGAAAAAAAGCCTAAGTAAGATAATTATCAAGTTCCACACAATTTAAATGTATAAAAGTTATCTACATCGATTTCTAAAATTAATAATACCTACGCACTTCACTAAAAATTTCTACAGATATATACGTAGATTTATAAAAAAAAATTGTAAGCATGCAAAAATATATAAAAAAATCTTATTCACGATGACAAAATAGAACAAAAATTTCTCCTAAGAGAGCCGTACGGGATTTGAACCACCTTCACATTACATTAAAGTCTAGATGCGAATCCACTGCGCTGCGGTCTTCGATGAATAAACTATAAAATAGACGTTCTTATATAAATGTCATAATTGACTGGTTGGCTCCCTAACGATGATAGCGTGATGATTTTCGTTTTAGAAGTTAAATTTGCAGCTAAATGGAATAATGTAACATTATAGTACGTGATTTTATTCGTCGCTTTGATTTTATTATGTGTTTTGATTAGTTTGTACAAAATATTTAGAAGACATCGAATAGAAATGTCAATTTTATTTTGAAAAAATGGTAAAAGTTATTTTAATACAAAAAAAATAAGACAAAATAATGACAAAATTTTTAAATGTAGCTGGGAATTGAACTCGCGGCAAATGTCGTTCAATACCTACATTTTGGATTATTGCTCACCCCCCATAGCAAATAGCGTGATAGTTTATAGCCTATCAGTTGCCCTGACCTATAAGGATTGTGTATGCAAAATTTGAACAGGATCGGTTCAGTAGTTTTTGCGCCAACTAATACCATCACAAAAGAATTTTACTGTTTTATTATATGTATAGATAGATTTTTGCTAAAAAGCCTCAGTAGTCTAGTAATATCAAACACAACTTACATACGAGTAGGTACTAAAAATTCTCAGTGGGTTTTTCCATCTGCAATTTCTCAGTCGCAGCCCAAAGTCTCCCGCGGTAAGTTACCTCTTTGAGGAGTGCCTTGAAAGACGTCACGGCGTCCTCAACTTCTGCATGACGCAAGTCCTCACAGGACACAGTAAGTTCGAATGGTTCCTGCACCGGATTAGTGCGGAAGAAACGCCCGGGTGTCACCATTGTGTGGACCGCCCGGACGAAACGATAGAGAATACGATAAAGATGTGCCCCCCACTTGGGGTAAGCACCGCCGTTTCCACGTGGGGGCGACAGTCGATCAGCGGTAACGACCTCTCGCGCTGAGCCCTGGTACAGGCCATGGTCCGGAGCGAGGAGGAACGGCAGGCAGTCGCCTTCTCCTGCGATGCAGTAATGCTAGCGAAGGCGTCGGCCGCACGCGTGAGGGCGGTTCCGTTCCGTATGGGTAGCTCGCCGTCCGGCCGTTCGGTAACCGTCCGGACCAAGCCCTAATTGTCAACGGCGCGTAGTGTTCCACGCGCGCCTCAAGATATCAGCAAATCGTAGGGGCCCAGCAGGGTCGAAGCCTACTGGGGTCATGGGTTAACTGAAAGTGAACCCCAGGGTTGGGTTTTAGTCAGTAAAAGTCTGAGTCACGCTCGGTCCAAGAGCGAGAGAAGTCATTGGATGATTTCCCACCATAAAAACACAAACTTTCGCATTTTTACTATTTATTTATTTTAACTTCATGTACATAGTAGGACTAAATGCAACAAGGCATTCTCTAACAGTCAACCTTTGGGTGAAAAGATACAACACTTAGGTGCACAATAAATAAATAATAGATACTACAAATAGAATGAAGTATCATTAAATTAAGTGTCTTATAATAATAAAATACATATACTTTCTAACATTACAAATGAATAAATACTATGATAAATATGAAATCATTATAATTAAGAGAACTTAAAAAATATCAATTATGACGAAGACCAAACTGAAGTTGAGAGGACTTCAGTAGTTGTTCCGAATTCTACACTTGAAAGAAAATTTATTTTCAGCTTTTTTTGATGTCAATAAATCTCTGGAATGTACTTCATTCCAGAGTTTTACGGTAGACACAACGTAAGAATTAGCCATAAATACTATTAGTGTGATTTTCTCTTAAAATAATGTTTCGCTATAACATTCAAATACTACGTCTTTACCTTCCCGACAAGCTCATCTAAAATGTAAAAAAGTATTTCAATCTTCATCTCACTCAGTGTTCATGATTAGGGGATCTTTTTACACTGAAGAGATCGGTGAAATCACTTCCAATTTATATTTCTCGACATTACCTCGCCATCCTACATTCCTGGTACAGCGGTTAGATTAAGGGCACAGTTTTACAGAGTCACTTCTTGCGGATAATTTATTCTTGAATGTTTGAATGGAAATGTGTATGAGAATAACTTATTATATGGTAAATAGGTGTACTTGTTGTACATCCACAGTGTTACATTGAACTCCTGTGTAATGTATGCGAGCCTATTACTATCTACGGTACGGATATCATCAAATTCTCTCTTCCCGTTCTTGGTGGAGCGAGAGGGTCAGTCAGAATTTACCGACTAAAACTCAGCTTTTTTTTAGGTTGGAAATCATACAATGACTTCTCCCGCTCTATGGCGGGGCGAGAGGGCGTGTCAAACTTTTATAGACTAAAATCCACTCTTATTTTCCATCTTTGCCTTCGTTCCAGGACCCTGAGTTTTCCTTTCAGAAGTGAACCCATGATGGCCCAAGTAGGCTTCGGTCCTGCTGGGCCCCTACGGTTTGGTTGATATCTTCTTCAGGCGTTCGTGGAACACTACGCGCCGTCAACGAATCGGGTAAGATCAGTTACCCGACGGTCGGATGGTGAGCTACCCATTGCTCACCGTCCGCAAGCCCACGCCTACGGTCGCTGGCAATCGGGATCGAGATCCCGGCAGCTGGGGCGTGGGGAAGTCCGTTCTCTCACGCGTGCGACCGCTCCTTTGCTAGCATTACTGCTTCGCAAAAGAAAGCGACCGCCTGCCATACCTCCTCGCTCCAAACCATGGGCGTCAGAAATCGTTGCCGCCGATCGCCCACATGAGAACACGGTGGTGCTCCTCCTAAAAATGGTAAAATTTAAGTCCTATGCAATTTATGAAAGCCTATTACCATTTACGGTATGGATTATCAAATGACTCCTCCCGTTCTTGGTTAGAGCAAGAGTGAAACTGACACTCCAGAATTTACTGAATAAAACTCACCTGTGTTCCTCCAGTTGCTCTCTGTGGTACAGTGCCACGGTAACTTTCGTGCAATTCCAAACCTTATGTACCTACGAGTATATTGGAGCAAGTATACATTGAGGTTTCTCACCACGAAGTAAACTCTTGAGAAGCAGCCATGCGTGGCCTTATTCACGAGTGAACACATTTTACTTAAGTATAGGAAAATCTTAAAAGGATATATTTTTAAGGTTCCATATCCCAAAAGGAAAAAAACGGAACGCTTATAAGATCACTTTATTGTCCGTCTGTCAGTCTGTCTGTCAAGACCCTTTGTCTCAGAAACGCGTGAAGGTATCGAGTTGAAATTAAAACGAAAAGATACGGCCGTTTATGTCGCAGAAAATGTATATTTTGACACTATTATGGGAATTAAAATTTGTAGGGTATTTCCCAGCCAGGCGCATTACTTTGTGTAATTTATTTCATCACCACTGCTCTTAAAACGGTGAAGGAAAACATCGTGAGGAAACCGGCATGTCCTAGAACCAAAAATTCGAAGACATGATACATTCACCAACCCACACTGGGCCCGCGTGGTTTTACGGCCCATTCCTCTGGAGGAGGTCTAAATCCCAGCAATGGGAACATTATAAGGCCGCTGTTAGTCACTTCGCCCGCGAAACTAGAAAATTGTCCTGAGAAGACGAATACTAGAAAACGAAACTCCATACTCCCGGGATAAAAAGTCATTTTAATCTATTCCAGAACATGGTCTACACTTGTGTCAAAGTTCATCGAAATCCTTTCAGCCGTTCGAGCATGACGATGTAACACACATACCTACAGACACAAACTTTCGCCTTTTAGTGTGACTGTGACAATAGTTTAGATTTGAATTACCCACCCTTTCAAATTCTGCAGCCCTGGTACCTTTTTAGGAGTCTATAAATTAAACTCGGAAATGGAAATCAGCTTAAGACTCCTATGCAAATAGATAGATATATCTGGATAGGAGTCCTAAGCTGATTTCCATTTGTGAGTCTAATTAATAGTTTTTTTTTTTTTATATAAACCAGTGCTTGACTGCGATCCCACCTGATGGTAAGTGGAGATGCAATCATTGATGGTCAGGCGCACTAGTTTATTAAGAGCCTATTCACTCTAGCCTTGAAGACACCTAAATTATACTTGGACGGGAAGACAGCAGCAGGCAAATTGTTCCAGTCCTTCGATGTACGCGGTATAAACGACGAAGCGAAACGCTTAGTCCGGACCGTTAAAGTTTCAACAACGTAAGGGTAGATACTTGCTGTTCGTAAAATAAAAAATAAAATAACTCAGTAGAATACTACTGAGTTTTATTTTATGTAGAAAGGCGTAATTGAACCACTCAGTAAAATTATTGTTTGTTGAAAAGTAAACTAAAAGTATCGTAAGTTTTGTTGAAATAAGACGCTGTTTTCAACAAAATTAAGTTAGTGTTAGGTATATTTTTTACTACATACACAATGTATGACGAGAATGGATAAAGTGAGAAATGAATATATTAGAGGAAGTTTAAAAGTGGTGCCAGTGATTGAAAAGTTAAAAGGGAATCGTTTGTCTTGGTATGGTCATGTAAAGAGGAGAGATGCATGTTACTAAAAGAGTTATGAGTATACATGTGGATGGGTGGAGAGGGAGAGGGAGGCCAAAGAAAAGATGGATGGATTGTGTGAACAGTGATATGAAAGAAACGGAAGTTAGTGATAGTATGACGGTTGACAGGATAGAATGGAAGAAAAAAACGTGTTGCGCCGACCCCAAATAAGATGGGACAAGGGCAGGAAGATGATGATGATGATGATGATGATGATGATGATGATGACACAATGTATGACGCCATGGTTAAGCGATAGGCACTGCGCTGCGAGTCGAGTAAAATAGACGTAACCAACAGCTATATACATATTTACCATATGGTTTTTTTTTATCTTTATTCGGTGGGAAAATCATCTTATTACAAAACACGCTCTTAGGCGGAGCGGGAGATAGTGTCAGACTTTTACTGACTAAAAACCCACTCCTGTTCCTTCGTTGCCTTCGTCCTAGGGCCCCGGGTGCCGCTTTCACACTACCCGTGGCCCCAGTAGGCTTCGACCCTGCTGGGCCCCTACGATTTGCTGACATCTCTTTGAGGCGCGCGTGGAACAGTACGCGCCGTCGACGACTTGGGCTCGGTCCGATTACCGGACGGTCGGACGGCGAGCCACCCATTGCTCGTCGTTCGCAAGCCCGCGCCTACGGGGGCCGGAAATTGGGATCGGAATCCCGGCACCATATGGTCTTGGTTTCTTGTGTATGTGAATTTACTTGCCACTGTAGAGGAGTTAGTCCTGGTACGGGGCAAAGTGTTCTTAAAAAAATAAAGATTTTTTTCTTTCTTCCTTGATTGACTTCCCTTGTATTTTTCAAACATCCTTTAATAAAAAATTTAATTTCTTGTCCAATTTTAATAGACGTTAAAAACGGTCGTTCTATACGACGTCCCGGTCACTCCCGGCCGACCCAAGTCGTGTCCCGATCAATTCTCTCCACAGACCAGGGAAACACCACGAAGGCAAATGAGACAAAAAAATAAAAACAATATAAAATCAAAAAACTATTAAAAAACCAACTAATATGTATGTATATATGTATCGGATTCCTGTGACCCTCACCAGGTCATCGGCCCCACTGACCACCTGTTATGTAAGCAATTTGCCCTACCCACTGCTACTTAAGGTTGGTGATTCTTCGGACTTAATCGGTAACCTTGTTTCTCCTGCCTCCCTGTATTAAAGATAAGATAAAGATATTTTATTTGCCTAAAACATGGTCTATGAGGTGTTATTGAAAATATATAGATCGAACATATTTTGCTCCAGTCGAATTGAATTTAGAGGAATGCCAGTGTTTTACATATGTTTCATATTTTCTGGGTTCCGACTACCAGTAACGGCTGTCAAATATGTATGACATTTTATAATAAATAACAAGAAATTCTTAAAAAAAGAAATGGTTTTATGAATTAGCATTTCTGAATGCCTAAAGCATTAAGTCCGTCTTTGTACCCTTGTGTTGCATGAAGTTTTATTAAATAAATAAATGCCTTCTCTAGCCGTGATCGGTTCATTGGTCTGTGGTTCGCTTCCGACACTACGGAAAAAGTTTCATCTATAAGATTAGTTAAGACTCCGGACTGGGCATAAAGTTCCAAGGTCAATTCCCGAATGCTTTTTCTTTCATGAGCTAGAGGGTGATTCTATTGGACTAGAGCGAATTGATATAAGACAAAATACTGAGTGTCGCAGAAATAATTCAATTCTGTAGAAACATAAAAAATAACAAATACATTTATATACAACATTAGTTTAAGTATATGCGAAACCCAAAACACGTGTCTAGTATTTTTATGTAAAGAATCTATGTACAAAATTTCATAACGCTATTATGAAAAACCACAAAGTTACAAGCTTGTTATGTTGCCCGCACAAATACATTGTCACCGGGCCATCCGGGCGACCTGGACTGTTCGCCACAAGTTCGGTTCTTGTGCGTCTTGCTTCAATCGGATTCCCAATTTTCAAAAAGTAATTTTTCCATGTCTTCAGTTGCTGGTTTTGTAATTTAATGCGTATATATAAATATATTTGTTATTTTTTTTACGTTTCTACGAATGTAAATATATAAAAATATATCTTGGCTTGGTGAAGAGGAGGAACGAAACGCATGTTACTGAAAGAGTTCTGGGTATATATGTGGATGGCGAGGGAGAGGAAGGTCAAAGATAAGATGGATGGATCGTGTGAGGAGTGATATGAAAGGAAACGGAGTTAGTGTCAGTCAGTCCTGTCACCCGTCACACTATGTGACGGGTGACAGGACTGAATGGAAGAAAAAAGAAGTGTTGCGCCGACCCCAATTAATATAGGATAAGGGCAGGAAGAAGAAGAAATGTGAATTATTTCTGAGACATCCTGTATGTAATGAAGTGGTTTTGAGCATGAAGATTTTTGCTCTTGCTAGAAAAGTTCAATATTGTAACCGGTGAAATAATTATTACCGTCTATGTCATCTTTTGGAGTATTTTTTTTTTACTGGCTGCTTCTGGCTGCCTTTTTTTTTCGGAAATTACTCCCTAGATAAGAAAAGTGTCTTATGTTCTACTAAGACATGGTCTACCCGTGTACAGAGTATATACATTATCAATAAATTTATTTTGACATTATATTGTTTCGATTTTTTTTTCTTTTTTTGACATTTAGTATTAATTTATTATGACAATTAAAATGAATTTATTTTGACATTTATAATGAAATTATTTTGACATTTACAATGAATTTAGTTCTGACAATTGAAATAGTGTATTTTGACATTTAATGAATATATGACATCTCTACTACTACAACTATTTTTATCTACTATGTCAGTGACATTTGTATTTCATTTAATTTGAGTTTATTCTCTTAAAATTGTACTTCTACCTACTTTATGAAATTGCTTTGCCCGACAGGGTCCATGTTCACATTTTTATGTAACACATGTGAAATAGAAATAAAGAGTTGAATTGAAAAGAATGGAATTGAATTGAGTTTTATCTAAATCCATTCGACCATTCGAGGTTGAAGAAGTGACAAACAAACACACACTTCTAAAGTAATATAAGATATTAGTATAATTGATTTATTTATTGATTGATTAATTTATTTATTCAGTTTTTTTTATTACAAAACGGCCGAAATCAGCCTACAGGTACATAAAATATTGAACAATAGTCAAAAACAGACATCCCGCGAAGTGTTTTTTGGTCTTATTTACTCAGAGTGGGAGGGAGTGTCAGACTTTTACTAACTAAACCCTACAGTGTTCCTTTAGTTGCCTTTTATTGCAAGGGCTGTGTAACTCCTTTGAACTCTGTAGCCCGGGTAGGCGTCGGTTAAAACTGGCCCCTCAATTTTGCTGACATCTCTTTGCTGGCGGCCCGGGCTTGGTCCTTACCGGATGGACAGGCGACGAGCTACCACCACCATTGGCCGGTAGTCACCCTGCGATTCTTTTCCTGGTCTTGATACCTGTTTACAGATACCGGCACGAATCTTGAGCGCTCGGCGAAAGACCGGGGATCGCTTTGCGCATCGTACACATCGGCGAGCCAATGACTGTACAAGGATTGCACTCCCCGCCGCCGCATCTCTTCATACCGCTAAAGAGACCCGATATTTCACTTCTGAGTGCTTCTGCGCAAGTAGAACTGTAGAAGTAAGCTCTCAAGATACGTGCTGGTATCTGTTATAAACATAATACTGTCTTCCATTCTTCCGCAAACATATGAAAATCGGTGTTCGTTACCAGGAAAGCATAAAGCACAAAGAGCGTCCGAAGTAAGAATGATTTGTAGTGCGTGGAACAGGAGTACGTGACATGACATTTCTTGATGTTGAAATGTTTAAAAGAGTCTTTCATCCTCTTAAAACCATGCCTTAACAAGACGCTATTGTAAGCCAGTGATAAACTAGAGACAAAATGGCTGCCCCGCTATGCCCGGAGTGTGGCCACTTACGCGCTAATGGCTAAGTACACAATGGACAGCGATGGTCATCGATGTATCAGATAGTTTACTTAGGCAATATTGATGAAGATCTTTTACAGTGTTATCGTTGACACTCCGAAATATTAGTGGCATTATTTATTTGAACTTTATGTGTACATATAGTACAGTGTACTGTACTGCCACTCAACCTTTGGGTTAAAAAAGACTACACTATATCTCCTGGATTCTGCAAGCTCCTATAAAGGCCTGCTCTGTATCCTTGCAGACGCGAAACAAACCCATGAAACTGACTGACATATTATCAACGCACCGCCGAAAAGACTGGGACTTTTTTTATATAGCCCCTTTTTTATAACGTGAATGTGAGAACACTGTACTCGTACACTCCGCGAATTCTTAGATTACTTCTTATTACGACTTACTTTTTATTATGATTATTTTTATTGTACTTTTGAGTACAAAATTTACTGGTCTACACTGTTCTTACATAACAATTATCGAAAAAAAAGAGTAACCATGGAGTTTCTTGCCGGTTCTTCTCCAAAGGAAACGACCAATTTGGAACCGTGCACTAGCTTCTGACGTTTTATAAGTGCCCATGTAGGCCTATGTGAAATAAAAACTATTGTTTTTTTTTTAGAACTTGAAATTTTACGCTAGGCTTACTTTTATGACGTTGGCGAGCACTAAGAAGGGTTTTTGGAAGTTCTTTAAAGGGGTGAAAAGGGGGGAATATCATTGGTATGCAAAATTTCATTTCGTTTACCAAAATACTTGAAAATTAGCACAAATAGTAACCTAAGTAAAAGAAAGAAGAAGGAAGGAAGGGGAAGTTTGAAAGTGGCGCCAGTGACCGAAAAGTTGAAAGGGAATCGTTTGTCTTGGTATGGTCATGTGAAGAGGAGGGATGAAACGCATGTTACTAAAAGAGTTATGAGTTTACATGTGGATGGATGGAGAGGGAGAAGGAGACCAAAGAAAAGATGGATGGATTGTGTGAACAGTGATATGAAAGAAAAGGAAGTTAGTGATAGCATGACGAGTGACAGGGCAGAGTGGAAGAAAAAAACGTGTTGCACCGACCCCAAATAACACGGGACAAGGGCAGGAAGATGATGATGAGTAGCCTAAGTAAAGCTAGAACTTCATAAGACCGACGCACACGTATAACACGGCTGATTTGTACGTAGAACGACGTTGCGTGGCGTAGATCAAGTGTAGCTCGACAAGTCTAGTTTCCATATAAAATGTATGGAGACCGATACGCCCAGATCGGCGTGTGTGACACACGTGTGCGCAGCGTAGTTCTAGCTTTAATAGTAAAGGTTGTCACTTTTTTTTTTCAGAATTACCTCCAATAGAACCATTTAGATGGTTTTAAAGATTGTATTGAAAACTCTTATTTCTTGGGTAACTTAGCGCAAAGCCTAACCATAATGAATAATAAAGACTATATATTTTTTAAAGTTTTAGTAAATTACCCTCAATATTTTGAGGGTAATTTACTTTGAGGGTTTTTATGAAAACTTTTCCGCGAATGTATTCACTGGTAAAGTGTTCATATACTATCATGCTATGACTCACGGGAGCGAAGTAGTAACCTAAGACGCAGGTAAAGTCACAGGGGACAGTCAGTACCTTACTTAAGTCTCCAAGTTATAACCTACTATAGCGATCTGCCCCAGCTTTGCACGAGTGTTAGAAATCATTGAAATTCTCGGCTTGTTTCTACTATAATATACGTGTGTTATGCACTTTAAGCTTCCTCATGAATCACTCGTTTACTGGTAAAAATTACTTGAAAATCCATTCAGCAGTTTTTAAGTTTAACGCATTCATCTATCTATTTAGGTATGGTTTCCGCACTTAGTCCTGTATGGACCATTGTACGTGGGCCATGGCGGACATATCCTTAGGTGGGCTCATTCCAACCAGTCCACCTCTTTCCAAAAACAGATTAGGCCTCTTAGGTTTTTCAGGGCATCAGTAAGGGAGTTAGGGGATCCTAAGGTTCGTGTACGTATTTCAGTTACGCCTGTGCAGTCTAGGAGCACATGTGCAATCGTCTCCTCCCCCTCCAAACATGCTCTGCACAGGGGACTGTCTGTGATGCCTATTGTGTGGAGGTGCTTATTCAGCGTGCAGTGTCCGGTGATGGTCCCCATCACCAGGCGCAGTCTGCCTCTGTCCAGTCTTATGAGTTTTTTTGTTGATTAACGCATTCATATAGACAGATAACGTGGTGGGGGACTTCTACAAGCCAAAGTCCTGACTCGCTCACAGACTCATCAACGCTTAACCTGAACCCTTGGACCTAGAACACAAACATTTTACACAGGGATTCCTTTTATGATGTTTTCAAAGAACAAGATAGGATCTTCCAAAATTCTCCCCCTATGGGGATGAAATAGGGGTCCAAAGTTTATATGGAAAAACCTACTTTCAATTTTTTTTTCTTTTTTCTAGTATTTTTTACTTGTTGCGAAACAGGAACGGGACATCACGATTTTCTCTTATAGCATAGCATAGTCAGCCTTATAATGTTCCCACTGCTGGGACTCAGGCCTCCTCTCTAGGAGAGGGAATGGGCCGTAATCCACCACGCGGGCCCAGTGCGGGTTGGTAGACGTCACATGTGTTCGAATTTTTGATTCTAGGACATGCCGGTTTCCTCACGATGTTTTCCTTCACCGTTTTGAGAGCAGTGGTGATGAAATAAATTACACAAAGTTATGCGCCTGGCTGGTTTTGAACCTGCTACCTACAATTCGTAAGTCGGGAGCGTTACCACTCGGCCACCACAGTCTCTACGATTTTCTCTTAAATGAAAATAAACATTCACGAAAGTGAAATACGCTGATTCACGAGGAAAATGGTGGTCCGTTTTCTAATGAAAGGATAATGACCCTGGGACCAATTTCCTCGAGATGATTTGCGCTTAGTTACAACTTTAGAAAGTTCTTGCCTCCCTTGAAGACTTTATAAAATTATGTATTTTATAAAGTCTACGAAGTTCGCATTGAGGGTACAGCTGTTGGAGTCGCACCGAAACTTCAATTTCAAGGCGTTTGTGGTTTTTTTTTTTTCGGGTGGGAAAATCATCTAATGAGATCCCCACTCTTGGGCGGAGCGGGGGATAGTGTCAGACTTTTACTGACTAAAAACCCACTCCTGTTCCTTCTCTGCCATTTTATTTCCAGGGCCCCGGGGATCTTTTTCGCATCACCCATGGCCCCAGTAGGCTTCGACCCTGCTGGGCCCCTATGGTTGCTGACATCTCTTTGAGGCACGCGTGGGACAGTACGCGCCGTCGACGACTTGGGCCCAGTCCGGACGGTTACCGGACGATCGGACGGCGAGCCACCCATTGCTCGCCGTCCGCAAGCCCGCTCCTAGGCGTTCGTGGTGCGAGTCCCGAACACTTTTCTACCCCTCATGCTGAAGGAAGACTTTTGGCCGCAGGGCGTGGTGTTCCGTCGCTTCCGCGGACAAGTGCCGCAGAACAGCACGACGTGAACTTAGTGCAATGTGAAGTGTTACTAACATAGTCCTAAGTCTTATTTACTAACGATAAATTGTATTTACTTTATACATGTTAGTCTGTAAGGTATGTATCTATGGGCCAAGATGCCTGACAATAAATGATGAATTATTATTATTATGTACGAGTAAGAGGGCCTATGGTTTAAAAGCCTGGTGTTTCATCTAATGAAATCCAACAAAATGTTTGATAAAAAGGCAACGTGAAAAAGAGAGATAATGCCTGAACTTTCTGTTGCCATTCGGTAATTTCGTCACTCACTCGAATGTATATACGTACCGTGTTTTTTTAAAAATCTTCAAAGTTTTTGAAAAAGTTTTAGACATTTGGAATCTTGATTAAATGTGCAAGGTTTCTATAGATATATTTTTTATTTTTTATGAGTACATTACAAAGGATCAAAATTCAAACAAAATAGCAGACTTTTAGAGGTATTTACTGGATAAGTAGTAACCTATATTCATAAGATCTATTTTATTTCAAATTTTTTATAGTAACTTTTTAAACAAATGTTCTTCTATTAGAATAAGCGATTATTATAATGATAAAATTAAGTGAAATCAGTGCAAATGATCATTTTATTTACCCATAATTTCTTAATCATTTGAAAATTTTACTTTTCTTAATTAGTAAACTAAATCAATGAATCTTTTTCTATAACTATTTTTTTAAGGATTTCAGTTACTGTCTTGTATTTTTTGTTTATTAATTCTATTAGAACTGTAGAAGTTGTCAAGCTTCGAAATGGACTCTGAAAGTAAAATTAGAAAAACTCTCTTTACATTTGTGAATATAGTTCACAAGCGCGCTAATAATTTAAATAAAATTCTACTTAACTATTTAGACAAGAATATTTCCTAATGTTATTGGTAAATCACATGTTTGTACAATTATTCATTAATGAATATAAACGGGTTTGAAAATCATGGTTTTTGGGCCAAATAGCGCGTAATTCTGAGTGAACCCTCTTAAGTTTTCGACCGAAAAAGGCAATACCACCCAAGAATTGGTTGGTTCTGCTCTAGGGAAAAGTTACTGAATATATTACTGAGATCTCCATAATATATCGTTCTAGGTATTGATTTCACGACCGTTCGTCGTGTATTTTGATAAACAATTTATTTTTTTCTATATACAACGTCCTCTATCTATATTAATAGGTCTGTTTATATTAAAGTTTTCTTATTTGTTAAAATCTCTGCAACTACTATGACACTTGTCGCGGGTACAAACCCAGCCAGGCGCATTATTTTGTGTTATTTATTTCAAAACCACTGCTTTCAAAACGATGAAGGAAAACATCATAAGGAAAGCGGCATGTCCTAGAACTAAAAATTTTTCAGATATGTGACATCCACCAACCCGCGCTGGCCCGCGTGGTGGATTACGGCCTATTCCCTCACCTAGAGAACATTAAAAGGCTGATTATGCTACGTTTATGCTATGTAGTCAGATTGGAAAAAAAATCTTTCTGTATGTGAAAGCCAGATTCATGACGAATAGTATAATAAGCTATAAACATCACGCTACGAACCAATGAAGAAAAGTAGTAACCCAAGACGCAGGTGAACCAGCGGGAGACAGCTAGTTTTAAATAAACCACACATAAAAAATCCTAAAATTACTTTGCAGTTAGTAAATTGCACGGTTTTCTTTGAACTAGGGGTCTCATAAATAATATTTTCTCTGGCAGAACGACTTCCTGCTACCAGGCTAGCATAAAAGCCAGTAGTTGTTAGCATACAAATGAGTGTAATCTGTGTTTTGTTGCAGGAACCGCATAGAGAGATCTGCGTCCAAACGATGGCGGGGTTCCGTACGGAGAGTCGCGTCTGCTGCTGTTTGTAAGTTATTTGCTTTACTATTATAGGTTTTAATATCTTTGTAAAGATCGCCGAATAACTGAATTTAAATCAGTCAAGGCCTCTTTTTGAGATGCAAAATCATCAAACAACTCGGCCCACTCCGGCGGCACTCTGGCGGGAGGATTTTTCTAAAGGTGGAAAATCAACTAATGACATCTCCCGCCCTTGGGCAGTGCGGGAGGGCGTGTCAGACTTTTACTGACTAAAACCCACTCCTGTTCCTTTTTTGCCTTCGGTCCAAGACCCCGGGGTTCTCTTTCGCACAACCCATGGCCTCAGTAGGATTCGACCCTGCTGGGCCCTCTACGGTTTTGCTGACATCTGCATGAGGCGCGCGCGGAACACTATTGTACGCACCGACGAAGACATAGGCTCAGTCCGGACGGTCGCCAGATGGTGGGACGGTGAGTTACCGATTGCTCGTCGTCTGCAAGCCATCGCCTGCACTGCCTGGAAATCGGGATCAGGATACCGGTGGCTGGGCGTGAGGGCTGTTCCCTCGTGCGTGCGGCCTCCTCCTTTGCTAGTAATACTGCTTCGCAGAAGGAGGCGGCTACCTGCTATTCCTCCTCGCTCCAGATCATGGCCTGTACCGAGGCCCGGCGCGAGAGATCACTTGTGCCGATCGCCTCCACGAGGACACAGCGATGCTCGCCCCGGCAGGACACACCTCTACCGTATCTTCCAGACTCTAGCGGGAGGTGGAGAGAGAGAGTGTCAGGCTTTTACCGAGTAAAACCCACCTGTGTTTCTACAGTTAGCCGTGGCCTCCACGGTTAACTCTTTCAATCAATCTCGACTTTCCTAGCAGACTCGTGGCCCCTGAGGTCAATTGAACACCAATCAATACTTTATAGACGTCATGTATTTATTTCGGATCATAGAGGCTCGTAGTATCTATCACAGACACTATCAACCCAACAAATTAAAAAAGGGCAAGTGCGAGTCGGACTCGTGCACTGAGGGTTCCATACAAACTTACCTATGAAAACAGTTTAATTTCTGAATTGCGTTACAAAGTTTTTTCCGAATCACAATTTTTTTTGTGACGTAATTACAAATTTACAGTTTTCAGATTTCTTCTTATATTTGTGTTATGAGACCTTGCTTCATGCTAAATTTCGGGATTATAGGTCAATGGGAAGTACCCTATGAATTTTGATTCACTTGAGAGTGTCGAAATAGACGTTTTTTTGCGACATAAACGGCCGTATCTTTTTTTTTGTTTACTCTGTTTTTTTGTTTTTTTTCTCAGCTTCAAGGGACCGTAGACTTGAGTATAATATGGTTTCAATTTCAACTCGATACCTCCACGCGTTTCCGAGATAAAGGGTCTTGACAGACAGAAGGACAACAAACTGATCCTATAAGGGTTCCGTTTTTTCCTTTTGTGGTACGGAGCCCTAAAAATGAGAGAGTACCTACTAACTACAAAAGTGTTCCCCACTAGTGTTGCCAACAATTAGTCTTGCAACCCTGCAAGACTCTCTCTTGCGTCCAGTTAAAGCCTCAGATACATCTACACAACGCTCAACCTACGTGACGCTTCAACGTTGCCCAGTGTCCCACAACTTATTCCTCAACATTTTACAACGCATTCGCGTGAAGCGGGACATGTTGGGTAAACGCATACGAGATATAACATTTTTAAACAAATATATCGGTCTTCGGAATCAGGAATGAGGATATCCGCAGGAGATCCATGGTCACCGACATAGCACGAAGAATCGTCAAACTTAAGTGGCAATGGGCAGGGCATATTGCTCGCAGAACGGATAACCGTTGGGGCCAAAAGGTTTTGGAATGGAGACCACGTACCGGAAGACGTAGCGTTGGAAGGCCTCCTACAAGGTGGACCGATAGCCTGGTAACGGTTGCAGGAGTACGATGGATACGAGGCGCACAGGACCGTTCAATGTGGCGGCAGTTGGGGGAGGCCTATGTCCAGCAGTGCACGTCTTTCGTCTGAAATGATGATGATGATGATGATGATATCGATCTCCCTCACTAAGACGCTTTTTTCTATGCCGCCAGTTGGGCAAGAGATGAATTCTGACGTCAAAGTTCTTGCCGGACTTCTCTTTCATATTAGAAGCTTTATAACTTAGTTGTTGATGAAGATATTTTAAAAGTTCTTTATTTTTTTTTATTATAGCCAAAAATGATTTAATATAGCAAATAAAAAAAATGCATGCTTATTCCGTGCCTGTATGACGCAAATCTGTTTGGCTTAACTGCGAGACGCAAGTCGGTCTTACAAGCCTGCAAGACTTGCGTGGGCCACACCGCTACCAACTAAAGTACCTGAAAATGTCAAGTTGACTCTTTCTATTTGCTTCGCTAGTTTACTTAACCTTAATGCCGATACTTGTTTGAAGTCTAAATACAACCTTGCTGTAATTTTCCTAAAAAAAATAATTCTTTTCGATGTTGACTCGTAACTAGTGGCTTAAGGAAGCAATTCGTATCCCTGGGAAAAGTGCCCAGAACGCTGGCAGCATTGCCACGCTGGATGTCAATGCTGATTCGTTAACCGAACAAAATCCCGGCCCTCTCCCCTCTCTCGGTGACGCGTAGAGTCGACCAGCTCCTCCTAGCAGCGTTTGCTGATAGGACGAGTTTTTTGATGATAGGGCATCAAAAAATTAAAGAGTTATTTTTCTACCCGTTTGTACATATTATTATTTTCAGTTTGTTTAAATACCTATTCGTGTCACTGGTTCTAAACGATGCTGTAGTTCAGGGGTCTCCAAACTTTGAAGCCTTAGGACTATAATTAGTTTTTCAGTATGTTTCAAGGGCCAAACCAGTCTCACCAAAAAACTCAGGAGACTGGATAGGCCTGGTGACGGAGACCATCACCGGACACTGCACACTGAATAAGTACCTCCATACAATAGGCATCACAGACAGTCCCCTGTGCAGAGCATGTTTGGAGGGGGAGGAGACAATGCGCATGTGCTCCTTAACTGCTCAGGTGTCACTGATATACGCACACGAACCTTAGGATCCTCGAACTCCCTTATTGATGCCCTGAAAAACCTGAAAGGCCTAATCTGTTTTTGGAGAGAGGTGGGCTAGTTGGAATAAGCCCACCTAAGGTTATGGCTGCCATGGCCAAAGTACAATGATCCACATAAGACTAAGTGCCATACTCAGAGATAGGCATAGGGTCAAACCAGTTTTAATTTTTCTGCCCATAATATAATTGGTACCTGTTATGTACGATGCTGTCGCTATAGCCTATTCAAAAAAAGTTAAAAACTTAGGTGTTTTCCTAGACTGTAACCTGTCTTGGAATGTCCACGTTGCAGAAGTAAGCAGGAGGGTGTTTTGCTCATTTCAGTCACTGAAGCGTCTTCAGAAGTTCCTGCCTTTCTCAACTAAAGTTACTCTTGCTCAGTCTTTTCTTCTACCTCTTCTTGACTACGCTGATGTCTGCTTCCTTGATGCGACTGAGGATCTTCTTGATAAACTGGAGCGTCTGCAGAATTTGTGTATCCGCTTCATTTTTGGCCTTCGGAAGTATGACCATGTGTCGGAATTTCGAAGGCAATTGAAGTGGCTGCCTATTCGGCAACGTCGGGATTGCCACACTCTTTCTTTTTTATTCTCTGTTCTTCATAATCCCAACTCCCCCTTGTATCTTCGGGAACGCTTTGAGTATCTTGTTCCGAGAGGAAAACCTTGTCGCTCATCATCCTCTCTTCTCCTTCGTTTTCCTCCTCACTCCTCAAGCCGCTACAGTGGATCTTTTACCGTTCGTGCTGTGCGCCTCTGGAATTCTCTTCCACATACATTGAGAGCTAGCCCTTCGTTGGAGGTTTTCAGGGGAAGAATTAGGGAACATTTTTTATCAACATGACCCATATATATGTATGTTTATAGGTATTTATTTATTGTATATTTAATGTTTATGTATAGTGTGCTGTATACATATCTGTTTAGTATATTTTTAATTTTAAGTTAGATTTAATTAATGTTTAATTTTTTGTTTATTTGTTGTACATTTAAAGTTCCTCATAATTTGTAAATTTTCCTCCTAAATCTTATGGTTTGCTGTAAGAAAACCCAGTTGTGGGTTAAGCTCGCCTGTGTACATCAACTGTCCTATTTTTATTGTTAATATAAAATTGTGTGTACAATAAAGAATAAAGAATTGGTATAAATACAATTGATCTACGAATACAAACTAGATTCAGTAGAAAATCACAATTAATTATTTGTTACTTATTATAATATGCAAAAAACTAAAGTATCTAAACTTAGGGCACGCCATGATTATGGCGGTAAATTCCCTCTTTGAGAACTGACTGGAAAGACAACACGGAATCATCACTTTTCGCATAATGCAAGTCCTCACCGGACATGGTAAGTTCGGGAGGTTCCTGTACCGGATTCATGCGGAAGAAACGCTTGGGTGTCACCATTGTGTGGACCGTCCCGAGGACACGGTGGAGCATACGGTAGACGTTTGCTCCGCTTTGGCAGAAGACGAATGGCAGGGCCGCCTGCCTTCTGCGAAGCAGTAATGCTAGCGAAGGAGGCGGCCGCACGCTCGAGTTTCTTCTTCAACTTATCACAATAGATTGGTGATACTAGTCTTAAGGCTGGCGCATGGCGGGTCAGATCTGGCCCGTGAGCCGTAGTTTGGAAACCCCTGCTGTAGTTAATCACACTACCATTTACAGAGGCGAAAGTTCGTGAGTCTTCATTTGTTACTTCTGCACGTGCGAATGGCTGGACGGGTTTGGATGAAATTTGATGCACGGGTCGACCATGTCCTGAATAGCAGATAGGATAGGATTTTTGTTTCGAGAGTATGTTCCCTTAGAACCATTTTCTACTTTTACGCGAGTGAAACCTGAGGGAACGGACCTTCTTCACACCCCAGCCGCCGATATCGTAACCCCGATTTCCAGCCACCGTAGGCGTAGGCTTGCGGACGAAGAGTAATGGGTAGGTCGCCATCCGGCCGTCTGTTAACCGTCCGGACCGAAAGGAAAACCCAGTATCCAGGAACACAAGGCAAAGAAAGTGTTGTGAGTTCTGTTATAAGTAATTCGTTAAAATTACCTTGAAGTTTCATCAAAGATATTTTTGTTCTAACAACTGGTTATTGTTAAATTTAATCGACCTAATTGCTTTTAATTATGTCTATTAAAAACTCATCGACCCTTAAAAGGAAACCCTTTTTTTGGCTCAAGCACAAGTTTGAAAGTAAAAACGAAAAGAAACTAAAGTAATAAATTTAAAATCACTATCACTACAACATAGTATCTATCTATCTATTTAGGTATGGTTTCCGCACTTAGTCCTGTGTGGACCATTGTACGTGGGCCATGGCGGCCAACAACATAGTATAAAACAAAGTCGCTTCCCTCTGTCTGTCCCTATGTATATTTAGATCTTTAAAACTACGCAACGGATTTTGATGCGGTTTTTTTAATAGATAGAGTGATTCAAAAGAAAGATTTATATGTGTAAGGTAATACATGGATAATATAGTAGAGAATAACTAATAATTTTTGACATTTCCAATGTGATGTCGTAAATAAACACATTTTTTGCGCTTACATTGCAAACGCTGGCTGAACCCTACGAGATAGAACGAAATAATGTACTACAGTATTGTACACCTTAAAAAGGTCAACAAAAAAGTCCGCGAAGGTATATGGTGTAAACCCACAATAACCATTTTTTATCCTTTACTTTTTACGAGAAATAATAGCTTATTTACGAAGCGATTTTAAGCAATACAGCATTAATCCTTATCCAATTATGTACTTAATACATTGTGCATTTAGTATAGATCAATATGGCTCCTTACACCATGTAATTCAAATGAATATTTTCGAAGATATTATAGATTTAAAATACAGGGACATAGCGGTTGCGGTGGTATCAGCATTGCACCCGTGCGAAGCCGGGGCAGGTCGCTAGTTAATGTGATTTCTTTTTGTATTGAAACTCTTTTTTGAGAACAAAAAGGGTTTAGTTACATTATCGCATTAATAATAATGGTAATGAAAATGTTACACTTTGGTAACATGCGCCATTGTGTACTTAAATGCGTGTGCAGCTGTGAAAAAAGATTTTGAGCAAACGGCTGCCCCAAAATAGATTCAGCAAGAATACCAAACAACTAGAGCAAAATTACCCTTGACTTTGAAACAAAACAAAACGTAGGTACCTACTATAAAGTTCCTAAAACTGGTTCGTCGCGTAATGCACTGTAATTCGCTACGACAATGTAGCTGGAGTGATAGTAAAGTTTTCACATTTAGTTCGCTGGTGCCTTAGCAATAATTCAGTGTTGATACCTTAACTTTATGATATCCTAGTACTGTAAGAGTAGTAATACACTAATAGAAACGGTAGGTAACCAATCATTAATACAATGTGTTCTTTAACCAACTTCTAAAAAGGTGGAGGTTCGCAATTAAGTAAATAATAATAATATTCCACAACTTTGACACAACGCCATCTAGTCCCAAATTAAACAGAACTTGTTCTATGAGTACTAGACAACTGATAAACATACATATATATTTCCAATTACAAAAACTATAGATAAATTACACCCTAACAGGACAAATATGATCGTGCTCATCATACAAACATTTGTCTTGGATGGGTATCGAACCCACAACCTCAGGCATAAAAGCCAGGGCCACTAACAACTAGCTAGACGTACAGGCAAGTCATAATCAGTAATTCGTCAGAATAATAGATTCTGACGAATTACTGATTAATTTATTGCCAAGAACGGTTTTGTTTTTCGCGCGAGTTCCAATGATTGGTTCGTCACAGCATTGTAATTCGCTACGACAATGTAGCTGGTTTAACAATAAAGTTTTCACATTTAGTTCTCCGGCGCCAGCAACAATTCTGTGTTGATACCAAACTTTATGATATCCTAGTTACTCAATTTACCTCTAGTGAGTGCCGAAGCCCTGAGTAGCAATGGAATCAGTGCTCCTATTATCCAACAGTATTGTATGTATGCTGTTATAGAATTATCAAGATTTAGATCATCAAAACTTGACCCTCCAGGGTCTACGCCCTGTTCCTGAGCACCGCTAGCACTGCCCTAGTTACGGCACTGCCTTCCCCCGTAATAATTTCTCACTTCATTACTGACTCGCACAATAAAACTTTGTTATATCTCTACAAAAATTTGTATCATATTGTAAGGGTTATCCAAGTTTTTAACAAAATCTAACACACATTCTTCTCCTGCTATGTTGTCCTGGTACATTGACTCAAAAAGAAGAGATCTATCAAAGCCGATACGTGATTCCTTTTTTTTTGCAAACTAAAAATACTTTTAACAAATATAACAAACACTCTTCTCCTGTTCGGTTGTCCTGGTACATCATCTTCCTGCCCTTGTCCCGTTTTGAGGTCGGACCAACACGTTTTTGACTACCATTCTGTCTGGCCACCCATCACGCTACCTCTAGCTCCCTTTTCTTTCATATCACCTCTCACATAATCCATTCATCTTTTCTTTGGCTTCCCAGTCCCACTTCATCCATTTAAATGAATGTGTACATTGACTGCAAAATAAGAGATCTATCGAAGCCCATAAATACGTGTTTTTTTTTATTTATGCGAACCGGCAAATTGACTACCAAAAAAGTATAAACACATATTTAAGAAAATGATCTTTTCTCGATATCCGTGAATTTTCTATACATATTTATTGGCAAACACATCTGAAATACTTATTATTCGGAGCACGTTGTCGTCATCTGGCGAATCAGTAATCGAAGTAGCATAATAGACGTCTTTACGGAGGGGCCGTGACTTGGAAACCATTGGAAAGCACGTAGGTGTACAAATTAAAAGTATAACATATTCAAAGTCATCATCATTTCAGCCAATAGACGATGCCTATGTCTAAAAGTGGATGTTGGACACAGGCCTTCCCCAAGTGTCTTAATAACAACCAATCCTGTACATCTCGCATCCATCGGATTCCCGCGGCCGGATGGCCCTCACCAGGTCATCACCAGGTCATCATTCCCACAAGGTGGACCGATGACCTGGTGAGGGCCGAGGACTTCTAATGCTGCGTCTTCCAGTACATTTTTTATTTTTAGGGTTCCGTACCTCAAAAGGAAGAAACGGAACCCTTATAGGATAACTTTGTTGTCCGTCCGTCCGTCTGTCTGTCAAGAACTTTTATCTCAGCAACACTTGGAGGCACAAGTCAAAATTAAAACGACGGTGAAGTGTCAATAACTTCTAACTGTCGAAATCAAAAATGTCCTGTTCCAAAAACGTTAGGAAGTAATACTATAAATTGACACATTGGTTTAGGTAGGAGGTGTTTCCACAATTTAATTTGAAGCATTAGCTACTAAATATCCGCTTCTGAGATTTCACTAAAACGTGCGGAAACATAAATTTAAATTATAAACGCTAAAAAAGTAATTTTCTCGAAAAATTACAGTTACAAGGTATTAGCACTTCAACGTCGAAAACAGTATACTCAAGTCTGCGGTCCCTTGAAGCTATGAAAAAATGTATGTCACAAAGAAACGTACATTTCAACGGGTACGTATCAAAATCCCGAATTTTAAAAGACCGAATTTTAAAATATCATGGATGAAATCCCGAAAATTGAAACGCCGAATGGTTGTTTGGTCGAAAGTTTAAAATCCCGAAAGTTCATAATCCCGAAGTTCAAAATTTCGACATGGTCACCGTTTCCGAGAAAAACGATTTTTTGTAAACCTAACCTCAAAACACTTAAAAGTTGCCTAAAAAGTGTAGTCAAAGAAAATATTCTAACCTAACCTGTTCGTGTCGGGGTGCCCTAAGGTCCCGAGCTTCAACAGGTACAATCACACCACCACCACCAGTAATACCAGCCACTTCGCCTGAACCTGACCCTGGTTGAACCTTGAACCTGGTTCATCATAGGGATCAATCTGCGAGCAACTTGGATGTAGCGTTCGCCGGCCGCGACTAGACAATTAGACAACGGTGAAAACATTTTTAAGGGAGATTGTATGTATGATTCGTTATTTTGAACTGGGTGAAATAGGTTAGGTTAGGTTAGATTTGTGATCAACCATGCGCGAGCCGAGCGAGCGCAGCGAGCGGTGCCGCGGCAGCGGTCGGCGAGCGCTACTTCCCAAAATAAAACAGATCAAAATTTTTTCGGACTACGTCACCGCTCTTTGGGATTTCATCCATCGGTATTTCGTCTATTCGGGATTTCGTCCTTTCGGGCATTTGAACATCGGTATTTTGAGTTTCGATATAACGACTATCGGCATTTAAAACTTTCGGTGTTTTGGACGCCGGTATTTCAATCATAGGTATTATGAACTTTCGGGATTTTGATACGTACCCATTTCAACAATCTCAAAGGAATCAAAATTCATAGGGTACTTCTTGTTGGCCCAGAATCCTGAAATTTGGCATAAAGCAAGGTCTTATGGTATAGATATAGGAATAAATCTGAAAACTGTAAATTTTTAATTTCGTCATAAACAAAAACTTCTTTTACAATTCGGTAAAATCTTCGTAACTCATTTCGAACCGTTTTCATAGGTAAGTTTGTGCGGAACCCTCAGTGCGCGAGTCCAACTCGCACTTGCTCTGTTTTTTTGACATTGACGTCAATAAAATATAGTAAATGCCAACAAAATTCACTAAGATGTAATTACATGATAGAATGTCTCTAAATCCACCTGTGTTCCTTCAGTTACCATAGTCATTCCATGGAGACACTCTCGAACCATCCCGTATCAACTACCCGACCCTAAGGAACAAGTGCAACAATCAGTCCTTTTTGTCCTCCCGTTGAGTCACACATTTTGTAACTATATATCTTGTTACCTAACTGTACCAAAAAAATGGGTTATACTTTTCGACTGTATGTACATAGGTATATATATATTTCTTGGCCCGCCGTAGAGCTTCAACGGCTTGTTGCATTTTAGCTTGAGAAGTATCATTAGTTTTGTCTTAGTTTTGAGAATGACAAGAAATTTTAATGGCGGATTTTTGACGCTAAATTGTATCTTTTCTTTCAAGATGTTATTTTTCATGACAAATATAGTAAGCGCTTTTTATTTTGATACCATACATACAATATGGTATCAAAATAAAAGGGGCTTATCGAGACGATTTCAAAAGTATTACTCTCGAAAATGTATGAAACAAGAAAAAGTTGATATTATCAAAAAACCCGACCGCAAAAAAACGACTAAAAAGTTGAAAAGTCTAACCCCCATATTATCTCATATGATTGGTTATGCTAATATTGGTCAACCAATTAACAGCTAGCACTATTGGACGCTGGAACGGTATTGAGTCAAAATGAAACACAAGCAAATTGCAAAACTCATTCTAGCATGTCTCTCTAGCGAACCGAATTCAGTCCACTTCCGTACCGTATGTTGTTGTATGTGACTAGTTGCGTAGCGTGGACTAATTCAGACGTGGGTGAAGGCGCTTCAGCGAGGCCCTTTTCTTTCATAAATTCGAAAACGAGACAGCGATTGTCGCAAGCCAGTGTTCGACCATATCGTCGCTTACCATCAGGTAAAATGGTGTTCAAACGCGAACTAATCAATTATAAAAAACCCTCGTTTTTCGCTTGCGCGAGGCCCCTTTTGGGTGCGAGGCCGTGAGTGACGGGCCGCTTAGCCCACGCCTAGCTACGCTTCTGTATGTGACGCGATATTCTAAAACATGCACTACCCATCTGTAGTCATTATTTAAAAGGACCAAAGCAGCGCTAACTAGCTTGTGGTCTTTACGCATCCATTGAAGGGATCGAGCTATATAGGGTGTAGAACTCCATACCTCTTTCTAGCTTGCACGCTTGACATTTTAACACTGGACAGTTTAACAGTGGAATTCCTTGCCGGAGTGTGTGTTTCCTGATAGCTACAACCCGGTAATCTTTAAGTCAAGAGTGAATAGGTTACTTCTAGGTAAGCGCGTTCCATCGTCGACCGCATCATCGCTTTCCATCAGGTGAGGTGGCGGTCAAGCGCGAACCTATCGAGAATAAAAAAATAAAAAAAAAACACTTCATGATAAGTCGCCAGGACCAAAACGGCAGTCACTGACGGACAGCATACAAAAGAAAAAGATGCATAAAGTCAATGCTAATAAGCATTTTAGCGATTTACAAAAAGTCTACAGATTTGATTATAAAATTAAAACGTTTTAACGGTAAAACGTTGGTATGACAGAATTATTGCATGTATATACGAATTTCAGCACCATTCACTAAGCCATGCTAGTACTCATTCTGGTTACCTACTTAGCCCAGTTTTATTTATTTTTGGCTAAAGAGACTTTTTTTCCGGCGGAATAATCATCTTACGACATCCCACACTCTTGGACGGAACAAGAGATAGTGTCAGACTTTTACTGACTAAAAACGCACTCCTGATCCATCGTTGCCTTTCGTACCAGTGCCGAGTCTTCCTTTCAGAATCAGACCCTTGGCCCCAGTAGGCTTCGTCCCTGCTGAGCCCCTACAGTTGCTGACATCTTCTTGAGATGCGCGTGGAACAGTACGCGCCGTCGACGACTTGCGACGACAGCGGGTAATAAAGAGATGTCAACAAAACCGTAGGAGCCCAGCAGACCTAAAGCTTACCCGTGATACTAGAACGCAACGGCAACTGACGAATCATAGGTGTGGTTTCAGTCAGTAAAAGTCTGTCACACCCTTGCGCTCCACCCTAGATTGGAGAATTCATTAGGTGATTAACCACTTTAAAAAAAAGCGAAGACATCTTCGCTTATCATCAGGTGAAATAGTTGTCAAACGGGAGCCTATTCATAATAATTAAAATCCTTCAAATAAACTTATGATTTCCTAGTCTCTTATAGCTGTCATTTGGGTTTTTATCTATTTAAACAAAAGGAGAAACTGACTGACTGACATCAACGCACAGTCGAAACTACTGGGACTAGGAGCGTGAAATTTTGCACAAGGTTTCCTTTTATGACGTAGGGGAGCACTAAGAGAGGATTTTTCAAAATTCACCCCGTAGAGGAGGAAACGGGAGTTCAAAGTTTGTATGAAGAAAGCATCGGCGCAGGTCGTCGAATCCGACTCGGCTGGGCAACGTTCGAGAAGCTGCGCGGTGTCTTCTCTTCCAATATATCACAGTGTCTCAAGACAAAAGTCTATGACCAGTGCGTGTTGCCAGTGACGACATATGGCTCCGAAACGTGGTCGCTTACAATGGGCCTCATCAGAAGGCTTAAAGTTACTCAAAGGGCAATGGAAAGGGCTATGCTCGGAGTTTCCTTGCGTGATCGCGTCAGAAATTAGGATATCCGAAGGAGAACCAAGGTTACGGACATAGCCCGAAGAATCGCCAAACTTAAGTGACAGTGGGCAGGGCACATTGCTCGCAGAACAGATGGTCGATGGGGACGAAAGGTTCTGGAATGGCGACCACGTACCGGAAGACGCAGCGTTGGAAGGCCTCCCACAAGGTGGACCGATGAACTGGTGAGGGTCGCGAGAATCCGATGGATGCGAGACGCACAGGACCGGTCATTGTAGCGACATTTGGGGGAGGCCTATGTCCAACAGTGGACGTCTTTCGGCTGAAATGATGATGATGATGATGAAGAAAGCTACTTTCAAGCGGGCGGAGTCGCTGGCAGAAGCTAGATATCTAATATCGCACGTATCACATTACATCATATCCTCCTACAACATACAATAAGCTTACCCATTATCTATACAACAATCAACTCTTATAAACGATTTTCTACCCACTTTTCGTAATCCTATTGAGTTGAAATTTTGCACACACGTGTGGGTTTGTATTCAATACAATATTAGTTTAGATTTTGTACCTATGTACGTATTTATGTATTTGATATACTTTGTGTCTTTCAACCAATTGTTTAACTTTAAATTGCAATAAATTCGGTTGGACAGTTTTCCCGTCCAACTATAATTTAGGTGTCTTCAAGGCTAGAGTGAATAGGCTCTTAATAAACTAGTGCGCCGACCATCAATGATTGCATCTCCGCTTACCATCAGGTGGAATCACAGTCAAGCACTGGTTTATATCAATTTAAAGAAAAAATTGCACCTTGTTCAACCACATTTTTTATCCAGGTAATCCTCTGTCTACTTACTTCTGTCCCCCTTTTTTTTTCTTTTGAGTTACGGAACCCTAAAAAGGTGATCTTGCACGGACTCCTCGGTGCTTGAACTCGCACTTGACTGGTTTTTGGTTTATATTATATTTTCCCTTCCTATGACTTTCACGGGCGTTGCTACTAGCATAAGCATAGCATAATAAGTCTTTTAATGTTCCCACTGCTGGAACTCAGGCCTCTCTAGGAGACGGAATGGACCGTAATCCACCACGTGGGCCCAGTGCGGGTTGGTGAATGTCACATGTCTTTGAATTTTTTGGTTCTAGGACATGGCGGTTTCCTTACGATGTTTTCCTTCACCGTTTTGAGAACAGTTGTGATGAAATAAATTACACAAAGTAATGCGCCTTAATGGGTTTGAGCCCGCGACCTAGTAATTCGTAAGTCGGGGCCGTTAGCACTCGGCCACCACTGCACTAGTAGAACTAATTCTAATAGCTGTACAAAATCAACTTTGGAATCACGAGACAAAAAAACTACACAAAAAGAGATACCGAACTCTCACCAAGGTCAGCAGTGTTCACGAAATATGTTAACAAATACAGCAAAAACTGACAAAAGCCGACAATCTGCATCCGCAACGACTGTACCGAACTCCTAAATGTTTCCGGATGATATTATAAATACAAACAGAGCTTTTTGCATTCATGCTTTCCTAGTCCATCCGTTACAGAATTTCAATTTTGCAATTCAAAGTAGATCGTTTGAATTATTTGAAGGTTTTGTTGTTGATAAAATGCTTTCAAGCACTTGCATTTCGTCTTTGTGATTGATTACTTGACTGTTGGTACTAAGATATCATAGATGTCATGCTCTTTGACATTTGAAGATGTATTTTTAATCTCGGACCTTGCACACAGAAAAGGTTATGAATATTCTATTGAACTAAAATATTATGAAATACTTTTGTTGGTTAAAACAACTTTATTCGTGTGTTTAAAGTTTGGGCACACCACAATCATGGCAATAAGTCCTCTCTTTGAGGAATGGCTGGAGAGAACTCACCTTTCGCATGACGCAGGTCCACACCGGACATGCTAAGTTCGGGAGGTTCCGGCACCTGATTCAGGCAGAAGAAACGAATGGGTATCTCTCGCGGCGGGCCCTGGTACAGGCCCTGGTCCGGAGCGAGGAAGAATCAGTGTCGGTCGCCTACTCCTGCAAAGCCGTACGCGTGTGGGAACGGACGTCGTCACGCACCGACCCCGACTTCCAGCTAAACTAGGCGTAGGCTTGCGGACGACGAATAATGGGCAACCGGCCGTCCAGTAACCATTCGGACTAAACCCTAGTCGTCGACGGCGCGTAGTGTTCCACGCGCGCCTCAAAGAGATATCAGCAAAACCGTAGAGGCCCAACAGGGCCAAAGCCATTGGGGCCATAGGTCGACTTCTGAAAGGGTTAGTAGATGGACATTGGAGTCTTAGTAATAGGGTTCCGTTTATGTCCTTTGGGTACGGAACCCTTAAAAACATTGTATGGTATTATATTGGTAAACAAAGTGACTATATTCAATGAAAATAAAGACTTGAACTAAAGGTCTCGGTGACCAGGACATATAATCTAAAAAAAAAACACTTTGCCTAGCTAGAGCCTAAGGAATTGGTCTGCAAAAGCAAAATGCCTTTGCCATGACACACATCGGACAACCCAGCGTACGGCGAGTGTCCCCTTACATTCTACCCGTACTTCTACGATCCGGATTAAGCGTTTCGTCTCTTTGTTTATACGTCGAAGGACTAGAAAAATTTTCCTGCTGCGGTCTTCCCGTCCGATTATCACGTCAATTCAAGCACTTTATATCACAAAAAAATTCGTTTCAATACTATACCAAAATAAAAAAGTTAAATATTATTTTTCCAGATAACCTATCCTGCTTTACCCACGGCTGCAGCACCGGATGGGTGTCCGGAGTACTAGGGAGCGAGGCGTTAACAGGAGGTGCCTGGTTGGCCGCGCTACCGTGTCTGGTCGCGTTACCAGCGGCGCCATTCTTCGCTGTACTTGCTGATGCGAGGGGTCGGAAGGCAGGAGCTTTTTGTATCTGCGTTAGTTTTATTGTGAGTATCATTTTGACTACTTTATTTAATATACATCTTAACTAATAAATATTATAACTTAATAAATATTTAAACAAATTGAAAATAATATTATGTACAAACTGGTAGAAAAAGAACTCATAGGGCATCAAAAAATTCGTCCACATCGATGTCAATGGGAAAAGTGCCCAGAACGCTGGCAGCATTGCCACGCTGGATGGCAATGCTAATTCGTTGACCGAAGAAAAGCCCAGCCCTCTGGTTATTTAATTCAATTCAAAACACTTTATTCCACTTTTTTAAAATATCATTTCCACTAACATCTAACAAACCCAAACGACCAATTGGAACTATGCACTAGCACGGTTACATTTGGTCGTTTCCTATTGAGAAGAATCGGCAAGAAACTACATGGTTACTCTTTAAAAAAAAACTGGGCAAGTGCGAGTCAGACTCGCACAATTTGCGTTCCGTACAAAACTTACCTTTGTAAATACTCGTAGTTCAATTCCCGAATGGAGACTCGAAGATTTTTCCAAATCGTAAAACTTGCTGTTTTCAGATTTATTTCTATACCTGTGCTATAAGAACTCGCTTTGTGCCAAATTTCGGGAATCTTTTAGATCAACGGGAAGTACCCTATGAATTTTGATTCCCTTGAGAGTGTCGTAATAAACATTTTTTACGACATAAACGACCGTATATTTTCTTTGTTAACTTAAAAGTTAGATTTTTTCACAGTTTCAAGGGACTGCAGACCTGAGTATATAGTTTTAATTTCAACTTGATACCTTTACGCGTTCCCGAGATAAAGGGTCCTGACAGATAGACAAACAGACATTTCAATTCAGGCATTAAGTCCGCCGCTGTACGTTTGTGCATAAAGTATTAAATAAATAAATAAACAGAAAATAAAGTGATCCTACTATAAAGATTCTGTTTTTTCCTTAAGAATTACGGAACCCTAAAAATAGTTGATTTAACAATATTTTTAGACAGCATATTCCGCAACGCCGGGCTAGTGTTGCTTGTCAAAATCAACAAGTACTAAAAATATCCACTCTTCTGTTTGTAGATAAGCTGGTCGCTAGCAGCATGGTGTGGTCCTCGAGGAGTATGGGCAGCCAGGGTGGCAGCAGGAGCAGGAGGTGCTGGCGCTCTGGCGTTAGCACCACTGTACTGCGCCGAAATAGCTCCCAGGACTAGAGGCTTAGCCGCTATGCCAGCGCTGGCTTGCAGGTATAAACCATTTATTATGCAGATAACATTTGGAGGTATGCAGAACAGGCTATAGAGTCCCACACACCTTACTTGAAAAAGAATTGACCAGACGGGTATTGTGTCTGGTCCCGGCAACTAACCTATAGTTGACTTCTTGCTGTAATATAAAGTATTCATTCAGTGCAATATATGACAAAGTCTGTGTTTACTTGAGAAATAACCATCAACAAATTATCACATAGAGACTGACTTTCTACCAGGACCACATGAATCAAAGGAACTTCACACCGACCTAAAATGTTCGTCAATCACGTTCCAGTTGCGGCATTCTGTTCGCGTACGCAGCTGGCGGAGTTCTATCAGCACATGCACTGTCACTATCTATGGCGGTGCCACCTGCTGTACTCCTGGTATCTCTCATCTGGTTACCGGAGACACCTTCGTTCCTTATCAGCGTTGGGAGGATACAGGTGCGTAGCGATTACTTTTTTATCTTTTTACTTTTAAAGGTTTTAAGTCAATCATCATCTTCCAGAGGTCCCGAGACTGTTAAAGAGATGGAGCTATATAGGGTGTATAGCCCCATCCCTCTTTCATGCTCGCACTCTTGTTTCATTTTGCTTGGTGTCAACGCAACAAGGTTTTTTCTTCCATTCTGTTCTATCAACCGTCATGCTATCGCTGATCCCCTTGTCATTTACTACTCATACAATTTATATATATTTTCTTCAGATTTTCATAGACAGAGTGATTAATAATAACAATAGCGATAATTTTGCGGTTCAGCCGTCATCAGTAAGGTTTCCTGGTAGAAGGTTCATAGCATAGCGTTCACTTCATAGTGACTTTATTTAACTGTGCATATAATTAGGTGATAACACACTTAGGTTATCGTAATCCGAGAGAACCAGTGTTAAAGTTAGGAGCATCTGAAGTACTCGACGGGTCGTGCGAAACTGCCATCCGCAAACGAACCTCCAAATGATCCTCAACGTGATTCGTTGACAAAGTGCAGCGTTTCCCCCACTCTGGTACTAAGGAATCAGTTGAGTGTCTTATTATCGCTAAATGGTCATAATTCCCGCCTTAATTGCTTAAATATTATTGTAAAAAAACGGGAATATCAGATTTGCAGAAGCAAGGGTAGCTAGTTTTTTTTATTATTATTATTTTTAATAGGCTCACGTTTTACTACTACCTCACCTGATGGTAAGCGATTATGTAGTCTACGATGGAGCACGCTTGCCCCTTAAAGACCCCTAGGTTGTAGCTATGAGGAAACATACTATGACAATATAATTTCAGGATGCAGCAAAAATAATCTGCTGGTTCGACGGCTCCGACTTCCGCGAAGACTTGACAGACGTGATCGAGCAGCAAGAAGTGAAGATCAGGACTTCAGACTGCTACGGGAGGCGCGAGCCGATACGGAGGCAGGACTCCGATACCTTCCAGCCGATGCTGAAGAGGAGCAGTGGACTGGACTGCAACTCGGAGAAGAAGAGGGAACAGTCGGCTTGTAGGGAGCTGTGTAAGTTGCATTCATCAAATACGTTGTACTAGCTTCGGCTTCGGTCAGCGGCTTCACGTTGACGAATAGCATTCTGATTCTTAGAAATCAGAAACGTTTATTTCAAATAGCCCAATTACAAGCACTTTTAAATAATCAAAATGTCGGTCAGTCAAAAAAAGTGAAGCTAAATTGCACGTTCCAAAGCGTAGATCTCCATGGAGAAGAACGTGCAAGAAACTTCATGGACACTCTTTTAAATCATATTGTGAGTTACATAAATCTTGGTTACATATTTCTTGTCGCTTCTATTATGTGAGCACAATGTAGTTATGTGGAAAAAAAACTATTAAAAAAAACACATTGAATTAAGCCACTGGCAGCTAAGATATGACCAGCTCAACTAATGATTTACTCGCCTATCGTCAACATCGAGCATGGTTTAAAAGTGTTTCAGGGCTCTGGACTCTTTTGAACTATCCTGCAGCCCATCGTGATTATCCTTTGCTTAGGTCTACTTAACAGTGCTTTAAACAACTTCAGATATGGTAGAGTACAGATTCTTATTGATTTTATTACAACAAAAACGTAGAACAGATGGCATTTGATGCTGAAACGTTCTTAAGTGGCAACCGCGTATCGGGAGACGCAGCGTTGAAAGGCCTCCCATGAGGTGGACCGATGGCTTGATGAGGGTCGCGGGAATCCATTGAATGCGAGGTGCTCGGACCAGTCGTTATGGCAACACGGAAGAGTTATGGAGGACTATGTCCAACAGTGGAAGTCTATCGGCTGAATGATGATGATTTTAAAAGATCTGTGGTACCAGGCAAACATGGGCGTATAGAGTCCAGAGCTGCAGCATTGTTCGAAAAAGTCACTGTGGCACTGGAATTCAAAGTGTAACTGGAGAAACACTGGAATTCGATGGATGCGAGACGCACACGATTATTCATTGTGGTGACACTTGGGGATGGCCCCATGTCCAACAGTGGACTTCTTTTGCCTGAAATGATGATGATGATTATAAATAAGACGTGTGTACTGATAATTGTAATTATTTCTTTTCTGTTTGTTTATTACAAGCTTCTGCCAGCGGCTTCGCTCGCGGAAAAGTAGGTTTCTCCATATAAACTTTGGACCGCCGTTTCATCCCTTTATGGAGGGAATTTTGCCATTTTATGTTTCTGCACCACCCTAATGTCGGCTGGTAGAAAAAGCCTGAGGCATTAAGCCCGCCTTTGTACAGTGTTACTTACTAGTGCATATTTTAACATAAAAATATCATAAAAATCCATTTAAAAAACTCGTTTTTCCCAGTTCGTCACCGTCGCTCCCGGCGCGCGTTATTCTCGTGCCTGGTGGTGCTGAGCGCGGCGGCGGGCAGCGGCGCCGGCGCAGTCAACAGCTTCGCGGCCGCCGTGCTGCGACACTCCACGCACAGGGTGCCGCATCTCAACCTTACGGCTTATAACTACACCATGTATAACGGGTGAGTGTCAGCTGGGTTTAGCATCGCAGTTAGTTAGGGCCTGCGCACACTTGAGACAAGACTGTCTTAGACAGAATTGTCTACGACGTCGCATGATTGTCTACGACGTCGCAGACTTGTCTCTGTTCTGTTGTTTTTGTCATTGGCTGTTTTGAGACGTCCAGTGTTGCCAACAGTTACACTAACTTACCACTAAAGTCAACTTTTAAAACCACCAGAAAACCAATAACAAAAAATAAGTAGGCATATAGTTTATTAGTTTTCTTTTATAATAAGTGATAATAATTAAAAATCAGTATCAATAATTAAAAATCATCATTTGTGGTTAAATTAACATTAGTCGGTAATTCAACATACAAATTATTCAATAACAGCTATGTATTAATTCGTCTTCAGACGAATCATTTTTGTTTACACCATCATCTTTAGTATCAGATTGATAATTATGGATTCTATGGTGCTGATTTACACCCGAGTGATCTAATTTTTAGTAAGAAATTGCATGTTATTAAAGGACTAGAAAAATCCACTAGCCACTAAAACCAATATTTCGCAATTAAATGGGGGGTTAAAACCACCAGTTTTAGTGGAAATCTACTAAGTTGGCAACACTGGCGGTACGCCGCTAGACTGTTTTGTCTTGATAGTGTGCGCCGTGACGTAGACAATTCTGTCTAAGAAAGCCTTGTCTCAAGTGAGCGCAGGCCCATTATCATCTTTATTTTTTAGGTTCCATACCCAAAGGGTAAAAACGGGACCCACTGTTTGTCTGTCTGTCACTAGGTTGTGTCTCATGAACAGTGAAAGCTAGACAGTTGAAATTTTCACAGATGATGTATTTCTGTTGCCGCTCTAAAAACAGAATAAAATAAATATTGAAGTAGAGCTTCCATACAACAAACGTGATATTTTGCCGTTTTTTGTTTCGTACGGTACGGAACCTTTCCACACGGCCGGTTTTTTTTATTTCTGACTTTATTTGTACAACATGTATGTGTTTGTGGATACATAGCGAGACTTACCAAGCATATTAACGTAGCAACAGGTTGTCAAAATAGGTATTAATACCTAATTCAAGCTCTCATAATCATTGTCTCCACATACTTCAGCAACGTGACATATTATAAAAAATATTTCCAGGACCGCCCCCCGCCCGTTATTCGAGCCTTCAGAAGCTGGTTCCATTCTATGCGGAGCTGCCTTGGTCCTCGGAGCCGCAGTCGCCACCGTATCTGTGGACAGACTTGGGAGAAAGGTAAAGAATTTTGACGCCAACCCATCAGATCAGGGGCCTGACACCAACTTTCCGGTTTCATCATCAGATCAGGGATCCTCATCATGTCGTTAGAGCAAGGAACAGGGATGGCGCTTTTTTTTTAGGTGATAAAATCATCCATTGACATCGCCCGCTCTCGGGCAGAACGAATGAATGTGTCGGACTTTTACTGACTAAATACCCACTCCTGTTCCTTCTTTGGTTCTGTTCTGTTCTGTTCTTCCTGTTTCTCTTTCACACAACCCATGGCCCATGTAGGCTTTGAACCTGCTGGACCCCTATGGTTTTGCTGACGGCTGGTCGGCGAGCTAAGCCTGCTTGCCATCCGCAAGCCCACGTCTACGGTGGTTAGAAATCGGGGTTGTGATTCCGGCGGTAGCGGCGAGAGGAAATCCGTTCCCTCACGCGTGCGGCCGCCTCCTTCGCTAGCATTATTGCTTCACAGAAGAAGGGAACGCGTGCCATTTTTCCTAGGACCATAGCTTGTACCAAGGCCCGGCGTGACAGGTCGTTGCCGCCGATCGCCCCTACGAGGACACGACGGGGTTCCCGTTGCGTGTTATATTGGAGCACATTTTGTCCCCTAGTGTATTTGAGGCTTTAAACGTCACCCGTATAATGCTTATCATTGAGGAAATCCGTTGGTCATCCGTGGCCTTCCTCATCAGTTTCTTTTTACCAAATTGCACTTTTTGAATGTAAAATACATTTGATGATCCATCAATTTTTCATGGATCCTAGCACCAAAAGTAGATTTTGATTCAAATGGGACCAATCTAGCAAGGTATATGTATCTTTTCAAATATATATTTTTTTTTTCAAATCAGTTTCGATATATGAAGGAATTCAAAAAATAAAAACACAACGACGTAGAAAATGGAGTTTCTCATTCCAGTTTACTTATTTTATTACGGTTTTTAAACAGCTCGCTTTTACTCCTTACAGATGCTGCTACTCTGGTCCTGTTCAGGTATAACCTGTTGCCTCGCCATCCTAGGGGCATACTGTGACCCCAACCTTCGTCTGCATTCCTGGTACTCTCACCGCTTGTGGCCTTACAAACGTACGCATAACCTCAAAGAGAAGGGCCTGCAGCTGACGGAGAATTTCACAGAAATCAATACAAGTCCAGAATGGAAGAATTATACGAACGATATCTCCAGATACAGGGTTAATCTGGAGAATAATAGTGTTGCTGGAGAATGGAAAGTTCAGAATATGACTAATGGAGAAGATATTGTGGATACAGCAGAAGAGAATCTGTGGGCACCTGTGGCTTTAATGTCAGTGGTGCTTTTTTTGTACAATATTGGATTGGGATCCGTGCCTTATGTACTTATATCTGAACTATTTACCATCAATGTGAGTATAATTTTCGTCAAGAAGATCTCTTCCCCGCGTCAGCAAAACTAAGTAACCTCTCCCCCTCATGCTTACTTAAACAATGGTACATGCATTTTTAATTGGTTCTGGTTTCGTTACTAATTTATGAGCAGTAGTTATAATTCTAGAAATAAGGATTATAATACAATGGAGAGACAAAACAAACTTAATATAAAATTTTGGCATATTAATTCAAGTTAAACAGTCCTCAGTCTATGACACTCAAATCCGCATGACTCTCTGAAGTCTTCAATGACATTAAATGTTTGCTGCTCAGTGATGTATCTGCTTACTTTCGTGTGATTTTAAAACATCGAAATTGTTCTAAACTATATACTGCTAATGAATCACAATTCAGACCCCTCCATCCCCATCTACACTAATATTATAAAGAGGTAAAGTTTGTTTTTTTGTTTGTAGGAAGTAATCTCTGAAAGTTCTGGTCCGATCGTTAAAATTTTCTCACCGATAGAAAGCTGCTTTATTCCTGAGTGTCATAGGCTATATTTTATGTATGCGGGCCAAGCTGCGGGGAAAAGCAAGTCTAAAATAAGCAAAGCAAAGACCCCCACCCCCTAACCCCTGTTGTACTTACGTAATACTTGAATGACCCCTCTCACCACAACACTTTTGCCTTACAAACTTTGCTAACCCTGCAAATCTATGTTTTCACAGGTGAGAAGCCTCGCATCCAGCCTCCTAATATCCTGGATGTGGCTCAGTAGTTTCTTCATCCTCCGGTACTACGGCACTATCGCTGTCTCCGTAGGTCTCCACAGCACGTACTACATATGCGCCTCCATCACGCTCCTGGGCTCCTTGTACATATTCTTCATCATACCTGAGACCAAAGGGAAAGCCCAGGAACAAATCGACAAAGATCTTGATGGTCCTCTTTTGGTGCTTACACGAAGGAGGAAGGATCGTGATCAGCGATGACAAAGGTTGCCTAAAGTGTTCACAGTGTTCTCATTGTTGTAAGCTGCTGACGGTTATGGTGCCCTGGTAGGGATAGGACTTAAGCCAAAAGCATTTCGCTCAAGATTGTAAGCGATTGATAAACATATCGAGGTAAGTGTTCCGGAAGTTTAAGTTCTAATAAGGTAAATGAAAGAATTATTATGTATGTATGATACTGGGTAGTCAGAAAGGCGAAATATCATAGTCAAAAAAATATGTTTTGAACCAAAAAGTAAAGCTGGTCACTGCAGTCGAGGCGAAAAATGAAATGACAAATGCTCACACGTTTCAAACAACGTTTTCTAAAACACATACATACAATTTGTTTTTTTTTAAGTGGAAATCATCTTAGGAGTTCTCATGTACTAGGGTAGGGTGGGAGGGCGTGTCAGATTTTTACTGACTAAAACCACACCTATGTTTCTTCAGTTGCCTTTTGCGTTCCAGGACCAAAAGTATATCCTTTTCAGAACCATTCCCAAGGCCCTGCTGTCCCTACGATTTGCTGATAACTCTTTGAGGTGCTTGTGGAACACGTCGACGACTCGGGTTCCTTATAGAATGAGCGGACGGTGAGTTCCCCTTTGCCCGTCGTCCGCAAACCCGCGCCTACAGTGGCTGGAGATCACTCTGCAATTCCCAACGAAAAATATACTCTATGTGTGACTATACTGATAAAATTTGCAGCTTCATATAATAGAGTCGTATTGGAGTTTGTTTTCTCTTAATTTCGCCTTTCTGATACATTCTGCATACAAAATCAGCCCCAAATCGATGTCAAAATAAATAGGCAACAGGCCACTAAATTTTTTGTGATAGGTAGTCATTTATGTATTGGAATTGATGTAATTTAATGCACCAATTATATTAAAAATACTATGTGAACACAATGAGAAAAGGACTGGACTTATTTGAGTGTAATTACTAATTTGCCAAATACTACAGAGAGCGGAATCTCCTCCGGGAGTAGCGAATAGAGACACCATTAATCCTACAACCAATTGCGTCGGATTGATCGATTGTTTTTGTGCCCTATTCGCCAGGGTCATGTATGCACGACTGGATACTCACATCTCGTTTAGCTTTTCAATCCCCATAGGTGACAGAAAAGCTGACAAGATGGAGTATTTGGTCGTGAATGTGCGACCCGAGCGGAAAAAACGAGTGTTTGTCGAATATATCCGACGAAGGCGGTTAAAATCGTGACCACCTCAATAGTCAATCAAAATGGTCCCGAACTCCCGACTCAGCATGAGTAAAAGGTGTCACTCAGTGACACAGTTATTTTCAACTTCCTCGAACAATTCCGTAGCTCTAGCAGGCATTGGACCTAGCGGGTCCCATCTATTTTACTGATATATGAGGCGCGTGTGGAACTCCACGCGCCATCAACCTGGTTTTGGCCCTCATCGGAGGGCGAGCTACCCATTGCTCACCATCCACAATCTGCCCCTATAGTGGCCGGGACTTGCCCTGCGACTCCCGACTCTCATAATTTCCGATCAGGGGCATTACTATAAAGTGTTGAAATGTCAGGCGAGCGAGCGAGAACAAGGGATGGAGCTATACACCCTACTCCATATCTTTAACAGTTTTGCCCCCCTAGCCAAGTTACGATCGTTTCGTTTGCGTCGAACGCCTCGAGTAGGCCACGCCTCCGATTCCTTTGTTCTGACCAAGTGACTGAGCGTTGGGATTACTTCAGAACAAAGGAGTCCGAGGTGTGGCTCGAGTCTTTGGACGCAAACGAAACAATCGTAATTTGGCTAGGGGGGCAGTTTAGGTTGTCAAATGGATCGCGTTAAGAACTCGTGGTAGGGCCTCTGGGCGTTAGTGTCTCTCTGTCACGCTTTCAGCCACATTACTGTTTCACAGAAGAAGGTGATTGTTTTATACAAAGGAGTTGCTTTGACAGCTGTCAAAACACCCCATTCTTATTGTCATCAGCATAGTGCATAAGTACTATATGGTACTGCCAACTAAGTATTATGTGTTCTATTGCCATTTTAGCACTCGTTTCACTAAAATCCCTTAAAACAGTCCCCAACACAACACTCAGCATTCCACTACGATCGTCGCTTTCCATCAGGTGAGATAGCGGTCAAGCGCGAGCTTATGAAGAATAAAAAAAAATCGATCCCCTGTGCTGGGAATTCTCTAAAAACTAGTAAATACTATTCTTCTAAAGTCCCTTCTAAATAAAAAAACAACGTACAAAATAACAATAGTATTATATGTCGTGCCCAGATCATAGAAATTGATCACATCATGATATGGTCAAGTAAAACTCTCCAGCCCCCCTAGCCAAAGTACAACCGTTTCGTGTCGAATTCCGTTCTCTAATCGGTAACGCCTCGGTGTCAGTAATTGTAAAAAACGATAAGTTGGTAGCCATGTTGGCGCACCTGAGTCGGCCGCTCATTCTACAAAGTCGTTCTACATTAACAAAGGATGTAGCGTTGAACATTGTATGAACGATAACAAATAAGTTGTAATATGGAAATATTGCAACAACAAATTCTTTTTTAAAAGAGTGACCATGGAGTTTCTTGCCGGTTCTTCTCCATAGCAAACGACCAATTTGGAACCGTGCACTAGCTTCTGACGTTTTATAAGTGCCCATGTAGGCCTATGTGAAATAAAAAACTTTGACTTTGAAATCATTCTATAATTTTGAACGATGTGAACTTGGCTACGAATTTTCTATTCGTCTGTTCTGAGCACGTGACTGCTGAGATGATGTCATTCCTATGCATTTGATTAGTTTTCGACTACGATTGCAGATTATCAACTTGGCTAGGGATGCAGATCGTATTAAACGTTAAAATTTGATGATATTTTAATCCTTGTTTGGCTTTTAATCTTTTATTATCGTAGATATCCTACATCAATGATATGGGCAAACGAGGATTGACATATCATCTAATGTTAACGTTTAAACGATCTGGCCAGTTTTAGTTGGCCATATCATGAAGTGATCAATTCTAAGATCTGGCCACGACATGTACAAATAATATTAAAAATCTCTCTACAGAAGGGATAACAATGACGTAAATTACCTTTTCTATAATAAGTTAGATTTTGAAAAAAGAAATTAAGAAAAGCATCGAAAAATTTTGCAGGTTCACTACCAGGGGACTATACAACATTGAGTGTTGTGTAGTCCTCTGGGGGACTGGTTAAAGGGATCCTAATGTAACGAGCGAATTAGGTGTACTAAAGAGTGGAAATTCAATTCAAGAAAAGAAAACATGTTTTTTATAGAAGTTAAGGTGTGTTTATGTACCAAAATAGACGTTGCTCACATAACGTCAATATTTTTTAAAATAGGTGTGATAATATTTTTCGATTAGTCTGTTTGTGATAAATATTCATCGTTATCAGGCATGCGATTTTAAGATATTTTTTTTTACATTCTGTCACCAGTCAACTATTTGGGCTCCCAATTTCGAACGTTGGTGGTCTCCTTTTGTGTCATGCCGCTCTGGTACTTTTTGAATAGATATCCTCTTTTTGAGGCTAGAACGGTGATGAAAGATGGTGATCTCCTATAGTGTTATGCCGCCCTGATACTTCTTGAATAAAGAATGAATGTATCCTACAAATAGATTGACTGGAATAGTGAATTTAGGATTAAGTCCATCAGTTCAAAAGATATTTTGCACATTTTTGTTAAGTCTCCTGAAGATAGGCACAATGCGGCAACGATACAACAGTGTGTTTCTATAGAAATTACTCTGGTATTAATTCAGCACGGTCGGCGCAGAAGTTAAGTGATTGGTTGCTGCACTGCGAGACAATTATTTATAAGGCCTACAGATAATTGTTCTCCGTCTGGGAGTCTTGTGTATGTAAGTTTATATGTTTGTGAACGCAGCCACGATACAGGACTTCATCTCTAGTAAGGAGCAAAGTTTTTTTTTTTAAATAAGGTACATATATATAAGGTGTTAAAAATTTACTTTAAGAATTTCGAGGGGGCATTGTACTCCTCATTATGAACAGCTTTTACTATGGGACCAAACCTGAAATCGCGAAAAAAAAATCAGCTGCTCCATACATTTTGACGACTTATGCGAACATAAACGTAGGGAACAGCTGATTTTTTTTTCGCGATTTCAGATTTGGTCCCATAGTAAAAGTTGTTCATAATCAGGAGTACAATTTCCCCTCAAAATTCTTAAAGTTAATTTTTAACACCTTATATATATAATGGGTTGTCATATAATTGTTACATAGTCGCGTTATGTTTGTCTGCCAGAGCCTTTAAAAAAAGGAGCCGTAAATTTTTTTTGGATAAATTGGGCACATTAATTATTTTTGACACTTATAAAATCAATATTATGGAGAAAAATATATTGCTAGTAAATTGCTTGCTTGATAACGATGTGTATATAAATACATAATTATAATGAAAATACCAAAGATTTTATTGGAAATAGTTTCAGTGAATTTTAAATGTTCTATAAATGTTTGTCGGCGAATCATTCGTTGTTTTAGTTGGGCAATTATTTTATCATTGTAATATATCATAAAAATTACCAACATTGAAATTTATTATTTGGTTACTTATTTTCAACTAACTTCAACATGTTTGAAAAATAATTATGTTTTTCTAAACTACTAGTTAAGGACTTCAAAAATTATGTTCAAAAATGAAAAAATATCGATTTTGTCTTCATAAGGGCCGGTGCACACCACGTTTTTTAAACGCGCCGTTGACGCGTGTTTTAGAAACGTGCGTCGACGCGACGGTGCGCTTTTATCCTATTAAAACTCGCGTGCGTATCGCGTCTGTATCGCTACAAACGCGCGTCAACGTCGCGTTTAAAAAACGTGGTATGGCCACGTTACAGGCCCTTAACTGTGTGACTTTTTTACTTGAAATTATTATTAAGTCTCACAATTGTTACTATAAATAATTATAATTCTACTCTTAGCAATTATTATACTAAAAATTCAGTGTGCCCAACTATGTTAAAACTGTTCAATCCGCACAAAGTATGCATGTGCAAACGTACATAGTATAGATATATAGCTCAAGATAGTAAGAAATATAGATGGAACATGATTTTTAGCCAAATTTTATCGAAAAAATAAAAATATTTGTGGAATTGAATGTTAATATTATGTACTACGTTTTGTATGGATGATTAAATAAATGGCTTTAAATGTGAGAGGTGTTTTTTTTTTTGTTTTTAATAACCTTTAATGACAAATCATAGAAGGGCAGAAGCACAACCAGTGCCGTAATTAGCCTTTTTCTGCCCCCGGTGCCAGCTGTGTAAGTTCAATCTGCGTGACGCAGGTCCTCAAAAGACATGGGTGTTTCAAGCTGTACTTTTTTCGGCAATGGCGGGAAGAAAAAGTCGGGTGTCACTATTGTATAGATCGCCCAGTGCATATGGTAAAGCATAAGGTTTCCCCGTTTGGGCGGAGCCGCGCCGTGTCCTCATACGGACGATAACGGTGGCGACCCGAGCGCCCGTTCCTGGTTTAGGCCATGGTAGCGGAGCGAGAGGGAATGAGAAACAGCATCCTCCTTAGGATGAAATGAATGATACTGTCGTACTCTGCGACGGGGCTTCTTCAGGAATCAGGACTTACTTACAACAAAATACTTTAAAAACTTTATACTTCTATTATACTTTTCTTCAATAATTCAAAATATGCACATCGCGCCACAATGGTTATGTCAGAACTGAAAAAACTACACATTTCTTTGTTCTACTCAATTTTTAAACCTATTCTAAAACAACAAAATCCTTACGAGTATATTTTACAAGGCAGTTCTTTAATCTAACTCATGCGATCTCCTTTCGATATCACAATACAAAACTTGGCCTTGGTTTGATTATTTCTGCGCCCCATCAGGGTCTGCACCCTGTGCCATGGCACCGCTGGCTCCACCCTACTTACGGCACTGAGCGCAACTCTCTTTAACTTTGACGACACGGTTGGTTGGTGCAGTGGTTGAACGATTGGCTGCTGCGCTGCGTGTCGCAGGTTCGATTTCCGCACGGAATAGTTGTATGGCCTACAGATAAGTGTTCCGGGTCTGGGCATCTTGTGTACATGAGTTTACATTTTTGTAAACGCACCCACAATACAGGAGTTACTACTAGTGTGGGGCAAAGTTAAATTTTAAAAAAAGAACGTGAAGAAAGAAAAAAGAAGGAAAGAAAGAAAGCAAAAAAAAAAAGAAAGAATAAAGAAAAGAATGAAAAGAAAAGAACTTGCCACTCTGTATATAGGGACAAGACGTTGGTGAAAATGTTGAACTACTAGGTTAACATAAAATCAAAGAGCTTAACTTAACGTATCTACAGTTCTAGGTCAGTCATAAAAGTCATGAAAACACTGACAGTTATTATAAATACTTTAATATCCAATAAAACTTTACATAAATGCATACAAATTATCTAGTTCTTACTTTGAGATTCTCTAACACAAAACCTCTCTAAATTACATTAACTTTAAGTTATTTTTCACATAATTACATCGTAATCTTTACTAAACTGATATGTTGTCTTTTCTCTAAATACTTACTTAAAAAATAAATATATTACTGTGAATTAGTAAAATTTTAAAGTCTATATTTGAACATTCATTTTTTTGTTCAAAGGTTTTCAATACGTGCCTTACTATATAAACGATCGATATACCTAGCGTTGCCAGGCGTCCGGACAAAGCCGGATACGGTAAGACTTTTAGTTTGTGTATCCGGCCAAATTAGGCGGGATCCGGCCTGTCTTGCTATGGTTAGGTTTTTAAAATTCGACCATTTTTTTTGGATTTTTCTTTGTGTTGCCTTACCTTGTGCGTTGTATCGCCAGCGTAAGCGAAGCGGACTAGCAATCATATCAGACAATTTTATTGTTGCTTCATTAGAATTTGAAAAGATTTTATTGTCAATAAAAAAAAATCGGTTTTTATATCCAAAAGTCCGGCTAAGCTGGCTGGTCTGTCTGGCTTTTCTGTTTTGAGACCTGGCAACCCTAGATGTACCTATAAAGTAGAACTTTCGTCCCAACGTAGTCTCCGGTAGTCTTCTGGACTCCTAGTCCTATCCGCACTTTCACATAGCCATTACTATTACCAATACGATTAACAAACAGTGCGCTGAGTGTAAGTTGTTTTTACGTTAAGGCGAGGTTGCGCTTATTTTGAACTTCCGGAAATCTATAAATATAAAAGAGAACCCCATGAAAAATTATTTTATTAAAATTAACCATATGACCAACCGCTGTGTAATAATCAAAACATGATATAAATTAGTTGGCTCCAAAAAAAAACAATAATCTGACCCTAACTTTTTTTTTAGGTGGAAAAATCATCTAATGACAAATCCCGCTCTTGGGCGGAGCGGGAGAAAGTGTCAGACTTTTACTGACTAAAACCCCACTCCTGTTATTTCGTTGCCTTCTTCCCAGGGCCCCGGTTTTCGTTTTCACACTACCCATGGCCCCAGACGATTTCAACCTTGTACTTATTATATATACGAGATTAGCGTCACGAAAGTTTTGAAAGTTACATAAAATAATAAAGCTTGTTTTTTAATAGGGTCTGGCAAAAACAAAAATCTTAAATAATTACCGTTTTTTTTTTATAAAACAAAATCATTGTTACGGGACCGCGAAGTCGAGATAAACCCGGGCCAGTACGATCGAATCGTTTACCACGTTTGGCTCTCTGATTGGTTTAGAGCTTGGAGCGGGCCAATCGGAGCTCCGAACGTCATAAACGTGTCAATTGCGTTAACGTTAAACTAATTCGCACTAGGCACTCTGTTTTAACACCTTGGCTGCGGGTAACGCCACGCTAGACAACCAATGCAGCCGGCTTAGACCTACTGTTCACGGACAGTGGCAGTATCGTGCCGTCGTATCGTTGCCGCTTGGTCGATACAGTTTAAAGCTAGAACTATACTGCGCGCACTTGTGCCACACACACCGATCTGGGCGCGTCAGTCTCCATACATTTTATATGGAAACTAGACTTGTAGAGCTACACTAGATCCACGTCACGCGACGTCGTTCTCCGTACAAATCAGGCGTGTTACATGTGTGCGTCAATCTATATAGTTCTATCATCATAGTTGTATATGTAAGCTTCACGCAGGCGTACACCAAGCGTATAATGACGAATACGCGTCTATGAAGCTACGTACGCTTCCGTGAACTGTAGGCCTTACGCAGCTCCAGTACCACGAGCTCTTAACGAGATCCATTTTACAACCTAAACTGAAGTATTAAATGAATACAGCTATATACGTAAGGTGTAATCGATTATTCAGAAAAGTGGAAAGAAAAGAAAGAAATAAAGAAAAACATTTTATTTGCCAGAAAAGGCGCAAACTTAGGACTAAAATATTGCAAACATACTCCATGACAAAAAAATAAAATATATGCGCCACGTCCGAGCAAAACGGCCGAACGCTCAGCATAATGCCGTGTCCAAACGCAAAATGCGACGAGTCCACAGCGCTGGTTTTCAACGTGGGCCGGTGACGGTATCGACTAACAGACGTCAACAACAGTATTGGTATTGTGTGCTAATAGATTTGAGTATAATAAATAAAAATAAATTTTAGGACAAAGCCAAAAATGGAAATGACAAGAATAAATAAATAAAGAGGAAACACAATTATAATAAATTACTAAAAAGCTAAGCTTTTTTTTGTGCTCACACCATTTTTTAATTTATTCTAATATCTATACATGAGGACCTTTAATTGACTTTCCAATGATTATGGTTTTCTATTTTTGACTTGTTTTATTAGCTGTAAGTCCTCCATGTACTAAATAAATATTATTATTTATTATTATTATCAATTGAGTGGAAAGAAAACATAAAACAAATGAGACATTTGAAAGGTCCTTTGTGGTATGAAAATAGTGAAAATTACTTTATATTTAGATTATATTAATCGTAATAAAAAGTTTTATTGTCTTTAGTTAGATGTTCAAAAGGGTTAAAGATCCTCACGTCTAAATTCCGTCCAATTATTATTTAGGTGCCTTCAAGGCTAGCGTGAATAGATTCTTAATAAACTAGTGCACTTCATCATCAACGATTGCTTCACTGCTTACCATCAGGTAGGATCGCAGTGAAGCACTAGTAAATGTCATTAAAAAAAATAGGAAATTATTCACACGGTTCAAGGAGACCAAACTCGATTTTTAGCAAAATAAAACACATAATTATGACAATAGAATATTGACTCTTTTTTCAATTGGCTAGTAATAAAACTGAAATAAAACAAAGCATTCAATATAATAACCACTAAAAAAAAAACAAAATAGACAAGACCTTTTTCTTCTTTTTTATTCATAATATTAGAATACTTAATAATAATACCGCATACTTACTCATAAAAAGACTTAACTCAAAAACAGGGTGTTTGAATTTGAAAACACACGTTTCAAAAATAAGGTTCAATTTACAATAACCTCTTTTTTGAGTTACGTCTCTTTTTAATGAAGTGTGCGATATCAAACTTAATAACTCTTATCAAACGTGAGAACTGCAAAAAGGCACAAGTCACAGTAAACACACCCAAATGTGTAAACACTGAATTAGTGAACTTTTCAAAACACGTAAAAACCGTTAAACCGTTAATAGAAACACAAGGGCTGTTGTGTTAAAATGTCAGTCGTGCGAACGAGAAAGCGGGATGGAGCTATACACCCTATAGGTATAGCTCCATCCCTTTAAGTCAAATGGGTCGCGTTAAGAGCTTGTGTTAAGGTCTCAAGTGTCTTTTAAACAGCGAAGATGTTAAAGGAAACCCTGCTTTTTTTCAATAAAATATTCTCAAGCATTTTTCAACCAAAATTAAATCTTTATTTTTTCCGAAAGTACAATTTTGTTTTTCAATCTATAACACAGTCGCCTCTCCACTATCTCAAACATCAATGTACAGACGCTCTACCTAAAAATACAGAATATATTTAAAATTAAAATAATTATCTCTAAAGGAGTATAATTCAGTAAGCTGCTTGTAGGGGTCTTGGCTTACTTCCCAGATTGTCTTGATAACCGCGCCGTGGTATACCTCTCCACTCCTCAAGCACGTCAGGATATGTTGCTCTCTTGTTGCAGTCATCTCGTGCTAGCGACCGTTTTTGGAGGCCCATTTACTGAGTGTGCAAGTCACTACCTGCCTCTTTATCGATATATATTAATAACATTCTTTATTCAGGGGTCATAGTCATAACACAGTTCTTGGTTACCAGTCCACTTAAGCCTCCCAAAAACCATAGCCCTATACCTTTACGTTCCATATGTTGCAATAGTTTCCCACCAAATAGGGGTTGTTCTTGGGTGAACTCTCATTGAGGTGGCCTGCATAAGCGGGCTAGCCCATGATCATGGATGGCGTATCAGCTCCTACGATCCCCGGTCCAGGTGTGGGAGGGAACACCGGGGTGGTTTTTAGTCAGTAAGAGACTGACAGACCCCATCCATGAGGATTTTCCACCACGGCAAAAAAATTAATAATGGGTGCAGCCTCATAGCGCCTACAGGGATAACCATCCGTTGGTACTACGCCTACGTTCCATTAAAATTATCTAAGGGCTTAAGGCGGCTCTGCGAGTTGGCTTCGACCCCTCGTATGCCTTCCAAAGGTCAGAACCCCAGGTTCCTAAGATAAATAAATACATAAAAAATTATCTCTAGAAAAGTTTCCTAAAAATATACACCAATCATCCTTTGGCATCCCTAAATCACAGCCTGATAAAACCCTGCATTATATCATCAAATACTTTCTGAGTTAACGGAATGTATTCCCCTGTCTTCTGATCCAAGAAGTACAAGGGATCACTTATGATTTCAACGTCAAATGCTTGTTCCATTAGTTCTTTCTTTTTGAGCTTGAAAGTGGCAGTTACAGGTGATTCTGGAAGGATTCTCAAGAACAGTGGGCGAGCGAACACTGGGAGAGAGGAACGGAGACCCTTAGCCAGGGAGGTGAGGTCGAGGTTCTTCCCTGGGTCAGCTATCGCCACCATACCCGCTTTGCCTTCGATGTTTGGGATCTGTGAAAAGATGATGAGGATGAGAGCAATCCTGGGATTGTAAATCAAGTCCAGAGGGCAAAACCAAAAATGTGCTAAATTTTCAACTATCACAAACTAAATCTTAAATGGCAGAGATCAGTTTTAGTCATACAGTAAGACTTCAATTTCTCTTACAAAAAAATAATAGTACGAACAATATTGGTTCCAGACATTTTTTTTTTGTTTTCTCTAAACTCTCTAAAACTCAAATACTAATAAACGACTCTTAAATTGAACGTTGTGACTTGTACTTACCTTTACTCCATAAACGACAGCATCCTTCAGTCCAATCAGTGTACTGATAACGCCTTCGACTTCTGCTGTAGACACATTTTCACCTCGCCATCTGCAAGTATATGACAGAGTATTATTATAGGACGATATAAATATGATATGACTGGTACCGAAATAATCACTGAGATTAATAGAAACGTATAGAAGACCAAAATTATACCATCTCTGAAAGAACTACATACCCATGACGCTTTGATGATTCTGATGAGTGAGTGAGACGGAGTTTTACAGAATGAATAGCACTATCCCGTTCTTACACTGAATTCATGATAATTTTAAGAAGGGATGTAACAGAAGCGGTTATATCGGAACCGAAATTGGAAGCAGAGGCAAAGATAGGAGCGTCAAATGAAACACTATTAAAAGTAATAAAAAACTCGGATGTGTAAATTAGGAGTGAAATCACATCATACCAGATATGAAACAAAACAACAAGTGAATGAGTAATCGACAGAAGGGACGAAGGAAGGAAGGCTCCCCGCGCGACAAGTATAAACTTATTTGTACTCCGATATAAGTTCCGATCAAAATTTACCGGAACCGAAATCGGAATTGAAGGTGAAAAATCTATCAGTAGTTCCAAACTTTTTGAGTCGGAATGGGACCTCCGTAACATCTCTAATTTTAGGACATCATGATAGGTAGGGCCCAGACCTGTTTTAAATAAATCTGCATAAGATCTGCACTATTCTATACATTATTCTATGGTATAGGTACGGTTCTAATTCTCACTGATAGTAGCACGTGTGTTGCATCATTCGGTTCCCTTCAAAATGGTTGAGCTGAGTGGTGCTAATATACGCGTCATGTCCGTAGACGGGCGGTGTCAGTTGAAACTGATCATCTCTTAGTTGCCACTGGCTTAGTTTAATATCTACCTTTATTTAGAATTTGTTATTTTTTTACTTTATTTACATTGTTCTCACATAATAATAGCGTCAAGAAACATGTAACCGAGATAATTCTAATACATAACGTGATTGAAAAGAGTGTCCATGGAGAGAGATCCTTGCACATTATTCTCCATACAGATCTATGCTTTGGAATGTGCAATTAGCATTATTTTCCTGACTGGTTTCTTAACATTTCAAAAGTGTCTGTAAATGGTGTATTTGAAATGAAAAGCCTTAGTCAAAAATGAAAATGATTTGAATCTCTGGTGTTGTATTTCTTTTTAAAGTCAGAGTCATGATCGCATTAGGAACTGCTTAGTACAACTCCTGAGACAGGGACGAGACAATAGTAAAAATGTTAAACTACTAGGTTAACATAAAATCAAAGAGCTTACCTAAACGTATCTCCAGTACGATCCTTGAAGTAGAAATACCCGTAATGGTCCATAATGAGGACATCCCCGGTATTAAAGTAACAATCTCCGTGCACCCTCACATTGTGAACCATTTTCTTTTCCGAAGCAGTCTTGTCTGCATACCCAGCAAATGTCAGGATAGCTTTTTTTGGATCTATTTTACCTAGAAGAAGACCTGGAAAGAGAGACGATTACATTTTATTCCGGTAAGCAAATAGTATGTTTTCTGTCGTTGTCCAGGGTTTCATATGACCACTACCTTCTACAACCGCCTTTGTCTCCGTGAATCTAGGTTTCGTTCTTATTATAACTACATCATAAAATAACAAGATCAAATGTTCAAAGCTTACCTGGTTCATGAGGACCGCAAATAATACATTTACCAGTAGCATCTCTCAGGATTTCGCCAGTGATCTCATCACACCTGGAATGTAGATAAATAAATGTTTTAGTTAGATAGTTGATAGTGTTTTTTTCTTTATAGGAGATATCTGAGTGTACACGGATGATTTCTTTAGCTGTAGGATTAATAATATGTACTTACCTAACTAAACTGAGTGGATAAATTGTTGAAAATATTCTGCTCAAGAAACCGATGGCTCCCACTTTCGAATCCAGGTTTACTGAAAATTTAAAATTGGAGTCAAACATTACTTATTTAAACTTCATATACAGTACATAAGCGGACTGAATACAACAAGGCATTCTCTACCAGTCAACCTTTGAGCTCAACAAACAACACTGTGGTTTGTGTGCACAATAAATAAATTATAGATACATAAAAATATAATGAAGTATCACTGAAATTGGGTGATTATAACAATAAATTACACATGTATGCTAAAACTATTAAATACTATGGTAGATATCAAATCATTAAATAATTAAGAGAACTAAAAATGTAATAATTATGACGAAGACTAAACTAAGGTTGAGAGGATATCAAGTAGTAGTTCCGAATTTTATGCTTGAAAGAAAGTTTACTTTAAATTTTTTGATTTAAAGGGGAAACACGTTCCAGGGTTTTATGGTAGAGACAGCGTAACCTAAGAATTAGACATAAACCTTGTGCAGAAGGAATATGAAGAAGTAAGTTTTTGACATTTACAGATGACATCACACATAGTGTGTTATCTTGTACAATGTTATTGTTCTCTCGGCTGTTTTTATGGTACAAATCCTCGTAGTTTATTTTTTAATTCTATCGAAATGTATTCGTTGGCGGTTTCCAGGGACCAATCAAGTATTCTGAAGGAACAACGAACTAATAAAAGCTATATCAAACTAAAGACAAGTAAATAAAACTCACTTAGATTGCTATTCCCCTCAGTAGCGCCATAGAACTCCAAGACCCTCTTGATGCCGAACCGCTCGACAAACTCCGGCCAAATCTGAGGCCTTAGTCCATTGCCGAAGATCACGTTGACTTTGTGAGCGCGGTCGTTAGGACCAGGGGGTACAGCGAGGAGGTAGCGGCACATTTCGCCTATATACTGAGTTGCCTGGAAAGAGAGAAGAATAATAATAAATTATATATTAGAAAAAGATACTCACTTAAAAACTGGTTCTTATTGCACTGAGTTTTAGTTTACAATGTATTGCAAGCTTTTAACTGGCTCTTGGCTCATTTAGGTAAGCTCTTTGATTTTATGTTAACCTAGTAGATAGACGCCTGTTTTTACTTTCATATTTATGTTTATGTATTTCTTATGTTTTGCTTGTTTATGTTTTTTCCTCATTTCAGTCCTGTCATTTATCGCCAAATAGTCTAATATCCTTAGAAAATAGCATACGTGATATTCCTCAAATCGAAAAGCCATTTAAAAAAAATAATTCTTACAAAAATAATGTATGGAAATTCGATAGCTCGCAGCGTTGGTCCTACAAGGTAGACCGATGACCTGGTAAGGGTTTAAGAATCCGATGGATGCGAGACGTACTGAACCATCCAGTGGTGGCGCTTGCGGGAGGCTTATGTCCAGCAGTGGACGTCTTTCGGCTGAAATAATAATGATGAAGATGAATGAGACTTACTGTGCATCCATATTTCGCAGCATCGCTCCAGTAATTTGAAGCAGAGAACTTTTTCCTAAGCACAACAGTACATCCAATCACAATAGCAAGTCCTGCTCCTAGTACTCCACCTGCCGTGTGGTGAAGAGGTAGAGGATCGTACACTATGTCGGAAGGTTTGAGCTGCGCCGAGCTCCTTACTCCTAGTGGAATCAGTAAATACCTGATGAAGATCAAATAGAAATTATTAAATAAGGAAATATATAATATACACGATAAGTAAATAAGAACTAGGTTCAAATTCCATTCAGATTATTTACTAACTGTTTCAAGTATTGTAGATACGAGCACAAAACAGTTAAATAACAGTATAATAATTCTATAAATAGCATATTTTGTAATCTGACTGAGGGTTTTCAATGTGCTTAGCATAAGATTCAGCCTGTCAAATCCAGCTAATTTGACATAAAATTAAAATTTTAGTTCAATCCTTTGTAATTCACTGGTGAATCAATCAAACTTCAGACGTTTAAGTTAGAACTACTTCTTACAGAAACTTAATGATCTAAATTTTAATACAAATCAAAGGAGTCCTACAGGGTATTTACTTAGGCCTTCTACTAACCCATACCTTAGTCGTTGGAAAAATGATATTTCCAAAAACAGGTGTTTTAAGTGCTTACCTAATATTAGTTATAATAGCTGCCTTGGGAAAGCCAGTAGTTCCACTGGTATATATATACAGCAGCGTGTCTCTCGGTTTTGCTTCCCCACAATCAACCACAGGTTCGTATGACATTTCGCACAGTTCAGCTGTCAGAGGCACTGTGTCTTGAAGAAGCGGGGCTGAATCCCTGTCCGGTGAGTTGTACTGGAAGAGTGGGATGTCCGGGATTTCTGGTTGGATCTCTTTTATGGCTGGAATAGAAAAAGGTTTTTATACTTACCACGACGGCTTTTCACGGGAGAGAAACTATATACATAAACTTTTCTTCTTTGTTGTTTTTTCTATTAGAGAAAACCGAACAGACCAACAACAGAGAAATTAGCGGATAAACGAACGGTTGTGACAAGCAACTTTGTTTTTATTATATGTAAGATGTTCGTTTTAATAAAGAATTCGTCGAGAGAGAGGAGAGAAGTTTCAAATTAAACTTAATGTGATTTCTGACATAGTTCAAATTTGATTGCCGGGTTTTTTTTTTTTTTTTTTTTTTTTATTGGGTGGGAAAATCATCCTTATGACATCCCCGCTCTTGGGCGGAGCGGGAGATAGTGTCAGACTCTTACTGACTAAAAACCCACTCCTGTTCCTTCGTTGCCTTCGTCCCAGGGCCCCGGGTTCCGCTTTCACACTACCCGTGGCCCCAGTAGGCTTCGACCCTGCTGGGCCCCTACGATTTGCTGACATCTCCTTGAGGCGCGCGTGGAACAAAACGCGCCGTCGACGACTTGGGCTCGGTCCGGACGGTTACCGGACGGTCAGACGGCGAGCCACCCATTGCTCGCCGTCTACAAGCCCGCGCCTACGGTGGCCGGAAATCGGGATCGGAATCCCGGCGGCGGTTGGAGCGTAAGGACCGTTGCCTCACGCGATCGGCCGCCTTCTTAGCTAGCATTACTGCTTCGCAGAAGGAGGCGACCGCCTGCCACTCCTCCTCGCTCCGGAGCATGGCCTGAACCAAGGCCCGGCGCGAGAGATCACCGCCGCCGATTGCCCTCACGAGGTCACGGCGTTGCTCTGCCCAAGCGGGGCACACCTCCACCGTGTGCTCCACCGTGTCCTCCGGGTGGGCCACACAGTGGCGACACCCGGGCGTCGTTTCCGCACGAATCCGGTGCAGGAACCTCCCGAACTTACCGTGTCCGGTGAGGACCTGCGTCATGCGGAATGTGAGGACGCCGTGAGGTCTTTCCAACCACGCCTCAAAGAGGGGACTTACCGCCATAATTGTGGCGTGCCCAGCACGGGGTCGCGACAGTCGCTGTCGCCATTTCTCCATGAGAACTCGCCGGAACTCTGTCCGCCATGCCGCGACCTGTTGCGGCAGCGGAGTTTCGCCCCGGCGTTGCATCTCCATGCGCCGTTCGTGCATGAGTGCAAGGACTGTTGCCTCCAGTTCCCATGGTCGCTGGCAAGCAAGAAGGCTCGCCGCTTCGCGGGAAATCGTCCGGTATCCTCGCACCATCCGTATGGCCATGACCCTCTGGCACGCGTTCAGCCGGGCCGCCGGCTGCTTCCGCAGCCCCGGCGCCCACACCGGCGCGCCATAAAGGGCCATGGACCGAACGATCCCCGCGTAGAGCCTCCGGCAGGAGGCGTCTGGACCCCCAAGGTTGGGCAGGAGCCGCGAGAGAGCAGCCCCAGTCCGATTTAGTTTGGGAGCCAGACGTCGGAAATGCTCGTCGAAATCCCATCGGCTGTCGAGAACGAGTCCCAGGTACTTCATCGTTGACCCGACGCCGATGTGGACTCCTCCCACCGTTAGCCGGGAACCCGGTGGTGGCGCGTTCCGAGGGCCGTGAAAGCACATGGCCTCGGACTTGTGCAATGCCACCTCGAGTCCCAGCTCCTGGATCCTGCCAACGACTGTCGCGACCCCGCGTGTCGCTAGTTCGACCGCCGCCTGGTACGACTCTCCCTGCGCCAGGACCAGCGTGTCGTCTGCGTAGCAGACCACGCTGACCCCGTCAGGGAGGTCGCCGCGCAGCACGTAATCGTATCCGATGTTCCACAAGGGCGGCCCTAGTACCGATCCCTGCGGAACACCGCACGACATCTCTCGACGTTCCCACACCCCCTGGTGACCGGGGTAGGTTATGTACCTGTCAGACAGGTACGCCTCGACCACACGACAGAGGTAGTCGGGCATCCGGTGATACCGGAGTGCCCTCCCAATGCAACTCCAAGGCAGGGAGTTGAAGGCGTTGGCGATGTCCAAAGACACCGCCACGACACACCTGCCCCGGGCCACTGCATCCCCCGTCGTGAGAGCTCGCACGCACATGATGGCGTCCACCGTGGAGCGCCTCCTGCGAAAGCCGAACTGGCCGTCCGCCAGATCCGGCCCCACCCGTGTTATGTGTGCGACGAGGCGGTCTGCAATTACTCTTTCAAAGAGCTTGCCCACCTCGTCGAGCAGCACAATGGGCCGGTACGCGGACGGAGAGTCCGCGGGGCGCCCCGGCTTCGCGATAAGGACCAGTTTCCCCGTCTTCCAGCGAAGTGGGAACTGGCCCCTCTCCATACATGCGCTGAAGAGCCCTCTTAGTCGAGGCCCGAGAGCCTCCATGGCCAGGACCCATGCCTTCCCAGGCAAGCCGTCGGGTCCTGGGGCGGTATTTTTGGCACTCAGCCTTCGTACCGCCACTCTCATCTCTACCTCGGTCACCTCTGGAGCGTTATCGTCGTCGTCGCCATCGTGGTCCGCGTCGGACACCGCTGGTGGCGGAGCCATGGGCGGGGGAGAGTGTTCCCCTCGCGTGGGGAACAGAGTGCTCACCACACCCTCCACGAGCTGGGGCCGGAGACTCTGCGTCAGCGGGGGAGCCCAGGGGCGGAGTTTGTCCCGTACCAATTTGTACGGGCGTCCCCATGGGTCCCCATTCAGAGTCCCCAGCCACACGTTGCGGGCCTCAAGTTTGGCCCGCCTTATCTCCGCTCGGAGGGTGCGCTTTGCCGCTCTGTATCCCTCGTACAGCTCCGCCTCTCTGGCCTCCGCATCCGCTGGACGGATGCGGCGACTGTGCATTTTCAAGGTTTTTTTTAATACAGTTAGTCATTTTAAAAGCTATACTTGAATAAAAAGTATTTTGATTGATCTAGTAAATAATATTGTTTCCTAAAATTATAGATCTGTGACTCAAATTGAATCACCAAGTAATATCAAAATGGTAACCTAAATATTAATAAGGAATTACTTGAAAATAATATGTATCATAAAAATATATTCTTCGTAGTCTGTAACTAACAACAAACAAAATAGTATCTGTATGTGATCATGAAACAATAGTCACGGTCATTATTATTTTTAAAAGTATAAAAACAGATTTCCGACAAAATCTAGCATTTAAACAATAACAATTATTAATATCTATATTTAGTTTTTATTTTTACTTTATTTACATTGTTCCCACATGATAGTAGCGACAAGAAACATGTAACCGAGATATTTTTAATACCATAACATGATTGAAAAACTCCATGGACACTCCATGAAGTTTCTTGCACATTCTTCTCTATAGAGATCTACGCTTTGGAACGTGCAATTAGCATCATTTTTTTTCTGACTGACGGACTTCTTGACATTTCAAAAGTAAACGGTTTATTTGAAATAAAATGCTTTGAATCCTTGAATCTTTTTTACATGTTTTTCAGGATCATATTAGTAGTTTATTTGAATAACAAACGTAATAATATTGTTAATTCAACGACAAAACCTTAAATGATCAATTATATCTGTTGTCTTTAATACCTTCTTATGTACAAACTTAGTACACGTTTTTTTTTCACGATAATTGTTCATTAAAGTTTTTAGTTTCAAAATAAAAACTTAATAGATGAAAATTATAGTTAATTTATTTTTATCTTAGTATAAGTACAGTCATCAAAAAAAGCTGTTAATCCATTATTTTATATAAATTTAAATAATATGAAAGCAGCTGGAGGTCGGAATTAGGTAGATTTAAACATGTACTTACACCGATTTCATGCAGCAAAAGTATAAAGTGGATATGCCTGAAATCTCGAAATGAATTTTAAAGAGCAGATATTTTTTTTATGACACTATCAGAAATATAGCAGAAAAACATTATTCCTGCCTTAATGACGAGGAGGAGGAAGTGTATAAATTTGTTAACCTTACCTCAATTGACGTAGAGAGATTTTTTTCCATGAAAAATACTTTGTTTTATTTGTCTTATCTATCTCTGAGGTTTTTATTATTATTTATATTATGTAATATTGTTGGCCACACGTCCATATTAATATCAACATTTAGATGCAAGTATATGAATAACTCTACCTAATTCCCCCCCCCCCCTGGTTATTACTAACCGTTTATTTAAACAAAGTAAAAACACTCACCATCTCTCATCTCGTCTCCAAACACAACCGCTTTGCATCCTGCGACCCTGATACAGTGGATCAGCTGGCTTCCCTTCAAGTTAGTATTTATCAGCGCAGTCGTGACCCTGATCTTGGCTAGACCAAGCCAAATGAACACGTATTCAGGTTGTGTCTCCATGAATAAGGCTATGACCTCACCAGGCTTGTAACCTTGACGTTTGAAGTACCAGGAGATGCGGTTGCTCAATTCGTCACCCTAGAAGTGAGTGAAAGTTTTTAGGATTTAGCTGAATTTTAAACGAACGCAATTATATCTGATTGTCTGGGTCTTTATACCCAATAAATAAATTATCAATAAATATATATATATATATATATAAATCCAATGGATTTAACGGCCGTTACAGACTATAGAATCCTGCCCAGATCAAAACAAAAACGATTATTTATAAAATGGTCCTTCGAGCCGAATTCTTAAAAAAAAAAAGTAAAATCATTTATTTTATTGATTTAGGCTACGAAAAAAAAACTTTTTTTTTCAATAAAATCAATTAAAAATTATACAGGCAATACATATGTATACCAGGACATCATAAGAGAAAAAATTACCTCGCGAAAAGATATCGCTCTGTCCTCCATGACAAAACACTTTTTGTCAGGGTTCATCCTGACTACTTCAGCCCATCTCGTGACTACTGACTTCCCTTGACGCTCCCACATTGTTATCCTGAATATTGTGTATAGCAGCACTCGAAGACCTCTGAAAACAGAAGCAAATATTTTGTAAGTTTTTCGTACCCATTTTTGCAACACTCATCTTGCACAAAACAAATGCCTCATGATGTGGAGACACTTCCAGGGGAAAGCCTATATTCAACTGTGGATGTCTTTCAGCTGAAAAGATGACGATGAAGTTCATGATGAATTTATTTATTTACCTGTTCATCATGTATTTTATGTAGACTAAATACTAAAATGCTATTTCAGTGTAATTGATCACTGACTCTATATTATAGTCAGTAATCAATCATGCTGAAAACAATTATAAAACTACTTTTCGAAAATGAATAATTTACAATAAAACACTTTTTTCCACTTGATTCCTGGAACAGATTTTGAGGCTTCGGTTTACTAATTAGTATTGGCCTGAGGAACAAAATGCACTAAGTGTTCATTCTGGGTAGCACTTGGTTCAACTTCCATAAAAAGACTGGCAATGTCCTTTAGAGGATCCTTTTTCACTCGCCTATCGTCAACGTGGTTGTTGGTGGTGGTTTAAAAGCTTGTTTCTTCATCTAACGCAATCCAAAGCGATGTTTGATGAAGAGGCAACGCGAAAGAAGAGAGAAAACGCCTAAAAACCCTATTGGCATTCGGTAATTCCGTGATTTATTCAAATATTTCACAAAACGATCCAGGAAATACGTGTTTTTTTAAAACATTTAAAAGTTTTTTGAGAAAAATTGTCGTCATTCAGTCTCGATTAAATGTGAAAGCTTTTTAGATTTACTTCTTTATATTATGGAGGACCAAATTTCGCGTAAAATAGGAGATTTTCAGAGGTCTTTACTCGATTAGTTTTACAAAAATTTATGTTTTGATTTCTATAGAAGCCTAGATAATATCCACAAAATAGCTTTGTGTCCAAAATATCAGGAGAAAGATGTGTAATAACATCATAATCACGTAAGCGGTTGTATGAAAATGTACGTCGAGTTGCCCACTCTTGATATATACCAAGCACCTCAAAAATGCTAACAACCTTCTTAAGCTAGATGTCCTAATCTTTTCTTGGAAATAGGTCACGATAAGTTGAGCCGGACTCACGATTCACGAGCTCATCTATTCATCAAGTATTTTATTGTACACTAAAGCGCACTACATGGATATAATCTAGCGTCCCATCAGAGGTAACCTTGCTTTTTGCAATCCGTGTAGACAGCAGATGCAATCCAACTAGGATATCCAATCCCGCGGATCCTGCGGATTGCTGACTGCAATCCCGCAGGCATGCGGGATCGCGATTTTGATGGAGGATTAGATTCCCTTAATCCAATGATCCGACAAACCACCAATCAACACTGTGTTTGGTTTGATTTACAATCCATAAGTTCCCAACAAGGTGACCTCTGTTTGGACGCTAGATTAGATCTATGTTCAAATTTTTGTTTGGCATATCATCAAATGACTTATTCTGGTCTAGGGTGGCTTATCAGACTTTTACTGAATAAAACACAGTCTATCAGTTTTGCTAAAATCTGGTTCAGGCTACGGTCCGGAGCAAGAGGGAATGGGAAGCGGTCGCCTCCTTCTGCGAAGTAGTAATGCGAGTGAAGGAGATGGCCGCAACCATAAGGAAACGGACATCCTCACGCCCCAGCCGCCGCCAAAAAAGGCGCCCCGGACCTCAGGAGTCGCAGAACGATTTCCGGCCACTATAAAGAACGACGATCGATCCGGCGACGGGCGATCTTATGAGTAGCAATGGGTAGCACACCGTCCAGCCGTCCGGTAAGAAACAAGCAAAGAGATGTTAACCAAATTGACGAGGCCAGTTAGGGCCGACGCCTACCAGGGCTACATATTGTTCGAGGGAGTTACCGTAGCCCTCGCAAAACGGACAACTGAAGACTAACTGACGACTAAACTGGGTTTTAGTCAGTTTTGCAGTGTTACTATGTTCCTAATGTCACCTTGGCGTTCCTAAACTTGGATCTACGCTAGAGAAGCCAAGCACGAGCTGACCACAAGCCAAGTCGCGGTGTCAAGTGTGGACGTACAACGAACCCCCAACAATCACTGTCCTCGAACATAATGCGAAACCCTTTGTGTTTGCCAAAAAAACGACAATAAGCGGTGCGCAGAGTCGAGCACGAACCAAACGTAAGTCGGTACATACTACACGAATTTATGCTCGTGCTCGACTAATTTAGCGTAGCGTAACCTTTATGTACGGAATATTTAGTAACATGGTACCAACGATTACAGCGAATGTATCGTTTTTCCAATGTTTGTATCAACTTCAAATGCACTCGGTGGTGTCACGTCGCAAATGAAACATTTAAGTTACCAGCGCTATTACGCTCGTGGCTCGTGGCAAATGAAAACAGTAGTATCGAAGGTATAGTCTACAGTAGTCTAAGTTACACACATTAGTTGTCCTAAATAATTACTAACAATAAAGAATTATACTTTCAAAAAAGCTAGAAGAATGCGAAACAAGATGCAAAATAGATATACCACAGCTGAAAAGGGAAGATCCTCCGACCAGACAGGTTTTGTGTCCTGGACCTGGACCTGGCCACTGCCCGATAGTTGATTTCGAGTCGTTGCACGATGCAGGATTTCGAATTTAAGTTCCTATATCGCGTCATAGATGGCGCCACACATTATAAAAAAGGCGAAAGTTTTTATGTAGACGTGTATGTTTGTAACTCCTTTACGCTCAAACGACTGAACAGATTTAGATGCAATTTGGCAAACAGGTAGACCATGTCTTGGAATAGCACATAGAATACTTTTTATCGCAGGAGTATATTTCCTTGAGATAATTTACTAATCACCAGTAGTGACGCGGGCGAAGTCGCTCTCGGCAGTATTTACTAATCACCAGTATTGCTATTCTCTAAGAAAACAGCCTTGAGCGCAGCGACCAAATCCAAATAGGTACAATGATTTATGATGCGCTTGTATCGCCTCTCATTCTGGACTGGTGTAGTACCCAAGTCCTGAAAGCTTGCCAACGTGCAACCCCGAAAAAAAAATAAGAACTAATAATAATAATATAAAAAAACAAGATGAAAAAAAAAAAAAAAAAAAAAAAATTGAGTCTGAGGTGGACTCGCGTAGTTTTAAGCTTACTTTTTAAGTAAATGTTAAGATGAGGGCACGACAGAATGCCAATGAAACAAAGTAATAAATAATAACACTGTAAAAAATGGCGCGGACCATCATGTCTGCGGTAAAATAGATACTAAAAAAAAAAAAAAAAAAAAAAACGTGCAACCCGTGCCCAAAAAGGGCAGTCGTGCAGATCCTGCCAACTATCGGCCTATTTCAATAACCTCCATACTCTGCAAGATTATGAAGCGTGTATTGAACTCATTCTCGTCGAACCTTACGTTGTTAAAATATCTTCGGTCCGGAGTAAGCGTTTCGCCTCGTCGTTTATACCGCGTACATCGAAGGACTGAAACAATTTGCCTGCTGCAGTCTTCCCATCCGATTATAATTTCGGTGTCTTCAAGGCTAGAGTGAAAAGGCTCTTAATAAACTAGTGCGCCTCACCATCAACGATTGCATCAATGCTTACCATCAGGTGAGATCGCAATAAAGCACTAGTTTATATCAAATAAAAAATAAATTGCATTGCTGGTGGTAACAGCGGGAACGTTAATACATACCTATTTTTATATCTCTCTCATATGAATTAAGCCTATCAGTGATAGATAACCGACGATATTATATTTATCATATGAATCAAAATATTGATTAACTAGCTTCGCCCGTGTTCAAGTAACAAAATATCCCAGGGAATCGTACTTCCGGGATAAAAAGTATCTGGTGTCCTTTTCCAGGACATGGTCTTCCGTTGTGCCAAATTTCGTCCTAATCCGTACAGCAGTTTGAGCGTAAAACAGTAAAAAACATACAAACACACATCAATGTGATGATATACCTAATATCCAAAAATACAAGTTATATAAGTACTTATTTTGATTATGGTAGATAATATTTAAAAGTTTGGAGGGATATAAAAGTGGAGTAAGATCAAAAAAACAATGGATGATGTGGAAGATGATAAGCTCGCAGAAGACCGATGACCTGGTGAGGTTCGCATGTATCTGATGGGTGCAAAACGCACTAGACCGTTATGGCAACATTTTTGGGAAGGATGATGTCCAGCAGTGGACGTCTTTCGGCTGAAATGATGATCAGCTAATTTTATAGAGAGAAGGATTGTCATAGGTGGGTTTTACTTTTACTGACTAAAACCCACCTATGTTCCTTCAGTTGCCCGCAACCCGCAGCCCCGTATATAAATATACTATCATTGCAATACACCGACCATTTTTATTTAGGTACTTTGGTCACTGCTCACCCCACAATACAATAACGTTACATTATTCCCACAAGCCATCTACCAGGCAATCAAAGAATTACATAACACTTCGATGACGAGCGCACTCGCATGTTCGAGCTGGCCAATCATTCAATCATTGAAAGCAACTACAGTGGACTGACACCTCTTACTAGTCCTACATCTTGCTGCTCTCCTGGTCTAATGGGGGCATCCGGCTTACCTTAAATTGAGAGTTATTTGCTACATGTCTCGTTAAAATCTAAGATTTGATAGGAATACTCGTATTTCAAAAATAATCAAATTATGGATCAAAATATAGTTCAATATTGAATGAATTGTCGGCCATTTTATACATTTTTGGCGACGATCAATGACTATGTAATGTTACAGCAATTTGTTTGGAATGAAACAAAATTATAGTTCAGTCCAGGGGGCCTAAAAAGATCACAAAAGGCAATTGACCTTTTTAGACCGCCAGTTGTAACTTTTGAAACGCATTCCTTCAACAACTATTTTTTTTTTAATAACTAGTACATATATAAGTGAAAAAAAAACATTTAATTGCACGATTTTTCTAATGCTTTGAAACCCTAACACAGACCGGATTTATCTCCCTAATGCACATTCAATTAATTTCTATTACGCTTTAAGTTGGAACGTAACTAATATGTAGATTTTTGATAGATTTTCTCAATTTAAATACAGTACAGGAACTATTAATTATACTAGGAGAAGAGGCCTCAGTCCCAGCATATGCTACGGGAACTATTAAGATTTTAGCGCAATTCCTTGAATTTGATCCTATTGCAATTGGTCCAAAATAATCAATATTTATTTTTGTTTTCATGACCGTCGATTCTGCAAAAGCGTTCATTCTAGACTTTATCAAGCTCCTAATCCCCTGGTAGTAAAAAAATAATTCCAGGATGGTACTAGAAAATTATAGAAAGAATTGCCTTGGAATGTTAACCGAGCACGGTCCCCTAGTAAACAGTTTATGTACTAGGACGTCAGGAGAGGCCAAGGTCCAACGAGCAATTGCTGCAGACACCTTGTGGCCACACAATGGAGAACTATCAACTGCGTCCGGTGTTTCACATTACTCTGCACGGGTTATGTGCGTCTAGTAGTTTTGGTATGACATGAACTAAATAAAATATTGCTCTACACTTCCAACGGACTTTTTGAATAAAATTAAGTATTAGGTAGTACCGAAATACACCACAGATGCTCCTCATTTAAAAAATCTTTTCCCATTTTGGGTGAAGCGCGAGGGCGAGTAGATTTTTACTTACTAAAATCTACCATTGTTCCAATAACTCCTAACTGTAGAAGTCAAAAATTTTCTGTCTTTGATTGATGAGATAATACTATAAATTGACATGTTGGTTTAGTTAGATTTTTCCACAATTTAATTTGATGTAGTTACAACTAAATATTCGCTTCAGAGATTTCACAAAAACATGAGGAAACACACATTTGAATTAAAAGCGAAAAAAGGATTTTTTTCCAAAAATTTCAGTTAGAAGGTTTGGCACTTCACCCTAGATTTTAATTCTAGGGTCATAATAACTCTTTCGAAAATTCTAACAACCCAGCCATCAAGACCTAATGTCTCAATAAATTTTATACTGATGAGAACACGAGATTGAAGTTTCACAGTAGACAATTATTACTAACGATAGTAAAACTAATACACATTGAAATTTTCAAGCCAATAATAATATACCTAATTATAACTGAAATTATCTCTATGTCACACAATTCTACCAAAATAATTATTCTAATTTAACTTGAAATGTATAATTAGGTACTTACTTGACTTAATTGTTTTATTGTTTGTATCAAAACGTAACTTTTCGCAAATAGACAGAAAGTTTTAAAACATTCGATATTAATCAAGTTAGAGACCTTTCAAATCTCTTGGAAGGGGAAGCTGTCAAATAAGACTATGGATGCACATACTGAAATGTGACGTCACCGCCATTAGGTTTCGTGTTCTTAAATGAGATAGCGAGATATTCCCACCACGCCCCCACTCTTCCTCAACCCAATATTTGGAATGCTAATTGCTGCTTCATTTACCAAACAATTTTGATGTTGTTTTTAGAAAAAGTTTTCTCTTTAGTGCTATTTGTTGATTAGTATAAAATATTTTACAAACATAAGCAAAAAGCATTTTATTTCAAATAAACCATTTACAGGCACTTTTGAAATGTCAAGAAGTCAGTTAGTCAGAAAAAAAAAGTGATGCTAATTGCACATTCCAAAGCGTAGATCTCTATGGAGAAGAATGTGCAAGAAACTCCATGGACACTCTTTTCAATCATGTTTTGTAATTACAAATATCTCCGTTACATGTTTCTTGTCGCTATCATGTGAAAACAATGCAAATAAAAATAAAAACTAAATATAGATATTAAGCACAGGTAATACCTACCGAATTTAATTATTCATCCACTCTACCTAAATGCATTGAATGGATCAACCGACGCGACGTCACGACGAAATCAATGTCATTAATGAACATAATTAAGGTACGGGTTAATTATTCCGCACCTGTTTTATTGATTCCTTGATACGTTTTTGCTGGACTTAAATATTTTTGTGGAGTATCTACAGTTACTATAATAGAAAATTTTAATTTCGCGACCTTTTGAAGACCTAAGCTAAACTGAATAGTTAAAGTGGCCTTATCATGACTATATATTGGGCAGAGCACCGCCGTGTCCTCGTGGGCGCGATCGGCGGCAGCGATCTCTCACGGCCTTGGTACACGCCATGGGCCGGAGCGAGGAGGAGTGGCAGGCGGTCGCGTCCTTCTGCGAAGCAGTAATGCTAGCAAAGGAGGCGGCCGATCGCGTGAGGCAAAGGTCCTCACGCCCCAATCGCAGCCGAGATTCCGATCCCGATTTCCGGCCACCGTAGGCGCGGGCTTGCGGACGGCGAGCAATGGGTGGCTCGCCGTCCGATCGTCCGGTAACCGTCCGGACCGAGCCCAAGTCATCGACGGCGCGTACTGTTCCAGGCGTGCCTCAATGAGATGTCAGTAACCGTAGGGGCCCAGCAGGGTCGAAGCCTACTGGGGCCATGGGTGATGCGAAAGAGATCCCCAGGGCCCTGGAAAAAATGGCAAAGAAGGAACAGGAGTGGGTTTTTAGTCAGTAAAAGTCTGACACTATCCCCGCTCCGCCCAAGAGCGGGGGATGTCATTAGATGATTTTCCAACCCGAAAAAAAAACAATCATAACTATATATAGGGTGTATCCTCCTAGCTCCATACATATATCTTCATTTGACTTAGAAAACCTTCCGCAGCCCCAGGAAATTCATCATTTTAGCCCAAAGACTTCCACTGCTGGACATAGGCCTCTCACAAGTGTCGCCACAATGACCGGTCCTGTGCATCTCGCATTTTTTTGTTGTGCTATTCATTGGGGGGGTTTGCTTTCCACAAATAATGTTGCTGCCCATTCTTTGGTGTGTCCCTCAGTGGATACATTAAACTTAAATATAAAGATGATGAGTACGGACTATTTATACATTGTAATATTATGACAGTCTTTGATCAATTCAAGTCGGCAATTATCTTGGACAAATTTAATAACGTTAGCTCTTTAACGTTAAACAGTAGACCAAAACAGTTACGAGATCTTGATTACCTGCCAACAAAGAAACTACCTACAACTGTATGTATGTATGGCTTGAGCACTTGGGAATATATATTACCTGATAACTTGAATAAAATTCCAAAAACTGTGCAAATAAGTGTAAATCCTACAAAACCCTGAAAAATATATAATATTTTTCAGGGTTTTGTAGGATTTGAGCAGTGGTGGCCGAGTGGTAACGGCTCCGACTTACAAGTTGTAGGTCGCGGGTTCAAACCCAGCCAGGCGCATTACTTTGTGTAATTTATTTCATCACCACTGCTCTCAAAACGGTGAAGGAAAACATCGTGAGGAAACCGGCATGTCCTAGAACCGAAAATTTGAAGACATGTGACATTCACCAAGCCGCACTGGGCCCGCGTGGTTGACTACAGCCCATTCCCTCTCCTAGAGAGGAGGCCTGAGTCCCAACAGTGGGAACATTGAAAGGCTGATTATGCTATGCTACCCTGAAAAATATTATATTACTGGTGACATCACATCTTAAGATTTATAAGGAAAGCTTATTTATTTTAATGTAACATGCTTTGAGCGAACTTACAATTGTTTTGTTGTAACGAGTGTAAAGTATAAATCTATTGAATGAATTGGAGAAAAACTTAGTGAGCCGCGACTCAGATGGTATGGTCATGTTATGAGAAGATCTGAAGAACATATGACCAGGCAAGTCCTACACATGAATACAGGACCAAAAAAAAATGGTAGACCCCTTCTGACTTGGATGTCTGTGATTAGCAATGAGCTAAAGAAAGCCCAAGTGAATGACTCGACGATCCAGAATCGAAATGTCTGTCGAAAAATGACGAGGAGAGCCGACCCCAATTGAAATGGTATAAGGCTAGGCAAAGAGAGAATAAACTAAAAAAAAGTCACCTCTTTCGACACCTCCCTCCCTATTCGTCTATTCGTCCCCGTAGTATATTAAATTAATTCTAGATAGTACACGTAATAGGTCGATTCCGATCATCATAATATCCCAAGCCAAAAACCCAAATAGTTTGGTTTCGGCTTCCAATCTAACTGAATGCGGCTGAATACCCAAGTTTTATATTGAGCGACTGCCTATCAGACCTCCACAACCCAGTTACTGGCCAACACGATACTTCTTCGATAGACTGAAGGTAAGACGTTCTGGGTACCTGTAATGACTGTCAAAGATCTACGAACGACCACCGAGATCAACGACTTAACGTGCTTTCCGAGGAACAGGATCTCAGTAATGTCCCTGGTAAACTTAAAAAAGTACATAATGAATTGAATAATTCACATTGATACTTGCCTGGTTCAAGACTCGCAACCATCACGACACACATGACAGGTCGATTGATATCAGCAAATTTAATCTTACCCAGTATTTAGGGGTTTGTATCAATCGAATGTTTTGTTCATTACCTGTGTACTTTGGAATATAATTTATGTATTCTTTTTTTAATACAAAGATGGTACGTAGCCATATTATAGTACGCACATCCACAAAATATGCCGTACAACCGCAAGAATAAGAAGTGATGCTATCCCTTCAGTTTTATTAAATAAAATAACAATAGGTATTATAATATTATTAACCCACTAAAATATGTGTAAACATAACACTCACGATTTTACTCAATAGCCCTGTTTATGATTATCTTCTATAGGCAGAAATTCTGCAACAAAACCCAGGCATTGTTAGGAAATGTGAAAGAATGGTAGACTTTGAACCGTTTGCAAGTACCAGGGGACAATGAATGGACAGAGCATCGAAGACATGCGACACCGCGCTGACCCTTGCACCGTTGATAACGTGCAATAACAAACATGCGCGAAAGCAATATTGGGGTGTTATTCTGCAACTTTTATTGAAGTGGTCCTTTTTTATGCAGATTTACATTGAACGACCATTAAACAGGTTATGTTGTCCGAATACTTTTTCTTAAACAAAAATTTCTCGCCAAATAAAATAGGTACCTTTATTGGAATTTAACTATGCAATATTAATAATGCAAAGAAAAAGTCTTAGATTTTATTGCAGAATAAGGAAAACGAAAAAGATTAAGTCATCAGCTTATCTCTCGTCTTTATCAGTATAAGTGAACATGATAAATTGATAAATTAAAATATAAACATCAACATAGTTATAAAATTTCGAAGCCATTGTCCGTTTAAGACCGCAATTAACAGTTTTCAAGGTCTCGAACACCGACCCAACCAATTTTAAGACAATTCGTCAGACAAGACTAGGAAATGGGGTTTTGATATTTATAAAACGTAAAAGATTAACCTATAATCCACAATAAAGATATGTAGGCCTAGGTAAAGAATTATATTACATGAACAGATACGAAGGCGACAATCGTCTCAGAAACTTAATTCAACAATATACCATAAAGGTCATTTCATCATTATTTCAGCCAAAAGACGTCCACTGTTTTCAATGTACAAGTTGTAGGTTGCGGGTTACCCAGCCAGGTGCATCATCACCATCATCGTTTCAGCCAAAAGACGTCCACTGTTGGACATAGGCCTCCCCCAAGTGGGGTCGGACGACCGGTCTTGTGCGTCTCATTTCCATCGTATTCCCGCGACCCTCACCAGGTTATTGGTCCACCTTTTGGGAGGCCTTTCAACGCTGCGTCTTCCGGTACGTGGTCGCCGCTCCAGAACCTTTCGTCCCCATCGACCATCTGTTCAGCGAGCAATGTACCCTGCCTGCTTTACTACAAAGGTAGTCTATACAGTTCTTGACAGACACAAACTGTCTCATACATTTTGTATTTGCATAACTCGACAAAATGTATTCTGATTTTTTTTGCTCGTGATTTCAGTGTTAGTCTCATACTGCAGTAGGCGCGGGCTTGCGGACGGCGAGCAATGGGTGGTTCGCCGTCCGACCGTCCGGTAACCGTCCGGACCGAGCCCAAGTCGTCGACGGCGCGTACTGTTTCACGCGCACCTCAAGGAGATGTCAGCAACTGTAGGGGCCCAGCAGGGTCGAAGCCTACTTGGGCCAAGGGTCTGATTCTAAAAGGAAGACTCGGCCCCGGTACGAAAGGCAACGAGGGAAAAGGAGTGGGTTTTTAGTCAGTAAAAGTCTGTCACTATCTCCCGCCCCGCCCAAGAGCGGGGGATGTCATAAGATGATTTTCCCAGCGGAAAAAAAAAATAAAGTCTCATACTGCAAAATCGTTAAAAAGAGTGATTTTCTTGCAATCAATAATTTTAAAATTGCTACTGAACTTCACTCACAAAAAATCCCGCCATAAACTGAAGTTGACACACGTAAATCAAGGAAACACGTTTTCTCATATTGATTTTCTCCTATTTGTCCCTGTCGGCCGTGTACGTTCTCACATTGAGGAGATTTACAAGTGAAATAAGAAACCTTAATATGCGGTCTGAGAAACGACTCCCTGAGTTAACCACAGACAACTAGAATACTATCACAATATGCAGGAAGCAATTCATACAGTACAACGCGGAAATCAATTGAATTATAATTTAATTCTGTTTCCGTCTGCCACCCTGGTATTGAAATGCGACCTCAATCCCAGTTTTTTTTACAAAGTTATGTATTGACTGCATAATGGTCATGTGGAGTCATCAATATATGAATAAAATTATCGCCTAATTCTGTTTCTGTCTGTCTCCCTGGTATCGAAATGCGACCTGTTTTTTTTTTACAAAGTTATGGATTGACTGCATGTTGGCCATAAGGAGTCATCAGTATAAATTAATTATCGACTAATTCTGTTTCCGTCTACCACCCTGGTATTGCGACCTCAAAACCATTTATTTTAACCAAAATTATGGATTGACTGCTTAAGTGACAATGTGGAGTCATCAATATAGCTTGTATCGTTGAAGTGGCAATAGACCCGATTTTGCTGAAGAACTGATAACCAATGAAACCAATAGGTCCTGGAGTGGAGACGTCGTATTGGCAGAGTTAGCATGCGAATTTTAAGAGATATTCGGAATAGACTATGTTGCGCAAACCTAGAGGGCCGGATTTGCCGATTTGGGACTCAGTTTGAGAGTAGCCTATGTCCAACCATGGACCTCGATATACACACTACACAACCAATCGCAGTGCATAGCTACGTGCCAGATTAATTTCATGGCTGAACGATGGACCACCATAATACAGGCCCTCGGCCTTTTGGTTTTTATTATCAGACGTACTGTGAACCATTGTACTTGCTAAATGTGACTCTTTAACCACTGTAAATATTAATTGTGTCATATAAAATTTTTTTTTTACTACTGAGCATTCAACAGGATCAAAATTTTTATCACAAAAAACACAAGGTACTTACAGAAAATCCCTGTAATACGTCTTCTTCCATATATAAATCCATTGATACCTATGGCCCGTCATGAAAAACGTTCCTAACAGGGCGACAGCTCCCATCGTTGTCGGGGACCCTCGCGTCAGCCATCCTAATGCTGCGCATGTCGCCGCTATCGATGTCAAAATTATTCCCTTGCACTTCTCCGCCTCTTCGAAACGTACTCCTGACTTTTCTGTCATCCTGGTATTTTCATTTGGCGTGGTGCATAGTTGTTTTTCTGAAACAAGACAAAAACATATGAATTACAAGCGAAATTAAAAGCATATTTTCAGTTTATCTTTAGACGTTATTTAAGTCTCATTTCACTTTTTTTTTTCATTCGGTTTTTATCAATCGCCTATTATATAGTGGTCCAAAGGCCGCAACCAAATTCTCTACATATATAACATAGGTATTAAATATTCTTTAAAATTTTGTTAATAATAATAATAACCCTATCGCCGTATCTCTACGTTGACGTCGTGGTGGGGCTTGCGCGCTCCAGGTCTGTATCGGTAGCATTTGCTTTGCCGTAACATGCCTAGGGTGAGGGGCCAGACTACAATCCGCAGGGCAGTTTGGTGGCCAACTGTTGGGCATTATCGACCCGGACACGATCTCCTGGGAGAATTCTTGTTCCTCATTTTCGGCTTGCTTTTATTGGCCGGCCGGGCCGTAGTGAACACTGATAAGGAACAGAGCTCCAACCTCTCTCTTGCCTTTATTGGCCGGCTTGAGTGGAGATTTATTATTAAATTATTGCTGTATAGTGTATGTGTGTAGTGTAATGAATGAGTGAGTCTAGTTGAGTTTAGACCAAACGAATACCGAAAACCAAAGTTCGCGAACTAATTCGTAAAAAGTTGGCAGTAGTTTCATCTCAGCGTTAATGTTTTACTATTGTCGATTTGAACCAATTCTTTAAGTATTTTAGTGTATGTAATGAATGTATTAACTTGAGTATTTATTGTATAATTGTATTATATTTATTCTATGGTTTATTAGTATATCTATTCTATAGTCGATAAGTAAATCTATTCCTGGATTTGCCTTTTTCTCTCTCTTTTATTGCACCTACCTATTGTCTGTTGTTATAGCGACCACAGAAATAAATCATCTGTGAAATTTTCATGCTTCATGAGATACAGACATGCCTGGTGACAGAGAGACAGTGCAGTCAGCAATAGAGTCCTCTTTTTACCTTTTGGGTACGGAATCCCAAAAAAATCACTTATTGCTATGAAAATATTAGGTATATCTTGTGATTACCACACCTTAATACCGCCTAACTACAGAATTTACAGAATTATTCTGTATTATCATATAATATAATCTTTTCAACAATATTTAAACCCCACCTAGATTATCTTTAGGACTTAATTATGAAGGTAATTATCTGTCTTTGTTTGACCAAATAGAATGCAATGAGTACTGACAATAGGTAGGTAGATACCTACTGTCTCAATGTTATCTTGTAATCACTAACAATGTTTAATATTAAGTATTGCATAACTGATTTTATTATATTAGTCATGCATTATCTTCTTTATTCTCGTGATACGTAGGGCTTTACTAGAACCGGGATTTCTCGAAAATTTTTGCCTTATTCGAGACGAGAAATAAGTGGTCGAGATTTTGAAAAATCGTTAATACCGTGATATATTTAGAATATTAGCCCTGATTGTCCTTTTGAAAAAAAACTTACAAACTAAAACATTTTTTTTTTTTGTTTGTTTTTAATTTATGTAACGACTGACTTTTAGGGTTTCGCACCAAAAAGATAAAAACGGGACCCTATTGCTAAAACTCCACTGTCCGTTTGTCTCTCATGTACCGTGATAGCTAGACAGTTGAAACTTTCACAGATGATGTATTTCTGTTGCCGCTATAATAACAAATACTAAAACCAAAATAAAATAAATATTTAAATGGGTCTCCCATACAACAAACGTGACTTTTACAGTTAGTTTACCCTTGAAATATTCACAGAATATTTAGTTGTATATTCACTTTAAAAATAAAGAAAATAATCGGCCTTGTAATGTTAGGCCTCACCCAGGCCTCTTCTCTAAGTGAGGGAATGGACCATAATCCAACACGCGGGACCAGTACGGATTGGCAGATATCACATGTCTTCGAATTTCTGGTTCTATTCCAGCCTAGGACATTGCTGGTTTCCTCACGATTTTTTTTTCTTTGTTTTGAGAGCAATGGTGATGAAATAATTACACAAAGTAATGCACCTGGCTGGGTAACTTGTAACCTACAACTTGTAAATTAGAACAGTTACCACTGAGCCACCACTGCTCGAAAATAAAGAATTAAAATAAAATAAATATTGCATTTTACAGGTTGCATTTTGGAGAGTGTGCGCGGGAATTGCATGACTTGATTTCGTCATCTCATTTCTACCATCGGACAACCCTACGTACGGCGAGTATCCACCCTTACGTTATTCCACGGGTAGTGTGAAAGCCCACGGGTAGTGTGAAAGCGAAACCCGGGGTCCTGGGACGAAGGCAACGAAGGAACAGGAGTGGGTTTTTAGTCAGTAAGAGTCTGACACTATCTCCAGCTCCGCCCAAGATTTTCCGCGAAGATTTTTTTTCGCGGGATTTTTCATAAGATGATTTTCCCACCCAATAAAAAAAAACCCTAACGTTGTTGAAACCTCTACAGTCCGCACTAAGCGTTTCGCCTCGTCGTTTATACCGCGTACATCGAAGAACTGGAACAATTTGCCTGCTGCGGTCGATTATAATTTGGGTGTCTTCAAGACAAGACTGAATTTATATCAAATTATAAAAAAATTAAGGGTTAATTTAAACGAGACTTTTTGCTTGTATATATTGTATACGACACTATGTGATGTGTGATATGACACTATAGTGTCTAATGTTGTATAAACAATGCTACGGAACCCTTCGTGCGCGAGTCCAACTCGCACTTAGCCTTTTTGTAACTTGCTTTGTAACTAGCTAACTAATTGCAAAAACCTTCTTGAGAAGCTTAAAATATATTTAAAAATGTTTTTGCTTTGTTATGTGATGTAATGTATCTTATTAAAGTCTGGGTAGGTACTTAGTTAGAAGGAAAAGATTTTCAGTTGAATATAAATGTTTACTTTTTATTCTGAGATTTAATCTACTTTGTTAATAAAACCTGGGTAAGTGCGAGTCGAACAAACACACTGTTGGTTTCATACAAACTTATCTATATAAATAGTTCAATTCCCGAATCGAGTCTCGAAAATTTTCCCGAAACGCAAAAACCGTTTTTTTTTTTTTGTGATGGAACTACAAAATTTACATTTTCCAGACTTTTTCCTATACTTGTGCTTTGAGACCTTGCTTCATGCCTTCAGGATTCTAGGTCAACGGGAATTACCTTAAAGGTTTTGATTTCTTAGCGAGTGTCAAAATATGCGCCTAAAAAGATTTTTTTCTGTGCTGGTTGAGGTAGCCGACTTGAGTATTTGATGTTAATTTCAGCTTCACACCTTACCATAGCATGGCAAAATGAGCCTTTTAATGTTCCCACTGCTGGGACTCAGGCCTCCTCTCTCTAGGAGAGGGAACGGGCCGTAATCCACCACGCGGACCCAGTGCGAGTTGGTGAATGTCACAAGTCTTCGAATTTTTGGTTCTAGGACATGCCGATTTCCTCACGATGTTTTCCTTCACCGTTTTGAGATCAGTGGTGATGAAATAAATCTCACATAGTAATGCGCCTGGCTGGGTTTGAACCCGCGACCTACAACTCGTAAGTCGGAGCCGTTACCACTCGGCCACCACTGCTCTCCACCTCTCACCTTTACGCGTTCTTGAGAAAAAGGATCTTAACAGATGTACAGACAGACAGACGCACTGACGGACTGATGGACTGAAGGACAAACAAGTGATCCTATAAGGGCGGAACCCTTATAGGACTTACGTTTTTGCCGACTTAGGTACGGATCCCCAAAAAGAGAAAAAAGACTAGGTACTTAGTAGATTTTTAAGAAGGCGGATGCTGCAGAGTAGCCCGCTTAATTGCATTTCGCAGGTCAGTGACATCTTTTGGAAGAGCACGTGGAAGTACACTACGCGCCATCGACTACTTAGGCTCCGTCTTTACTCTGCACTACACTGCTGGATATAGACCCCAAAGTGTCGCCACAACGAACTGTCCTAAGCGTCTCGCGTCCATTGAATGGTCGGAGTTTCCTTACGTGATCGCATTAGGAATTTAGAAATGGAAGATATTCGCTGGAGAACCAAGGTTGCCGACATAGCGGCAGGGCACATTGCTCGTAGAACATATGGTCGATGGGGCCAAAAAGTTCTCGAGTGGCGACGGCGCCCCATATTATTATACCGGAAGACGCAGCGCTGGAAGGCCTCCCACAAGGTGAACCTATGACATCGTGAGGGTCACGGAAAAGTTTATTCTATTTTAAATCCAGAGAAGAATATGTAGCTCTTTCATCAATTCTGAATCAAGATAGTGGACGGAGCTAAGTCTAGTAAACCCATACCAGCTTCTGCTTTTTTTTAAATTAATATAATCTATAATACTCCACTTATAAATATAAACAATATTGACATGTATTTTATCTAAAACTTTTATCTAATAATGTTTACAATTAGTTATTTACCTAAATCGATGTTAGGTAATCATTGTAATCAACTATTTAAATAATATTTGTATGTCTTATATACGATTTTTTTTACATAAAAAGACATATTAATATTGTTTACGTTTAGTTAAGTACCTAAACAAATTAATGGAGTATAGTGCTTGAGTGCGATCCCACCTGATGGTAAGCAGTGATGCAATCGTTGAAGGTGAAGCGAATGTGAAATTAGTGAGTTTATTAAAAGCCTATTCACTCTAGTCTTATACTGATAAGACATTTTCAGTACGAATTAGTCTGTATAAATATAAGGTGTTAAAAAATTAACTTTAAGAATTTCGACGGGACATTGTACTCCTCATTATGAACAACTTTTACTATGGGACCAAACCTAAAACAGCGAAAAAAATATCAGCTGCTCCATACATTTTGACGAGTTATGCGAACATAAAAGTAGGGCACAGCTAATTTTTTTTTCGCAATTTCACAGGTTTGGACCCATAGTAAAAGTTGTTCATAATGAGGAGTACAATGTCCCCTCGAAATTCTTAAAGTTAATTTTTTATTACCTTATATATTTATAAGCCCACCAAATTTGTGCGAGTGTGGATTTTGAACTTCAAATTGATAAACTAAGTCTACCTACGACTTAATTTACAATAATTCTCTGATATTTTAGCATAATCTATAAATCGTATGAAACGATGTTGCTTACTATCTCTGTCAGTTAATCCGCTAATGCCTCCTAAACTCCGCAACGAATTTTGATGCAGTTTCCACTGAAAGATAGAGCAATAAACGAGGAAAGTTTTTTCTATATAATTTGCACTATTTTTACATTGTAAGTCGCGGGTTCAAACCCAGCCAGGCGCATTACTTTGTGTAATTTATTTTATCACCACTGCTCTCAAAACGGTGAAGGAAAACATCGTGAGGAAACCGGCATGTCCTAGAACCAAAAATTCGAAAACATGTGACATCCACCAACCCACACTGGGCCCGCGTGGTGGATTACAGCCCATTCCCTCTCCTAGAAAGGAGGCCTGAGCCCCAGCCGTTAAATATCTATACATATAATAAAACAGTAAAAATTTTTTGCGGTGGTATTAATTGGCGCAAAAACTACTGAACCGATCCTGTTCAAATTTTGCATACATAATCCTTATAGATCAGGGCAACTTATAGGCTATAAATTATCACGCTATTTGCTATGGGGGGTGAGCAATAATCCAAAATGTGGGTATTGAACGACATTTGCCGCGAGTTCGATTCCCTGCTACAGTTAAAAATTATGTCATTATTTTATCTTATTTTTTTGTATTAAAATAACTTTTACCATTTTTTCAAAATAAAATTGATATTTCTATTCGATATCTTCTAAATATTTTGTAAAAACTAATCAAAACACATAATAAAATCAAAGCGGCGAGTAAAATCACGTACCATAATGTTACATTATTCCATTTAGCTGCAAATTTAACTTCTAAAACGAAAATCTTCACGCTATCATCTTTAGGGAGCCAACCAGTCAATTATGACGTTTATATAAGAACGTCTATTTTATACCTTAGTCATCGAAGACCGTAGCGCAGTGGTTTCGTATCAAGACTTGCATGTAATGTAAAGGTGGTTCGAATCCCATATGGCTCTCTTAGGAGAAATTTTTGTTTTATTTTTCACCGTGAATAAGATTTTTTTATATATTTTTGCATGCTTACAATTTTTTTTTTATAAATCTACGTATGTAATATATCAGTAGAAATTTTAGTGAAGTGCCTATTATTAATTTTAGAGATCGATGTAGATAACTTTTATACATTAAAATTGTGTGTAACTTGATATGTTACTAATGTTTCATCGCAATTAAACAAAGCATATGAAAGACAAACGGTATGAAATCAAAGTTTTCAAGAAGTAAAATATGACACCACACGCAACTCGCAACGCCATCTAAAGACTCAAAGTAGAAATAATGATGACAATGACGGTTGAACTTCATATTAAATTTGATAGATGACATTGCGTATTTTACGTAAATTTTTGAGTGGCAGAAGAATGGCCATCGCCCACGTTTACAGTTATGGTTAAACTGATGTTAGACGGAGGCATTTTTAACAATCCTACTGCTTATTTTTATTATTTTTTCCCATTATTGTAACAAGCTAATTGACCGTGATTGTTCAAGGGAAACCAACCAAAGGCGATAAAAGTAAATACCTATATGTATTTAATTATTCACTTTAAAATAACACGGCCACATTTTCGGGAGGGGTTACAGGGTACCTTGCGTCGGATGGCCCCCAGGTGGACCGATGACCTGGTAAGGGTCGTGGGAATCCGATGGATGAGAGACTCACAGGACCAGTCATTATAGCGACACTTGGGGAGGTCTATGTCCAACAGTGGACGTCTTTCGGCTGAAATGATAATGATGATGATGGCACCTTCTTTTTCTTTTTTTAAGGGTGGAAATCATCCAATGACTTCTCCCGCTCTGGTGAGAGCGGAAGGGCGTGTCAATCTTTTACTGACTAAAACCACACCTGTGTCCTTTGTTTGCCAGTTGCTTTGAGGAGCGCGTGGATCACTACGCGCTGTTGAGGACTGGGCTCGGTCCGGTCAGCTACCAGACGCCTGGACGGCTAGCTACCCATTGCTGGACGTCCGCAAGCCCGCATCTACCGTGCCTGGTAGTCGGGGTCAGAATCTCGGCTCGGCGTGAGGACGATCGTTCCCTAACGTCTGCGGCCGTTACTCCTCGCTCTGGATCAGAGCCCAGCGCGAGAGGTCACTGACGCCGATTGCCTCCAAGAGGACACGGCGGTGCTCCGCCCTTGCAGGGCACATCTCCACTGTATGCTCCACTGTGTCCTCCGGGATGATGGCACCTTGCGGATTAATAATGGTGTGTTTTATAATTTGCAGTCACTGCTTCATATAAAACGGGATCGAATGTATTTTTCTGATCACAGTTCGACAACGTATGATGTATCTCAGATTCCTTGCAGCCTTACGTCGACATCTGGACGTTACCTCCTTGCAGTGAGTGGTGACCAACATTGGAACAACCCTCTGAGGGAGGCCAGTCTCAGGGATAACACTAATCGGCTGCTACATTTTTTTACCGTAATTTCATTGTTTTATGGATACACAAGCTCAGGACTGTTGTGGGTATTTCGAACGGTTTCTGTTCTGGGTTCGGTTGAAAGTTCCCGATATTACCATTTTGCGAATCGCCTGGAGGACCCGGTGTAGCATGCGGTGGAGGTCTATCCAGCTTGAGTGAACTACTGTGACCTCATAGAGGCAATCGGCGTCAGTAATTTCTCGGTTTGGCCATCAATATGCGAGTTCGATTTAACGGGGATACACACGTACAAGATTTCTCCGAAATTAATTCATAAGTTGGAGACTCTTCATAGGGTAGTTTCCGCTGTGGAAAAAACATTGGTCTTATCTACGGGGACGTCAGTTAAATACATACCAGAATATCCTAGGTAAATGAACAAGTAATTCTAACGTCCAATATGATCAAACTGCAACAATCAAAGCTTGCTCTCGCCAATTCTTCATAAGTACTGTTTTGGAAGAAGATAGTTGATGATGATGGTAGTTTCTGGATTCAGTTAAGGTTTTGCACTATCAGTGCACGTTATCTAGCTGAAGGTCAGTGTCCCGATTATGCTCCTTCGTTTACCTCTACCAAAGCTGTCTAACTGCTTAAACTCTTCAGCGAAACATTATGGAGGCGAAAATTGTTATGGGAGATAACTCTTTCGATCAATCTTGCAGCCCTAGCAGACATCGGCCCTAGAGGGCCCTATCCATTTGCTGAAATCTCTTTGAGTTGCGCGTAGTATACTACGCGTCGTCGATTCAGGACTGCTTTGACCAGACGGCCGGACAGCACCACCGCATTCCCGTGTTTGCGATGGCTGGGAATTGCCTTGCGGCTTTCAGTACCCAGAACGTCACTTGCAGCGACAGCTGAGGAATCAGGATGTCCTATCCCTCATAGTTTCAGCCACCTTCTTTGATCGTAGTGCTTCACTGAAGGAGGCTACTGGTTGTCATTTTCTCCACCAATCGCCCCCATGAGGACAAGGCGGCGCCGGCGTTCCGACCAAGCGGGACTGACTTCCACCGCATGCTCCATCGTATTCTCCTGGCGATCCGCACAATGGTGAGACCCGAGTGTTTTTTCCCGCTGAATTCGATACAAATACCTTCCGAAACACCCACATCCGGTGAGTCCTGCACAAAGAGAGGATGCCGTGACGCCTCTGTAGACACTTCTCAAAGACAGGTATTACCGCTGCGATTGTGGCGTGCTCACTGTGGCGAGGGGTTAAAATCATACTATGTTGTTTTACCAGAACATAAACCAGAAACGTACATATACCCATGCATACATAAGCCTTTTCTCTTGGTGTAGGCAGAAATGACAACTGCTACGACCCATACATGCTCATTTTATTCATTGACGGTCATACATCTGGATCTGGACGAGTACATAACATGTTTCCTAAAGGTAATTTGCGTTTTTACCTTTAACCGTTTTATGTTAAAGTACAATAAATAATTGCGATGCTTTCTGAATGAATTGCAAGCACAGAGTGATTGTACCGTTTTACGAACTTAACGCGGACGAAGTCGCGGGCAACAGCTAGTCTTATTATAATTTGATACAGTTATGTATGTTAGCCAATTAAGTATTTATGATATTAGGGTACTGTTTACCTGAAATAAAATGAATTTATTATTATTCTCGTTTATTTACTATTATATACATATAAATTATATTTTTAAATATTTCAATAAAAAATAAAACATTTAAAAATATAAAAAATAGTGTCCCACCAGTATCGGGAACAAGGTCCAAGCTACCGGCGGTCAGGGATCCTGAGAAAGGAACCTAGATATTATTATTATTATTTAGTACTAAAAAAGCAATTGATTACTATTTATATGAAAATCGTAAGTTTTCATTACAAAATATGTTTTTTTGCGATTCGGATCATCGAAACTCAATTGGGCATAGAACGATTTTTATTTTTATTACTTTTTTTTTATATGATATAAACCAGTGCTTGACTGGTTGACTATATAAAATACTTGACTATTTAAAACAAAAAATAAATTAAAAATCCAAATGCCGCAAATCCTGTGGGATTCGCGAGATTGCTGACTTCCATCCCGTAGGTAGCTGATAATTATAATCATCATTTAAAAAGCACAAAAACAAAACATACCTATTCGAGGCCAAAAAGGCTCCTATCTCAGCGTCTGCTGCGACTTTAAAAAAAAATAACGCAGCACTGGTATTCTGATAGGGCCTACTTTTAAAGACTTAAAAGATCTAGATATCAGATTCTGAATAGATTCCAAAAGCATCGTGGATTTTAGGTAGATAACTAAATTAATCTATAATATTTACCCAATATATAATACTAGGAGAGTGAATAGGCCGTAATCCACCACGCGGGCCCATTGCGGGTATTCGAAGACATGTGACATCCACCAACCCGCACTGGGCCCGCGTGGTGGATTACGGCCCATTCCCTCTCCTAGAAAGAGGAAGCCTGAGTCCCAGCAGTGGGAACATTAAAAGGCTGATTATGCTATGCTATGTTATGCTGTATAATACTAATACTATTGGGTAAAGTGCAAGGTTTGTGAGTGTGTATATTTGTTACTTCATTACACTCGAACGGCTCAACGGATTTGGATGAAATTTGGCACACGAGTAGATCATGTCCTGAAATAGCACATTTTTATCCTTGAACTATGTTCCCTTGGGATAACTTTCTATTATTATGCGGGTGAAGCTGCTGGCAGCATCTAGTAATATTGCTAAAGAGTCGGTTTGATTGTTTAAACGAACTAATCTCGGGAACTACATTCTATTTCAAATAACAGATATTTATTTATTGTGCACAACTACACCAGTGTTGTTTTTTTTTTTTTAATCCAATGGTTGAGTGATAGAGAATGCCTTGTAGCAATAAGTCCGCCTATGTACCACCACTGTACATGAAGTTTAAATAAATAAACTACAGGTTCGAATTGAAATAGTACATTTTGATACAAGTGGAAAATGTTTATCATTGCCACGGAGGCTGAATTCGCCCGAGAAACAGGCGAGAGTATTATGGAGCCGAGGGCTGCAGTGACAAATTTCCACGTGTATCAAACGACGTTTTTCAATACATTTACGAAGAAATAAATTAACGGGGGCTACCCGCGACTCGTGGGACCTCTACAGCACCAGGCTAACGACAACCGCACTAGTGCGAAAAACAGTAAATTCCGTACCTACAAGCTATGGAAATAAAAGCGTGTTTTCGAGTAAGTGTAACAACCTAGTAACTCATTAGAACGCACACACACAAGTTTCTGACTATCCGTAACAACGAATACGGTAAAGGGAGATATATTGGTGATATATGTAAGTAAATGGTGATATTTTTTTTAAACACAATACCATACAATTTCCTATGCATAATATGTTACTAGTATGAAGATATTCATCCTCCTCACGCTCGTAAGAAATAGCTAGAGCTGTCTCATGAATGTGCTTGCTTGGAACTGTGTGGTATTCTGTTTAAAAAAAAATATCACCACATTACTTTTATCACCAATATATACATACCCTTTACATACATATAAGTGCTATTCGAGGCACGGGGTGTCAGTAAAGTGTGGTGTCAATAAACTTAAAAAGTACAAATGAAAAAAATCATATTGGTACTTTTTTACCTCATGCATGAGAGGCGGGTGCCTAACCACTGGGCCATCACGATGACAGTCTAAAGGTCATAAAGCTACTTATTTTATGCATTGTACAATACGGTAAAACCTTGTTTTGTGACTAACGAGTTAACAAAATGGCTTACCCTCGACTTCCTAATTAAGAATACCTATATTATAAGCAGGCTAGGTCGCTATGCTCGGAGGCCCCTTGCGTTATCGCATCAGGAATAAAGATATTCGCAGGAAAATCAAGGTTACCGACATAGCTCGAAAATTGCCAAACTTAAGTGGCAGTGAGCAAGGCACATTGCTCGCAGAACACGGGGACGAAAGGTTCTAAAATGACCCTTACTTATTGAGCGGCATCAGTCTGTAGGGCCTGCACACACTTGAGACAAGACTGTTTTAGACAGACTTGCCTTCGACGTCGCAGACTTGTCTGCGACAAGACTGTTTTGAGACGTCCAGTGTTGCCAACAGTTTTAAAATCATCAGAAAACCAATAACAAAAAATTATCCCACACACAAAATCGCAAAATTTCCCACTAAAAAAATGTCTGTTGTATAACGAAATAAAATAAGTAGGCATATAGGTTATTCCTTTCTTTAATAAAAAGTGATAAAAATTAACAATCAGTTGTAAATTAACATTAGTAGATAAGTTTTGAACATTTTTGTTTGCACCATCATCGTCGGTATCAGATTGATAATTATGGATTCTATGGTGCTGATTTACACCCGAGTGATCGCATTTTTAGTAAGAAATTGAATTTTACTAAAGCACTAGAAAAATCCACTAGTCCCTAAAACCAATATTTCGCTACCAAATGGGGGGTTAAAACTATCAATTTTAGTGGAAAATCCACTAAGTTGGCAACACTGGCCGTATGCGCTAGACTGTTTTGTACTGATGGTGTGCACCGTATCGTAGACAAAACAGTCTTGTCGCAGACAAGTCTGCGACGTCGTAGACAAATATGTCTAAGACAGTCTTGTCTCAAGTGTGCGCAGGCCCTAAGATTGACGAGGGCAGTTAGAGCCGATGCCTATGCGATACCATGATCCTCGCAATAGACAACTGAAGGATTACTAAGGGTTTTAGTCGGTAAAAGTCTGATAATTGCTCCACCCAGAGCGAGAGAAGTCACTTGATGACTTTTCCCCGAAACAAGGGTGAGAACGTGTCAAGTTCTTACTCGTAACTGCAAATTTGTAGTTAATAAAAATTCTATGACGAGACTAGATTGTACTAGGAGTGCATGAGCCGCTACATGTGTCCTACTGCGGATGACGAGGCATCAAAGGCATGACATTTGATGGGCATGCACCTTGGCTCTCAATTAACATTGCAACGTGAATTCATTGAAGGTCAGTGCTATTGCGATGAGTAAGAGTTAATTTCCTTTTTTAGGGTTCCGTACCCAAAGAGTAAAACGGAACCCTATTACTAAGACTTCGCTGTCCGTCCGTCAGTCTGTCTGTACGTATCTCACCAGGCTATATCTGATGAACCGTGGTAGTTAGACAGTTGAAATTTTCACAAATGATGTATTTCTGTTGCTGCTATAACACGAATACTAAAAAACAGAATAAAATAAATATTTAAGGGGGTTCCTATACAACAAACGTAATATCTTTGCTCGTTTTTAGGGTTCCGTAGTCAACTAGGAACTCTTATAGTTTCGCCAAGTCTGTCTGTCTGTCTGTCCGTCCGTGGATTAACTCAGTGACCGTTAGCACAAGAAAGCTGAAATTTGGTACCAATGTGTATATCAATCACGCCAACAAAGTGGTAAAATAAAATAAAAAGTAGAACTTTATAAAGACTTTTTAGGAAAATTATTTTGAACTTGATAAGTTGAACAGTTTTTGATAAGTAGTACAAAATAATTTCTGAACTAAGTTTGTAATTTAACCGTTAGTTAGTCCGCCTTTGTACCTTTGTGTTGCATGAAGTTTTAATAAATAAATAAACCGTATATGCAAGCATTTTTGTAACTGAGTTTACATATTTTATTATCCTGAACGTATCTTCTTTCAAATAAAAAACGAATTATTAAAATCGGTATATGCAATCTAAAATTACCAACAAAAACCCAACATACATAACCTGTCTAGTTTGTGTAAATTAGTAACCCACTATCCCGAGAGATGGCGCTATACTTTGGGCTACTTAGCGCTGTTAAGATTTTTCCTGAGTTGATGGGGTCAGGACGGGTATGAGCTGTTATATTGTCGAATAGTTTGGTTGGTCTCTTGTTGGCATTGGTAGTATTTGTTCTTTTTCATTGTTTGTCGTTCATTAACTCTTAAGTGGGGACACTTATTGTAACGGACGGGAAACTAGGGAACACACTGAGCGTGGCATGACACGCTCTTGGCCGATTTCTTTTTTGCTACGGACGGTTCGGAACCTTTAGTGCGCGATTCCCACTCGCATTTAGCCGTTTTTTTTCTGTGTTATGCCTGCAATCAGTCAGTTGACTATAAGCAAGTGGATGAAAGGTTATTAGCGATTGGGGTCTATAATCTTTAGTCCGTTTCGCTTTTTATGACAGGTTATCAAGGAGGTGCCAGTGGATTGGCGTGACGTCACAGTCAGTCCAGGTAGACGCTTTCCTTGACTTTTATCTCCACACCCAAAGTGGGTACCTCCAAGTACTGGTGAACCTCAGCATTTGTTGTATAATGCACGCTGGATGATGGCTAAATTGGTGGTCCACCTTGTAGGAGGCCTTCCAACGCTACGTCTTCCGGTACGTGGTCCCCATTCCAGAACCTTTCGGCCCCAACGGCCATCCGTTCTACGAGCAATGTGCCCTGCCCATTGCCACTTAAGTTTAGCGATTCTTCGTGCTATGTCGGTGACCTTGGTTCTCCTGCGGATATCCTCATTCCTGATTCGATCACGCAGGGAAACTCCGCACTGAATTACAGGAAAAAAAAAATGAAGAACCTAAATAGATAGTTAGTTAATCTATAATTTTAGCATATATATATATGTATTTTATTATTATAAATAACTTATTTTTTATTTTATTTGTTCTGTTTGAATTATCTGTTATTTGTTTATTGTGCAAGCCTACCACAGTGTTGTCTTTTTAACCCAAAGGTTGACTGGTAGAGAATGCCTTGTTGCATTAAGTCCGCCTATGTACCACTACTGTACATGAAGTTTAAACAAATAAATAAATAGATGTGCCAATAGTTTCATCGCGAAATATTTGCAAAACAAACCTAAATCTCGAGAAAAAAAAATTAAAAAATTGTTAACTTATATAGTAAATTCTACAAATAGAAAAGGTCGATTTAACTCTTTGTGAGAGATATGATCAATATTTTTTTCTCGAAATTACGGAATGGTTTGCAAATATCTCGCGGTGAATCTGTTGGCATCAATTATCATCATCTATTTAGGTTAGGTTATTTCTTTTTGTATAGTTCAGTGCGGTGTATTTTAAGAAAGTTTTGAAAACTGTAAAAAGTTATATTTCTTAAGGTCTCCTCATAAAGAAAATGACAAAAAAAGCATGAATATAGGTAATGTCACATTAATAGAAAACAGAATATACGAATAGTTCTTTCGCAGGTCTGCTGGAAGAAATTTCTTATTGGAAATAAGCAGTACCTTTGTACAATTTTTATCTGAATGTTTCTTCTTTCTGTATGTATTCGTGTGTACATAAATTATAAAATAAATAATAAATAAATAGTTTGCTAGGCCTGTTGGTCTAGTGGTTAGTGACCCTGACTGCGATACCGGAGGTCGCGGGTTCGATCTTCATGTTTGTGTGATGGGCACGATAATTTGTTCTATGTTTGGGTTTAATCTACATATATAAAAGGGGAAACTGATTGACTGACATATCAACGCACAGCCGAAAATACTGGGACTAGAAGCGTGAAGTTTGACACAAGGTATCCTTTTATGACATATGCATGCACTAAAAGTGGAATTTTCAAAATTTACCCCCTAAGGGGATGAAACGGGGGTCCAAAGTTTGTATGGAGAAACCTACTTTCACGCGGGCGAAGCCGCTGGTAGATGCTAGTGTTTTATATATAGAGATTGATTCATTTGTTAGCAGTACAACGCAGACTACCCCCTGTATTATTTTAAGTTATTACGATCCTTCCTAAGATTGTCTGGTAAATATCGCTGTCAGCGATAAGGCCACCATTGTACCCATAGATTTAAGTTTCTGTATTTAGTAGCGTTACTTTTTGGTGTACAAGTGAATAGGTTGCTTCTAGGTAAGCGCGCTCCATCGTCGACCGCATCATTGCTTTATTTATTATTTATTCTATTCTATTATACATGACTATTTTTTAAATAGTACAGTAAAAAAGGAGCTCAATTCGTACCCGTTACTGATCATATTTGTGTAGTCAAACGTAAAAAAACGAAATCCCAAAAATGACTACGAAAATTTGTCATTATTGGTAAATTCATAGTTGAATCAATTATTTGTAACATTTGCTAGTAGAAAATACTACGCGCAGTTGTTTCTTCATTTTAATCGCCATTTATTCATACACTAGCTGTTGCCCGCGACTTCGTCCGCGTTAAGTTCGTAAAACGGTACAATCACTCTGTGCTTGCAATTCATTCAGAAAGCATCGCAATTATTTGTTGTACTTTAACTTAAAACGGTTAAAGGTAAAAACGCAAATTACCTTTAGGAAACATGTTATGTACTCGTCCAGATCCAGATGTATGACCGTCAATGAATAAAATGAGCATGTATGGGTCGTAGCAGTTGTCATTTCTGCCTACCCCAAGAGAAAAGGCTTATGTATGCATGGGTATATGTATGTTTCTGGTTTATGTTCTGGTAAAACAACATAGTATGATTTTAACCCCTCGCCACAGTGAGCACGCCACAATCGCAGCGGTAATACCTGTCTTTGAGAAGTGTCTACAGAGGCGTCACGGCATCCTCTCTTTGTGCAGGACTCACCGGATGTGGGTGTTTCGGAAGGTATTTGTATCGAATTCAGCGGGAAAAAACACTCGGGTCTCACCATTGTGCGGATCGCCAGGAGAATACGATGGAGCATGCGGTGGAAGTCAGACCCGCTTGGTCGGAGCGCCGGCGCCGCCTTGTCCTCATGGGGGCGATTGGTGGAGAAAATGACAACCAGTAGCCTCCTTCAGTGAAGCACTACGATCAAAGAAGGTGGCTGAAACTATGAGGGATAGGACATCCTGATTCCTCAGCTGTCGCTGCAAGTGACGTTCTGGGTGCTGAAAGCCGCAAGGCAATTCCCAGCCATCGCAAACACGGGAATGCGGTGGTGCTGTCCGGCCGTCTGGTCAAAGCAGTCCTGAATTGACGACGCGTAGTATACTACGCGCGACTCAAAGAGATTTCAGCAAATGGATAGGGCCCTCTAGGGCCGATGTCTGCTAGGGCTGCAAGATTGATCGAAAGAGTTATCTCCCATAACAATTTTCGCCACCATAATGTTTCGCTGAAGAGTTTAAGCAGTTAGACAGCTTTGGTAGAGGTAAACGAAGGAGCATAATCGGGACACTGACCTTCAGCTAGATAACGTGCACTGATAGTGCAAAACCTTAACTGAATCCAGAAACTACCATCATCATCAACTATCTTCTTCCAAAACAGTACTTATGAAGAATTGGCGAGAGCAAGCTTTGATTGTTGCAGTTTGATCATACGTCACGTTAGAATTACTTGTTCATTTACCTAGGATATTTTGGTATGTATTTAACTGACGTCCCCGTAGATAAGACCAATGTTTTTTCCACAGCGGAAACTACCCTGTGAAGAGTCTCCAATTTATGAATTAATTTCGGAGAAATCTTGTACGTGTGTATCCCCGTTAAATCGAACTCGCATATTGATGGCCAAACCGAGAAATTACTGACGCCGATTGCCTCTATGAGGTCACAGTAGTTCACTCAAGCTGGATAGACCTCCACCGCATGCTACACCGGGTCCTCCAGGCGATTCGCAAAATGGTAATATCGGGAACTTTCAACCGAACCCAGAACAGAAACCGTTCGAAATACCCACAACAGTCCTGAGCTTGTGTATCCATAAAACTATGAAATTACGGTAAAAAAATGTAGCAGCCGATTAGTGTTATCCCTGAGACTGGCCTCCCTCAGAGGGTTGTTCCAATGTTGGTCACCACTCACTGCAAGGAGGTAACGTCCAGATGTCGACGTAAGGCTGCAAGGAATCTGAGATACATCATACGTTGTCGAACTGTGATCAGAAAAATACATTCGATCCCGTTTTATATGAAGCAGTGACTGCAAATTATAAAACACACCATTATTAATCCAAACCATCATCCCGGAGGACACAGTGGAGCATACAGTGGAGATGTGCCCTGCAAGGGCGGAGCACCGCCGTGTCCTCGTGGAGGCAATCGGCGTCAGTGACCTCTCGCGCTGGGCTCTGATCCAGAGCGAGGAGTAACGGCAGGCGGTCGCCTCCTTCTGCAAAGCCGTAATGCTAGCGAAGGAGGAGGCCGCAGACGTTAGGGAACGAACGTCCTCACGCCGAGCCGAGATTCTGACCCCGACTACCAGGCGCGGTAGATGCGGGCTTGCGGACGTCCAGCAATGGGTAGCTAGCCGTCCAGCCGTCTGGTAGCTGACCGGACCGAGCCCAGTCCTCAACAGCGCGTAGTGATCCACGCGCTCCTCAAAGCAACTGGCAAACAAAGGACACAGGTGTGGTTTTAGTCAGTAAAAGATTGACACGCCCTTCCGCTCCCACCAGAGCGGGAGAAGTCATTGGATGATTTCCACCCTTAAAAAAAGAAAAAGAAGGTGCCATCATCATCATTATCATTTCAGCCGAAAGACGTCCACTGTTGGACATAGACCTCCCCAAGTGTCGCTATAATGACTGGTCCTGTGAGTCTCTCATCCATCGGATTACCACGACCCTTACCAGGTCATCGGTCCACCTGGGGGCCATCCGACGCAAGGTACCCTGTAACCCCTCCCGAAAATGTGGCCGTGTTATTTTAAAGTGAATAATTAAATACATATAGGTATTTACTTTTATCGCCTTTGGTTGGTTTCCCTTGAATAATCACGGTCAATTAGCTTGTTACAATAATGGGAAAAAATAATAAAAATAAGCAGTAGGATTGTTAAAAATGCCTCCGTCTAACATCAGTTTAACCATAACTGTAAACGTGGGCGATGGCCATTCTTCTGCCACCCAAAAATTTACGTAAAATACGCAATGTCATCTATCAAATTTAATATGAAGTTCAACCGTCATTGTCATCATTATTTCTACTTTGAGTCTTTAGATGGCGTTGCGAGTTGCGTGTGGTGTCATATTTTACTTCTTGAACACTTTGATTTCGTACCGTTTGTCTTTCATATGCTTTGTTTAATTGCGATGAAACATTAGTAACATATCAAGTTACACACAATTTTAATGTATAAAAGTTATCTACATCGATCTCTAAAATTAATAATAGGCACTTCACTAAAATTTCTACTGATATATTACATACGTAGATTTATAAAAAAAAAATTGTAAGCATGCAAAAATATATAAAAAAATCTTATTCACGGTGAAAAATAAAACAAAAATTTCTCCTAAGAGAGCCATATGGGATTCGAACCACCTTTACATTACATGCAAGTCTAGATACGAAACCACTGCGCTACGGTCTTCGATAACTAAGGTATAAAATAGACGTTCTTATATAAACGTCATAATTGACTGGTTGGCTCCCTAACGATGATAGCGTGAAGATTTTCGTTTTAGAAGTTAAATTTGCAGCTAAATGGAATAATGTAACATTATGGTACTCGCCGCTTTGATTTTATTATGTGTTTTGATTAGTTTTTACAAAATATTTAGAAGATATCGAATAGAAATATCAATTTTATTTTGAAAAAATGGTAAAAGTTATTTTAATACAAAAAAATAAGATAAAATAATGACATAATTTTTAACTGTAGCAGGGAATCGAACTCACGGCAAATGTCGTTCAATACCCACATTTTGGATTATTGCTCACCCCCCATAGCAAATAGCGTGATAATTTATAGCCTATAAGTTGCCCTGATCTATAAGGATTATGTATGCAAAATTTGAACAGGATCGGTTCAGTAGTTTTTGCGCCAATTAATACCACCGCAAAAAAAATTTACTGTTTTATTATATGTATAGATAATCACAACTTGTACAATATTTCCATAAATTGAGTGACATTTTGGGATACAAGCAAACGCTAATAACTTTGTTGTTTATGAATATTATTTATTGAGACTTTACTTAAATAATAAAAAGACGTTTTATAATATACCCTTTCAATATTTGTTCTAATTAAAAATTAGTAGTGTATATATCTTTTTTTTTAATTGATATAAACCAGTGCTTGACTGCGATCCCACCTGATGGTAAGCGGAGATGCAATCATTGATGGTCAGGCGCACTAGCTTATTAAGAGCCTATTCACTCTAGCCTTGTTAACCATCATCTCCCTAACCTTTTGCCAACTAGCTTGGTGTCAGCTTCCAGTCTAACTGGATGCGGCTGAACACCCGTGATTTACATGGAACGACTGTCTATAAAGAAAGAAAAAAGAAAGAAAATATGTTTATTTGGCACACCATGATTCATTAATCAACAAATAATAATTGATTTACAAACTAAAATTAAACATAAAAAAAAATAAGGAGAAATAAAATGCTACGCCAAATAGGTCCGGTTCAGCATAATGCCAGACAACTACGCAGCAGTTGCCTGACACTGGTTTTCAACTGAACCTTAGAGTGCAGATACGGATGAAAATCAGTTTTTTTTTATATGAGAATTAAATAAATAAATGTACCAGTATATATATGCATATATTAATGTATTGAAAGTGATAAATCATAAATAGATGTTTAGTGAATAAATGTGTAGGTATGTAATATGAATAAATATCGCCAACTTCTACATAACTATATTAAGATTAAAATTTAACCGGTCTCAAGCCATCGCCTATCTGACCTCCACAACCCAGTTACTGACCAACACGATACTTCTTCCATAGACTGATGGTCAGACTTTCTGGCGTCTGACCTGTAACGACTGTCAAAGATCTACGAATGTCAACCGGGACCAACGGCTTTTTTTAGGTGGGAAATCATCTAGTGACATCTCCCGCCCTTGTATGGGGCGGGAGGCCGTGTCAGACTTTTAATGACTAAAACCCACTCCTGTTCCTTCTTTGCTTTCGTTCCAGAGCACCGGGGCCCAGTAGACTTCGACCGTGCTGGGCCCCTACGGTTTTACTGACATCTCCTTAAGGCGTCGTCGACGACTTGGGCTCGGTTCGGTCGTTCGGACGGCGAGCTACCCATTGCTCATCTTCCGCAAGCCAACGCCTACGGTGGCTGGAAAAAGGGATCGGGATCCCGGCGGCTAAGGCGTAAAGCCCGTTCCCTCGCGCGTGTGGCTGCCTCCTTTGCTAGCATTACTGCTTCGCAGAAGGAGGCGACCGCCTGCCACTCCTCCACCAACGACTTTACGTGCCTTCTGAGGTACGTGTCAGTAATATCCTAGTTAAACTTAGAAAAGTATGAATTGAAAAATTCACATTCGTAGTTACCCGGTTATGAACCTGCAACATGCAATCCTCAAAAGAAAATATTCCTTAAAAAAATTATTTAGAATCATACAAAAATTCCTTAAAAAATTCACATTAAATATTTACGTATGTTTATTTTTTATATATATACATTTAATTTTTTCTTTTTCTATTAATCTTTTTTTTTCTTATTTTATGCACCTACCATAGTGTCTCTTAACCACCCTAGGTTGACTGGTATAGAATGCCTAAGGCATTAAGACCACCTTTGTACCTTTGTGTTGCAAGAAGTTATAATAAATAAATAAATAAATTTGAAATATACAGCACCTGCTCTTCTATCTGTATTTGTTCTTTTCATTTTTAAGTATTTATGTCTACATAAATAAATCCTTTTTTTATCTACTTTTAATTAAACTATGCAGTTCAAACCAATACAGTATTTGTAGTAACTGCAATAATTCAAGCAAATAGGAGCCTACTGCTAATAAAAACTTTTAAAACTAGTAGGAAAACTATCCAAAAACAAATGACAACCGTTCAATTATAAAAACGTTATAAAAAATAACTAAATACTATCATAAAACTCACCCAAACTGGTAAAAACTGATAACGAACTATCACTAGTTACAGTAAACACTGGCGGATAGTGACTGGCGTGTGATTCGCGCTCGCTCTAGTACTGGACTGACCGTGAACTGGGTGGGTATAAGTGTATCAGTCGATAGCGACGTAACTGGTATAACGATATCGGAGCCAGTAGTTTCATAGCAGTTATAACGTTATTAGAGTAACTGTTATTATCGCTTACCATCAGGTGGGATCGCAGTCAAGCACTGGTATATATCAATTAAAAAAAAAAAAAAAATATTACTGTGCAGCTGTGAAATGGCGACACTTGCCTTTTGACGTTAAACACTCCCAGTGTTTAACGTCAGATAATAAAGAACGTAGAATATTTTTTTCTTTTTTAACAAGAACGTTGCCTCACACTTAAAGTTACACGTGAGTGCGATTAAAAACATATAAACTCACATACAAAAACACCCAAACCCGGAAAAACTATCTATAGGCCCATACAATAATATAATAAAAAAACTTGGTCAAGTATTGACCAAGTTTGACATTGTATTGTTCAAGCGTTGACGCAAATGTAACGCTTCTACGCAATTAAATTACTATATTGTATTGTTAGAAGCTCTATTTATACCTATAGCATTTATAATTTATTTATTTTTTGTTTTTTTACTTATTTGATAACCAAAAATAATCTTCCAACAAAACACCTATGCTATTTTTACCATAAACCTTAAAAAGATATCATTAACTTGTAAAGGACATTGCCCATTTTGTTAGGAGATTTAGGCCCCTAGAAAAATAACGCGGGCAACGGTGGTTTTAACTTGGTTTTGAAGAACAACAATTACCTTTTCAGATCCTGAAAACAATTTTCAGTTTTACACCCTATTTTCAGAAAAAAATTGTTTTTTACAGATGATGAAATTGAGGTTATAAAACAATATATTTTTTTTAATATTTGAAATTGAAATAAAATTGTTTATGTATTAATATTGATTCCAGAATTAAATAAAAACATTACATAGCATCTTCTGTTGCTAGATATTATGTTGGACTGACCACCCGGCAGTCAGCATTAACTGGGCTGTGCCCTCACAACTTATTAAAAATAAATACTTACCAATGGCTAAAACCTTGGTTAGAAGAACTTGTGGCTGTTACAATAACCACACAGATCTATCTCAAGTTAAGCTATGCTTGGTCAGACTGCGGATGGGTGACCATCCATTACATACAAACTCATCCCGAGTGGCTGTTAATACATTCAAGCTGTTGATTCTGCGTGCTACATTTAAACCTTAGATATTCGTTATAATGAGTTCACTGTGCCATCCATGATTAACTGTAGTTTATGTAGGAAGGGTTTAATTATAGAGGAGATTAAAATACAGTAAGTTGCTATACAGCTCTTTAATTATAGAGGAGGTTAAAATACAGTAAGCTGCTATACAGCTGTTTAATTATAGAGGAGGTTAAAATACAGTAAAGTTGCTATACAGCTCTTTAATTATAGAGGAGGTTAAAATACAGTAAGCTGCTATACAGCTGTTTAATTATAGAGGAGGTTAAAATACAGTAAGTTGCTATACAGCTCTTTAATTATAGAGGAGGTTAAAATACAGTAAGCTGCTATACAGCTGTTTAATTATAGAGGAGGTTAAAATGCAGTAAGCTGCTATACGGCTGTTTAATTATAGAGGAGGTTAAAATACAGTAAGCTACTATAAAGCTGTTTAATTAGTCAAATAATCAATAACAATAATAGACATTTATTCTTCAAGGAATATATTATCTAGAAATTGTGCTGGGGCGCTTATATCATTAAAACGACCCCAGCTTAAATACCACAATACGGTCATAGTATGAGCGCAACATCCTACTGTACGATTTCCCACTAAGCAAGTACAATAATGAGCAATGACGCTCTCTAAAGAGTTTGCCCTATGTTGCTCTCTACTTATTAATAAATATGTGTAATAAATCCTGCTACTCACATGTCTCGATTTAATTCTAGCCCTTACTAGATAATTATTTTGACCTAATATTAAGGGCAAATCTTCTTCTAATAACTCATTGCTTATTTCTACACTGTAGGTACCATTTGTCCGCACGTGCTCTCCATAATAGGATCTTGCTTGTTTTAATTGGTAGGATCCTAAAGCAAATCTTCTTAATTCGATTAATGATAATCTTGGAAAATTATTTAGATGTGGAGCACTACTATTTATGCTTTGGAAAATCGTACGTCTTCTATTTATATGTTCCCTTTGAATAAACTCTGACAAATAATTTACTGTATTTAATCTTGACAGAGCAATATTTAGGTACTCCAAAGCATCAGGTCTATCGTCAATTGTAGGGTGGAACTTATTCAAAAGGGAACAAGCTATTTTGAAATCGATCATAAGATGACTCGACGCTCTATTAAAATAGTCCTGGCGAAACAATTTAAAATCTCTTTTGATTCTCCCATTGACAACCTCTACCACCCACCGGCACATAGTTACACATCTAGATTTATTAGCCTGCTGGGTGGTTAATTGATGTTCGTTTTCGGATAAAGACTCTGGCATGTGAGTTTTATAATTATAACTTTCTAACTCAGGAATCACATCCCTAAAACCTCTATCTAAAATGAATACATCACCAGGTCTGAAAAATGAACGTATAGGACTATTTTCAGTAGCAAACAAGGTACTCATAATTGATGAGTCATTTTTTGTGGCTTCATATGGCCCTACACACTCTAAAATATATCCATCGCAGCAAACAAATAAAAACGGTTTAACAAGGTTGGCATATTTATGCAGACTATACGTTTTTTTTTTGATAAGAGTAATTACTGCTACTTTGCACAAAAACATATGTGCCATCACATATTACAATCGCAGGTTTAACATCTGAAGCCATGTTGGCATCTCCAAAAAAGCCCTCTGGAATGATTCTATTCCGTGATGCTACATTTTGGATAGTAATGTGGTTTATTCCTAAATGACTAGAAACAAATTGTTCATTTAAACAATTTCTCACAATATTCATTTTTCTTTCCAATGTGGATCTTGGCATTTTAAAAAGAGTTGATAATCTTTGATTACTGTCACCTGTTCTGAGTTTCACTAAGAATATACTGAGAGCAACAGAAGGATTTGGAAAGTGATTATATAACATAGGGTTACAATTTAGTAGTTCATTGAATTGCTCTGCAGTAAGTCCTAACCAATAATGGCATAAATAAGAATCCATTGAGTTTATGTCATTGAAGTCTAACTGTCTCTCAGTAGCTGGATTTCAAGTACTCTCTCAGTAGTACTTGAAATCCAGTAAAATCTGAATATGGGGCTTCTAGTTCATTCCAACTATTGCTATTTAAATGATATCTACAGATTCTTGCAGTGAAGGGTATATACAGTTTATGATTTAACAACAGAACTTCCTTTAAAGCACCTGGTACCATAAGACGTTCAGTATTTTCACAACCAAGGAATAGGCAATGACGTGAACTTGCAGAAACCCGTTTATACTTAAGTGAGTTAATTTTTGAAAGTGATCGACTTAATTGTTGTTCCTGAGGCGGTGGAACAGGCAGTGGTAATGGAGGTGGTATAGGAATCACAGCATCTGCAATGATGTTACTGCCCATGTTATCAGATACTGGTGCAGACTCCACAGTGGGTTGGTCAGCAACGGTTTGCCTCTGTACTACTCTTGATGCAGCCTCCCAACAAGGATGACAAACTCGTTCCAAATGCAAGACCTAAAAACAAAAATATTATAGATATACTAAACATTGTTATTCAATTACTATGTACATTAAGTTCAAATAAATAAATAAGATTAAACACTTACGTGATGAGCTGGTGTCCATCTTAGTATAACATTCCTTTGAGGACAATCTTGACTAACTCTGTGAGTTCTGCGACTTGCAATTGAAAAGCCACACGCAAAACATATGTTTAGGTGTCCAAGAGCAGGGGATACAAGGGATAGACTTGTGTTAGATGATGTCCGGTTTTCTAATAATACAAAACATTCTACACACAGGATGTCATCAGAAGATATCTGAAAAGATAACAAAAAAAAAAAAACTGAATTCCTAAGTATAATAGAATACATGATATATGACATGAATATATGACATTTTGTTTTTAAATTAAAATAAATGTATGTAACGTTAAAAGTTCAAGTATGCACACAAAAATCTTACTTGTTACACTATGCCATCTTTTGCTATTGTGTGCACAACGGCTTAATAAACTAAGGACACGCAGAAAGCTGATGTCTTTTCATAGAAAGAACACTTCTAACATTGTTTAAAACTAATTGGAAGTTAGCTGCCTGAATATTTGCCTGTTTTGTCAGACGATGACTCCTTGATTGACAGGTAGGCATCGTAAGTATTTTTATATAAATATTGTAAATGTCATATAAACTTACCAAGGTAGGTGTTACCCAGGATCTCAGAAGGATAAGCATTGCTTCATCTAATTCTTCGATTTAACGTCTACGAAGATTAGGCGCCAAACGTAAAGAGCAATTGACACAACGGCGAGACAAAGAGTAGTTTACCCGATCTCTACCAGGTGCAGACATTTTTCAGGAGTAAAACCAGAATATAAGGCTTAACTAAAAACGAGTCAATTTGCTTACTTATCACTAAAACAGAGTCCAAAGCTCACATAAACTAAAAAAGAGTCAATTTGCTCACTTATCACTAAAAGAGTCCAATATCTCAAAACAAACCCACTGTTTACTCAAATTGTAACGATAAGAAGTAAATACGGAGGAATAAATTCAACTCTACGCAAAACGACCGGCACGAAAACAATTTGAATGATGTATTGATTTGACAGATTAATCTGTTTTGTCTCGCCTCGCGTTCCGAGTTACGACAAAATCGATGTAAGCGCGGCAAACAATCCTGTAGAGCGAGCGCGAGCGCAGCGATTTCTCGACGGACGCGCTAACTGCGATGTTATGGTAATTCCGAACGCGGGGTAGGTGTGGCCATGTTAAATATTTTGTTCTTTGATTTACCAAATCGATTTGATAAAAGTAATATCATTTAACTATTGTGGTGTGACCGTTTTGTAGTTTTAGTTTTGTGGTAACTTTCGTTAGTGTTGATATTTTGCTGTTTGTGCAACAGTTGTAAACAGTTTTTCTTTCTTTTTTCTTGCTTTTTATTTACATAATTAAATAGATACTTTTGCATATGATTTATATTCTTTATTAAAAGTGAATAACAATTTCAAATCGAAGATAGAAGTTTAGTGAAATATAATTACAACACAAAGCTGCGATGTTTGATGTAAATAATTTAATGCAGCTAGGGTACAGTTTTGCACTAAAATATGCTCAATCGAGTTTTTAAAATAAAATTACCACAAAAAAAAAATGGCAGGGTCTTTGATAACACGCTTTGCTCGTTCACTAGACCCCATCATCCCTTTCAAACGTAACCTATCCGAGTCGGGATGCTTGGGGCATCTCCCTCAATAATTGTAAAAAGTTCAATAATTGGTACACAATTAGTATTTTTAAAAATATCTCTTTTAATTGCAATTAGCTTTTGATTTGAATGGAGAGTTTTAATTTTAAGCTTATGTTTGTTCTTACAAGAGCAATGTGCAAGTTCCTATTTTATTTAGATCTTTCATTATCATATAAAGCCAAAATTAACGTTTAATGATATCATAATCGATGTTTGGACATATAATTAATGTGTAATTATATGTCCAAACATCGATTATGATATCATTAAACGTTAATTTTTAAACGATATAACCAGTTTTAGTTGGCCATATTATCATGAAATGGCTAGTCACATCATAAAGTGATCAATTCTACGATCTGACCACGACATATATATCCTCAGATTATATTTCCTTCGTGTTTTAGTTTATTTACTACCTATTTCTATTTTTTTTATTTTAGCTCGCCCGTTGCCTATTTTGATCGGCGATTTGAATATACGTCTAATCAGTTACATGAGACCTAGATTATGACCGGAGAAAAACTATTGTAAACATCTCCAGTACTTTTAGTCGGCGGAATAGTAATATATCGATATTTTCAATCGATAACTACCATTTAATTTACATAATCTGTCGTTTATCTGGCAACATTCAGGTTAAGTTTTAATGGCGGAGATAGCTTAGATTCAATAAAATAATTATTAATTATGGTTTCTAGTGCCAGGGTGAAAGAGATGTTGATGAAATAAAATTGGACTTATAAAATTACGACTTAATTTTTGAGAAGTAAATGTTCTCCGCCCGGCACTGCAAATAAGGGGCCTATCGGCGGTCAATCTCCTTTTGCAAGTTAATCAGCATGCGACCTCTTTAGACGCCACAGTATTTAATAGAATATATTTAAGTTCTGTAAACAGTCAAACCTATGGAGGAATACAGGCATCATCATGCTTAAAAGAGGGCTCCAATCATAGACTAATCTAAACTACTTGTTATAGAAATAAAACAATTTGTATTTGTATACAAATATTTCATATATGCGGCAATTAATGCCGCAACAGCAAGCACAGTGCCGTAATTTTTCGTATTATCTTTTCAGTTCAGCTTTTTAGTTACAGCCAGTCTCCAAACTCTCAATCTCAACCCTCTCTCTGTCAATCTTAACCGATTGTCTAACTCCTTACGTTCAAAGTATTCTTAACCTTTCGTATGCCGTAATTATACACATAATTAAAAAGCCATTGTGTCCTGCGTAGATCTGTGTTCCCGGTATACAACAAGCTCATTAAGGACCGCTTAGAAAATAGTTAACTTACTTAGTCACCTAGTACTTAAAAATAACGGGTTATAAAAACACATAAACTCGTTATTAAATTGTACGTTACGTTAAAAATATCGCTGATTTTTGTTTATTCTTTTCGTACTGTACCTATTTATATTCAAGACTAACCGGTTCCATAATCTAACCTTCACGATTAAAATCGGAGATATATTATAAAAACTTGTTGTTAACAGGTTTCACTATTTTGTGTGGCATGTTTACATATTAATACAATAGTACAAAGTTTAGACATCGAGCTCATGAATGAATTTAAACGCCTAAAAAAACAATGTAGCTTGATCAAATATAAAATACGACACCAACCACAGCCCACAATGAATGAGCAACTCATGAGAAATGGGCTCAAAAAAATATCGATAAAAATAGCAGCTATAAAAAATAACGTTATCGTTACATTTTCCATCACTACTACCACTGCACAGGGAACAGTGCGATAAAAATAATCACAATCTACAATTCTCATGTCGCTTACGTCTTTTATGACTTCACTTGCGTTTAAACATCTATAAAGGTTTTAAGCAAAAGGTTGTAAGCGCCTTTGGAGTTTGATTTTTGTTACATAAGTGCAATCTCATTCATATTCAAAGTAGATAATATAACAATAAGTCTATCGAGAGACAATGTGATCGTAAATTACTAATCAATGCTTAGACGTTAGTGACTGAATTTTAAATGTTCTTAATGTATTTTTTAGGTTTAAGTTTGCCATCGTGGTGAAAGGATTTGCCAATCGACAACAGGAGTAACAGGAACTCGGAAGGTACGTCACTCGGGGAGGCTCCTTTCATGCTTTCTTCAGTGTTTGTGCGGCGTCACTCCGCAGACCATATCCCACCTTCGATCCTGCATCACGTGCCCTGTTGCCCGTTCACGTAGGGACCTAATAACAGCATCAGCGGACGGCACTGCCGTGACCGAATACTGGGCCAAGCAAGGAATTTAACTATTTTTGCCATCGATACGCTAAGAAGAAGAATGTATTTTTTCAAACGTTTTTAAAAGGAGGATGTTCTCACTTTCGGTTGCCTATCTACACTTGTATGTTGCTGTCTTTATACTACATAAATCAGTCGGTTACTGAACTGTAGGGCAATCTGCATGTATCGTATAGTGTCGGGCGTAAAGAATAGCACCATCCCATCTCTTCTGGGCGTCATAAGAGGCGGCTAAGGGACTCGCCAGAGAATGGGAATGGAACATCATTGTCTGTGCAGTATAACAACCGCACTGCAATCGCCAACCCGCCTACCAAGCGTGGTGGTTGTGGTAAACCCGCTCAATGAATATGACAACAAAAAATGGCCCCTAGTGTCCGGTGAGCATCGCGGGAATCTAATAGATGCGAGGCGCACAGGACCGGTCATTATGGTGACGATTGGGGGAGCCCTATGTCCAACAGTGGACGTCTTTCCCTTTATTCCCATCTGCCATATCTGAGTTTGCCAGCGGAGTGGTGGTTGGCACTCCTTTAAAATAAGAACTTGTTTATAAAAGAGTTCCAAAATTATTTGGCATTATTAAACTTATTTTTATTGCTCATGATATCCAATAATGTTTTATTTCAATTTCTATTGATAATGTCGCAATACGAAATGCGAATAAACCCCTGTACTATAATTACGAAGGAGGCAGATGAAACTAAATAGCCACCATCGACCTCCGGGGTGGTAGACGCCTATTAGTGCCAACCACCACCCCGGTGGCAAGCTCAGGGGTAGCAGATGGGAATAAAGGAGTGCCAACCACCACCCCGATGGCAAGCTCAGGGGTGGCAGATGGGAATAAAGGAGTGCCAACCACCACCTCGATGGCAAACTCAGGTTTGGCAGATGGGAATAAAGAAGTGCCAACCCTCGGCTGAAAGACACAGGTGTGTTTTAGTCAATAAAAGTCTTATATGCCCTCCCTCTCTAGCCTAGAGCGATAATTGAATGATTTCCCATCTCAAAAAAAAGAAAGATAGACAAACAATTACTTAATCAAATCCATGTTTATAAACAGTCGGTGTACGTTATCTAGGACATGTCGTTTGTAGCTACTTAGTGGTCGTTGACTCGCTGCATTGAGGTCAAGGTTCCCTGACGAGACGGATTGTCAATATTTGACTAAATATTATCGATTGACCTGTTGTGAGATAATAAAATTATAGAAGTCCACTTAACAGTAGCTTAGCTAGGCGTAGGCGAATTGGGCCTTCGCCGGCCTCGCACCCAAAGAGGCCTCACGTGTGCGAGGGCTTTTTAACAACGAGGGTTTTGTTTTATAATGTATAGGCTCGCGTTTAACCACTATTTCACCTGATGGTAAGCGATGATGTGGTCGAACACTGGAAACGAACGTTTTCGAATTTATGAAAAAAAGGCCTCGCTGATGCGCCTGCACCCACGTCTAAATTAGTCCACGTTACGTCTCTGCCATCTAATGTCGAAGTAACCACATCACATATAATTATATTTTATATTTAACTAGCTGATTCGGCGAACTTCGTACCGCCTAATAATTCGATCGATTTTGTGCAAACTTCACATAAACCATCTACTAAATAGTCCGAACAAAGCCTAAACATTTGGTTTAGATAGGTGAGCTCGTTCTCACGTATCCAAACCAAAAACGGGCGGATGGGTTGTGGGTTGTTACGTTTGTTATCAAACTTCTGTTTGCTGCTAGAAGAGTAATGTTATCCTATTATAACACCAATAGTTACTAAATAGGACATTTTTACACTCCTAAACATGCCTTATACAGGTTTAAGTGGACTCGTTCACTTCAATACAGCCAATGAAACACATGTGGCCATTGTTAATGCTTAGAGATCACGAGTGAACTGAATGTGAACTATAAAAGAGAACAAAATGCTACTTGGGCGGCCAACCGTCCGATCTCGACTGACAGGTGTCAAGTACATTTGCCAATGATCCTTGAAACAACCAAAACAGATCAGAACAAAAAAAAACCAATACACCACGACACCTATGTTCCTTCTTAGACTTTGCATTCCAGGATCTTGATATCCCTTTCAGAAACTCCCCGTGGCCCTAGCGGGCATCGGCCCTAGTGGTTTCTATGGTTTTGCTGACATCTCTTTGGGGTGCGCGTGGAACACTGCTCGCCGTCGATTCGGGCTGGGCCCTTAAGAACGGCTGGACGGCGATCTACCCATTGCTCGTCGCCACACCTACATTGAAGAACAAGAATGACTCTACTTCCCATTCCATCTCGCTTCTGACCATGGCCTGAACCAGGGCCCGGTGCAAGAGGTTGCCTCTGATGCCTGTTTATCTATCTGAATTTGGTTTCCCGCACTTAGTCTAAGGTAGACCATCGTACATGGACTGTGGCGGTCTTTATTCTTACCAGCCCAGCACCTCTCCAGAAGCTGATCAGTTTTCTCAGGAATTTAAATTAAAGGGGAACGAGGGAGTCCGGTTCATGTCGATGATGCCCGTGCCCTCAAGGGGCAAGTACGCGATGTGGTTCACGGCATTGATCAACTTTGCGGGAGGCCTTCTAACACTATGACGCGGTCGCTACTCTAGAACATTTGGGCCCCATCGACCATCTGTTCTGCAAGCATTGTGCCCGACCATCAAATCAGTTTGACCTCTTCCTAATAGGTATTATTCTCGCAAGGGCCAACCTAAATTTAGGTCGATATACATTACGACCTTATTTACTAAAAATAGGCGCAAGTAATTGCGGCCTACAACTTTGGTGTAGTAACAAAATGTTTAAATGCTTTTGGCTAAAATGTTTTAAACGATATTTCCTATAGGTACCTAAAGTTAACTATTTCAAGCAAAAAATACATTTAAATAATATGGTAAATTTTTTCTTGAGATTGTTTAAACCAAAAAAAAAAACAAACAAGCAACGTTTAAATTTCATGTCATAATTTTTGGTCGCTGGGCTGTAATTTTATGATTTTAAAAAGTATTTTGGGCCGGAATGTCTAAAGAAAACCTCATTTTTAGGGTTTCGTACCTCAAAAGGAAAAAATGGAACCCTTGTAGGATCACTTTGTTGTCCGTCTATCTGTCAAGACCGTTTATCTTGGGAACGCGTTGAAATTAAAACCATATACTCAGGTCCGCGGTGCCTTGAAGCTGTGAAAAAATCAAACTTGTAAGTTAACGAAAAAAAAGGATGCCGGGTTTATTTTTCAAAAAACGTAAGTTTATTTCGACACTCTCAAGGTAATCGAATTTCATAAGTTACTTCCCGTTGTCCAAGAATCCTGAAATTTGGCATGAAGCTAGGTCTCATAACATAAGTAGGTATAGAAAAAAAATTGTAAACTGTAAATTTGCAGTTACGTCAAAAAAAAAATCTTTTTGCAATTCGTAAAAATCTTTGAGACTCCATTCGGAAATTGAACTGTTTTCACAGGTAAGTTTGTACGAAACCCTCAGTGCGCGAGTCCGACTCGCACTTGTTGTGATTAAATTAGGACGTTGGGCATTACGAGGTTAAAACTATAAATGGCTGTGCCAGGGTCGGTTTCCAGTCATGTCTAGGCAGGGCAGTTGATAAACCCCCCTGATAATGCAATACCTACTCATTGTCGGATCAAATAATTTAGATTACAATCGACACGCTATGTAGAAGCATTACAGCTGCACATCACACTATTTATCTGATGGGAAATTACAGAACATATTACTGATGAACTTGACTAGTGCGTAGTACCAGTGAGGAGATATTATATATATTTTTAGGAAACAAAAGGGCAGATGTTTAAAAAAAAAACTACGTGACACAACAAAATAAACAATTCTTTACTTTTAATTAAAAAAACAAAATAACAATAATTCTAATTAATCTAATAAATCAGTATAAGTCTCACGGCCCTTGAAAGATGTTCCCGCCACGCCAATGACACCCGTCAAAATACGCGGGAAAGTGGTGCGCCCACCGCTTCCATAGACTCCTCCCTGTCATTTTTTTCCTTCCATCCTAACAATATATATATTAGAAGGCTTTAAGTCTCCAAAAGGGCAACACCATGAAAGGGACACCAAAAAGATAAAGTAGTACTGGCGCTTGCGATTACGAAAGGAAGGTTACGGCCCGTTCACGACCTTGCTGCTGTGAGCGGTAGCTAAGCGCGGGGCGACGAGCGGTAGGAACAAAAGTACGAAAATGTCCACGAGACGCCGCTCATAGCAGTGCGCGCCCGCCTACCGATACCGCGTCGCTCGTCGCTCGCCGCATCGCTCGTCGCTAAGACCGAAGTCGTGAACAAGCCGTTAGATTTCACTTACAGAACAAAACTGCTAGACCAAACAGACTATTTGATTTCTAAACTTCCTGCTAGTAATGTAGATACCTATTCAAATTGAGGTCTTCCAGGCCATTACACTATAATCCGAATTGTACTGTGGCACGATTTCAATTCCAGGTCAGGACCCATCCGTAGGGGCTACAAATATTATACATGAGGATACAAATATTTGTTCCGTGCGGGAATCGATCCCGAGACACAGCACACACAGCGTCAACCGTGATTTTGAAAATGTCGGCCATCTTCCCCTCACATCAAAAGGCTATTTTTTAGGCCAGGCTGAATAGTGAATAAGTAATACAACATATATGTATTTTTGCGAAATAAAAAACGCAAATACAACGTATTTTATTATCAAAGTATTAAAACCAAGTATGAATGTCAGGTTCAAATTTATTTTTTCTTCATAAACAATTCTTGAATAGCATAAACGGGCAACCCCTTCGTTTCCGGCAAGAAGTAAAAGAAGAAGACAGCAGTAGAGAGACAGGTAAAAGAGAAGAAATAGAAGACAGGGGGCAGGCCTACAGAAGTCACTAGGAAGTTGAAGACAAATAAAATGAGAAAGTTAAGTATCCACGCCCATTCCACTGCTAACATCGACATGATACTCTTAACCTGAAAAGAAAAAGTACTAGGTTAACATAATTGTTTAGAAGTTTTAGTCTAGGATCAAACTTAAAAAAAAAACTGATAATAGTAAGTCTTTTTAATAATCGAAATTTCAAAGTGAAATGAATGATATGTTTACCTCTGGTAAAAACACTTCAGCCAAAACCACAACGGGCACGGTACCGGCACCAAACGTGTAGAATATCGTGAACAAGTAAATGAACATTGGTATCGTCCACTTTGGGCCCCACTCCATCTGAATCTGCGTTCCTAGTACTATGCAGCAGAAACCAGCAATGATGGATGAATAAATTAGTAGGGGCTGGAATAAAATAACAGAAATGGATTAATGAAGAAAGAAACCTTTTCCATCCATCAGATCCACACCATTGGAGGACTGCCCATCCTTCTCTGACACCGTAGAAAGTTCAGAGATGTTCGGTACTGTGATATTCCTTCTCGATCAAATGCTCGTACCAGGAGTTAAGAAACAAGAAGGTAGTATGTAGAGTCTGTGTCCCCTAATCTTCGCTTTTCAAGGTACATCGGCTTCTATCAGAATGTAGTAATTACATAAATCAATCAATCTATATGATATGGCCAGATCTTAGAATTGATCATTTCATGATATGGCCAACTAATTAATAATTTGATGACATGTCAATCCTCGTTTGGCCATATCGTTGATGTAGGATTTCTATGATAATAAAAGGTCTAAAGAAAGTAAGCCAAACGAGGATTGAATATCATTAAACTTCAACGTTTAAAACGATCTGGGCAGTTTTACTTGGCCATTTCATGAAGTGATCAATTTCTAAGATCCGACATATATATCAAACGTTTTCCCAACTATATCGGCCGTCAGGCCCCTCAGCTTCCAGTCTAACCGGAAACAGCTAAATGCCAGTATTTTTTTTTTATTGCGGTAAAATCATCTACTGACTTCTCGCGCTCTGGGGCGGGAGAAGTCATTAGATAGCGGGAAACGCCCTCACGCTCCGCCCCAGAGCGGACTTATATCAAACTTATACCGACTAAAACCACACCTATTTTCCTTCATTTACGCTTTGCGTTCCAGAATCAGGGGTTTCCCTTTCACAAAAGTTGACTCATGACGCCAGTGGGCTTCCTGGATCCCTACGGTTTTACTGACATCTCTTTGAGGCGCGCGTAGAACACTACTCTACGTCGACGACTCGGTCTAGGTCTAGGCTACCGGACGGCCGGACGGCGAGCTACCCATTACTCATCGTCCGTAAGAAGACCTCTATAATCCAGTAACTGGGTAACTCAATATAAAGAGTATTGAGACCAAAACCACGACTACATTATAATATATGGCCTCTACATAAAAGCATCTTGAACTTTGGTACCAGGAGATCATAAATTCTAGAGAAGTAGAAGAAGCTCTCACCCGTCTCCCAACAACATCCGTCAGAAATGCGGAAATAGACCCGGAGATAATCATGACGACTCCCATCAGAACACTACAGAGGTTCGGAGAGACGACTTCAGGAGGTACGGCCTCTGCAAATAAAGGCTCTGCGTACACCATCACCACTGGTAGCCCTTGGAACACGTAGGCTACTTTCAGGACCATTATGACGAGGAATTCTCTTTGAGTTGATGGCGAGTTTTCTGTAAAAAAAAAACTGTTCTCGTAACCTGTCGCAAAATTAATGTAATATAGGTGTGTTGCAGTAATTGAGAACTCCTGTATATTTTTGTACAATATTTAGCTAATAGCATAGCATAGTCGGCCTTATAATGTTTCCACTGCTGGGACTCAGGCCTCTTCTCTAGGAGAAGGAATGGGCCGTAATCCACCACGCGGGCCCAGTGCGGGTTGGTGGATGTCACATGTCTTCGAACTTTTTGGTTCTATGACATGCCGGTTTCCTCACGATGTTTTCCTTCACCGTTTTGAAAGCATTGGTGATGAAATAAATTGCACATAGTAATGCGCCTGGCTGGGTTTGAACCCGCGACCTACAACTCGTAAGTCGGGGCCGTTACCACTCGACCATCACTGCTCTACAGTAATAAAGCAAACAACAAATAATACTAAAAAAGATTTTTTTCTTAAAAGACACAAGCAACAATTAGCATTACTAATATTGAATGTAGAAGACTAGGGGTACAGTGGGAACAGCTGGCTATCTCTTTTGTACCCACGTAACCTAATGGCGCATTTCAGTAAGTACATATCCATAACCTATTACTTGATAATTTCCCCTTCCACCATATTTGGAAAGCCCTCTCTCTAACCTACTTAAAATTGAGATTTGAAAACTCTTTCTATGTATAATAATTGTGTTTCTATCTTATTATATGTATATATATATGTATTATATTGTTTGTATTATATGCAATTTATAAGTTTATGTATTGTATATATGTAAATAGTACCACGAACTACCTGCGTATCTTTTTTCTCCTTCCCCAAACCCATCCAAAGGTTGTCTGTAAAAAATCGCTTTTAGCGATAAGACACCCTATTAATTTTAAGTTCCTAATGCAATTTGTATTTTTGGTGTACAATAAAGAATGTTTATCTATCTATCTATTTGCGATAATGAGTAAAGTTAGGTACTTTTTGGTAATTAAAAAAAAGATTGAGCCAAAGTCAATTGGTTAAAAGAACTTTCATGTCACACCGCACACCTCAGACTGGTCCTGGTTCGGGAAGCTGCGTGAAATCTTCTCGTTTAGCGTTGGAAGGCCTCCTACAAGATAGATAGATAGATATTCTTTATTGTACACCAAAAATACAAATTGCATAAAGAACTTAAAATTAATAGGGTGACACAGTGAGCGGTCTTATCGCTAAAAGCGATAGCAAGGTGGACCGATGACCTGGTAAAGGTTGCGGGAATCCGATGGATGCGTAACGCATATAGCCGTTCGTTGCGGTGACACTTGGGGGAGGCCTATGTTCAACAGTGAATGTCTTTCAACTGAAATGATGATGATGATGATTTTGCAGGTGGGAAATGATCCAATGACTTCTTTCGCTCTCGGGTGGAGTGAGAGGGTGTGTCAGACTTTCACTGACTAAAACCCATCTGTAGGAAAATCATCAAATGACTTCTCCCGGGCCTGGTTTTCGTAACCGTCAGAAATCTACTTACTGAAAAATTGCCAGCATGAATTTTTTTTATTCTCCAACGTTGACGATGCATATTTTTCCTCCTTCATTGTTAATGATTGAGCGTCTGCAACGAAAATTATCAATTATTATCAAAGACGGATGAAAAAAGATTGCATGTAGCGGAGATGAGAATGTTGAGATAGATGTATAGTGTTGCGAGAATGGATAAAGTGAGAAATCAGTATATTAGAAGAAGTTTGAAAGTGGCTCCAGTGACTGAAAAGTTGAAGGGGTATCGTTTGTCTTGGTATGGTCATGTGAAGAGGAGAGATGAAACGCATGTTACTAAAAGAGTTATGAGTATACATGTGGATGGGTAGAGAGGGAGAGGGAGACCAAAGAAAAATTGAATGGATTGTGTGAAGATTGATATGAAAGAAAAGGAAGTTAGTGATAGCATGACGAGTGACAGGGCAGAGTGTAAGAAAAAAACGTGTTGCGCCGACTCCAAATAAGATGGGACAAGGGCAGGAAGATGATGATGATGAAACATTTAACAAACCTTTTACACTGTCCGTGCAAACCATTTTGACTTCTTTTACGTTGGTAGCATGCCAAAGGGCACATGAAATAAAAAGTTTGTATTGTAACCACTTTTTTTGCTTTGAATGCCATCCTTATGCCTACGGAATAGAAGTCAAAATCGGTTAAACGGACAGTGAAATAGGTGTGTTTAAATGTCTTATTGAGAAATGTGTACAGCCTCTGTCTAAATGTTTACTGATAGATATGTATGTATGGTGTATTGTTTGTGGTTTATTTGTACTTTGTAGGTTTCTGGAAATATTCGATTATGAAACTTATACACTAACGCGGGACGAATCTAGTCTAGAATATAAAAGAACAAGTCAGTACCTTCTAAATGAGAGCGTATAAAAATTCTTCGTAATTTACTCAACTCTTGCTGTACTTCTTTGGATGTGCTCTTCATACTTCTGTAGAATGCTACAGACTTTAAAGCATCCTGTAATAACAAAAATAAAACCCATTTTCGGTAGTCACATGTTTCAATGAAGTACAAGTACCAGGGGCTCAAAAAGCCCCAGGTGTTCAAAAGGTTCCGGCACTATCTTACCTGCTCGCGACCTTGCGCCATGAAAGTATAAGGCGATTCCTTTAGTACCAAAAGAAGTAAAACTCCAACCACAGATAAAGAAAGGCAGGCGTATACCATTTGGTGGTAAGTTAAATAGCCACCCAGGAAATAGGAGACTAGGATTCCAAAGCCATAGAACAGCATAGGTCCTGAAGTCATGGTACCTGAAAAGGTACGTTCGTATTGCTTTGAAGATCATTTTTCGGATTAATCTTGGAGACAACCACAAGATCGATCACCAAACGTAAATCTCTTACCTCTTATGGAGTCCTGGCAGATCTCACTGATGTAAATAGTGGTTTCTAAGAAAACTGCAAATCCGAATCCTCCAATCAACATTGCGGTCAGAATCAGTTCCACTTTTCTTGTCATCGCTATTATTGACCAGGCGATCTGCATCAGTTATAATTTTTTACAATTTTTGTCAACGCTTGTCACATATAAACTGCATAGTATCTAAACTAGAACGTCATATTCTCGCGATTACGTCCATCGTGACTGAATATAACCACTTAACACCTTATGCTAACCTGGTACTCAACTACTCACCACAAAAATCAGAGCTGTTAATATAACCGACTTCTTCCTGCCGAGTCTGTTCAAGACCACTGCAGCAATAGGATTGGCTATCAGCGATCCTATGGCTGGTAGACTCCCAAACAGCGATACATCTGTAGGCCCCATGGGTCGGTGAAGTGTAGTGTTGTCAGACTTGAAGAGGATGATGGTTGATGATGGCCAAGCCATCATTATGCCCATGTTTGTGCAGGAACAGCATACTAGAAATTTTGGGTTATGAATCTAAGATTATTATTCTTGTTAGAAGACACCACGAGCGTCGGGAGTCGCAGGGCGATTCTCAAATACTGTATGAACATGTATACCCGTTGACCCCTTTATGTCCCCGTTAAAGGGAATAGAGAAAACTCAGCAAAAAAATCACTTCCCATTATCCCCGTGGGCCGCCCGTTCAAGCGTTGGGCGGATGATATCCGAGCTGTCGCTGGCGAAAGCTGGATGAAGGAAGCTCAAGATAAAGAAAAATGGTTTAATCTGGAGGAGGCCTTTACCGGCCATAGGGGTCCATTTAATTGAGTGTTAAATAATATAATTAAATTCAATTACTTCAATTCAATTTTTTTCTTATCATACGATATCAAAATTATTGATTACCTACTAAATAAGCAATAAATACTTGACGTCATAATTTTATTATCTAAGTGCATTTATTTTATTTGACCGTTTCCTTTCCTGTTTCATTTCTGACTATGGACTGTAAGACAATAATCAGAGATAGCCTTTGGACAGTTGACAATTTAACACACGACAGATTGTGATATAACATTTCCACTTGGATAGATCATAAATAACCGACTTCAAAAAGAAAGAGGTTCTATGTTCGGCTGTATGTTTTTTTTTTGTGTGTGTTAAATGATTTTTCGATCAATTGTGGACCTATTTTGACCATTATTTTTTTTTTTGAAAAGTTACTTTCAAATTGGTCCCATAGAAATATTGTTATGATCTGATGATGAACTTCGAAGTTATGGAACAGAACTTCTAATAGGATCATAGCAGAACTGTCCTAAGAAGTAAAATTGCTTTGTATACGTATAGTGGATGACTAACTTATTAAGGATATCCCCTCCCCCCTTGGGAGGGGATATATCGAACTGATCTGATGATGAAGCCGGAAGGTAGGTACCGGAATTCTGTAACAAATCAATGTAACCTAACCGTGTTTGAGATTATGAGAATTGTCATGAGGTGTAATCTGGCTATAAAGTACCATCGGGCTAATCTGATGATGGAAGGTAGGTGCGAAAACTCCGTAATAAAAAAATATATCCTAGCCGTGGCTTGGCTTATTGGAATTATCGTGCAATATTTTAATTATTAAATCATATAGGTATATATATAAAACTTGCACACTATTTAGGTTTGGTTGAGGGGTAAAATATTTTTTTTCTACAAAAAATAAATACTACCAACTTCGATGTAAAAAAAAAACACCAAAAAATACAAAATAACTTTAATTTGGGAAGTCTGTGTTAAATAACGAAGAGACAAAACTATTATAGAAACACCGACTTCCGATATTATTTACTGAAAAACATGCGTTAGATTATAAACTGTATGTTACGGTTCACGATCTTTCGACAGTTTACAATCTCGCGTGGTCGATTATAATCTAACGTTAATTAAAATTTTACGTTGACATACATAGGTAATACTCATTTTCACGAAAGTAAACAAATTAATGTTGTCATGCACAATAGGATACTTACGTAGAATAGTGCCAATGACTTGAAAGTAGATACCCATATTAATCCTTTTTCACCTTTTTCTTGCAACCCCCGTAAACGCACACACTGTAAAGATACTATATACTTATATTTAACTACACTTTATTTTAAAAAATCCAAGAAATACTAAATAATTATTTCTATTCACCCATGTCATTGCCTTTACAAAAATATTCTGCAGTAATCAATCCATTTTCTAAACGCGGTATCCACTTAAACCGGTATTATATTCTTTCAGCAGTTAAGTAGGTACTATGCGTTACAAATAAGAATAGGAAAGTCAATAACCTCGATCTGTCAAATGTTGAGTGTGTTTCCTTATAGCTACAACTTAGGGGTCTTTAAGTCAAGAGTGAATAGGTTACTTCTAGGTAAGCGTGCTCCATCGTCGACCTCCATCATCGTTTACCACGCCCCCCTAGCCAAGATACAATCGTATCGTTCGCGCCGAACATCTCTAGTAGGCCACGCCTCCGATTCCTTTCCTCCGGTTATGATCACGTGACTGAGCGTTGAGATGACGTCAGAACAAAGGAATCGGAGGCGTGGCCTACTCGAGGCGTTCGGCGCGAAGGATACGATTGTAACTTGACTAGGGGGCAGGTGAGATAGAGGTCAAACGCGAGCCTATCATTAATAAAAAAAAGAGTGAAAAGTACGGTTTGCAAAGAAAGTTTATTTGCGTATCAATAAAAGGTTCTTTTTTGCTTTGTATTACTAAGTCTTAGTTAAATCTAGGTGAAGTAAAAACGTTATTGTTTAATATATATAAGCTAAATATATTTTGGGGATAAGTAGTAAGAATCTTGAGACTCCAAAACTGAATGTTTATTTTTTTTGTGTGTGGTCTCTCGCAGGTCAACCTAGGAGGTTGTCGACTGCCTAGACTTGCCTGTGGCGGCTTTAATTCAAGAATCAAAGCCTCCAGCCAGGGCTTACTTAACTAACTTAAAACTAAGCGACTACATGCTAAGGGCACCCCCTGTGTAGTACGGACCTCGGCTTAGGGCGTCGCTGGGGGAGGGCAGCAAGGGACGGGCTGAATCGAACAAGATTTTATTATCATTATCGGGGAATTTTAAACTACAAGTTTAGCGGCGCGGGCTGGCTCGAGCAAGGGACGGGGCGGACATTGACGGGATTGTCGCGGCACGCCTCGGCGGCGAGGACGGAAGGACGGCGGTCTGTATTGTCTTCGAACTGTACTTGTTTCCTTACGGCTCTCTTGGAGCAGGGTAATGGGGTCGTCGAGGGTGACTAGAGCATGCCGAGTATGGCGAATCTTGGTGATGCGTGAGGGTTCCTATCGGGCGGACGATGCGATTAGGGGGTTGCGGTGTTTCACAGCAGTATCGAAGAAACGCTTGCAAAGGCGTTTTATGAACTGCTGGATGGTGGGGATTTTGAGATCTAAATGTAGATTCTCATTTCGGACGTAATATGGGGCACCGAGGATTTTACGGAGCGTTCGGTTTTGGAGGGTCTGCATCCTATGGAGGTTACGGGGCTTGGCGTGTGCGAAGATAGCACAGGCATACGTCATGATCGGGCGGATTACTGCTATAAAGAGGCGCAGCTTGCACTTAAGTGACAGTTTGCTGCGGGCAGTCCAGAGATAATGGAGCCTACCTTGAGCGAAAGCGGCTCACGAGCGAGCCTGCTTTTCAGTGAAGGTCAAATGACGATCAAGGATCACTTCGAGGTACTTGGCTTGCTTCTCCCAGGGGATTGTCTTGCCGTACATGGTGATTGGAGGGGGAGGAAGGACGAACTCCCGCTGTCTCTTGTAGAGAACAGCTTATGTGTATATTCTTACCATGCACCTCCTTTTATACTAATTTACAATGTTACGGACTAAGACCAATAGTAACTTAATATCTACAAAACTCTTAACCAATAATGTTGTACTAATTATCCACTAAAATCACTTTTCACTTGTTTCGTATGCGACAGCGAAAAACTATTGTCTAATGACTATACATTGTGCCGTTCCCTTTTCTGGCGCCGGACACTGGTCTTGTATACGCCTACTAGCGAGGCGACGCGCACGCATGCCAATCGCAATGCTGTAACTGTTTCAAGCGCGTCCCACGTGGTGTCGCTAGCAATGCGGTTCGGGCGCGTTGTCCTTGGCGGAGGAATTCTTTTTGTTCGAGCAGCTGTGGTAGCAGGTAGCAAGGTTGCACGTGGCTGCATTGGAGTACAATGGCTGCGTGTTTCTTGCGTGGTAAAAGTGATGTGCTGAGAAGACATAATTAGTTAAAAAAAAAAAAACTATTTTCTTTCTTATTTTCATTTTTAGGAACAATTCGCCTTCTTATTCCATTTGCCACTACTCAGACACGTCACGCAGTGACGCAGAGATTAGCAAAATTGTAGAACTGGATTCTGATTAAACTTTTTTTTTAGTTCACGATTCGTAAATATTATAAATTTTTAAATTTTTTTGTTTTGACGTAACGTCACAACATGGAATTTGTTCCTATTCTTATTTGGAACGCATAGATAGACAGATAGATAGATAGATAGATATTCGTTACATAGAATACTTTTTGTTTTTTTTATTATTATTTTTTTGTTTTTTTTTTTCTTTTTCCTTTTTCTTTTTTTCTTTGCGTGGTACGTATCCATAATAGCATGGAGATAAGGTCATAATTTATTACCTCCATCGCTTGACTAAAACATTAGGTACAATGCGTTCCAAATAAGAATAGGATCGATTGCCATGTTGTGACGTCACGTCATACCGTCATATCGGAAGAAATTGGGCAAAATTGAAGAACTTAGAAATGTGTAAAATTTAAAAACTGAATTCTGATTAAACTCTTTTCGTTCACAGTTCGTAAATAAATTAAATTTTAAAAACTTCTTGTTTTGCTCACCCTATTCATTCTTCGATTTGACAGTATGACGTGACGTCACAACATGGCAATCGATACTATTCTTATTTGGAACGCATTGTACCTACTTAATAATTAAATTATTTACATCACTATCACTTAATTTAAGTTTGTTAGCATTTGCGAATGTGTCCGTAGCTAGTTTACACAAGACTACTGAATGAAGTTTTTTTAGGATTTCGTACCTCAAAAGGAACAACCGGAATCCTTATAGGATCATTTTGTTGTCCGTCCGTCTGTCTGTCTGTCTGCCAGTCTGTCAAGACCCTTTATCTCGAGAACGCGTGGAGGTATCGAGTTGAAATTAAAACCAGCCATATACTCAGGTTTGCAATCCCTTGAAGCTGTGAAAAAATCAAACTTCTAAGCTAATGAGATAAAAGATACGGCCGTTTATGTAAAACGTGTATTTTGACACTCAAGGGAATCAAAATTCATAAGGTACTTTTCGTTGACCTAGAATCCTGAAATTTTGCATGAAGCAAGGCCTCGTAACACAAATATAGGAAATAATCTGAAATCTGTAAATTTGTAGTTACGTCACAAAACTCAATTCGGGAATTGAACTGTTTTCATGAGTAACGGAACCCTCTGTACGCAAGTCCGACTCGCACTTGCCCAGTTCTTTTAAGGTGGGAAATAATCCAATTCCTTCTCCCGCTCTAGGCCGGAGCGGAGAGGGCGTGTCAGACTTTTACTAACTAAAACCACACCTGTATTCCTTCTTTATCTTGCTTTCCAGGTCCCCGGGGTTCCCTTTAGGACTATCCATGGAGTTAATGAAGGCCGCGACAGTTATACCGCCTAATTTTGATATCTCTTCAGTCTAAAGGCCTGTGGTATTTTTCAAGTCACCACGGCCCTGAAACCACTAAAGTAACAGAGGGGCCATTGCCCCGGGCGGCATATATTATTACTAGCTTGTGCCAGAGATTTCACCCGCGTAAAAGTAAGTTTCTCCATACCAACTTCCAAACCCCTTTTTACCCCCTTAGGGGTGGAATTTCGTAAAATCCGTTCTTAGCGGATGTCTACACGTATAGTTTTGATGATGACTTTTATATTCTTAGTATGTGTTTTTTCCTTTTGCATAATATATATTTATCACTAAACACCTATTTATTATTTACTACACAATAATTTATACCTACATATAATAATATACATATATTTATTTACATTACATCAAACAAACTGATTGGCATCCGTAGACTCATACCAAGGTTCAGTTGAAAACCAGCGTCAGGCAACTGCTACATAGTGGCCTGGCATTATGCTGAACTGGACCTATTTGGCGCAGCCGTGAGACACACAATGTTAATGTATTTTTTTAAGTTTTAGTATTTAAGTTTCTATATCGTAATTGTTATTTCATTGTGTGTACCTGTGTGCCAAATAAACGTGTTTTCTTTCTTTACTCCCTATATGGAACCTACCTGCCAAATTTTAAGTTTGTAGGTGTTATATTTTCTGAGATTTCGTGATTAATCAGTGGGTGGCTTTGCTTTTATATATATACTAGCTAACTCGTCGAACTTCGTACCGCCTAATAATATGATAAATAAAGAACCGCTCGACCGATTTTGTGCAAACTTCACATAAACCATCTACTAAATAGTCCAAACAAAGCCTAAACATTTGGTTTGGATAGGTGAGCCCGTTCTTGAGTTATAAAATTACAACGAAAAGTGGCATTGATTTTTATATATATAGATAGATCGATTGTTATTCAGTAGCTCTTATGAGCAGTGGTCCAGTGGAAACAGCCCCGACTTATGATTTGTAGGTCGCGGGTCCAAACCCAGCCAGGTGCATTACTTTGAGTAATTTATTTCATCACCACTGTTCTCAAAACGGTCCATCGTGAGGAAACTGGCATGTCCTAGAACCAATAATTCCCGCACTGGGCCCGCGTGGTAGATCACGTGCGGCCTATTCCCTCGTAAATAAATGTTTTCTTTCTTTATTTCTTTCTTGCTTTCTCTTTCTTTCTTTCTTTTTTTCTTTTTTTCTTCCTTTCATAAAGAGGAGGCCTGAGTCCTAGTAATGGGAACATTATAACGCTTATGCTTTAGTAGGTCTTATGTTTATGTTATGTGAGAGATACATGTCCAGTTGAATAAAACGCAATAATATAAATTAACAAAAATGTTTATTTATTATTTTCAATACTGTTTTTTATGAAGACAGTCGTTATTATTCTATTCATACGAATGAAAACAGCATGATTTTTTCTATATAATAGAATAGCAAAATCGTGTTGTTCATGCCATGTATAAAATAATAATATTTATTAGAGATGCGCCGAATATTTGGTATTCGGTGTATTCGGCCGAATCGTTCAGTTGAAATGCCGAATATATTCGGTTTAATGGATCTTTGTAACCTGTGGTGTACCTTTAGAGCAAAGTAAATTAAAGGAATGCCATATTTAAGCAATATTTATTAGACAATTTTATTTATGTTTTTTTCTCAGGTCTTTAATGTCCCACTTTGTAAGAAACTAATCCTGCCATGTTTGTTACACAGTCGAAACCGATAATGAGCCGGCAATCTATCATGGCCCAGCCACTGGTGCCAGAACCGTATCCGCTGCGCTGTTGCTACTAGACGATGTCGAATCAACTTGTTGAAAATGTCTGTTATGCTTAGCATTATAAGATTATTCTTAACGACAGCGGGCGGAATGCTTCTACTTGTAGAAATATTCCGCCCGGTGTCCCCACAGAAAACACAGCGTTGCACAATGTACATCGCACTTTTTTTATTATCATCTTCAATTTCTTTGAAGATTTCCTACACACGCGACTTTTTCCGTTAACTTATCATCTCTAAATACACCCAAAACATCAAAATTTTAATTAAATAGTCAAGAACTGCACTAAAATTTGGCACCCGTTTTGTGTTTTCGTACGTAATGACGAGTGGCGGGGTGCAGCGAGTAGCGGGAGGCGAGAAATCACTCACTTTGTTCACGCGTGGCGCTCTGGAAATCCAGCGTATATAAACTTGTTTGCGCGGCAAAACTATAGAACAGGGAACTGAATCCGGCAGTATATTCGATTCGGTAAGAATTAAGCTCTTACCGAACCGAATATACTGCCGGATATTATCGATATTCGGTTATTCGATGAAATCACTATTCGGCGCATCTCTGATATTTATGTATCTCTATTTTGTTCAACGTGTATTTTAAATGTATTTATTGAAAAATTCAAAATACATAAACGGGTCACAGACCAGTTCAATACTTAAAAATGTATAAATAACTTAAATTTTATTCCTTCCAGTATAAATAACATTAGGCACAGGTCTAAAAGAATTCTTTCTGTATGAGTACTAATCAATTTGTGAATTTTTTGGAAGTTGGTAGAATTTGATTTGACGCCATCAACTGCATCAGACTGCTAAAGTAACTTATTTCGATTGTTTTTTTTTTTGTTGTTTTTTCGGTCAGGTTTTTTTGACATGGCTACCTTGTTTTATTTCTCACATTTTAGTTAATAATGTTTTTGAAATCATCTCCTCGAGTCCTTTTACATAAAAATTTCACGAAAAAACATATCATTTGACGCCAAAAATCCACCATTTTTTAGTAATTTTACCTCTAAAACTGAAATGCAACAAGTCCTTTAGGCTCTAGGGCATGCCAAAGATACATACATACACTCGAAAAACATAACTCTCTTGCTAGCGCAGTCGGGTAAAAAGTAATTACAACTAAAATATTGTACAATTTTAGTATACTAAGGCGCGTCGACCTTGATGCTAAGTATCTGCCAGAATATGATCCAGATGGGAAGGATCACTGCTGTCGATAAGTTGAACAGCCAGTTGCCGTATATCTGGAAAAGGAAAAAAAATCTTTAGGCTATTGTGGTTTTTGCTGACAGCGAGCAATGGGTAGCTCACCGTTCGAGTCAAGCGCAAGTCGACGGCGTCTTGTATTCCACGCGCGCCTCAAAGAGACGCCAGCGAGATTGACGGGGCCTAATAAAGTCGATGCCTACTAGGGCTGCAGGAGATTACCACAGCCATGGAACGCAAAGCGCTACTGACAGAACACAGGTGGGGTTTTAGGTAAAAGTTAGACTCCCTCTCGCTTCAGGGAAGTAAGGAGCAAGGACGGGAAGAGTCATTTGATAATTTCCCATATAAAAAACACATTCAAATCCGACAAATCAGGAAGCGAAACTGCGTCACTTACCAGTCTAGCATGAAATATAAGGAGTTAAATACTTTCTATAGAATCTAAGATGGAGAAGGTTAGTCTGCATAGCAAAATCCTACCCTCAACCAACCATTCTCCCAAAATGAACGAACTCCAGATCTTTTATCTACCAGGCAAACATAAGACATAAAGAGATCAACACTAACCATAGAATCGACAATAGAGAACATGGTAGCCTGCATAGCTGCATCAGACCCTCGACTGAGCATGCCAAGGAAGCCTTCCTCGGGGAACAGGAAGTTGCTGTAGAGGATCATGGTGAGTGATACAGCTACCAGAGGGTGCACGAGGAGGCAGACTGTGCGCTTTATCATCAAGTAGAAGGTACTGGAACAAATGACAAAAAGATTGATTAGTCTAAAATGGGATACTTAGTCGAAAAGGGGATACTCAAATGAAATGCACTTCAATTACCCAAAAGTATTAGTATTATTTACATAATATTTAAAAAAAAAATGCTGCCCAATTTGTGAGAGGAGTCTCCTGCGACCAATTGGACACTTGACACATTATTTTTTATTAAAAAGTAACTATATCAAAAATGGCAAGTAGAATGAATTTTTAAAATCCGTTCAAAATTAAATAAGTTAACCTCAAATCTGGTGGAAGGGGAAATTGTCAAGTCACATAATAAGGATGTACATACTGAAATGTGACGTCATCGCCTTTAGGTTACGGGCGTAGAATAAAAATAGCGTAATGTTCCCACTACACGACCACTCTTGTGCACACAAATGTTTAAGATGCTAAATGCAGCTTCATCTTATAACCAATTTTGATGCGGCTTTCAAAATCAGATTTATTTTTAGTGTTATTTGTTATTCAGGACACAGGTAAGTACCCAATTAGTAAGTTATTTTTAAATCTCATCATTTTTACAATTTTAATATTAAAAAAAATACAGTTATCACTTTGCGATAGTGTAGTTAGGTGTTAGTGAAAAATATTTCGAATACGAATCTTTCTAGACAATAGACAGAAATACACAAATAATATGATTTTATATACAAACAAAGTTTGAGTAAATAAGCAATTTAACAGCTGATGGGCTGAGAAGGAAACCTACAGAACATAAAGATATTTTGACTACATAGTCCAAAAATCATTTATTTATTTTTTAATTTATTTATTCAACCAGAACGACAAAATGCCAATTACACTGATTACATCAGTTATAAATTATGTCAAATACATTAAAGAAAATATAACACAGATAATATAACTAAACTTCTCACTCAGTCTTCTCGCAAATCACCAGACATTCTGTCAGTATCTGCTTCCATTCATCAGCGAATAGATCTAGTCTAGGACTGGATTCAAGGAGAGCGTTGAGTGCGATTAACATTCGCGAAATAGGTGACATACGTCGTACAACCATCATTCAAAATCATAATTACTAAAGTACCAAGCAAACATAACGCGAAGAGAACTCACCTCTTCTTCCCCGCACCCAAAACCACCACACTGCACATCAGCGCCAAAGGCGTATACACGACGGCTATAACAAATCCTAAGGAAAAGTTATTCATGCCAACACTTAGGCAGACAGTGGACAACTCTATTAGAACTAGTATATTGACTAAAGAGAGCTCCTCATATGTTATGCGCCCCTTGCGGAGTAACCGTGGCATGAAGGGCGTTACTATCGTTAGGAATACTGATATGGCTATCAAGCCGTAGTATACTGAATATTCTGATGGCTTGTCGTAGTAGTTACCTGAAAAAATAATAACAACAAAGTTAGTAAAAAGAAAATAAAAAAAATATAAAATAATAAAAGTGGTACATGCAAATTTTTGAGAGAGAATGCCAAAGTTGAGTTGTACGAATACTAACAAATGCTTGCACTGACTGGACAGGTTCACTCAAATCTGTTTGGTTCTTTTCTAAGACCATTTCAGACACTAATCTGCATGGTTCTCATATGATTTGACCATTGCATGTTTGCTGTATGGACGTTTTGTAGTCAGCTAGGAAATACCCGGGTCATCTAATTTAAACTGACGTGTTTTTTCAAAATATATTTGTAGAATAAATATATTATTATATATCATTTCTATGGCATTAAATCCGCTGAGAGAGTAAGTACCTTTTGCGATGCCTACAGCTTATGTTATCTTACTGAGTCCGGCTCTCGCATACAGTAATACATTTCTGAGGTCCTATGATGACACATGGGGCGACCATCTGTTCTAAGGGAAAATTTCTCAATTTAAAATAGTAATAGTAAATAAAAAATACACTTCTTACCAATATAACTCAAAATAAAAGGCGAATTCATAACAGCATATCCAATCAAATGTACCAGGAGATAATTAGCACCAATATTCACGACGCTCATACTCAAATCGTCCCCTTTCTTCTTCCCTTTAGCTTTTGGCACTTTTTTCACGTCCTCAACTTTCTCGTCTCCTAGTTCTTCTGTGTCAGAATGTTTCTCTTTCTCCGGTTTGGGTTTGCTTGTCTTTTTGCTTGCTTGTTTGTCTGTTTCATCATCGCCATCTTGTTGGATGGTGGTCACCCATAGGGATAATGCCCGAATAAGCATGGCGACGCATAATAAGCATAAGGATGGCATGTATTGACCTGAAAAGTTGATATTGTGATTTTGAACTTCAAAGGAAGAAGTTTTATGAGAGGAATCCTATTACAAATATAATAGTTAGATAGTTAGGCCTTCTTTCGTAACCAATTAGCTAGCAATACTTCTCAGACGTGAGGAACGTGCTGTCGCTGCCCTTAGTAAGTTAACTCCTCTAGTTTTAGGTGCCCTAGTACCTTCATAATAGAATTCTCTGGTTTCTGTTTTCTTGTCTGTTTCTCGGTCTCATCTTGTTGGTTTGCCAAGAGATAGATAGTATTTATAACTCAAAGCTACTCAAAGTAATACAGACCGATGTCCGCTAGGAATACGGGAAATTTCTGAAAAGGCACCCCGTGGTCCTAGAAACGAGAACGTAAAGAGCAACTGAAGGACACAGGCGAGGTTTTAGTAAAAGCCTGATACGCTGCACCCAAGAGCAGTTATCAGTTGATTACCCATCTAAAAAAAGGAATAACAATGAAAATTACCGATAGAAATGTGCATATGCGTAGCTGCCAGCAAGTAAAACACTGCAACAAGTGTAGCACTGGTGAAACCTCTCCAGCAGATTGTTAACGGAGCGCAGGATGCTCTCTATTGCGACGCCAAACCAGTAGAAGTTCACGGTGGAAAGAGCATGCGCACGAGGCACCAGGGTTTAACTCCTCAACTTTCTGGTCTCCTAGTACCAACGTGTTGGAAACTGTGTTTCTCTGCTTTGTGTTTGCTTGTTTGTTTCCTCTCCCCATCTTATTGGATGGCCAAGAAGTACTATTTATAACTCAGTAATAGTAATGGCCACTCACCAATAGAAATGAACCTGTGCGTAGCTGCCAGCAAGTAAAAGAAGTAGCTCTGATGGAACCTCTCCAGCAGATTGTTGAGGGAGCGCAGGATGCTCTCTAGCGCAACGCCAAGCCTGTAGAAGTTGGCTGTGGAGAGGGCGTGTGCACGAGGTGCTGCGCCGCTCGGGTCGTGGGCATCCCGGCCTTCGAGAGTCACGGCCTCGATGCCGAAGCGGTGGAACAGGCCGTGGTTGCCGTCTGGGACCTGGGATTAGGTAGACGAAAGAAATGAGTGAAACAAGTTGCTAAAGTTCTGAAATTACAGTCTATAAACAAAAATAAGAAAAGAAAACATGTTTATTCTGCCCGATTAGACGCACTATAATTACAAAAGATCAAACAAAGCGGATGACAGCTGTCAGATTCTTAAAATGTAACTATCTATCCTTTACTCTCATCTTAAAGAGACATATTTTCGCCTTTCTGTCATTCTACCCGTTCTATGTAAAAAAAGACCTTAGGCCTATCTATACTTATAATAAATCTGTAGAAGTGAAAATTCTGTACATAGAAAATATCAAAAAAAATAAATGGCGTGGGGTATTACTAGACTAACACCGAAACCAAAAATTCGATTAAAAAAATTTTTGTCTGTCTGTCTATTTGTTCAGGCATCGCGCAAAAACCACCAGTTCGATTACGATGAAACTTGGTATAATTATTCTTTAATATCCTGGGCACCACACTGGGTACTTTTTATCCCGGAAAAGTGTATACAATAAAAAACCAACTTAATTTTGCGGTTCGATCCCTAGACCCGATTACTGTACCAACCGTAAATAATAAGTTTGTCGTAGCTTACGTCACCCACAGTGGAGTTCACTAAGGGGCGCTGCTAGATGCAAGGCTAAAATACTATAATATTTTATCTTACGATACAATATCGCTCGCCATACAGTTCAATGGACTATCACACACGACGAAGAAAATAAATAATATTTCATATTTTCGTATCTTAAAACGACTTCTACGCGGACGAAGTCGCGTGCAAAACCTAGAGTGAAATAAAAACCATTTGAATTATTAATTTTAACGGATCGCAAGCTTGCTCGCTTTAATTCCGTCTATTGAATGAACAAATGAACGGAATGGCAGGGAATATAGTGTTATACTTTTGCTTACCCCGTCAATCTGCGAGAGCACCATGTCGAACATGGTCCGGAACGAATTCGTCCATTCGTCCATCTTGTTGCGCCCGCGCATCCACGAGTAACTGCACAAGTATAATGCTGGTGTAATAAACCATTTAAACTTCCTGAGAAAAATATGTTTAAAACGTTTGTAAAGCTGTACAAAACCTACATAAGACCTCTCTCGGAGCATGCTAATGTCATCTGGGAGCCATATTTTAAGAAAGACATCACTCGAAAATTTTCAGACAAGGGCAACAAAAATGGTCCGTATCATTCGCAATCTATCTTATGAAAAGCGCTTTAAAAATTTGACCTTATCACACTGGAGCAACGTAGGCAAAGGGGCAAGCTTATTGAGACTTATAAAATACAAACAGAATACTACGATGTGCCCAGCCTTCAACACTTTTACACAATGGATGTTAACAAAAATTTACGAGGATATTCCTTCAAGTTATGGGGTAAAGCATCCAAAAAGAAGCCTTTAAAGCAATTTCTACCTAACCGAGTTGTAACGGCATGGAACAGGCTCCCGGAAAGTGTTGTGAAAGCTTCCACATTGAACTGCTTTAAAAATCGGTTGGACTGACTAAACATCTCCAAACTATATGAAACACATGCATCAGCTAATAGCTACCAGTGTGTCTAACCAAATAATAATATTTTTTTCTTATAACAAAAATAAATACCTGTTTCTGTAAGAGTGATGAATCCCAGACTTCAGACATAGTTTGTGAACTAAATTCACCAGATCTAAATTAGGCAGCTGGCCGTTCAGACCTTCTATTTTCACTTCTATGTACTCTGGAATTTAAAAATATCGTGTTCAGAAATGCATATACACTGTGTTTTTGACATCGACGCACAAACGAATACCTCGGATCCAATACATGATTTTGCACCCCCCCAGCGGTGGAAATTAGGTATATCTATTCCATCTATTTAGGTATGGTATCTGCACTTAGTCCTATGTGGACCATTGAACGTGGGCCATGGCGGCCATAACCTTAGGTGGGCTCATTCCAACTAGCCCACCTCTCTCCAAAAACAGATTAGGCCTCTTAGGTTTTTCAGGGCATCAGTAAAGGAGTTCGGGGATCCTAAAGTTCGTGTACGTATTTCAGTTACGCCTGTGCAGTCTAGGAGCACATCCTTCCTCCTCCAAACATGCTCTGCACAGGGGACTGTCTGTGATGCCTATTGTATGGAGGTGCTTATTCAGCATGCAGTGTCCGGTGATGGCCGCCTTTGTCCAGTCTTATGAGTAAGAAATTAGGTATAACACTTACTTATTTTTGGTGTGCTAAACTCCAAATTGATAGCAGCTTGGATAGATCCAGACCTTCCTTTCAGCTTCCCAGGGTTCAAACATTTCTTATGGTCCCCTTCCCAACCAAACCCAGAGAAGTAACTTCCGAAATCCAAGCTAGGACTACCAGGCTTCCAGAAACTGCCGAGACTGGTGTGGAATGTTTCTGCGTCACTCTGCAAGCCGTGGTAAGCTTCTAGCCATGCTTGCATGCCTAGTTGTTCATGCTCGGTGACTAAGAATATTATGTCTTTTGCCCAATATTTTTGTGCTGAAAGGAAATAAAAAATCATCTTTAATCATTTTAATCCCTCGCGCGACAAGGGGTATTATTAATTAGGTAATTGCGCATTTCTAGAAAAATCACCAAACAAAATAAAAATACATTTTCAGGTTTTTTCCAGGAAAAACGAAGATATAAAGACCAACATTTTCTGCCGAATAACTTTCGTACACCCGTGTGTACAATACGACAATTAAGCGTTTTTCAAGGTCATTCAACTTGTACAACCGTATGTACCCGTATGTATCGGTGCTCGAGGGTGCCGCCTGATGTGCCATTTATATTTTACTATGATTAGAATTATCACTTCAACAAGATGACACATTACTGATCATCAGAGGTCGGAATTAGGAAAAAGTAAACATGTACTTACACCAATTTCATACAGCGAAAGAATAAAGTGGATATGCCTCAAATCTCGAGATTTACAGAAATATAGCAGAATTTTTTTTTCGTGCATTAATTATGAGTGCTGCATTAATTACACAACTGTATAAGTTTGTTAACCTTACCTTAGTTGACGTAGAGATATTTTTCAATGAAAAATTCTAATAAAAATTGTATGTTAATTATCTTTGTTTTATTTATCTTAGGTTTTAATTATTGTTTATTTGTTATATTGTTTACCACATGGGATTTTTCATTGGAAACTCTGGGAAGATCCATATTTATATCAACATTTCGATGCAAGTACATGAATAACCCTACCTAATTCCGACCCCTGCTGATCATATACAAGGTCATATAATAGGTACTTACGTCTCGCAAACTTAGCAAAAGCCAACATGAGAGCAATGCCAGCGGCAGTACCCTTCTGATGAGTAGACAGAGCCCTATAAGGCGCCGTCACAACCAGGGCTTCTAGCGATGACGTGCGAGGAGCTCGCAGTATTCCGTACACGTTGGTGCCTTGGAAAACCTGTGGGAAATCTTAAATACAAATCGCAATAAAGAAAAAACTGTTCAGGTACGAGACCGACTCGCGCACTGAGAGGGTCCCGAACAAAATTACATCTCAATGATTTTTCCTGATAACTTTACAGTTTTCAGACTTTTTCCTTTCCTTGTGCTATTAGACCTAGCTTCTAGTCAAATTTAGGATTCAAGGTCAACGGGAAGTACCCCATGGGTTTTAATTTCCTTGAGTGTATCAAAATATGCGTCTAAATGGAGTATGAACGGTCATAACTTTAGAATGCGTTAACTTAGTTACTAAGTTACGTTACTTAAGTTCGATTTTTTTCACTGCTCCAAGGTGTAGTTGACACTCCACGCGTTCCTGAGAAAGGATCTTGACAAAGTGATCCTATAAGGGTTCCATTTTAGCTGACTAATGTATGGAACCCTAAAAATCGCATAATATTAATCAGAACTATTGCATTCAACTAATAAAAGATAGTTTATTTTTAGACAAACCAAGAACAGTTTGTTTGGCTCACCTGTCCTTGCCCCATTGGGTAGTTCAATGTAAAGTTGTGCGTGTACACTTCTAGGTGTAGCTGCGACATCTTGCCCACCAGCCAGGGCACCGGCATGTCATCTAAGTCTTCATATTTGTCCTGAAATATGCATAATTGTTCAAATAGATCAATCACTCTTGACCATAAAATGCACATGTTTTATATGACTGTTGAATAATCTCGTGTACAACATTCACATAAAAACCGGCCAAGTCAGACTCGCACACAAAAGTTTCCATATTTTTATAGATATTTAAATGGTCACAAGAAAAAAGTCGAATCTCGATTTCGAATGTCCCAGGCAGATTTATCAACCTAATGTATAAAAAAAAAATATTATCAATTTCCTTAACACTAGAAACACGGATGACCCAAATTTGACCCATTACTATTTTCTTTCTTCTTTAGTTTAATTATGCATAGAATCACAAATTACACCAAAAAATTTTAACATATAATAAAAAAACATATTATAATTAGCAGTTTCATTTGTATACTATGTCTCCATAATACAGCAGCAAAAATTAAATAGCTGAAATTGACATTTATTAACCTATAAAATTGATCCACGGGTAGTGTGAAAGCGGAACCCGGGGCCCTGGGACGAAGGCAACGAAGGAACAGAGTGGGTTTTTAGTCAGTAAGAGTCTGACACTATCTCCCGTTCCGCCCAAGAGCGGGGATGTCATAAGATGATTTTCCCACCCAATAAAAAAAAAAAAAAACCTATAAAATTGATTCTTCAATTAATCGATCTCAGATTGCCATCCCTTGTATGTATATAGTATATATGTAAATAAAGTAAAAGATATATGTATAGATGAGAGCAGGTGGGGTTCTGAAGTTTCTACTGTATTGCCATGGGAAAAGCTGCAAGTGAGCTGCTAGAGAACGCAACATTGGAAGGCCTCCCACAAGGTGGACCGATGATCTAGTTAAAGTTGCGGTAATGTGGTAAATGCGTGACGCACAGGATTGGTTGTTGTGGTGTCGTTTGGGGGAGGCCTATCTCCAACAGTGGACATCTTTCGGCTGAAATTATGAGCTGATAGAAGTTTTCTTTTAAGATATAAACTAGTGCTTGACTGCTAACCCTGATGGTAAGCAGTGATGCAATCGTTGATGGTGAGGTGCACTAGTTTATTAAGAGCCTATTCATTCTAAATTATAATAATCGGACGAGAAGACCGCAGCAGTCCAATTATTCCAATCCTTTGATGGATACTCATTTCCTAATAGTTTCTCAGGTTACAGTTATCAAACTCCGCAGATTTTATATCATCCATTAGCTTATCAATACAATAAAAATTTTATTTACCTCCATTTCCAGTAACAATTCACTATAAAACTGTTTTGCAGCATTTTCCCCATTGAATTCGTTAGTTACCAATCCAGGTAGTAAAGCGTTCTCGGAGAAATACGTCTCATTGTTAAATTCCTTGTTCCCGAGCATAACGAACCAGACCAGGGCACCAACATAGCACAGGAAGCATAGCGGACCATGCACCTTCTTCAGAATCTTCACCCATTTCACTGAACCGACATCAGGATCTGATAACAGACCCATTTTAAAACTAACTACGCTAACTTTTAACTATGCTTTATTGATAGCTTAAATGTGTAGCAATTTTATGGTGTATTCATTATATATTTTCAAGAAACTAGAAGATTTTATCAATTAACTCAGGGCACCGCTTGTTTATCAGTAAATGTCACATTAATTTGACATTTGACATTGACGACTGACGTATTGTTCTCTTGTTTTTTATGATTGACACAGGAACTTAGTCTTTTGAGTAAAATTAAACAAAACAGTAAACTATAAAATAATTTTATTTATTAAAACTTTATGCACTTATAAGAAACACTGTACAAAGCAGACTTTTCTACCTTAGGCATTTTCTATCCGTGGACCTTAAGGTGGTGCAGAAACATGACATTATATACAGGTCAAAAACTTAACATAAAGAACATTTCATCAAAGCATTTAATGTTCAATTAGTAATCTAATCTGCCGCTGATACAAATATCCATGTTCAAACATATTTTGAACTACTTCAAAAGGTATTTTCCTTGTCTCTCGCATGATTAAAAATGATACCAAGGCGGTAATTAAGCTAATAATGGCAAATAGCAAGAACAGTCCATCCAACCCGAGAGCTTCTACAGCAGGTTGAAATACAAATAACACAGTAAAATTCGATAAAAACATGGAGCACATAACGACGCACGTGCCAAAACTGATCATCTGCAAAATAAAAGATTAAAAAATATAAATATACCGTAACAGATGCGACAACATCAAAATAGTATTTGAAACTATTGTAATATTATAATTATATTTCAAACGGAACACAATGTGATAACAAGCACATTGATTTCAAAATGTATTACTTTTGAATTTATGAATCAAGTTCTTTGATCGGTGCTCGAGTCAGTGGAAGGGCATACCTGTGGAGGAAGACACTCTGCAATCTGTACAAACGGTATATTAACTGCGCCAAGGGTGTGAACGACACAGTATAACACCATGACTATTGGTATACCCCAATCAGGTGCCCAGGCCCAGCGCAGCATAGTAGCCAAGCAAGCCATGCAGCTAGCAGTCAAGATACATGAGACAATCATTAGAACCTACGAATAAAGAAAAAGATTATTAATGAAAAACTGCTAGAAATTGAAGTCACTTATTATTATACTCTATGGCACTTTTTCAACCCTGGCTAAACTTTTAAAAGGCGGGCAAGTACATCAAATTGAGAAAAAGTCCCATACGGAATATTTTTACTTTAAAGAGATTGATGTAATATGCGGTGTCCTAATTGAAGCAAATATTCATGTATCTTTCTAGGTATTAAAACAATTAATGCATGAAACGCCCCTTGCGGGTCCGCCTCGGTATAAACAGAATTTTATTGACAACGACCTCTTTAGCACAAAAACTAATCCAGGCCCTACCACAAGCTCTTAACGAGATCCATTTTACGACCTAAACTGAACTGATAAAGGGCTGGAACTATTTAGGGTGTATACTATGTACAGCTCCATCCCTGTTCCTCGCTAGCAGACCTGCCAGTTTCAACACATCATGGTAAGGCCCCAAATTTCCAAAAAGACAGCTAATGAAGATAAGTGTTAAAGTCTAACCAATTATAATTTTTAACTCACCCGTCTAGGAATTAAATCAACAATAATAACAGATAATCCACTAAAAATTGTCACAACCACTGCCAGGAGAACAGAACAGACATGAGGTGAAAGACTCGGTGCCGCCTTCATGAAGAATTGTCCAGCGTAAGCCTGTACTGCGATCAAGCCCATAAACACTGCTAAATTTATATTGATCATCAGTGTTATCAAGGCTCGTTGGGCCGATTTTAATGAGCCTGGAAAAAAATAATAGCAATAAGATCACGCCTACCTTTCGTGGCCTGACCTACGCCAGCAACCCGTGTTAAATACCAAAAAAAAAAATTTAAGTAAAATTGTGGCCTGTGTTCATGAATACACTTCGCCGGGTTGCTCGTAGAGTGGGCCTTGGTATGTCTTGGCTTCTTTTTTGAGGTGTGAAATCATCGAGTATCTCCTCTCGCTCTGGTGGTGGAAGGAAAGGAAATATCATAGTTTACTGACACCTGGTGGTTGTCTCACTCATCAGTTGCCATTAGAATTACAGGGCGGTGGTCTCGCTTTTGATTAACACCCTGGCAGAATGGCTTGGCGCCTTGGAGCTGAATATTAGCATTACTCTTTCTGCTTTGCTTTAAGCGTCGCCCACGGCAGTGCGTACCCAAGTAGAAGGTTCTGAAATGGCACAAAAGGTTGCAGTCCGAGGCAACGAGACACTGCCATCAGATGGACTCACGAATTCAAGAAAGAGCTGTATTCACTAATTTGGAGTAGTCAGAGCGCCTCCATATTGGACTTATGTAGCAACAGAGTGCTTTTCCTGTAGTTCGCAGGAATTGAGGAGATGCCTCCGCCTGGTGGACGTTTGGCAGCTTGGCAGGTTATTTCTTGTGTAATCCTTTGCTTGACTTTGTCACAGTTCACTTTATAGTTGAGGGACCTGTCTAGAGTGATGCCGATACTTTTTTGATGGAGTCATGGAAACTATCATGGATATTTGTCACTCCCTGCTATAAAAAGAACTCTTATGTCGAACGATTTCGCTACAGCTATATAGGTCAGTGGCTACAGCGCATTTAATCCCACTGAATCACAACTGGGCTTAATTTATTCTTGCATGCCTCGTCATGATTTCATTCGTGTTGTAAATATATGTATCTATCTACATACAATACGTCTACATATATATAATTCGTGCGAGACTAGCGAGTGTTATTTTATTTGCCAGTCGCTTAAAGCTTATCAAGGTAGCGTGTTGCGAAAATCGTTGGCAGCACTCGCTTGGATGATCTAACTGAATCTTTTGTAACAAATGCTCCTTTTCTACTAGGCGAACATAAAACGTTAGAGCTAGAGCGTGGGCACGTTCAGCGGGAACAGGCACAAAAAGGTCGTGTTGTGCAACAGTGACTCCTCGCAACGGTGTCGTATGTGGAAAGCAAAAAGTTTCAATGTACTAGGAAACTATGAAAGTAAAAGACTGTTCTGTAGCTTGAATATTGCGCCAACTTCATTTCGAGATCACGCGCGTGACGACGACGACAGCGCAAACCAAGCAAACCATGCGCGATCCGGCATTTTGTCGACGTCAACGACGAATCAATCGACTGTGATTACTAGGAGAACATAAAGTGTAAAGGTGTTCTGTAACAATTTGGGTTCGAGTGCGATCATCGTGGCGCCAAACCGGTCGGCCGTCAAACTTACACTATCAATCAAGAGGTTTAGGTACTCTTCACAGTACTATACATAAAGATAGGTATCGTAAAGTCCAGTTATGGACAATGTCTTTCGGCTGAAATAGTGATAATGATATAGATAGGATAGGAGTAATGAACTCGAAATACTGCAACACGGATTTTTATCTTCTTATTCAAATACCTAATGACGAAATAGTGTTTTATTTACCTAACTACTGTAATTACTTTTCAAAATAGAATTTTGTGCTTGACATTAATTTTAACTGGGTTTATTTTCTAATAGGCTTAGGTAATAAAACGACAGGATACTTACGCAACGTACTCCACGCACTTTTTTCTTCCGTAATGCATACCGTAAACTTTTCATTTTCTAGATTTAACTTATCTTTTTCATTTTGTGACGAAATTTTTAAATCTGAAATGGAAAATATTTCTATAATACATAGACACTTACTAGAATACTTATTTATATAAGTAATATCTATATTTTTGCTCTAAAATGCATTTTTGGATATTATATAAAAAAATTATACGTCTTATTGTACCAGGGCGTTAATGATCACCGATCGTGCCAAGAGATATATATTTTCCGCGCCAACACACACCCACCGAAAGCATTATCAACATAATTATGCTTGTCTCTTTCTACAGCACTGTTAACAAGCGGCGACAGAAAGAGACAAACATTTGAGTGATTTTATATACTACGCGCGAGCGAGGGTCTTATTACGTTGTGACAATGACTATCGGCTCACCAGTTTTATCGTTGTTATTTTCATTCGTTAGCTGACTTTTCATGTAAAAGATTTCATTTAATATTTCTTGAGTTACAGTAGATTTGCCTCGGTAAAACTTCAACGATTTTATTGCTTCCTGTAAAAATGTCATTTATATTCATTTTAATTCTCTATGTTTATCTTTACCACTGAGATTTCTTCCAATTGTCTTTGACAAATATTTTACAAGCGTTATCTGTTGTTGTTTAACTAGCACACGTGAGTATCTACAGTAGTTTTTATTTTTTCTAGTTTGTGTTTGTTAAACAAATGCATAGATAATTTACTTTATGACTAGACTTACCTACCTTCTCTTTTCCCAACCTTAGCAGGTAAACAGGAGTTTCTTTTATACATGTCAGAAAGAGTACAAAGGCAACAGCCACAGTCAGATTCAAGTAATTGACGACGGCATAACTGCAAAACCACCCTTCTAGGTACGAGACAACAGTGCCCACGTTGTACATGAATGTCACGATGCTGAGATTTGTTCCTCTGATACATGTCTGACTTATTTCTCCGATGTAAACAACTCCTGTTACGAAATGCACTCCTGTGCCTAAGCCTATTGCGTATCGACCGATTACAAGTTGTGTTACAGTTTTTGCGGTTGTGATGATAGACCAGGCTAGCTGAAAATAAAAGAGGTTTTCTCAGTATCATCAACTTCTCTGCTGAAAATCACCACCTCCACAACAATAAAGTAACCACACTTTCAAGAAATTTTATAGGAGATGCTAAAGGTACAGCACAATCGTCGTAATTTTAAAAGAAACTACACAATTTTGAACTACCTTTTAAAATCATGACGATTGTAATACTTAAATCCTTTCAAAATGCTATACCATTAGAAATCTTTGAGTGCATAACACACTACCATAACACAATTGCGCCAAATGAGCGATAAATATGGTCTGTTGAAATGTTGTTTTAATCCGTGAATATGGCACTTTTATTAATAGGTAAATTGTTTCGGCACTCAAGATGATGCTAAGCACTTTAATTATGCTCTTTATATGACACAAGCTTATCATATATTGCTATAATTTAGACAAAAATCCAGATTTTATATCTACAGCTGCTCAGAAATTTAAGACGAAAAACCACATTACCCGGAAATCATATGTGTAATGTATGTAGAATTAGCGACTGCTAGGCCAACAAACAGGTAGTTTTTTTTTTTAACTAAACATATGCCCACAATAGAAATTACGTACTAAAGTTTTCAAAAAATAAAAGGCCCATTTTGACATCTGTCAAAACGAATACTTACATACGCAAAAAGAATACTCGCAATATATTCCATCACATTATTTACGTGCCAAAAAAATTCAAGTATTTTTTTAAAACACTATGTAATTAATTATTATTTTACGGTCTTTCAGTTTTGTTCTAAGTTACATTCTAAGGTATTTCTCAAATGTCAAAACGGGCCTTTTATTTTTTAACAAGTTTACGATTGGGTCGCGGGTGAGTTCACAAATATGTAAACTAACATAAACAGGACACCCAAACCCGGAATAACTATCTGAAGGCCATACAAATATTTGTCCCGTGCGGGAATCAAGCTCGCAACAAGCACCTTAGCAGCCAATTGTTCGACCACTGTCCCAATCGTGACATCAATTTTCGATCAATTGGTTTTTAATTAGTAGTCAACATCAACAATTTTCATCAATTCACACAACAATAATAAGCAAAACATCGTGAGGAAACCGGCATGTCCTAAAACCAAAAATTCAAAGACATGTGACATCCACCAACCCGCACTGGGCCCGCGTGGTGGATTATTGCCCATTCCCCCTCCTAGAGAGGAGGCGTGAGTCCCAACAGTGGGAACATTATAAGGCCGACTATGCTATGCTATGCTAAGTAATAAACCACGAAATACTGGTTGGAGGAGGCCTACGCCAAAGAGGCGACTACTACTTTAATTTTAGATAACAATAATTATGATACAAAGATGACGTCTTTTATGTCTGGATCAAGGGCTTGATCCAGAAAGCGGTACTCATGGACACGGCTCGTATGGTTATTAGGTTCCTTTCTCTGGAGCCCTGACCGCCGGTAGCTTGGACCCTGTTCCCGATACCGGTAGGACACTATTTTTTATATTTTTGAATGTTTTTTTTTTGTGAAATATTTAAAAATATAATTTATATGTTAAAGTAATTAATAAACGATTATAATACTAACATTTAAACCAACTGCTTTAAAAACTCACTCAGAAATAAAATGAAATTATTAAATATGCTTCATAGTTCATTTAAGCTAAAGAATTTTTAAATGAATTATGTAATTGTGAGTAGAATAAATGTCTTTTTTATTTATTTTATTTTACTTACCACATAACAAAGTCCACTGAGTATTTCGGTTTTTTTTCTACCTATCTTGTCGTTAAGATATGCCCCAATTCCAATGGATGACATAGAACCCAACATAATGATTGATGATAAGAGATTGCTGTCATTTGTGGTTATTTTGTAGCCCAGGGGTGATTCCACACTCTCCAGTAAGGTCAGTGTGTAGGAAGTCCATGTGTTGCCTACTGCCACCATGAAAGCTGGCATTGATACTGTAGAAAAACATAGAATATATAGTTAAAAGGAAAATGTAATTAGATAAAAGTATTGAACAATTAAGCCCTAAAATGCTAGAAAACTAGGCATTCTTGCAAAGGTCCGACGGTACTTCACACCGGGAAAGCTTCTAATGTTATTCAAAGCACAGGTCCGATCGTGTGTGGAGTACTGCCGTCACATATGGGCTGGTGCTGCAAAATGTCATCTAGCAGCTTTGGACTCGGTGGAAAGGCGTGCGAAAAGGCTAATTGGGGATCCAGATTTGGTTAAGTCCAATCTATAAAGCCTCGAGCACAGGCGTAGGGTGGCCAGCCTATCGGTATTTTACAGGTTACATTTTGGAGAGTGTGCGCGGGAGTTGCATGACTTGATTCCGCCATCTCCTTTCTACCCTTACGTTGTAGAAACTTCAACGATCCGGACTAAGCGTTTCGCTTCGTCGTTTATACCGCGTACATCGAAGGACTGGAACAATTTGCCTGCTGCGGTCTTCCCGTCCAAATATAATTTAGGTGTCTTCAAGGCTAGAGTGAATAGGCTCTTAATAAACTAGTCCACCTCACCATCAATGATTGCATCTCTGCTTACCATCAGGTGGGATCGCAGTCAAGCACTGGTTTATATCAATTTAAAAAAAAATGGGTAGCTAGTAGATTCGGTTTATTTTTATTTGTATCGTAAAGCTTTCACTTCAACACTAGTATTGGAAAAACCTTTTTGCAAGGAAACGTTGTCATCGCTAACTTACGGCGTTCCGGCTGTTTTGGAACCTCATAGCCTGGCACACGACGATGGTAAGAGACCGGACGGTATGTCTTTATTTCCGTTGAAGATGGGTAGACCTTTAGTGTGGGACGCTACCTGTGTCGATAATCTTGCGCCATCGCATCTTCCTAGCTAATCGTGCTGTGCTGGTGCTGCCGCTGCGGCTGCAGAGAACTCAAGTGGCGGAAATATAACAACCTCATCAGCAGTTATATTTTTGAGCCGAGCCGCCGTGAGTGCTCATACACTTTTTAAAAAACTATCCACACGCTTAGTAGACACTTCGCATGACCCAAGGGCTGGCTTTTACCTCGGACAGAGATTAAGCATTTCCATACAACGTGGCAATGCCGCAGCCTTTTGGGCACACTTCCAGTCGACAGCGATGCGGAGGAGTTTTATTTATTTATTTATTTATTTATTTATTTAATCATAGGAGAACCAACAGCTATAACAAAAGAATAACAACAGTATAAGAGACATTGAGCCAATTACAGGTTCTCACGGTTAGAAACAGGTAAATTAATAGAAAACTTACGATCACTAAAAAGCACGATAAAAAAGAACACAGTCAAACATCCCTTAAATAAAATTAGCACTATGCACTATTAAAAAAGTCTGCATTCAGCTGAGTGCGTGCCGAATAGGTTTATGACGCCATATTTTAGTTAGGAGTAGCTTTTAGTGTATATATAGATTTAATTAGTTAGGTGTTTTTTAAATAATCGTGTAAAACATATTATACATAAATAAATATATAAAAATTGATAGTATTTACAAAAAAATAGATAGCTGTAATTTGTTCGAATTTTAATTACACTTTAATAGACTTCTACATCAACTAGTTGATTAGGTAGTTCATTGACTTCTCACTGTCAATGAAGCGATTAATATTATGTGTTAGTTTTCAGTCCTTCGATGTACGCGGTAGAAACGACGAGACGTAACGCTTAGACGGACCGTTGATTTGTTAATTAATAATGTTAGTGTGGACACTCGCCATAGGTAAGGAAAAAAAAACGACTAGCTTTTTCCCGTTGCTTCGATCCCGTTTCTAGAGATAAAAAGCAGCTGTATTAATTAGCTGTATTTTTTAGTGATAGTATGACGGCTGACAAGATAGAATGGAAGAAAAAAACGTGTTGCGCCGACCCTAAATAAGATGGGACAAGGGCAAGAAGATGACATGAGATAGATGATGATTAATTAGCACTCAGTTTTCTATCAGATAAATATTTTACACAATCTGAATAGCATTTCTAAAAAGTTATTTTACAAACATGCTATACTACGTCTTCTTATTGAAGCTAATCAAATCACTTACTACAAACATGATAATTAAACTTACATAAAAAGCCCACTAATATTTGTACCACAACCGCGTTCATTTTGACATAACTAATCGTATAGCAACTAAATTATTTGATGCTTAACTCATAAATGGAGTTATTTTTTCATGTACAGATTACAAGTACAACACTTCTACAAATGCTTGTGGTTACAATTCAAATACTGATAGTTAGAGTACTTGTTCATTTATATTAAAACTAGCTGTTTTCCGCGACTTTGTCCGCGTAAAATAAGTGTAATAGCACATTTGGTGTTATGAAATAACTAGCTTCTGCCCGCGGCTTCGCTTGTGTGAAAGTACGTTTCTCCATACAAATTTTGGACCTCTGTTTCATTCGCTTAGGGGGTGAATTTTGGTAAATCCTTTCTTAGTGCTCATTTACGTCATAAAAGAAAGCCTTGTGCAAAATTTTACGCTCCTAGTCCTAGTGGTTTCGAATTTGCGTTGATATGTCAGTCAATCAGTTTCTCCTTTTATATATATAGATTAATTTCTGAAAAGAACTTATTTATTGGTAAAAACTTTAGGTAATTATGTTTTGTTTTGCAGGTTTTGTTTTACGTCATGGAACAAGGGTATAATTAATTGTTCCCCATTTTTATTTAACTGTTCCTCAATTAGACTGACCTGTTGGTCTAGTGGTCCTGACTGCTATCCCGGAGGTCGTGGGTGTGATTCCCACCCAGGACAAATGTCCAAATGTTGTGTGATGAGCACGATCGTTAGTGGTGTGTCTGGGTGTAATTTATCTATAATATGTATGTATTCAGAAATATATAAGTATGTTTATCAGTTGTCTAGTACTCATAACACAAGCTCTGCTTAGCTTGAGTTTAGACGGCGTTATGTGATAGTTGTGGAATATTATTATTATTATTATTTATTCCTTTTTTCTACTACAAAATTTGCTTTTTTCCCACTAAAAATACGAATTGTGCACTAAAATATGTTCCTCTGGGTGGTTTAAAAAAATATCCTCGAAGGAGATGACCATCATCTTCTAAATTAACTTGTCCGATTTGGAGTGTCCCAATTCCCTTTACCTTTCGAATACCGTAATTAGAGACATAATAGAAAGACAATGAGAGAGGCGTTCGTTTGGGGTTTAATAAATTAATAATTATAAAAAAGACCATTACGATTTTTTGAAGAATTATATATTTAAGTGAAGAATAAGATTTTTGATACACAGTTGAAAATATCCCATGGATGATGTAAAAACAATTTATTCGCTAGAGTAATAAAAATAAATTTATATGATTTTTATTTATATGACTTTTCTGGTTCTGTTTTCAGAAGCCCAAATGTAAGTACAGAAACAAACACTTTCACCCTTGTGAGGAGATCTATGAAACTCTTCAGCTTTAAATTGAACTCTTGAGAAATCAGGTCACGCAAGTCATACAGCGCCCTTCCTGCTAAGAGAGCTAACAGATAATTTCTAGTCACTTATTGTTGATGGTGGTGATGTTGAAGAGGTGACCGAACTTTTGCGTGATTTAGACATAATTATAAGTACTTACTTATACAAAGTTTTAGTATATTCGAAACCCGAAAAACGTGTCTACTAGTATTTTTATGTACAAAACTTCATAACTGTATCATGAAAAATCACAAAGTTATAAGCTTGTTATGTTTCCTGGTTCACAGGGCCATCTCAGCGACTGAGGGGTTGTTTTGCTCCCGTATCCAGGTACCCTGCTGTGCGTTGGCGCCTAATGCCCGCTATAATCTGCCATGACCTGTGTTGTACTTAGTGTCGGTGTTGACCAACGAAAAAAATATAACATGGTGTAAAAATTATTGGAATCGATTCTGTTATCGATTCTGAACAAACTATAATCAGGTTTAGCATAAACTAAAAATAAAATTAGAAATCATAGTATTGTAGAACACTCAAGACACAAAAGTCCAATCAAGAAAGATCTAACATTATCTTCCTAGCCTTTTCCCGAATAACTTTGGGTGATCTTCCAGCCTAACCGGATATGGCTGAATACCATTGTTTTACATAGAGCCAGGGGCGCCGGCTTTTAGCTGCCTCATGGGTGCTAATGCTCATTTAATGACTCGAAAAAATAATGCACACTGATCAACTGACTAATAAATAAATGTCCTAGTAACATACTGCGTGCTTAATTACTAATTATGTTTGTTAAAGATATAAAATTAAACCATTACATAAAAATGAAACTAGTTTTTATGATCAATAAATATTATAATTTGTACGTATTATAAAAGGCGATTACTGATCTGTTGCTTGGTGTCTATTCTCAGGGGTGCTCGGCACCCACTGTTTATTTCTCATGCGTGCTCGAGCCCCGAGCACACACGCAGTCGACGCCCTGCATGGAGCGACTGCCTATCAAACCTTCAAAACCCAGTTATGGGGCAACACGATACTCATTGGATAGACTGATTTGATGGTCTGACTTTCTGACGTTTGACTACCTGTAATAAATTTCAAAGATCTGGAAATAACAACCGGGACTAACGGCTTTACGTGCTTACACGCGGTGTCAGCAATGTACAATATAAACTTAGAAAAATATGTAGGTACATATAAATCCAAAAATTATTATTATGCCTGGTTTTGAAATCGCAACCTCATGCATGAAAAGCGCCTTAATGATTGGGTCATCTTGACAACAATGTTCTAACACAAACCAAAAATACAGTGAAATCGAATTATGTTTTACATGCGCCAAACCTCAGCTTCTCACGGGTGTTACAAAACTTTGAAATTCCTGGCTTTTCTCTACTATAATATGCCTATATTAATACCTACTTAACTTTCATCGCGAATCTCTGTCTGTTGGTGAAAACCGCACGAAAATCCGTGCAATAGTTTTTTAGTTTAACGCGAACAGACAGACATAGTTGGTAACTTTGTTTTATAATAATATATGAATGTGAATTTTATGTTTACAATAAGATAATGCACATTGCTTGAAGATAATAGCGTCATATTTTTCATTTTAGAAGTCAAGTTTGATGACTTCTAAAATGAAAAACTGAACTGCGCTCTAAGTTAGCTTAATTAATTTATATTAATAATTTAAGCTTGGAACGCATCCAATTTATTTATTAGGATCGTCAACATTACAGGTACTGGGAGTTTAAAGACAATTATTGATAATAACATTACATTACTGAGACACATTAATGTTTAATTGAATTAAATCATATTAAATTAAAATAGGAATACTATAAAATAAAATAAAAATCATCCTTTTTACTGCCATAATAAAATATTTTCTAAGCTGTAGAGCTATATAAAAATTTAATATGTATTTAATAAAATAGGGAGAGAAAAGATGGATGATAAAGAGTGATATGAAAGAAAAGGAAGTTAGTGATAGCATGACGAGTGACAGGGCAGAATGGAAGAAAAAAACGTGTTGCGCCGGCCCCAAATAACACGGGACAAGGGCAGGAAGATGATGAATTAATAAAATAAAGTTGTTAATTCATAAACAAATTAGTTAAACATTATTTAGTGGCTAATAGTATTACTGGTGGTATTTAGTCTGCTATAATTAATTTATTTAGACACTTAGACAAAATAATAAAGAACAATATAATTATGCATTTTATCTACCTCTGAGCTACATGTAAGGTTGCCCACCAATGTATGATACTTTATAATAACGTATGTTACTATATTTTCAATATTTACTTACGTAGTACCGAGGTAGATTAAATACACGACGGAGGGACTCATGTTTGAGGCGCCATATTATTAGTACTATTGAGTTTTTCCTTAGCTCACTAAAAGTTGTAATAGACCTGAATAAATTCTTAGATTGTTAATTTATTGACTTTGATAAATTACAAATTAATACTGTTGCGATAACATAATAGGACCCTACGCAAATATATACCGTGCGCGAGCATCACCACGCCATTCAATTCGCCACTCCCCTAGCTGTTTCACAAATTGTTGAAGCACCGTCGTTTCATGCGCGCCTGGTACCGTGAAGCGCCTTTTGGTGGAATAGTGACACAACTCCCGCGGCGCTCTGCGACTCGGAACGTCCGTCCTCGCACATTGTTGTTGATACACAGGACCCCGTTATGATAGTTACCTTATTTCATCGTAATAAACTTATAAACCACAATGAAGTACCTAAATACTTACCAATAAGATTTTGTATTTAGTATGTAAAAAAAACTTGTTATAAATCGCAAAAATTACCAGAAAAATCAAATCAATGAAATAAAAAAGTATAGATTCCATACAAAATGGGCAAAATATCTAAATAATTATCCTACAAGAGCTAAATAAAAATTGTTTGAAATCAACTGAGCTGCCGGCAGATTCGTCACACAATGGAGTTACCGTCACACAATTGTTACGTCAACTTTGACTATTTGTACCAAGACAGCATAAAGCTAAAGAACTGAATACAATATTTTTTTAAATACCTGCTGTACCAACTGTTGTCATTGGAAAGGAAAAGTGCAGTAGTAGGTATTTTCGTTTTATTATAATGCTGAATGGAAACTGCAACAATAATTTTGTTTTCGATGTTTTTTGCTAATGGGAAATTTGGGTTCCAGCATCGTTCAGGAAAACAGTAGTTTCCCGGTATGAGTTTGTTTCGGGGGTTTTTCCTTTCCCTAGACCTTGGATCCGATGAATTCCGAATGTCGTCATGTCATGAGCACCAAAAGTATTTTGTTAATACCCGATTGTTGTTAATATTGTGATAATAATAGGTATATGTTGAACTTTTTATTAGAATTCAAAAAAGGAAAAGCCTCTCTTAATCGATGAGTACGCTGGTGATCGTGGATTTGTGACATTCGATTAATAAATACCCCAACATCAATGATAACAGGTTAAGTAAATAGCATACCTACCGAGTACGTTCCAAAAGCGACGTTAAAGTCTCCCCGGTCGTATTCGCAACATCATGTTCCTCGATTGAGTACCAGGGCATTATGACGCGAAGACGGTTGTGAGAATGTAATATAACTAACCACTATACATGCATTGGCAGCAAATAGCAACGCCCACTTCTCTAGTTACACTAGGTACTGTCGGTCATTTATTGTGTTTATATACGGTAGAACATAGCATTGAATTAACTTAACTAAGTCAAAACGTAATGTTAGATTATCGAGTAAAGTTTATCAGTAAGTAAATAGTAACTGATTACCTTTATTAGGTATCTAACACAAAATGTATTGTGTACTTTAATAGCTTATCATTAAATCATTGGCTGTGAACTATTGGGTTTGGTTGAGGTCAGTGCCTACAATAAATTAACTCTTTTAGCATTATGGAAGCCTAGTAACATGGCGTATTGTTTTATTTATTAAAATTGTTTAAATTATTTAATAATTTGTTTACATAATGTAGGTATGTAGGTAAAGTATTCGTTTGATTCGATAACCGGTTGTTTGTTGACATTTATTTATTTAAAGTAGAATTATTTTATTCATACGACCTCCAAAAAAGGAAAAGGTTCTCATGTCGTAATTTTTTTGACAAATGTTAAATGATAAACAAAATCACAAATAAAGAAAAAAAACATCCTTACTTAAAATAATTATCAAATTATATAAATAATCAAAAAATATAATTCAGTATAATAGGTACGCGAGTATTTCGGTCCCACAACTCGCGTTTCACATTTTCAGTTCAAAATATGAAATAACATGTTAGCGAAATTTGGACTGAAAACATGAGTGTACTAGGTCACTCTAAACTAGTTTAAACATAACAATTTTTTTTCGAATGCACATAGTGTCAGTATCTTCGTTCAAACAATCTGGAACGGCTCGGCTATGATTGGTTTAAGATATTCATAATTTCAAAAACGGAAAGATTACTGCAGAGATCAAAATGGAATGGTCAAAGTAGATAGGTACTTCTATTATCTACATATTTAGACAGCTACTTGATTGGTAACTAACTGGCTATTTATTTATTAAATATTATTGTTCGGTGGTTTTTTTTTTAGTAAACACAACATTGTCATTGTCTTATCATTAATTTTCAGTATACTGTATGAAATATCCAGTTATCTTCGCTTTGGTTTATGATTCAAAACAGCTGGAACGCAATGAGCAACTGAAGGAACACAGATGGGTTTTAGTCAGTAAAGTCTGATAATTGACACTGATAATTGACCTCTTGCTGCACCTAGAGTGGGAGGAGGTACTTGATAATTTCCCGTATAAAAAAAGTAGCATAGGTGTCACGTCATCATCATAATTATGTTACTGTTTACTCCAAAATACGCATAGTTAAAATAGAACTTAGAGATAGGCTAAAGCTAATTTTTTCTCGATAGTGCCCACTTGTGCGTTCGCTAGGGTTTCTATATAACTCTCTCGCAGTACTCGGGAGTTAATTATACAAAATCCCTTACTCGTCAGCATCTTCCTGCCCTTGTCCCGTTTTATTTGGGGTCGGCGCAACACGTTCTTTTCTTCCATTCTGTCCTGTCACTCGTCACGCCATCACTAACTCCCTTTTCTATTATATCACTTCTCACACAATCCATCCATCTTTTCTTTGATCTCCCTCTCCCTTTCCATACATCCACATTAAACTCATAACTTTTTTAGCAACATGCATTTCACCCCTCCTCTTCACATAACCATACCAAGACAAACGATTCCCTTTCAACTTTTCAGTTACTGGCGCCACTTTCAAACTTCCCCTAATGTACTTATTTCTCACTTTATTCATTCGCATCACGCCACACATCCATCTTAACATTCTCATCTCTCTGTGAAATTTCACTCTCTTCTCTCGGTCGCCTTTCAATAACTTTTTCCCAGGCTTTCATAGTATATGAAATAAGCCTTATTCCTCTATGATTGCTGCATTCAAGCACATCACCTTTGTTATTAAAAATGGACACCAAAGAGCTGTTTCACCACTCATTAGGCATGCCTAAACCTAAGCCATAGCTTCTTCCCGCAACCACTTATTGAAGAACAAATAAATTCTAACATCATCCATACTAACCATTGTCACTAACTCCACATTCACTGGTTTATTCTCTAACACCCTACTCAAATTATTTTCCTCATTCATCAGTCTTCAGTAAAATATTCTTTCCACCTCTTTTTGATTTTTTCATCATTCGATAGAACCATTCCAGTTTCATCTCTTATACATCTTACCTGGCAAACATCCCTCGCCTTTCTCTCTCTTATTCTAGTAAGCCAGTAAATCTCTTTTTGGCCTGCAGGACTGTCCAGTCCACAAAATCCCATACTGCAATTGGGATTAAAATTTAGCATCCTTCGTTTCGTTACGAATCCTGCATGCCTTCCGCGACTGCGTTATGGCACAGTTACATAATGTACCTACTATTAAATAAAATTCTGGATTATAGGCAAAATAAATGTAGGTATAGGAACAATTAGCAGCAGATGACTTAAAAATGTTGCACGCTAAGGTATACATGAAAGTTTACGTGGTACCTTTTTTTTCGGTGGGAAAATCATCTTATGACATCCTATGGTAGAAAAATAATTATCTCATTATTTTTGTTATTATAACTAGTTAAACTATAATTATATAATTATAACTATATTTTAGAAATAAAAAATACACAATTAAAAGACCGATTTGTGTTCTATTTATTTATAGATTCTATTAACAGTACAAAAAATAAATTATAATATTGTTATACATTAATTACTAAGGTAAGAATAAAAAAAATATATTAAGTTTTTTACTCAACTTTTTTACAATTAATAACAAGTCTTTGCTGAAAAACTTATTTTCCTATTTGAATGCACCGAACTAAAACTTCTTCTTTGGATATGATGAAACAAAAATCAGCTGTGTATCCTACTAGGAGTTCATATAACTAAGAAGATATTAGTGTGGTAAAAACAACGCAAAGGTATTCTCTTGATATCTTACATTGTTATGTTTCCCTTGTCTCAAAATGTCGTAATAACCTGTCGGACATTGTGGCATGCGATGGCCGGCCGTTCGGTGAGGAAGAGTGATAACGGTGGCCGCCCGACTCAGTGAGGAAGTGTAGTTAACCTTAACCTAAAGATTAAGTAGTTGTGTGTGCAACCAGGACCGCACGGATGGTGAAGAGAGTCGTGTGAATATTGTTGGAGCTGGGAAATTCGGGCAAGTTGGTGAAATCCAGCCAGACGTGATGCCCCAAAGACCATCCTCTGCTACAACAGGCGCCCCAGCGTCCGGCTGTGAATAGAAACCGAGTTTAAAATCAACATAAGATTGGAAAGAAAACAAAAAGATAGATTATCAATAAAATCATTTAAGTAACGTACCCATTTAATCGTTCTAAATTTAAAATGTGACTGGCATGTGTATGAATGAGTCCCCTTTCTTTTGACAACAAAGTGCGACCACCATTATTGATGTTGCCGGAGCCTTAGGTCACAAAACAGCTTAGATGCTAGTTGTTGATAATGTATTAATACAGGTGAAGTTTCAGGTATAAATTTGATTAACAAACATGTGTAGGTAAGTACTTAAAGTGTGATCACACGACGATGCGTAATTATCGTAATACAAAAAAAATATTGGTCGTCTCTAAATTCTGTGCTAAAGCTAATTAATTAGTTGCTAAAGTAAGTTGATGACTTAATTATTTAAAAAAAACCTTTAATATTATTATTGTAATAAAAAATGTCTTTGTATTTGTGGCAAAGTGGCATAGGATAGAAAGACTAAGAACGCGGAAACTTAGTACCAGGCTAGCCTTTAGACTAGGCGCGCAGAAACAAATAGGATACATTATAATTAGGTCGCCACTTACCATGCAAACACTATGATGTGTTACCACTGGCTTCAGACACATACTGGATTCGTTGATGTATTCTTTTATGGACGTCATAACATTTTTACAGATATGGACAGGAATTAACTTTTGTGTTGACACCCGCATGCTGTTATATTTCATTCGTTCTTCTGCCTTCTCTGATATCGTCTGCCCCTTTATCTGGAACACAGTTTCAATAGGTATTAATTTCAGCAAAAACTTTAGTGTATTTCATTTTGGAGCAGTTGACTTCATTTTTAAAGGCAATAATTAATTATGATTATCTTATCAATCGAGTTTCCCTAACTTCATTTCAAATTAAACTCATTTGTCTCTCAAAAATATTAAGCATTAGATATGCAGGGGTTACCATTTTAAGTATAGGTGAAAAATCGTCTGGGTAGCACGCAATTTTAATTTTTTTATTTTACCTATGTTGATTAAAATAAGATAGCGACTGTCACGTATTTAATTAAGTACCGAACTATAGGTTTTCACCGAAAAATTGCACACCGTATAATTGTACTAAATCTTTATTAGATTGTAATTTCTCGATATACAGGGTGTAAAAAGACCGATCACATACCCGTTAACTACACATTCTGTACATATAACTAAGTCATTTTGAACCAAAAATATTGCTGGGAAACAAACTATTTTTTCCATCTTTAAAAAAATTATGCTTTTTATTGCGAGCAATGTAAAGCGCGCAACTGATTGTGCCGGTGTGTGTGTAATAGGTACGTATACGATAGTCGAGACGCGGCACGGCGGCGTCTCGGCGTCGCGCGCGTTTTGCACGGTGCACGGTGTAAGTATTAAGTTCCCTCTCCTAGAGAGGAGGCCAGAGTCCCAGCAGTGGGAACATTAAAAAGGCTGATTATGCTAAGTATTAAGTAGGCTCTTGGTAATCAAACATTTCTGTGTTGTACACGAAATAGGTAGTTTTTAAATAGCCTGAGTACTTACCTACACTGTCCGTCGCTTTAGCTGTCATCCAGCACAGGTGGCCTCTCAACACTAACGAGCTCCGGTTCAAACTGCCGACCTTCCACGCGGAGACAGATGCGCGCCCTAGCCCGCGTGTTTTCATGAACACGCTCCAGGATTCCTTCTTGTGCTGACCGCTGCTTAAGTTCATCAAACACATCAGTAATTTTCTGTCGCATTTCCGCTGCGGTCTCGCAGGGGCGGTCAAACACCCTATCTTTGACGTAACCCCACAAAAAGAAATCCAGAGGGGTTAAATCAGGCGAGCGTGCTGGCCATGCGTTAGGCCCAAACCGTCCGATCCAGTTGTTTCCGAAAAGCGTCGTCAGTTGCTCACGAACTGGTCTCACGACATGAGGCGGCGCACCGTCGTGCTGGTACCACAACCCAAGCCTCTGAACTAGTGGCATCTCTTCCAAAGTGTCGGTTAGGTAGCCAGTAATAAAATTAAGGTAGGCAGGCCCGTCCATTCTCGGTGGCAAGAAAACCGGGCCTAGGATCTGGTTTCCCACGATCCCAGCCCACACATTGTGTTTCCACCGTGTCTGGAAGCCCGTTTCTTGGGTTTCATTTGGATTGACGGAACACCAATAATGGGTATTTCGGCGGTTCCACATTCCATTATTTGTGAAAGTGCTCTCGTCGGTAAAAATTATTTTTTTGATGAAGTCTCGTTCCTGGCTCAACAGCCATCTGCAGTAATCCATGCGACGTATCGCGTCGCCTGGCACGAGCGCTTGCACACGATGGATTTTGTAAGGCCGTTGCCTATCCCTCCTCAACACTTTGTGCACAGTAGAATGGGAAACCATGTGCCGAGCGTGATGACCATGCCGCCTTCGCAATATTTTGGCTGCTGTTCGTACGCCCAATCGTGGATTTTCCCGCATCACAGCGAGAATAGCCTCATGGACCGCTGGTCGTACTTGTCGGCCGCATCCCAGAGAAATCGGTACTATTGGTTGGTTGTCCAGCAATCGTTGAACAGCTCTGGTGAAGATCCGCGAATCCGTGGGTTGATAAGCGGTAGGATGCTCAATCCTGTACAGTCGCAGAGCCGCAGTAGCGTTTCCATGAGCCATGCCGTAACAATAAATCATATTCACGTACTCGCGCGCCGAATAAACATGAAAAGGCATCTTATCTCGCGAAAGGTGCCTACTACTAAATCAATCCTAAAAAGAACACACTACACCACAAACATACAACGCACTCACAATACACCTACACTAAGCCTATCACTCAAACTCTACTATCAGTCTATCACACAATATTACACAACTAATAACAGTAATTCGCAACAAAAAATCGACAAGTGCATTCGTTGACATAAGAAACCGAACTAATAACAAATACGTAGGTAAGTAAATTCGCAATAAATAAAATTCCTTTAAATTTCGTTTCGCGGCCTTTTTGATGCTTTGAGCACAGCCGCGCACCGCCGGTGGGCGGCTTTTCCTTAACTTTCTTTGAGCACGAGCCGCTCGCGTGCTACTGGCTGCTGGCGCCAGCACCAGCCTGGTGTAATTACAAAATGTGATTTCATAGATTTAGGTGTCGCTCTAGTAATAAATAATTTCCTAAATTGGGTTTGAGTTTTAATGAGAATTTAGAGGTGGGCTTCAACAGTTTACGTAAATAAAATATTCTGTATGTTGTCTCGTGATTACATTTAAAAAAAATGTCATCAATGAAACAAATAAATGAAATTCTGACTTAATTCTGGGTAGTATTTGTGAAATAGCTAGGAGGTAGTTTTGAAGGCCGCAGTCGGTAGGTAGGTACATGAACACGCTCTAAACACTAAAGACAAGTGGTATCTCAGTTCAGACTGTTGCAGTTGTGCACGGAAGCGTGAGTAGCTTTGATTTTTTTTTTGACGTTGGGAAATTATCAAAATAATCTCGCGCTCTGGTGGAGCGAGAGGAAAATTTTAAGTTTTACTGACTAAAACCCAATGTTGTTCCTCCGGTTGCCTGCTTGCCTGCCATGTCAGGCATCGCTCCTATCGGGCCCCATCAGTTTTGCTGACAGCTTCTTAAGGTGGAACACAACGCGCTGTCCACCAGGGCTTGGTCTTTATCGGACGGAAAGCTACCCATTGCTCTCCGTCCGCAAGCTCGCGTCTACGGTGGCCGGGAATCGCTCTGTAACTCCCGACACACTAAAGAACTCACGCAGGTAAAACGCGCCGCGTGCTTGTTTATGTTTTGAAATGTAAATTAGGTACCTACTAAACATTTTTATAAAGTGAGGTACCTACGACATTTATTTCCAATCATACTTATCAGGATGGCTTCTAGTGCATTAGTCTTACAGCCTTATGCACTAGAAGCCATCCTCACTAGAAGTCATCCTCAAAAATGCCTACAATAATTACGGATTGTAGGCATTTTTGAGGGGCTTATGGCTAAATAATAAATAACAGCCGCAAGGCTCGACCGAAGATTAAGCTACGCTTGCCGAGGTTGGTTCGGGTGATGGGTAACCATACAAATTCCGAAACCCTTTCGGAAACCACGCTAAGCAATTGGTCTCGGCTATCATTCAGTCAACCAAGGCCAAATAGGCAGTCCGGTTAGACTGAAAGGAGACCCCAATAGTAGGGAGAAACCTAAGCAGGTTTTTTTTTTATTGGGTGGGAAAATCATCTTATGACAAATCCGCTCTTAGGCGGTGCGGGAGATATTTACTGACTAAATACCCACAGATTTTTACTGACTAAATACCCACTCCTGTTCCTTCTTTGCCTTCGTCCGAGGGCCCCGGGTTTCACTTTCACACTACCCGTGGAACCTAAGCAGGTGATGATTAAGCGTATGGAACTTTGTGTGATTTTTCCGATAGCTTTAGGTACGTACCTAATTCAAACATAATAAATGAAATTACGAAATTTACTTTTCCTTTAACATTGTGATCATAAATGCAGGAATCACGTCGTTTCACCTGTTCCTAACACATCTTATTTACCTAGGTACTTAGTGAGGTTTATGTTATGCTTATGTACCTAGTGAGGTTTATTACGTTGTTATTTAAGAAGTTTAAATGTAGGTACCTAGGATTTAAGTTTAGTTTTTAGATAAGTAGAAAGTAACTTTTTTGCGATAGGAAATCATCAAATGTCCCCTCGCGCTCTGGGTGAAGCGAAAGGAAGTGTCCAGACTTTTACCGATTTTTAGTCAGCAAAAGTCTGAAACTCCATCTCTCTCTCTCCGATCGTTGTTCCTTCAGTTGCGGTTTGTATGTATACCAGGGTCGCGTTACGCCCGGGTGTTTCTTCCCGCAGAATCCAACACAGGAACCTTTCAAAACAACCGTGTCCGGCGAGGATTTTAGTCAGGCGGATAGTGAGGACGCCGTGGCGCGTTTCTAGCTACTCCTCAGAGAGGGAACTTACTACCGCTATCGTTGCGCGCCCAGCGCAAGGTTGCGATTGCGACAGTCGCTGTCTTCATATCACCACAAGATCTCGCCGGAGCTCAGTCTGCCGCAGCGGAGTTTCCCCTCGGCGGCGTTGCATCTTCACGTGTGAGGATTGGTGCCTCCAAAATCCCACGGTGGCAGGTCGGCATGCCGGCTCGCCTCGCAGGAGACCGTGCGGTATCCCTGTATCATTAGGATGGCCATGACCCTTTAAGTCACCTTCAGTCCGAGCGACCGAGTCTGGGGCCCCGTAAACGTCCATGAACTGTATAAACCCCGCGTGGACCCTCCGGTAGGAGGCGTCTGGATCTGCCAGATTGAGGAAGACCTACCTAATTTCAAAATTGAAACAATAAATAATTAATAATCAACGTTTTTGTTGAAAACGTAAAATCGTAAATAGTTCAATTCATAAAATAAATAAATTGTCCATTCGATCGATCAGCTGAGCGCGTATCGCATTTGTTCGTTGATCTCGGAACCTCGCACGCTAGTGTGCGTGCCACAGCTGGACAGCTGCGTCGAAGCGTGTGTAGTATTTTGTATTCATTGCATTTTTGTAACTTCAAATGCGTAATTTGTTATGAAAAATTAATAATTTTGATAATGTTTGTTCGGAAGAAAGTTTTCTAATTACACTCGGAATACGATTTTGAAAAAAAAAAACATTTTTTTTTTACTTTGACCTTGAATATCTCTGGAACCAGTGATTTCCCAGGCATGTTCTAGAAGAAAAAAACTATCCCAGTGATGGGGAGAATACGTAGTTTTCGTTTACGTTAAGGGTCTTTTTACACCCGATATTATGAAAAAAATCGTTTGTATAAGGTAATTCCCATCCATTAGTTTCCAACATAACCGTGTTTTATTTAGAAAAAATAGTTTTCAATTTCTCGCGATATTTTACAATCTTATGACCGGCGTTTGGAATTATTAAGATCATCAATGCCTCTCAGTTCTAACCCTATAGACACTGGGACACTGACCTGCAAATTGCATAAAAACTTTTAAAATTTGAATTTCGCGCGCCACCTTATTCATCTTATAGAAAATGCCAATACCAATCAAAACTACAAAAATGTCAAGTAGTTATCTCATCGCTTAGGTACTCACCACTATCCTAGGCCAGTAGGTTGTCATGAACTTGGCACTCAGCACCTTGCCCTTGATATCAGAAATTCCAATTGGTCTTATGACCTCAGAAAAATCTACGGGCATCGCCATTCTCAGAAGAGATATGTCGAAATTAGGTTTCCCGTAAATGTAATATGGATGAATTTCTATTATCTTGATGGGGACGACCGTTCCACCTTTTTTACAGTCCACGGATCCTAGTCTTGCTCTGAATAATTTTAAGGTGTCTCTTATGCTGTAAGACAAGATTTACAATTAATAAATTATGATCTTAAAGTTCTTAAATATTGTCAAATATTCATACGGATGAATGGAAATAATAAAGAAGAAATGAATTAATAAAGTGAGAAATAAGTATATTAGAGAAAGTTTGAAAGTGGTGCCAGTGATTGAAAAGTTGAAGAGGAATCGTTTGCCTTGGTATGTCATGTGAAGAGGAGAAATGAAACACATGTTACTAAAAGAGTTGTGAGCATTCATGTGGTTGGATGGAGAGGAAGAGGGAGGCCAAAGATAAGATGGATGGATTACGTGAGGAGTGATACGAAAGAAAAGTTAATTAGTGATAGCGTGACGCGTATCAGGACAGAATGAAACCAGTTTCTGGGTTGTGGAGATCAGATAGGCAGTCGCTCCATTTAAAATAGTAGTACTCGGCTGTGTTGCTGTCCAACTATATTTATTTGGATAAGGGCTCGGAAGATTGGAGATAATCAGACTCCTCCGACTTCAAACTTACAAAGGTACATTGATGCTCGTGATAGGATGACTGGAAGAACCATCTTCACCAGCCGAACAGAACAAATTAATTTTAAAACTTCCGAGTTCAAAATAATAAAAAAAATCAAATGCAAAAATTCTTACTGATAAAACTCTCCAGCTACGCTCAGAATCCATCTTTTATCTATTAAGGCACCAGAAACGTAATGCGCCCCTTTTTTCTGTATTGATACAGAGAATGGATAGTCGATGAGTGTACTCTTCGATTCATCTTCATCCTCCTCCTTGCTGCTGTTGTACTGGTACCCGCAGGTCACATTCTCGATGGTGGCCGATTCAGTAACTATCAATTTGATTGAGTTTGATTATTAGGTGTATAATAATTTGTGGAACTTTGAGGCACAAAAAGTCGGAGGTAGTTAAGTGTCTATATTTATATTATCTTTTTTATGTCATCCATAATTTACGTTTAGAATAACGTTGACAAACAAACTGAAATAGACTTTGTTACATTTTTAAACTCAATAATATTTGCAGATCTAGAAAAATCATAATATGAGAGTTCAATTTAATTGATTTCGATGGTTGAACAAAACAACTGAACAGCGATCAACATTTGCGCTAGCTAGAAGTCGTAATGCATTAACTAGTCCAACAGTTGTGTAAGACAGTAATCAATTTACCAGGTTTAAAAGTAATGGCCTGTCCTTCTTCAACGCCAGCATGTTCTTTGAGTGAATTATATTTTCTTTTAATTGAATTTAGATTAATATGTTCAAATGGAGATTCGACATCATTAAGCTCTTTAGTCACTTCATTTTCTGAATCAAAGTCACTACGCTCACTGCTATCCTGGTCTTGACTGCTGTGCGAATAACATTGTACAGCAAAAATAACTAAGATTACTTTGAACCAATTAATGAACTGATTCATAGCTAAAATAAATCTGAGATGAACAGATTTGACTGAACACTAACTCAAAAATGAACTAGATGAAATCATCTGTTCTAGGATTCGTCTTCAATATGCAGGTGTTAAATACAATGGTGAAAATGTAGGAAAAAAGAGCAGAGCAAATAAGATAACATCGTTTAATCGTCTATTCAACCACAAAATAGAAAACAATTGCATTTACAATCGCAGTAACATTGAAATGTATGTATTACTCTTTATTTTTAAATTAAGTCTTAAGTAATTAGCAGTAATTGTCCACACACACCTGACCGTTATGCTTTAGCTTCCTGATTTTTAGAAGTTTTTTTAACATTTTTAACTTATTTTTAATCCGTTTATTTAAATTATTTTAATAATACTTTCAAAATTTTGATCATCAAATAGGTCAGCAGTTCGTACGCCTATCTGTGGGGTCGTACCCGCTCCGGGTCCCTCCCTATAAAACCAGGCGCACATACAATCAAAGATATGGAAAAAGCAGAATAAACGAGATGCCTAATAATGCAAATGCTAGAGGATCATGGGACAAATTGGGTTCATTGTACCACAGAGCTTAGGCATAGGTATGTCAGAGGCCTACGCTAGAGGTCGCTCCCACGAGGTGCTCCGCCCAAGCGGGGCACACCTCCACCCGCCAGTAGTAGGTACCACCCTATTAATTTTAAGCTCCTACTAGGTATAACTTTTTAACCGACTTCAAAAAGAAGGAGGTTCTATGTTCGGCTGAATGTATTGCTTTTTTTATATTATGTATGTTCACCGATTTCTCGGTGAGTTGTGGACCGATTTAGAATTTTTTTTATTGAATGGTTAGGTATGCTTCCCAGTAGGTCCTATAGAAATATTGTTATGATCTGATGAGGAACTTCGAAGATATGGAACGGAACTCCTCATAGGATCATAGCAGAACTGTCGTAACAAGTAAAATAGCTTTGTTTATACGTGTAGTCGATGACTGACAGAAAGAAGGGGGGGAGGGGATATATCAAACTGATCTGATGATGCAGCTGGTGTCTACCACACCGGACTCTGTAATAAATCAATGTAATCTAACCGTGTTTGGGATTATTACAATTCTCATGAGATACACTCTGCCTATATGGTACTTTTTAGTAGAGCTACCACATAGAAAAAGTGTAAAAAAAATTACGAAATAAAAACTGATTTCAACGTAAAAATAGATAAGATACTATATATAATATATACCTACTCTAAATTGTATAAAATAAAAAAAATACAAAAAATACAACCGAGTTGAACATAAAAAAAAACACTAAAAAAGTACAAAATAACTTTAAATAGACAAAACTATTATAGAAACACCGACTTCCGAAATTAAAGTTATTTTTGTACTTTTTTAGTGTTTTTTCTTATGTTCAACTTGGTTGTATTTTTTGTAATTTTTTTATTTTATTTTATACCATATAGAGTAGTCTATATTGTATAATAGTATCTATGTATGTTTTCATTTTTAATTTATGTTGATTATTGTTTTTGCTTGCAGACGGTATCACGGTAGGTATATTATAAAAACAACATGATGTTATGTACAATCGCACGTAATTTCTAACCATGGGTTTCAACTAAGGTACATAGCGTGGGTACGATAACAGCAGGACGAAAATATGCATCTTTAAGATGAGATAAAAGGATAGGTAGCTACATTGTATGAATCTGACAGCTGTCACCCGCACCATCTTATAGCAATTGCAGTGTAGTTACGTAATTATTATGTTCTGACTGAGGCTTTGAAGTTATTTTTAATGTTTGTTTTGAAAAGTTCCGCTATTGTGCAACGAACAATACATTGTTGCCTAATCACAATTTTTGTTTTGAATAACTATTCTTAAACTAGTTATTAGAATGTCTGAAAACGTTACTTTCTCGTTAACTTTCGTAAATTTTCAACGTGTTTCAAACAACTAAAATGTATGCGTAATATTGAGAAGTGTTTTTTATTTATTTTTTAGTAAGCACATAAAAGAAATGAAGTGCCTTCAGTGTTTAAGCTTAGTTGTAGTTTTAAATGTTATTTTATTTGTAAGAAGCGGTAAGTTTTTATTGTTGCATATTTGCTAAACGTGTAAAAATAAATTGTATTTAATATAGTAATTATTTCAATTTCGTGTTCAATTATATATTTCCATAATAAACTAAAATACGTGTTCCTAAATATGCAAATGCTTTTATTGCAATATTTGATGCAACTGCGTTGGATGGATGGATGGAGAGGGAGAGGGAGACCAAAGAAAGGATGGATGGATTGTGTAAAGAGTAATATGAAAGAAAAGGAAGTTAGTGATAGCATGACGAGTGATAGGGTAGAATAGAAGACAAAAACGTGTTGCGCCGACCCCAAATAATAGGTACGGGGCAAGGGCAGGAAGATGATGATGATGCAACTGCGTTTTGTATCAAGCCCAAATTGTTCCTATTTCGCCAGTAGTTTCTTGAATTATTTGCATCTCCCCAAACTATGTTTTGTATTTCTTTCTATGGTAGTTTTTTTTTATACAGTACGCGTTTATTGAAAGTTCACCGGTACTAGGAGATAAGAAGACTGTAAGAGTTGTTTCCCTGGTTTCAGATCATACCACAAGGAGGACAGATTTAGAATGTGAATTTCCGCCTAAGATGGAAGAAGATCTCTCACATGTTAGGAGAAAAAGACTAACAACTGAGACTGGATTAGTATGTCTCGAGGATTATCCATATACAGTATCTGTGAGGTAGGAAATTAACTTTTATTAGATACCTACCTATATCTTTTTTAATACAAAATGCCAAGGTTTATGCAATTTTTAATGATTAATTCTTAATTTTAGATTACACGGAAAACATTGGTGTGGTGGAGCGATAGTTGGAAAACAATGGATTCTTACTGCAGCACAATGCTTCGATTAGTAAGTTCTATTCTTTAGAAATCGAAAGGAGTATAATATTATTCTTAGGATATCATAAACGATGAAGAGGTTGCTTGAGGAAATGTGCGAGAAAACCTCAAAAGGCCGGACAAGCATTGTTATGATAATCACAATGCGTTTCAAATAAGAATATTATCGATTGCCATGTTGTGACGTCACGTCCTACTGTCAAGATTGTTTTTAAATTAAATTAATTTACGAACTGTGAACGAAAAAGTTTAATAATAATCCAGTTCTTCAATTTTGTCCAATTTCTTTCGATTTGACAGTATGACGTGACGTCACAACATGGCAATCCATTACTAATACCTATTCTTATTTGAAACGCATTGTAGCTTTCATGATTAAGTATAAGTACTGTGATAATACAGAAAATACAAAACATAAAGAGACCGTTAAAAACCTAATTTCGAAAAAAGAATAACGTAACTTTAATATAAAGTTTATTTGTATACTTACCTATAATTCAATCCAAAGCATGAATGTTAGATATCGCTTTGAAGAGTGCCTGAGCTGCGAAGGACGACATATTTTTTTTTTTAAGTTATTTTCCCATGTTTTTTTTCAGTTTCTTTATTAGTTTCGTGACAGATTTTGTAAATTAAGCACGTATTATATAGGTACACAAATGTATACTTATTTGTTATTTTTTTATGTACTAACTGAGTGAAATATTTCTGTGACAACCAGAGAACCGAGCGTTCGTGCGGCAAATACTAGTCTTTTTCTAGAAATCTAAAATTCTAATTGAACCACGTCACAGGCTTGTAGACACGCGCCCGCACCGTCTCTGCAGAAAAAGAGACCTATTGGGCGCACAGAAATTACTGTGTCTCTTTCTTCAGCGTGCTACATTTTATGAAGACATTGAGGAGTTTTACTTTTCATTCCACTCTCTCTCTATTTATTTATAATGTTATTGAAAACCATCGTTTTTTTTTACCAACAGCGTAACAAATGAGGAAGTATCAATTCGAATGGGGTCCGTTTTTCGAGACTTCGGCGGAAGAATACTGTCGGTCATCGACATCAAGAGACACCCTGAATATAGGATGGACCAGTACTACCCTGAACATAACCTGGCTTTGGTCAAGGTATCGCAAGGTTTTTTCACAAACTTAGAACTAAGACCCAACTTAACGGAAAACAGGTTTATGACGAATCTAGCTCAAAATAACTTACTAAATTATATTCCAGAGACAAACATTTAAATCTTTATTTAACTTATTAGGTATTATAAAAACCTTCGCTTTTATACGTACCTATGTCAAAATTAATAAGGAAAAAGCAACCCAAGCGTGGCCTAAGTTGCGACCTAAATACCTCGAGGCTCTAAGTTTAAAGCAACTCTATGTTACCTTAAATATATGTTATCCTGGTATTACAGGTGAATCTGCCGATAACTCCAAATAACAGAATGCAGCCCGTGACACTAGCACAACCTGATACTGAAATGCCGTCGATGTATGGAGAGACTGTTGTCACTGGATACGGTTCTGTGGTAATACAAAGCTATTGTTATAATAGTTATATAGGCTCATTCATTGTTTTACTATTTCTGTGGATACGTAACTGAAAATCTGTGTGTGAAGAAATAGATTTATTTAAAAGATTAAGTTCTAGTATATCAGCTAGCTAGTAAGCAATAATTATTTTCACTTCAATTTCTCTATTGTTTTGTGGAGCATCAATCTAGTATCTACTTCCGTGGGTACCAGGTAACCATGATTGAAAAGTGTTAGTCCGTAATCTATTTGGCACTTCGCCAAGGCCACCTAGTAGCAAAACCCATCATTATCTGCGAAAAAATCGTACATCTATCTATCTTTGTCACTCTAAATAGATGACAGTGGGTAGGAGGCCATTCACCCAACATTTCTTCGCAACGCGAACGCTATAGAGAAAGACAGTCTACTGTTTAAAAAGTTTCATTTCAATTTCAATAGAGTTCAAGAGACTCCAACAGACTTCTTCATATTGGTTGCACGTGTTGAGAGGACTAAGTGTTACGTTACTTCTAATCTAGTAGTACTAGGATATTAGAAACCAGTGAGAAGTTAAGTTAGTCTAATGAAGTTGCAAACTATTGACAGGTGACTGGACAAATCCGCGAAGGTGAAAATCAAGAGTTGCGACGGATGATTGTACGAGAGGTACCTAAAGCGGAATGTCGGCGTATCTACGGAAATGACTATCACTTGCAACACGACAACATTTGTCTGCAGAGCGTAATAAAAGGAGTTGCGTTGTGTGCTGTTAGTATTTTGATATAATAGTCATTGATATTATTAGTACCTACTTACCAACCAGATTGTTAAGATTATATACTGCCTGCAGCATCTCGGCAGAATCTGTCCTATCTCACTCTCTTATACTTATTTCTATTTTCTGTTTCCTTCGCTTTCTTTCGTAGCACTGGGGTTTCCACTGCGTTTTGTAATTGAATCTGTTTTGATTGGCTTTTGAGTTTACCAAATTCCTAGATGATACCTACCTTGACCGTGGAAAGTAACAGTAGTTTCAATGTTTTGGTACCAGGGTGACACAGGTGACCCGGCAGTACTTTTTAGTGGACTGAATCGTGCTGGCACACTTTACGGCATAGCGCTGTTTTCCGGAACTGAAGAATGCGCCTACAAATCCAAGCCAGGAGTATTTGCTAAGGTAATTTTTTAATAGAATAATATCTTCCCGTTTTTATTCATAATTTCTAATAATTTTAATTATACAAATATAAATCAGTGATGATGTTTCAAGTCAGTCTTCGACTACGATGTGTCTTTCAGTTTCTATGGTCTCTTTCAGTTTCTAACAGATACCTGAAATTGAAAATTTATGAATCATCAACTTTAATACTAGAAAAAGAGCTGTTAATATTTATTTAACTAAAAGAAAATGTTGCTTGGCCATCAGGCTAGTAAGCACTTTTATACTTGGGTGTCAACTATTTGGTAATAATTACTTCAGGGTAGTACATAGAAGAGTCAGGTATATATTAATACTAGGAGCTCATAACAAATGAGATGTAAACTGATTGGATCTATATTTTTCAGGTAGCCTACAGTCGAATATGGATAGACAAAGTGCTTGCAGACATGCCTGAAGCTGAACACGCGACCGACAGCGCCGACAGTACGGAAAATGTGATCCCACTCGACAATGACCTCCACCAGGACTAAACTTACTTGTTAAACTTAGTAAACAATTCGCTTATAATAAGTTTTTTATTTCAATTACAATTCATCAATGTTTAGTACGACTTTCATTCTTGATTTCAATACCACTACACAATGGTTGTTGATGGCTAACTTTGACATACAAACGTTTTTACTTCAGCATATCGTAATAAAAAAGTTCTTGAGATCTACGATACCATTGCTACAACAATACTATTTTATTGAAAAGAAACGTAAACGGCGCCTACAGAATTTGAATAGTGATAAATCAGCAACTGGCCACATGTAACGCGACGTTTAGTATAATCAGCCTTTTAATGTTCCCACTGCTGACTCAGGCCTCCTCTCTAGGAGAGGGAGTGGGCCGTAATCCACCACGCAGGCCCAGTACGGGTTGGTGAACGTCACAAGTCTTCAAATTTTTGGTTCTAGATCATGCCGGTTTCCTCACGATGTTTTCCTTTACCGTTTGAGAGCAGTGGTGATGAAATAAAATACACAAAGTAATGCGCCTGGCTGGGTTTGAACCCGCGACCTACAACTCGTAAGTCCGGGTCGTTATAACTCGGCCACCACTACTCACTCGACGTTTACGAGGAAGTATTACGGTCAGCTGGATGGATGCGAGACGCACAGGACCGGTCGTTATGGCGACACTTGGGGGAGGCCTATGTCCAACAGTCGACGTCTTTCGGCTGAAATAATGATGATGATGATGGTTACGGTATGCTTATTTGCTGCATTGGACAGTGTTCAATACCACAATAGAGTATTTCGTGACCAAAATATTTCATGGACCAAACGTTCAATAGTCAACTTTTCGACAAGATTCGTCCCCTAACTAACAACACCGCATAAGTCAATTTTACCTACTTTACAGCCCTGCGTTCAAAAATGAGGTTAGGGTTAACTCAAATGACGTCATCAGGGTAAATACGCTCTCATTTTTGAACGCGAACGTAGATTTCAACTGTCAATGCCAAACAACTGTTATTCCTGCCGCTTACACCAACCTACCCTGCTCGGAGTTAGAGTTAGTTGGGTTAACTCTAAGGTAGCTATTTAAGTTATAAAAGAATGGCCTTGGGTTACAACTCGAAGCATTTTAGAACGGTTAGAGTAACGACCCTACCCTACCCTGGTTATTTTTGAACATAGGGCTGGAAAAAAAAACTGTCTGGTGTTTAGAGGCCAGCCGAATTGGACGCTATCACTCCTTTTCGAATTATGGCTTCTGATTGGATGAAATCTATATCATGTGACCAATGGTTAGACGCGCAATGAGCAGCTCCATCTAAAGGCAATCAAATGTGAAAACCGCCAATTTTCGACTGGAACGATACCTATACATAGTGTGTAATCATGGATGCCAAGGAAGATTTGGATCGAAAAGGAAAGAAACAACGATGATAATGAAAGATGGGGAGTGTCATTTATTTAAGAATTCCTGACAGAGAACTTTAAGGGTTTACGGTCACAAGCGCGACTTCGACACTTTTAATGGAATGTGGTATCAACCGGCGACTATCCCTGTGTGCGCTATGCTAGTTCATCCAAGGACAACCCCCATTTAGTGAGAAACTATTGTGACATATGGAAAGCTAAGATATAGGTTGTTAATAATTTTTATCGATAATAAGGCAGGGGATGACTTGCACACTCAATAATGGGCCCCCAAAAACGGCCGCTAAAGTCCGGACGCGAAGAAGGAAGGATTTCGTACGTTGACCTGTTATTACCTGTCTCTGTCACTCCCGAGTAAATATACTACGAGTCTCGCTCACACAGATGCAATGGACGCCATTCTCAGGGATTGTAAACCTTTTACTCTATGTTCTTGTTTGCACGTATTAGTAGTAATAGTAATTAGGTGTAAATATAAAATAACACTTACTTTTTTAGGTACTTTTTTAGTTTTATAATTAGTTGCATTTTTGTTAACGTTTTACGGGAACACATTACGTTTAACTGAACAACGAACGCTGCAATCAACCTATTGTTTACTTAAAAAAGTAAACAATAGGTTAATTACACATTTTGGCACGAAGTGACGTAGCAACAAGAAGGCTACCTCTCCACTCTTCAAGCACATTAGGATATGCTCCTGAGGTGCTTGAGGAGAGGAGAGGTATACCAAGGCTATCAGGACAATCCCGGAAGTTCGGTCAATATCCCTATCAGCATCTCACTGGATTATAAGTACATCCTTCCACTGAGCACGTTTGCTCTTGTGAATCTCCATTCAAGCCAGGCATGAGAGAAATGGGAGCTCTGTTCCTCGTTAGTGTCACTAAGGCTGGCCAATAAAAGCAAGCTGGAAATAAAGAACAAAAATTAAAAAAATAATATTGTATACAATACAATATCTACTAGGAATCAATTTGCGAATAATTAAAACAGACATTAAACTTCACTAGAAGAAATGCCGCCAAAAGAAGAGTATTTTAAAACATCCATCAATTTACGTTTCGTTTCGTCTACGTAGTTTACTTTGTGGAAAGATGGTAGAACGGAACGTTAACGTCACAGTCATATGTCAATCTGTCAAATTAAATTATGCAAAATGCAACTGTCAAACAATAAATAGAGGTTATGTTTGGTTAAGGTAATATTTTTAGTTTTACGTAACTTTAAGCGGTTTTACGACGTAACTACTACGGTAGCCTGTAGTAATAGTAAATAATACTATTAAGTTTTGTCAGAAAATGAGTTCGCGTAAGTGTTTACTGTGACATTTAGTCTATTTTGGGACTGCAAATATTTAGGCCGATTTGTGTCCAAAGGTTAAGGTTTTGGATGTGATTTAACAGTTTGAGCGGTTAACGCTGACCCTCCTCGGTTCGTGACGCTCTGACATGGATGAACTGAAGCACAGAGCTGGTGAAAAACTCGAAGCATTGCATGTAAGTAACTCTTGCTAACCTATGATGTCCTGGTAGTTTCGCGCGAAAGTGCGTCGGTTATTCACGTCATTTTTTTTAGGGAACAGTTTAGAAATCGAAAGTTTACACAGAAGTCTATTTCAGACAGCTCATCCGTTTGTTTTTGTTATGACAATGAAATGTCATTGCCCTACTTTATCTGCTAATGACCATGGACTTATGTAATTACTTTGTTTTAGTCAGTCTAAACTAATCATCATCAATTTTAGTTTCATGACATCAGTTTATTTAAAATAAAGGCAGGAAATTCTATTATCTTCCTCTTCCACAAAACCACAAACCTACTTTTTAGGCATTCAAAGTTAATTTATTCTTTAAATGTATAAATGTATTTAACCTTTTGAGAACTGTAAATAAAGACACAATAGAAAGACAATGAGGGAGTAAACGCATTCAGAATCCAATCTAGTTACTATTTTTCATGTCACCCTTGTTACGAAAAATAGTTTTTCTATCTGTTAAAAGTTTTTTCTATAGCCCATACTAAAAAATTACCAATTACAATAAAATTTTATTAATAACTTAGGTAATAAATTACATAAAATAAAGTTGCAAAAGAAAAACTATTTTCTGCATATGGCTGCATTTTGGGCGAATCCAGTGAGATTAGCTGCCATTATTTGGTGTAGAGTAGTCTAATTCCTAATTCGGGGCATTATCAGTTTATTATTTTCCATAACACAATCACCTACATCCACTTTTTAGGTAGAACAATAGTTGGTCTGTGTACTCACAACTTGCCGAGTCTAATATTTTATGGCATTCAGGTAAAATGTACTTATGAGCTTGAGAGTGAAAACCAGCTTACATCTCACTCTTTTTACCAGCTCACTACATCTCACTCTTTCTGCCTATACTTTGTGTTATACCTATAAGCACTCAATTCACATGTATTTAATCAGGTAGCTGCCAAAACTGCCGCGGACAATGGAAAGTCCAGAGTTAGTGATGCCGTCCAGACTACAGTGGATGCTGTACAAAGGGTAATTATTTACTTAAGCATTATTTTTGGTCTGGTTTGTTAGATTTTTAGTTAAAAGCGAGTTAACTTGGAAAACTTCTGTAAGTGTTATTTTTCTATAAACTGAATGAAAACATAGTCATACATTATATTTTATAGACATGGCCTAAGTGCCTTAACCAATTAAGACCAAGTCTATGAAATATAATCAAAAAAAATTAGTAAAAAAAATATACATTCTGATAAAAATAATTTAAAAAAAACATCAACTATTTGGGAAGGGAAGAATTTTTCAAATCCATTCAAAATTAAATAAGTTAGGACCTTTCAAGTTTTATGGAAGGGAAAACTCGCCCAGCTGGGTCGAAGCCTACTGGGGTTATGGGTTCACTTCTGAAAGGAAAACCCAGCCTTGGAATGCAAGGCAATGAAGGAACTAGTAGTGGGTTTTAGTCAGTAAAATTCTGACATAAAGCCCTCCCGCTTCCCCCAGGGGGGGAGATGTCATTAGATGATTATCCAACTAAAAAAAAAGTAACAAAACAACCTTTCCTTAGCAGTTGGGTAAAAAAGAAAGAATGCATAAAAAATGACAGCCACACGCGATCCACTAGTACCAAATACTAACCGATACTGTATGCAGCCAACTAACGTCATGCCTACTTGACCGCTCATACAGATAGTAGACTAGAAAATGTGACGTCACTGCCATTTAATTACGCGCGTGGAAAAGAGATAGTGGTTCCTAGCACGCCCACACTCACTCAGCCAATATTTGAAATGATATTCCTGCTTCAATAAATAACCAATTTTGATGTTTTATATAAACATCGCTAAAAATTAAACAGCTGTTATCAAAATCGAAAAAAAAAATCGGTTATCGTGTGTGGGAAAGGAAGATAGGCCTTCGCTCACATAAATGGTCTATCTTATAAAAATCATTGACTGGGTACTACCAAGTACAAAAACGATTTTTCGTCTGTTCTATAATCAGCGTGACTTAATCCATTATACCCCAAAAAGCCGGCGTTCGAATAATATAAAGCTAGAACTACGTTAGACCGCCGCACACGTGTAACACGCCTGATTTGTACATAGAACGACGTCGCGTGGCGTGGATCAAACTCTACAAGTCTATAACAAAAAAATATAGCAAGTCTATAATATAGTTTCCATAAAAAAAATATACAGACCGATCGTCCGTCGGACCGGCGCGGCGTCCTGATCGGCGTGACTGGCACACGTGTGCACAGTGTAGTTCTAGCTTAAAATAATATTGGCATGTTGAAGCCTTACAATGTTTCCACTGCAGGGACTCAGGTCTCCTCTCTAGGAGAGAGAATGGGTCGTAATCCACCACGCCGGCCTAGTGCGGGTTGGTAAATGTCACTGGTTTTCAATTTTCTCGTGGCCTATTGCACAGCATCCAAGCATTATTTTCAGAATCGAAATAGCCTCAGATGACATTCAGCGATGATATTCATGTTGTTAAAGTTACATTTATCTATTAGTTACAATCTAATTAATAGAAAATCGGATCATTACGTCCACACATGGTATGCTACTAACAAAAAAACAATTTTACTTCATTATGATTTATTTTCGCACTGAAATAGTTCCATCTGATTCTTTGAATCCATCCAAGAGGTAACTTCTACTTAAAAGGCGTTTCTTACTAGACTGCTTCATAACTTGCTTACTCATCATTTGTATACCATGCTACAGATCCGCGACGCATTCCACAGCGTCTGGCACCACGAGCTGATCGCGGAGGGTCGCGAGCGCGCAGCAGCATGGACCAGGGAGGCAGTGCGCCGCGTCCGCGAGGGCGCGCTGCCGCTGTCGCCCGTGTTGCTGTACGAGGAGCTGGTGGCATTGTGGCATGATAGAGGTTAGTACAGCGTGACCAGGGAAGCAGTAAGGTGAGGGGGTGGAGTCCTTGTCGTCTGTGTTGCTGTACGAAGAGCTGGTGGCATGGTGATATGACAGAGGTTAGCACAGCGTGGACCAAGTTGGCAGTAAGATGAGGGGGTGCAATCCTTGTAGCTCGAGTTGCTATACGAGGTGCTGGTGAACTTGTGGCATGAGAGGGCCCGAGGCTGTTAAACCAAATAGAGCTGCTTTTCCGGTACGCAGAAAAGTTTGCAAGAGCAAGCGATGTAGCCTCAAAATTCTAGTTCTCCAGTTTTAGAAAGTTTGATACCATGTTAAAATAAGTGATAATACGTTTGGCAAAAGCTATTCTAAAATATGTTTAAAAATATATAATATCCTAGATCTCATAAACTATTTACAGATTATAGATAATTCAAATTATGTAAATATTTTGGATGTGTCTTTTTCTAGTATGGCGTCGCGGCATGCTGATTTTTGTGTGCGGCGTGGTAGCAGGCGGAAGCGCGGGCGTGCTTATAGGACTGAAGGTAGCGCGCCGCGTGCCCGGCGGCCCGCACGCCCGCGCCCTGCACTCGCAGGCGGACCAGTCTGTTATCCTGGTAGAGGACGCCGTGGCACCTGGTAATACTTAGAGCTGGTTATTTAGACTTTCACATAAAAATACTAAAATAGTAGATTATTTGACTAGAGGATAAAGCAGTGTCATAGAGTAGCGGGATGTTGAATCCTATGTTTTAAATTTCTGGTTGCTAAGTTTTAATCCCGAACGCAGTGAGAGGTTTATATAATTAACTCCCGAGCATTGCGAGGGAGCTAATATAGAAACCTGAGTGAAGTGAGTAATCAAGACGCACAAGACAAAGACAGATTTATCCCCGTGTTGGATACTCTATTTTTGACACCTTCTGTGAGATAATCAAAAAACAATATACTGAAACAAATCATTATCGAGTAGGTGGTGTAAAATAATGGTTTAGCGCTAAAAGAGTTAACAGATCAACACGGTTAAATGATAAATGATAATATATTTATTTTGCAAATAGGTTTAAAAAAACACTTTTACACGTCAATTTTTTTTTCGTTTTTTTAAACTAGATGAGGCCGGCTTTGTTTCCTAGCTGAGTACCCTAAGAGGAAACACCGAAACAAACTCAGGGGTCAAAGTCTCTTTTAAAGTCCATACAATAAATATGTAATGGTCAAATCACATGAGAACCATGCAGGTTTGTCTGAGATGGTCTTTTGACGAAAGAACTATACAGTTGGTTGAGCGATTGGCTGTTGTGCTGCGTGTCGCTGGTTCGATTCTCGCACGGAACAAGCATTTGTAAGGCCTACAGATAGTTGTCACGGGTCCGATAAAACTGTATTTTGAGGTCATATGTGTGTAAACGTAATTCCTAATGTAAGGCAAAATTTTATTTAAAAAAGTGCGAGTCGGGTCCGAGTGAGGGTTCTGTACAAACTTACTTATGAAAACAGTTCAGTTCCCGAATTACGAAGATTTTTCCAAATCGCACAAAATTTTCTTTATTGTGACGTAACTACACAGTTTTCAGATTTTTCCTATTCTTGTGCTATGAGACCTTGCTTCCTACCAAATATCAGAATTCTAGGTCAACGGGAAGTACCCTATGAATTTTGATTCCCTTGACATATATCCGTATATTTTTTTTCGTTAACCTATAAGTTTGATTTTTTCACGGCTTCAAGAGACCGCAGACCTGAATATATAGTTTAGTTAATTTTAACTCGATACCTCCACACGTTCCCGAGATAAAGGGTCTTAACAGACAGACGGACGGACAAAAAAGTCCTGATCCTATAAGGGTTCCGTTTTTCCTTTTGAGGTACGGAATCCTAAAAAGCAATAGGTAAATAATATTGTTTCGTTTCTGTCAAACTTTCGAAGATTAGACCAGCCTGATACGATACATATAATACATTGTTGTGGGGGTGAGCTCGCGCACTTTTCCGCACAAGTGCGCGAGCTCAAAAGCGGTAGGACAAGAGTGGGTTTTCGAGCAAGTCTATTGAGAAATAATTTTTAAATTCTATATTTTGAAGAAAAATAACCACGGGAGTTAAAAATATATTTTTATTCTTTTTAAATTTTGCAGGTGCTGGTGCGGGTGAGGTGTTAGTCCGTGTGCAAGCCTTCAGTATCTGCACCGTAGACCGCGGCGCGCTCCGCGGGCGCGCGCACTTATTGCGCTCGCTCATATACCGCGGACACGTCACCGTGGGGAGAGGGTTCGCGGGTAAGCTCCTGCTTGATTATGGTAGCCTGGTAGTTGTTCGGTGAATAAATGATAAATTATATTTATTTTGCAAATGTGTAGGTTTTAAAAAACACATTTTGCTGACTTTTGGTCTAAGAGCTGACTTTTGAGGTGACTTTTGTAATTTTTTACCCAACATGTGATTGTTCAATTGCGCGCACCACATGTCGTCTTCATATGCCCAGTGACATTTTGTCAAAAGTCACGGTGACCAAAGTCACTAGTGGCCTTGACTACTATGCCGGAGGTCGTGGGTTCGATTCCCACCCAAACCAAATTAATGTTTGTGTGATGAGCACGATCATTTGTTTTGTGTCTGGGTGTAATTTATGAGTTGTCATTGTTGTTGATATACTACTCTGTCAAGAAAGTACCGGGAAAAGATCAATAATACACAAAATGTCTGTTATTCATCCAAATTTATTTTATCACCTTCAAAGTATGCTCCTTTAGAAACGATACACTTGCGCCAACGAATAATCCATTCATCAAAACATTTTTTAAACGCTGCTTCCGGAATTGAGTTCAGTTCTCGCCGCGAATTCTCCTTTATTCGATTGAAAACGGGTGCCACGAAGTGGTAATTTGAGTTTAGGAAAAAGAAAAAAAAATGGTGGTTGCTGGATGGTATTTGTTGAGTGTTTGGTCAAAAATTCGTTCACAATGATAGCCTTGTGCGAAGGCGCATTGTCGTGGTGCAAAATCCAAGAATTTTCTTTCCACAAATCTGGCCTTTTTCGTCGAATTCGCTCTCTTAAACGCCGCATAACGCTCAAATAATATTCTTTATTTACCGTTAGACCTTCCGGTAAGAATTCAGAGTGCACAACACCGCGATAGTCAAAGAAAACAGTCAACATGACTTTGAGTTTTGATCGACTTTGGCGTGGTTTTTTCGGTTTCGGTTCAGTTGGAAGGCGCCACTCCGAAGCTTGTTGACTAGTTTGCATGTCAAACTCGTAAACCCACGTCTCGTCACCAGTAACAATGCGTTTCATGAATGTTGGGTCCAAACTGACTCGTTCTAGCATGTCCTCAGCGACTTTCATGCGATTGAGTTTTTGGAGAAAATTCAGATCTTTTGGGACTAGCCGAGCAGCAACATGTTTCATACCCAAATGATTAGTTAAAATGGTACGGATCGACTCGTGAGATACAGAAAGTTCGGCGGCTATCTCTCTCAGAGTTGAATGGGGATTTTCAGTCACTATTTTCTTCACTTTTGCGATGTTAACTTCAGTTGCAGACGTTGACGGCCTACCAGAGCGAGGCAAATCTTCCATCACATCTCGACCGCTTTTGAACGCTTTGAACCACTCATAAGCACGAGTTTTTGATAAAGTTGATTCACCGTAAGCCTTCTGTAACATTTTCAGTGACTCCGAACACGAAATTCCATTGGCGATGCAAAATTTAAGACAAATTCTTTGTTCGATATTTTTGTCCATTATGAAATTCGCAATACATACTATATATGATATTACTAAAACCAGCACTGTATTTAATATAAATAACAGATGCAACTCAAACTCCGCGCCAAAATGGAAAACAGTTGTGCCAATCTAACAACTACAAAAAAAATTGAATTTGGAACCATAAACAAATCATCCATTCGCGATACTTTTTTGACTGAATGTAATATGTTTAGGTAGTTGTCTAGTACTCATACCACCAGCTCTGCTTAGTTTGGGACTAGATAAAGTTATGTGAAAATTGTAGAATATTATAATTATATTACACTAGCTTCTGCATTCTGGTTTCGCACGCGTGAATGTAGGTTTCTTTGAACAAATTTTGGAAAATCCTCTTTTAGTGCTCACCAACGTCATAAAAGAAAGCTTTGTTGAAAATTTCAAGTCTCTTCAAAAACATAGGACTTTCATACAAACTTCCAAACCCCGTTTTACCCCCTTGTAACTCGAAACTCTACCCGAGTTTCGAGTTACACCCTATAAGAAAACTACCTGCCAAATTTTAAGTATGTTACAGTTTCTGAGATGTCGTGATTAATCAGTGAGTGGTTCTCTTTTATATGTATAGATTACATATATTTTACACGTCAATTTAAACTAGATGAGGCCGATGTTTCCTAGCTGACTACCCTAAGAAGAAACACCGAAACAATCTCAGAGGTCAAAATCTCTTTTAAAGTCCACACAGCAAACATGTAATGGTCAAATCTTATGAAAACCATGCTTGGTGTCTGAAATGGTCTTAGAAAAGAACCACACAGATTTGAGTGGACCTGTCCAGTCAGTGCAAGCATTTGTCAGTATTCGTGTAGCTCAGAGCTTTGTGTTGTTTCAATATCATAGTATTTGATATAAACTAGTGCTTGACTGCGTACCCACCTGATGGTAATCAGTGATGCAATCGTTAATGGTGAGGCGCACTAGTTTATTAAGAGCCTATTCACTTTAGCCTTGAGGACTCCCAATTTATAATCGAAAAAAAAACTTGGTTGCATTATTTAGTTACACAGGCTTAAAAACTTATTACAAAACAATACGACCGGTTCTAACGGGGTGTCCTGCGTAAGCGACGAATACGACGTGACGCGACGCTGCGGACGCGACGAACGCGATTAAAAAAAAGCTCAAAAGCTTATCCTGCTTGTGGCCTATATAGCAGCTTGCAGCGAGATGCAACGTAACGCGTAGTTTTAAGGGTGACCAGGCGTGAAACCACGAACTACGAAATAAGTCACCAAAAAGTTCCAAATGACTTAAATTTTCCGAACACCGACTTTTAATTTTACACTTTTTTGTTGTGGTACCCTCAGCCAAACCTAAATAGTGTGCAAGTTCTATAGTAAGTTACTTATAGAAGATTTGAAGAGCTCCCTCGATTTCTCCGCGATCCCATCATCAGATTCTGACTTTGATGACCATAGGAACATCTTAAATGTCCAAGAATCCTTTAAAAAAGATAATACATTTTTATACAAGTGGAGAAAGTTTGTCATTGCGACCGAGGCGGAGTTCGCCCGAGCCGCAGGCGGGAGTGGTATAGAGCTGAGCATTGTATCAAACGACGTTTTTCAATACACTTATGAAGAAATAAATAAATGGGCATTTGACTGTGCGGTGCCAACCTGATACGATAAATAGAATAAATTGTGGCGGGGATGATCTCGCGCATTTTTCCGCACTAGTGCGAAAAACAGTCAATTGCGTGCCCAAAAGTGGTAGGGCTAGGAGCGGGATTACGTGTACGAACATTGAAAAAGAATTTTCTAAACCGGTCCAATGCGAGTGATCAGGGAACGTACATAATAAAAACATAGATTCTGATAAATAGAGAACCTGTTTTTTCGAAGTCGGATTAGAAACATTTAATTCATCCAAAAAATCCAACTTCAGTTGAAAAGCTAACCATAATGAGGTCTGATGTTTTTCCAGGCGTGGTACTAGATGTCGGTCAAGGTGTGACGGACTTAGAAATGGGTGATGAAGTATGGGGATGCGTCTCAGAATGGAGCGGTGGTGCTGCCACTGAACTGCTAACTATACGCAGGTACGTTTAACTTCTTGAGGTCTATGCTAGCCTGGTAACGAACCAGCGACATTGTATGATGGCCTCTGTACTGACAGCTCACAAATGATAAAATTACAGTTATTGGCTTCATATAAATATAGTTTTAAAGACTACATCGCCAAAACGTGCAAATTTTACGATCTATGTACGTTTAACTTCTTGAAGGTTTATGCTAGCTTGGTAGCAAACCAGCGGTATTGGATGATGGCGTCTGTGGCAGCTAACAAATTATAAAATTACACTTTATCGATTTCACAAATATAGTTCTCGAAGAGAGTACATCGTCTTAATAACGAAAATAAATGTTACGATCCATATTTACGGTCAACTTCTTGAAGGTCTATGCAAGCCTGGTAGCGAACCAGCGGTATAATTGTATGATGGCGTCTGTGGACAACTTACAGACGTTGAAGTACGTTTACCTAGAACTTGAAGTAATTCATTCACTCTTGACTTAAGACCTATCAAGAAACTGACTCTGAATTAAAAAAATTGCTATTAATATCTCTTTGTTCTCTTAGTACCCGAGTGAGCAAGCGTCCCCGCAACCTGGCAGCTGATACAGCTGCGTCCTTGCCCTGGGCGGGGGGCGAAGCCCTAATAGCTCTCCGCAACCTCTCCTACACTCCTGAGAACTGCAAAGGAAAACGGTAAGCGCTTACAATGTTTAAATCCTGACTACAATCAAAGTAATGAAGAAAGTGCTAGAAAATAGAACCTGTCAAACTCCGTTTATATTTTCTATACACAGACAGAGAGATTATGCCTTATTATGAGATAGCGATAGTTATGCAAAAGAGATAGTGATATATTTCTGTCTCGTTTACTTTTACTATTGGTTCTTTATGCGAGTTTCACTTGACACACACTCGTCTTTCTTCGTTTCTCGTACAAACTTGACCTACAGTTACCAGGCTTTCATATTGCTAACGCGTGGTGTTGCAGCGTGGCAGTGTGTGGTGCGGCGAGCGGCGAAGGCTGCGCGCTCGTGCAGCTGCTGAGCACGTGGGGCGTGCACGTCACTGTTGTCGCGCCCAGGCATGCCGCGCTCACCTTGAAGGACTTGGGTAATACTTATTTCATTATTGTAGCGGCAGTGCTCCGTCCGCGCAGGGCAGACTTCCTCCGTATGCTCCACTGTGTTCCGGGTAATACGCGCAATGGTGACGCTCGCGCTCGGACGTTTCCTTCGCCTGATCCGGTGCAGGTATCTGCCGAACTTACCATGTCCAGTGAGGACCTGGGTCAGGTGAAGACGTCTTGGCGTCCCTTTAGTCACTCGTGAAAGAGGGGACTTACTGCCGCGATTGAGCGGTCTTAAAATTTGGAATACCATGAGAGATATAAGTATTTAGAATTCAGATTTTCTGAATGTGAAAATTTGTAGAGAATAATAATTAAAAAATAATAATATACTACCCTATTACTGCTGCGTCCGCATAATTTTCGTTAGAACAAAAGTTACATAAGGTTAATATAGTGCAACCTCAAATCGAAGATACGTAGGGCGATACTTATAAGTAAAATGAACCTTTGCCTAGCAGTGGAACATAATAGGCTAACTAGAAATATAATAGTACAATTTTTTAGAATATAAATAACGTATTACGTCTCACGGTACCAGGAGCGCAGGACTTCGTGGATATCGAGGGTAACCGCGAGACGGGCACGTGGACGAGCCTGGAGGCTCGCGCGAAACGCACGGGCCCCTGGGACGCAGTACTGGCCTGCGCTGCTGCAGAGGTGCCACCGCTCACGCTCGCCAACAAACCTGCTCTGCTCAAGTATGTAACCTTAGTAGTTTTGTTTTAGAATAACGAATATCTATTTGTAGGAACCCGCTAAATTAACTATGTATTGTTTTTCATTATTATGAAATGTTGAGAGTCACGATAAATAGCCGGTTCAGCCATTTTTATTGTTTTTGAAATTAATAATAAAGGTCAATAAATATAGGTGAAGCAACGACTGCTGAAAAAAAACGTACCATACGATTGAATGATCTAATTATTACTTAGGGCATACTAAAAGTTTCTGGATTCTGGTAAATAAGACTACGAAGTTTTTCAAAGTATATTCCTTGGCAATTAATGGATTTTTGCATTCGTTGAAACTACTGTACAAAGCTGTTGGACCAGTCTTCTTTAAGGACTTCTTCAATGGCTTTATGGAACACATTCACCTCTGATTCAGGGCTCGTAAAACGTGTGCCTCTAACGTTATACGCAAATACTAGAGAGTCGTATCGTCAATTCCGTGGTCTGTGTTTAAAGTAGGTACTGTAGTTATTTGACAGAATAACCTAGCAAACGGACGTGACACGTAAAGGATTCTAAAACAAAATCAAATATAATATAACTGCATCTTAGCGAGCTATTTGTTTTAGGTAGTATTTCGTTAAGTAAAATCTCAACTCCCCACCAGGGCGACAGCGCCGCGCAGAGCTTTCCTAGACCTGCGACCGAGCCTGCTGATCACCGACCGACTGCCGACACCTTTCGCCATCTTGTTCGCCACTACATTCTACACTTACAGGGTCTTTAGAGTGAGTTCAAGTTTTGAATATTTTTTATTAATTTAGTTCTCAGACTGCTGAACAACAATAATTGAAACAAGTTTAATGAATTGATGCTGAAGTAAAAATAAAATAATTAAATTGAAAAAAAAATATATATGTTTCTGAGCCCATAATCAACATGTCTCTAACGCTTCAGCTGACTTGATGTTAAGAATCTGAAAAACCTTAGCAAATAATCTCATTGTGAAGACAGTATTGTAAGACCTTTTTTGGGAATTTCATAATAAAATAATAAACTATGCTCCAATTTCTGATTTCAGCATTTGAACTTCAGTATTTTTCAACTTTACTTAAAGGGGTGACCAGACGGTTGCAAACTAGCGCTCCAACCAAGGTGACCTTGGTTTATGTGTTTGGTTTGTGTTGCGGCTACATGGATGTAAACCACGCGCCAACACATTCGGTGGTTGGGAAAACGCGCCTCCCAACCAAGGACGTTGAAGATTACAACTGTTGTCTACACGGGTTGAAACTAACAAGGTCACCTTGGCTGGAACGTTGGTTTGCAACTATCTGGTCATCCCTTTAGCCTAAAAATCTGTCAAAATTTAGCATTAAAGTAAGGTTTGAGACGTTCTTACTCAAAATACGCAATTCATAAACCCATATTTATAACCCACCTGTGTTCCTTCAGTTGCCTTTTGCATCCCAAGACCATGGTAACTTTTTCGAACAATCCCACAGCTCAGTATTAGAATTTCTTAAATCATTTTTGAATGTATTCGTGTTTACAGTGGCTGCTAGGCTGCGGCTCCAACACCGACTGGCTTGAAGACAGGTTCAGACTAAGAGACGGGCTGGACACGCTCACCAAGCTTGTCGACCGCGGAGCGATGGCGCCCATACTTGATAAGGTGAGAACTACGAGTACCCTCATACCTGGCACATTGTTGTCACGCAGTTAGCGTGACCAACAGTGGCCAGACGAGGTACACCATAAAGTGGCATTCATTTTTAACCGACTTCTAAAAAAGGAGGAGGTTCTCAATTCGGACGTTTGTATTTTTTTTTTAATGTTTGTTCGCTTATAACTTCGTCGCTTGCCAACCGAATTGAAAAGTTCTTTGTTTGTTGGAAAGGGTATACTTTCCAAATGGTCCCATAGTCACCAAGTTGGAACCTGATGATGGAATCTTGGCGAAATCGAGGGAACTCCTTAGTGAAGTCGGTTATTTTTTTTTTTGTAAAAAGTTTTTATTATCTTATATCGCCATAGTAACACAGCTGTATTAAAACCAGAAGTTGTATTTCCATTTTACGCAGAGTCGCGATAGGGTAGTTGCGTCTTTTTAATTCAGTCAATCAAACTGGAAGGCTTATGAATTAAAACCCATTTTTGCTTCTTCATACCTCAACTGGTTGACAGAATAGTGCATTTTGATACAAGTGAATATAGCTTTTTTTTTTTGCAACCGAAGCGAAATTCGCACGAACCGTACACAAGAGCGTTATGGAGTCGAGTGCGCAGTGACTTTCTACTTGTATCAGACGACGTTTTTCAATACACTTATGAAAATATAAATAAACGGTGGTTGAGGTGCATCACGCTTAGCGCCCAGCCGTGATAAATGTAATTAATTGTGGCGGGGGCGAGCGCACGCACTTTTCCGCACTAGTGCGAAAAACAGTCTATTGCGTGCCAAAAAGCAGTGGGATAAGAGAGCATTTGACAAAATGTATCTTAATTGACGATAATAAACATACTTGAACCATTTTGTATAGTGAATAGATCTCTCTCGATGCTTTAACGACGCTTCGACTGTCACGTTGGTCCTCTGCCCTCATTTCTCCAGCAGAGGGATGATGAAGACCTCTCTTAATATTCACATTTCATTGCAGGTATACCTCCCACAAGAGTTCGAGAGCGCTCTCGCTCACGCGTGCAGCGACGACGCGATAGGTACCACAGTCATTCGATTCCCTTAATACTAACCCACATCTTAGTACTTTATGCCATCCTGGTACGCAAGTCTTTGGCAGTACAACTAATAATTACAAGGGAATCGTGTATCTCGATGACTATATTATTTTGAATATTGTACTATTTCTTTTTAATTCAGAATTCGAGACATTTAATCAAGGGAAAACAAAATCTATTCCAAACTCGATATTGGACTCTATCGAGTTGCCATTGTAAGCCATACTTTTAGGACCTTTATACAAATGGTCCTTTAAAAATCAACTTAAAATATACGAAGCTAAAGTTCATATTTGCGTTGGTGGTGATTGTTTTAAATTATCTCGAATTATGAATTAAAAGTTCTTGTTAGGGCTTCATTTAGCCGCACGGCCATGGCATATCCTTTATTTCGCAGAGCTAAGAACGGTTTTCTTAAGTCAGGTGTTACTATTACTACTGACTTGCGTTTCACAACTCGCATGGTTGACCATAAAGAGAAATAATTAAAAAATGAGGTAGTTGAAAATCCAATCATAAGTATTATGTCTTAAGATTCAATTTTCAAATAACTATATTTTGAGTTATTTCTCTTTATGATAGAGTGGGTAAATTGTTCAAGCACAGGGTACTAGACAAAATAAATCTCCTTTGTCCACCTAGGCGGGTTATCGCTCAAGTATTAGCACAAATCGTTAAAAAATTGGTTCCTGAGTAATAATGGTTCATGCCTGGCAGTGTGCTTCTTCAGATTCAGGATGTGCCTCGTCAACCAAATCGCCAAAATACGTGGGCCCTTAATCTGTATTACCAGGATCGCAGAAACTTTAAGATGCAAAAAAGGATTTGAACACAATGTTCCTATGGAATGCTGTTCCTAATTTTTGAAATAAATTTATTGTAATCGGCATTTTTTTTTAGATTGTTGATCGATTTACAAGATCAATAATCATCATTAAATTAAATAAGTCAACTTCATTTCGCATCATAATGAAAATATGGAATTGAAACTATTATTTTTAAGTTTTTCTTAGATATTTTTTTATCTCCCAAAATAAATTGGTATTTTAGAATTAATACCAAGCACAAAAAAGTAGTCATATCATTTTAAAAATGTATTGTTAATTTTAAGTATTTTTATTGCTGTTTATATGGCAGCCCAAGAATCGCACAAAAGTGTTGCCACTTGTGAAAATTAAAAAAAAATACTGTTCATGTTTATTTTTTAAATAACTATATCATTTGTTAATTGTTTAAGAATTAATTTGTCTTTTAACCGCTTACGTCGGATATATCCGACAAACACTGTCGCGTTTATTCCACCAGGGTCGCATATCCACGACCAAATACTCCATCTCGTCAGCTCTCCTGTCACCTATGGGGATTGGGGAGCTAAACGAGATGGAGTACCCAGTCGCGATCACACGTCCTTGGCGAATAAGACAGGTAAACACTCGTCGGACAATCTGACAAAGTGGTTAAAGAGTTAATAATTTAATAGTTGGCGTGGAAATAAATCTGTACCTATTAGTGTTGTCGCACATGGGCCACATGCCACAGCCACAAACGCCACCCCGAGAAGCTAGAAGCGGCCACAAAGGAAGCTGAGGCGCGCGACAGCCACTTGTGGCCGGTGGCTGCTACTTTTTTTTTAACCTGAAATGAAACTACGCGTATGAGTTTCATAATTAATTCTGACGAAGAAGGTTTAAATGCGCGAGTGGCGTGTGACGGCGGCATTTAGTGGCCAGTGCGGGCCACAAGAAGCGAGCAGCGGCGGTTAGCAGCGTGTGGCGGCCACCGGCGTCAACCGTGTGCGGCGAGTCCATATAAAATGTATGAAAGCTACAGGAAACATGCCGGTGGCGGCGTTTTGTGGTTGTGGCCGGTGGCTCGAACCTATACCCACCAGGAGTCACAACATCACAAGACTGTAAAATATAAAAAGATCTGTAAATAATGTAAATAAAGTAACTAAATCATATAGGTGCTCAAAACAAATGTATATAGACAGATTTTGTATTCAATTTATTGAAATCTAAACTTTATACAGTTGCCATAACGCATAATTTACTATATTTGCATTCGCTGTGAACCAGTCAAACTGCTTTTTACACAAACGTACTGTTTTGATAGTACAATACACGTTGTGAGGTGTTTATCTTAATTACTAATTGGCGAACCCAGGTAGGCCGCTGCAAACTCAACTTGGCAAAATGGGGTTTTATAGACCCATCGAATACTCAATGTGAGTGCGGAGTTCCTGTTCAAAACATGAGCCACATGTTGGAATGCCCCAAGTGTCCGTATACCTGCACTTTGGAGATACTGCTATTAATGTAGCCACCTATTGGGCCCAAAAAGTTTTACGAGTTTACCATCGAATCGAAAAGAAGAAGATCTTAATTACTTTATTATTTACTAGCTTTTGCCCGCGACTTCTTTCGCGTAGAAGTCGAAAATGGTTTTATTAGGTTTTTTGAGATACGAAAATATGAAATATTATTTATTATCTTCGTCGTGTGTGGTAGTCCATTGAATTGTATGGCGAGTAATATTGTATCTTAAGATAAAATATTATAGTATCTTAGCCGCGTGCAGCGCCCCTTAGTGAACTCCACTGCGGGTGACGTAACCTACGACAAACTTATTATTTGCGGTTGGTACAGTAATCGGGTCTAGGGATCGAACCGCAAAATTAAGTTGGTTTTTTATTGTTTATACTTTGTTAATCACATTTTTGGGTTCGGTGTCGGTCTAGTAACACCCCCTGCTATTTATTTTTTTGATATTTTCAACGTACAGAATTTTCACTTCTACAGATTTATTATAAGTATTAGAGATATTAGAAAAAGATGATACATCACACTAATATTATTAAAAAAGTGAAAGTTTATGAGTGTATGTTTGTTTTTCCTTGACGCTCGAACGGCTGAACAGATCTGGATGAAATTTGGCACAAGAGTAGACCATATCTTGGAATAGCACATAGGGTTCTTTTATGCCGGGAACATTTTCCTTTGTTATAATTTTCTAATAACACGCGGGTAGAGCCACTGGCTTGCCCGCAGAACAGATGGTCGATGGGGCCGAAAGGTTCTGGAGTGGCGACCACATACCGGAAGACGCAGCGTTGGAAGGCCTCCCACAAGGTGTACCGATGACCTGGTGAGAGTCGCGGGAATCCAATGGATGGGAGACTCGCAGGACCTTGGGGGAGGCCTGTGTCCAACAGTGGACGTCTTTCGGTTGAAATGATGATGAAGAAAGCCACTGGCAGAAGCTAGTCAAATGTAGTACTTTTTTTGAGTTGGGAAATCATTCATTGTCATCTTGCGCTCCAGGGTGAAACGAGAGGGCGTGTCGGATTTACTGAGTAAAACCTACCTTTGTCCTTCAGGTGCCCGTTGCGTTCTAGAGGCCACGGTCACTCTTTCAAAAGATCTAGGCATCGTCCCTGCTGGCCTCTTTAGTTTTGATGACATCTATTTGAGGTGCGCGTGGAACACTACGCGCCTTCGTCTCGGGCTTTAGACCTTACGGACGAGCTACCCATTGCTCGTCGTCTGCAAGGTACAACTTTAACTAATCTTGATTGTACTATCAAAATAGAACTTTCATTATAACGGGTAACAAAACAAAAACTTATTGAAACAAAGTAAAAATTTTACTTCAATATAAAAATGAAATAAAAAAAATTCATGGATGTGTCCACCATTCTCTTTAATTTAAGAGAAGAAAAAATTTGACGATCGTTAACAAATACTTGTTTATTTAATATTTAAGATGTGCCATTTATATTGTTAGTTAATGATTATCAATATCGATAAATCTGATATCTTTTATTTCGTCTTCTCTCGCTCTAGGCCGGACCGTGAGGGCCTGTCAAACTTTTTCTGGCTAAAACTACACCTATGTTCCTTCTATGCCTTGTGTTCCAGGACCTCGGGTTTCTCTTTCGGAAGTCAATCCGTGGCCACAGTAGGCTTCGGCCCTGATGGGTTCCTACGGTTTTGCGCTGAAATCTCTTTTAGGCGAGTGTGGAACACTATGCGCCGTTGATGACTCGGGCTCGGTCCGGGCGGTTATCAGACGGCCGTATGGCGAGCTAGCCGTTGCTCGTCGTCCGCAAGCCGACGCCTACGGTGGCTTAAAATTGGGGTCTAGATCCCGGCCGGCGGCTGGCCCGTGAGGACGTCCGTTCCCTCGCGCTTGCGGCCGCCTCCTTCGTTAGCATGAGGCGACCTGCCGTATCTCCTCGCTCCGGTTCATGGCCTGTACCTGGGCCCGGCGCGAGAGGTCGCTGCCGCCGATAGCCCTCACGATGATACGGCGGTACTTCACCCAAGCGGGGAAATCTAATATCTATACGAGCTTCTTTTTTTTTGAGGTTGGAAATTATCGAATAGCTCGTTTTGCTCAGGGTGGAGCGAGAAAGAGTCAGATATTTACTGACTAAAATCTACCTTTTTCTTCAGTCGTTTTGTTTCGTTTGAATTTCAGAGCTACATTGACTTCTAAACAATCTGCAGCCCTAGTAAGCCAGAATTGTAGTCTGCCTCAGTTTTATCGATATCGATATTTCATTGGCATCGGAATTGTACCTAACTGTTGACACAAATATATTGTAACTTTCACATGCTTCAGAAATAGATCTAACCCAAAATGTGGGTGTTTGAATCTGAAAACTATTGTTTTAAAAATAAGGTTCAATTTTCAAATACTCTCTTTTTTGAGTTACGTCTCTTTTTGATTAAGCACGCGAATATTGTATTGTAACGACCTCAATAACTCGTCCAAAGCTAGATAGGAAACTAACTTAAATTGTAATGTAGATAGATAAATGTTATTTTAAAATATAAATGTTGTTTAATATATATTTTTTGTATTTTATTTCTTGTTCCCCCCTTTCTTATTGCTTTTCGTATCGTTCAATTTTTGTTGCGAGTCTCGCTTCAGTACACACGCACGTCACTCATTGCTAACCATATTGGATCAGCCCCCCTAGCTAAGTTACAACCATTTCTTTTAAATTGTCTTTCGTCGAACTCCTTGTGTCCTGGTACTAGTACCGCCACTATGATGTGCCACGCCTCCGATTCCTTTGTTCTGACGTCATCTCAACGCTCAGTCACGTGGTCAGAACAAAGGAATAGGAGACGTGGCACATCATAGTGGCGCTACTAGTAACTACTTTAGTTAAAAAATGCAAAAGGTTTTTTACATTATGAGATTATAGGACTACTTTCGAGATCAGAGAGCTATCGGTCCACATTGATTATTTTAGGTCATCATCATCTTCCTGCCCTTGTCCCATCTTATTTGGCGTCGGCGCAATACGTTTTTTTCTTCCGTCCTATCCTGTCAACCGTCATACTATCACTAAGTTCCTTTTCTTTCATATCACTGTTCACACAATCCATCCATCTTTTCTTTGGCCTCCCTCTCCCTCTCCACCCATCCACATGTACACTCATAACTCTTTTAGTAACATTTTAGGTGTTTCTAAATAATATAAATGAAACGAACGTGTCATTAAACTTTTTATCTTCATAAATTCAGTCACTTCGTTTTATTGAGCATCAAGCTACAGACACTAACAGACAGAATTGATCACAATTACCAAACCTGGTGGTACAGATACCGGCACGAATCTTGAGCGCTCGGCGAAAAAGTGGGGATCGCATTGCGCATCATACACATCGGCGAGCCAATCACTGTACAAGGATTGCAATACCCGCCCCCGCGTTTCACTTCATTCCACTAAAGAGACCCGATATTTCACTTTTGCGCAAGTGGAAGTCAGCGCTCAAGATCCATGCCGGTATGTGCATCAACAGTTACAATTAAAGATATTTGATCAATAATCAAGTTTATTTATTTTTTATTGTTATACAGAGGAAAAAACAAACGGCTATACAATACAAAATATAGATCACAGAGGTACGCAAAATATATTTATCTAACAATATTGTAGACCACAACAAAGTTCATAGATTAGCTGTAGGATACATAAATAATATCACTAGGATGACAATAATGAAAAAAATAACTTATACGGCCAAATCCGGCCCGCCCAGTGCCATCAATCCGGCCCGCGACAACCTTATTCACATGATACAAGTTAAAGAAGAAAACAGAATAATAATTACTCGATTTTATTTATTTGCAAGGTAAACTTAACGACAGAAATTATGACGCATAAAACTATATTCGTAACTAATAAATAATTGAACAATAAAACTAAAGAGACAAAGAGATTTATGTGATTGTGATTTACCAATAATATAAAAGAGATTTAAGATGCTCATCGGTTAATTTTATTTAGAATCTAAATTAAGAAGTTCATACATAGTATCACTACTCGCCACTAGATGTCGTTAAGTTTCACAATACACAATAGTAACTGAAATGCAAAAAACGTGTTTATTAGTCTAGAAATAAAGCTAAGGACAGAAAAATTAAAATGATTTCGGCCTTTAGAACATAATTATTGAAAAATTCATTATGGCCCTAAGGCTTCAAAGTTTGGACACCCCAGCTCTGTTAGACTAATTAATAATTTATTTCAAAATAATAAATACAATAATATATGTATTACATATATTAATTTACTCTACTGTATTTACATTTTTTTTTTGATGTGGTGTAACCAAAATGGGGATTTTTATAATTATTACAGGCTACGTTCCAGCTCTTCTTTAATTTTGATGACTTGCTTCACTTCGCTGTGCAGGCCTCGTACTTGTTGCGTCGTGTTGTCAGCGTGATCACCAGTGTGTACCAGCAACATCTCATCTTTCACCCTCATAGTCAGCTGTTCCATGAATGAGGAGGATGAACCGGTTTGTGACGGTTCACCCTCTTCACACTCGGCTGTGCACTCACAAACCGGTTCATCCTCCTCATTCATTGAACAACGATTCTTGCTTACGTTCACTTCGCACCTTTCTCCACAGTATCTGGATTACTCTACTATGATCAAGAAAACCAACAAATATTCGTGATTAGTTGTAACAAGTGAACGAGGTGCGACCACTACGCTATGTGTCGAATGCTCTGTAAGTTTATCTCAGGGCGCAATATATGATTCGCGCGTACTCAAAGCCAAAAAACCATGGCGGCTGCGGCATGGAGAGCGCACTACTTAGATCATCCACATCAATTATAATACCAATTACGCAGAACTTGTGACTTGTCAAATGAGCAATTGAGACTGACAGAATGCGAGGGTATGTGAGCTCGAGCGCGGGTGTAGCATCAAGAATATTCGAGCGAACGAGCGCAACAACCAACCGCGCGGCTTAACCTCGGTCGCCGCGCGATTCGGTAGGTGGTGGTTATAAAAAAGAATACAATGTTATGGTGTAGTGGCAGGTGATCGCCTCCTTCTGCGAAGCAGTAATGCTAGAAAAGGAGTTGGCAGCACGCACGAGGGAACGGCCCTCACGACCCAGTCGCCGGGATTCCAATCTCTATTTCCGGTCACCGTAGGCGCGGGCTTGCGGGCAGCGAGCAATGGGTAGGTCGCCGTCCGACCGTTCGATAACAGTCCGGACCGAGCCCAAGTCGTCGACGGCGCGTAGTGTTCTATGCGCGCCTCAAAAAGATGTCAGTAAAACCGTAGGGACCCAGGAGTGTTGAAGCCTACTGGAGCCTGGCATGCAAGGCAACGATGAAACATAGGAGTGGGTTTTAGTCAGTAAAAGTCTGACACGCCCTCCTGCCTCGTCCAGGGCGGGAGATGTCATTAGATGATTTCCCACGTAAAAAAAAAAGTAGGGAATCCAATCCCGCATCAAAATTGTGATCCGAGCGGATTGAAGTCAGCCGTATCAGAATTAATAAGCCAGAAGGAGGCGACTGCCTGCCACTCCTCCTCGCACCGGAGAGTACCAATGCCCGGCGCGAGAGATCGTTGCCGCCGATCGCTCCTACGAGGACAAGAAGATACTCTGCCCAAGCGGGGCACACCTCTACCGTATGCTCCCTGCGTCATGTGGAAGGTGAGGACGCCGTGTTGTCTTTCCAGCCACTCCTCAAAGAGAGGACTTACCGCCAAAATTGTGGCGTGCCCAGACTGTAAATGCTTAAGTCCTCGATGAAAATACCAAAATAACTATATGGTTGCCTATAATATTTGAGGAGTTCCCTCGATTCCTCATGGATAGCACCACTAATACAGGATTTGAAAAAAATAGTACTAATCTGAAAGCATATCCTTTAAGGGAAAAAAAATTTGCAAATCGGTCCATAAACGACGGAGTTCTGAGGTAACAAACAATAAAAAAATAAAGAAAAAGTACAACTCCTCCTTTTTTTGGAAGTCGGTTAAAAAGCATATTCTTCATAGCCTTACAAGTGTTTAACAAAATCCCAAAATCGATTAAAGACTTAAATTTAAATGGATTTAAAAAGGAACTCAAAGACTTTTTGTATAAAAAATGTTATTATAAGTTAAACGACTATTTGAATGATACTTTGACGTCCTAATAGAATTGTAATTTTGAAAACTTTGACATATCTCTCTAATAATTTTATAAATTTTGACATCTGTCTCTAATAATTTGACATTGAATATATATATATTACTTTGAATTTAATCCACATTATATTTTATGATGACATGCCATAAATTGTAAATTTTATTCGTACTAACTCAATACCAACATTATATTTTTTGTTTTTAAAAATGAGTTATGCCACCAAATATTTGCACGCCATACGAATTAAATGAATTTGAATCACCGACCTTCATCTATATACGGCTTGACTAATTTTGATGATATTTGTAGCGTTTAGCGTATCCCTGGATAGTTTAAATTTACAACTGGACCTGGCAGATCAAGATTTGTTGAGTGCGCTAGTTACAAATAAAAGTGTTTGTATTAGTTATATACAGGATGTTTGGTGCATCGTGTGCCAAATTAAAATGGTCGACGGGAGGGGTCATCTGCTATCCTTTCAGACCCCTAAACACTTCTCCTGCCCTGTGGATTTTTTTTCATCATATTTAAAAAAATGTATAAGGCGTAGACTGAATAAAAATAAAATTCAGAGTCTACGCCTTATATATTTTTTTAAATTGGTATTTGAATAAAAAATTTGGTTCATAGTTTCATAAAACAAAAAAACATCGATGAAAAAAAAACCCACAGGGCAGGAGAAATGTTTAGAAGCCTGAAAGGATAGCAGATGACCCCTCCCGTCGACCATTTCAATTTGGCACACGATGCACCCTGTATAACGAATTCCATGGATGATGTGACTTACCTGGATTTAGGATGACCCTCAGCACCAACACGACAGGTTCATCAGCAGATTGGGTCACTCTCCTTATTCAGGGAACAGACGCCGCCGATGTCGCACACAACGGCGTCTGTTCCTTGAATGAGAAGAATGACACTGTTTATGGCACGCGTTTACTTCGCACCTCCCCCCATAGTATCCGGCTTTACAACTGAAATAATGAAGATAAGAAATAGCGTTAGTTGATTAGTCAGAAGAATAAAAAATATTTGTGACTAGGTATTTATTATTGTAACAGACGAACGAGGTACGCGACCACTGCGCGTCTATTGTAACAGACGAACGAGGTACGCGGCCACTGTGCGTCTATTGTAATAGACGAACGAGGTACGCGACTACTGCGCGTCTATTGTAATAGACGAACGAGGTACGCGACCACTGCGCGTCTATTGTAACAGACGAACGAGGTACGCGACCACTGCGCGTCTATTGTAATAGACGAACGAGGTACGCGACTACTGCGCGTCTATTGTAACAGACGAACGAGGTACGCAACTACTGCGCGTCTATTGTAATAGACGAACGAGATTCGCGACCACTGCGCGTCTATTGTAACAGACGAACGAGGTACGCGACCACTGCGCGTCTATTGTAACAGAAGAACGCGGTACGCGAGCACAGTGCGTCTAATGTAATAGACGAACGAGGTACGCGACCACTGCGCGTCTATTGTAACAGACGAACGAGGTACGCGACCACTGCGAGTCTATTGTAACAGAAGAACGCGGTACGCGAGCACAGTGCGTCTAATGTAACAGACGAACGAGGTACGCGAGCACTGCGCGTCTATTGTAACAGACGAACGAGGTACGCGACCACTGCGAGTCTATTGTAACAGAAGAACGCGGTACGCGAGCACAGTGCGTCTATTGTAACAGAAGAACGCGGTACGCGAGCACAGTGCGTCTAATGTAACAGACGAACGAGGTACGCGACCACTGCGCGTCTATTGTAACAGACGAACGAGGTACGCGACCACTGCGCGTCTATTGTAACAGAAGAACGCGGTACGCGAGCACAGTGCGTCTAATGTAACAGACGAACGAGGTACGCGACCACTGCGCGTCTATTGTAACAGACGAACGAGGTACGCGACCACTGCGCGTCTTTTGTAACAGACGAACGAGGTACGCGACCACTGCGAGTCTATTGTAACAGAAGAACGCGGTACGCGAGCACAGTGCGTCTAATGTAATAGACGAACGAGGTACGCGACCACTGCGCGTCTATTGTAACAGACGAACGAGGTACGCGACCACTGCGCGTCTATTGTAACAGACGAACGAGGTACGCGACCACTGCGCGTCTATTGTAACAGACGAACGAGGTACGCGACCACTGCGAGTCTATTGTAACAGAAGAACGCGGTACGCGAGCACAGTGCGTCTAATGTAATAGACGAACGAGGTACGCGACCACTGCGCGTCTATTGTAACAGACGAACGAGGTACGCGACCACTGCGAGTCTATTGTAACAGAAGAACGCGGTACGCGAGCACAGTGCGTCTAATGTAACAGACGAACGAGGTACGCGAGCACTGCGCGTCTATTGTAACAGACGAACGAGGTACGCGACCACTGCGAGTCTATTGTAACAGAAGAACGCGGTACGCGAGCACAGTGCGTCTAATGTAATAGACGAACGAGGTACGCGACCACTGCGCGTCTATTGTAACAGACGAACGAGGTACGCGAGCACTGCGCGTCTATTGTAACAGACGAACGAGGTACGCGACCACTGCGAGTCTATTGTAACAGAAGAACGCGGTACGCGAGCACAGTGCGTCTAATGTAATAGACGAACGAGGTACGCGACCACTGCGCGTCTATTGTAACAGACGAACGAGGTACGCGACCACTGCGCGTCTTTTCTTCGCGTTCTTTGCAATAAGCACCAAAAAAAGTTAATAATTCATTAAAATATTAATTCGATTTTCAATTAAGAAACAATATTTCAGGGCGTGCTAGAATTGATCCCCTAAGATGAACCCTAAAATCGCCAAAAACAACTAGCATTTTTCTACAAATAGCTGAATCAACATAAAATGTAGACAGTTTTAATATACAATAGTATAGTAGACATCCCCCACTCTTAGGCGGAGCGAGTCTTTTACTGACTCTGACTGAAAAAATCCCAAGAGCCCTAGAACAATGGCAAAGAAGGAACAGGAGTGGGTTTTAGTCAGTAAAAGACTCGCTCTGCCTAAGAGTGGGAGATGTCATTAAATGATTTTCTCACCAAAAAAAAAACTACCTAACGTTAACAGATCCTTAAAGCACGCTACGTCATCATCCATTTCTCAGAAGGAAACTCGTAAACTTGCCCACTCCTGTTCCTTCTTTGCCATTGTTCTAGGGCCCTTGGGATTTTTTTCGCATCACCCGTGGCCCCAGTTAGCTTCGACCCTGCTGGGCCCCTACGAACGTTAGGTAGATGGGTATATCTATCTAAGAGTTCCTTAACTTGCCGTCAGTGAAAGCGAGCATTAGGTTCAGCTAACACCGAAACGCGACGCGACGCTGTGCGAATTTTTTGAGTTTGTAAAATAATATAGAACTTTCTTTACTACACGAAAATGTACTAATAACACTGTTAGCAATTTTTATTTATTTATTTTTTAAAACTTCATGCAACACAAAGGTTCAAAGGCGGACTTAATGCCTTAGGCATGCTCTACCAGTCAACCAAATCTACTTGGTGCGACTTTGCATGCTCAGCCGAACACACCGGCCTACATCTCCCGCCTGCATTACATCACAAAGGCGGAGGACATCGACGAATTTGTACACCAAAAGTTGAAGCTGCCAGAAAATGCGTGGTCTTAGCAAAGGTCAAAAGCACTTCATGGCGGAATATCTGCTCAACCTAAATCAAGCCCAAGTTTAACAACTGCAGCAAATATCTTCGCCCGGTAGAGGTGTGCACCACCTGGACAGAGCACCACCGTGTCCTCGTGGAGGCGATCAGTGGCGGCGATCTCTCGCGCCGGGCCTTGCTATAGGCCATGGTCCGGAGCGTGGAGGAGTGGCAGACGGTCGCCTCCTACTGCAAAACAGTAATGCTAGCAAAAGAGGAGGTCGTACGTGAACGCGCGAGGCAATGGCCATCGCGCCCCAGCCGCCGGGATTCCGATCCCGATTTTTAGCCACCTTAGGCGCGTGCTTACGGCGGGCAATGGGTATCTCGCCGTTCGATCGTCCGGTGACTGTCCGGACCGAGACCAAATCGCCGACAGCGCGTAGTGTTCCACGCGCGCTTTAAGGAGATGTTAGCAACAGTAGGGTCGAAGCCAACTGGGGCCATGTGTGATGAGAAAAAGATTCCCAGGAACAATGGCAAAGAAAGAACAGGAGTCGGTTTTTAGTTAGTAAAAGTTTGACACGCCCTCCCGCTCAGCCTAAGAGCATGGATGTCATTAGATGATTTTCCCACCCGAAAAAAAAACCAAATATCTTCGCTAGTTGACTGGCCTGTTGGTCTAGTGGTTAGGGGCCTGACTGCTATGCCGGAGGTCGTGGGTTCGACAAATGTCTGGGTGTAATTTATCTATAATATGTATGTATTTATAAAAAAATATATAAGTATGTTTATCAGTTGTCTAGTACTCATAACACAAGCTCTGCTTAGCTTGGGACTAGACGGCGTTGTGTGATAGTTGTGTGAATAATAAAAAAATAAAGTTTTTAATGACGTGAACACGTTTTACTTGTATTTAGGCCGACCCTCAGCACAGATACTAAAATCTCGATGATACGAAACTCTTGATAGACTCAGTCTTCAAGTTATACGAAATAAGATACTGCAGAGCCTGGCAGCTCCTAGTTGGCTGCTATACGATGACAATACGAACAGTTTGAGGCAAGAAAACTATATTGAATTTCTAGTGAATAACCGAATATAGTTTTCTTGCCACATGGTGTGACGGATTCTTTGGGTACTTGCCAATTTTGCTCCTTTTTGTTCTTCTGATAGATGAAAACTTCTTCTGTTGTGTCTGTTTTTTCAGCTGATAATCACCAATTGTTGTAACTCACTGGACCGAGCCATTGACCAACAGACACAGAAAATGTATGTAGTAATAACACTTTCTGTGTTTGTTGGTCGATAGCTTAGTTTCGTAGCGCCCAAACTCTACAGCCTGTTGAAACTTCTGTCTTCGAGCCCTCAAACCGCTTGTGGTCAAAAGTCAAAAAGTCAAAAGTCAAAAGTCAAAAAGTCAAAAGTCAAAAGTCAAAAGTCAAAAGTCAAAAGTCAAAAGTCAAAAGTCTAAAGTCAAAAGTCAAAAGTCAAAAAGTCAAAAGTCAAAAAGTTTTTTATTTCACATAGGCCTACATGGGCACTTATAAAACGTCAGAAGCTAGTGCACGGTTCCAAATTGGTCGTTTCCTATGGAGAAGAACCGGCAAGAAACTCCATGAGTCTAGTAAATATGCCTGTAATTTGTAAATATCTACACTCGAGTGTGAAGATGTTTTCTTTAAAGAGTACTAAACTGTGAACCTGATCTACAACCGTATCTCATCACACTAGCTTTTGATGTTTCATAAGTGCCCATGTAGGCCTATGTGAAGTAAAAATATGTATTTGAATTTTGAATTTCTCTTTTCTCCAACTCTCCTTTCGCAGGTGTGCTGAGAAGAGATTTCTTTAGAAATAAACATCACCTCTGTACTATTTTTCTTTTTTCTTTTCTTTTACACAAATAGTTAATTAAATAATAATTAAACTGTTTTAAAAAATGACAAAATCGTTGGAAAGCCTGATATTTCAGCTTTATATTGGTATAATTATTATGAAAATTGATTTAGTAGGTACTTTTTAATATGAAATTTAATTTGGTGACTATAAAATGAGCTCGTGGGTTGTGTGGGGTTTTTATAGCGGTATAGTTTGTGCCCCAATTCGTCGGTACTGTCTGTCTGTAGTGAACACATTACTCTACACAGATACACACTGTCACACACCCGCGCCCGCAATAATGAAATATGATTCTTAAAAATAATATTTTTACAATATTATTATTATATGGTTTTTGAAATTATTATATAATTATATTTATTCTTTGTATCGAAAATTTAAATTTATTATAATGTTATTGTGTAAATCGTTTTTGGACTATTTTAAAACTAAAGTTATCCTTTATTATGAAATATGCTGGTGCGTGTGATACAAAGTTTTTCCTTAGTACAGGTACCAACGAAACTTCTTTTCTGTATAAATTACCATTTTTTATTTGGCAAAACTGTTTTTATCAATTGAATTTATTTGAAATGTTTTATTTTAATTAAATTGAATTACCCAGCACTATAAAAATATTTTATTATTAAAATCAATTGTAGGAATTAATTTCTTTGTATTCAATACTTAATTTAAATGATATACTTTTTCTTATCCGCTTAGTTAAATTAATTATTAAAAAGAAGGCCAAAGAAAAGATGAATGGATTGTGTGAACAGTGATATGAAAGAAAAGGAAGTTAGTGAGAGTATGACGGTTGACAGGATAGAATGGAAGAAAAAAACGTGTTGCGCTGACCCCAAATAAGATGGGACAAGGGCAGAAGATGATGATGATGATAAATTAATTATTAAAAAAGCTACTAAATCAATTTTCTTAATAATGATACTATTTTGTAAATTACTCTTTATTAACTATAATTCTTTATTTAAATTGAAACAACTGCGGTCATGAACAAAGTCTATAAATACAAATATCAATGACTGTCTTACACTAAGATTAGTTTAAAACTGAACGAATAATGTCTCGATATTTGATGGAAACACTGATCTTTGTAAAGTTCACATGCTCTTTGAGCTATGAGGTTATCGGGTGGTTACGTCTTGGTTCGGGGAGCGCAGCCCGGGTCGTACGGCTCTTTGGGCCGAGACCGCGGTCCCAACTGCTACCTACAAATATATATTTTATTAGTATTTTGGAACCACAAGAAAAAAGGCATTAAAGTACAGTTACTGGTCCCAAAATACTGACAAAAAGTATACATATATACAGGCTGTTTGGTGCATCGTGTGCCAAATTGAAATGGTCGACTGGAGGGGTCATCTGATATCCTTTCAGACCCCTAAACACTTCTTATGCCGTGGGTTTTTTTTCATCGACTTTTTATTGTTTTATGAAAATAAGACCCAATTTTTTCATTCAGATACACATTTTAAACAATATATAAGGTGTAGACTCTGAATTTTAATTTTATTTAGATGTGTATTGTAGTAGAGTATTTTTAAATTAAAATTTTGTAATATTAGCTATCTAGTTATTTTTTAAATTTACTAGCAAACTTTTGGACTTAAAGCTGTTCATGTTACAGCTATTTCCACGGCTATAAAAAAATAATCAAAAGCGACCGGAATCTTCCAACTCCCTCAAAAATTCTCTAGTTTATCCTCTTTCTAGTGATGTCCCACATGCCATAAAAAAGCTTTTTATAACTATGTGAATTCGCTAGATTTGTGAATCGAGTCACATAAGACTAATATCCAAAATTATGATTTGAAAAATATTTTTGCTTAAATTATACCCGACATGGGCCCGCGTGGTGCACTGGGTCCGCGAGGTGGATTACGGCTCATTCCCTCTCTTAGAGAGGAGGCCTGAGTCCCAACAGTGGAAACATTATAAGGCCGACTATGCTATGCTATACCCAAAAAACCTATTAAAAATGTTATTTCACTCTTTTAAGGCAAAATCTATCTCGTATCTCTCTTTTCGTGGGTTTTACTAGAAATAAAAAAATAAATAAATAGCACTTTTTAGCGTTCGGCGCGAACGATACGATTGTAACTTGGCTAGGGTGTAGTTAAGGTCGTGAAATGGATCGCGTTAAGAGTTCGCGGTACACGCGTTCTCGTTTACCTACTTGTAGTGAAATACAAAAGTAAAAACATGAATTATTATTTATTTCTACAGCTTTTTATACGTCCGGTGATCCGGCACACTGATAACCAGAGAGGTCCGCTGATAAGAGCTCTTAATAAAATAACACCATATTTTACTAAGTAGATAAATTATTAAACAAACAAATGATAACAGCGCGTTTTCTATGAAATATCGAAGTTTATTACTATATAAGTGTGTTGTTCTCTTCCAAATATACATAATACATAGGTATACTTATATATGCCTCCCACAAGGTGGACCGATGACCTGGGCCTCAAGTCTGCTATTACAATAGTGTCAGAATGGTCGATCATTTATTTTATAATTGTTGATTTTGGGTAAGTTTGGTAATCTACTAATATAATGGCGTCATTGTCATTATGACTTTCCAATGGTCACCCACTGACACTCCATTGAAAGAAGTGGCATAGAATGGTAATCTCGTACATATTGACAAATGAATGTTTGACGTATGCGGTAATCTGCTATAATTTTGACAGTTCTTTTGATCAATGACCTACCATTAGAACGTCATTGTGCAGTCATTGCGTTTAATTCGTTAAAAGACAGGTCGTATCACAATTATATTACGAGACCACTGATCGATCAATGATCGGCCATTATGAATTAGCAGATTACGAACTTTTACCAAAATGACAATGGGATCTTGTTGGAATGACGAATTTATAAAAATAGCAGACTTGGGCCCCTGGTGAGAGTCGCTAAAAGCTTGCCGACTTAGTTAGTACCTACAACAATAAAATTTCACCCTCCATTTTACCGACATCGTGCCTATTTCAAATATTAAAAAAATAAAAATAATTTTATATATAGTATATATATTTTCCAGTTGTATAGACACTTGAGATGCACCAATTTAAGATAACAACATTCACTGTGAATCAATATGCAAAAAATTATAGCAGTAATAGCTTCTAATAGAATATAATAGCATAAACTTTATTGTACACCAAAAAAGTAACACAACTTATACATAATTGGTTTTTAGTGGCTAGTCGATTTTTCTAGTGCTTTAGTAAAATTCAATTTCTTACTAAAAATACGATCACCTGGATGTAAATGAGCACCATAGAATCCATAATTATCAATCTGATACCGACGATGATGGTGCAAACAAAATATGATTCGTCTGAAGACGAATTAACACATAGCTGTTATTGAATAATTTGTATGTTGATTTACCTACTAATGTTAATTTACCCACAAATGGTATTGTCATCAACAGATGGTTTATTTATATCGCTTATTATTAAAGGAAACTAATAACCTATATGCCTACTTATTTCATTTCGTACAACAAACATTTTTTAAATTGGAAATTTTGAAAGAAAGAAAGAAAAATATTTTATTTGGCATGCATGGTTACACACACTGTAAAAACAAAATTCAAGACAACTAAGAAAAAACAAAGAAAAAAACACTGACACAATGTGTGTCTCACGGCTGCGCCAAATAGGTCCAGTTCAGCAAAAATGCCAGACAACTACATGGCAATCAGTGGTAGTTGCCTGACGCTGGTTTTCAACTGAACCTTATTGAGAGTGAACGGCAGTTATTTACTTATTAGCATTATGTCTAATGTATAAGTATTATGTGTAAGGTAAATGTTAATGTGCGGTGTGATAAATGACATATAATAAATATTTTGCGATTTTGTGTGTGGGATAATTTTGTGTTAGTGGTTTTCTGGTGGTTTCAAAAGTTGACTCTAATGGTAAGTTAGTGTAACTGTTGACAACGCTGGACGTCTCAAAACAGTCTTGTCGACGTCGTAGAAAAGTCTGCGACGTTGTAGACAAGTCTGCAGCGTCATAGACAATTCAGTCTAAGACAGTCTTGTCACAAGTGTGCGCAGGCCCTTACTCTCTGTCTGGTGGGACGATAAATACAGCTAAGGAGTGGAATTCCTTGCCGGAATCTGTGTTTCCTGATAGCTACAACCCGGTAATCTTTAAGTCAAGAGTGAATAGGTTACTTCTAGGTAAGCGCGTTCCATCGTCGACCGCATCATCGCTTTCCATCAGGTGAGATGGCGGTCAAGCGCGAACCTATCGAGAACAAAAAAAAAAAATATCCGATACGACCGGAGAGAAATAAGGCGCAGGACCAAAGGCTTTACTTGCTTTCCGAGGCACGGGGCTGGCGCACCACCAATTTCCAAACTCCGGGCAGCTACAGAGTAATTTATAGTCATGACATTTTATTTACTGAAATTTAATTTTTATTATTCTATGACATTAAATTTTTTTGTTTCCATGCCATTTAATTTATTGATATTTTATCTATTGACATTTTTAAGTTTTAATAAATGATATTTTATTTATTGATATTTTTTATTCTAAGACATTTAATTTATTTAGTGACAATTGTAATTGAATTTAATAATTATGTAATTTGTTATGGGAAGAATACAAAAACAGTGTGATTTAATGTATGAACTAACATAGAAATAAGTACTAACATATAATGTGACAAAAGTTGTCCTAAAATAAATAAATATTATTATTATTATAGTGGGAAAACACAATAGCACTTTTTTCCTGACCCGGGAATTGAACCCATAACCCCAGCGGCTCAGCAGCCGCGTTTGGGACCACGGACCAACAAGGCAGTTGATAATATATACAGCTCATGTAGGTACCTATATATCTTATAAAATGTTGTCATGATTATGGCTGTAAGAGTAATATTAATAATTATTTGACTGGTTCAAATAATTAAAAAAATAAAAAATAAATGCGTCACGTTATTTTTTTTTTTAAATAATAAAAAAATAAAACATCAGAACTAACTTTTGAATTCGGTCCCCAAGATACAAGCACCGCTGAGTTTGGGGACCATTGCTTAAACTATACAAAGAAGCTCGCCAATAGTTACAAACCTACATTAAATTACGATTATTATAAGGCAACTTTTGTAACAATGGTTGAAATTTTTTATTATATTATATTATTGAATGATTACACTGTTAGTAGGTACCTAATAAGATTTATTAAGATAAAATGTGATTTTACTTTAAAAAAAATACTTACGTGAGTGATGTTTCAGCACGTACACTGCTCTGGCACGGATGCCCGACTGCAATCACGGCGATGCCGACAACTGACGTGTTCAAAATGATAGGCAAGTCTACCATTTTGAACACGTCAGTCGTCAGTGAGCGTTTTAAAATGTCGATATATCAATATATCGATACTTTTTTCAGGAAATAATCGAAATAATTATATCGACGATATTTTAAATCTCATATATTATAAATAAAATTAATTTATTTGTTAGAATATAGGTAGTACTTACATAACATGGTAAAATATTTTTTTCATCATCATCATCATCATTTCAGCCGAAAGAAGTCCACTGCTGGACATAGGCCTCCCCCAAGCGACGCCACAACGACCGATCCTGTGCGTCTCGCATCCACCGCACTCCCGCGACTCTCACCAGGTCGTCGGTCCACCTTGTGGGAGGCCTTCCAACGCTGCGTTTTCCGGTGCGCGGTCGCCATTCTAGAACCTTTCGGCCCCATCGACCGTCCGTTCTGCGAGTAATGTGCCCTGCCCACTGCCACTTTAGTTTGGCGATTCTTCGGGCTATGTCGGCGACCTTGGTTCTCCTGCGGATATCTTCATTCTTTATGCGATCACGCAAGGAAACTCCGAGCATAGCCCTTTCCATTGCCCTTTGGGTGACTGTAAGCCTTCTGATGAGGCCCATTGTAAGCGACCATGTTTCAGTACCATAAGTCATCACTGGCAACACGCACTGATCATAGACTTTCGTCTTGAGACACTGTGGTATGTTGGACGAGAAGATACCGCACAGCTTCCCGAACGCTGCCCAGCCGAGTCGGATTCGACGATTGACCTCTTTCTCAAAGTTAGACCTACCCAACTGGATTATCTGTCCCAGATAAACGTAGTCGTCCACAACTTCGAGTGTAGAGTCCCTGATCTTGATAGGAGTGGGTGCTACATGGCTGTTTACCATGACTTTGGTTTTTTCCATGTTCATTTTAAGTCCCACTCTTTCGGAAGCTCTACTGAGGTCACCAAGCATTGTACTGAGCTCCTCCGTAGTCTCAGCCATGACTACTATGTCGTCGGCAAACCGCAGGTGAGTATTTTTTTAGACTCACTATATTCGACATATCAGTCATGCAAATATTTTTAGAATATGTATATTAATAATAATAATATCATGAGATTTCATCAATGTCATTAGTCAAACAATAAAATTTACAGTCTTGGAACTGGGGGCACGGTAGTGCCTGTGTGTATGGCTTGGCTGTTTCGTTACTTACTTCAGAAACTAAATATTCTCATCACCTCCACGACGGTAGCGAAACGGCGAAGCTATACCTACATTTTACTGTTACGTAGAATTTGAGAAGAAGTAGAAGAAGAAGTTAGGGTCGGTAGAGTTAGGCCGTGTAGATTCAGAAGCTTGGCTCTACATGAGATCTGATATCTTTTTCACAGGGCAAACCTTCGTTTCGTCGTCTTGGTAACATTTTACATGAAATGTTTTTGGTGAACTTAATAATATTAACTTTTGAGTAGTGTAATTAGAGACACAATAGAAAGCCAATGACGTTCGCTCAGGGTTTAATGAATTAATTAGGCACTTACCATTATAAAATATATTAAATTAGTTTAGAAAATAATATCTCACAGTTAAGACAGTTTATCAATTTCAAAATTTATTTCCGAGTATCAAATTCGATATTTTTTTAGTGCTCAGTAGGTTCAAACACTGATCTCTGAGATTTGAAAACACTGGTCAAGCTGTATAGTAGCCATTTGAAACTCAAAGTCACTGGTGGGCCAATAGAAGACTGTAGATTACATTGGCCGCAAAACTACTGAAAATCTGGCCACCTCTTCTGCGCAAAGAGTGTCGTCAGCGTAGCGTAGACCCCACTAAGAAAGTTAGCGCGCAGTACTCAGTTGTTACCTATCCCTCAGAAGCGGCCCTAGAACAGATCCCTGTGGGCACCACACGATTTTTTTTTTTTTTAATTGATATATACCAGTGCTTGACTGCGATCCCACCTGATGGTAAGCGGAGATGCAATCATTGATGGTCAGGCGCACTAGTTTATTAAGAGCCACTCTAGCCTTGAAGACACCTAAATTATAGTTGAACAGGAAGACCGCAGCAGGCAAATTGTTCCAGTCCTTCGATGTACGCGGTATAAACGACGAAGCGAAACGCTTAGTCCGGACCGTTGAAGTTTCAACAACGTAAGGGTGGATACTCGCTGTTCGTCGGGTTGTCCGATGGTAGAAAGGAGATGGCGGAATCAAGTCATGCAGTTCCTGCGCACACTCTCCAAAATGTAACTTGTAAAATACCGATAGGCTGGCTACTCTGCGCCTGTGCTCGAGGCTTTGTAATTGGATTTAACCAAATCTGGATCCCCAATTAGCCTTTTCGCACGCCTTTCCACTGAGTCCAAAGCTGCTAGATCTCTCGTCTGTTCCAGTGTCCTCGGTGACCGGAGCCGGACACCACGACAGAGGATACCAAAGTGCCTCCCTGATGAAATTCCAAGGTGATATTAAAGACATTGATGATGTTAAGAGAGACTGTCAAAACGACCCCAACTGGAGATGCGGTGACCCCGGGACACCGCATCTCCAGTCGTGTGTGCTTGGATGCGCATGATGGTTTCTACTGTGAAGCGTTCTCTGGAAACCAAACTGACTTTCCGCCAGATTAGAACAAATACATAAACTCTAATACTATAAATTATTACTTAACGTCTACAACAAATGGCATAGGTTCATGTAACCACTAGCGCCATCTATCGTTTATAGAAGGAAGTTGAACGATTTATGAATATTTTCTTTAAAAATCTTTATGATTCCGATTTCCGGCCACCGTAGGCGCGGCCTTGCGGACGGCGAGCAATGGGTGGCTCGCCTTCCGACCGTCCGGTAATCGGACCGAGCCCAAGTCGTCGACGGCGCGTACTGTTCCACGCGCGCCTCAAAGAGATGTCAGCAAATCGAAGGGGCCCAGCAGGGTCGAAGCCTACTGGGGCCACGGGTAGTGTGAAAGCGAAACCCGGGGCCCTGGGACGAAGGCAACGAAGGAACAGGAGTGGGTTTTTAGTCAGTAAAAGTCTGACACTATCTCACGCTCCGCCCAAGAGCGGGTTTTGTCATAAGATGATTTTCCCACACAATAAAAAAAAAATAACTTATGCGATATGTACACTTATTTTTATAAATGTTTGTCCTGTGATAATTTATTGTGCTAAACAATAGAGTATATACTAAATAAATACGATTTAAATCGATATATTTTATGTATTTGGCCATCCCTAAAAAATGGCCGAACGGGATTGGTGTGATAACATTTGTTTGCCCTTCGTTTAAAACGCGTTCCCGCGAAATTTTAAGTATGTTCGCAAAATAAAAAGTTGGTTTGAATAAGTAAATTGATCGTTCATTTATAATAATAATAATAATTTATTTAAGTGCTTTTACAAAGAAATAAATAAACCAAATTTATGAATACTATATAATATAGTACTAATTTCTAAAAAGATTGGTATAATTAACTAATTATATAAAATCTAATTTTATTTAAACATGTTCATATTGACATATTAATGGTGTATTGGTACTGCCATTATAACTTGTAGCGACTTGCCTGAGCTAGGCTTGGCTAGGCTTTAGCTTTAACAAAAACCTGTGTTTCAGGCCATCACTAGACTAAGCGATTAGTTTATTTTGGTCCACATTTAATTAATTATTAAAGAATACTATGATAATTAAGAAATACAGTTAAAAATAAAACAAAAACTACAAATTTTATATCTATAAAATTATTTAAATAATTCAAGAAGTTTTTCTGGGTAAAATCTACAAGTCCGTGATAAGGCCTGTCATACTGTATGGATCAGGATGTTGGGCTGTGAAAAAGACGGATGAAAAAAGATTGCATGTAGCGGAGATGAGAATGTTAAGATGGATGTGTGGTGTGACGAGAATGGATAAAGTGAGAAATGAATATATTAGGGGAAGTTTGAAAGTGGCGCCAGTAACTGAAAAGTTGAAAGGGAATCGTTTGTCTTGGTATGGTCATATGAAGAGGAGGGATGAGACGCATGTTACTAAAAGAGTTATGAATTTACATGTAGATGGATGGAGGGAGAGGGAGACCAAAGAAAAGATGGATGGATTGTGTGAAGAGTGATATGAAAGAAAAGGAAGTTAGTGATAACATGACGAGTGACAGGGCAAAGTGGACGAAAAAACGTGTTGCGCCGACCCCAAATAACACGGGACAAGGGCAGGAAGATGATGATGAAGAAGTTTTTCTGTGTCCATGTAGTCAAGTTGTCCCAAATATTCGTATAACTTAAGACTACTATGTTTATAACTAACACTACAAATATTAAGTATTCTATTGAGCTTATTATATAAAACAGGTCCTAAATAGACAAAGAAAAGGCTTACAAAAGTATCATGTCGAGTACGAGGTTTAATGAAAACCAAATCTTTCCTTCTCTTGTCCGAAGGTACTGGCTTGTAAGCAACTTCAATATGCTGATGTAATACGTTGTGCAGTATTAATAATTGGCGTACTGTTAGTACTTCACACGCAATGTAAAGCTGATGTGTAGGGAATCTAAAAGGCCTAAAGGTGGCCTGGTGGTACCTTTAGAACTGCTCTTTGAGCACGTTCTAGAGGCATTTATTAACATACTGTGCTCGTTTTATACCTACTGTTATGTTACTTTAACCTTTTGAGTAGCGTAATTAGAGACACAATAGAAAGACAATGACAGTGCCAGAGTTCATCGATAACATTTCACTTGAAATAAAACATAATTATTATTGTAAATAGTGTTTATATTGTAGAGCAAACTGAGAGTAATAATATCGTTTTTAGGGTTCCGTACCTAATAAGGAAAAAACGGAATCCTTAGATCACTTTGTTATCCGTCCGTCTGTTTGTCTACCTTTATCTCGGGAACGCCTGGAGGTATCGAGTTAAAATTAAAACCATATACTCAGATCTGCGGTCTCTTGAAACTGTGAAAAAATCAAACTTGTGAGTTAACGAAAAAAAAAGTTACAGCGGTTTATGTTGCAAAAAACGTGTATTTCGACACTCTCAAGGGAATGAAAATTCATAAGGTACTTCCCGTTGACCTAGAATCCTAGAAGAAATTTGGCATGAAGCAAGGCCTTATATAGGAAAAAATCTGAAAACTGTAATTTTGTAGTAACGTCCCAAAAAAATCTTTTTTCGATTCGGAAAAATCTTTGAGACTCGATTCGTGAATTAAACTGTATTCATAGGTAAGTGTGTACGGAATCCTCAGTGCACGAGTCCGAATCGCACTTGCCCGGTTTTATTTGTATAGGCAGAGGCGGTTCCAGCCCTTACTTTGCAGCCAATACTTTGATGCCCTCTAGTAGGTGTGCGATCAAAATGGAATTTACATATAATTTTAAATGATATCGGGAATATGCATGAAAAGATAATAGTTATCAACCAGTTTATCAATAAACATACAAAAATAGAATACAAATTGTGAAAACAATGTCAAAGTTGGTAAACGAAATATAAAAATTTTATACAAATATATATATATTTGACTCTCTCACTAAGACGCCGTTTTCTATGGCGGCCGTTGGAGTGCCTTTGACGTCAAGGCCATCCTTTAACCCCGCATGTCGGATTTTTCTTTCATAGCAGCTTTGAAGCATAACGTTGTGGAAGAAGATATTTTTTTTTCGGTGCCTCAAAAGGAAATACGGAACCCTTATAGGATCACTTTGTTGTCCCGTGTCCGTCCGTTTGTCTGTCTGTCTGTCAAGACCCTTGATCTCAGGAACGCGTGGAGGTATCGAGTTGAAATTAAAACCATAATTTCTGGTCTGCGGACTCTTGAAGCTGTTAAAAAAATCAAACTTGTAAGTTAACGAGCAAAAGAGATACTTCGGTTTATGTGGCAAAAAACGACTCTCTCGAGGAAATCAAAATTCATAAGGTTCCCGTTGACCCAGAAATTTGGCGTAAAGCAAGGTCTTACAGCACAAGTATAGGAATCAATCTGAAAACTGTAAAGTTGTTATGTCACACACTCCATTTCGGGAATTGAACTATTTAAATAGGTAAGTTTGTAGGGAACCCTCAGGGCGCGAGTTCGCCTTGCACTTGCCCAGTTTTTTTGATATTAGTGTATCAGAGCTAAAAAGTATTTAAATTCGCAAATAAAAAAAAATGCGTGCATATTTCCTATTGGTACGAGTCTAAATCAAGAGTACTGTACCTACTATTTAGTACATTTTGATACAAGTGGGTAAACCTCATTGCAGCTGAGTTGGAATACACCCCGAGCCGAAGATGAGGTCATTTCGACAAGGACGATTTTCGTGACGACCTACCTGAAGTTATAATATTATGTATCATACATTGCATAGGCCATGAATAGACTTGGGGCTAGCCGTGGCATTTTGCCATATCGGACGATGCAAAACCACCACCAAAAACCCATTGCTCGCCTTCCGGTGTAAAAGTTTAACTGACCATACTATCGCCAACAATTCTTGTTTTTCACAGTAGAATAATTAATTCTCGTCTTATTTTTTCTGCGAATAATATTGATTTTCTATTGTCATAGCATAATATTGCTAAGAGTTAGTGGTGGCCGAGTGGTAATGGCCCCGACTTACGAGTTGTAGGTCGCGGGTTTAAACCCAACCAGTCGCATTAGTTTGTGTAATTTATTACATCACCACTGCTCTCAAAAGGGTGAAGGAAAACATCGTGAGGAAACGGGTATGTCCTAGAACCAAAATAATCGAAGATTCATGTGACATTCATCAACCCGCACTGGACCCGCGTGGTGGATTACGGCCCATTCCCTCTTCTAGAGATGAGGCCTGAGTCCCAGCAGTGGGAACATTAAAAGGTTGATTATGCTATTATTATTAAATAATACTGCTCTTAATGAATGTTCGGAAGCGTCGGTTTGTTGTAACAATTTCATCGATCACTAATAAAGATTAGAGAATTCCGTTAATTCTTAATTAGTTATCGATGATGAATTTACCATTACTTAGGTAGTAGAAAAGTTAGGGTACTGAAGTAAATGTAGACTCGAAATTGTAGACTTCAAGGTCGAAAAAGCGGTTTGACGTTTTTGATCCCATTTAAAAAATACATTTTGTCTTTGTTACAACCGTCCAACCCGAGATACAGTTTTCATTATTTTTCCTACAACCGCTGATTATGACATGTATAACGTTATCTACTTACACATTTTTCTCAATATATTTTGAAAATAGAAACATCTTAATTTGTGTGCCCTTCATAAAGCACTCTTAAATTAAAAAAAAAAAAACTGGGCAAGTGCGAGTCGGATTCGCGCCCTGAGAGTTGCCTATGTAAACTGTTCAATTCTAAAGGCTTTTTACAAACCACAAAAAAAAATGACATGTAACAACAAATTTTCTGTTTTCAGATTTATACCTATACTTAGGTTATAAGACCTTGCTTTATGCAAAATTTCAGGATTCTGGGTCAACAGGAAGTACTCTAGAATTTTGGTTCCCTTGAGTGTCGAAATATACGTTTTTTTGCGACATAAGCGGCCATTTTTTTTTCCCGTTAACTTAGAAGTTTGACTTTTTCACAGAATATGTGCTACGAAATTTTGAATGTAAAATACATGTAAAATTTCATACGATCCACCAAACCGTTTCGTAGGAGTTTTGTTACAAATACTATAACACGATAATTTTATATACCTATTAGATTGAGGTCATGAGCCATAATTAAATATTATAAAGGAAAATGGAGTAACTAGCATAATTGATAATTATAAATTCCTAGTGTTATCATAGAGTGTTATCATAGTTCCACGTGTATCAGTGGTTTCCGTTCTCTATTACGCACAAACCGCACTTTACACATTTCCGCTTCACGCACATTTGATATCACGTATTACACATTTGATTTAAACACGAAATTTTCTTTAGAAAGTATAGGCCCTATAGACTACGACTGTTCGAACAAGACGTACACCTGTCCCCCTAGCCAAGTTACAATCGTTTCGTTCGCGCCGAAGGCCTCGTGTCAGCCACGCCTCCGATTCCTTTGTTCTGACCACGTGACTGAGCAAAGAGATGACGTCGGAACCAAGGAATCGGGGGCGTGGCCTACTCGAGGGGTTCGGCGCAAACGATACGATTGTAACTTGACTAGGGGGTTGACATTGAATTCTGAAAATCTCGTTCCACACGCCGAATATCTTCTACTCTTCTCCAGACACACACGTAATTCTGCCCCGTACACTTAAAACAATAGTCGTAACACACGTACATTGCGTCTGCTTTGTTTTATTAGTTCCCATGCCAACTTTTCTGCTTCATTATCAAGTCAGATCATTGATACCTTGTAGCCAGCGTGCCTCTCATAACAATTCTAAGCCCAAACATGGTAAGGATTCATAGTTTTAATACGGAGTTCCCATGCTTACCTTCCGACTTCATCATTGGATCAGTTCGATGGTACCTACCTTATAGATAAAGAGCATAAAATATATGCACAATCAGCCTTGCAATGTCCCACTGCTGGGCCTCAGGTCTCCTCTCCTGGTGAGGGAATGAACCGTAATCCACTATGTGGGCCCAGTGTTAATTGGTGGATGTCATGTCTTCGAAGGTTTCTAGGACATGCCGGTTTTCTCACAATATTTTCTTTCACCATTTTGAGAGCAGTGGTGATAAAATAAATTACACAAACTAATGCATCTGGCTAGGTTTGAACCCGCGACCTACAACTTGTAAGTTGGGTCAGTTCCCAGCCATCTCAAGAAAATTCTAATTAGCTCAAACGTAGCTAGGGCACATAGGGCACGTTCCGGAACTCTCAGGACCTCTTCATCATCAGATCAGCACTTCGATGGTACCATTTTCATCAGAAACATTTATTCATTTGTATCGTCATAGTTGCTTTAACTATCTTAATTGAGATATTTATGTGTGTGAAGTTCCGTTGGTCACCTGTGCTCTTCTTGACCATTTCCACTTCATCAAGCGATACTTACTGAATGTAGACGCTTGAGTTCTATGTATGCCAATATTTGAGGAGTTGCCTCAATTCCTCATGGATCCCATCATTAGACCTGGATTTTGAGAGAAATGGGATCATTCTAGAAGCCTAGCCTTTCAAATGCTTTTTTTTCAATCTATTCACAAATGGCGAGTTAACAAACGTAAGAAAATAGAAATTTGGTACAGAGTAAGCTTGAACCGCAAGGAAGATGCTTAATTATCAGAATGAATGAATGAATGTAACTCTTGGATGAACTTTACAGGAGTAAGTAAAAATGGTTCATTTTTACTTACTCCTGAATAATAGTAGTGTAAAAATGATCAAGGAATTTAATAAATAGGGTGGGTTTAATAGATAGGTTTCAAAATACTCCACGAGATGGCATTAAAAAAGTCTTATTTCGATATTTTGTGAGTACTTCTGTACGTGTGTTCGTCACCTAACTCCTCCTAAAAAGCTTGACCGATTTGAATTAAATTTTTTGTCTATATGGGAGTGGATCCTTGGATGGTTTAAACAATAATAATAAATTATTTGTCTCAGACACAGCAGATCCATATTTTTGTTAGTAGACACTAAAAAAAAAATATGTTAGTAAGCTAAAATTAACTGCGCACATTACTTTTTGACATGCATCTGTATGATGACCTGGTAACGGTTGCGGAAGTACGATGGATGCGAGACGCACAGGACCGTTCATTTTGGCGGCACTTGGGGGAGGCCTACGTCCAGCAGTGGACATCTTTCGGCTGAAATGATGATGATGCATCTGTATACAATGCCACAATACTGGGCAGTTTGATCGTCCAGCCACAACTCTAAGAATGCTGTTGTTACTGCCGCGGACACGACTTAGCAGCGATGCGGTCCTTTTACGAAGGATGCCATGGAAGCCATCAATACACGCATCGGCAAACATTTCAGATGCACTACAGTGCCGCGGCAACCGCAACAGCATTCTAAGCGCGTTGTTATATTGAAAAAAAAAAAAAACAATTGGACCCGGTAGGTAGCGCAGGTAACATAGCAATCGGGTTATCATTTTTTTATTTGATATAAACTAGTGCTTGACTGCGATCCCACCCGATGGTAAGCAGTGATGCAATCGTTGTTGGTGAGGCGCACTAGTTTATTAAGAGCCTATTCACTCTAGCCTTGATGACACCTAAATAATAATCGGATGGTAAGGGCGCAGCAGGCAAATTGTTCCAGTCCTCGTCAATCTTTTTTTAACAAAAGGTAAGCTTTCCTCTAGTTAGCTAGTTATTACACCACGAACTACCTGCGTATCGTTTTTTCTCCTTCTCTGTCAAATCCATCCAAAGGTTTTCTGTAAAAAAATCGCTTTCGCGGTTGATTTCCTAATGTAAAATGTATTTTTGGTGTACAATAAAGAATATCTATCTATCTATCTATCTATCGCTTTAAGCGATAATACCGTCGAAATTTTATTTTTGGTGTACAATAAAGACTATATCTATCTATCTTGTACAATAAAACAACAGCTATGTAGAACCACATTTATTTAGCGAACACAACCGAGTACTGAACAGATACACATTAATATATAACATTAAGTACAATTTATTGAACAATGCAATGTTTATATACACACTCACCGACCACTCCCACTACCCACCGCAATATTCTTGTTTTTAGTTTATTTTAAATACAAAATTGGCTCACACCTTTAACCACGGGACCTGGGGGCTTATCATGCCGTATTACAATGTCAAGCGCGCGAGCAAGAAAGGATGGAGCTATACACCCTTTATACCATCGAGGGCCGATTGTACATACGTCTGCTCCCCTAGCCAAGTTACAATCATTTCGTTCCAATTTTCCATTTTCCACGCCTCCAATTCCTTTGTTCTGATGTCATCTCAACGCTCAGTCACGTGGTCAGAACAAAGGAATCGGAGGCGTGGCCTACTCGAGATGTTCGGCGCGAACGATACGATTGTAACTTGGCTAGGGGGGCTGTACAACTTGAGTGATCTTGAAAAACCCTTAATTATCGTTTTGTACACACGGGTGTACGAAATTTATTCGGCCGAAAATGTTGGTCTCTATAATTTCGTTTTTCCTAGCAAAATCCAGGAAGACTATTGTTAAATTATTTTTTGGTTATTTTACGTAAAATCACAAAAAAAAACTTTTTTATGAAATTTGTGGTATGGGAATATTACCAAATAGATATCGTAGTTTACATGATTAATTTATTTTTGTGTAATTTGAATTCTATAGCTACTAACATAGTTTTAAGTAAATATTGTTATAGATAGCGACACGAATCTTGAGCGCTCGGCGAAAGAGCGGGGATCGTTTTGCGCATCGTACACATCGGCGAGCCAATCACTGTACAAGGATTTCACTCCCCGCCCCCGCATCTCTTTTCATACCACTAAAGAGACCCGATATTTCACTTCTGCCTGCTTCTGCGCAAGTAGAACTGTAGAAGTCAGCGCTCAAGATCCGTGCCGGTATCCATACTAACCCTTATATGAGTGCAAACTTGAATTAAATGACACAAAAAAAAAACAACGCACAATTACGTAATAATAATGCCCCTATACGCACAAGGGGATATAGCTCCATCCCTTTAACAGTCCAGTTTAGGTCGTCAAATGAATCGCATTAAGAGCTGGTAGCATTGCTAAAACAACTAGTAACTTATGGGTGTACCTAAGTACACCTCATGCGTGACATTACGTATTTAATGAAGCTTTATGATCAACTACAAAATTAACGGCACAAGCATTGTTATATAAAAAATTTTTGGGCATTTTCGTGCAGGCTTGCGGACGGCAAGAAGTTGGTTGCTCGCTAGCACGTAGTGTTCCACGCGCGTCTCATAGAGATGTCAGCATGTGTGACGGGTCCCAGTAGGGCTGATGCCTGTCAGGGTTTCGGGATTAAGATCTAAATAGTCACCGAGTGAGTTTTAGTCAGTAAAAGCCTGTCGTACCCCTCTCGCTCTGCGTGGATGAGAGGGACTTTTTGATGATTAACTACTGAAAAAAAGCCATTTAGTCCAAACATTATAAAATTAAGGGTGTTTTTAATATCTTTCGGTTTTCATTACGCATGCGGGATTCCCCGCACGCGGGACAAACCCGCATGCGTAATGAAATCCGCACGATATTAAAAACACCCTGAATGAATTCTGAATGTTATGAATTTGACAAATATTGTCAAATGCCTCCGCTCTTGGGCGGGGCGTGAGGGCGTGCCACACTTTTACTGACTATAACCACACCTATATTCTTTCTAGTTTCCTAGCGTGTTAGGAGCCCGGGTTTCCTTTTCGGAAGTCAACCCATGGTCCAAGTAGGCTTCGGCCCTACTGGGCCCCTACGGTTATGCCTTTTGCAAGTAAATTAGTTCTATTAAATATTTAATAATATTCATAGTTAACTTTTTAACCACTTGCGTCAGACTGGTCCGACGATTGTTTTCGTGTCCTATACGCCAATGACGTGTTTTAGCGACTGGTTACTCCATCTCGTTTAGCTCTCCAATCCCCATAGGTGACAGAAGAGCTGATCAGATGCGAGTATTTGGTCGAGGATGTGCGAAGCAGGTGGAATAAACGCGAGAGTGTTTGTCGGATATATCCGACGCAAACGGTTAAAAGGTTAATTAAATAACAAGTTATAACATAATCACAGGAATATATTAATTATCATTAAAAATTAACATAGACAAAATATCGAATACAATCATAATACATGTTTTCTATAATGAGAGCTGTTTTAACTGAACAATAATTATTTATCATAATGAAATATAAATATTTTCTTAGATTATACCAATCTATAAACTTTTTTTGGAGAGCAGTGGTGGCCGGACTTACGAGTTGTAGGTCGCGGCTTCAAACCCAGCCAGGCGCATAACTTTGTGTAAATTATTTCATCACCACTGCTCTCAAAACGGTGAAAGAAAACATCGTGAGGAAACCGGCATGTCCTAGAACCAAAAATTCGAAGACATGTGACATCCACCAACCCGCACTGGACCCGCGTGGTGGATTACGGCCCATTCCTTCTCTTAGAGAGGAGGCCTGAGTCCCAGCAGTGGGAACATTAAAAGGCTGATTATGCTTATGCTATAAACTTTCATATTCATTTTTGTTGATGTTTCTGCCTTGGATACTCATATAAGTCCTTTAAGCCATGTCTTTGTATAAATATTTCATTTCTTTACCATTAAAATATGGATGTATTCATTCTGATGTTGTTGTTGTGTTTGGCAGCAAATGTATCAAGTCAGCCTTCTCGGCAAACATCGCTGAGATAGTCAACACTACAACAAAATTCTCAGCTCCATTTTGCCGAAATCGCACCTGTTTCCATGATTCATCATCACATATTGTCCAGTTGCGCAGACTGTATCGCAAAGGGTAACTGAAGAGACACATGTGGGTTTTAGTCAGTAAAAAATTGAGATTGTCAATCATTTTTTTACATACATATACTTTAGGCTACAAACTAAATTTGTCATGAGCCCCTGTTTTTATTCTGCAACAAAATTTTAGACACTAGTATTGATAGAGTGCAAATACACTTTTGACCCCGTACACAGTATTTTTTTTTTAGGCAGAAAATCATCCAATGACTTCTCGCGTTCTATGACGGAGCGAGAGACGGAGGAGTGTCAGACTTTTACTGACTAAAACCCACTCCTATGTTCCTCCTTTGCCTTGCTTTCCAGAACCCGGGTGTTCCCTTTCGAACTAGGTGACAGTACATACACATTCTACTATTTAAATTTATAACAATTCTCTCTCATATTTACTCTCATTTTGTAAAACTAATGTCTCCATAACATCCTCACTAACACCGAGAGATACATTGGTCCCTACCAGTGTATCATAAAAACAGAATATTGCTTCACCGACCACAACGTTCCTTAGTGCTCTATTAAATATCATAGCTTTAAAAAACCTTACTGTTGTTATTAATCGTGACTTTATTTATTTATTTAAACTTCATGCAACATAAAGTACAAAGGCGGACTTAATGCCTTAGGCATTCTCTACCAGTCAACCTAGGGTGGTGAAGAGACAATATGGTAGGTGAATAAAAATTTTATTACCCGGGCGATTCCGAGATGTTTTTCATTTGATATAAACCAGTGCTCGACTGCGATCACACCTGATGGTAAGCAGTGATGCAATCATTGATGGTGGTACAGTGCCACAATATTGGGTAGTCTAATCGACCAGCCACAACTCTAAGAATGCTGTTGTTACTGGCGCGGACACGACTTGGAAGCGATGCGGTCCTTTTACGTAGGATGGCATGAAGGCCATTAATACACGCATCGGTAAACATACAAGATGCACTACAGTGCCGCGGCAAACGCATCAGCATTCTAAACGCGTATATTGAAAAAAAAGAAGCAATTGGACCCGGTAGGTAGCGCGGCAATCAGGTTATCATTTTTTATTTATTTGATATAAACAAGTGCTTGACTGCGATCTCACCTGATGGTAATCAGTGATGCAATCGTTGATGGTGAAGCGCACTAGTTTATTAAGAGCCTATTCACTCTAGCCTTGAAGACACCCAAATTATAATCGGATGGTAAGACCTCAGCAGGCAAATTGTTGTGACCTATTTATGTTAATTAGTATTTTCAACTCGTACCATGAAGTGATGAGAACGTGCCAACCATGTTATGGTGTACCTCCTAAACTTTCCTATTTTCTAGATGTGCCTTTGAATACGAAAAGTTTGACACTGTACTAAGGTACATACGGGATACTTTTGTCTAAGGAAGTTAGATTTCTTTTTTCTCTTTTTTTAGGGTTCCATATACAAAGGGTAAAACGTGACCCTATTACTATGACTCGACTGTCTATCTGTCCGTCTGTAACCAGGCTGTATCTCATGACCCGTGATAGCTAGACACTTGAAATTTTCACAGACGATGTATTTCTGTTCCCGCTATATCAACATATACTATTTTTTTTCACTACGGAACACGGACACTTCGCGAAACCCTTCGTAGCGCGAGTCCGACTCATACTTCGCCGTTTTTTTTTATTGTTACAATTAATAACAACAGCACACCCACCACAATAAGAGATTCACTTACAACAACAATAATAATTATTATCACTATTAATATAGTCTGTAAAAGCAGTGGGAATGTAACTAGTTATACATTAGAATTATTATCAAAGTTTGGAGCCAAAGTCAGATTTAGTCGAACAATTACATATTTTTAAGTCAAAAATATTGGTTAACATCAGGCGACATAGCTAATTATGTATTTTGAACACATTTATTATTATTATTACTAGCTTTTACCAGCGGCTTCGCCCGCGTGAGAATAGAAAATATAGGCCTATGTTACTCAGTGATAAAGTAGCTTGCTACTGGCAAAATAATTTTGGAAATCGGTCCAGTAGTTTTTGAGTTAAATCGTAACCTACAAACAAAAAATCAAATCATTCCTCTACTAGATTTGCCTACACTGAATAAGACAAATTGCTTGATATTATTCAAAAAAGACTGAGACTTGAAAGTCGTTTTGGTAAGTTAATAAGTTTTGTTGCAAGTGTGAGCCCATCTCAAGGTAACAGCACCTCGGAGAGATGCGACCTCTGGCGGGAGAAGTTTATACCTCCGAGTCGTCGGAGAGCCTCTTTCCTAGATACAAGTTGTCATGGCCCACCAGGAACACTCTAAACAGACTCCGCACTCAAGTTGGCCGCAGCAAAGACAATCTCCACAGATGGGGATTCTCAGACGGTTCCTATCTTCAGTGCTTGTGCGGCGTCTCTCCGCAGACCATGTCCCACCTTCGATCCTGCATCACGTGCCCTGTTACCTGTTCACGTCAGGACCTAATGACAGCATCAGCGGACGGCACTGCCGTGGCCGAATACTGGGCCATGCAAGGAATTTAAGTAGTTTTGCCATCGATACGCTAAGAAGAAGATTCATAAAAGATTATCGAGTCTGCGTTTGCTGATATGCAGGCTGAATCACTTCTCTGTCAGCTTTCCCGCCAAACGCTAAATACAAAGTGGGGGAACTCCTGCTACGAATATATTCGTGGTCGGGTAAACACTGCCTAACGTAGGTACATATTAACGATGTCGCCTGCAATCCCGTAACAACTACTTGCTATCTATGTATTGTGATGAACTACAGCTAGTCACTACTGGAGATTGTGATCACCTTCACCAATCGCAACTGAAAACAGAAATACATTTCTTTAAATAAAAAAAATTAAAGATTTAAGATCATCATCATCATTTTCCTGCCCTTGTCCCATCTTATTTGGGGTCGGCGCAACACGTTTTTTTCTTCCATTCTATCCTGTCAACCGTCATACTATCACTAACTTCCTTTTCTTTCATATCACTGTTCACACAATCCATCCATCTTTTCTTTGGCCTCCCTCTCCCTCTCCACCCATCCACATGTATACTCATAACTCTTTTAGTAACATGCGTCTCATCTTTCCTCTTTACATGACCATACCAAGACAAACGATTCCCCTTCAACTTTTCAGTTAAAGATTTAAAATAATGATGAAAAAACATAGCAATTCTTATTTGCATGATCCATAAAAATACATAAACAAACAAAATCCATGTAATGAGTATATTAGAGGAATTTGAAACTGGGGCCAGTCAGGGGTGCCGACTCCATGGGTGCTGGGGGGCTCGAGCACCCATGAGAAATAAACTGTGTTCAGAATCAGTAAATAAATCGATTCCAATATTTTTTACAACATGTTATATCTTTTCCAAAAATATTTAAAAAGGTTACAAGTTGTATACCACCGACACTAAGTACAACACAGGCAACGACCTTACAACCACTAGACGTCTAATAACAGGCCACGCATGTCTGTCAACACATATGATTATAGATCTGATATCTCGTACCAATCAGAACGTAGTACCCCGCTCCCTCGTACCAATCAGAACGTAGTACCCCGCTCCCTCGTACCAATCAGAACGTAGTACCCCGCTCCCTCGTACCAATCAGAACGTAGTACCCCGCTCCCTCGTACCAATCAGAACGTAGTACCCCGCTCCCTCGTACCAATCAGAACGTAGTACCCCGCTCCCTCGTACCAATCAGAACGTAGTACCCCGCTCCCTCGTACCAATCAGAACGTAGTACCCCGCTCCCTCGTACCAATCAGAACGTAGTACCCCGCTCCCTCGTACCAATCAGAACGTAGTACCCCGCTTCCTCGTACCAATCAGAACGTAGTACCCCGCTCCCTCGTACCAATCAGAACGTAGTACCCCGCTCCCTCGTACCAATCAGAACGTAGTACCCCGCTCCCTCGTACCAATCAGAACGTAGTACCCCGCTCCCTCGTACCAATCAGAACGTAGTACCCCGCTCCCTCGTACCTATCAGAACGTAGTACCCAGCACCCTCGTACCTATCAGAACGTAGAACCCAGCACCCTCGTACCAATCAGAACGTAGTACCCCGCTCCCTCGTACCAATCAGAACGTAGTACCCAGCACCCTCGTACCAATCAGAACGTAGTACCCAGCACCCTCGTACCAATCAGAACGTAGTACCCCGCTCCCTCGTACCAATCAGAACGTAGTACCCAGCACCCTCGTACCAATCAGAACGTAGACCCCGCTCCCCGTACCTCGGCTAGTTAACAGAATTGTTTTGGTGCGCTAGTTAAAGCATGGGGCGTCTAGTGGCTGTAAGGTTGTTGAACACAGGTCACGGCAAGTCATAGCGAGTATTATGCGCTAGCACACAGCTGGGTGCGGGAGCTAAACAACCCCTCAGTTGCCCGGATGGCCCGGAGAACATGTATGTATTTATTTGTGCGGACAACCAGGTGACATAGCAGGCTTATAACTTAGTGATTTTTCATGATAGTTATGAAATTTTGTACATAGATTCTTTACATAAAAATACCAGACACGTGTTTCGGGTTTCGCATAAACTAAAACTAATTACTTATGTATTTAATGTTAATTTATATTATTACCGTGTTCAGTAAAGGAACAGCTCGGGGAAGTACTTGGTGTAGGGCGGCACGGCCTGCGTGTAGGACTTTTGTCCCGCCGGAGAGCACGAGCCTGATGGAGGCAGCAGCGGCTCCGAGCTGATCGAGTTGAAGATCTCCTCCAGCTTGTCCTTGATCTCGTACTGGAAGAGAGATGTTGTTAGATACGAGACCTATAATCCGTTCGCGTTAAGAAAATAGTGACGTTGTCTTTCATATAGCGTAGGCTTGAAGTGATTCGTTTGAATGATGTATGGGTGGTAGCTCATATAGACACTGTATACCAATGACACCCACAGTTCCTGGTACAAAAATGTGATTTACAAGTTCGTGGATAATGCACATTTAATTTACGCGGAAAGTAAGTAAGTAAAAACCTTAGGCTGCGTGATGTGCAGCAGCTGGTCGAAGGGCGCGGTGCGGAAGGCGTTGTTGAGCGTGGCGCGGCGCCTCTCCGCGTCGCGACGTTCAGCGGCGCCCGGCCCGCCTGCAGCACGCCGCAGCGCTTCCAGGCTCACACCGCCACCACTGCCGGACGACTGGAACAAGAAGTTACATTGAAATTGGTACAGAATACTGAACAGATATACCGTAAAAAAACGAACTTTCCTGAAGAAAAATAAATAAAAACACAAGTCTTTCACAAAGAGAAAGCTAATAATATTAGCCTTTTGACGCTATAGTGTATTCGCGTTAGAAAATAGTGATTCATCGTTGTCACTCAGTTTAGCCCCGCCCCTTGACCAATTAGATCATATTGAATTAGAAAACCGTGTTTACTTTGACCAATTGAAGTAGGATTACAGAAAGTATGAAAACGTCTTTCGTAATTCGTAAAAATAAAATGAAAATTGTGACGATGACAAACTTTAAAATAATTACTTAAATCATTAACCTTTTGAATACTGTAATTAGATGCACAATAGAATTAATTAAACCCCAAGCGAACGCCAGCGTTCGCTCTCTCATTGTCTTTCTATTGTCTCTAATTACGGAATTTGAAAGGTTAATAATGATGATAAAATACAGGCAGTCCTCGTACTTACGGCATGTTAGGTTCCCGAAATACGCGACGTAAATCGAAACGACGTAAGTCGAGACATATTTTTTCATATGTTTATATGTAAAACTCAAGGGTTAGGATCCACACGGACTCGAAATTAAAAAAAACTGCATTTATAACAAAGGATACATACTTTATTATCAAAACTAAGTTCTTAAAATAATTATATATGCACTTATGAAATTGCCAATAGATGAAGTCGAACAACCGCGATCTTTGAGTTTTAAAATCTTAGATTTAACCTCCATTGTAATTGTCTTTCTTACTCTCTTCTTCACTTCACTATTGTTGTCTTGTTTAGGTGGCATAGTTTAAAATTCACTTAAATATGTATGTAAAAACAAAAACTGTCAAAGGTGCAAAAAAAAACTAATGTATTACGTCTTGATTGTCCGTTGTTCCTGAAGTAACTAAACAAAATCAGCAGCATGTGCGGGGTATCCCCGTACGCCGACACCGCGCCCCACCGGCCCCACGATCATTGACATCGCGACAAGTGAATTCTCCTATGCCGGAAATCGAAACAAATGACGTATGCTTGAGGAATAGTGTCAAAACATTGTTCGACGTAACTTGAAACGACGTAAATCGAAACGACGTAAGTCGAGAACTGCCTGTATTTGGAAGTACTGTATAATAAAAAGTTTGCTTTTATACAAATAAATGGTTTAATTTTTTACCCGAGTATGAATGGGTATTCAACACCAACTACAAAGTAAAGAGATGTTTACTTTGCAGTTGGACTGATGGCGTCACTATTTTCTTAACGGGAATAGACTCTTTTTTATAAGTGGGGAAATCATCCAATGACTTCTTCCACTCTAGGGCGGAGTGGGAGTCATCGAGTGTTAGAATTTTACTGATTAAAACCCACTCCTACTCCGACTCCCGGGTTCCAACGGGAATAGACTATAGATAGTGACATCATCTAGAAAATGATATCATATTATCTATGGCGCACAAACAGTGAATTTACACAAGAGTGCCTATAGCACAGTTGAAGATTACAATGAATAAGTAAAATAATTAATGATCTACACTAATATGATAGCTTTTTTTAATATAAAGTCTAGTGCTTGACTGCGATCCCACCTGATGGTAAGTAGTGATGCAATAGTTGATGGTGACCCGCCAGTAATAAACCATTAACAATCGCAATTCACGAAGAATACTGATTTCGAAAAAAAAAAAATATTCTGTACGTTCTTCATTTTACGAAGTATGATAACAAATAAGATGTTTCAAACTGCCAGATTCTTAAACCTAAATCCAAAAAAATCCGCCAAAAACTCCTAACGACCTGGCATGATTAATGAGTATAAAATTCAGTATACAACTATAGATATGAGAGCTAGTGAACAGCCGACATAGAACTGCAATTACAGACCGCTCCCTTCCGGTGCGGGCGCCGCATGTGGTGGTCCCTGCTGCGCGAGTCCTCGTGTCCGCCCCAGCCCCAGAACTCGTTGTCAGTGCGCTGGACGGGACGAGGGGGACAGGAAACGGGAACTTTAGAGGTCAGGATATCATGGGGATACTACACAACAACTATTACTTAAAACTATTTTCTAAACACTATCTGCAGTCTGTTCCAGCTCATTCTTTAAGCCCCGAAGCAAAACGAGGAGTGTTTCACTGTCCGTCTCTGGCACCGTAGCTCTTCATCATCATTTCAGCTGAAAGACGTCCACTTTTGGACATAGGCCTCCTCCAAGTGTCGCCATAACGACCGGTCCTATTCATCTCGCATCCATCGCATTCCCGCGATCCCCACTAGGTCATCGGTCTACCATGTGGGAGGCCGCGCTAACGCTGTGTCTTCTGCTACATGGTCGGCACTCCAGAACCTTTCGGCCCCATCGACCTGTTCTGCGAGCAATGTGCCACTTAAGTTTGGCAATTCTTCAGGCTATGTCGGGAAACTTGATTTGGCGGTGTATTTGTTTTTTAGTACAAAATATTGTACAATTCAATTCAAAATATTTAAATTTCACATAGGCATACATGGGCACATAAAAAACGTCAGAAGCTAGTGCACGGTTCCAAATTGGTCGTTTCCTATGGAGAAGAACCGGCAAGAAACGCCATGGTTACTCTTTTTAAAAAAGTGGTTTAAGTTACAATATTTCCATATTACATCATCTATATATATACACTGACTGACTGACATATCAACGCATAGCCAAACTACTGAGACTAGGAGCATGAAATTTTGTACAAATTTTCCTTTTATGACGGAGGCGAGCAGTACGGGAGGATTTTCTAAAATTCACCCTCTAAAGGGACCAAAAGGGGGTTCAAAGTTTATATGGAGGAACCTACTTTTACGCGGGCAAAGCCGCTGACAAAAACTAGTTAATAGATATTATGTAAGAGATAAGTAAGTGGCAGTGGGCAGGGCACATTGCTCGCAGAACAGATGGTCGATGGGGACGAAAGGTTCTGGAATGGCGACCACGTACCAGAAAACGTAGCGTTGGAAGGCCTCCCACAAGGTGGACCGATGACCTAGTGAGGGTCGCGGGAATTCCATGGATGCGAGACGCACAGGACCGGTCGTTGTGTCGGCATTTGGGGGAGGCCTATGTCCAACAGTGGACGTCTTTCGGCTGAAATGATGATGATGATGATGATGATGATGTAAGAGATGTAGAAAATAATAACAGGATAATACCTAATTGTGATTTTGAGTCAGCTATAAAGGAGAAGAAAGAATCTATCTATCTATCTAATTCTACTCCAAAGCTACATAAACAAGGAGACATTTATTACATAGACGCCAAAGTTCTGCATGGCGGGTCGATGGTTGTGGTTGTACTTCTCAATGAACATGCGGTACTCCTCGTCGAGGTCATCGTACTGCGGTTGCTGGCCCGCACATGAGCGACAATAACGATATTATAACTTTAGTGTACTGTACAGTGCCCTGAGTAGCTTGGTACGTGTAGCTTGACATGTAGTCTGGTTAGCCATTGGATAATGAAAAGCTGGAAAATCGTCAAATGTTCTTTAAGGTACTAGCCTCAAAATAAACCCAAGGGAACGTACTACCGGGATATAAAGAACCCTATGTGCTATTCCTGGACATGATCTACCCGTGTGTTGACGCCATCTGTCAGCGAGGAGCCAGCAGCGGACACCCTCCAGCCCCCCCTTTTACCCCCCTTTTTCTATTTCAAATTTTTACGTTCCACCATAAGGTTGTCTGGTAGATATCGCTGTCAGCGATAAGACCGCCTTTGTACCCATAGATTTAAGCTTGTGTAAAAGTTTTGTTACTATTTTAGGTGTACAATAAAGTTTATTTTATTCTATTCTATTCTCCAGCGTCCAGTAGACGGAGGCGCGATGCTAGAGCAGGAAGCGTCTCTTTGAGGTGCGCGTTAAACACAACGTGCCGTTGACCCGTAATTGCAGCCAGAGCCAAAGTCTTATTCGTGCTTTCCTATGTAGGGGTTTCGCTCTCGATTGACCTACCCGTGAGACCCTGGTAAGTTAGCCACAAGACCCTCGAGAAGATAAAATGAACGTTCAAACGTTCTTAGAGTACTGGGATACTAACCCGCTGCACGCCGGGCGAACTGTTAGCGCTGTCCAGTTCTGTGCCAGGAGCTGTGATCTCTGCTAAGCTGTCGCGACCTTGAGCGGCGCCTGGAAAAGATGAAGAATTATTATAATAAATAAAAAAATACGTACACACGAGTAGTATACGAGTAGATGGATGCAAAGGGAGAGGAGGCCAAAGAAAAGATGGAAGGATTGTGTGAGGAGTGATTCGAAAGCAAAAAGGGAGTTAGTGACAACGAGACGGCTGACAGTATAGAATGGAAGAAAAAAACCTGTTGCGCCGACCCAAGTAATATGGGACAGGGGCAGTAAGATGATAAAATGATGATGATGAATAAAAAATCATTTATTTATTATCGTGCGTTTTAGCCCATAGATATCTACCTTACTGACTACTATATAAAAGTCTTAAGACTATGTTAGTTACACTTCACATTGTACTGTGTATGTGTCCGCGTGCTGCAGTACATACCAGCTTCCACCCAGCTGTGTCGGTGCGGCGCCGCCACGTTGCCGGCCGCGTAGGGCGAGGTGCTCGCGAGGCGCGCCGCGTCCACGCCGTGCGACTTCAACAGCTCGCACAGCGCCATCTGAAACAAATGTGCTATATGTCAGAATAGAGCGAAGAAACACTAGTCTATTCACGTTGAGAAAATAGTGACTCATCAGTGCAACTACAAAGTAAAGGCGTATTCATACTGAGAAAAAATTAAACCATTAATATTAAAGCAAACTTTTTATTACACAGAATTTTCATATTACTTATTAAGTAATTATTTTAATCATAATATTATAATTTTTTTAGGTGGGAAAATCACCTAATAACAAATCTCGCTCTTGGGCGGTGCGGAAGAGTTTCAAACTTTTACTGACTAAAAACCTTCTCCTGTTCCTTCTTTGCCTTCGTCCCAGGGCCCCGGGGTTTTGCTTTCACACTACCTGTGGCCCCAGTAGGCTTCGACCCTGGGACCCTATGATTTGCTAAAATCTCCCTGAGGCGCGCGTGGAACAGTTCGCGCCGTCGACGACTCGGGCTCGGTCCAGACAGGTACCGGACGGTCGGACGGCGAGCTACCCATTGCTCGCCGTCCGCAAGCTCGCGCCTACGGTGGCCAGAAATCCGGATCGGAATCCGGGCGGTGATTGGGGAGTGAGGACCGTTGCCTCTGATCTCTTGCGCCGGGCCTTGGTACAGACAATGGTCTGGAGCGAGGAGGAGTGGCAGGCGGTCTCCTCCTTTTACGAAGCAGTAATGCTAGCAAAGGAGGTGACCTATCGTGAGGCGGCGGTTGAGGCGTGAGGAAACGGTCCTCACGCCTCAACCGCCGCCGGGATTCCGATCCCGATTTCCGGCCACCGTAGGCGCGAGCTTGCGGACGGCGAGCATTGGGTAGCTCACCGTCCGACCGTCCGGTACCCGTTCGGACCGAGCCCGAGTCGTTGACGGCGCGTATTGTTCCACGAGCGCCTCAGGGAGATGTCAGCAAATCGTAGGGGCCCAGCAGAGTCGAAGCCTACTGGGGCCATGGGTATGTGTGAAAACGAAACCTGGATACCTGAGACGAAGGCAACGAAGGAACAAGAGTATGTTTTTAGTCAGTAAAAGTCTGACATTATCTTCCGCACCACCTAAGAGCGCGATTTCTCATTAGATGATTTTCCCACCTAAAACAAAAAAGTCGTGCACTAGTTTATAACTTAAAAAAAGACGTACCTGGTCCATCATGAGGTAAGGCAGCTTGTTGGGCATCTTGGAAGGTGGAAGCTCATCGTAGTCTTCGAGGAGTGGAGGCAACAAGTGTGGCGCGTCCTCGCGACGGGCCGCGATTATCTGCAAAAAAATTAGCATAACGTAAGTTTTCATATACAAACACTAGCTTCTGCCAGCGGCTTCGCCCGCGGTAAAGATAGGTTTCTCCATACAAACTTCCAATTTCCGTTTTACCCCCTTAGGGGTGGACTTTGAGTTTGAGACATCGTGGTGAAAGGATTAGTCAGCTAGACTCTGCGTTACCGAGTGCTAGCTGTCTATCCTGCACAACAACCTGCAGTTTTCAGGATCGATATCAGGGCAATAACGGAGCCGTATAGCATAGCACAATCAGCCTTTTAATGTTACCACTGCTGGGACACAGGCCTCCTCTCTAAGAGAGGGAATGGGCCGTAATCCACCACGCGGGCCCAGTGCGGGTTGGTGGATGTCACATGCCTTCGAATTTTTGGCTCTAGGATATGCCGGTTTCCTCACGATATTTTCCTTCACCGTTTTTCGAGCTGTAGAGGTTGCCAAATACTGGTCAGAAAAAAATTTGTTACGAGTACATCGAAACGAAAAGAAGAAGAAGAAGGGGTGGAGTTTCGTAAAACATGTTCGTAGCGGATGTCTACATCCTAAAAGGAAGCTACCTGGCAAATTTTAAGTTTATAGGTGTTATAGTTTCTGAGATTTCGTGATTAATCAATGAGTCGTATTTCGCTTTAATACATATACATTGACGTTTTGAATTATATTTGAACTAGCGGCTAGTGGCTACTCCCACGTGAAAATAGAAAATTGTCCTGTCTCCTGTCCTGGAACATACCCCCGAGATAAAAAGTATCTTATGTGCTTTTCCAGAATACGTTCTACCCGTGTGCCAAACGGTCTAGCCGTACTTCCATTGCAAAACTGCCCCCGATAGGAACTTATATCGTAATCTATTATATTGTAGGAGGTACTAATAGTAATTGATAGAGTAAGTATTAACTCTATATCGCATTAATGTATCTATATTATTAATACGACCTATTTGGCACAGCCGTGAGACACACATTGTTGATGTTTTTAAGTTTAAGTTTCTATATTATAATTGTTGTCTTATTGTGTGTACCTATGTGCCAAAAATAAACATGTTTTCTTTCTTTTTAATTACGGAGCTATTTGAAAAAAGTGTCCTGAGTCGACTTTTTTCAAACTCATATAACTTTGCTAATTTTAAACTAGCACCATTTTGGTACACAACACATTTTATTTTAAAGTAATTTTCTATTTGAAAAGTGTCAGTTTCCCACTTTACTTTAAAAACGGGAGCTATAAAATCTTATTGAATGCTCAAAAAATTCTAAATAATTACGCTCTTTTAGCCTATAGAAGTCAGATTGCTGTTCAATTGAATTATTTTAGGCCCAAGCCCCATACAATTATTGAAGTTTTTAACATTACCTTATTGATATAGTCTCCGAGGCGCGGCAGCATCATGACGTGCGGCAGCAGCGCGGCCAGCGCGAGGCTGATGGCGTGCAGCTGGCACAACATTACCTTATTGATATAGTCTCCGAGGCGCGGCAGCATCATGACGTGCGGCAGCAGCGCGGCCAGCGCGAGGCTGATGGCGTGCAGCTGGCACAACATTACCTTATTGATATAGTCTCCGAGGCGCGGCAGCATCATGACGTGCGGCAGCAGCGCGGCCAGCGCGAGGCTGATGGCGTGCAGCTGGCACAACATTACCTTATTGATATAGTCTCCGAGGCGCGGCAGCATCATGACGTGCGGCAGCAGCGCGGCCAGCGCGAGGCTGATGGCGTGCAGCTGGCACAACATTACCTTATTGATATAGTCTCCGAGGCGCGGCAGCATCATGACGTGCGGCAGCAGCGCGGCCAGCGCGAGGCTGATGGCGTGCAGCTGGCACAACATTACCTTATTGATATAGTCTCCGAGGCGCGGCAGCATCATGACGTGCGGCAGCAGCGCGGCCAGCGCGAGGCTGATGGCGTGCAGCTGGCACAACATTACCTTATTGATATAGTCTCCGAGGCGCGGCAGCATCATGACGTGCGGCAGCAGCGCGGCCAGCGCGAGGCTGATGGCGTGCAGCTGGCACAACATTACCTTATTGATATAGTCTCCGAGGCGCGGCAGCATCATGACGTGCGGCAGCAGCGCGGCCAGCGCGAGGCTGATGGCGTGCAGCTGGCACAACATTACCTTATTGATATAGTCTCCGAGGCGCGGCAGCATCATGACGTGCGGCAGCAGCGCGGCCAGCGCGAGGCTGATGGCGTGCAGCTGGCACAACATTACCTTATTGATATAGTCTCCGAGGCGCGGCAGCATCATGACGTGCGGCAGCAGCGCGGCCAGCGCGAGGCTGATGGCGTGCAGCTGGCACAACATTACCTTATTGATATAGTCTCCGAGGCGCGGCAGCATCATGACGTGCGGCAGCAGCGCGGCCAGCGCGAGGCTGATGGCGTGCAGCTGGCACAACATTACCTTATTGATATAGTCTCCGAGGCGCGGCAGCATCATGACGTGCGGCAGCAGCGCGGCCAGCGCGAGGCTGATGGCGTGCAGCTGGCACAACATTACCTTATTGATATAGTCTCCGAGGCGCGGCAGCATCATGACGTGCGGCAGCAGCGCGGCCAGCGCGAGGCTGATGGCGTGCAGCTGACACTGCTGCGCCACCGTCAGCACCGGGTTCGACATGCTGGACTGCTGGATACTGGGGATGGAAATACAGGGACTTAAATGTGAAAACTGGATAACGAAGGGCTTACATCAACTAGTCAATGTAAACAGTTTCCTAATTTGCCATCTGAAACAACGCGCTATATGTCATAGTCGAGCGTAGGGACACTATAGTCTATTCACGTTAAGAAAATAATGACTCATCAGTACTGCTGTAAAGTAAAATGGTATTCATATCGAGATAAAAATTAAACCAATAATATTAGAGTAAATTTTATTACAAAGTATTTTCAAATATAATTATTAAACAATTACGAGTATTTTAAAATGTAATCATAATCATCAGAAAATTTTCTTTTACTGTTACGACTAGTTGATGTATTTATTTTTTCAACACACTAGCTCATAAAGTGACTAACCAAACTGTGACATTTTGATTACCGTTACGCAGTTGTGCGATAATGTAGTTAAAACCTTTTTGTTAAACCTCTTTGTTCTCAAAAATAGTTATAACTAGAAGATAAAAATCATTAGGTTATTACGTTCAATAAATTAGTATTTTATTTGCTTATTTCATGCAATTTCATGTTTAAATAAACCATTTTTACTAGGAAATGTTTAATAAATAAATCGTTCATTCTAATAAAATTTCTTTTCTCTTTGTCGTCTATGGCCACCATTTTAAATTGCGCGGGGTTTTTGGCGTGATATTTTTGAGTGAATTTCAGTGGCTGTATTAAATTAATAAAATGAAATACTACAAACATATAAAAATGTTAAATCCGTATTCTACTATCACTACGAGTCGTAAAAATCTTTCATGGAAGAAAACATAAACTAATAACACTAGGCAATATGGTCAAGACTATACCTTCCCCTAGGAGTGCGTAAAAAATTTGATGCGTGCGTGTATAAAAAAAATTTAATTTTTTTTTCTGGTTTAACTGTTATAGTAATCGTTAGTTGAATTGTTTTTCTTCATAAGTATATTGAATAACATCGCATGACACACGTGATGACGTGAGTATTGATGGATTACCTTCCTCGACTCTCTTAAGACCCTTGCCACGGCACAGGTCTAAATACCGTGCCGGCGGTAATTACCAACATTATACACTTGTATTATCATAATATATTAAAATTTACAAAAGATCCATCTGTTCTATCCGAAGGACCTACTTCAACTGGTTAATGTGAATATGGCTTTCTAATTAACTAAGATCTAATTGGTCAAGAGTCACGGCTAAGCTGACTGACAACGATGAGTCACTATTTTCTTAAAGCGAATGGAGCAGGGGCGGCTGTACGTTAAGTGCACTCGTGCGCCGAACTACCAGGTTCAGAAAAATCATAAAATTCATAATGTACCTATCTGTTTAACTTTCTGTTCATTATTCTAAAAAAGCAAAATTATGACGAAACCATTTCAACTCTTTAGTATAAGTGTTAAGGTTTATTTTTGCAGTAAAGAAAATTTCTCGTGCGCTAGGCAAAGCGCACGCCGACCGCTCATACAACTTCTATGAAACACGAACTAAGACGCCTGGCACGTGAGACAGAGATAGTTCAGTAGAAAATGTACTGCAAAATATTCGCGCTCCCGTGCGCCGCTCGAGCGAGCCGAAGGTTACCGAGAGCACACGAGGTGTTACGAAATTCGCCCGAGCCGGCCGGCTCACTCACTGCCACATCGCGATAGGGTTGCCATTTTTTTATAAAAATAACGTATCATATTTTTTTAGTAGGAAAAATGTATTTGAATGAAAGTATTTTTCAAAATTTTATTTATGTATTGGTTTTTCTCTTAAAAAAAATTATGTACTGTTTAAATACACTAACAGTTTTCCATGAGGTATTTTTACATTTTTGGAAACGTATTCATGTTTCAAGGTAAAGCCTCGATAAATAGTTCAGTAAATATTCATATTAGTGTTTCTTTTTATGTATTACAGTATAGATTTTAAATAGAGTATTCTCATAAACTTTATTTTTATGTAAAAGTATAAAATATAGTATAATATAGTAAAATACCAAAAATAAAGTAAAATACGTAATTATGAAGTATGGTTGGCAACCCTTCATCGCAGACGCGCGTGTTTTTATTTGTAATTTTGTGTTTGTTTACATTTTACGTATTACTGTGTTGTGGTAGTGTGTAATAAATAAAAATCAGATTTTAAATTGGCGGGGCCACCTAGGCCATGTCTTAATTTGAAACAGGAGTGTAAATCCAAAAACAAAACATTCACGCGGAGTTTTAAAAGTGAAATGTACATTAAAAAGAAATGGCTGTGTGGATGTGAGCAGCTCAATACTTTGTTTTGTTTTCCTTGTATTGTTTTTGGCGGTGAATTAATTTGGACGAAATCAGGAATTAGTGATTTGACGCATGTAAGTGAATAAAAAAAATACATGATGCATCGCAAGTACATCTACAAAATTTGTTTGTGTCGGGCACCGTAGATATTCGTAACCAATTAGATTCTGTTTACAGAACCAATATAATAAAATTTAACGAACAAGTTAATAAAGGTTTCACGCAATTATCTGATTAACTAATTTCGCAAATACAGTCTACTTAACCACATTAGTAGCATATATTGCGCATCCATAATGCTTTTTTTTTGGACCTGTGAATTCGAATACTTAATAAGCTGGTAAAGTGCACCACCACTTCTATGACCCACCAGCCGCCACTGGAATGGAGTATTATAATTTAAGTTCATATTGTAATTTTTCTTTTTGGTTTACAATGAAGAGTATCTATATATCTAAATAGCTTCCTTGTTTATTGAAAAAAAAAAATCAGTACTCACGCCAGTATGAGCTGCATGATGTCACACACGGTCTCTTCCGAGCCGAGCTCGATACAGATGAGTGCCAGTGTAGTGTAGATCGCTTCCACGTTCTCCATTGTATTCGATTCTAGTTGAAGACCTGATAAAACAACATAAAAAATATTCTAGTATGTAAAATTATAATTTACATTAAGTACAATCGCGGAAAAAAGTAATTCTAACAGTAATGTAGACATAAAATCCAGTATGAAATGATAATTTTACCAAAAGTTTCCATCATTAATTTATAATTATGTGTTATTGAAATAATCCTATTATAATAATCAAAATCAATTATTTTCTAAAATGCCAGACAATTTTGCTGTCAACATTGGGTAATTGTTTTTTCTTTTTTTTATAAGTTTTAAAAATTCTATGTTAATTAATGTAAGTGGGTGTACCGTTTTAATTAACTATAAATAAAATAAATAAAAATAAACCTATCAATAAAATGAATGCTTACCCTCATAGAGCGAGCTGAACAGAGCGTATCCATGCTTGCTGATGAAGATGAGGTCTTGTCGCGAACACTTCTCCACGATCAAGCCGAGTTCGATATAGTCCACGCTATAACATCACAAAATATACTAAATCTTAAAATCATTGCCGTATTAGTTCTATTCCCGTGATTAGAACGTATACAAAATTCCGAAATCAACTATCGAACAGTTGTCCGGATTAGACCCAACAACAGTCTAGTCGGAGTATCCTTCCTTTTCCTTGGAGGTTTGTGGGATTTTACACTCAGTTCCACATACATAAGGTATATCTATATATTTAAAAATCAATGCCACTTTTCGTTGTAATTTTATAACTCAAGAACGGGCTCACCTATCCAAACCAAATGTTTAGGCTTTGTTCGGACTATTTAGTAGATGGTTTATGTGAAGTTTGCACAAAATCGGTCGAGCGGTTCTTCATTTATCACATTTTTGGCCGTACGAAGTTCGCCGAGTCAGCTAGTTTAGTGTATAAAGTACCAGGATGACATAAGTTTCAGAGAGTATACTCACGTGGCTCTAAGCAACCGCGGTGCGTTAGCCCTCCTGTCCAGCAGCGTGTGCAGTATCCGCTGCAGCAGCGTGCGCGCGCGCGACTCGGCCGCGGCCGCGACGCGCAGCAGCGCCTCCAGGAAGGCGGCGGGGAAGGCTTTCGACAGCTCGGCCGTGCGGTACGTCGTGCCTACCTGGGGACCATAGATATAAGGTGTATGAGTATTGCTTTTACCTGTAAAATGAGGCAAGACAAATAAACACTATGTAAAGTAATACTTAGGCCTACTGTCCACGGACGCGTATTCGTCATTAAACGCTTAGTGTACGCCTGCTCGCAGCTTACATACAAAACTATGAAACTCTGTTGACGAAGCTGCAACGATACGACAACACGGCGTAACTTCCTACGCCACCGTGGACAGAAGGTTTTCCTTTTAAGGATACGAAGTAGGAATAAATAATTTTATAAATCATTATAGTGTATTCACGTTAAGGTAATAGTGACGTCATCGGTGTCACTCAGCTTAGCCACGCCCCTTGACCAATTAAATCGTAGTAAATTAGAAAGTCGTGTTCACATTAACTTGTTGAAGTAAGCCCTTCAGAGAGTCCAGACGCGTCTTTACTTTGCAATTGCAGTGATGATTCACTATTTTCGTAAAATGAATTGACTAAAACAACCCTAATATATTATATATGTAGGTGAAGTCAAAAGTACGAAAGCTTGAAAATTAATGAACGAGCTAAGTGAATAGTGACATCTGTCACTTTGACAGAATTCGGGATAACGTTTGCACGAACCGTGCAGATAAAGGTGCCTATCGCAGAGGTGCGGTGCCTTTTCCTCTATCGGCAGCCATGCGAATAACGTCTAGTCTCGAGGTCTGTCTCACGGCTCGTTGTGTGAAGTGAATACCTCAAGCTTTCATCATAATAAATCAGTTGTGTGATCTGGAACAGTTTGTTTATTGCTCGTTACCCAGCCATCGCACACGAAACAGAGTCCCTGGACGGTGATCGGCATCCTGTGCCGACATATATAGGAAAAAAATATTAATTACTATTCTTCCAAGTCTCACCTTTAACAAAGATTTGAGCAGTATGCTCTGCAGCATGGCGTCGGCCTTGGTGCCTTTGTTGGCGCGCTGCGAGGATGGCACCTTGTTGATGATGAACATCATGATGTCTATCTTCTGGAAGTCGGGTAGGTGGTCCGCGAACTCGCCCAGAGCGTTGATCAGGGCTTCTTGGTACAGCTTTTCATCTGTTTCTTTCTGTAGAAAGAAAATATGTTTTTGATTATGTTTTTGACTGGCCTTTTGGTCTAGTGGTAAGTGGCCCTGACTGCTATGCCGGGTGTCGTGGGTTCGATTCCCACCCAGAACAAATGTTTGTGTGATGAGCACAATCATTTGTTCTGTGTCTGGGTGTAATTTATCTATAATATGTATGTATTCAGAAATATATAAGTATGTTTATCAGTTGTCTAGTACTCATAACACAAGTTCTGCTTAGCTTGGGACTAGACGGCGTTGTGTGAAAGTTGTAGAATATTATATTATTATTAACTAGAGACGATCATAATCGTCCGACGATAAAATAACCATTACGACATAGTGCGAACACGTTATTTGAATAAAATTTATTATTATTATACAACCGGGATAAAAAGGGAATCGCATCATTAGGCATCGACAGATTCGTACGCATCGCTAACAAAATTGCCAAAGCATTGCTACGTTGAATTGCAATGCTTATTGATGCCCCAGTATCTGAGCTGAGAGGAAAATCAAGCTCACCTCGGAATCTCTGGCAACAGACGCTCTCAAGTTGGTCAGAAGATTGTTGATGATCTCCAATACTGATGGACCTGTACACGAACAAAATATGCGTAAATATCAAGAAAAAGACAAAAAAAATATGTTTGTTACTTTAAGCGTAAACATAAGAAAAAGACAAACAAAAAATATGTTTGTTACTCCTTCACACTCAAACGGCTAAAAGAATAAGGATGACACTTTAGTTTTATAGTTTATACATCCGAGAAACAGTATAAATTATAGCCTGTAGGGCTTAATTTATAATCCAGCCACCGTAGGCGTAGGCGTAGACGAGCAATGGTTAGCTCGCCGTCCGGATTAACGAGCGTCTGAATGATACTATATTAGCCATTTTTCTGGGTAATTATAAAAATAATAACCAAGAAGGCTAAGGCGGGAGCTCCACTCCGCCTTAGCCTTATGACCTAACCACTCCAAGTCGGAGTGCCCTACAATTCTGAGCGCGTACGCTTTTGAACTAAAAATATTTAGTTGGCGTTTTAAAAAAAGCCCAGTTACTGAAAAGAAAGAAAGGAAGAAAAACAGTTTATTTAAGCGAAATGATGCAATCTTAAAATTAGCTAATTAACATTATCAATAGATAGGGAAGATATGCGTCACATCCGCGCAAAACAGCCGAATGCAAAAGCTGCGGCCTCAGTCAACCCATGGTCCTAGTAGCCTTCGACACTGGGCCCCTACGGTTTTGCTGACATCTCTTTGAGGCACACGTGGACTCTGTCCAGACGGTTACCAGACGGTGACTTACCCATTGCTCGTCCTTCGCAAGCCTGCGCGTTACCAGCCATGGTAAATGGCTGGTAGTTGAGGTTTCGGCGGCTGGGATGTGAGGATGTCCGTTCCCTCACGCGTGCGCCCGCCTCCTTCGCTAGCATAACTGCTTCGCACGCGGAGGCAACCGCCTGTTATACCTGGTGGTGTATGCGTGCCTCGTATATACGTACCCACACTGTCCCCGGCAGCGATGGCCACAATATTGCTGAGTACAGTGGCCCTGGCAGCGCGTACACGTGTGTTGTCTCGAGCATCACCAGTATTGTTGCCACCAGCGTCCAGGTGCTGCATCAGCGCTTCTACCACACTGTACGAGTATTGCGCCTGTAAAGATGACATAAGAGAAATTAAGAATTGTGTACATGACGAATTTTCAAATACAGCATAAGATGCAGGAAAACCGCTTGCCCAACGCGCGACCCAATGCGTTTTAGCCATAGAAGAGGGTGAAAGAGGACGACATCGGCCACCGACTACCTATTTAGGGTTCCGTACCTCAAAAAGAAAAAAATACGGAATCCTTATAGGATCACTTTGTTGTCCGTTCGTCTGTCTGTCAAGACTCTTTATCTCGGGAACGCGTAGAGGTTATTGAGTTGAAATTAAAACCATTCATTATACTCAAGTTTGCGGTGTCTTGAAGCTGTAAGAAAATCAAAGTTAACGAAAGAAAATCAAAGTTAACGAAAAAAAAAAATTCGAACTACTACTTTTGAATTCGGAACTACTACTTGAAGTTCTCTCAATCTTAGTTTGGTCTTAATGATACTACTTTCTATTTCAAAAATATCTGTTATTTATTTATTGAGCACACCTACCACAGTGTTGTCTTTTTAACCCAATGGTTGACTGGTAGAGAATGCTTTGTGGCATTAAGTCCGCCTATGTACCACCACTGTACATGAAGTTTAAATAAATAAAATATATATACGGCCGTTTAGGTCTCAAAAACGTATATTTCGACACTTTCGAAGAAATCAAAATTCATGGGGTACTTCCCGTTGACACAGAATCCTGAAATTATGCATAAAGCAAGGTAAACATGTAAACGTGTTTTTTTTAAACTTATTAGCAATATAAATATCAATTACTAGCTTCCGCTAGCGGCTTCGTCCGCGTAAAAGAAAAAAAAACATTAGGTTTCTCCATACAATCTTTGAACCCCTGTTTTTTCACAATCCGCTCTAAGTGCTCGCTTACGTTATTAAAGGAACTATGCCATACAACAATCACAAAACAGAACACATACACACACAAGCAAATACATTTACACTATCGGACATAGTAACATGTCTGCTACAGCAATGTCCGATATAAGGGCAATCAAATCTGCCAGCAATCATCGCCAGAACTGTATTGGAGTTGCCCCGCACCCTGCGCACCGCGGACGCGCACCGCGCGCCGCATGCTGCTGTGAAAACAGTCGGTGCGCGCTTACGCAAACATGCCCGAGGCACTACAGTGTAGTTTAGGCTGTGTTAATTTGTCAGTCAGTCAGTTTCTTCTTTTAAACAGATAGATAAATTAATATGACAGTCTTACCTGAATAGAAAACATGATAATCTTGAAGGTGTGCACAGCGAAGTCGTTCGGAATCCACAGTTCGTGTCGGTCGAAGTGACTGCAATGATGAGAAAAATATATTAATCAATACACGTATAGTTACTGATCTCTATCAAGTTACCGATCGGTGAATCTGCGGTTAGGGGCCTGTTCACACTGAGACGAGACGCTTTGTTTTTGGAGCGAGTGCAGCGAGGGAGTGTCAAACTATTGTTGACTAAAACCTACCCGCGCAAAGAGATGGGGACGCCATAATTATGGCGGTAAGTCCCCTCTTTGAGGCGTGGCTGGAAAGACTTCCGCATGACGCAGGTCCTCACTGGACATGGTAAGTTCAGGAGGTTACTGCACCGGATACATGCGGAAGAAATGCCTGGGTGTCACCATTGTGTGGACCGCCCGGAGGACACGGTGGTACACACGGTGAAGGTGTGCCCCGCTTGGGCAGAGCAACGCCGTGTCCTCATGACGACGATCGGCGGCAGCGATCTCTCGCGCCGGGCTTTGGTACAGGCCATGGTCCGGAGCGAGGAGGAGTGGCAGGCGGTCGCCTCCTTCTGCCAAGCAGTAATGCTAGCAAAGGAGGCGGACGCACGCGTGAGAGAACGGTCCTCACGCCCCAACCGCCGCCGGGATTCCGATCCCGATTTCCGGCCACCGTAGGCGCGGGCTTGCGGACGGCGAGCAATAGGTAGCTCACCATCTGTTTGTCCGGTAACCGTCCGGACCGAGCCCAAGTCGACGTCAAAGCGTTTATTGTGAACTAAGTGTCGTGCGTGTGTGTGTATGTGTGTGTGTGTGTGTGTGTGTGTGTGTGTGTGTGTGAGCGTGTGTGTGTGTGAGTGCGTAAGAAGTCGTCGTGACTCTATGCGCACTTTTTAAAATAGCGATACAATAAAGAACCTTCTTTCATACAGGTATACGAGAGAGAATTCGAATTTTAAGTCGGGCGGGTAGAATTTGAAATATCGTCAACAACCATGGAGTTTCTTGTCGGTTCTTCTCCATAGGAAACGACCAATTTGGAACCGTGCACTAGCTTCTGACGTTTTTTAAGTATCCATGTGAAATAAATAAAATTTAATTTAGAATTTTGTCATGTGGCGTCACGGCTCAATGAGAGCCGAGCCTACATTATGTTGTCATACCTATTTAGAATTATTTATAAAAAAAAAGATAATATTGAATAGCTCAAGTTTACGCGAGTTAAAGTAGGTTTTATTTCAATATAGTTTTTATTATTATTATTTATTGAACTGCGGGATTCGAGTCAGCGTTGTTCTGGAATGTAGAGGGTAACTGAAGAAACACAGATGGGTTGTAGTCAGTCTACACTCCCTCTGCTCCATACAGAATGAAAAGAGTTATTTGATGAATTTCCACCTCAAAAATTAAAGGTGGCATAATAACCAGAGATTTTTAATACCAACTGGTCTTTGGACAATTTCATTAATTATTCGTACTAATTATGATATATTTCTGAGTACTTGTTGAGACGCTCGACGCTGTAGCAAAGAAAGAAAAACAATTTACTTGCCAAAAATAACTTAATTCAAGAAAAAATCAAGATGATTTAACCATACTAGTTTACAATTGGACCGCATCGTCGCTTTCCATCAGGTGAGATAGCGGTTAAGCGCGAACCTATCAAGAATAAAAATAAAATAAAAGAATTGTAACCCTTCTATAAAAACTGTGTGTCACATTCATAGCATAGCATAGCATAGTCGGCCTTATAATGTTCCCACTGTTGGGACTCAGGCCTCCTCTCTAGGAGAGGGAATGGGCCGTAATCTACCACGCGGGCCCAGTGCGGGTTGGTGGATGTCACATGTCTTCGAATTTTTGGTTCTAGAACATGCCGGTTTCCTCACGATGTTCTCCTTCACCGTTTTGAGAGCACATTCATAGCCACTTAGCATAACGTCGCGATCGCATGCGTGATGCGACGAGTCCACAGCGCTGGTTTCTAGCGTGGGCCGCAGACGGTGTCGACACAAAGATGTCGGTAACAGGGAAGCTGTTGCACGCTTGAAAGTGTGGCGCAGCGCACTCAATTATTTATTCATTTGTTTTCGCACGGATTGTGCATTAAGCCAGTGACTCATTTTTTTTTTTAAGGTAGTAAATCATGAATTAAGGTGTCCTTCTTCCACCACCCCCACCAGCTCCCTGAGACAAGCCTCCGCTAGTCGTGCCGGTTCCTCTTCACTGCCCCCTAGCCAAGTTACAATCATTTCGTTCGCGCCGAACGCCTCGAGTAGGCCACGCCTCCTATTCCTTTGTTCTGACCACGTGACTGAGCGTTGAGATGATGTCAAAACAAAGGAATCGGAGGCGTGGCCTACTCGAGGCGTTCGGCGCGAACGATAATGCAAAGTGAAAGTCAAAAGATTTTTATTTCACATAGGCCTACATGGGCACTTATAAAACGTCAGAAGCTAGTGCACGGTTCCAAATTGGTCGTTTCCTATGGAGAAGAACCGCCAAGAAACTCCATGGTCACTCTTTAAAAAAAATATTGTTGTTACAATATTTCCATATTACAGTATAAGTAGATATTATGTAAGGACAGTGTAAACTGGTCAATATTGTACTAAAAAGTACAATAAAAATAATCATAATAAAAAGTAACCTAAGAACTCGCGGAGTCTACAGTGTTCTCACATTCACATTATAAAAAAAATACGATACGATTGCAACTTGGGTAGGGGGGCTGGTCACAGTACACTAGTTATGTAATATCATATCATATATTTCACAACTATCACACAACGCCGTCTAGTCCCAAGCTAAGCAGAGCTTGTGTTATGGGTACTAGACCACTGATAAACATACTTATATATTTCTAAATACATACATATAAATTACGCCCAGACACAGAACAAATAATGGTGCTCATCACACAAACATTTGTCCTGGATGGAAATCGAACCCACGACCTCCGGCATAGCAGTCAGGGCCACCAACCACTAGACCAACAGGCCAGTTGAGTTAATAATGTTACTCACGTGAGCACAGGCCGCAGCACACTACGTATGTGCCCGAAGGAGGCGCGCCCCACCAGCTCCCTGAGACACGCCTCCGCTAGTCGTGCCGGTTCCTCTTCACCCGCGCCTCCTTCCATGCAGAGGACTGTGTCGTATTTTTCGGCTGTCTGAATCAATAAAAAAATAAAATAAAGGAGACGTTCAATAAATGTATAGAGCTTGGGCTAAAAATAATGAAAAAATTGAACAGCAATCTGACCTATATAGGCTGAAAGACCGTAATTATCTTTATTCTTTTGAGCATTTAATGGGGGCAATCGGCGGCGGCGATCTCTCGCTCCGGGCCTTGGTTCAGGCCATGGCCCGGAGCGAGGAGGAGTGACAGGCGGTCGCCTCTTTCTGCGAAGCCGTGATGCTAGCGAAGAAGGCGGCCGATCGCGTGAGGCAACGGTCCTTACGCTCCAATCGCCACCGCCGGGATTCAGATCCCGATTTCCGGTCACCGTAGGCGCGGGCTTGCGGACGGCGAGCAATGGGTGGCTCGCCGTCCGTCATGTAATCGGACCAAGCCCAAGTCGTCGACGGCGCGTACTGTTCCACGCGCGCCTCAAAGAGATGTCAGCGAATCGTAGGGGCCCAGCAGGGTCGAAGCCTACTGGGGCCACGGGTAGTGTGAAAGCGAAACCCGGGGCCCTGGGACGAAGGCAACGAAGGAACAGGAGTGGGTTTTTAGTCAGTAAAAGTCTGACACTATCTCCCGCTCCGCCCAAGAGCGGGTTTTGTCATAAGATGATTTTCCCACCCAATAAAAAAAGCATTTAATCACATTTTACAGATCTCGTTCTTTTTTAAAATGAAGAGCAAAAATATATCAGTATGCAGTATTTTATAAGGTTTTTTTTTTCGGTGGGATAATCATTTTTACTGATTAAAAACCCACTCCTGTTCCTTCGTTGTCTTTCGTACCGGGACCAAGTCTTTTTTTTATTTTTTTTTATTCTTGATAGGTTGGTTCGCGCTTGACCGCTATCTCACCTGATGGAAAGCGATGATGCGGTCGACGATGGAACGTGCTTATCTAGAAGTAACCTATTCACTCTTGACTTAAAGATTCCAGGGTTGTAGTCATCAGGAAACAGATTCCGGCAAGGAATTCCACTCCTTAGTTTTCAGAATCAGACCCTTGGCCCCAGTAGGCTTCGACCCTGTTGGGCCCCTACGTTTGCTGACATCTACTTGAGGCGCGCGTGGAACACGCCATTGACGACTTAGGCTCGGTCCGGACGGTTAACGGACGGTCGGACGGCGAGCTAACCATTGCTCGCCGTCCGTAAGGCCGCACCTACGGTGGCCAGAAATCAGGATCAGAATACCGGCGGCAAAGGTGCTGGGGCCATTGCCTCGCGCGTGCACGTGCGGTTTCCTCCTTTGCTAGCATTAGGAGGCGACCGCCTGCAACTCCTTGCTCCGGACCACGGCCAGTACCAAGGTCCGGCGATTATTTTATAGGGTTAGCAACACTGTAGTAATTGACGTGTCAGTATATGACAGCGACAGTACTTCGTAAATGTGTGTGTATCTCAATGACGTAAATGTACGTGGGTCACCAGTCAGAACACTAAAGAAAGATTACCTGCATGTTATAGAGTAGAGAGGGCACAATCTTGTCCATGTGCTGAGCTTCCCAGATGTTCTCCACCAAGTCATCCGACACGGTCTTTCTAATCACACCCTGAAATAGGAATTAATGTTAGTAATATTTTGAACATAGCAACACGAAACATCCAGGTCAAACACTTTTCGCCCTTATACCCCTTAACCATAGTCAAAGTCAAAGTCAAAAGTTTTTTATTTCACATAGGCCTACATGGACACTTATAAAACGTCAGAAGCTAGTGCACGGTTCCAAATTGGTCGTTTCCTATGGAAAAGAACCGCCAAGAAACTCCATGGTTACTCTTTTAAAAAAAATGTTGTTCTTGCAATATTTCCATATTACTGTATAAGTAGATATTATGTAAGGACAGTGTAGACTGATCAATATTGTACTAAAAAGTACAATAAAAATAATCATAATAAAAAGTAAAATAAGAATTCGCGGACTCTACAGTGTTCTCACATTCACATTATATAAAAAAGAGGCTACATAAATAAAAGCAAAAAAATAAATAGTTACAATTATTAATTAATTATACGTTAACAAAATAAATTACTAACGAATTTATGGTGGTTGGAGTCTGTCTAAAAATATAAAAAAATATTGCAAAAGCAATGAGTTAGAAAGAAAAAAGAAAAAAAGTATATATTACAACAAATGTGGAGCAATTAATAGATACATTTAAACAATATTATGAGTTAGGTGGTACCAGGGGGCCATATGTGCAGAAGCAGTCATTGCCAAATAAGCCTACATAAACACTTATACTCTTAAACATAAGGTTGAAAACTCCTTCATACCTGTAACCCTTGTATGCCCGCGAGTCGGATGTTGTCTCGCGTCAGCTTGTCGATGTGGTTGCTGTGGCACATCGCGGAGAACTTGGACACGAAGAAGTCGTAGCGCCGGTGGTAGGAGGGAGTGTCCTCTTCTATGTTGGCGAAGCGGACAAACTGGGGGCAAAAAGAAAGAGTACCTAGATAAAATACGGTTTAGGAAAAGGTTCTAGTGGCTGTAAGGTCGTTGGTGTGAGGTGACTTTTTCTTATACATGGTGTTTTGTCTGTAGGTACCAGGTATTACACGTTTTTTTCTCAAATAAACCAATGTATTGGGATCATAGATCTATGACTAATACGAAATAATATGACAGAACAATGATAGAACATAATATGTGCATTTTACTGATACTAATATATTTTTAAATATGACTCAAAGCTAGACTGTATAAAATTACGATAATGATTTAATCTTTTATGATGAATAGATGATGCTTCCTTATACATGTAGTGACATCCATATCACCACATTGGAACTAAAAATCGCATTAATCTAAGCAACTATCGCGCAGTTGCCCGGACCGGACACAACACCCGTCTGGTCAGAGGATCCTCCGTTATCAACAGAGGTATGCGGGACTTTACACCCTAGCAGGCTCCGTCACCTATGCGTACATCTCTTTGAGAACCGTCCATTCGGACATCGTCCTTATTAAACAGTCTATTCGGTTCAGGTCTTTATCGAACGACGAGCTACCCATTGCTTGCCATCTGCAAGCCCGCGTTTGTCCGGGAATCGCTCTGCGACTCCCGACGCCCGGAGATGCTGGTGACTGCTCCTGCGGTGACTGGGGTGTGAGGATTGCCTCTTGACAAGACGTAATACTTTTTTTTTACGGTGGGAAAATATTCAATGCCTTCTCTTGCTCTAGTGAGGAGCCGAAGAGCGTGTCAGACTTTTACTGATTAAACCACACCTGTGCTCCTTCTTTGCACTTTGCGTTCCAGTTCCACGGGTTTCACGTTCTACGGGGTTAAGTATAGGAAAAAATCTGAAAACTGGAAATTTGTCGTCAACGTCATAAAAAAAAACCTTTTTTTGCGATTTGTAACTCGATTCGGGAATTGAACTATTTTTATAGGTAAGTTTGTACGGAACCGTCAGTGCGCAAGTCCGACTCGAACTTGGCCAGTTTTTTTTTTAAGTCTATACTCCCGCTCGCAGGACCGCTCGTTGGAGACACTTGTGGGAGGCCTATGTCCAACAGTGGTCGTCCTTCGGCTGAAATGATGATGATGATAATGATACTCACGCTCTGTGTGGCCAAGATCTGCAGCTGAGGGTCGGTGGACTCCAGCAGCTTCTGCACCATCTTGAGGAAGCTCTCTACGAATAGGTTGAGCGTTTGCGAGTGGCACGCGACTAAGAGCTGGTCCATTGCCTCCATGGCTATTATCACGAACCTGGAGAGAAAATCATGAAATTGAAGTTGCTTGGCAATATCTCCTCTTTACTAACTCTCTACTAAAATCGCGATAAAAATATGGAAGTGGGGGTTAGGAGGGTGAAATACTTTGCGGACACGGCCTCTGCTCAGATCTACGAAATATACACAAAAAAATCTTCGCAGATAAAATGTAGTTTTCTTTAGGGTTCCGTACCCCAAAAGGAATAAACGGAACCCTTATAGGATTACTTTTTTGTCCGGTCTGTCAAGACCCTTTATCTCGGGAACGCGTGGAGGTATCAAGCGGTGAAAAAATAAAACTTCTAAGTTAACGAAAAAAAAATATGCGGCCGTTTATGTCGCAAAAAACGTATATTTCGATACTCTCAAGGGAATCAAAATGCAAAAAACGTATATTTCGACACTCTCAAGGGAATCAAAATGCAAAAAACGTATATTTCGACACTCTCAAGGGCATCAAAATGCAAAAAAACTTATATTTCGACACTCTCAAGGAAATCAAAATTCATAGGGTACTTCCCGTTGACCCAGAATCCTGATATTTGGTATGAAGCAAGGTATCGTAGCTTGTGCTACGACCAGACACGTACGTATAGGAAAAAATCTTCAAAAAACAAAAAAAATTTTGTTACGTCACGAAAAGAATCTGATTTTGCGATTTTTTTTGGAATTGAACTATTTAAATAGGTAACTTTGTACGGAACCCTCAGTGCGCGAGTCCTACTCGCACTTGCCTAGTTTTTTTTATTATAGATAGGCTCGCGTTTCACCACTATCTCACTTGATGGTAAGCGATGATGTGGCCGACGATGGAGCACGCTTGCCTAGAAGTAACCTATTCACTCTTGACTAAAAGACCCCTCGCTTGTAGCCCCTCTAATAAATTGGCAAGTTGTGCCGTGTTTTAATTAAAACTATAGATTATACAGTCTAGCATGGACAAGACTTTATCAAACTCATGTGGAAATCAATACATTCTGATTTATCTTTAAATGATCTAGCTGTATTGTTGACCAGGCACATTAAATTAGGTTGAGAATGCAGTTTTATAGCCGGCCTTTAACAAGATTTTTTTCATTATTTATGATCAGCCAAGCCAGTTATCAAGACTCTTTGAAGGAGAATTATAGAAGATCTTTTGCGTTGACTCCAACTACCACATGTGACTGCAATAATGCACGCCTTTATATAGGTACCGGGACGGATCTTGAGCGCTGACTTCTACAGTTCTACTTGCGCAGAAGCACGCAGAAGTGAAATATCGGGTCTCTTTAGTGGTATGAAGAGAGATGCGGGGGCGGGGAATGCAATCCTTGTACAGTGATTGGCTCGCCGATGTGTACGATGCGCAAAGCGATCCCGGCTCTTTCGCCGAGCGCTTAAGATTTGTACAGATACACCCCAATTAGAAAATTAAATCCTAACTATAATTTAAGCACTCTCTCCGGGACACGAGTTGCCATGGCCAACCTGGAAAACTCTAAACAGACTCCGCACCTAAGTTGGGCGTAGCAAAGACAATCTCCACAGATGGGGGTTCTCAGACGGTTTCGATATTCAGTGTTTGTGTCTCTCCGCAAACTATGTCCCATCTTCCATCCTGCATCACGTGCCCTGTTTCCTGTTCACGTAAGGACCTAATGACAGCATCAGCGGACGGCATTGCCGTGGCCGAATACTGGGCCAGGCAAGGAATTTAACTAGTTCTGCCATCGACATACAAAGAAGAAGCAGTAAAAAAAATCTACTTAAATGCGGTCATATAGGTAATGTTTTTAGAAAAAAGTGTTATCCTAATTGTAGGCAAATTATATGGCCATCGATGCATTACACTGGTTTCGCTTCGATTTTGGTATCTACGCCCGCTCACACAAACAATCTAGTGACGACCACGGATTTTTTTTTTAAATTACAAAATTCATAAATTATCTATTTTAAAAATGGCTGAAATCGGTTCAGTAGCCGATTTTGAACATACTACTTTTAAGATGTCCGTTTATTATTTTGACTGGCCTGTTGGTCTAGTGGTTAGTGACTCTGACTGCTATGCCGGAGGTCGTGGGTTCGATTCCCACCCATGACTAGAAGTAAAGCTTCCTCTGCATCACTAAAATAAAATACTTTTCACTGGATATGACCGGTTACAGTGACCGACACGTGGGTTTATAAAGGTCAAGATTTTGTTTGTTTGAACGCGCTGATCTCAGGAAATACTGATTCGAATAGATACAATATTTTAGTGTTGGATAGCCCATTTATCGAGAAAGGCAACAAAACATTACGCAGCAACCCACGGGAGCGGAGCAGTAACTAAAGACGCAGGTGAAACCGCGGGGGACAGCTTGCTGACGCATCACGTCCATTCGTCATCGGTCTGCACCATTAGTCACTTTAAGTTTGCAATAATTAAATTATTAATAAGTTTTAGCTATAATATTTTTATCAGGCGTTAACTATTAACGACCTCCATGATTTTTGAATCTCATGACTGGCAAAATTAAACTGGTACACTGCAAGCTACGATCCTGATTTTTTAATTTCCAAAATTCCTGAGAAGTTCCTACAATTTTATACACAGCAAGTAATTTTATAAAGAACAGTAGTAATGGCGAGCTTGTTTTGTGGTAAATGAGAGTAGGGTGTATGAATGATGTATGTATGCGAGTGGGTGTGGGGTGTGTGAGTGATGTATATATGTGAGTGGGTGTGGGGTGTGTGCATGATGTATGTGTTTGAATGACTGTAGGGTGTATATGTTTTTGTGAGTGAGTGTAAGTGTGGATGACAGGGTCAAATTGCGTGTTGTAAGAGGGCTTCAGTGTCCTCATATGTAAGTCATTCAATCCAATTAGTTTTAAGTTTTTTGCATTCATAATATTTTTTAGTGAATTACTGTCGTATTTTGTTTAATTTATTGTATAGGTGGGATGCTCGTCTGTCATATTGCATTTTAAAAAAACTGGTTTTACTCTGTAGGGCATGCGCCACAAGATGTTCTATTTTACTCAATAAGTAGTCAAATGTTTTTGGTACCATCCTAGTATAATCATGAAACTTGGATTCATCGAACTTTATATCTAGTAAAATAATTAATAATAATATATATATTCCACAACTATCACACAACGCTGTCTAGTCCCAAGCTAAGCAGAGCTTGTGTTATGGGTACTAGAAAACTGATAAACATACTTATATATTTCTAAATAAATACATATATAGATAAATTACACCCAGACACAGAACAAAATGATCGTGCTCATCACACAAACATTTGTCCTGGGTGGGAATCGAATCCACGACCAACGGCATAGCAGTCAGGGCCACTAACCACTAGACTAACAGGCCAGTCAAAAATAATACGATCCATATTTCTTTCTTTTACCGTTAATATTCGAAACACCGACTGTACTTTTTTATATATAGACACTTTTGAAGAGGAAAAACTCATCGTCTGACGAACTCGAAGACATGATGGTGACTAATAACAGATTTACCTGTTTCTACATGTAGTTTGACCGGTACCTTTACGTATCGACCCGTAATGACATAATGGGACCGAAAAACCTGTAATGTTATGGCGCCTCCACATTAATGCCGTGAATATACGCGCGAATTCTCGCCATGAATTCACGGCACAAGTCGTGACCTCCACATTCACGGGATGCTCGCAATCGTTCATAAAACCCGCCGCGAAATGGACGTAAAAGTTGTTGCTGCCATAACTTTGTTTGCTGTGGCAACATATCACTATTTAGACGTTCAAAACAAGAAAGTTATTAAAGAGCGATGGAAAAATGATGTTGGATTACTGAATGAATTTTATATGACTATGAAAATACATAGTCATATAAAATTCATTTCAGACTTTCTATGAAGAAGCTGTATTACATTCTGAACCCAGTGAAGAATTTAACTCGTATGTAAACAGTTGACTATCAATATTTGCTTTAGAAAGTTTCTCCAATTATTTATTATATACGTCCGTACGCTTTTGTAGTGCGGAGTAAACTGGCACGGAGCCGTGAATGAGAATGTGTACGCGTGAACGTGAAGGGGGCGCGAACCCTTTGTCGCGGGACCAAATACAACCTCTGATCGAGGAACAGGCGTGGATGCGTGTAAACTCCGCGAAAACCGTCCGTCCGTCGTTTACGGAGCTTCACGGCGTTAACGTGGAGCCGCCATAAGTTTTAGATTAGAATATTTTGGGATTATTTGGGTAAAAATCGGTAACACGTTTGCTCAAGGCGACAGCTCTGACGAAAGGAGGATAAAATATATGAATAATATTATTATATTAAGCTTGTTATTGTAGCCATAGTCATAAGTGTGTTTGAGTCAGTGACGATCGCATTGTTTGTCTATATTTTCAATAATTAAACGATTCAATATTCTGCAGTTTTGTGACAGTGTTTAGAATATTTACAGTACCAAATATTAAAGTATAAAAATATTTATAATTATATATTTATTAATAATAATTTGTATAAATTAATTAAAAATTATATTTGTAATGAAAATGGCTAGCGTATCGACCAGTGCTGATAATGCTGGGAAAGAATTTTTCTTTATGGAGTTAAGATCATACCCACCAGTCATAAATGGAAAAATTAACATGATTAAGTTCATAGAAGCGTCTACAGACTTGGTCGCAGTTGTAGGTATGTACAAAAACTTCATATTAAGACTGGCCTGTTGGTCTAGTGGTTAGTGGCCCTGACTGCTGTGCCGGAGGTCGTGGGTTCGATTCCGACCCGGGACAAATGTTTGTGTGATGAGCACGATCATTTGTTCTGTGTCTGGGTGTAATTTATCTATTTAGGTATGTATTTAGAAATATATAAGTATGTTTATCATTTGTCAAGTACCCATAACACAAGCTCTGCTTAGCTTGAGAGTTGAGACTAGACGGCGTTTTGTGTTAGTTGTGGAGTATTATTATATTATATATTCTCTGATTTCACTACATTTTCTATTATTCGAGGGGAATTATGCTGATAGCTAAAATACAGGCTTTGACTAGTTTGGCTACAGATGCTAATACTATATTTTTTATGTAATTATTGGAAAAATAAAACCCTTTAATTACTGTGAATTGCTGTATTTTATTTGGCTAAAAAACATTATCATCATCATTTCAACCAAAAGAAGTCCACTGTTGGGCATAGACCTCCCCCAAATGTCACCTTAATGACTGGTCCTGCGTGTCTCGCTTTCATCAGATTCCCGCTACCCTCACCAGGTTATCGGTCCACCTTGTAGGAGGCCTTCCAACACTGCGTCTTCCTGTACGTGGTCGCCACTCCAGAACCTTTCGTCCCCATCGAACATCTGCGAGCAATGTGCCCTGCCCACTGTCACTTAAGTCTGGCGATTCTTCGGGCTATGTCGTTAACCTTGGTTCTCCTGCGTATATCTTCATTTCTGATGTTATCACGCACGGAAACTCGAAACATAGCCCTTTCCATTGCCCTTTGGGCGACTTTTAGTCTTCTCCCATTGTAATCGACCACGTTTCGGAGTCATATGTCATCACTGGTAACACGTACTGGTCATAGACTTTCATCTTGAGACACTGTGGTATATTGGACGAGAAGATGCCGCGCAGCAAAAAACATTATATATTATTATATTATGTTGATTTTCTATCGGTTATATTTCCTGTAGTGGGCGTAGAATATGAATAATTATTTTCCGCGAATCCGGTTCCATCATCGGACCACTAGACGCATGGCGATGTGTCATCTGTATATAGGGTTGCCAACTTTTATTTGAAGAATTAGAGTACATATATGTCAAAGGAGGTAAATAGAGAGTACGGACTTAAAAAACAAAAAAACTAGGCAAGGGAGGGTTGCCAACTTTTATTTGAAGTAATAGAGTACATCTGATGTCAACGGAGGAAAATAGAGAGTTCCGTGCAAACTTGAAAGGTAAATAGCGGTTTACGATTTTTGACGTATTATTCAAACCAATTTTCGGTGGAAGTTTGCATGGTAATGTATATTATATAGTTTTTTTAGTTTTATCATTCTCTTATTTTAGAAGTTACATGGGGGGGGGGGGGGGGATTTTAACACTTTGAAAGTCCTCCCGCAAAACATTCAGTTTAGAAAAAAATTATATTAGAAACCTCAATATCATTTTTGAAGACCTATGGGTATCTGTGGATAGGTCTTCTAGGAAAAAATCATGTATGTGTATAGTCTCAATAATTTCGGCTGAGCGTTGATATGTTAGTCAGTGAGTTTTTCCTTTAATATCATAGCGTAGCATAGTCGGCCTTATAATGTTCCCACTGTTGGGACTCAGGCCTCCTCTCTAGGAGAGGGAATAGGCCATAATCCACCACACGGGCCCATGGTTCTAGGACATGCCGGTTTCCTCACGATGTTTTCCTTCACCGTTTCGAAAGCAGTGGTGATGAAATAATTACACAAAGTAAACCCGCGACCTACAACTCGTAAGTCGGGGCCGTTACCACTCGGCAACCACTAATATAACATAGACATTTAAATTTTGTAATTACAGAACATCTCGGCCCATTGTTTGCTCCCGTAAAATATGACATGCAGGGAAACCTCGACGTAAGTACTCATAATGAATCATGATCTGTTAGGTATTTACTGAATAATTGACCTCTATAGATGATATACCTAATAATATTGGCTGGTAACGGTTGCGGGAGTACGATGGATGCGAGACGCACAGGACCGTTCATTGTCGCGGCACTTGGGGGAGGCCTATGTCCAGCAGTGGACGTCTTTCGGCTGAAATGATGATGATGATAAAGATGATTGGTTACCGCTTTGTTGTACAACTAGGAAACTCCATTAAAATTGAAAATTTTATAATAATATTATTGTGGTTACTTGAACGTGAACATGGCCGACGCTAGTCCGAAATACCTACAGTAATTGCGTAGTTGCTAATGTATAAATCATCAAAAAATTATCAAATCATTTCAGCCGATAGACGTCCACTGCTGGACATAGGCATATATAATCTATATATACAGGGTGTTTGATGCATCGTCTGCCAAATTGAAATGGTCGACGCGAGGGGTCATCTGCTATCCTTTCAGACCCCTAAACACTTCTCATGCCCTGTGGATTTCTTTTAATCTACTTTTTATTGTTTTATGAAGATAAGACCCAAATTTTTCATTCAAATACAAATTAAAAAAATATATATAAGGCGTATACTCTGAATTTTAATTTTATTTTGATGTGTATTGTATTAGAGTACTTTTAAATTTAAAATTAGTGATATTAGCTATCTAGTTTTTTTTTTAATTTATTCGCAAAGTTTTGGACTTAAATTAAAGCTGTCTATATTACAGGTATTTACATGGCTGTAAAAAAAAAAAAACTAAAAGCGACCGGAATCTTCCAACTCCCTCAAAATTCATTCAGATTAAAAAAATATATATTTCTGCTTGAATGATACCTGAAAAACCTATTAAAAATGTTATCTCACTCTTATAAGGTAAAATCTATCTCGTATCTCTCTTTTCATGGGTTTTACTAGAAAAAAAAAGCATTTTTAACATTTATTTCATATTTTCATAAAACAATAAAAAGTCGATGAAAAAAAAAATCCACAGAGCATGAAAAGTGTTTAGGGGTCTGAAAGGATAGCAGATGACCCCTCCAGTCGACCATTTTAATTTGGCACACGATTGACCAAGCACCCTGTATAAAAGGGAAAACTGACAGACTGACATATCAACGCACAGCCGAAACTACTGGGATTAGGAGCATGAAGTTCGTTAGTCTCGCTAAAACTCGAGAACGGCTGGACCGATTTAGCTAATTTTGGTCTTGAAATATTCGTGATACGCCAGAGAAGGTTTAAACGGTAAGAAAAATATGGAAAAGTTCACGAAAAAAAAAAATAGAATACAACGCAATCTCTATGAAAAAATAATTTTAAAATGAATTATGCTGGTTCTGGCCAGTACAATGCGTTCCAAATAAGAACAGGATCGATTGCCATGTTGTGACGTCACGTCATACTGTCAAATCGAAGAAATTGGGTAGAGTGAGCAAAACAATAAAATTAGAAAATTTTATTTATTTACGAATCGTGAACGAAAAAAGCTTAATCAGAATCCAGTTCTTCAATTTTGCTTATCTCTGCATCACTGTCTGAAGTGTCTGAGTGTTGGAAAATGGAAGAAGGCGAATTGTTCCTAACAATGAAAATAAGAAAGAAAATAGTTTTTTTTACTAATTATGACTTAAAACAATATATTTAGCTAACTTATATTAAACAATAACGTTTTTACTTCAACTAGATTTAACTAAGACTTAAAATAAAAAGCAAATAAGTTTTCTTTGCAAACAGTATTTTTCACTCAACATTTGACAGATCGAGGTTATTGACTTTCGTATTCTTATTTGGAATGCATTGTATATGGCGGTACAAAGTTCGCCGGGTCAGCTAATATTATATAAAAATAGACCAAGATACCGAATTATGATAAAAAATACTTCTTTCAGAAAATAAAAAAGAATTTCACTTATAACGAAAACTCTTGTTTATTTGAGTTAATGCTCGCTGAGACTGGTAAAGAGAAAATTGGATCATGCAGTGTGCTGTGGCTGAACAGGTGAGTCAAGATCATGAAACTAATTGGGCTCCAGAGGGTTCCATCAATTATGATGGAGCCGTTATACCGCATACATCGAAGAACTACAACAATTTGCCTGCTGCAGTCTTCCCGCCCCATTATAATTTAAACTGGGTATTTATTAAGCAACATTTGTTAATAACCACTGTTTTTAAACAGTTTATAAACAGTGTTTCACATGTTTCATCATATCTGGAAACAGTTTATAAACAAAACAACAAACACACACAACACATGGTTGGTTGGTTTGTGATGAAACATTGTTTAAGAAACATGTTGCTGTGTTCCCCACTTCGAATGGAGAGCAAGACGAAACATCTAGTAAATATAGAAGTAGTGTGTTCCTACAACCAGGTTTCGTTGCTCATAGTGCTTTATCAACAGCATCATGTACTTTGGGATTCTTCAAATAAATATAAATTAAGTAACGACGGTATTAGTACGATAAATTTATTTTAAAAAATATGTTTGGGCCGACATTGCTGCAGAATTGAATATATCACGTGTGTGTGTGTAGCTTCCATTTAAGAGATAGTTTCGAATTCACTATCTTTTCGTCTTATTTTTTCTCGTAGCACTCTTATTTAAGCAGCACAAAGCGTCACTACCTTCTCGGGCGAAATCCTAGCAACTGACAAGTGTGGAAGGCCAAGTTTCAGAAACATTGTTTACGGTAAACTTGGTGATAAACAAGTCGTAAACAGTTTATCAACAAATGTTGCCTAATGAATACTTAACCGACTTAAGTGTCTTCAAGGCTAGAATTAATAGGCTCTTAATAAACTAGTGCGCTTCACCATCAACGACTGCAGCACTGCTTACCATCAGGTGGAATCACAGTGAAGCACTAGTTTATGTCGTAAAAAAAGTGCTAGTCGGACTCTAGACTGTTTTTTTTTCTCAGTGGAAGATTCCGTACAAACTTACCTATGTAAATAGTTCAATTCCCGAATGGAGTCTTGAAGATTTTGCCGAATCGCAAAAATAGTTTTTTTTTCTGTGACAACAACTTTTTTTTTATTAATTATAGGCTCGCGTTTGACCATCTCACCTAATGGTAAGCGATGATGTGGTCGACGATGGAGCACGCTTGCCTAAAAGTAACCTATTCACTCTTGACTTAAAGACCCCTAAGTTGTAGCTATCAGGAAACACAAAACTCCGGCAAGAAATTCCACTCCTTGGCTGTACGCATAATAAATGTGTTCTTAAAACGCTTTATGCGTATGGGTGGGATCTCCACCATGTACCGGTGGCGCAACGCCATACAACTTTACTGTTTTCAGATTTATTCCTATACTTGTGCTATAAGACCTTGCTTTATACCAAATTTCAGGATTCTGGGTCAATGGGAAGTACCCTATGAATTTTTATTCCCGTGAGAGTGTCGAAATATACTTTTTTTGCGACATAAACGACCGTATCCTTTTATTTGTTAACTTATTAGTTTGATTTTTCACAGCTTCAAGGGACCGCAGACCTGAGTACATGGTTTGATTGTCAAAGTCAAAGTTTTTTATTTCACATAGGCCTACATGGGCACTTATAAAACGTCAGAAGCTAGTGCACGGTTCCAAATTGGTCGTTTCCTATGGAGAAGAACCGGCAAGAAACTCCATAATTTTTCAACTCGATACCTCCACGCGTTTCAGACAGACAGACGGACAACAAATTGATTCTAGTGATCACGTCGGGGTCACCATTTTGGAGATAGGCGGAACAGAGAGTAAAGTCCCGCAAACCTCCGTTGAAAAGGGAGGATCCTCCGACCAGACGGGTGTTATGTTGGGTAGGCAACTGCCCGGTAGATGATTTCGGGCTGTTCTATGTTCTAATCGCGTGGAGAACTTTGATTGTCCGATGCAGGATTAGTTCTAATGTGACGCCATAGATGTCGCTACAAAGGGTACCGTTTTATCCCTTTGAGGTATAGTACCCTAAAAAACCTGGTTACTATGGTATTCATAATTCCTTTTATATTTACAGGGGCTTGCTGTTTTTCGACATAGTGTGCACGCAAGTACTGAGTCAAGTTCAAGCCAAGATTAACGTGGACATGAAGAAAGTATATACAGTGGCCTATGAAGGTTCTGTCAAAAAATATCACAACTGGGCCACATATATGACATGTACTGTGAGTATATTTTACTAGTTTCTGCCAGCAGCCTTGCCCGTGTAAAAGTAGGTTTTTTCATACAAACTACTACTATTTTGGAAATTCGAAATGCGTTGATATGTCAGTCAGTCGGTTTCTCTTTTATATATATAGATGTCACTCAGGAATAAAGCAGCTTTCTATCGGTGAAAAAAATGTTAGCAATCGGACCAGTACTTTTAGAGATTACCTCGTACAAAACAAAAAACAAAACCGGGCAAGTGCGAGTCGGAATCGCGCACCAACCTTGTGTTGAGCGAACATCATCATCATCTTCCTGCCCTTGTCCCATCTTATTTGGGGTCGGCGCAATACGTTTTTTTGTGTTGAGCGAACAAAACATTAAAAAAAACGAATCTGTAATACCATCTTTAAGTTTTGGCCTGAATAACAAACAGCAATTTTAATATATATTTAGAGATATAGATTTTAATCTTTTAATCAACTACGTCGGATATATCCGACAAACACTTTCGCGTTTATTCAACCAGAGTCGCATATTCCAAAATATCTAATGAAAAATGTTTAATAACGTCATAATCGCGTAAGAGCGGTTGTATGAAAAACTGAAAATGTATGTCGAGTTGCATTCCCTTAAGGGTTAATTTTCATATGAATCCACATCAATCGGTTTCTTGTATTTTTACTAATATTATTTTCTTTTTGTTAATAGTTTATGTGCAAAATGTCACCAACTCTTCCTGACATAATAAAATTATTGGAAATGGAAAACAATTTGAAAGAATTTAAGACGAAAGTGGAAACTCTTCACACCGCTTTACATTTAGTGAGATGTAAGATTGACGAGTTCTTCAAAGAGAACAATATATTTGATAAACCTACTGAAAAAATAATAGCAACTTAAAACCATGAAAAGGAAGTTTTATTTAAATTCCGAGTTTTTATAGTTTTTTAAGCATAATTGTTTTTATTTTAAACAACAATACTTATATAATTAGTGTTACTAATAAAGGATACAAAAGTAAAAATAAAAACATACAGTGAAGTGGGTGTCTGAAGTAAGATGTGCAGAGAATTGATATAGCAAGGAGTAACGTATCTGACATTTCTCTCCACATAGTGCCTCAGAATGGGGGAGTAATGACTCTCAATTACTGTTTTCAGGTTGCTATTGTCACTGATCCGTGTTATGTGCAACAGTGATGCGACTTTCTTGCGAATTACCGCATTAAAGCCATCAGTTCGGTTCTGAGCCTACATTTCCGACGCACTACAGAAACGGGGCAGTTTCAAAATCATCCTAAAAACATTGTTGTATTGAATACGTAAGACATTCAATTATGTTTTGGTGTAGCTGACAGTTGTAGTGCCTGTAGCCAAAAATATAACTGCGCTATTGACTGATAGGAATAACTATAGACCTATTTCACTTGCTACAGTTTTGTCTAGTGTTGGACAGTGTGCTTAATGCACAATTGAATAAATATGTTAAATTGCATGAGAACCAGTTTGGGTTTCGACCTGGGTTGTCTACCGATAGTGCTATTTTGAACGTTAAGCACATTGTGGAGTACTATACACCTATTTATGCCTGTTTCCTCGACCTGTCGAGTGCTTTTGATCTGGTTTCGTACGAAACGCTTTGGAAAAAGCTTAATGATGCGGAGCTACCAGCTCAAATCATAAATATATTTAAGTTTTGGTACGGGAACCAGGTTAATTGTGTTAGGTGGGACGGGGAATTCTCGAGTCCGTATGGTCTTGAATCAGGTGTGAGGCAGAAGGGTCTGAGTTCTCCTACACTCTTCAATACATAGACGAGTTGATTGTGGAGCTGAGCAGCACCAGAGTCAGATGTAACATTGATGGTGTATGTTTCAACAATATTAGTTATGCAGATGACATGGTGCTGCTCAGTGCCTCTGTCTGTGGCCTGAGGAAACATGTGGGTGTATGTGAGAGGTATGATAGAGCTCATGGCCTAGAGTACAATGTAAAAAATAGTGTTGTGATGGTGTTTGGGGCTGGTGGAAAGTGTCCAGTAACGGTACCTCCAATAAAGATTAATGGTGTGCCTTTGTCGAGAGGGCACTCATTTAAGTACCTTGGGCATATCCTGACCGCTAGCCTTAGGGACGATGATGACATTGAGAGAGAGCGGAGGGCACTGTCGGTCAAAACGAACATGATTGCCCGCAGGTTTAAGCGTGCTTCTACGGAGGTTAAGAAAACACTTTTTAGAACCTTCTGTTCATTGTTCTACACATGTAGCCTGTGGGGACGTTTTACGCAAAAATCGTGCAGTGCACTTCACGTGCAGCATAATAATGCTTTCAGGGTATTGATGGGGCTGCCTCGCTTCTGTAGTACATCAGGGATGTTTGCGGAAATGCGAGTTGATTGCTTTTATGCATTAATGCGTAAAAGATGTGCATCCCTGGTGCGCAGGGTGCGAGCCAGTTCCAACAGCATCTTGGGCATGATTGCTGACAGACTGAAATGCTGTATTCTAAATCGTTGCTCCAGTATCTCTGCTGGGTTGCTGAAGCTATGATTGTTTTATTGTGTGTGTATGTAATTTTTAGTTGTATTTATGTCACTAACATAGATGTAAATTTGTTTTATTTTTAAAATTCTAAATGGGTCTTGTTGCTCGAAATAAAGAATATTATTATTATTATAGAGCCCCGTATACAGACTCTGACAAATCTTCATGAACAGGGTGATTTTGACTTGCGGGGTTACCATGACGTTCAAAGTAAGATTGAGACAGAGACAGAGCTATACAGGTTGTCTAGCGCCATCTCTTACCCACACTGGAAATAAGAATGAAATAATCTTACTTTAAACGTCATCCATACAAAGATTTTTCAACGTACAACGAAGACTGATTCGAGATGGCGCATGAGAAGAATGTCTGGAAGGACTTGGGAGAAGCTTTTGCCCAACAACAGCACTAATGCCTCAACTTGATATGATAAGGATACCCATTAGAAGGCGGGAGGATTTCACCGTCATAATAAAAAACCGGGCAAGTGCGAGTCGGACTATGAAAACAGTTCAATTTCCGAATCGAGTCTCAAAGATTTTTACGAATCGCAAAAGTTTCTTTTTTTGTGACGTAACTACAAATTTCTAAGAATTTTGATTCCCTTGAGAGTGTTGAAATATACGTTTTTTTGCAACATAAACGACCTATCTTTTTTTTCGATAATTACAAGTTTGATTTTTTTACAGCTTCAAGGGACCGCAGACCTGAGTATATGGTTTTAATTTCAACTCGATACCTTCACGTATTTCCGAGATAAAGGGTCTTGACAGACAGAGAGACGGACGGACAACAAAGTGATCTTATAAGGGTTCCGTTTTTTTCCTTTTTTCTGGTACGGAACCTTAAAAAAGCACATTTATTGTGCGTACAGCTAAGGAGTGGAATTCCTTGCCGGAATCTGTGTTTCCTGATGGCTACAACCCGGGAATCTTTAAGTCAAGAGTGAATAGGTTACTTCTAGGTAAGCGCGCTCCATCGTCGACCGCATCATCGCTTTCCATTAGGTGAGATAGCGGTCAAGCGCGATCCCATCAAGAATAAAGAAAAAAAACCAAACTACATCCACGGACCGCACTGCTCTTGCAATTCTGAAGAGGTCAGTAAGATGATAAATTGGTATCATTGTATTTTTAAGTGTCATGACAGTTTATATACGGAAACGATAGTACTTGATAAGTAAAATGAAGATAAGTGTTAAGATTTATCTCATAATATGTAGCTCGCCGTTAGGTCGTCTGGTAAGGACCAAGGTCAAGCCGCTCAGATCTATGAAATATACACAAAAAAATCTTCGCAGATAAAATGAGTTTTTTTTTGAGGTTTCGTACCCCAAAAGGAATAAACGGAACCCTTATAGGATCACTTTGTTGTCCGTCTATCTATCTGTCTGTCAAGACCCTTTATTTCGGGAACGCGTAGAAGTATCGTGTTGAAATTAAAACCATATATTCAGGTGTGAGATTCCTTGAAGCTGTGAAAAAATCTAACTTCTGAGTTAACGAAAAAAAAAACAGATACGGTCGTTTATGTCGCAAAAAACGTATATTTCGATACTCTTCAAGTCCCGTTGACCTAGAATCCTGAAATTTGGTATGAAACCAGGTCTCATACCCTAGAATCCTGAAATTTGGTATGAAACCAGGTGTCATAGTTTAGGAAAAAATCTAAAAAACTGTAAATTGTAGTTACGTCACAAAAAAACTTTTTTTTCGATACGAAAAAATCTTCGTAACTCAATCCTGGAATTGAATTGTTTTCAAAGGTATTTTTGTACGGAACCCTCAGTGCGCGAGTCCGACTCACACTTGGCCGGCTTTTTCAGTTATAATTTTTTCTCTTTTAGATAGTAATTGTATCCTACTTTTGGATATAACCCTTCCATGTAATAAATAAAACAAAGTCACCCACCAGTTGTCTGTTTGTATGAACGCGTTAAACTCAGAAACCAACGAACGAATTTTCATATATTTTGCCAATAGACAGAGTGATTCATGAGGCCGGTTTAGGTGTATAATACATCCATATTATAGTAGAGAAAAGCCGTGAAATTCAAAGGTTTCTAATACTAGCGCGAAGCTGGGACGACGCGTAAGTTATTCTTATTATAAATTGGGAAAAGAGCAAGAGTATAATAATAATAATGTTGCTGAATATTATTTATTAATTTATATATACTTTATTGCATACCAAGATTACAAATTTAGAAATTGAAATTGTAATACAACAAAAAAAAACATACTATTGGCGGCCTTATCGCACTCGGCGATTTCTTCCAGGCTACCCAGAATGGATAGAGACTGCCTGGACACAAAATGGGGTTGCACTTGGTGCAAATATAAAAGTAAACAAAACTTGATACTTAATACTAAAATATATATACATATCATCATCATCTTCCTGCCCTTGTCCCATCTTATTTGAGGTCGGCGCAACACGTTTTTTTCTTCCATTCTATCCTGTCAAAAGTCATACTATCACTAACTTCCTTTTCTTTCATATCACTGTTCACACAATCCATCCATCTTTTCTTTGGCCTCCCTCTCCCTCTCCACCCATCCACATGTAAACTCATAACTCTTTTAGTAACATGTGTTTCATCTCTCCTCTTTACAAGACCATACCAAGACAAACGATTCCCCTTCAACTTTTCAGTCACTGGCGCCACTTTCAAACTTCCTCTAATATATTCATTTCTTACTTTATCCATTCTCGTCACACCACACATCCATCTCAACATTCTCATCTCCGCTACATGCAATCTTTTTTCATGCGTCTTTTTCACAGCCCAACATTCTGATCCATACAGTATGACAGGCCTTATCACGGACTTGTAGACTTTACCCTTCAACTTGAGGGGCATCCGTGGGTCACAAGTTGTTCCAGTGACCTGTGTGATACTTAATACTAAAATAGATACACATATACATACATAATATAAATATATAAGTAAGAGAATAAGTTATGAAACGAAGACATGATCACTGTGACAAGTAATGATTTATTATTATTATTGCTGACTGGCCGGTTGGTCTAGTGGTCAGTAGCCCTGACTGCTATCCCGCAGGTCGTGGGTTCGATTCCCACCCAGGACAATGTTTGTGTGATGAGCACGATCATTTGTTCTGTGTCTGAGTGTAATTTATCTATAATATGTATGTATTTAGAAATATATAAGTATGTTTCTCAGTTCTCTAGTACTCATAACACAAGCTCTGCTTAGCTTGGGACCAGACGACGTTGTGTGATAGTTGTGGAATATTATATTATTATTATGGCTAAATTTTTATTAAGAGAATATTTCTAAGTTTTTTAGTTCTTTACTTCCTAATTATAAAGAGTTTCAAATGAATAAACTCTCGTACGAACATGAAATAGCAAAGTTTTATCTAAATAGAATTTTAAACACCTCTATTGTCAAAACCAAGTTCATGAGAAAAACTTCTTTCAAATATTTTTATTCTATGATTAGGAGTCAAGTTTTTTATCATCATCATCTAAAACCACACCTGTGTCCTTTAATTACCATTTGCGTTCTAGGACTACGGGTTTCCTTTTCAGAAATTCTCCACGGTCCTAGCTAGCGGGCGTCGGCCCTATTTGGCCCCTGCGGTCTGCTGACATCTCTTTGAGGAGCGTGTGGATCACTACGCGCTGTTGACGACTGGGCTCGGACCGGTTAATTACCGAACAGCCGTCGGCGAGCTACCCATTGCTCGACGTCCGCAAGCCCGCGATCATCATCATTTAGGCCTTACCTTGCGTTACCTGGGATCAACGCAAATTTTTCTTCTTTTATTCGCCCCCCTCAAAGGGGGGGGGGGACTTTCAACCTTTACGTTACCTATCATCCATTTCCTTTCCTTACAAATATGTAAGTAATAACTTACTAGCTTTTACCCTCGACCTCGTCCGTGAAAATGGTCGGTAATAGACAGACACTGCACAATGGTTACTGCAGCAGAACTTCTTTTAGTACATAATTAAAACTCCTTAGTGTAGCGTTAATAAAAAAACATTGTATCACTTCTTCACTTTCAGATATATTACGAATTTCTATTTTAATTTCGTATTAATTTATTTACCCATATCTCCTGCAAAACCCACTGGTGACCTCAAAAAAAAAACACGATGAGTCAACAAAGGAACGAGGAAAAATGAGCGAATCATGACGCTTCGATGAGCTATGATGTATTTCGTGTCGGCGTACGTGTACCGCCATTATCGGTACGGTTACAAATACAAAAAAAATTGGGCAAGTGCGAGTCGGGCTTGTGAACCGAGGGTCCGTACAAACTTACTTGTGAAAAGAGTTCGACACCCGAATTGAGTTACGAAGATTTTTCCGAAACGTAAAAACGTTAACGTTACAAAAAAAAAGATTTTATTTGTAACGTTACTATAAAACAGTACCTTATGAATTTTGATTCCCATAAAAGTGTCGAAATATACGTTTTTTTGCGACATAAACGGCCGCATCTTATATGTTCGTTTACTCAGAAGTTTGATTTTTTCACAGCTTCCAAGGAACCGATGATCCAAGGATATAGTTTTAATTTGAACTCGATACCTCCACGCGTTCCTGAGATAAAGGGTCTTGACAGACAGACGGACAACAAAGTAATCCTAAAAGGGTTCCGATTTTCCTTTTGAGGTACGAAAACCCTAAAAAAAACAAAAGTAGGTACAGAATAAGCCGAGCATGCCCATACAGAAAGGGTTGCCAGTTGGTCACCTCAGCTAGGTGACGAAATCGAAATCAAATCTAGATAAAAAGCCGATACTACATTCCATTTCAAAACACACCTACCGCAGTGTTGTCTTTTTAACCCAATGGTTGACTGGTAGAGAATGCTTTGTGGCATTAAGTCCGCCTATGTACCACCACTACATGAAGTTTAAATAAATAAATAAAAAGTGGCCTATGTCCTTCTTTGGACTTCAAACTTATTCTATACTAAATTTGATCAACATCCGTTCCGTAATTTAACCGTGAAGTGTAAAAAACAGACGGAGTTACTTTCACGTTACACTTAATATTCATCTAATGACAAATCCCGCTAATGGGCAGAGCGGGAGATAGTGTCAGATTTTTACTGATTAAAAACCCACTCCTGTTCCTTCTTTGCTTTCATTCCGCGGCCCCGGGCTTCGCTTTCACACTACCCGTGGCTCCAGTAGGACACTTAACATTAAGTATAGATTAAACAAAAATCATCAACAAAAAGAAACTTCAACGGTCCGGACTAAGCGTTTCGCTTCGTCGTTTATATCGCGTACATCGAAGGACTGGAACAATTTACCGTCTTCCCGTCCAACTATAATTTAGGTGTTTTCAAGGCTAGAGTGAATAGGCTCTTAATAAACTAGTGCGCCTGATCATCAATGATTGCATCTCGCAATGAATGCTTACCATCAGGTGGGATCGCAGTCAAGCACTGGTTGGTTTATATCAACTAAAAAAAAAAAAAAAAACATACCCATGTCGTCTCCTATAAATATCTCTGGAGGCCTTCTGGAACAGGTACTCTCCGATCCTGTCGAGTTTCTCCGGGCTGGACAGCGAGTAGAAGGTGAGCTTCTCCATGTTGGACTTGACGAGCCCATCCTGAGGTATCGCGGGGAAGATATTGTCAACCAGTCGTTTGTAGCGTGGCCGGAGAGCGGAGCAACATCCGCAGCAGCCTGGAGAGAGAGAAAGGAGGATTTAGTCGAGGGATGAGAAGATATTTCCAACTTTAGCATAGCATAATCAACCTTATAATGTTCCCACTGCAGGAACTCAACCCTCCTCTTTAGAAGAGAGAATGTGGTAACGCGGGCCCTGCGCGGATTGGTGGATGTCCCATGTCTTCGAATTTTTGGTTCTAGGACATGTCGGTTTCCTCACGATATTTACATTCACCGTTTTGAGAACAATGCTGATGTAATAAACTAGACAAAATAATGCACCTGGCTTAGTTCGAAGTGCGACATACAACTCGTAAGTCGAAGCCGTTACCACTGGCACACCACTGCTCACCTCTGCTTCCCACTTTAACTTGGTGTAAATTAGGGATTTCATGACAGTGCTATGGATTGAGTTGGAGTTATTTTATTTATTTATTAACACATACAATTGTTTTAACATGTATACCCAAGATAACAAATGTAGTCGCAAAATAGCCGCACTCAGAGACGCCACCCGCAGACTGATCAAATATTCTTTAGTGCAATAGTAGGCAACATACATAATAGTCGATGGTCAGCCTCAAGCAGCGCCCTGGGGAACCGGCACAAGTTACACAGAGGACAACACACTTAGTGTCAGCCTCTCGAATTCCGCCAATGTGCAAGAAAAAATATCGCGAAGCAGTAATGCTAGCAAAAGAGGCGGCCGATCGCGTGAGGCAAAGGTCCTCACGCCCCAATCGCCGCCGGGATTCCGATCCCGATTTCCGGCCACCGTAGGCGCGGGCTTGCGGACGGCGAGCAATGGGTGGCTCGCCATCCGATCGTCCGGTAACCGTCCGGACCGGGCCCAAGTCGTCGACGACACGTACTGTTCCACGCGTGCCTCAAAGAGATGTCAGCAACCGTAGGGGCCCAGCAGGGTCAAAGCCTACTGGGGCCATGGGTGATGCGAAAGAGATCCCCGGGGCCCTGGAAATAAAATGGCAGAGAAGGAACAGGAGTGGGTTTTTAGTCAGTAAAAGTCTGACACTATCCCCCGCTCCGCCCAAGAGCGGGGATGTCATTAGATGATTTTCCCACCCGAAAAAAAAAAGAAAAAAAAACCGCAGAGAGACGCTATCAAGTATTTCAACCGCCCGAGTCACGGGTGCGAACTGTAACAGATTAGTGCGCGTAGTTGGCACGTTGGCTAAGGTCGAGGGTATCAGATAGTTGCAAGAAGCACATGACCCGTCAAGAAAGCGCGCTAGTTTGGGCGACACGTTGAGTCGCGTGCCGGTGTTTTGACCCTAAAAGCCTAGACAAAATCACGACACTCGGCGAGCTACCGATAACTCGCCGTTCGCAAGCACCTACGATGGCGGGGAGTAGACGCACGGGCGTCTTCTGCAGCAGCGACTTGGATGCGAGGATATCCTCTCTCTCACGTTTTTGGACACCTCCGGCGCTCACATTTCTGATTTGCGGAAGGTGTCCGCTTTCGATTCTCTCTTGCTCCAGACCATGGCCGGACGCGAGAGGTCGCCGCTACGGATCGCTGGCGAGGATACGCTGGTGTTCCGTAGCTCCGCCCAAGCGGGGTAGACTCCCACCATAATTATGCTCCAACATGTTTTCCGGGCGATAGAGAAAATCTATCAGCCGTGCATAAAGGTTGACAAAAAATTCAAAATAAACAGTTGAGTTGACGTGCCAAACTGAAAAAAGACTAAACTGTGGTATGTGTGCACAATAAATAAATAAGAGATAGGTATTTGAAGTAAAATGAATTATCTTTTAGCGGAGAAAACGTTGCTTGGCAACGAGTCAAGGCCGGCGTCGTTTTTCGGTTTAGAAATAATCGTGCGAACAACAAAAAAAAAAAATACACGTGATAATTCGCTACACCCTCTCCCCTTGTGATATTTCATGACTTTTTCGAACCCTCTCCCGCCTCCTTTCGAGCCTCACGTGATTAATGGACGATCCCTTAAAGATAAAGTAGCCTGGCCATGTTATGTGTTATATTATATTTTAAAACTATGTATTAAGGATTGATCTTTTGTTTGAACCTGTAGTTAGGTAGTTTGGTTCAATGACGTCACGGCACGCGGACCCTCACTTACTACTGCTGAAGTTCCTAGGTACTAGGGGCTCATGTATGTGAAGCGGTCAACAAACTCCATTTTCTTGTTCTACCAAACGTTGTACGGTTTCACCAAAGACTACGTATTTTTCCTCGTTGTAACTTACATTTTTTTTTGTACTTAGAAGGAGAATCTGGCAATTTAATGAAACCTTTAAAGTGTTTGATGGATAGTTAAGACGAAGATTCAATCAATATGTCGAATTGGAAAAAAAAATCTGATAGTACGGCTGGCGTAGTGGTTGAGCAATCGGCTCGATTCCCGGACAGTAAAAATATTTGTACGAATTACGACAACCGCAACGAACAAGGTTGTAACATTAATACAGTAATTTTTCAAAACTGAACCTTAAAGTGATGTAGCCATGTTTGAATTTTGTTTGGACTGTAATCCGGTCCACCTTGTGGGAGGTCTTCCAACGCTGGGTCTTCCGGTACGTGGTCGCCATTCCAGAACCTATCGTCCCCATCAACCATCTGTTCTGCGAGCAATCCCACTGTCCTGTCCACAAATGCCCACTGCCACTTAAGTTTGGCGATTCATTGGCCTCCCACAAGGTGGACCAATGACCTAGTGACTGGTGAGGGGCGCGGGATGCGAGACGCAAAGGACCAGTCATTATGGCGACACTTGGGGGAGGACTATGTCCAACAGTGGACGTCTTTCGGCTGAAATGATGATGATGATGTAATCCGAGATACTGCCTTGTTCGATGCTGGTGTCGAGATATACCGTGTTAAGAATCTAGCTTGTGTATGTAAGTTTACGTGATTGTGAACGCATCCACGATACAGGACTTCAAGGAGATGTCAGTCAAACCGTGGCCCAGCAGAGCCGAAGCCTACTGGGGCCATAGTTCGCTTCTGAAAGAAAAACCTGGAGTCCTGGAACGAAGGCAAAGAACAGAATACAGGAGTGGGTTTTAGTCAGTAAATATCTGATATGCCCTCGCGCTCCGCCCAAGAGCCGCAATAAATCATTGGATGATTTCCCACCTAAAAAAAATACAGGAGGAAATAAATAGAACTATATAAGGTACTTACTGATTAATACATATATTTTATTTTAATAAATATGTGCCACTAAGTCCTCTATTAACAGATTAGAAGATTACATTAATTATTTTTCGGGACTAATTAATGATTTATTTATCTTTTTTGAGATGATTTTAAAATGACTTCTTCCGCTCTCGGTGGAGCGACTGGGCATGTCAGACTTTTACTTACGTAAACCCATCTGTGTTCCTTCAGCTGCCCTTTGCGTTCTAGGGCCGCGATAACTTTTTCGAACATTCCCATAGGACTAGGAGAGTAAAGGCACAAAGAGTATACCTGTGCTTTTACACACTCACACTTGGGTAATATCTCCTACGTACTTGGCTAATCTCTGTTGAAATTGGCCGCCGCGATCGAAAGTCGGTCAGGAGGATAGGTAGGTATATTATCTTACGTCACTTATATTATCTTGTAAATAAAACAAGACAGAAATCGATTAAAAATAAAAATCCGTCGTCATTTCAGATTATGCCGCCAAGCGTTGGCAATCCTTAACTATTTCCAATCTGCATATTAATCAGGTAATACGAGCGAGTATGATAAGTCGAAGTCTATCTCATACAATGTAGCCTTTTCCATATTATGTATTTTTACAAACATTTTCAAATTTTTTGGTGTAATGTTTTTGGCTTGGTTACTTAGAAAGCCATGTCTTCGTATGAATAACTCATTTGTATACCATTAGAATATGGATATACACATTCTAATGTTTTTGTAGTATTTGGAAGTAAATGTATCAAGATCAAGTAATCCTCCTCGGCAAACTTCGCTGAAGTAGCCAAAACTACAATCAAATTCTCAGCTTCATTTTACCGAGATCGCGCCTCTTTCAGTGATTCAACATATTGTCCAGTTGCGCAGACACTTTAAATACAAAATTACACCAATTTTAGATCACAATAACCTCTAGAGGCCATGCATTTATGAGGGTGGAAGGGAGTCTTGATAGTTCTTACCTAAGATTACAAAAATACGCAAAATTAAGATTTTAGGCAACCGCGCGAGTGTCGATGTGCGCTCAGGTGTGTATACTTAGGTAAACTATTTTTATGGCAAAGTCACTGGCACCTTCCCTGCTTCGGCAATGCTTTTTTTTAGGTGGGAAAATCATCTTATGACAAATCCCGCTCTTGGGCGGAGCGGGAGATAGTGTCAGACTTTTACTGGCTAAAAACCCACTCCTGTTCCTTCTTTTCCTTCATCCCGGGGCCCCGGGCTTCGCTTTCACACTACCCGTGGGGCAATGCTGGGTTACCATGACGTTTAAAGTAAAATTGTTTTATTCTTATTCTATTGTGGGTAAGAAATGGCGCTAGACAACCTGTATAGCTCTGTCTCTTACCCACACTGAAATAAGAATGAAACAATCTTACTTTGAACGTCATGGTAACCCACCTAGACTTTACTTGTTTGTGTAAACGACACACTTGTAAACGTTCCTTTTTTTTATTCTCGATAGGTTCGCGCATGACCGCCATCTCACCTGATGGAAAGCGACGATGCGGTCGACGATGGAACGCGCTTACCTAGAAGTAACCTATTCACTCTTGACTTAAAGATTTCCGGGTTGTAGCTATCAGGAAACACACGATTCCGGCAAGGAATTCCACTCCTTAGCTGTACGCACAATGAATGTGTTCCCAAAACGTTTTGTGCGTATAGGTGGAATGTCCACCATGTACCGGTGTCGCGTTGCCGTACGCCTGGTGGTCCGATGATGGAACGGGCTAGGCGGAATTAGGTTATGCAATTCCGACGCACACTCCCCGAAATGCAACCGGTAGAAAATCGACAGGCTAGCAACTCGGCGCCGATGCTCAAGACTTTGGAGCCTCGACTCAACGAGTGCATTACCAATGAAACGTTCCTAAAAATTGTTACTTTTAAAAATAAACATCAAAACCAACCAAAAGTACTTATTTATATTCATTTTTTTCTATATAAGTTCTTACGTAATAAATATTAAACCGACCCCTCCGGTCGGTCTATTCTTATTTCTTCATATTTAGGTCGAGGAAGGGGTTCAAAACTAGTAAAAATCGTCTTAAGTAATAAGCGTCTTCAAGGCTAGAGTGAATAGGCTCTTAATAAACTGTTGCGCCTGACCATCAATGATTGCATCTCCGCTTACCATCAGGTGGGATCGCAGTCAAGCACTGGTTTATATCAAATAAAAAAAAAAAAAAGCGAATGGCCGCCTAGGAATCAATTTGCGAATAATTAAAACAGGCATTGAACTTCACTCGAAGAAATCCCACCAAAAAACTCTCATCATTCGATGAATCCAAGCGTCACATAGGGGTGTCATTTTATAATTTTATACATCTAGCAATATCAAATCCGATAAGACAAACAATCTTGAAATAATATCAATTGTCTGACAATAAGTGATCTTTATTGAGCCCTTATCTAATCAATACTTACATGTCATGTACACTGTTCTACTGACGATGAAGCACGCGCGGTGAGCTATCTTTCTCATTGGTATCATTTTGGCGTTATTTTATGGCACCAGTTTTATAACACAGCTCTTTTTAACACATTATTACAACTAATTTCAGAGATTCCCTGTCCACTTTTGTTTCACTTCGCACATTTGCATCCGTTACACTTATGACATCCTGGTACTTTTTGCAGGTTCTTCTAGGATTTCGTTTTGATTTTTAGAGAATTTATGAACGAATATTCTTTGCAATTATGATATCCTGGTGTTCCTGGTAGTATCTTTAGGGATTTAGTTTTGGTTTTTTGGAGGTTTTACGAACAAACTACTATCAATAAGAAGCCAGCCGTATTCTTACAGTCGAGATCTAGATTGGTCCTTAGAGAATGGATAGGTACGAGTACTTATTTCGTTAAAAATCATTTCTACGGCCAGCTATGCCAATTATTTTCTGGTTATATTGTAGATACAAAATTCAAATAAATATTGCTTTTAATTTATTTAAAACCGATCAAATGCAAGTTTGACTCGCACACAAAGGGTTTCGTACGATTTTTACGGCAATAGTTTAAAAAACTTCAAGTACAAAATAATATGTATCTATATAAATCGGGTTGTACTTAATGTACTGTAACATTAAATATAGCCCGCTTACAGACAAGCGGACGGGCAGTGGAGTTTTAGTAACAGGGTTTCGTTGGTTACTCTTTGGGTACGGATCCCAAAATGGCAATTGTAAATATCTATATTAATAAGGAACACAGAAGTATTAAATTTCTCACTAACTGCATTTTGCATATTCAGGTAAATAGGTATCTGATAGTTTATGTCGTCCTGGTATTTTTAAAATAATTTAGTAGGTAGAGAAAATATTTTTCAAAGGTCAGGTTTTTCAAATAATACGTTTAAATAATCTTGATACAAGCCTTTTAATACCGACTATATAATTCTAATAATCATACATCATGATACTGATGAGGAAAAAGTTATTTATATTTAAAATTAATATCACCGATAAAACCGAATATTCGATAAACTAAATACGCAATTCACATAATTAATGAAATTTTTCAGAATATTTATTATTTTTAAGTTTCTCAAAAAAATTAGGTTACTGACATATTTTTAAGGCAGGAAATAAATTTCATGAAAACTAAATTCTTTCATCACATTTACACTTTTTTTCGACACAACGTTTTTATTTACACTTTTTTTCGGCACAACGCTTTTATTTACACTTTTTTTACTCTCGTTAATTTCAACTTTTCACTACGATTGTTATCTTAGTGTTTATTTGCTTCGTTTGTCGGACGGCACAACTGTGTAACGCGATTTGGCATCGCACACTGGGATCATGCTCTAGTGATAAGAGCACCATGATAACACAACTAGGGCTGACTTCACACTGATATAAAAGATTTACGATATCTGAACAAAAATGTTTCAATCAATATTGGTCACCCCTTTTAAGTTTCATTGATTATTACTTCTGTTACAAGGACTGGTGGTATTTATAAATGACCTTCTTTCGTGCCATTGAAATGTTATTTGAGAGTAGTTTTTTTAGGAATGTTTTTTTTTAAATTGATATACACCAGCGCTATTGATTGCGACCCCACCTGATGGTAAGCAGTGATGCAATCATTGATGGCGAGGCGCACTAGTTTATTAAGATCATCATAAAATGACTTCTCTTGCTTTAGGGCGGTGTGGGAAGGCGTGTCAAACTTGTACTGACTAAAACCGAGTCCTATGATCCTCCTTTGCCTTGCGTCCTAGGACCGGTGGCGTGTTCAGAATCTCAGATCACGTCAAGGTCGTTACGAGGTAAACGGAACAGGGTGTGAAAATCTCACAACCCTCCGTTGAAAAGGGAGGATCCTCCGACTAGATGGGTATCGTGTCTGGTCCGCGTAACTGTCCCATAGTCTATTTCGGGTAGTTTACATGTCGGGGTCACCAGTTTAGAGGTATACACAACATGGTGTAAAGTTCTGTAAACCTCCGTTGAAAAGGGAAAATCTTCTAACTAGTCGCGAGTTGTTGTGTCCGATCCAGGTAACTGCCCCACCCCTATAGTTGATTTCGGGTTGTTGTTTAAGTTCCAATCGCGCGGAGAATTCTCAGAAGCTGGCAAAAAAGATGTCGCTACAGTGGTATCTGGCTCTATTCACACGGCCACATCCCAGGCATGCTGGACCAGTTTAGAGGACCTTTGGCGGGCTGCAGGATCTTATAAAGGATCCCCTCTTTCATAAGATCCTGCAGAAAAGTTCGTTTACAGTGTTATAAGGAGCTGATTGGCTGATTATGTTATTTGCAACCGATTAGTAAACGGTTAAACCCATCGCTTCTTAATTCATAGGGCAGAAATTAGAAAATGTCATGCCCTTGCACAACTTGAATCGGTGATGGTACAGTACCTAACGGGATGTTCACAAGTGCAAAGTACAAGTACTGGCGAGTGACTGATAACTGTATCAGTTAGTGATATCTGAACCTCAATTAATTGTAGACGATCTAGTATAACAGCTGCACTTCCGGATACACGATATTTTTTTTTTCTTCGGCCCCTTGCCCACGGCGACTTTTTGTTGCGAAATGCGCGACAGCATCACTATCACTTTCTTCGTGGCTGGGAAAAGGGGTCGGGAACCCGGCGCCTGGGACGTGAGTACGTGTGGGCCGTTTTCTCACGCGTTTTTTTTTGTGGCCGCCTCCTTTGCTAGCATTACTGCTTCGCAGAAAGAGGCAACCGCATGCTATTCCTCCTCACTCCAGACCTTGCTTGTACCATGGCCCGGCGCGAGAGGTCGTTGCCGCCGATCGCCCCCACGAGAACACGGTGGTCTGTCCAAGCGGGGCATACTTCTACTGTATGCTCCACCGTGTCCTCCGGGCCGTCTACACAATGGTGGCACCCGGGCGTTTCTTCCGCACGAATCAGATACAGGAATCTCCCGAATTTACCATGTCCGGTGAGGACCTGTGTCATGCGGAAGGTGAAGACGCCGTGACGTCCTTCCAGCCACTCATCAAAGAGGGGACTTACCGCCATAATCATGGCGTGCCCAGCACTGGGTTGCGACAGTTGCTATCGCTATTCCACAATGAGATCCTGCCGGAACTCTGTCCACCATACCGCTTCTTGTGGAGTTTCGCCCCGGCGTTGCGTAAACGCGCAAATCGTGCATGCTTGCAATGACTTGCCTTTAGATCCCATGGTAGCAGACCAGCAAGGAGGCTCATGACCCTCTGGCAAGCGTTCAGCCTGGCCGCCGGTCGCTTTCACAGCAACGGTGTCCATACCGGCGCCCCGTAAAGGATTATGGACCGTGGTGGAAAAGCGTCCTCGAAACAATGTACTCCACATTGCTTCGAGGACGCTTTTCGCGAACTTTTTCTAAGACTGGGCAGGCAAGTGTTGACGTACCAATCTGCAGTCATTGTTGTCCTTTGATCTTCAAGCGATACATTGTGTCCTGATTTGCCGAAAAAAGAAGCAACCATTTTTTTACCAACACTTCGACTTTTCTTAACTTTCGTCGGCAAATCTTCAAAAGGAAAGACCCACTCTGCCGAATGGCGTTTTTTTTCGGGTTCAAAGCAGTACACCCAGGTTTCGTCACCTGTCACGATATTATAGACAGCCGATAACTGTCCTCCATTAAACTTTTTTATCTTTTTACGGCACCACTGGACATGCAGCCGTTTCTGGTCCTCCGTTAAGTCATGTGGTATCCATCGAGTGCAAAGCTTCCGAAACTTTAGATGCACATGTAAAATGTTTTACTGGCAAGTAAATTTTTTGTCAGTTTCAATAAGTTGTCGTACGGTGTCAATATTCGAATCTGTAACCGCAGTCGCCGGCCGACCTTCACGTACCTCGTCATAGAGATGATCACGTCCACGTCTAAATTCTCCAAACTGGGACATGGTGCTTCATCACCAAAAGCCAATTGAAGTCTCTGGCAACTCTCTTGTTGACTTAAGCCGCAACGCAACTAAATTCAATTTGATATCGACACACAATCTTTGAAAGGACGCCACAATGACAAAACAAATGATAGTCTCGCAAATAAAAAGTAACCTACTCGCAGAGTTCTATTTTCGAATTCGATAATAGTGTTTTTCATTCTTTTTTTGTAAGTGGCCAGATCAACAGACTTTCAGTATCTATGCCCCATGTAAAACAAAGACGGAAGAAAATATAATAAATACAGTTAATATTGCTATTTACTAAAACTCTCTATCGCCAATGAACAACCGAGATATGATCTAATTAGGCCACTTGTGTTTCTGAAGGTGAAAAACAACAGTCAAATGTATATGAACTCTGTAGTATGCTAGATAGGTATATAGGTTTTCTTTTGTCTAGACTTTAGATTTTGTATCTACTAATCTATATACAGGGCGTTTGGTACATCGTGTGCCAAATTGAAATGGTGGGTTACCTTACAAGAGTGTGATAACATTTTTAATAGGTTTATCAGGTATAAATAAATTAATATATATAAATAGTTTTTAAATATTAATTTTGAATTTTAGTCTTATGAGACTCGATTCACAATTCTAGCGAATTTACGAAGTTATAAAAAGATTTTTATGGCATGTGGCAGATCACTAGCAAGAAAATAAACTAGAGATTTTTTGAGGAAGTTGGAAGATTCCGGTCCTTTTTTTTATAGCCATGTAAATAGTTGCAACATGGATAGCTTTAATTTAAGTCCAAAACTAAAGTAAATAAAAAAAAAACTAGATAGCTAATTCCATTAATTTTAAATTTCAATGTACTCTAATACAACACACCTGTAAATAAAATTAAAATTCAGAGTATACGCCTTATACATTTTTTAAAATTTATATTTGAATGTAAAATGTGGGTCTTCAAACAATAAAAAGTCGATTGAAAAAAAAAATCCACAGGGCATGAGAAGTGTTTAGGGGCCTGAAAGGATAGCAGATGACTCCTCCCGTCGGCCATTTCAATTTGGCACACGATGCACCAAACACCCTGTATATTTTTCGCTTTTATATCTATATATATAAAAGAAAGTCGTACACTATTTATAACTCAGGAACGGCTGAACCGATTTGGCTGAAAATTGGTGGGAAGGTAGCCTAGAACCAGGAGACGGACATGGGATACTCGAGTGGGGTAGAGTAGGGTAGAGTAGGGTAGAGTAGGGAAGAGTAGGGTAGAGTAGGGTAGAGCAGAATATCGTAGTCAGTTACACCTACAAACTTAAAATTTAGCAGGTAGGTTCCTTAGACATCCGCTAAGAATGGATTTACAAAACTCCACCCCTAAAGGGGTAAAACGGGGGTTGGAAGCTTGTATAGAGAAAATAACTATCACGCGGGCGAAATCGCTGGCAGAAGCTAGTTTATCATAATCATCTGAAGTATACATCATCGCATTTAAGGCGTCCATTACACGATAGGGTTTTGCTGTCAGTTTTGCCACAGTCAAATATTTTGAATGACGAAAAACGTGTAATGCGATGATTGACGTTTGCATGACGTAAAACGTATGGCGATAAAATTCCGTCATTCAAACATCATTCATGATTGATACTTTTGATTGACGCTTGCATGACCGTGTAATGGACGTCTAAGACGGCTCTTCCCGACCCATTTATCTTCATCCTGAACATGGTCTTTAGGGTTCCGTACCGAAAGGGTAAAACGGGACCCTATTACTAAGACAGCGCTGTCCGTCCGTTCATCTGTCTGTCCGTCTGTCACCAGGCAGTATCTCATGAATCGTGATAGCTACGGACGGTACGGAACCCTTCGTGTGCGAATCCGACTCGCACTTGGTCGGTTATTTTTAAAGTTTGTCGGTTCATCCATCACACTCCAAACGTAGTAAATACAAAGGCGGCATTTTTTAAGGTGGTAAATCATCTAAAGGCTTCCCTCGCTCTACGGTAGAGCGAGAAGGCGTGTCAGACTAAAGACTTTACTAACTAAAACCACAACTTTTTTCCTTCAATTGCCTTTTGCGTTCTAGGACCATACGTTTCCCTATGACCCTATCAGGTATCGACCCTAATGGGCCCCTACGGTTTGCTGACATCTCTTTGAGGTGAGGGTGGAACACTACGTGCCGTTGATGACTCAGGTTCGGTCCTTATAGGACGAGCGGACGGTGAGCTACCCATTGCTCGTCGTCCTTAAGCCCGCGCCTATGGTGGCCGGAAATCGCTCTGCGACTGGAATTGGGCTATCGTGGAGCATTCACCTTAGGAAGGTACTGTTCTGTTTGAGATGACGTATATACGTAATATTGTCGGTAAGAAATATTGGCACAGGAGTTAAATTCTTATTTACAGTAAATACCTCTCTAGCGAAAACTAGAAGACGTTGAGTCTTTATATCCGAAACTCATTAAAATAATTCGAAAATTGCTCAACAAACCAATGATTTAGGGCTGCCATCCGTGTTGGATTCCCCGGATTGTTCTAGTTTGATGGGCGTCCGGGGACCGTCCGGAAGGGTTTTAAAGTGTCCGGGTTAGGCATAGCATAATAGTCGACGATCGAACGCCCCCACCTTCATTAAAAATGTTTATTTATTGTTACGGTTACTTATGTAAGTACCTAATTCGATTTTAATAACAAGTTGTATAAATTAATAAAAAATTATAATGATGTTTTTATTTTGTTGCAAAAAATATTCTTTCGCAGGTGTAGGTAAAAACCATATATCGCCCAAATGTCCGGAATTTTTGCCGTGTTTATCAGGTGTCGGCAATTTAGGTGATGGCAGCCCTACAATGATTATATAATCTGAGAGCGTTATTATTGTATGCATTTCCGGCAATGGAAAAGTATTTCAATAACCGAACTTTGAAGCCAAAATAGCTACCTACTACCTAGGTAGAAGTAGATAGCTAAATACCGATGTGAAATTTATTACAAGTTTATATTGACTTGTATAGAGCGCATTTAGGTAGATTTTTTTTTGTTCTAGTGACAATTGTAAGCTTGTTAAAATAATATACGGAAAATTTTGCGCGTAAGAACAACGCCTTAGTTCAAACAGAATTTAAAAAATAAATCAATCATATTTCTCGGTAGGCGCAGAGTTTATTATCTAAAGTAAATATTGATGGAACCCTTTAACTATTATAATCACGAGTTATTGCTAAACCATTGAACTGACTAGGAAAACATGAAAAGCGATATTAAAACCCGGCTAAGAGGGCTCATCCCGACCCTTCATCCTGAACATGGTCTTTAGGGTTACGTACCGAAAGAGTAAAACGGGACTCTATTATTACTAAGACTACTACGACCCTAATGGGCCCCTACGGTTTACTGACATCTCTTTGAGGTGAGGGTGGAACACTACGTGCCGTCGATGACTCAGGTTCGGTCCTTATAGGACGAGCGGATGGTGAGCTACCCATTGCTCGTCGTCCGTAAGCCCGCGCATATGGTGGCCGTAAATCGCTCTGCGACTGGAATTGGGCTACCGTGGAGAATTCAACTTAGGACGGTACTGTTCTGTTTGAGATGACGTATATACGTAATATTGTCGGTAAGAAATATTGGCACAGGAGTTAAATTCTTATTTACAGTAAATACCTCTCTAGCGAAAACTAGAAGACGTTGAGTCTTTATATCCGAAACTCATTAAAATAATTCGAAAATTGCTCAACAAACCAATGATTTAGGGCTGCCATCCGTGTTGGATTCCCCGGATTGTTCTAGTTTGATGGGCGTCCGGGGGCCGTCCGGAAGGGTTTTAAAGTGTCCGGGTTAGGCATAGCATAATAGTCGACGATCGAACGCCCCCACCTTCATTAAAAATGTTTATTTATTGTTACGGTTACTTATGTAAGTACCTAATTCGATTTTAATAACAAGTTGTATAAATTAATAAAAAATTATAATGATGTTTTTATTTTGTTGCAAAAAATATTCCTTTGCAGGTGTAGGTAAAAACCATATATCGCCCAAATGTCCGGAATTTTTGCCGTGTTTATCAGGTGTCGGCAATTTAGGTGATGGCAGCCCTACAATGATTATATAATCTGAGAGCGTTATTATTGTATGCATTTCCGGCAATGGAAAAGTATTTCAATAACCGAACTTTGAAGCCAAAATAGCTACCTACTACCTAGGTAGAAGTAGATAGCTAAATACCGATGTGAAATTTATTACAAGTTTATATTGACTTGTATAGAGCGCATTTAGGTAGATTTTTTTTTGTTCTAGTGACAATTGTAAGCTTGTTAAAATAATATACGGAAAATTTTGCACGTGCGAACAACGCCTTAGTTCAAACAGAATTTAAAAAATAAATCAATCATATTTCTCGGTAGGCGCAGAGTTTATTATCTAAAGTAAATATTGATGGAACCCTTTAACTATTATAATCACGAGTTATTGCTAAACCATTGAACTGACTAGGAAAACATGAAAAGCGATATTAAAACCCGGCTCGATGCATTGGAAAATCTGGTACTATCATCCTAAAAAATGGGTCACTAAAACACCATTCGCAAAGGACCAATTTCTTTTTAGTATAAATAAAAAATATAAACGACATAATATTCAAAAACTCCTACAGTATCTGCTTACCCCAAAAAGTCAAGACAACGATAATAAATGAAGATATTTTGAACTTTTTCTCACATCAAAAATCAATCACAAGTACCAGGGTCACATAACCAAAAAGAAATTCATTAACTAAATCAAGACAACCACAACAAATGAAGATATTTTGAATTTTTTCTCACATCAAAAATACCAGGGCCACATTACCAAAAAGATGTTCTTCAACGAACTGATTTCAAACCAATAACCAATTTTAATATTTATCGGCGCAGTGCAAAGCGCTTCGGTCGCGGTCTCAGTAAAGACTAGCTAAATATAAATCATTGCCCACTCACCGAAAATAGATTGTCCGCTGGAAAGGGATGACTTGCCTAAAGGGTGACATGTGACATATTTGTAGTTTGTTGATCTTTTATCTAAACATAGAACATCATAAGCACGTGTGAGAACATCCCTTATCACTCTGCGCGGACCAACTGACTAAGGACCGGTTTCTGAAATGAGTACTTTTTTTTGTAGGTGGGAAAATCATCCAGTGACATGGGCATCACCTGCATGGGCACACATCTTGGGCGGAGCGGTAGGACGTGTCAGACTTTTACTGACTAAAAACCCACTCCTGTTCCCTCGTTGCCTTTCGTACCGGGGCCGAGTCTTCCTTTCAGAAACAGACCATTGGCTCCAGTAGGCTTCGACCCTGCTGGGCCCCTACGGTTTGCTGACATCTCGACTCCGTCCGGACGGTCGGACAGCGAGCTACCCATTGCTTGCCGTTCGCAAGCCCGCGCCTGCGGTGGCCGGAAATCAGGATTCGGAATCCGCCGGGATTTCGAATCCTGAAGGCTGGGGCATGAGGGCCGTTGCCTCGAGCTCGGCCGCCGCCTTTGCTAGCATTACTGCTTTGCAGAAGGAGGCGACCGCCTGCCACTCCTCCTCGCTCCGGACTATGACCTGCACCAAGGCCCGGCGCGAGAGATCGCTGCCGCTGAGCGCCCTCACAAGGACACGGCGGTGCACACCTCTATCGTATGCTCCACCGTGTCCGCCGGGCGGTCCACATAATGGTGACACCCGGGTGTTTCTTCCGCACGAATCCGGTGCTAAGGAACATAGATGTGGTTTTAGTGAGTAAAAGTCTGATATGCTCTCTCATTTCACCCTAGAGCGAGAGAAGTTATACTCATAAATAGATGATTTCCCACCATAAAAAAAAACTTGGGTAAATGTAGGTGGTTTTGCCTACCTCTTAGGAAAATGGACCGTGCTTTAAACAATGCATTTAATTCCATCTAGTCCGTTCCATCATCGGACCACTACGTACGGCGTTGATCCATCGGTATATAGTGGACATCCCACCCAAACGTGCAAAGCGATTTGGGAACACATTCATTATTCGTACGGCTAAGGAGTGAAATTCCCTGCCGGAGTCTGTGTTTCCAGATAGTTTTACCTAGGGGAATCTGTAAGTCAAGAGTGAAATAGGTTACTTCTAGGCAAGCGTGCTCCATCGACGGCCACATCATCACTTACCATCAGGTGAGATAGTGGTCAAACGTGAACCTATATATGTATATAAAAGGAGAAACTGACTGACTGACATATCAACGCACAGCCGAAACTACTGGAACTAGGAGCGTGAAATTTTGCACAAGATTTCTTTTTACGACGTAGGCGAGCACTAAGAGAGGATTTTCTGAAATTCGCCCCCTAAGGGGATGAAACGGGGGTCCAAAATTTGTATGGACAAACATACTTTCACGTGGGCGAAGCCGCTGACAGAAGCTAGTCAATAATAAAAAAAATGCAGCCGTGATATTATGTATGCTTGGATTTCCTGCGCACTCATTAATGATGTCATATTCTTGCATATATTTAGTTTTACGGCTATAGCGACCCTCAAGATGGTGTTATATATACGTATACACACGTCGTGTAGGTACTAGTTGTGCTAACTATATCCATCATAATAATAATTCTTAGGTCCATTGCATATGGATGGATGGAGAGGGAGAGGGAGTCCAAAGAAAAGATGGATGGATTGTGTGAAGAGTGATATGAAAGAAAAGGAAGTTAGTGATAGCATGACGAGTGACAGGGCAGAGTGGAAGAAAAAAACGTTTTGCGCCGACCCCAAATAACACGGGACAAGGGCAGAAAGATGATGATGATGATGATGGGTGCACTAGCATGAAGGAAACCCGGACGGTTTCCCCGGATTTGTCCTAGATTAGAGAGCGTCCGAGAAGCATCCGGATGGGTTCTTATTTGTTGTCCTGGTACAAAATTTCCAAGTTAACCTCGCGCGACACGTTGCGATCAACCCAACTATATTTTATTATACTACATAAGTTAAAAAAAATTATAATCTAATGGCCTCAAAATCCCAGGTTTTACACTTCTTATCTTGGTTGCCAGATTTTAAAGATGAAAAACAAGCAACCCTATTTTAAGCTTATATATCAGAAAATCTATTGATTGACAGACACTCAACCTCCTACATATAAAATGCCTCAAACCATCTGATCAAATGAATTCCAAAAAATCAACATGAATTCTTTATTTTTTCCAACAACTTAATAGGATAGTAAGTGTGAAAATAATATTATTAATTTACCAACATAGGTAATTCTATGTATATATACAGGGTATTTGGTTTGGCAAAGCCGTTTCATTGCATTGTTTGTAATTTAGTTTTATGTGACTCATTCACAATTCTCAAAAAAAAAAACAATCAATTAATTAAGCAATTATTAATTAATTCTAGCGACTTAACAAATTTGTAGCAGTTGTTGTGCAGTGATGATCGTTGGAAACTAGGGAGGTACTAGTTCAACGCATTGAAATAGCTTTCAATACAATTAAGGAGGAAATACGACTTTGTACAATAACTGTCGAAATACTAAACAGACGTCGGGCCTGCATTCACAACAAAGGTTTTCAAATTCGAACAGGATTTGTAAAAAATGTTTTTTTTTTATAGCCATGTAAACAGATGTTACAGCTGTTTGCATGGACAGCTTTAATTCAAGTCCAAAACTTTGCGAGTAAAAAATAAAAAATAAAACTAGATAGCTAATGTCACTAATTGTAAATTTTAAGTAGGTACTTTAATACAATACACATCTAAATAAAATTAAAATTCTGATTCTACGCCTTATATATTTTAAAAAAAATTGTATTTGAATGAAAAATTTGGGACTTATTTTCATAAAACAATAAAAAGTACCTACTTATTTTTTTATTTGTTTATTTTGCGAGCCTACCACAGTGTTGTCTTTTTAACCCAAAGGATGACTGGTAGAGAATCCCTTGTTGCATTAAGTCTGCCTATGTACCACCACTGTACATGAAGTTTAAATAAATAAATAAAAGACTATGAAAAAAAATCCACAGGGCATGAGAAGTGTTTAGGGATCTGAAAGGATAGCAGATGATCCCTCCAGTAGAACATATCAATTTGGCACACGATGCACAAAACAGCCTCTATAAAAGCGAAATATCACTCACTGATTAATCTAGAAATCTCCGAAACTATAACACTTACAAACTTAAAATTTGGCAGGTAGGTTCCTTAAAGGGTAACACACATTCGCTAAGAACGGATTTTACGAAACTCCACCCCTAAGGGGGTAAAACGGGGGTTGGAAGTTTGTATGGAGAAATCAACTTCAGCGAGGGCAAAGCCGATGGCAGTAGTTAGTTAAGTGATATACAAGCTTCCTATTACTTAATTATCTTGTATAAAATAAGAGATTAGTGAACATAAAATAATGTTGTCATTATGTATTTAAATTAGATTCTAATGAATGTGTCATAGATATGAATGAGTCATCAAAACATAACTGTCCCATTAGTAGTAGATAAAAATGCATTACTTTGTATCATTGAATTTGTCTAATACATCCATCGATCACATTCTTTATAACTAGTTTTTTTGTGACTAGCTTCTGCCTGCGGCTTCACCCGTTTGAAAGTCGGTTTCTCCATACAAACTTTGGACCTGTTTCATCCCCTTAAGGGGGTAAATTTCAGAAAATCCGTTCTTAGCGGATGTCTTCACCCTATAAAGAACCTAAATGCCAAATTTTAAGTTTGTATTTATAATAATAAGATTGATGAATACATCTTATCAATCGAGTGGTATACCTATATAAAATTATGTAGAGCTGGAGTGGATCAACTTACCTACTCCTTCTTTGGACCAATACTTGCCTGATATACAACACAGTAATGACATGGATTGTTTGTTGTTGTTAAAACATTGGGCATTTTGATTCAATGTGATAACTCCAATAGAATTATTGTGAGACATATCACATTGTTGAAGCAAAGAGAACATATTCACTATAATAGTTTCTATCTGACTGGCCTGTCTATTGGTCAGTGGCCGTGACAGCTATGCTGGAGACTGTGGGTTTGATACCCACCCAAGATAAATGTTTGTGTGATGAGCATGATTATTTGTTGTGTCTGGGTGTAATTTATCTGTAACCAGCTTTTGCCCACGCTCAATTGACTACTATATTTTACTCTACCCAACTCTACGGAATAAAAAGTATCCTACATCCGTCTCCTGATTCTAAGCTACCCCACCAATTTTCAGTCAAATCGGTTCAGCCGTTCTTGAGATATATATATATAAATAGTGTAACTAACATGACTTTCTTGTATATTAAAGATATGTTGGTATTTAGAAATATGTAAGTTTATCAGTTGTTTAATACTCATAGCACAAGCTCTGCTTAGTTTGGGACTAGATGGCATTGAGTGAAAGTTGTGGAATATTATATTACAATATATTTTAATTTAATTAAGTGTACTAAGGGCAGAATTCACCAATAAAACTAATCGCGATTTAACGTTTGGCTCGCATAATCACGTTTACCCACTGTCTCTAGTGTCACTTGTCTATATTTTTATAAGTTACAACGCAATTAGTTTTATTGGTGAATTCCGCCCTAAGGATCAAATAAATAAAAAGCAGTAAAATTAAAAATATGTGTTTATTCCAAAATTAAAATTAGTTTACAGTCTAATGTTTTCTCTTATCATCTCTAGCGTCCCTGCTGGACTTAGAACGTTCATAGTCATCGTACTTCCGAGACATTCCACGGCCTCTCTTGTCATCCATCCTACTACGTTCACGGGAACGATCCATCTCCCGGTCCCTTGAACGGGACTTGTGCCTTTTGCTGCTATTACTAGAATAACTCTTACGTTCATATGGTGAACGTGATCTGCGTTCCTTCTTTGATTTGTGGCTACTATGGTACTTTGAAGACAAAGGAGGAGTTTTCGGTGATTTATCTTTCTTAGAATCTCTTCGATTACTTTCTTTAGATGTTGAAGCAGTCGGGGACTCAACCTTTTTTTCTTCTGCCTTATTCTCTCGTTCCTTTTGAGCTTGCATATGCTTGTTAGCCTGATAGACTTTACGTAACAAGTCTACTTTGACTTCCAATTCCTCAGGATTGACTTTTGTTCTCTTATATAGCTGAAGAATGCGAACACAGACTTCTCTGATATCTTCTTCTGGTACTTTGAAGAGAAGGAACCAGTGTGGGTTGTTTGGAAGTGGCAGACCAATTTTGCGTGCTGTGAGGTATATGCAAGCACAAGCAATGGTCTCCGGAGGAAACCTCATAAAGACATCGGTCCGGAGGGCATCATTCATGTAGTTCCATGCCATTTGCATGAGTTGGCGGTTCTTCTCGTATTGCAGCAGCTGCAGATACACCACAATTAGTTTGTGAGGGTGCTTAACATGCACACAAAATCCTAGTTCCTTCAGAATTCTGCGCTCAGCTTTGATGACTTGATTTTTGAGTTCAATGTAGTTTTGATCCACAATGAGTGGAGCAATATTCCTCTGAGCCCTCACTTGTTTGATGTGATGGAAAACATTGATCACGTCTCTTATTCTACACGGTTTTTCTTCAACCTTAGAAGCTAAATATATGCTGCCCATTGCCATTGTTTCCATGGGATATCTTACGAATGATTTAGAGTAGTAGAACCGCTGGAGGTAGATTTGTCCGGTGGCCATTGCGACTTGGGGTAGCTTGAGCAGGATTCCGGCTGTTTGGATCATCTCACATCCTAGAATACGGAGATCGGTCTCCGTCTCGATGTCAAGGCCGTCAGCCTGCGAGGGCGTTTCCTTGAATACATTTTCCGGCAAAAGGCAGTTGTATAATGTTAAGACAATCTTCCCATAGGTCTTCTGAGCCTTTGCAGGTATCGGTGGAGCCGTTTTAGCCAGATTTTGCACTGTTGTAGATGTCATTTTGGTTTATTCGGTACCTTTCACTTGTTGAACAGTTTTGGTACGAAACTTCTTGAAATGGTGCACTGAATCACATTTCTGGTACTTTATGTCACATTTACGTGTCACAACGTTGGAAAAACACCACGAAAACACGCTATAACGCTAATACATTGATGACAGGTAATGGAGCAAGATGGCGCCACCCAACGTAACATATGTCAAAGTCCAGTTTAGTAAACAAAATTCTCGGAGATAAACGGTAAATATAGCAAATAATTAAAATAGGACATACCAGCCATTGTTTCCTTATGCCTTATATACTACTGATAATACTACAAAAATACTTTCTAGCTAAAATCTAGAATACAAGACACAGTCTCTGAGTCAGTCGATCGATTTTTTTGGGGCACGTTCCAGTTTTGCCATAGACAAACTGACGAAGTTTGTTTACAAATTACAACTTACTATAAAGAAAGATTTGCTAAAATTAGGATGCAGATAGAATTTATTATTCCAATGCTGCAGAGGTTTCTTATCATTTTTAAGTAACTTTTATAAAAGACTTAAAAAATAATTCTCATGATTTTTGTTGTATTTTCCATAAATTTTGCTTCACAGTAGAACGTCGTAAGGCAACCCGAAAATGCTTGACCGAGTGAAGTTAGCGCAAACTTTGCGCCCTTGGCGGCAATTACAAGTAGGTAATCAATAATGCAGATGGCAATAACAAAGGGGTATTCTTGAACGTATGCCAATAGCTCTTAATCAAATTATATAAGACTTTGACTAGTTAAAGTGCTAATATTATCAAAATACTTACAGCCCGGATCTGTGCATTTTTGAACGAAAGAATCCAAAAAATCGTGGCCCTCTCCAGCTTCAAAACAACATTTCACGAACGACATTTTTATAGAGATATAAATTCAACTGTATAGAACTATTTTAACAGGGAAATATAGAAGAAATGGTGTAAAGATTTATAACTTCACTTTTATGAATAAGTACTAAGTCAACACGGCACGTAATTAGGTAGATTTTATAACATTTTTTAGACTATATTAACAGAGCTATCAAGAGAAAAATATTAAGGCTCTTCACTAACACAATATTAATATAAAAATAAATACTAAATACTTTCTTAGAATTATTAATCAAAAATATAATATTGCTATAGATTGTAACGTTAAAATTGACTAGAATTAACAAAAAATGGGTCAACTATGTCACATTTCGGAAGCTATAGGTGATTTTTTTCATCTAAACTGAATGTCAATGCGATCATAATAACATGTTATCCGACGTATTTACAATATTACGAATTCTTGTCACGTCTCCTGTAACGGGAGCCTTCCTAAATTCGTAGGATAATGCGCGGTAGCACGAATTATAGTTTTCCATAATTTAACACTAGAGGCGCTAGTTGTTAGCAGATGAATTTATCTACTCGATACTAGATGTCACTAATTGTTAGTACCTATATGAGTATGTCTACTAGCCGTTAGATGACGCTTAATTTAATGTAACTATTTGACAATAGATGTCGCTGACGTTATCTAGCGTAAGAAAATTGGACAACAATTTTAAGTTTTCTCATATTTCGCATCCATACGAGTGAAGATCCTAAACCAGAAACTTTATTATCACATAACCATATCCACAAGCTTATATGTAGGTAACTGTCTTGATTCCTAACCTGTATTTATCTTAGATCTAAAATGATACAGAGCTCCTCGATGCGGTCAATAATGTAATATTTTATGTTCTAATCAGGTATTAGTGGACATGCGGTGGGTGGAGCAGTGACAATGCGACACTGGTGCGTGTTACCTTATCTAGAAGGTACAGTCAGAGAGGCGAGTGATACTGGGGTAAGAAATATGTACCTACAGACGCAATGTTGAAAGGCTGAGCAATTTTCTGATCGGTCTATCTTAATGCTATTTTTTTTTAGACTGGGAAATAAGCTAATGACTTTTCCCGCTCTGGGTGGAGCGCGTAAGCTAATATAGGAGGGAGGAAGGGGGTTTGACTGGATCGTGAGAGAAAAGAGAAGAACCATAGTGAAAAGTAGCAAAACGTTTCTGGACACATTTCAAATTAAAAGTTGGTTTAGGAGATAATGGTTTGTCATTACGAATGTGTTGGTAGTTTGAATATTTTTTTTTTGCAACAAGAACTTTCTTTATGGGAGCCAAAAGACGTTCAGTCATCATCATTATCATCATTTCAGCCGAAAGACGTCCACTGTTGGACATATGCCTCCCCCAAGCGACGCCACAACGACCGATCCTGGGCGTCTCGCACTCACCGCATTCCCGGGACTCTCACCAGGTCGTCGGTCTACCTTGTGGGAGGCCTTCCAACGCTGCGTTTTCCGGTGTGCGGTCGCCACTCTAGAACCTTTCGGCCCCTTCAACCATCCGTTCTACGGCCAATGTTACCCACTAAGCGACCATGTTTCAGTACCATATGTCATCACTACCAACACTCACTGGTCATAGACTGTTCAGTACTGTTATCTAAATGAAAAAAAAAAGTTTTTGTGTAAATCTCTTTTTTTTTTCAAAAAAAGAAAGAAAGAAAAATATTTATTTAGCACACGTACACAAATACACACAATGTAGAAACAACATGTAGACACTTAAGATAAAAAAATAAGAAAATAAAATAACTAACATTGTGTGTCTCGCGCCTTCGCCAAAAGAAGTAGATACGAGTGTAATATGTCAATATCGTGGCCAGATCTTACAATTGATCACTTCATGATATGGCCAACTAAAACTGGCCAGATCGTATGAACGTTAACATTTGATGATATAACCTATCAATCCTCGTTTGGCCATATCACTGATGTAAGATTTCTATTATAATGAAAGGTCTAAAGAAAGTAGGCCAAACGAGGATTGACTTATCATCAAACTTTAACGTTTACATCGATCTGACCAGTTTTCAATCTGATTGACTGGCCTGTTGGTCTAGTGGTTAGTGGCACTGACTGCTATGCCGGAGGTCGTGGGTTCGATTCCCACCCTGGACAAATGTTTGTGTGATGAGCACGATAATTTGTTCTGTGTCTGGGTGTAATTTATCTATAATGTGTATGTATTTAGAAATATATAAGTATGTTTATCAGTTGTCTAGTACTCATAACACAAGCTCTGCTTAGCTTGGGACTAGACGGCGTTGTGTGATAGTTGTGGAATATTATTATTATTATAATTTCTAAGATCTGGTAAAGACATCAATACCGATTATTGAAACAATGATATCCCGAGAACTGGACGTGACAGATTTAGTCTGTGAACAAATTGAATTCAGCGAATCAAAGCCTGATTTTTTTTTGTCGAACAATTAAATCAACTTTGATTGATTGATTTATTTCAAAAACAATTTACATTGTGTGTGAATATTAAAGCTTAAAAGCTAGGAACACAAGTAGTAGAAACTAATAATATAATTGCATTGCTTACAATTGAATTACATTTCAAATAAAAATAATAGTGAAAAATAATGACGTCAAAAAGATTAAAATTATGTACCATTAATAAAACCTTACAATATAAAAAAGAAAACAAACAATTAGTGAACATAAACAATGTCAAGATATTAGAGTTACCATTAATAAATAATAATAACAATGTCAATAAATACAAATAAAATTTGCTAACAATGTCAATGACTGCCTGCTGCTGTCTTCCCGTCCAACTATAATATAGGTGTCTTCAAGGCTAGAGTGAATAGGCTCTTAATAAACTAGTGCGCCTGACCATCAATGATTGCATCTCCGCTTACCATCAGGTGGGATCGCAGTCAAGCACTGGTTTATATCAATTAAAAAAAAAAAACTAAAAATAAAATTTATTAACAATGTCAATGTATAAAAAAGTATGTGTATATGTATGTATGTATAGTTGCAGCATCTTGTCTATGGTAATTAGTCGTAATATATTTGTGATCAAATTGTTTCGCTAGAATGTCAGCCACTTCCTGCGGATTATTTACAATTTGGCTGTTTACATTTAATTTTTTTTTTTCTTAGCTCTAAGCTCTAACCCTGTTCGTACTCGTGTTTATTACTTTTTAAATTTACCTACTCCGATAAGGACCGCATAGGTTAAAATGCTAAGGTGGGAGCTCCGCTCCGCTTTGCTTCCGCCTTAGCCTTCCAACCTTACGTGGGTATTTTTTTTACAACCACCCAGAAAATGGCTAACATAAAAGATAACTAGTGGTTAAGATATTATCAATGAAACGCTCCTTAATTGTGGCTGACTTAGTAATTTAGAAGGTAATGTAGGTGTTTAGAGGTGAATAATGCTACTCGTATTGAAAATAAATCTGTTTCATTAACACCCGTATTATCCCTTTTACCCCCGCGTTGAATTGTTCTGAAGAGTGTTTTTGCGTCCTATTCACCCTGGCGAATACGACCCTGGTCGTGTGTTTGCGAGTGCGTCCTCCATCTCGTTTAGCAAGACAAAAGAGCTGACCAGATGGAGTATTCGGTTCTGGAGAGCAGTAGTGGCCGAGTGGTAACGGCTCCGGCTTACGAGTTGTAGGTCGCTGGTTCAAACCCAGCCAGGCGCATTACTTTGTGCAATTTATTTCATCACCACTGCTCTCAAAACGGTGAAGGAAAACATCGTGAGGAAACCTGTACGTCCTAGAACCAAAATTTCGAAGACATGTAGCATGACGAGTAACAGGGCAGAGTGGAAGAAAAAAACGTGTTGCGCCGACCCCAAATAATACGGGATAAGGGCAGGAAGATGATGATGATGATGTGACATCCACGAACCCGCACTAGGCCGCGTGGTGGATTGCGTCCCATTCCCTCTCCTAGAGAGGAGGCCTGAGTCCCAGCAGTGGGAACATTATAAGGCTGACTATGCTATGTGCGACCGTGGTAGGACCAGAGTTAATGCGAGCGTGTTTGTCGGATATATCCGATGTAGGCGGATGCTTTTTAACTCGTGCACGCGACTGTACACTAAGTTTAATAGGAAAGACGTGTTATTCTCATTATAAGCTTCATGTACTGCCTGTACCAGTGTACATATACGACACGCCTTTAGAAAGTACCACCTAGAACAAACACTATAAATATCATATCTTATCTAGTCTATCTATTCTAGGTATAGAAATGATCACTGCGGCCCTAGAATGCAAAAGGTAACTGACAACAAACATCAACAGGTGGGTTTTACGTGGTGAAAGAATGACACGCCCTCTCGCTCCCCTAGTGTGCGAAAAATGGTCAAGTGCGAGTCAGACTCTCGCTTCAAAAGTCAAAGTCAAAGTTTTTTATTTCACATAGGCCTACATGGGCACTTACAAAACGTCAGAAGCTAGTGCACGGTTCCAAATTAGTCGTTTCCTATGGAGAAGAACTGGCAAGAAACTCCACGGTAACTCTTTAAAAAAAAATGTTGTTACAATATTTCCATATTACAGCATAAGTAGATATTATGTAAGGACAGTGTAGACTGATCAATATTGTACTAAAAAGTACAATAAAAATAATCATAATAAAAAGGAACCTAAGAATTCGCGGAGTCTACAGTGTTCTCACATTCAAATTATAAAAAAGAGGCTATATAAATAAAAACAAGTAAAATAAATAATAATAAATAAAAAAAATATTGCAAAAGCAATGTGTTTGAAAGAAAAAAAGTATTTATTACAACAAATGTGGAGCAGTTAATAGATACATTTACAAAATATTATGAGCTACCAGGGGGCCACATGTGCAGAAGCAAAGGGTTCCTTACCTATGTAACCTCTTCGAAAGACACTAATCCAGAGGACGAGAGATGCGCGCTGTGGAAGCAGTAACACCCAATTCCTCAACACTTCATCATCCCATCAGAACATCTCTTTCCTGGACGCGAACTGCATTATAATCTGGAAGGGCCCACGTTGGACGCTGTAAAAACAATTTGGCCAAAAGCATCCTTGATCCATTCCTAACACAGTGCCAGTGTGGAGCCGCTACACAGGACATGCGTCACCTGCTATGCTGTCCATCCTGCACCACATCCACCTGCACTTTTCAGGATTTATACGAGGCCAATAACAGAGCTATACTGATTATAAAATACGGGTCAGAAAAAAAAAATTTGAGTTCATCGACACGAAAAAAAAGAAGAAAAAGGTAGCTCGATTCATGAATCGAGTTTCGAAGATTTTTTGAAACGCCAATAGTAATTATTTTGCGATGTACCCGTAACTACACGGTTTTTGTGCTATGAAACTTTTCTTCTAGCGAAACAGGATTCTAGGTCAATTGAAACTACATATATATAGGTTTTAGGTATAGGTTGTGTGCAAAATATACGCCTTAAGAGGTGACCAGACGGTTGCAAACTAGCGTTCCAACTAAGGTGACCTTGATTTATGTGTTTTTTTATTTATTTATTTTTTATTCTTGATAGATTCGCGCTTGACCGCTATCTTGCCTGATGGAAAGCGACGATGCGGTCGACGATGGAGCGCGCTTATCTACAAATAATCTATTCACTCTTGTTTGTTTGGTTTGTGTTTCAGCTACATGGATGTAAACCACGCGCCAACACGTTAGGTGTTTGGGAAAACGCGCCTCCCAACCAAGGGCGTTGAAGGTCATGGATTACAACTGCTGTCTACACGGATTGAACTAGCAAGGTCGCCTTGGTTGGGACGTTGGTTTGCAACCCCTTTAAACATGCCTGTGCATTAAACGGCCATATCTTATTTAGATTGCGTTGACTAGAAGTTCGATTTTTTCACTGCTCCAAGAGACGAAGGTGAATATTTGATATTAGTTTCAGCATAATTCCTTCACGCGTTCCTGAGAAAAAGGGTCTTGACAGACGGACAGCAAAGTGATCCTATAAGGGTTCCGTTTTTGTCGACTTAGGTACGGAACCCTAAAAAGAAAAAGGGGTACCTAGGTGAACGTCGAAATCTGATTTTACATGTGTCTTTTCAGGGGGTGAAAGTATTAGGTACCCATGACCATTAACAAGTTTTAATATGGGATCAAGTCTGAAATTTTGTAACCTATGTTAAACCTGTTTCATACACTTTGATTAGGTAAGTAGGTGAGTTATTGCATGTTATGTCAAAAAAGCTGTTATTGTATAATTCGTTGTTTATGGTAAAAGTTGATGTGAATTCAAAGTCAGCCGGTACACTTACATACCTTATATGACGATATATACCTTATTTATTAAGAACAGAAATACTTTCTTGTTTTTTTTTGAATCTTTCTTGTTTCTCATAAGAGAAGTTATTTTGTCGCTCTCGTATACTGATATGATTATGTAGGTACTGACTCAGTCCTCTAAAACGCAGGCTTAGACTAAAAAATAAATAACTTACCTGTTTATTTATTAAAATAATAATAATAAAAAACATTCATTTCAGGTAAAAACCCGTATTAGAAATCATCCATATTAAAAAGATATTTAAAAAATCACACTTCTGAGTTAACGAAAATAAAGATACGGTCGTTTATGTCGCAAAAAACATATACATATTTCGACATTCTCAAGGGTACCAAAATTCATAGGGTACTTCCCGTTGACCTAGAATCTTGAAATTTGGCATTAAGCAAGGTCTTATAACATAAGTATAGGAAAAAATCTGAAAACTGTAAATTTGTAGTTACGTCACAAAAAAAAAACTATGCGATTCGGAATAATGTTCGTAACTCAATTCGGGAATTGAACTGTTTTCATAGGTAAGTTTGTATGGAACCCTCAGTACGCGAGTCCGACTCGCACGTGCCCGGTTTTTTTATTATTATTAGGCTCTTTACGCTTGACCACTATCTCACCTGATGGTAAGCGATGATGATGTGTGTGTGTGTGTGTGTGTGTGAACATGCTTGCTTGAAGTAGCCGATTTACTCTTGACTTAAATAACTCAAGGTTGTAACTTGTAACTATCAGGAAACACAAACTCTAGAAAGGAATTCCTCTCCTTAGCTGTACGCATAATGAATGTGTTCCCAAAACGTTTCTTGTGTATGGGTGGAAAGTGCGAGGTCCACCATGTACCGGTGGCGCATCGTCGTACGTCTGGTGATCCGATGAAGCAACTACGTGATGATAGCTGAGGATCACGGTATGTGAGTTTGATTGGAGACTTTACATCCAGATTATAATTATCATCCGATCAGTGGCGTAACTATACCGTCTGAGGCCCGTGGCAAAATTATTGAATGGGGCCCCAGGAAAATCGTCAATTATGTAATTTAATTTGGTTAAGACATAAAATATTCTTTATTAATAATAAATCGGTAAGCTTTCTAATACGAGAAGACCTATGTTTCGTCTCTGAAGGTGGGCTTCCCAGTAGCGTATCTATAAGGCGGTTTGTTTTTTTTCTGGGGTGGGAAAATCATCTAGTGACATCCCCCGCTCTTGTTCAGAGCGGGAGATAGTGTCAGATTTTTACTGAATTTAAACCCACTCCTGTTCCTTTTTTGCCATTGTTCCAGGGCCCCGGGGATCTCTTTTGCATCACCCATGGCCCCAGTAGGCTTCGACCCTGCTGGGCCCCTACGATTGCTGAAATCTCTTTGAGGCGCGCGTGGAACAATACGCGCCGTCGGCGACTTGAAAGCGGGCAAAATACCACGGGAAATTCATCCTTTTCTTATGAATGCGTTTAATAAATCTTAATAATTTACTTGAACTTGTATATTTACTTCTTCAGAGCTCAAAGCCTCTTGGACCAGGGTCACCACCAGGCCAGGGGCCCCTGACATTTTGCTAGCCTTGCCACCCTATAGTTACGTCACTGCATCAGATGACCTGGACATAACCTAACTTAACGCAAATTCTATAGATCAGGGGACACGTCACACATATTGTGGCGTGGGACTTCGCGGTTCTCCGTAAAAGGAAAGAATGGACAAAGCACAGCTAACTTAGATCGTTCATCTATATTTGAACAAACCACTCATTTATAGTTCGAAGAATTTTTCTTATTTATTCGAGTGATGCAGCCAATTAAGGGAAGTAGCAAAAAGTGTAATAGGTGTTAAATTGCTTGAAAAAAGAAGGCAGGTACATGATGTGAATTGTTCTAAAAAGCTGTTGTCTTTACAAAGGAATATAGATCTTAATGCGTAAACAAGGGTTACCAAGGCTTTTGGTACGATTAAATGTTTCAGGAAAAACTCTAAGAGATTTTGAAAATTGTATCCTAATAAGCAGTGGTGGCCGAGTGGTGACGGCCCCGACTTACAAGTTGTAGGTCGCGGGTGCAAACCCAGCCAGGCACATTACTTTGTGTAATTTATTTCGTCACCACTGCTCTCAAAACGATGAAGGAAAACATTGTGAGGAAACCGGCATGTCCTAGAACCAAAAATTCGAAGACATTTGGCCTATTCCCTCTCCTAGAGAGGAGGCCTGAATCCCAACAGTGGGAACATTATAAGGCCGACTATTCTATGCTATGTACCCTAAGGCTTATAAGTATTCCAGATATACTGAAACTGCGGATTTGGATTTTCGGTGGTGGAATTTTTCATCGGCTTTTTACAAATTTTTGGAAAAAAAGATTATATTTTTTAGTGAATTTTTATTTTTAGTGAAAAAAATGTATGAATTACTTTAAAATTAAAAATTTATGACTACACCTACAAACCTACCCTATGACTTTTTAATTATTTAGTTTTATTTTTTTTTCTTTTTCTTTTTTTACTAAACGTAGAGTAGAATAACGATTTTACACAGATTAAAATTAAAAAAAAAAATATTGTTTTTAATTAGGAAAAAGCCAACGAAAAATACCTCCACTGGGGGGTCCAGAATCATGTACTGGATCCGTGGTATTCGTTTGTGCGTCGATGTCAAAGACACCGTGTATATTAGCCGCATTACATCGTACATAATTTCATAACAATAATTTATAATGGCTCAATGTGATTGGCGTGACGGCATTATAGTATATGAATGCGAGATTTAACGCTCATAAGCTCATAAAAGACTTTCGGAGAACTGACCACAGGGCGCCAACACACAAAAAACAAAAACCTGTCGACTAATGACTGCTAACGTCCACACATGACATCATTCCATGTCTCTAATTCAACATTAACCAATTTGGCAGTATGACAAACAGCTTCGTTCGCCCAAATGTAACACCAAGTCGTTTTCCTTGCAAACAGCCTCATGCATATGCGGCAAAGCCTTTTAGCTATGTAATAGGTGCTCTCTCACTCGCCAATTTGATTTAACTCATTCAGTCGACCTCGAGGAACAGCCGAGAGCGGCCGTACGCCATCTTGTCTTTTGAACTGTCAAAATTCGCGCCGATTTTGTGACTGTGTTACCACTAATTGCCAGTAAAAAAAAGGATAATAGTGTAGTGAAATTAATTATATTATAGAAAAAAGGTGTGTTTTTTTTAATATATTCGTGTTGTTTATCTCGCAGCTATTGGCTGAGATCTCGGTTTGTGATTAGTGCTGTGTTTTCTTGTTTATTTCTTCTGTTTGATACCATTTGAACTGTCACCACTTGTGCCCGGATAGGACATTTTTCGGTAAGTTTTTTATTTTAATTTAATTAGGCTGATTTATACTGTCGGTTTTAAACGAGTGATCGGAAAAATTGATACAGTTTCGCTTCCTGTTTTAACTATTATTTTATCATGTATAAAAAAGATTTATCTCGATTAGATCGTTCTCAAACGCGACTAATTGCGCCGGATACTTAATGATCACGATAAAGACTGAGCTAACATATCGATTAATGTTTGTAATCGACGTAAAAGGACTTAGCAAGGACACTTGTTACTGGCCACTCTAATAAACACAAGAAATATTCCACATTTGGTTTGCTACGGGAGCAGAAATGAGCGTTTAGATTTTTGTACTGTCCCCGTTCGTACATGTTGTTATTTATATCGACTGGTTGCACAACGAATCAAACGGACCTTTGCGGTAGACTTGAGACATTCTACAACCTTTGTCGGTCATGTAGATTTATCTACGGCAATGTTAAATGTATTAACACGTTCGTTTGTAAAATTATCGTCATTTAGAGTCGAGTTACTTCTGGTTCCTGATTCGAATGTTTGTTTTACTGGATGAACATAACTTTGTTGTGTTGGAATGTATAGCATTTAACTTTATAGTCTTGGTAGTGTTTACTAGAGGCCCTACCACGAACAATAACGCGATTCATTTGACGACCTAAACTGAACTGTTAAAGGGATGGAGCTGTACTGCCGTCGTAATTAAAAAGGGCACAAGTAACATTATTTATTGATACTAAAAACTAGTATCATTTTATATAATGAGTTCATTTTATATTTTTATCAAACATATTTAGTAATTAAGTACGCAGCATGTAAGTAGGACATTTATTCATTCTTCGGTCGATCAGTTTTTCTCTCTTCTCATTTCTCTTTTCACAGTTCGTCACTTTTTCGAGTCCATCAAATGAGCATGAGCACCCATGAGGTTTTCTAAAAGCCGGCGCCCCTGGTTCAGACCCAAATGAAGGCCCGAACACAACAAAATGCCAACGTGCGAGGATCGAACTTGGTGCTGAAGCCCACTGCCTACTTAGCCCAATCTCCCCAACGACTGTGCTATAACCACTTATACATGCAAATATATCAATAAACACGCAAAAGCTTTAAGATCAAACTGGTATATAAGTGAATCAAATAAGAAATAATGCATGCAGAATATTTGATTCCGTTTTCAAATTAAAGTGGACTCAATTTGAATTTGTAAAAGAGGTTGATACCCTTGGATTTTAAATTAGTCTGGGCGGATAAAGATTTTTAAGGACATGATTTACTGCACGTATGTCCAAAATTAAATTCAAATCTTTTTCTTTCATTAAAACTTTTGAAAAATTCTGTGGAAACTTTGAAATTGTTCGTAAAACATTAAATCAATAAATCTCTTACTAAAGTATGAAGGCCTGGTACGGTCTATTCGGTCCAACTTTTTTTAAGGTCGGTAATCATCAAATGGACAGTCATTTGTTGATTTCCCACCCTCTTCAGTTCATATTATAATATTAAATTAATAATCTCTAACTAAAGCATGAGAGCCTGGTACTGTCTATTCAGTTCATTTTCTTTTTGAGGTCAGAAATCATCAAATATAAGGCATTTGTTGATTTCTCACCCTCTTTAGTGTGGAGTGAGAAGGCGTGTCAGATTTTTAATGACAAAAACCCACCTAATATATCATACGAAGAGTTACGTTGGTACTAGAACGTAAAAGTCAACTTTTAGGTTCTAGAGCCAACGTAACTCTTTCAAATGTTCCCGCAGTAGTACCTATCAATAGTGATTTTGATCAAAATATGGTGATAACATTCCTATAAGTTTTCCATCGTTTTCGAAATACCTTCTCAGTACCTCGTTAGTAGTTCGCTACTATCAGAGCTGAGCATCTTTTTTTTGCACTGTGAACACCTCCCGAGGCAGGTAATCAAATAAGATCCTCCCTAATTCCCTACGGAACCCTTTGAACGTTAATTATGGCACATTAAAGTATTTTTTGCCGCAAACTTAGAGTTGCGTCATAATTTTTTTGAAGTTCGCGTGTTCCGAAGACATTTTTCTTGTGAGCAAATAAATAAGTTGCGAAAGTGCAGGATATTTTTGGAATATGACTACGTAGGAAGGTTGTGGTTTTATGATAATTATGGTTAGTAACTTTTCGAAAAAATGTGCACGTCACCTGAAATGAAAAGTAAAACCGAAACAGAATCGGTTGCTTACGTAATTTATCCTAACTTTTGAGTACCGTAATTAGAGACACAATAGAAAGACAATGAGCGAGCGAACGCCGGCGTTCGCGTGGGGTTTAATGAATTAACCGCTTACATCCAATTCGCTGAGTTTGCTGAGTTGAGATTGGCATCTCTCAGTTGGGGTTTGCCAGTTGCTATTTTAATATCTATATTTAGTTTTTATTTTTACTTTATTTACATTGTTCTCACATGATAGCGACAAGAAACATGTAAGAGATATATTTGTAATTGCAAAACATGATTGAAAAGAGTGTCCATGGAGGTTCTTGCACATTCTTCTCCATAGAGATCTACGCTTTGGAATGTGCAATTAGCATCATTTTTTCTGACTGATTGACGTCTTGATATTTCAAAAGTGCCTGTAAATGGTTTATTTGAAATAAAATGCTTTGACTTTGACTTGACTTCGCCAGAGTCATAATATTTACGTTCCATCCCGTCAGTTCTTCTGTTACTTATGGAAACTGAAGAGTTAAATGAGATGCTGTTTGTGGTCGTAAATATATGACCCTGGCGAAATGGATACAACAATATTTGTCGGATTTATCCCAACTAAGTGGTTAAAGGGGAGGATGGGAAACGAATGATATTTTGGATAAATTACTGCAGAACTTTCAATCGTATGATCCCGGTTTAAGTTCCTTCATGACACTCTGAAGGTACTTCAAAGGATCTTTTGTAAAATTAGTTTTTTTGTAGGTACTGGACGATATTTTTTTTTTTGAGAGCAGTGGTGGCCGAGTAGTAAGGGCCCCGACTTACGAGTTGCAGGTCGCGGGTTCAAAGCCAGCCAGGCACATTACTTTGTGTCATTTATTTAACACCACTGCTCTCAAAACGGTGACGGAAAACATCGTGAGGAAACCGGCATGTCCTAGAACCAAAAATTCGAAGACATGTGACATCCACCAACCCGCACGGGTCCTGCGTGGTGGATTACGGCCCATTACCTCTCCTAGAGAGGAGGCCTGAGTCGCAGTAGTGGGAACATTATAAGGCTGAATATGCTATAAATGCTATGCTATGGACGATATTGTCCCACATTTGGGCAAAAGTTTCCATACCCCACACCCCCACTCTCTGTCGAGTGCTACCAGGGATTCATAATTGATAGAAGTGTCCATCTCATCCAACACGGTATTAGAAAAATAAAGTGTTTTGTTTCTACAACTCATCTTTCAGTCTCATCGATAGTCATAATACAAGCAATGGTTGCAAAAAGCGAATCATCACGGTGCCGGTGGTCGGACAATGTTAATTAGTGATAGCTAGTTTTTGTTGGTAAAGGCTGTGGTCATACTGACAGCGACTCTGTCAGTGTTGTGTTTTTTCTTTTTCTTTGTTGTTGTGAAAAACAATGAAGTAGTAGTTGATTAGTTAGTTAGTGACGTAAATGAATTTATTTACATGGATATTTATGTATAAATATACGCATAAAGCAAAATAAAAAAACAGTATGGCTTTAAATTAACAGAGGAATATGATTTAGTTTTCCTTATTATTATATGGATTTAATAACAACTAAGCTACACAAGACCGGTTATATTTTTAGGGTTGCGCACGCAAAGGGTAAAAATGGGACCCTATTACTAAGACTTCACTGTCCGTCCATCTTTACGTCACAAGGCTGTATCTCATAATGAACCGTGACATCTAGACAGTTGATTGTTACAGATGATGTATTTCTGTTTCTGCTATAAAAATAAATACTAAAAACAGAATAAATTAAATATTTAATTGGGACTCCCATGCAACAAAAGTTATTTTTCAACAAACAAACACCGGGAGAGGTGAAGCTAAAAAAATAATATTATAACAATAGTGTGTAAGGTTGTATAGGTACAGATGGTACGGAACCTATCGTGCGCAATTCCGACTTGCACTTGACTGTTTAAGCTAATATTACCCTTTACTAGTTAAAATACCCAATTACTTAATGATTATTTCGAACCATGTCAATAATTAAAATATCATGTGTTTGGTAGCCATTTAAAAATAAAACTGCTTACCTCATAATATTTCAAAATATTAAAAAGATATTTAGTAATAAAAACGTGACCAAATAGAACCGATATCGAATTATTATATTAATTTCTAAAAATAATCCTTGAATTTTAAATAGTAAATGATATGCTAATAAAAAGTATGAAAAATATTACAATTATAGCCACAATCTTGACCTACATGTACTCATAAAGCAAATACAATATCACCTTTAATAATAATTGTAATGCGAAAACAAAAAACTGGCCAACCGCGAGTCGTACTATACTATAATAATAAAATCAAGCATAAAAATGGCCGACAAAATAACACTTCTTCTCTGGGAACCACCCTTTAATTTTATTATAATTTTATTATTAAATAATAAAATTATAGTTTTGTTCTTTTGTTCTTGCAATAGAAATACATATTTTGTGTAAATTTCAACTCTCTACCTCTTACGGTTTTTGAGATACAGCCCGCTGTCGGATAGACGGACGAACGGACTTATATCGGAGGTTTAGTAATAGGGTCCCGCTGGCACCCTTCGCGTACGGAATCCTAAAAATGACTGTAAGTTGTTCTGGTTAGGAACTAACCACCATTTGTTTTACTGTGTTGGTTCACTGCAAAGCAAAACGCACCCTTTCTTCTTTTAATTTTGATTTTACTACTTTTTTTTTTTGATGAACAAATGTTGTTAGACGCCACCATCAACGATGTCTTCCTCAACATAGTCCCAATGTTGAGTTGGATTTTGTCAAAACTTTGTTCCTCATTGTAACCAATCAACTTATAAACCAGTTAAATCAAAACCTGGACTTTAATAAAAAATATAAATTCAATAAATATACCTTTGAGGCTCTCCAACCCCGCTTCTCACTACCCGCTCCTAATACAACCTCGCTTCATTCTAACAAAAACCATGGCTGTGCGCAGGCGTAACGTGGGCTGGAAGCTGCGGCCGAGCGTGTCCTGCTGACGTCATCATTGAGAGCCGTTGAGAGCCACTGAGAGTGAGATAAACATGATGAACAAGATCACTCGGTCAGACGTACCTAGGGGCATGTGTCACGAACGAAAGACATCAACGCGGAATTATCTCTATTCTTGTTCATTTTTAATACAGTCAGTGCGATACGAGGTCTAATACGCCTCGTATGTAACTTCCTTGCGGTGCGGTTAAGAAAAACATAGTTTTCTCTGCTGTGTGGAGGCCGTAACTTCAATTTGGTTTAGTTTAGGAATGAGATGAAAATAATTATATTTATTAAAACAGTATGCAGTGATGTGTCTTCTTTAATATAGGATCACTTTAAACTCTTACCGCACTTAGCAAAAAAAGCTTTTAGTTTCTTAAACTTTACGGGGTCTAATAAGCCCCTTCCCGCTATAGTGATAGTTTTCAAACGAGGTCTTAAACGCCCCGTACCGCAGTAATGAAAATAGTACAAAAATGAATGCTGCTTGCTGTCAAGGTGTTAAAAAATATCTTTGCCCCGCATTAGGAATTATTCATGTATTGTGGGTGTGTTCATAAACATGTAAACTCACATATATAAGACACTCAGATCCGGAATTTGGTTAAAGAAATGGTGCTATGCAAGATAAAATATATTTTTATTAAAGAAATGGTTTTTTTATGTTGGAAAATCTTCTAATGACAAATCCTGCTCTTGGGCGGAACGGGAGATAGTGTCAGACTTTTACTGACTAAAAACCCACTCCTTTTCCTTCTTTGCTTTCACACTACCCGTGGATTAAAGAAATGGTGCTATGCAAGATAAAATATATTTTTATTAAAGAAATGATATGCAAGATAAATTATATTTTTACTAAACACGATTACATACGTTAACTCAAGCATCTTGTCCATGATGGTAAGCAGAAACTGCAGAATGTTTACTATCACTACTACTATCAATGTTACTTTTGAAAAAACTGTACACTGTACACGATTGGCGCAGTGGCAGTGATTGGTTCGATTCCCGCACGGAACAATTATTTGCATCACATTTTAATGGAATGTGTTCAGTATGAGGCTGATAGGAGTAAGTTGTTCAGGGTTTTGAAGTTGAACAAGAACAATATAGGTACATTCCACCAAATATTAAGCAAGCCGACTTCCGATGATGCGAGAAAGTTGTGCGACTTTATGGCCCTGATCCATTGATCTCGTTTGTTGTTAAACAATAATTGTCTTAGGGTACGATGGGACTGACATACGCTGTGCGTTATAAAAGTCCCTAAATTATTAAAGAAAAAAAAAAAAAAAAAAAAAACAATTATTTGTATGATCTACAGATAGATCTTCAAGGTCTGTGTGTCTGAGGTGTGCACCGCCGTGTCCTCGTGGGGGAGATCGGCGGCAACGATCTCTCGCGCCGGGCCTTGGTACAGGCCATGGTCCAAAGCGAGGAGAACGAAAGAAGCAGTAATGTTAGCAAAGGAGGAGGCCACACGTGCACGCGCGAGAGGGCAACCCTGACGCTCCAACCGCCGGGATCCCGATCCCGACAGCGCGTACTGTTCCACGCACGCGGTCTGCTTCTGAAAGGATGACTCGGCCCTGGTATGAAAGGCAACAAAGGAACAGGAGTGTATTTTTAGTCAGTAAAAGTCTGAGACACCCAAGGACGGGGGATGTCATTGGATCATTTTCCCACCGAAAAAATAAACTCAGGACACAAAAGTTATTTCTTGTATAGGGCAAAGTTTTATTAAAAAAAGAAAAGAATTTGTCACCCACTCTATCATAAGAAATAACTCAAAATATAGTTATTCAAAAATTGAATCTTAAGACATAATACTTACGATTGGATCTTCAACTACCTCATTTTTTAATTATTTCTCTTTACGATCAAGCATGAAATGTCTTCTGCGCATTTGGCTAATAATTTACCACCATGTTTTAGGTTTTGATTGGGAGAACTATTTGTTGAAATAAATGAGCAATAAAGTGGAGCTTTACAGAAATGTTAAAGCCGTTGGCGATTAACTTATTGTTTGAATAACCTATTGTAATATTCCCACGGTGATGTTATTTAAAAGAGAGAATTCAAATTTATATTTATTTAATTGCCTTTAACTAATAGATTCAGCTGAATAACAAACTTGTTTATTAACTGTTTATGCTATGTTATTAATGCTTATTTTCGTACAAAATTTTTATTTTAAAAATAAAGGTGTTAAATTTAACACATCACTTTCTGTCCGCTAGAGGGCGTCACTTTAAATTTGAGCTATGTTTTGGAAATGTACAAGAGAAGTCCTTTCAAATGATACCAAACACGGCGTATTTATGTATCTTCATTTTAATTTTTTAACACATTACTTACTTTTTTTCCGCCAGAGGGCGCCATATCGAGTTTTGTGACACGTCACGTAGCCTATGTTCAGCAGACAATTAAGACGGTTCTGACGATACCTCATACGTCGAGTTCTGATAAGTAGATTAGGAGCTATGAGGGTTCAGATGAACATACATACATACAAACAAATATACATACATAGCCTGTCAATGTCATAACCCTCCTTTTTTCTCGTGGTCGCCATTCCAGGACCTTTCGTCCCCATCGAACATCTGTTCTGCGAGCAATGTACCCTGTCCACTGCTACTTAAGTTTGGCGATTCTTCGGGCTATGTCTGTAACCTTGGTTCTCCTGCGGATATCACGCTAGGAAACCCCACATATCATTACTATATTAAAATACATTACCATTAATTAGTTAAAAATTCCAATTTACTGACAGGAATTGGAATTGCTATTGATTTTACGCCTACCCATCCAAAAAATCGTCCTCCAAAATTGCCTAACGACAATAGACCGGAGTAGCAGCCACTTAGCCCAGATGTACCTACCTCGTAAGTACTGAAACATACCGACAGTGAAAGTGAATGGCCTTGATAACTCCGGTCAGTGTGTGGTTGACTTTACACAATATTAAAAAAAAACTACAGTTTTGCTGACGGTATTCCGTATTGCAAATCTGGCATGTGTTATATAAGATGATGTGTCAATTGTTTTTTTTCATTATTAAGATAACATTCGTTAAATACGAGGAAAAAATCTGTCTTTATTAAAACTATAAAAAAAATTGCAAATTTTAAATTGCAAATTATAAAAAAAACACCCAACCTTAAAAGTACATCGAAGGACTGTAACAATTTGCCTGCTGCGGTCTTCTCGTCCGATTATAATTTAGGTGTCTTCAAGGCTAGAGTAAATAGGTTCCTCATAAACTAGTGCGATTCACCATCAACGATTGCATCACTACTTACGATGGTAAGTGGATCAGGTGGGATTGCAGTCGAGCACTAGTTTATATTATAATAAAAAAAGAAACTATTGTTTTTTACTTATCTTGTTTTAATATTAAATTAGATACAAAATAAATATTGATTACTTCAAAGAAAGAAAGAAAAATATTTTATTTGGCACACGTACACACATACATACATTTTTATTTAATGCTATATTGGTTCGCGCTTGACCGCCATCTCACCTGATGGAAAGCGACGATGCGGTCGACGATGGAACGCGCTTACCTAGAAGTAACCTATTCACTCTTGACTTAAAGATTTCCGGGTTGTAGCTATCAGGAAACACACATTCCGGCAAGGAATTCCACTCCTTAGCTGTACGCACAATGAATGTGTTCCCAAAACGTTTTGTGCGTATATGTGGAATGTCCACCATGTACCGGTGGCGCGTTACCGTACGCCTGGTGGTCCGATGATGGAACGGGCTAGGCGGAATTAGGAACATGTAAACACCTAAGATAAAAAAAAAAACTAACATTGTGTGTCTCGCGCCTGCACTTAATGTAGTATGGTTATGGCTTTGTTGTATGTTTTGAGTACTTTTATCATTTCTGTATAGAAATGAAGTCACATTTATCGTCAAAAAAAAAAACGAAATAATAAAATTATCACAATAAAAAAAAAACTTAAATATTAAAGTGAGTACCAACACCATAATCTTCTTTATTTGTGTATCATACGTAATTAATATAGTTCTTAAATTACTGTTCCTAGGTCGCTATGTATGCCAAGAAACGTACAAATATATACAACATTGGTTTTGTATATACGAAACCCGAAACACGTGTCTAATATTTTTATGTAAAGAATCTATCATGTTCAAATTCTCATAACTGTACCATGAAAAATCAAGTTTTATACTTGTTATTTTACCTGATTGGCCGCATAAATACATGGTCACCTGACTATGACCTGCCGTGACCTGTGTTGTACTACTAAGTACAAAAAAGGTCGCCACCAAAGTTGGGCACCACCGACACTAGTCGGTGATGTCCAACTAGTGACCTTTTTTAAATATTATTCGGAAAAAATATAACCTGGTGTAAAAATGATTGAAATCGATTCAGTTGCTGGTTCTGAACAAACTATATTCAGGTTTCGCATAAACGAAAAATAATGTTGTATGTAACGCAAATCAACAAATATCTGCAATTCAAATTCTTATTTTGATATCAATTACGAACAAACAAAAGACTTGTCAGTAAACGAATCACATTATCATAAAAAGTATTTTAATTTTAAATTAACATAACACATAACAATTACGCGTGAGATTTTTGTTAACAATAATATCATCGTTTACTGTGAGAATACCAGGGTATCATGAGTCCACAGAGCTATGACGATGCTAGAAATAACAATATTTTGTTTTTGTAAGTCAAAACAAGTGACAAACAAACATTGTGTAATAGTGATTTTTAATATGTCGCAAATGTTAAACAAAATCTCTATGACAGATGTCATAAATATTCTTAATTTCTTTTTAATTTTTGTCACTGATATTGATTTAAATTTGCATTTCTACTTTACAAAAAAAAGTGGATTTTATTTTATTTATGTAATCTTAATGTAACACATGCAAAAGTACAAAGGCGGACTTAATGCCTTAGGCATTCTCAAGCAGTCAACTTAGGCTGGTGAATAGACATCATCATCATCATTTCCAAGACGTCCACTGTTGGATATAGGCCTTCCCCAAGTGTCACCATAATGACCAGTCCTATGATTCTCGCATCCCTCAGATTTCCGCGACCCTCACCAGATCATCGGTCCACTTTGTGTGAGGCCTTCCAACGCTGCATCTTCCGGTACGAGTTCGCCATTCTAGAACCTTTCGTCCCCATCGACCATCTGTTCTGCGAGCAATGTGCCCTGCCCACTGGCACTTAAGTTTGGCGATTCTTTGGGCTATGTCTGTAACCTTGGTTCTCCTGCGAATATCTTAATTTCTGATGTGATCACGCAAGGAAAAACCGAGCATAGCCCTTTCCATTGCCCTTTGAGTGACTTTAAGCCTTCTGATGAGGCCCTTTTTGAGCGACAATGTTTCGGAGCCATATGTCATCACTGGCAACACGCACAGGCGAAGCAACAACATTGTTATTATTTTTTATTTTTGGATTTTAATTTTGACTGAAGTGACCTTTAGTTTGATTTTACCAACGATTTTAATTTTATCGTTTCATCATCATCTTCCTGCCCTTGTCCCATCTTATTTGGGGTCGGCGCAATACGTTTTTTTCTTCCATTCTATCCTGTCAACCGTCATACTATCACTAACTTCCTTTTCTTTCATATCACAGTTCACACAATCCATCCATCTTTTCTTTGGCCTCCCTCTCCCTCTCCACCCATCCACATGTATACTCATAACTCTTTTAGTAACATGTGTTTCATCTCTCCTCTTTACATGACCATACCAAGACAAACGATTCCCCTTCAACTTTTCAGTCACTGGCGCCACTTTCAAACTTCCTCTAATATATTCATTTCTCACTTTATCCACAATTTTATCGTTTGCGATTTTAATTTTATTGTTTTTGACGCCATATTTTAGCTTTTAGATTTTTATTTAAGTGTATATATAAGTTAGTGTATATATGTTAAGTGTTTTATGTATTGATAGATTCCATTTTACATATAATAAAATACCAGAAACACCAACTTCCGAAATTAAACTTATTTTATTGTTTTTTATATTTTATTTTACTATTATATTTGCACCAAGTGCAACCCCATTTTGTGTCCAGGCAATCTCTATCCATTGTGGGTTGCCTGGAAGAAATCGCCGAGTGGGATAAGGCCGCCAATTGTATGTTTTTTGTTGTATTACAATTCAATTTTTAAATTTGTAACTTGGTATGCAATAAAGTATATATAAATAAATAAATATGGTTTTAGCTAAATGTAAACGTATCAGTCACAAACAGAGAGGCCACAATCTAACTCTAATATTAATACAATAAGTACATAAAAAATTGCACATTAAATTCCCAGATGAGCTGTTTTACCACAATATGATCTCATCGCCGCACGTTTGATCTTACAGGTGGCATTAATGAGGTTTTTGAACCCTAATATGTATACTATGTGTAAATAATTATAGTTAAACTAGTTCCTGCTAGCGGCTTCACTCGCATGAAAACAGCCCCCCCTGGCCAAGTTACGATCGTTTCGTTTGCGTCGAAAGCCTCGAGTAGGCCACGCCTCCGATTCCTTTGTTCTTACTCCATCTCAACGCTCAGTCATGTGGTCAGAACAAAGGAATGTGAGGCGTGGCCTACTCGACGCGTTCGGCGCAAACGAAACGATCGTAACTTGGTTAGGGGGGCAGAAAATTGTCATAAGGGAACATACTTCCGAGATACAAAGTATACAGGGTGTCTTTGACGAACAAACGAATACCATACATGATTCTGTCCCTTTATCTCGGGAATACGTGGAGGTAGTGAGCTGAAATTAAAACCATATACTTAGATCTGCAGTTCCTTGAAGCTGTGAAAAAATCAAATTTCTGAGTTAATGAAAAAAAAAGATAAGGTCGAGATATGTCGCAAAAAACGCAATTTCAACTCTCAAGGGAATCAAAATTCATAGGGTAAGTACATTCCGTTGATCTAGAATCCTGAAATTTTGCATAGAGCAAGGTCTTATAACACAGGTATAGGAATAAATCTGAAAACAAGCGTGTTCCATCGTCGACCACATCATCGCTTACCATCAGGTGAGATGGTGGTCAAACGCGAGCCTATCATTAATAATAATAAATAAAAAAACAGAAAATGTGTTGTTACGCCACAATTTTTTTTTGTGCTTTTGAAAAAATCTTCGAGACTCCAATCATGAAATGAACTCTTTACATAGGTAAGTTTGTAGGGAACCCTCAGGGCGCGAGTCCTACTCGCATTTGCCCAGTTTTTTAACTTTTTATTGATCGCTCGCGCTTGACTACTACCTTGATCGTAAGCCATAGAGTAATGGAACTCGAAGTAACCTATTTACTCTTGACTTAACAAAAAAAAACAACTTAAATGAACAAATGCCGAAAAATCACTCGATAAAGTGCCATTCAATAGCCGATAATATCTGTTAAAAAGTGTAATGAGATTGTTCACGCGACTTTACAAAATAAAGATAGCAATCAAATTATGTTGATTGATATGTAAAGAATCCACTGTTTCGAAACCTGAAAGGTCCCAAAGCTAATGGATGTATTTATATTTTTAACACACTTACATGTAACCAGCTTTTTAGGGTTCCGTATTTCAAAAGGAAAAAACGGAACCTTTATTGGATCACTTTGTTTTGTCCGTCCGTCTGTCTGTCTGTCAAGACCCTTTATCTCGGGAACGCGTGGACGTATCGAGTTGAAATTAAATCCATATATTTAAGTCTGCGGTCCCTTGAAGCTAACGCTAGCTTGAAGTTAACGGAAAAAAAAATGATATGGCCGTTTATGTCGCAGAAAACGTATGTTTCGACCCTCAAGGGAATCAAAATTATAGAGTACTTCCCGTTGTCTCAGAATCCTGAAGTGTTAGATAAAGCAAGGTAAACACAAGTATAGGAATAAATCTGAAAACAGAAAATTTGCTGTTACATCACAAAAAAAAAATTGCGATTTGGAAAAAACTTCGAGAATCCAATCAGGAATTGAACTCTTTACATAGGTAAGTTTGTGCGGAGCCGTCAGGGCTTGAGTCTGACTCGCACTTGCCCAGTTTTTTTACAGTAAGACTACTTGGCTCGTGAGCACACCAATCTCGAATAATAATCGAAATTAATCGACTTTAATTCCAAGGAGTCGCCTCCATATTTTTGTTACATATTATCTGCCAAAGGCTCCTCTATACTTTCCCAGGTATACAAAAACACGTCCATCAGATGTAGATATCAAAACGTGTAATAATAGCTCCGCACGAGCGCTGCACTCCGCGTCAATCATTTTACACATTACACTCAGTATGTGGGTGTGCTCTTTACTTTTTATCTGCAGGCCTTGATCGGTTGCGCTCCTTGCATTCATATGGTCCTGGTATTTCTTTTGTATTAGCATTAAGATGTAAGTTATGAGGTCAATTTGTAATACTAGGATTTATCCTAAGCGTTAAAATATTTAAAAAATCATAAAAAGTACGAGCAAATTATTGCCATTTGATTCACTATGTTTTAAAAACAATGATGTTTTCAATTGATGATCCATGAAGTATCCATCATTTTACTCATTACAAGTTGTGTATTATGTAGGTGTTCTCCCATGCACTTTACTTCTATCAGAAGACCTTGATCGGTTGCACTCCTTGCAATACTGCAGTCCTGGTATTTCTTGGCCTATGATGATAATGATGCATTGTACTCAGCTTTATGTGTAGGCAATTTAAAATAACTGTAGTCGGGTTTTACCCTTGTTTCTCTACTTTAATTTTCCCGGAATGAATAACATATACTAAAATGTGAAGCCACATCATCATACAGATTATGTTGGCAAAGAAATGGATTTTACTTTACAACTTCTTTCGCAAGCGATATTTTTGACCATGTAGTCCTCAATTCCATTGAATAGTCGGGCAAAGTTCCTATACTGCCTATAGTATTTTCAACGTAAAAAGTACCTGATGCGCAAGAGACTTAAAAATCATCAAATAACTTCGCCCACTCAGGGTGGAGCGAGAAGGAGCATCTAATTTTCACTGATTAAATCTCATCCATGTTTTTCAGTTCCAGCGTCAAATGTAGGTATAATAAGCATATAGCATAGCATAATCAGTCTTTTAATATTCCCACTGCTGGGACTCAGGTCTCATCTCTCGGAGAGGGAATGGGCCATAATCCACCACGCGGGCCTAGTGTGGGTTGGTGAATGTCACATGTCTTCGATTTTTTGTTTCTAGGATATGCCGGTTTCCTCTGAATTTTTTCCTTCACCGTTTTGAGAGCAGTGCTGATGAAATAAATTGCACAAAAGTAATACGTCTGGCTGGGTTTTGAACCCGCGACCTACAACTCGTAAGTCAGGACCGTTACCATTAGGCTTCCATTGCTAATAACTGTAGGTATCATAATCATATCATAATAAGCCTTTCAATGTTCCCACTGCTGGGACTCAGGCCTCATCTCTCGGAGAGGGAATGGGCCATAATCCACCACGCGGGCCCAGTGCGGGTTGGTGGATGTCACATGTCTTCGAATTTTTGTTTCTAGGATATGCCGGTTTCCTCAAGATTTTTTCCTTCACCATTTTGAGAGCAGTGCTGATGAAGTAAATTGCACAAAAGAAAAACGCCTGGCTGGGTTTTGAATCCGCGACCTACAACTCGTAAGTCAGGACCGTTACCACTAGGCTTCCATTGCTACTGACTGTAGATATAAGTCAGCCTAATTCAACGGAGACGCGTAAGCATAACTCACCATGTACGCGACTAGTGTTGCGTTACTTGATATTATACCACCACCAAATAACACACGGTATTAATACAATACAATTAAATATATGCACTACAAACTGACATCGATTCAACGACAAACGAGATACTCGGCCACACCTAATATATTCTAAGGAGATTCAAATCAGTGTATTAAAACAACAGAAATTGGCCAACGCTGCATGTGGAGCGGCTCTAGACATGTCGACATACGACCTTCGATGTAAAGAGCTGCAGGTGGACGCTTATCTCTTAGAATTTAGATCTATTGGACGTTGAAGTAGATTTATTAGATGTTATTTGGTATCTAAGATATAGCCCCATTAACGACTTCTACAGAGAATTTCTGAAGAGGCAACCCGTGGTCTTAAAACGCAAAGGGTAACTAAGGAACACAGGTGTGGGTTTTTTTTTATTGGGTGGGAAAATCATCTTATGACAAATCCCGCTCTTGGGCGGAGCGCGAGATAGTGTCAGACTTTTCCTGACTAAAAACCCACTCCTGTTCCTTCTTTGCCTTCGTTCCAGGGCCCCGGGTTTCGCTTTCACACTACCCGTGGCCCCAGTAGGCTTTGACTCTGCTTGGCCCCTACGATTTGCTGACATCTCATTGAGGCGCGCGTGGAACAGTGGGTGGGGCACGCCCTCGCGCTCTACCCTAGAGCAGGATTAGACATTGGATAAACACCTCACAAAAATCGTCGACCGCATCATCGCTTTCCATCAGGTGAGATGGCGGTCAAGCGCGAACCTATCGAGAATAAAAAATAAAAAAAATAGCCATTTACGATTTAACAGTACCTACCTATAGTACCGCTCGCGTTCGCCACACTACTAGTACATACTGTTCGCAGATCAGATGGTCGATGGGACCAAAAGGTTCTGGAGTGACGATCACGTACTGGAAGACGCAGCGTTGGAAGGCCTTCCACAAGGTGGACCGTGCACCTGGCGAAGGTAGCGGGAATCCGATGGATGTGAGAGGCACAGGACCATCTTTTATGGCGATACTTTGGAGAGTCCAATGTCCAACAGTGGACTTCTTTCGGCTGAAATCAAGATGATAAGATAGCTCCGGGTATTTCTACCTGGATGCGGGATCATTCGAAAGATTTACAGCAACTTTCCAAAGGGTATCTAAAGGAACACGGATGGGGTTTAGTTAGTAAAAGTCTGATATAGGGAGTGTCAGACTTCTAGATGATTTCCCATCCTTGCCAAACACTACGTTTTGTATGATACAATTCATCTTTATTTTTCGGAATTTAGATAAGTAACTTAAAATATAATAAAAAAGGTATTTTTCCTTGCAGAACATTAGGTATATATTTGCGACATATATCGCAAAACATTTACACCATTTCCATTTATATATTTTGCAGTAAATGTTATTCGCGTTGACGTCTTCCAAATGACACGTCTAGAAACACAGCAAGTAGATTAACTATTTTTAATTATGAGTTCCTGGTAATCAGAAATCATATTACACTAATGTTTCCTGCTATAAGAAGTAAGCAACGACCTTCATCCAAATTTTCCCATGTCACTAAAATACCAGGAGGTCATACCTAAAAAGGAGTTCATTTGTAACAGACCTCCAGTGACCTTTGGCGTGTCATTTGGAAGACGTGCACAAACCTTGTCCATGCGACACATAATTCATTTACGAGAGAGTTGTAAAGAACATGACTAAAGTTCGTGACGATACGGCGTAAAAGATGATTAGGGCTGGCCCTTTCCCTGTAACTATAGTATTATTGAACAAGGGCCATATTGATTTAATGAAGAGCGTGTGACGGATTATGACAGGTTTTTTTGCAGATTTTCTTCATTTAAAATTGGACCAGTTGCGACTAAATATCCGCTAACATGCGGAAACAGACATTTAAATGATAAGCGCTAAAAAGTAATATTTTCGAAAAATGACAGTTCGTTTGTGAGTGTGATGAATAGCTTTGCCACTTATTATTTCAGTGCAAGACATAATAGAAAATGAAAGAAATCTAGAAATATTTAAAATGGTTACCAATAGATATTCAATATTTTAATTTAGCAAAAATAAACTTAGAGAAACAAAACCATGGCAGCCTTTCGTAAATACGACTAAATAGTAAAATCAGTACTTATAGAAGCCTAGTTAAAAGACTTGTGTGAGGTAACCCTATAAATAAACGGTCACATAGAGTGTGCTAGCGCAATCGCTTAGTAACGATTTAGTCCAGTTTTTGTTTGCTCTGACTCTAATGTGTGCACGTCGTTCAAACTTCACGTCGTCAGGTGTCAAATAAATGTTACCTACTTGTGTTCATGCAGTGCTGGTAGAATGGTATTAAATGTAGGTGCAAAACGACTTGTTGAAATAACCTGTTTGCTCTAGATACTACTCGTTTTTGTTTATTTTTACTTGAAATAAATATAGGCTATGAAGCGGATTTGATAATTCGAAAATGTAGGTGTTGTTGACTCATAAAAAAGTAACAGATAATAACGCAAAACTGTGTTTAGAAAGGTTGTGATTAATCACCACTTTTATTAGTCAATTGGAACTCTTATAATAATGGCGATTACACAATCTAGAATTACGGAGGTTAGGTACTGATAATAATAATAATCCTACCGTCCGAATGAGTACACGCTTGGGCAGAGCAACGCCGTGTGATCGTCGGCGGCGATCTCTCGCGCCAGACCTTTTTACAGGCCATGGTCCGGATCGAGCAGTAATGCTAGCAAAGGAGGCGGCCGATTGCGTGAGGCAACGGTCCTCATGCCCCAACCACCGCCGGGATTCCGATCCTGATTTCCGGCCACCGTAGGCGCGGGCTTGCGGACGGCGAGCAATGGGTAGCTCGCCGTCCTACAATCCGGAAACCGTCCGGACCAAGCCCAAGTCGTCGACGGCGCGTATTGTTCCACGCGTATCTCAAGGAGGTCTCAGCAACTGTAGCCCTGCAGGTTCGAAGCCTACTGGGGCCAAGGGTCTGATTCTGAAAGGAAGACTCGGCCCTGGTACGAAACTCCGCCCAAGAGCGGGATTTGTCATTAGATGATTTGCCCACCGAAAAAAAAACCACGGTGGTCAATCTCAACATGTACAAAGTATGTGTGCACAAACACATGTGCACTCTCGGTTCCTATACTCTCCTAGTACGATGGGACGACAGCCCAAAACAACCGGAGAAAGATCAGGATACTAATTATTATTATTTCATCATCATCATCATCATTTCAGCCGAAAGATGTCCACTGCTGGACGATAGGCCTCCCCCAAGTGCCGCCACAATGAACGGTCCTGTGCGTCTCGCATCCGTCGGATTCCCGCAACCGTAGGAGGCCTTCCAACGCTACGTCTTCCGGCATGCGTTCGTCATTCCAGAACCTTTGGGCCAAAACGGCCATCCGTTCTGCGAGCAATGTGTCCTGCCCATTGCCACTTAAGTTTCGCGATTCTTCGTGCTATGTCGGTGACCTTGGTTTTCCTGCGGATATCCTCATTCCTGATTCGATCACGCAAGAAAACTATTATATATAATTATTATTTATTTATTTGTTTAAAATTTCAGTAACAACGCAATGCTATTTTTATTAAATGCATATGATATTGTTACTAAATGCATATGAAAGCATATTCGATATTTATAATAACAAAAAAGCATTTTTTTTTAGTTTTGTCTCTCTTTCAATGTAATTGTTGGTCTGTCTGTTTGTTCCGGCTAATCTCTGAAAGGGCTGAACCGATTTTGACGATACTTTGACTGGTAGATAGCCAATGTTATAAGGAGTAAGTAATTTACTTTTATTTTAGAAAAAGAATTAGGGTACTATAAAAAAGAAATTTCTTAAAATTGAAACCATTATATGGTGTATATTTTTTTGTGAATAAAATCGCGGGTATTAAATAGTTTAAACTAAAAAAACATATGAAATAAAAATAATATAAATCTGAGTGAGATAGAAAGTATACGAAGCAGTACTAAGATGACCAGGAAAACATAACTTATAAGAGAAGGGAGATATACAATCCTCCTTTGTTCAATACAAGGCTATCAATGAACACAATCACGATAGTAACGTTACCTAATTAAACCGTTTTTTAAAGCGCTTTTTGGATAACGGTTTATCATAATAACTAGTTATTAATATCCGCTAATGTTTGGTTAATTTATCACGTCTCGTTAGTTTTACCTTAGGCTGTAATTATGTTTGTTCAGAGTTAATCTTGCTGATTGAGTTGTAAAGATTTTAATAATATTATGAATGAATTTTAATTACTGTATCATGTTTAAATTATGAATGTTGAGAACAAGCAAAACAAACAAACGTAGACATACGTATTTGAAATTTGTTGCTTGATTCCTTTGACTAGCTGATGCCAGCCTAGCCGAATGTTTTTTTTTTTAGCCAAAGTATAGATTTTTTTTTCTCTTTATAATTTTAGCGTACAAAAATTGGTTAGTTGGGCTCTATGGACCGGGACCGCGGTACTAACTTTCACTGATCAGAATAATATTTATTTTTTAGTAGTATTTTGGGACCACAAGGAAAAGGGCGGTTATTAAACGGTAATTAAAAAACAGTAGGTATTTATTTTATTTGTGGTCTCAAAATATTACACAATAAAAAAAAAATATGGGTTGAAGTTGGTAGGTACTGTGGTCCCGGTCCAAAGTGAATTGATTGATAATTTCACTATTACTGAAATTAATGTTCAGTAATAGTGAAATTATTGAAACCTCTACGGTCTGGAATAAGCGTTTCGCCATGTCGTTTTTACCGCGTATATTAAAGGACTGGAACAATTTGCCTACTGCGGTCTTCACGTCCAGGTGGTAAGACTAGTGCTTGACTGCGATCCCACCATCAGATGGGATTATATCAATTAAAAAAAAAATGATTATAAAACACAGAACAAAGAATGGATGCGCCGGCGCAGCATCAGTTAGAGACGTCTTTTATTAATGTTATGCTTTTGCAAAAAATTAACCAATCAAATAGTATCTCAAATAGTAACTTGAACATTGAACTTCACAAAAATCTCGCCAAAAAACCATTAAGTTAGAAACGTTTTTAAATGTAGTGGAAGGAGAAATTGTTAACAAAAAAAGGATGCAAGTACTGAAATATAACGTCACTGCCATTAGGTAATGTGTGTACCAAGGGCATGGCGAGATGTTCTCACCACGTTTTCACTCCTTCTCATACCATATTTAAAATGTTTTGTCAATTCCTATGAGTAAGCTTTGGCATTTTCTGGCACGTTTATTTTGTATGGAAAGTTCTGACAATGTCATCTCTAGCCGTGACTGACGACCCGCCGGAGACACCCCGGTCGTCACAGGACGATTTCCGGTCTCTGTAGTCACTGGCTTGTGGACGGCGAGCAATGGGGTTTTTTTTTTTTTAAGGTGGTAAGTCATCCAAATGACTTCTCGCGCTCTGGGCGGAGAGAGAGGGCGTGTCAGACTTTTACTGACTAAAACCACACCTGTGTCCTTCAATTATCCTTTGCGTTCTAGGACTACGGGCTTCCTTTTCAGAAATTCCCCGCGGTCCTAGCTAGCGGGCATCGGCCCTGCTGGGCCCCTACGGTTTGCTGACATCTCTTTGAGGAGCGCGTGGATCACTACGCGCTGTTGACGACTGGACTCGGTCCGGTTAATTGCCGAACAGCCGGACGGCGAGCCACCCAATGCTCGACGTCCGCAAGCCCGCGTCTACCGTGGCTGGTAGTCGGGGTCGGAATTACGGCGGCTAGGGCGTGAGGACCTACGTTCTCTCACGCATGCAGCCTCCTCCTTCGCTAGCATTACTGCTTCGCAGAAAGAGGCGACCGCGTGTTCCTCCTCGCTCCGGACCATAGCCTGAACCAGAGCCCGACGCGAAAGGTCGCTGCCGCCAATTGCCTCCACGACGACGCGGCGGTGCTCCGCCCAAGTGGAGCACACCTCCACCGTATGCTCCACCGTGTCCTCCGGGCGGTCCACACAATGGTGACATCCGGGCGTTTCTTCCGCCTGAATCCGATGCAGGAACCTCCCGAACTGGCCATGCCCGGTGAGGACCTGCGTCATGCGGAAGGTCAGGACGCCGTGTTGCCTTTCCAGCCACTCCTCAAAGAGGGGACTTACCGCCGCGCTTACGGCGTGCCCAGCACTGGGTTGCGACAGTCGCTGTCGCCATTCCGCCATGGCAATGGGTAGCTCGCTGTTCAGCCGTCTGGCAAGGATCAAGCATAGGTCGACAAAGCGTTGGGTTCCACGTGCGCCTTAAAGAGATGTCATCAAAATTTACGGGCCCAGTTAGGGCCGATGGCTACTAGGGCTGCAGATTGTTCGAAGGAGTTACCGTAGCTCTCGCAATAATAATAATAAAAGTTTATTGACATAAAGGTTTTATATAGAAATGAATCCCCTGGTCCATAAACTAATGTAAACTGTATCATAGGGACCAGTGTCTTCGTCAGTTTTCGTAAATACATTATTATACTTTAAAATTAAGGTTAAATAACAAAATAAATACTTAGAAAGGCAACTGAAGGAATACTATGAGTTTAAGCCCACTCTCTCTTCTAGAGACGAGGCCTGAGTCTCAGCAGAGGAAACATTATAAGGCTGATTATGGTATCAGTAATCAAAATCTCTATAGCCAGGTTCTAGTAGGTAAATATAAGGGAAATATAAAAGACCTTGTTCATTATTAAACACCGATTATAAACCCATTTACGTCCGCAATTATTCTTATGAGATGCCCAAAACAAAAAAAAAAATTGATATGATCATTAAAAAATAATGGCTGTTTAATTTTCCCCTTCCAATAAAGATTGAATAAGCCTATAGTGAAACAATTATAGCTTAAACACATTTTTTTTTTTGATAGAAACTAATTAAGTGGCTTCTTCCGTTATGGGTGGAGATATATGTGTCAAAGGTCATTGGGCATTTTTGACCAGGTACTTCGAAGTGCGCGTCCATCGTATATGGATATACGAAAATTCTTTCTTTTTTATTGTAATTCTTGATTTGCTAAAAAAAAAACTTTCCCATACTTTTGAGGAATGCGACTAATCTCATTAGCATAATAAGCATAATCAGCCTTTTAATGTTCCCACTGCTGGGACTCAGGCCTCTTCTCTCTAGGAGAGGGAATGAGCCGTAACGCGGGCTCAATGCGGGCTGGTAGATGTCACATGTCGTCGAATTTTTGGTTCTAAGGCATGCCGGTTTCCTCACGATGTTTTCTTTCACCGTTTTGAGAGCAGTGGTGATGAAATAAATTACACAAAGTAATGCGCTTGGGTTTGAACCCGCGTCCTACAACTCGTAAGTTGGGGCCGTTACCACTCGGCTACCACTGCTCTACTACTACTACTCATCTCATTGGGTTAGGATTTATTTAGACATTCTCCCACTTGTTTCGTTAGTGGTCCCTGGTGAGTTATAGGTCCGAACGAAATGCCCGTTAACCTTTAGATGTTTTAGATTAGTGTGCGCGGGAATTGTAGAACTCGAATCCGCCATCACTTTTTTTTTATTCTTGATAGGTTTGCGCTTGACCGCTATCTCACCTGATGGAAAGCGACGATGCGGTCGACGATGGAGCGCGCTCACCTAGAATTAACCTATTCTCTCTTGACGAAAAGATTCCCGGGTTGTAGCCATCAGGAAACACAGATTCCAGCAAAGAATTCTACTAAGCTGTACGCACAATGAATGTGTTCCCAAAACGTTTTGTCGACTTTTCTACAATCGGACGACCCGAACGTATAGCGAGTGTCTACCCTTACATTGTGGACACCTCTGCGGTCTGAAATAAGCGTTTCGCCTCGTCGTTTACACCGCGTACATCGAAGGACTGGAACAATTTGCCTGCAGCGGTCTCCCCGTCCGATTACAATTTAGGTGTCTTCAAGGCTAGAGTAAATAAGCTAGTGCGCTTCACCATAAACCATTGCATCAATGCTTACCATTAGGTAATCAAACACTAGTAAATATAATTAAAAAAAAAAGATTCTCTTATTGTAACAAACAAAGTATATACAGATTTAAGTAAGTCATCATCATCATCTTCCTGCCCTTATCCCGTATTATTTGGGGTCGGCGCAACACTGTTTTTTCTTCCACTCTGCCCTGTTACTCGTCATGCTATCACTAACTTCCTTTTATACAGATTTAAGTAAGTACATAATATAAATACCTTTACAGAATTTTTAACACTTGAGTTATGTACCTTGCACTTTAATACATATTATGTTAATTGTTCGTAGCTGTGATTCTATTCACGTTCGCCACATATACGTTTTGGCAGTGTTTGTTATAATGTCCGAAATTCCGACGCTTGAATAATAAGTAGGATTGTTATTTTTGTATGCTTTGTTTGTAATATCATTTTTAAATAATATAGACTAGTACTTGACTGCGATCTTACCTGATGGTAAGCAGTGATGCAATCGTTGATGGTGAAGCGCACTAGTTTATTGTTAAGAGCATATTCACTCTAGTTTCGAAGACACCTAAATTATAATCGGACGGGAAGACCGCAGCAAGCAAATTGTTCCAGTCTTTCGATGTACGCGGTTTAAAAGAGGCCCAACTTTAAAGATCACAATAAAAACTTTTCAATGATAGTCCAAAATACTCCAATAAAAAAGAAAATTATTATCAATTATGATTTTTTATCCCGGTCAGAGTCAACCGATTTTCGAGATAGATCTGATTTGATAACAAAACTTACTTCTTCCATTTGACGACGAAAATACAGGTCCAAAACTGGTTCACTGCTAATAATCTAGTTTTAAACGGGAAAAAAACTAAATGCATAAGATTTTCCTTACCGAATGACAAAGTAGTGTTTGTGACGTGGTATTGAACGATGAAAAGCTAGAATTTGTCGATGAAACGGTTTTCCTGGGGATTACGCATGACTCAAGGCTACAATGGGGTCCTCATTTAACATCTCATGCAGGACGGCTTAGCTCAGCTGCATATGCTGTTAGAAAAATCCGCCAATTTACGGATGTTGATACCGCTAGACTAGTTTAGAGATATTTGTAATTACGAAACATGATTGAAAAGAGTTTCCTCCATGGAGTTTCTTGCACATTCTTCTCCATAGAGATCTACGCTTAGAAATGTGAAATTAGCATAATTTTTTCTAACTGACTGACTTCTTGACATTTCAAAAGTGCCTGTAAATGGTTTGTTTGAAATAAAATGCTTTTGAATCTTTTTTTTTTCTTGTCAGGACGTAATGAATGACAACAGTGTCATTTTGTGCTAACAGAACCTACTTTATAAAAAAAATCATCAATACTTTTTGATGTAGAGTCCTTTGGGACTGCTACGCCACTGGTTATAATGACGAATAAATCTGTGACAATATGACACTTATTGTCAGCCACCGTTCTACGTGTCAACCTACTCAATGTAACAAGCACTAACCCAATTCCATAAAAGTCTTTACAACTATTTCATTCACCATAAATGCGAATCATTCGAATTCAAATCTAGTGGGCGCCCGACAAGTGACGTCAGAGCTATAAGCGTCGCTGATTGGTCTGTCGTCTGTCACCTTGGCTCGTGCGTGCCCACGCGCAGATAAAGTTATTTAACTCAGTTTTTACTGTATTTTCTTGTATATTTTATTGGCTGGATTGCTTGTAGGAAGTGGGTGAGTACGCGGAATTTCTCTTTGTCTTTAGTTTTTGCTTTAAATGGTATCGAATGAGTCGTGGATGGCGGATCACCTGCTGGGTGAGGCAGGTTAATGTGATTATTTATGTGATGCCTGTTATGGATGTCCTGCTTCTGTACCTGTCAATCCATTTTAGTTTTGTAAAGAAGTTGATGGAAGCTTTGTCGAAGTCTAGCAGTTCTCTTTTTGGTTTTTAAGAGTCTGCGCACACTTGAGATGAAATTGAATTTTACTAAAGCACTAGAATTATTCTAGTGCTACTAGCCACTAAAACCAATATTTCGCAATTAAGTGAGGGGTTAAAACCACCAATTTTAGTGCAAAATCTACTAACTTAGCAACACTGGTCGTACGCGGCTAGACTGTTTTGTCTTGATAGTATGCGCCGTGATGTAGACAAAAAAGTCTTGTTGCAGACAAGTCTGCGACGTCGTAGACAAGTCTGTCTAAGACAGTCTTGTCTCAAGTGTGCGCAGGCCCTAAAATCCAATCTTATAAATATAAAAATCAATTGCTGTTCGTTAGTCTCGCTAAAACTCGAGAAGTGCTGTACCGATTTTAATAATTATTTTTTTGTTTTGTTTACTTGCATACGGGGAAGGTTTAAAAGCAGAAAACAAATAGGTGTATTCGTGTAGGTAGGTAGGTGAGGTAGGGTAGGGTAGTAAGTTAGATGACGATAGCGAAACCACCAGCAAAAGCTAGTCTATCTGTATAATATTTGTGCAAAGGCAGAAAAGATTTGTACTCTTTAACATAAAATCCCAGGATCGTTGGTTGTTATGTTTGTGACCCAGCTAATAAATGTGCTTCTTTTAATGTCACTGGACGACATTGTACGTTGAACTACATTAATACATTACCAGAAGATGAAGTACCCTGAACTTTAAGTGGTATTCGCTTGTGCAAGTTTTAATTTGTTCGGAGGAGATTCTGTTTAAGTGTATGCTAATGAGTAGTATGATCAACGAAAACAGAGTAACTGTGTAGATTTTTGCAGGTTCTTCTCGTATAGGTAAAGACTGATTGGAACCGTGCACTAGCTTTTGACGTTGTATAAGTGACTATGTAGGCCTATGTAAAATAAAAATATTTTGCATTTTGGATCCTATTTCCAGATCATGGTCTAACTGTGAGAAAATAATCTAAGTCTGTTTGAAACCGTGCACTAGCTTCTGGAGTGAAGTTTGTGTTTCTCACATGTGAAATGAAATATTTTAAATTGAATTAACACAGAAACAGGAAAATGGTAAAAGATAAAAAGATGCTTGAGACAGATAATGTAAATGCTATCATTATAAGTACCAGGACAGCATAAGTATAATAGAAATGTAAGACAACGTTGACCTGTTTATTTAGGTTGGAAAATCTTATATATGGAGTGTTAGACTCAATGACTTCTCACCTCAAAAAATAATATCGAGGTAAACCAAAACGTAACACAGGATCAACTCAGGATGGATGAAATGGTGACAGGTCACTGGAAGAACTTGTGACCTCACGGATGCCCATCAAGTTGAAGAGTACAATGTATTCAATAAGTCCATGATAAGACCTGTCATACTGTATTGATCAGAATGTTGGGTTGTGAGACGGATGAAAAAATGATTGCATGTAGCGGAGAAGAGAATGCTTGAAATGGACGTGCGGTGTGACGAGAATGAATAATGCGAGATAGAATATTAGAGGAAGTTTGAAAGTGGCGCCAATGACTGAAAAGTTGAAAGGGGATCTAGTGTCGTGGTATGGTCATGTGAAGAGGAGGTATGAAAGGCATGTTACTAAAAGAGTTATGTGGGGAGTAGGAGAGGGAGGCCAAAAAAAAAACGAATGGATTGTGTGAGGAGTTTAATATGAAAAAACAGGGTGTTAGTGATAGGATAGAATGGAAAACAAAACGTGTTGTGCTGACTTCAAATAACACGAGATAAGGGCACGAAGATGATGATTTTGAAGATGAAGTTGTAAGTCATACTAATATTATAAAAGTAAAAGTTTGTATATGTGCATGTGTATGTTTTTTACTCCTTCACGCTCGAACAGCTTAATGTCCTGCTATCATGTCCTGAATATAAAATAGGATACTGGTTACTCCAGCAATATGTTCCCCTAGTACAATTTTCACCTTTCATGCGGGTAAAGCCACTGGCAGATGCTAGTAACTCATAATTGGTTTCAAAGTGTTGGTCAATTACTTAAATACTTAAGTTGCGATCTGTTAAAACTGAAGATGCCTCATAGATCGTCTTCCTACACCATCTTTGCTATCCCCAAAACACTTATACACACACTAAAACTCCTATCAACTTCTCATAAGATCGAAAATTGAATGCCAGAGTGGTCATGTAAATATGGCCTGGTAATAAATTATGATTGTGCTGTATTAACATGCTTTATGTCGTCGAGATAAGGTTGGATGTGGTTTGTTTCGAGTGAATTTGTAAGGTGGTGTTGTTATAAATAATTATTGCACTGGAGCGTGGGCGCGGCAAGGTGACACGGTGACGTCATCGCAACCTGCGCGCGCGACTGTACTTTACTTACGTTGATCATACTTTAGATGTATTGAAGTTATTGTCTATTATTTTACTATTTTACTGTATTGTCTTGCGCAGTCTTATTTGTATTGATTGAGTCAGCTTTGACAGTTTATGTAAACTAAACGATTTATAAGATTCTTAAATAGGCTACAATGAAAGTGTTCTAAAATGACGTTCACCAGGTGGCAGCGCTGAGGCGACAGGTGCAGACACCTGTCAAAACACTTATGTTAATGACATTAGTTACACATCAACGTCAAAGTCAACATCGAGCATGGTTTAAAAGCTTGTTACTTCATCTAACGCAATCCAACGCGATGTTTGACGAAAAGGCAATGAGAAAAAACAGAGATAACTCCTGAAAACTCTGTTTGCAGTCGGTAATTCCTTGATTTACTCAAATATTTTACAAAACTTGTTGTAGGAAATACGTGTTTTTTTACCTCTAAAAGTTTATGAAAAAAAATATTGTCATTCAGAATCTTGATTAAATTTGCAAGGCTACTATTGTTGTACTATTTCGACTTTTTTAAATTTTTGAATAAATTATGATATGTCAAATTATCATGCAAAATAGCAGATTTTTGGAGCTCTTTACTGGATTAGTTTTACACAAATTTAAAAGTTGATTTCATTACAAGCCTAGATAATATCCACAATACACTGTGTTTTCAAAATATCTAATGAAAAATATGTAATAACGTCATAATCGCGTTGCGTCGCGGTTGTATGAAAAACAGTGAAAATGTATGTCGAGTTGTACCCCCTTAAGTGTCTACATGTTGTTTATACATTGTGTGCATCTGTGTATGTATGCCAAATAAAATATTTTTCTTTCTTTCTTTAGACATCAACGCCATACGTACCTACGTTTTCAAAGTAAAAGACCTGACGGCTAAGTAGTGCCAACTAGTGGTGTGAATTTTTCTGTACATCATTAGGACTATTTTACATCAACAGCCGCTTTACGGAAACCCGAGTTTTCGACTGAAATAGTACATTTTAATACAAGCGCAGAAAGTTTGTCATTGCAGCCGAGGCGGAACTCGCACGAGCCGTAGGCGAGTTTGTTATGGAGCCGAGGGCTGCAGTGACAAATTTGCACGTGTATCAAACGACTTTTTTGAATAAACTTACGAAGAAATTAATAAACGGGGGTTGACCGGCAACTCGTGGGGGTCGACGCGCGCCCAGCCTGATAAGATATATGTATTAAAAATGTGGCGGAGGAGAGCGCGCGCACTTTTCTGCACTAGTGCTGAAAACAGTCTATTGCCTGCCTAAAATCTCTGGGATACTAGTAAGTGTTCGCAAACCATAGGTAGTGCAGAGAATGGCGAAAATGTGCGGAGTGCCAACTGAAAACCACCGCTGGGTGTCTGATGCTCAGCAAATCCTGAAGTTGCTTTTTCGATACAAGCACGCTTGACACATTCTGTACTTTTGTTTTCTTTTACTTGGTTTTTTAAGCCGTTGTACTGTGTCTGTCCCGAATAAAAGTTTTATTCTATTCTATTCTAAAATAAAATGTAGAACTCACTAGCATCTTATCGTAGCGGGACCATCCGATCAGTTTCAGATACAACCATAGACGTAGAAAATCCTTTCAAAAATTTTGATCGCTATGTAGAAAAAATCGTATGTCCTCGCAGTGACGATATAGAATATTAGAAAAAGACAACTACTAGCTGTACGATTACTCTGCCTCTTTCTAACACTTCATACTTAGATCGGTAAAGCCAGGCTTGCAAGAATGAGCGAAAGAGTCACTACGACCATGTAACGCAAAAGGTAACTGAATGAGCACAGATGGGCTCTAGATAGCAAAATTTTGACATTTCCTCTGATTCCACCCACAGTGAGAGTTGTTAGTTAATTGATGAATTTACCACTGGAAAAATAAAAAATCACATCGTCAATAACTCATGAAGCATTTAAATGCTTAAACACTCCTTAAACCATTCAGTATCCTATTACTTTAAGTACCAGGATTCCAGCATTGTAAAGAAGCCCACACGTACATAATTATATTCTGTACGTGAAGTAACGTGGCGCAAAGATCAGGCGCCACCTGCCGTAATAAACGTGAACTATGGCCGTACGTGGGATAACTGTGTGCCAAGTGATTCTGATGAAGGAGTTAAGAACTAACTATGATAATATTATTATGTCTAATTCAAAAATGTTGCCTAAGAAAAACTTGACTTTAAACTATGCTTACAGTCAGTCCGAAGATAGGTGTTAATTTTTACCTTTGATGGTTTCGAGTACCAGGATAGCATAGTACAAAAGGTTCTACAATCAGCAGTGGGTGGAACATAACTTTTAATCTGGTCAGTTTTTTTTTAAGCGTGTCCCACACTATAAATACCAAACTCCGGTGTCATGGGAGCGTTCACAAACATATAAACTCACATACATAAGACACCTAGACCCGGAATACCTGTCTAGAGAAAATAGAAATATTTCTGTCCGTCGACTTTTAGAGTACTTAAGGCCCTAACTCCCAAGCAGTACTATAAAACAGTGACTTTCTGAAGCCTACTCCGTAACGGTTTGAAATAGTACATTTTGATACAAGTGCAGAAAGTTTGTGATTGCGACCGTGGAGGAATTCTGTGTATTATGGAGCCGAGTCACAAATTTGCACGTGTGTCAAACAACTTTTTTTTCAATATACTGACGAAATGAATAAACGAGGGTTGACCGGCGACTCGTGAGGGCCGACGCGCGCCCAGCCTGATACGATAAATGTAATAAAATTGTGGCTGGGGAGAGCACGCGCACTTTTCTGCACTAGTGCGGAAAATAGTCATTTGCGTGCCTAAAAGCGGTAGGATAAGAGCAGGTTTTCAACTAGGTGTATTGAAAAAAATATATGTTTATTATAGATTCATGTACCAACATAAATATGATTTTATCGTAAGACTAATACTATTGTCAATATTTTTTTTAATAACATGATATTTAATAATAATCACATATGTTTACACAAAAAAAATGCTGGTGAAGTGTTCTTCAGAATGTACATAGTATATGTAAATCAATCAATATTTCACTAAGAAAATGGATTTAAAGGTCAGTGGGGCATTATCCGGCCAGATGTTCAAGGGACTATACGCCTTAACTTATTATGAATTATTCGATTCTAACTTCATAATCCTAAGATATTGCGTATAATTTAGTTATTATCTAAGGGACACTTTTATTTCATCACATAATTGTGATTGTAACTAAAAATTGATGAATATATTCAAGGACGGAAAGAAATGAGAAGAATGAACGAAAAAGAACTTCTGTCAAAATATTCTGGAATCAGAAAACATGAACCACGACCATTACCCAGAACCGGATAAAGCTGATCCCACACTTATGCGAACAAAGATTAACAAGTCCATACATATGTATGGCGCTGTATGAATATGTATGATAGGCAATTCACACAAGTTAATGAAGGATTCCGAAACGGGCGGGGAATGGCATTGTGATGTCGACGTGTGTTGGCGCCTTATGTGTGGATGCGATTAGTTCCTGGAGTAACTGATGTCCTAGTATCGGGACATACCCAGTAGTTGCTGCTATCCGCTAAATAACCTGTTTTTTTTTTAAATAAACGTTTTCATGTATTGATACTAGAAGTCTAAATGTCGTGATGGCCCACTCATGATTGCCCGCTAATGCATGCATGCTTGGTACTGTAGTACCAAGCATGCATGCATGAGCGGGCAAGTATCAATGTGAATTTCTCAATCTATATGAACTTTTCAAGTTTATCTACGACATTATTGAGACCCCGTGCCTCGGAAAGCACGTAAAGCCGTTCGTTCCGAAGAGAAGTTCCAGACGCTAGAAAGTCTGACCATCAGTCTATCTAAGGAGCATCGTGTTGCCCAGTAACTGGGTTGTAGAGGTCTAATAGGCGGTCGCTACATCATATAAAAGACGGGTCTACAGCCACATCCAGTTAGACTGGAATACGACCGTAAGCTATTTGGAAAAAGTTAGGGAGATGATGAACTAGAAGCATAAATGTTCCTTGCAACTAAGATGAGGAAGGATTATCATTGATCTCCTAAAACGGTTTAGAAGGGGATCACAGTTTTTTAAGGAAGGTTGACACATTACATACAACTTCTTTTACTAGGTATAATTTAAAAAAAAGTTCGCAAAACAAAAAAGCAACACACAGGCCCTTTTTGACTGCCCATATTTTTAATTTATTTTACTTACACGTAACAATTTTGCATATAAGTATAGTTGGGTCTTTTTCTTCTTATTAAATACAAAATTAAAATAAAAAGAACTTCTTACTATTCATGATATAATGACAAACCAGTATTAAATGTTAAATACTGTCAAGAATATAATCTTGGAATAAATTATTAAGACCATGTTTTTAGTATATAGGAAGAAATAACGATAACTCTACTTAACTAAGCACAATTTCTCATTAGCAGTTTATTCATCAACCACAAGAAACTACCAGGGTCTCATATGTAATGACAAGTATCAACTGTCACAATCACAACGCACTCGGCTCAACGGCCTCCGATGCACGCACGCATTCAAATGCGACACGATCGCTGCAGAATCGCAATTAGATCCGACGGTGATAAATACGTAATAAGGACCATTCAAAGGTATTTAAACATGATGTATTGCTCAATTGATAAATGCCTTTAGTAAATAAACGATTAATCTATTAGCTTTAGTTAGTTTTAATTTAGGATTCTAGAGGAATCTGTGGGTTTATGTATTTTATCTAAGCTAAAACTAACTTATACTATAATAGACTTAAATTAAATAAGAAATAACCAAAGCTGTAAATGAGCTATGAATTTGCACGAGTTATAAGTATGAATCGAATTTAAGCTGATAATCATTAATCCATCATTAATTTTTTTGGCCTATTGCATACGCAATAGGCTCCCCCATATATTTTTTTTGTTTGTGAAGATATCCGTAGGAAAACCAAGGCTACCCACATAGCCCGAAGAACCGCTAAACCTAAGTGGCAGTGGGCAGGGCACATTGCTCGCAGAACAGAAAGGTTGACTGGTAGAAAATGCCTTAAGGCATTAAGTCCGCCTCTGTACTTTAGTGTGCATAAAGAATTAATAAATAAATAAATTGTCGATAGGGACGAAATATTCTAGAGTGGCGACCACGTATCGGAAGACGCTGCTTTGGAAGGCCCGCCACAAGGATGACCGATGACCTGGGTAGGGTAGCAGGAATCCGATGGATGCGAGACGCACAGGACCTTGGGGGAGGCCTATGTCAACAGTGAACGTCTTTCGGCTGAAATGATGATGATGGGTGGGAATCAGCAAACAACTTCTTCCGATTTGGCTACAGCGAGTGGGAGTATCAAACTTTTACTGACTAAAACCTACCTATATGTTCCTTCAGTAGCCCTTTGCGTACCAGGGCCGCGGTAACGCTTTCGAACAATCCACCAACTATTTAGGAGACATACTGATATGATGCTATATTTAGTATCTCTTTTTGAAGACAAGTCAGTCTCGAATGTAGCAGGATCTCTCTCTCTCTCTTTTCTTCTACTGGTATCAATCCAATGCAGAGTTAATGTCTCCTTAATTGCTCGCCACTTACTAGGATAGCAGGATGCGCCGAAGCATTACCGCTCATGAAAACTCATTTACAATATTTAAAGGTAATGCCTTGAAAGACTAATCATCTGACTGAACGAAGTAACCTTTGTCGATCGGTTTTGCGGTCTAATTAACATTCAATATTAGCAGTCATTAACACTCCATACTTCCTGCTCCCGATTGAATCGTTGATCTATTCAGATTGATTAGGACTACAAAGGCTCTTTCAAGCTATTTTAATTATTATTCTGATGTGAATTGTTAGGCAATATTGGCCACCTACACATAAAAATTATTCAAACACTTGGCAAAAGAATATTTTTTTAAATTATTTCGTTTTCTCTGTTGTGTAAGCAATATTTGCTGTTAAAAAAGTAACGAAATAATCAAAACTCAGCGTTTTTGACGCTGCTTCAACGCTTGAATGATTTCTCCATTGTCGCTTAATCAGAGCCATAAAAAAATCTCAACATCAATAATAATGACATTTCAGTGTTACTTACACCCACCCGCCATCTTGTTTCCTATTGACTCATAATTATATCGCGTAGGTAAAGAGGTTACAGTGATACATTCAATTTTACTCAACTCTTAAGTAATTTCATCACGCTAACATTCTTTGCACAACCTTATTAATTCGTTGACATCAATAATTTATTTAAGAATTCTGCTGTGCGTGTCCTAATTGACCATCGAATGCCATTAAATGGTAAGTAATATAAAACGGCATTGCGATTCCATACAAAATGATGGCACCAATAAGGAAGAATACTTATAAAATCAAAATAAACAATTTTATGCAGTCGATGTGACCTTGACACTAGTCCACTAGCTATATGACAGACACGTCACGATTTAATAATTAAAAATAATAATCCTGATACCAGTTGACAAGGTCAGTGCGTTTGGTCTTCAAATGCAACGTTGAATGCTAACCCAAATCCAACTTTATGTCAAAGGGTTACTGTTGATATTGCTTGACGATTATCATAAGAATGACACATGTGACAACTGACAGCATTCAATGTGGCCTTGCAGTGGCGTGCTTGCGCCTGCGGTCATTCTGTCGTTATAGGCAAGTTACGTCAGAGGTCAGATTATATAATAATCTTAAGTTCACATTATTTAGCATAAGGTTTAGATAAACCAACTGTATTTGTGGAAAATCTGGTTAGACTAACACCTAGTGAAAGGTCAAAAAGACTATTTATTCTTTATTGTAACCGGGAACAAATTGGGCAATTGAAGGAACATCGGTCGGTTTTACTCAGTAAAAGTGTGATACTTCCTCTTGCTGCACCCAGAGCGCGGAAAATTAACGATTTGACGATTCCTAACTGCAAAAAAAAAGCTTAGTTGAGATCCGCACATACCAGGAAAGTATGATACATTAGGGAGTAGATCTATACTCAGTAGTGGGTGGCACAAGGCTGTCAATGATGATGAATCGTGAACGAAAAATTACTTGATTGGCATTTAAATAAAATACTTACCCGTTCTTGTTACTGCACTTGTAAATAACACAGTTATGTAACCTTGAGAACTAACAGAAAAAACTTTGATCTTGAATATTTAACTAAACATTCTAATTCATTGCTATTTGCAATAAAATGTAATACGAGTAAAGTGTGTGCATGTTAAAAACCCATAAACATAATAGTAAAATAAATTAAACACGGAAAACTGCAGCTGTTTAAATAATATTTAAATACATAAGTTAAGGTGAGAGTTACACGTGTATAGACTCACGTAGTATTTTTTTAAACATATATATATATATTGTCCCACTGCTGGGCAAAGAGCTCCCCCACATCTTTCGAGCTCCCTTTATGACTGGTCTTCTCCAACCAGGCGGTCAGGAATGAGTGCAGATTGTAACGGCGGCGTTTGATAGCTCTGTCTTGGTGACGACGCTTGTCTTTAGACCCACACTAGAATTTATTAGTGAAAATGTTAATGCACTAGTTTGTACCCATGTCCGCGAACTGTGTACTTTTGGTTTAGTGTTTAAAGTGGGTGATGGAGCGTCTACCGCGTCTGGCTCTCTAATTGGTAAGGATCTTGGGGCAGGTCAATCGTTGCGCCGTACGTCAACGTGTCAATCGTGTTAACGTAAAACACACGTTTGCTCTTGCTTTTAATTGTATTGTGGAATAACTAAATGTACCTATGGATGACACACGAAATATATAATTTACTAGCCTTGGAACCTCGTTTTACTCCCTAAGGGGTTTTTTTTTTTTTTTTTTTTTATTGGGTGGGAAAATCATCCTAATGACATCCCCGCTCTTGGGCGGAGCGGGAGATAGTGTCAGACTCTTACTGACTAAAAACCCACTCCTGTTCCTTCGTTGCCTTCGTCCCAGGGCCCCGGGTTCCGCTTTCACACTACCCGTGGCCCCAGTAGGCTTCGACCCTGCTGGGCCCCTACGATTTGCTGACATCTCCTTGAGGCGCGCGTGGAACAAAACGCGCCGTCGACGACTTGGGCTTGGTCCGGACGGTTACCGGACGGTCAGACGGCGAGCCACCCATTGCTCGCCGTCTGCAAGCCCGCGCCTACGGTGGCCGGAAATCGGGATCGGAATCCCGGCGGCGGTTGGAGCGTAAGGACCGTTGCCTCACGCGATCGGCCGCCTCCTTAGCTAGCATTACTGCTTCGCAGAAAGAGGCGACCGCCTGCCACTCCTCCTCGCTCCGGAGCATGGCCTGTACCAAGGCCCGGCGCGAGAGATCACCGCCGCCGATTGCCCTCACGAGGTCACGGCGTTGCTCTGCCCAAGCGGGGCACACCTCCACCGTGTGCTCCACCGTGTCCTCCGGGTGGGCCACACAGTGGCGACTCCCTAAGGGGTTGAGTTTCGTAAAATTCGTTCTTAGCGGATGTCTTCACCCTATATGGAACATAACTGCCAAATTTTAGGTTTGCAGGTTTTATAGTTTCTGAGATTTCGTGCTTAATCATCATCATCATCATCATTTCAGCCGATAGACGTCCACTGCTGGACGTAGGCCTCCCCCAAATGTCGCCACAAAGAACGGTTCTGCGCGTCTCGCATCCATCGGATTCCCGCAACCTTCACCAGGTCTTCGGTCCACCTTGTAGGGGGCCTTCCAACACTGCGTCTTCCGGTACGCGGCCGCCACTCCAGAATCTTTCGGCCCCAACGGCCATCCGTTCTGCGAGCAATGTGCCCTGCCCATTGCCACTTAAGTTTGGCGATTCTTCGTGCTATGTCGGCAACCTTGGTTCTCCTGCGGATATCTTCATTTCTGATTCGATCACGCAAGGAAACTCCGAGCATAGCCCTTTCCATTGCCCTTTGGGTGACTTTGAGCCTTCTGATGAGGCCCACTGTGAGCGACTACGTTTCGGAACCATATGTCATCACTGGCAACACGCACTGGTCATAGACTTTCGTCTTGAGACACTGTGGTATATTGGATGAGAAGATACCGCGCAGCTTCCCGAACGCTGCCCAGCCGAGTTGGATTCGACGGTTGACCTCTTTCTCGAAATTAGATCTACCCAACTGGATGGTCTGTCCCAGGTAAACGTAAACGTCTACAACTTCGAGTGCAGAGTCTCCGATCTTGATCGGAGTGGGTGCTACATGGATGTTTATCATGACTTTAGTTTTGTCCATGTTCATTTTGAGACCCACTCTTTCGGAAGCTCTACTGAGGTCATTTAGCATTGTGCTGAGCTCTTCCGCAGTCTCAGCCATGACTACTATGTCGTCGGCAAACCGAAGATGAGTGATGTACTCGCCATTGACATTAATGCCTAATCCACTCCAGTCCAGAACCTTGAAGACCTCCTCCATTGCGGCCGTGAACAGTTTCGGAGAAATGACGTCTCCCTGCCTCACACCCCGCTGCAGGAGGACAGGTTTCGAGGTCTGGTCTTGTAGCCTGACTGACATAGTGGCGTTTTTGTACAAACACTTCAGCACCTCGATGTACCGATAGTCAATCTGGCACCGTTGGAGAGACTGCAGCACAGCCCAAGTCTCGATCGAATCAAAGGCTTTCTCATAGTCCACAAACGCTAGGCACAGAGGCAGATTATACTCCTCGGTCTTCTCGTGCTTAATCAGTGAGTGGTATTTTGCTTTTATATATATAGATTATTAATGCGTGATCACATCAGAAATGAAGATATCCGCAGGAGAACCAAGGTTACCGACATAGTTGAATGAATCGCCTGCCCATTGCCCCAAAACCTTTCGGCCAGGTCGGGACGAAAGGTTCTGGAGTGGCGACCTCGCCTCCCACAAGATGGACCGATGACCTGGTGAGAGTCGCGGAAATCCGATGGATGAGAGACGCCCAAGACCGGTCGTTGTGGCGACGCTTGGGGGAGTCCTATGTCCAATAGTGGACGTTTTTCGGCTGAAATTATGATGATGATGATGATGATGATTATTATTATTATTACTAGGAATAGTGGAACTGAAGGAATAAAATCAGTCAATTTTACAGTCACTTATTTGCGTGTGAGCGACAAAGTCAACATTTCTCACAATACAACATTAGTCAATTGATACAGATTAGTGATCTAATCGAAACTATTCAGTAATATTAATTTTAATTACTATGTCGTGACGAGCCTGTCCTATAGCATTGATTTCTAGTTAGCGACTGATGTCAAGGTTGAGTTGAGATTATTGTTAGGAGTTGCATATTATTAGTTAGGCACTAGCACCCCGCTTCACACGGGTATTAGACATAGAAAGAAAGAAAGAAAAAGAGTTTATTTACGACAAGAATGGCACAAAACTTAATATATATATATATATATATAATATTATAAAATTAAAATAACATACACCTGACACCTGACCACCTAACTGCTATGCCGGAGGTCGTGGGTTCAATTCCCACCCAGGACAAATGTTTGTGTGATGAGCACGCTCATTTGTTCTGTGTCTGGGTGTAATTTATCTATAATATGTATATATTTAGAAATATATAAGTATGTTTATCAGTTGTCTAGTACTCATAATACAAGCTCTGCTTAGCTTGGCATTAGACGGCGTTGTGTGATAATTGTAGAGTATTATTATTATACTAAAGAGTGAGTTATGTGAGTTGTGACATGTGGTGTTATTGGCTGTGAGGGTAGTCTTAAACATTGTGACATTATGTATTTGATCCGAGTTAGTGGCCATCCAGCGATTGACTGGAGCGGTTGTGTTGTGCGAATATTATGTGTGTCACTATGTTGGTGAGCCGTAAAATACTCCAGAACGCAATACAATATAAGATATTTAAAATTCTCGGCTTTTCTTTACTTTAATATTCTTTAATAATACATTTTAAGTCAAATCTACAAAGCCTTGAGCGCAGGCGTAGGGTCGCCAGCCTTTCGGTTTACAGGATGTATTTTGGAGTGTGTGAGAGAACTACATTAGACCAAAGCACACGTGTAACACATCTAATTTGTACGTAGAACGACGTCGCGTGGCGTGGATCAAGTGTAGCTCTACAAGTCTAGTTTCCATATAAAATGTATGGAGACGACGCGCCCAGATTGGCGTGTGTGGCTCACGTGTGTGCAGTGTAGTTCTATCTTTAATATTGAATATTCCCCTATATCTTCTTGTTGGGAAAATAAAGAATTCAAATCTCACTTCTCATTTGATATTACTCTCATAATATGTTCAGCATAAATACTAAAGTCTAGGGAGGAATTTGAGTGAGTACCAGAGAGTACTTGATATTGGTATGACTCCTTTTGTGGTTTCAGTGATAGGTCAATCTACCTTTGTTGTAAACCTACCTTTATTTCAAACGTGACTTTATGGATTATTGAATTTATCAGAAAATGATGACATGTGTCGTAGTTATGTACGCCTGGTAAAAACAGTTAAAAAATCTTTAAAAAAATATTCTTCTTGGAAAATAGCGGAGGTTTATGATAGATTTATCATTGGCAACACTGTTAATTGCTTTCCAATTTGCAGGTAATATAATATTAGTTTTCTGGGAAAACCCATAGCCACACAATTCATATTGATACTCGTAAATGTGTGACCAAATAACTCAGTGTAGGCACAAAATAGATGTAGGCTCTACATGTTTGCAATGGCACGAAGCCAAAAGCAATTACATTATTTTTAAAAATACGGCTGTGAGCAAACCTCGTTGATAGTATGAGTTCCTAGTACCGAGACCCCACGGCTTGAAGCAATAAATCCTATGCTTGCTTACTTTACAAAATCCCCACATATTTCACGTCCGTTTCCTGACCGATAGAGTAGTTTACTTAAAATATTGCATGTCGCAAGACCGATTTGGTGCATGCAAGCCTTGGCGAGTTGGCGACAGTGACATTCACTGTTATCGTTAAAATTAAATAAAATATCTGGCCTCATTACTTGCATAGGCTTATTACTTCGCAATTGTGTTTTAGTTGAGACACGAGAGCTTTCAACTGCGTCTGTTCGCCTGGTACAATGCAATAAAATTGCAAGGCACGTCCTAAGTTGTCGATATATTGCAGATGATTGCAGAGGTTAGTGCTTGACATCAGATGGGTCATCGGCCAGGTCGACATAATGCCTTGTTTGAAATAAAGGGACAGCATGCTGAGTACAATAAACTGGTTGATTCTAGGCCTTGGATTTTATAGTCATTTGAGATCAGTGGCCACGTGAAAGTAAAAAATTATTCCTGCAGACTTTCGGGTAAAAAGTATCCTATATGTACGCTATTCCAGCCAGAACCTAGTCTACCCGTGTGTCCATCTAAATCCTTAATAAAAATACCTAATATAGTAAATATTTAAGGTTTTATCTTTATTCTCAAGTTTTTGATAAAATTTCTACTGTGTTTTACTTATTATGAAATTGGTAAATGCAATATGAAGCCCAAAGCCCACGGGGTTTCTTTTTACCTAATATAAGCTAGTGCTTGAATGCGATCGCATTTGATGGTAAGTAGTGATGCAATCGTTGATGGTGAATCGCACTAGTTTATTAGGAGCCTATTCACTCTAGCCTTGAAGACACCTAAATTATAATCATACGGGAAGATCGCAGCAGGCTTTCCTACGAATCTTAGGTGTCTATGAATTCCTGGTATTTTATTGCATACTCTTAAAACATAAAAGAGTTTTTTCTTCTTCCTGCCCTTATCCCATATTACTTGGGGTCGGCACAACACTTTTTTTCTTTCATTCTGTCCTGTCACCCGTCAAACTATCACTAACTCCCTTTTCTTTCATATCACTCCTCACACAATCCATCCATCTTTTCTTTGGCCTAAGTATAAGTAATCAATTACAGTATACATCTAGTAATTTTGTTTTTCGTACTTTTGACATATAGGCGCATTTGAAGGAGATGGTGTATATTTATTAGATCCAAAAATCTACATTTTGTTCTTCAAACATTTTGAAGTATAAAATAAATGTTAGCTATGTTTTCTAGACAGCAATTGTCCGTCTCAAGGTCAGGTAAAACAACTGTGATTATCATAACAAAGAGAAAAACATACAACGTGACCGCCATGTCTCAATGAGAAATGTTAGCTATGGTTGATAATTAGGTAATCGTAACGTAAGGGTTTTTTTTTAGTTGGATAATCATCCAATCTCCCGTTCTAAACTGGAGTGAGAAGGTATATCAAACTTTTACTGAATAAAATCTAGCTATGTTCTTTTAGTAGCCGTGGGTTTATCGTTTTAATTTCAAGTCGATACTTCCACACGTTCCCGAGATAAATGGTCTTAACAGACAGACAGACAGACAGATTTTGAGGTACGGAACCCTAAAAGGAAACATTCACAAAATTTCACATTTTAAGATGTTATTGTGAGTTTGATTGATTGACTGACAATTTCAAATCATTTATTTATTCATTATCCATATAATACAATTTATTGTACATCAAAATTAAAATTAAGAAGCATTATATAATAAAAATTAAAAAAGGACATACAATTGGCGGTCTTATCGCACTCGGCGAATTCTTTCAGGCATCATTCTGCGCACTGCCCTTTCAAATTACTCAAAAAAAAAAAAATACTCAATACGATTTTAAAACTGGTATTTTTTCCCGGATACGGGCAATTGTAAGTTTTTCAACACATTAGAGATATTATTTAGAGCAGGCGCGCAAGGTCGGTTGGTTTGCGGCGCCTTCACTTTGTGAGGCGTTTGTGCTCTGCTATAGTGAGCACTGAGTGTAGTATTTACACGGCTATTTGTATTTAGGTACGAAATTTTATTGGATTACTTTGATGGCGTTTAAAATTATTTATTTATTTTATTTATTTAAACTGCGACCCCAAATAACACGGAATAAGGGCAGGAAGATGATGATGATTTATTTAAACTTCATGTACAGTGGTGGTACATAGGCGGACTTAATGCCACAAAACATTCTCTACCAGTCAACCATTGGGTTAAAAAGACAACACTGCTTACTCTTCTTCTCTTTGCACTCTATTATGCTTCTAAGGGCGGAATTCACCAATAAAACTAATCGCGTTTTAACGTTTGGCTCGCATAATCTCGTTTAGCCGCTGTCACTAGTGTCACTTGTGTTTTTCTTTTGTTGTATTTTTACAAGTGACACTAGTGACTGCGGCTAATCGTCATTATGCGAGCCAAACGTTAAAACGCGATAAGTTTTATTGGTGAATTCCGCCCTAAAGCAACATGACTATCGGTTTGATGTTCTTTTCGCAATTTATTTGTCCTTTTCACACTAGTTCTTCAAAGCTAAAATGAATAGGCTCGCACACTGTCCGAAATGAAACCGGTAGAAACCCTTGATCCAATCATGGTCAACTATGGTCCCTCGACACAGTTTTAAAAATGCTACTTATAGAAAATCTTTTCCCTAACTACTTGTATTTAGCTTTATAACTTTTTTTAAATTGATACTTATAAACTAGTGCTTGACTGCGATCCTACCAGGAAAGCAGTGATGCAATCGTTGATGGTGAATCGCACTATTTAAGAGCCTATTCACTCTAGCCTTGAAGGCACCTAAATTATTATCGGACGGTGGCGTTTTTTGCTCGAGTACAGATCTACAAAAGTGGCTAAAGGTGAAAGTTTGTATGACTTATATGAAAACAATGTATCTTTGTTGGTCTGTCACACTCAAACAGCTGAGCTGATTCGAATATCGACGATTATGAGTGGGCCATGTGGATGTTGACAATTGTGGAACAGGATTTAGGATAATTGCGAGATTAACTTGTCTTGGGTTGAGTTTGTACTTTGCCGCGGGTTTTTTTTAGGTGAAATTTCATACAATGACTTGGGCGTGTCAGACTTTTACTGACTAAAAACTATTTCTCACTATCGCACAACCCATGGTCCCAGTTGGCTTCGACCGTGCTGGGTTCCCACGAATTGCTAACATCTCTTTGAGGCGCACGTGGAACTCCGCTACCTTTACCGGACGGTTAGACGGCGTGCTACCCATTGCTACGCCTACGGTGACCGCAAGTCTACGCCTACGGTGGCTGGAAATCGAGATACCGGTGGCTGGTGCGTGAGGGCCTTTCCCTCAGCGTGTGGCCGCCTCCTTCGCTAGCATTACTGCTTCGCAGAAGGAGGCGACTGCCTACCATTCCTCCTCGCTCCAGACTATGGCGGGTGAGGCCGCTGGTAGATTACTATTCTTCTCTGTTAACCTTTATTACTGCAGTCACCTTTAGATTAAAGCTGACTGATGCCAGAGCAGCTGGGCTTTCAGCAAATGCCACGGAACGCCGCGGGATACCGCACCACAACCTGCCGTGCCTGTATATGAAATGTGAAGGCGATGGATGCGAAACACACAGGACCGTTCGTTGTGGCGACACTTTGGGGAGGCCTATAAAAAAAAAAACATTTTAGTTCAGACGTATTTGGTCCATACAGTTACATTTTATATTTTCATTATTATATTCATGATTATATTATATTGTTATTACTTTATATTGTTACTATATTAATAATCCAATTTAATGAAATTAAATTTAAGTATTATGTCATCATTATAATTGTATGAAAAATTAAAAATTAATTTAAGTATTTGCGGGCGGCAAAAAAGTATCTGAGGCCGCGGGCACGCGCACTTGAGTTTGACCCCAGTGTTCCAGAAGGGGGCTGTCCAGCTTGTGGTTGAGCACGTTCAGCCACAAGCCTATGTCCAACAGTGGACGTCCTTCGGCTGAATGATGATGATGAAGATGACCTTGTATATCTCAGAAAAAAAAATCTATAAACATTGAAAAATTTTTCTAAAACAACCTGTATATTTCTAAAACCATTTCTTTAATAGATTGAGTGCAAATTGCAAAGTTACAAGAAGCTGCAACTAAATAAAATTGAACCAAATTACTTAACATGTATGTAATTACATTAACATAGAAAGCTATTAACATTTTATCACTATACATAAAGAGTTGTACAGTATACTAGGAAGTAGTGAGAAGGACACTTGCTCGACTTATGAAATATTGTTGAGAATTTAAATATTATCTGTCTATAGTGGGTGGTTTTTATCGATTTGGGACCTAAATGTCGATACTTAAGATATGTAGTAGGTGGTTACACACTTAGGTTTTTTATCATTTTTTTCAAAAATTCACTTAATCAAAAATCGCAAATTGGAATTATTTTTCAGTCGGTTCAAAATTAAATAAGAATTTCCTTTCAAATCTGGTGAAAGGGAAACTGTCAAGTGACAAAAAAAGGATGCATATACTGAAATGTGACGTCACAGTTATTAGGTTACGTTTGTACAAAAGAGGTAGCGAGATGTTCCCGCCACGTCCTCACTCTTCCTCTAAATATTCTTACTTCCTTTCTTCTTCATGCCCAATTTCAGGATTCTAGGTCAACAGGAAGTCAGATTTTGAGACACAGATTCTAATGAGTGTTAAAATAAGCGCCTAAATGGAGCATAAACGGTCTTGGTACAGGTATGGTCCGGAGCGTGGAGGAGTGGGAGGCGGTCACCTCCTTCTGCGAAGCAGTAATGCTAGCAAAGGAGGCGGCCGATCGCGTGAGGCTCCTCACGTACCAACCATCGCCGGAATTCCGATTCCGATTTCGATTTTTTAAAGAGTGTCAAAATAAGCGCTAAAATGGGGCATAAACTGCCACCTTTAGATTGCATTAAGATAGAAGTTTAATTTTTTAATTGCGCCAGTGTCGCAATTAAAAAATTAAACAAGTAACAGACTTTTTTTTAGGTGGGATGGAATCATATAATGACGAATCCTGCTCTTGGGAGGAGCTCGAGATGGTGTCAGACTTTTACTGACTAAAAACCCACTTCTGTTCCTTCGTTGCCTTTCGTACTGGGGCCGAGCCTTTCTTTTAGAATCAGACAATTGGTTCCAGTAGGCTTCGACCCTGCTGGGCCCCTAGAGTTGCTGATATCTCCTTGAGGTGCACGTGGAACAGTACGCGAGCTACCCATTGATCGCCGTCCGCAAGCCCGCGCCTACGGTGGCCGGAAATCGGGATCGGAATCCCGGCGGCGGTTAGGCCGTGAGGACCGTTGCCTCACGCGATCGGCCACCTCCTTGAGCGGTGTCTGTGTGCGTTGCTCGAGCGCGCTTTGTATGTACTGTTACTAGTCACTTTAAGAAAAAACTGATCCTCATTATAAAGTATTCAGATTGATTCACTTACAGCACCTAATTACAGTAATTTAATTCGTTTATTGCACGTCAATTAGTAAATGTATCCATAAGTGTGCTGCTAGGTGTATCGAGGTTAGGTTTATTGATCAGCAAGGTTGTGTAAATTAACACTTTGAAATTATTTCGCTGTTTTTTCTAACGTGGCTGATCAGAGTTCAGATAGAGCAATGTCTGCTGCAGTTAATTTTTAATTAAACTGTTGCGTGTGTGTATGTTTATTTCTCTTTCATGCTCATATGGCTGAACGGATTTGGATGGAATTTGGTACAAGGATAGACCACCAAGAAAGCTTTAAACTTTGAGCCTTGAATTACACTAATGTTTTTAGGGTTCGGTACCTCAAAATGAAAAAACGGAATTTTTATAGGATCACTTTGTTGTCCGTCTGTCTGTTTGTCTGTCAAGACCTTTTATCTTGAGAACGCGTAGAGGTATCAAGCTGAAATTAATATCAAATAATTAAGTCTGTTAACCCTTGGAGCAGTGAAAAATTCAAATTACTAAGTCAATACAATCTAAAGATAAGGTTTATGTTATGTTTAACGTTTATGCTCCGTTCAGGCGCATATTTTGACACCTGTAAGAGAATGAAATCTGTAGGGTACTTCCCGTTGACTTAGAATACTGAAATTTGGCAACATCTTACAGCAAAAGTAGAGGAAAAATCTAGAAAAACTAAAAAACTGAAAATTTATAATACAGCAGTCATTCTCTCAACCAAGGCTTCAATCGAAAGTGCTTATTTGTGAAGGTTTGATGATAATGTATGCTAAATAATATATAAGCACTAATAAGTAGGTTATTATTATTATATATAGCCAATATTGTCCCAGTGCTAGGCAAAGGCCACAGAGAAAAACGGTCTTGACAGACAGACAACATAGTGATCGTTTGAGAATTTTGTTATCACTGACTGAAGTTACAGAATCCTAAAAAAAAAGTCGTCATGGAACTCTAAAAGTGATATCCAACCTCAGTTTCATGCACAAACTATCGCTTGGAGGATCTAAATACAAGTTTTTTTTTTTTGTGTCTTGGCAACCCGCGAACATGTACGTAATGACTAAAAAGTCAAAATGGAAGCGTGTGCAAGTAAACAGCGTAATTATTGAGATAAAAACGTGTTAGTGAACCCGTGGGGGACCTTGAATCACAAAGTTACAAACGTATTTTTGCAACTTTACATAAAATCATGATATTTTTCTCGAGTCCTCTAATTTTAATAATTTTTCGCTTGTTATACCTGTTTCTCTACTAATGTTTAGGCTTCGGTTAATTTATGTTTTTATAAATTAAACTGTTATTATTATATCTTCTAATAGTATAAAATGAAGTCCGTCGCGTTTATCTGTCTGTATGAACGTTGTAAACACTACATAGCCTGAATAGCATAGCATAGTAGTATAATGTTCCCACTGTTGGGACTCAGGCCTCCTCTCTAGGAAAGGAAATGGACCGTAATCCACCAAGCGGGCCCAGTGCGGGTTGGTGGATGTTATATGTCTTCGATTTTTTATTTCTAGGACATGCCGGTTTTCTAACGATGTTTTCCTTCACCGTTTTGAGAGCAGTGGTGATGAAATAAATTACACAAAGTAATGCGACCTACAAATTGTAAGTCGGCAACCACTGCTCCCCTAATCTGAATAAACCTGAAAAACCACTGAACAGATTTTCATGCGGTTTTCATATACATGTATATTATAGTATAGAAAAGCCGAGAATTTCAAAGATTTATAACAATTGTGTGAAACTGGGGCGGGAAACTAATCTATGCTAATTTTACCCTGAAGAGTTTACGAGTCAAAATCAAAATCAAAATCAAAATAGCATTTATTCCAAATAAACCATTTACAGGCACTTTTGAAATGTCAAGAAGTCAGTTAGTCAGAAAAATAAAAATAAATGATGCTAATTGCACATTCCAAAGCGTAGATCTCTATGGAGAAGAATGTGCAAGAAACTCCATGGACACTCTTTTCAATCATATTTTGTAGTTACAAATATCTCTGTTACATGTTTCTTGTCGCTATCATGTGAGAACAATGTAAATAAAAATAAAAACTAAATATAGATATTAAAAAAGCAACTGGCAGCTAAGAGATGACCAGCCTCAACTGACAGCGCCCGTTCACGGACATGACGTTAATATTAGCACCACTCAGCTCAACCATTTTGAAGGGAACCGAATGATCCAACACCCGCGCCACCATCAGTGAGACATTTGAGTGAGCATGACAAACTCTCAACTGCCATGCTCATTTATGTCAAATAAGTCCAGTAGCAACATAAAAACTATAAAAAGCTCCATGGTACTCACATTTACAAACTGTGGAAAAAATGCTTCTATACATATAATACAATACTTATATTTTACAACTTCAAGAAAAAAAACATTAAAAAATAATTTCCATACTAATTAATCAATTTGTACACCCCGGTGGTAGTGGAGCTGGACCAGCATTGAGCCAAGCATTTTTATCCTGAATATAATCCTCCAACTTATAATATGCTTGCCTGCATAGTGTGCGTTTAATACAAGATTTAAATTTCGTTTCATTGAGTTCTAATATTTGTGAAGGTATTTTATTATAACATTTCAAACAGTACCCCATAAAAGAAGAGGCCACTTTTGCTCTCAGGGTGAGTTAATCTCAGGAACTGCTGGTTCGAATCGAAATAATCTTTTAGTGTTAGACAGCCCATTTATTAAGGCACCATACGATCTATAGGAGCAGAGTAGTAATTAAAGACAGGGGTGAAATTGTGGGGGACAGCTAGTACCAGATGATTTCAAGCAATAATGTGCCATATTTTTTCTGGTGGTATTTTTGAAGGCTATTTATATAAGAATGGATAAACTGACATTCTTTCAGTGACAGTTACAGATGGTCAATCTCAGTGAATTCTAATTAAAAATAACAATAATTAATGAACGAATCCAGTTGAATTATGTCTTCACTAGTTTCTGCTAATATGCTATCCTGGTACTGAATTTCGTCTAAATTCGTTCAGCTATTCGAACGTGAAAGACTAGGTAACAAACACACACGCACAGATACATACATATAAATTTTTATCTTATCTCTTTTTTATATTAATGTGATTAACAACTAATGTATTATTAATAGCAATAATACTAGTATTATAATTCTATTAATAGCTTTTTGATATATCAATTTTTTGCCCGGCTTTTTAACACCTCCTGTAAATATATTTACTTCTAGGTAAGCGTGCTCTACCGACGATTACATCGTTGTTTATCACCAGCCCTCCTAGCCAAGTTACGATCGTTTCGTTTCGATTCTCTTGCGTCGAACGCCTCGAGTAGGCCATGCTTCCGATTCCTTTGTTCTGACCGCCCATTCATCATCATCATCATCATCTTCCTGCCCTTATCCCATGTTATTTGGGGTCGGCGCAACACGTTTTTTTCTTCCACTCTGCCCTGTTACTCGTCATTCTATCACTAACTTCCTTTTCTTTCATATCACTCTTCACACAATCCATCCATCTTTTCTTTGGCCTCCCTCTTCCTCTCCATCCATCCACATGTAAACTCATAATTCTTTTAGTAACATGCGTTTCATCCCTCCTCTTCACATGACCATACCAAGACAAACGATTCCCTTTCAACTTTTCAGTCACTGGCGCCACTTTCTGACCGCCCACTGTGACACCTTTTTAATTTTAAATTCCTATGTAATTTTATTATTGGTCTACAGAATAGAATAGAATAAACTTGATTGTACACCAAAATAGTAACAAAAACTATTACACTAACTTAAATCTATGGGTACAAAGGCGGTCTTATCGCTGACAGCGATATCCAATATCCGATGTACAGTAAAGAATATATCTATCTATCTATCTGAGCGTTGAGATGACGTCAGAACATATTACCTCCTACAGACAAAAAAATGCGTGCAGTGAGCAGTGGTGGCCAAGTGGTGACGGCCCCCAACCAGGCGCGCATTAATTTGTGTAATTTATTTCATCAGCAATGCTCTCAAAACGGTAAAGGAAAACATCGTGAGGAAACTGGCATGTCCTAGAACCAAAAATTCGAAGACATGTGACATCTCCCAACCCGCACTGGGCCCGCGTGGTGGATTACGGCCCATTCCCTCTCCTAGAGAGGAGGCCTGAGTCCCAACAGTGGAAACATTATAAGGCCGAGTTTGTATGTATTTAAACAAAAATAAACAAACTTTACCTCTTTATAATATTAGTATAGGAAACAGACTTACTCTGATTGAATTTCCCCGTACGTGAACCGAATTGTCGCTCGTCTTAAATAAAACAATGATGTATTTGAACGAAGCCCTGTTTCGCAAACTCATACATTATGCATGAATTAGATGTGAAACAGGTGTCATCAAAATTAAATAGGAAAATTTGTTGCACGTATGGGGAATCCCAATCGTCATTATTTTATTATTTCTACCTAGCACCGTACATTCAACGTCATTATCATCAACTGAGGACATAGAAGAGTGGTCTACTGTTGGACATATTGCTTCCCCAGGTGCCGCCACAACGGCCGGTCTTGTGTGTCTTGCATCCATTTGATTTCCGCCACCCTCATCAGGTCACCAGTACACTATTAGAAGGGAACATATTTCCGAGATAAAAAGTTTTCTACATGTTGTTTCAGGTCATTAGAGTTCCGTACCCAAAGAGTAAAAGGGGACCCTATTACCAAGACTCCGCTGTCCGTCCGTCTGTTGCCAGGTTGTGACTCGTGAACCGTGATAGCTAGACAGTAGAAATTTTGACAGATGATGTATTTCTGTTGCCGCTATAACAACAAATACTTACTAATAAAAATATTTTTACAAAAAATTAAACAAAAAATATTTTACACTTTTTTGTTATGGTACCACCACTAAAAAGTAGGTACCCCACAGCTATACTTAAATTCCTTATAGCCAGAGTGCATCACTCATGACAATTCTAATAATCCTAAACACGGTTAGATTACATTAATTTATTACACATTTCCGGTGCCTAACTACAGGCTTCATCAGATCGGTTCGATATATTCCCCCTCTTCTTTCAGTCAGTCATCGACTACACGTATATGTAAAGCAATTTTACTTGTTACGACAGTTCTGCTGTGTTTGTATGAGGAGTTCTATTCCATATCTTCGAATTTCATGATCAATTCATAACAATATTTCTATGGGACCAACTTGAAAGCATAAACTTACAATAAAAAAAAAAAACAAAATCGTTCCACAATTGACCGAGAAATCGCTGAACGTACATAAAAAAAGCATACATTCAGCCGAACATAGAACTTCCTCCTTTTTGAAGTCGGTTAAAAACAGAGTAAAACAAATACTTAAGTGGGGGGCTCACATACAATAAACATGATTTTTTTGTAGTTTTTTGCTACGAACAGTACGGAACCCTTCGTGTGCGAGTCCGATTTGCACTTGACGTGTTTTTTTTAGCCGTGTGTCTGTGTTATGCCCCCCAGCCAAGTTACGATCGTTTCGTTTGCGTTGAACGCTTCGAGTAGGCCACGCCTCCTATTTCTTTGTTCTGACCACGTGACGTTCTGTCGTGTTGAGATGACGTCAGAACAAAGGAATCGGAGGCGTGGCCTACTCGAGGCGTTCAACGCAAACGAAACGATCGTAACTTGGCTAGGGGGGCTTTCTTCTGAATCCGTTCAGCCGTTCGAGCAGAATAAGAAGTAACACACTCACGAACTTTCGCCTAAAATAATATTGGTGTGATTTCTGTCCGTATCTGTCGACATCACAATATTGTAAGTCATAAAATCCCCTGTACTAGTTACAACTGATTACAGTTACTGTAATAATAATGGATTATTATTGCTTATTGTAGTAACCAGTGAAGCAATAAACACGGTCACAAAAAACCTAGGAATTGACAAGGCTCTTCCGGAAGCGAAATGAAACAAGGTTACAAAGAAAAAAGAAAAATTAAGCAATGAAATGGTATAATTTATTACTTTACACTTTTTAGGTTTTTTTCTGGGGAAAAGAAATACTTAAATAACTTCACCCGCGCCCGGGTACAGTTCTAAAACTGAGTACGGATCTTCTCCCTTATGTGTCATGCTCTCCTGTTATGTGCGGATCTCAACCAAGCCTTTATTTATAACTTCTCCTGCTCTGAGTGGAGCGAGAGGTTACTCCCTCTCGTTCCCTCTCCTTCCCTCTCCCTCAGACTTTTCCTGACTAAAACCCACCCGTGTTCCTTCAGTTGCCCTTTGCGTTCCAGGGCCGCAGTCACTCTTTCGAACAAACCCGCAGTTCTGTTGTATTTATTTGTGCGTGATCATTAGAACATTACAAAAATCTTTGAAATCATCAGTATCTCCTTATATACGGTGTCTTAGACATCAACGCACCAACGTATACCATGGAATCATTACATAATTCTGGACCCTTCAGTGGTGGAAATTTCAGGCAGATTGTATTTGAGCTGTACATAACTACAAAAACAAATCACGAATTACTACCACCAGCAAACGCCAATTTACAAAACTTGAAGCACAGACGTAGGGTAGTCAGCCTATCGATATTTCACAGGATGGAAGATCGAAATGGAAGAATGGAAGACATTTTGTAGAGTGTGCGCAGAAATTACATGACTGATTCCGCCATCTCGTTTCTACCATCGGACAACCCGACGTACGACAAGTGTCCTTTACGTTGTTGACACCTCTACGGTCTGGTTTAAGCGTTTCGGCTCATCATTCATACCGCGTTCATCGAAGGACTGGAACAATTTACCTGCAGCGGTCTTCCCATCCGATTATAATTTAGGTGTCTTCAAGGCTAGAGTGAATAGGCTCTTAATAAACTAGTGCGATTCACCATCATCGATTGCATCACTGCTTACCATCACATGGGAGCGCAGTAAAGCACTAGTGTATATCATTTAAAAAAGCTAAGTCATATTTCTTCTGACGTAGGCTGAAAAAACCAAGTAGGTTTTTTTCTGCATAACAAATCCTTTCCGTCACGTCCTTTTAAAAATTTGGCAAGAATGAAACGGTACAGAGCTATTTAAAAAAAATTACGTTAAAGCACACGTGCACATGTGAAATTGTATAATTTCATCAGTAATGGTTTGGCTTTTAGAATAGAAAATGAAAATTACACCCATGGTGAATTCAAGGACATTGTGTGTGTAATTTTGGTAAGTGCTCACGGCAATTTCGTGTAAAGGTTGCTTTGGTTTAAGACCATATTGCGTTTGCCATTTTGTTCCGATGAAGAATTGACCTCATCTGTGCTATGAGATGGGCACGCCACAACCATGGCGGTAAGTCCCCTATTTAAGGAGTGGCTGCATCTTTTGCATGACGATGACGCAGGTCCTGATCGGACATGGTAAGTTCGGGAGATTCCTGCACAGGATTCAGGCGGAAGAAACGCCCGGGTGTCACTATTGTGCGGACCGCCAGAAGGACATAGTGAGGTATACGGTGGAGGTGTACTCCGCTTGGGTGGAGAACCACTGTCTTCATGGAGGCGATCGGCGGCGGTGACCCCTCCATGAGGTCATGGTTTGGAGTGAGAGCGAGATGTCTGCTTCTGCGAAGCAGTAATGCTGTGGTCTTAGAATGCAAAGGGCACAGATGTGGTTATAGTCAGTAAAATTCTGACACGCTCTCTCGCTATATCTTAGAGCAGTAGAAGTTATGGATGATATCCCACCTCAAAAAAAAATGGTGCTACACGATCTTAAGATGGATCGTAAGAACTTAAAAATTATACAGGAGGTGTATTTTTTTTTTAATGCGATATCTTGTTTTAATCAAAAATAAATATCATCTCCCATGTGATCGTATTTTTAACATAATTATCTATCTAATAAATTAATATTATAGAACACTAATTGTTATTTATCACATTTCAAAAAACGTGATGTCAAGAATAGGTACTTGTTTTTAAAATAAACCAGTTTTCACAGATGTTTATGTATTTTAATTAAAGTTTTCTATTATACATCGTGGCATATTAGTACTAGGATAGCATAAGGCATAAAGCGTTCTATAATTACTGTTGGTCAAGGTCGACGGCGTTATTATTGAATACGATTGAAAATCGAATGTCACGTGTTAACACGCGCGAACGATTGAATGGAATGAATAGATTCGATCATTTGATTTGTTTGTCAATAGGTAATTAGGAGGCAGTAAAAAGTTTGACGTTTATGCTGACTAGTGTTGGGAACGTCCGGGAAATACACGGTTATCTTTATCGAGGTTTTAAAAGCACGAATATGTATTTTTTTTAATTATTTACGTCAATTTTCAAGTTTATTAACTCAAGGCATATGAGTCTGCCATAAAAAATCGTTACACCTTAAACCGTCTTTTGAGGGTAGTTTTGTAAAACTATTATTGTCCAACTTTTTTATTTATATAGATAAATATTTGTGCCATGTTTCAAGTTTACTAGCCTAAGAAATAAGATTCTTCCATTTCAGCCTTTAAATTGTTTTATACTGGTAGGTAGTTTTGATTAAAGACTAATGAAAATCTTTTTTTTTTATTGGGTGGGAAAATCATCTTATGACAAATGACAAATCCCGCTTTTGGGCGGAGTGGGAGATAGTGTCAGACTTTTACTGACTAAAAACCCACTCTTGTTCCTTCTTTGCCTTCGTCCCAGGGCCCCGGTTTCGCTTTCACACTACCTGTGGGCTTTCACACTACCCGTGGGCTTTCACACTACCCGTGGTTTTTATTCACTTGTGTTACAATTTGTGTCAAGTATCAAGAATATTGGCCCAAGAAATAAAATTTTGTAAACGAACGACTTTCATCCTCATCATCCAAATTAAATGTTGAATTTTCAAAACCCGATATGTGCTCGCCTATGTCATAAAAGGAAGCCTTGTGTAAAATTTCACGTTCGTAGGCTCAATAGATTAGTTTCGACTGTGCATTGATATAACAATCATTTTTTCTTTTTTATACATACCTATGTATAAATAAATTAAGTAAATCAACGTAGGTAAGGTAGCTAATGAACAAAAACCTGTAATAATTAAGAAATCTAGAGTCAGCATATTTATCAACTTATTACCACTATAAATAAATCGATTGGTTGGAAACAGAAAAATAATTTATTCAAAAAACCACAGACCGAAGTTTTCTTGGCATTTCAACAAATTGTTGCTGATCGACAAACAAGCTACACTTGCGTTAATAGCAGTTCGTTAGTAACCAAACCGACCGTTTATAATAAACTGAAACAGCAAAATAATCACTTACAAACACTTCTAGGACTTGTAGGTAATTGTTTCAAATTGACATAATGAACTCGCTTCGGTTTTCTACTTGGGTGGTGGTTAGAACAGGATTGTGATCATCTTTTTTTTGTAAGCGCATCCCTACAAATTACATTGCGATTGATTGAAGAATCCCATAAGTTGGAGTGATGACCTGGTGAGGATGCGAGACCCTTTTAGTGATGTGAGGTTAGTTGGTTTGGTTTTCGTTTGGTATTTTAATTAAAACTGTTTGAACATGAAGGAGAAGAGTTGATTTTATCACTATTTCTCTAAAAACGGTTAAGAAAATATTGTGAGGAAACCGCCATGTCCTAGAACCAAAGAGAAGACGAGTAATGTGACAGTCACCAACCCGAACTCGGCCCTTGTGATGGGTTATGGCCCATTCTATCACTTAAAGCTAATTCATAAGAAGTTGGCAGTAGTGTCATCACAGCGTTAATGTTTTCAAATTGTCAATTTGAACCAATTGTTTGACTTTATTGTGGTTGGTATATATGTAGATAGTTTATTAATTTGGGTATGTATTGTATAATTGTATGATATTTATGGTTTATTAGTATATCTATTCTTGTACCTATTCGCCTTTTCTCTCTCTTTTATTGCACGTACCACTATTTATCTCTGCATCACCCTAAGGTTGACTGGTAGAAAATGCCTAAGGCATTAAGTCCGCCGCTGTACGTTTGTGCATAAAGGATTAAATAAATAAAGAGGCTTGTGTCCCAGCAGTGGGAACATTACAAGGCAGATAATGCTATATATTTATGCAATTAAATCCAGCGTCATTAGGAAAGACTTTCAGACAATTTTGATTGAATTTATAGCTCGCCTTAATAACGAAACAATTCCTCCGAGTTCCACAAAAGGGCACCAAGAGTCCTTAAAGAAAGGAGCCGAAATATCATGCGCCCGTAATTCCACCGAGCGTTATTTGCAGCACATTCATCTTGCACTTTATTTATAATCTCTCCATGGTCACCTTTTTCGAATTTATACAAAAGGGAATCAACCATAGATCACTGTGACGCTAGACGCCTCGTCGGCCACGGCTAGAGACGGCATTGTCAGAGCTACGAAACACCTGCCTCATTGAGGTCAATTTAACATGTAATAGTTTTTTTTTAAATCTATTAGCAAAATAAATTATTTCATTTAAGAAACATGTGTAGGTTTTCGTCCGTTAAAGTCTGACACTCCTTTTTGTTTCACTTAGGGTGGGAGAAGTTATTTGATGATTTCGAAAAACCGACAAAGTGGTCGCAAAATTGTCTTATAGCAACGCATTACCACAAGAAAAAGTAATTCATGTCCTTTTCCAGGTCATGATTTATCCATGTGCCAAATTCCATCCAAATTGTTTATGACGCTGAGACGTGATTGATTCATCATCATCATATTCATCGTTTCAGCCGAAAGACGTCCGCTGTTGGACCTAGGCCGCCTCCAAGTATCGGTTCTGTGCGTCTTGCATCCATCGGATTTGTGATTGATTAATAAATATAAATAAAAACGACTAAGACTGCATAGCTTGAAGACGTCTCGTACCTACATATATGTATGTAGGACCTATCCTCAGAAATATCTCATTCTTATGTAATGTATGCATAAAAAATAACGTGGTCCAGAAACTTACACATATTCACTTAAAAACTGCCTCTTTTAATTTTTAATTTTATTTAGTATTGTATGAATTACATGTGAATTTTCTAGTTAGACGTTAACTTAATATTTCTACACAGCAAAGGTAGTATATATGATTTTGTCTAATATTAAGATCTTCATGTACCATATACTCAAAAATTCTACGTGAGGGAACAATGAAGAATAAAAATAATCATTTAATTCATCTCCAGCCGCTGGCGGCGCGGTGTTTTCCGTACTCTGTGGTATCAACCGAACGCACTATCAAAATATACGATGAGAACGAAAGTAAATTGGCTCCAAGACTCTGAGCCGGACCTCGAAAGTACTCCTTAAAAGTAAAACCTTTTTTCTCACGCACAAAAAACAGCATCATGATTCCTTTACGATCGGTAGCGAAGCAAATAAACAAGAAAGGCACCCTTACTTTCTCGATGACCTCCGAATGAACAAGGTGAGTCCCCGGGCAATGGGTCGTTGGACCTTGTGACCATATTAGGGTCTTGCGCCTGTTTCGTCTTGTAGAGATGGGAAAGTTTCGGAGAGAGTGATATTTATTTGAAGTCGATGTATGTAGTAGATGGATGTGTGGAATGATTTGGAATGGATAAAGTAAAATTTTGTTTATTAGAGGAAGTTTGAAAACAGTGGTAGTAAGACAATAGAAATTGAAAGAGAATTATATTTATGCCTTAGTATGCGCACATGGGAACACTAATCTTCCAAATCACTTGATGAAGAGAGATCAAATGCATGTTAATAAAAAGGTCATGATTTTGCATGTGATAAAGAGAAGGAGTTACTATAAGGAATATGGATAAACTGATGACACTGTGTGAGAAATCAAAAATGGAAATGGAAGAAGAAAACTACTCCAAGTGCTTGACGGCCATCTGTTCTGCGAGCAATGTGCCCTGCACATTGCCACTTAAGTTTGGCGATTGTTCGTGCTATGTCGGTGACCTTAGTTCTCCTGCGGATATCCTCATTCCTGATTCGATCACGCAAGGAAACTCCGAGCATAGCCCTTTCCATTGCCCTTTGTGTGACTTTTTGCCTTCTGATAAGGCCCATTGTGAGACCACGTTTCGGAACCATATGTCAGCACTGTCAACACGCACTGGTCATAGACTTTCGTCTTGAGACACTGTGGTATATCGGACGAGAAGACACCGTGCAGCTTCCCGAACGCTGCCCAGCCTGTCAAACTTACATGCTATCATTTTTAGATAGCATTCTAAAAATGATAGCATGTAACCACACAGTCTGCTCAGTAATGAGGCTGTCTTTTGGCACCATGTGTCATCAAAGCCATCCTTGCGTGATTCAATCGAAAATGGTAGAAGATCTGCAAAACCGCTGCAGACGCGAAAACGTCCTATGGTATACTACCTATGGTTTCCAAAAGAAATTCTACAAAAAGCAAGAATTTTCGCAGAGCAAATGCCGGTGATCCACAGTATTAGGTGGATTAAGTAATTTTGCTCGCCAATAGTTGGTCTTCAAACGAAGCTTACATAACCTTTGTCTTTAAAAATAAAGTAAATCCTTGTTTACGAATTTTTTACTCATCGTTCAGGCTTTGTTTTGTAAATAAACCCACGTCAACATGTCACATCACTACGGGCGGTGTATCAACGGATTGACGTTGACAAGGAGCTCAACAATACCCAGAAGTTTGTATTTATTGATGTTAATATTAGTGAGGAAGTTTATACTCAACGAGGTACTGTTTAAAAGAATCCCAATTTGTTTATTTTTGTATGTAAAATAGGTACCTGGGTTTTTGTGTTTCCATCTTGACATCACTCATGGTTGTACTCGGATCGATTAATTCCATAGAATTTACGATGGATGAACATTTTTATTTATTTTGGCGACCTTCGTTTTGTGAACACGAGAATTATAATTTATTAAAGTCTCTAGCAATATCGAATTATTTACAGAATAATTCAAGGTCAAATAAAACAAAACTGAAAATAGAAATAACATATAGTACCAGGGTAGCATAAGACGGGAGAGCTCAAACTGTTCTTACCTTTCTAAATGGGGCGGTCGATTCCATCGAAATAAAATAAAACCTTTACAAAAATATGGTAATATGGTCGAAAAAGCTCGACAATCGTCCCGATCGATGGCCTGATGTTAACCGAACGACCGCTGAATTTAAACAACATAGCCATCTTTGTTTTTTAATCTGCAAGAACCAAAAACTTTGCCGTATAGAGTCCGAAATATTACGTTAGCTTTTGTTTTTTGTTATGGCAATGAAATGAAATGAATAATGAGAATTGCATTAAGCTAAACTTTTGAAAGAGTTGGGATTTTGAGATTTGTAATGACCAGGGAGGCATGAAACATAAGGTCTTTAATCAACCGTAGATGGAAAAGGTTGATGATGATGAGATTTGTTCTTTAATGAACTGGAGTATTACCTTTTAAAACTTAATTTCTTTCTTTTTTTGTATGATATGTACCTATAACTTGGGCTGTGGGAACGATTAAAAAAGTGTGGCCCTAGAACGCAAAGGACAAACGAAGGAATGGGTCAGTAACGTAGTAGTAGTAGTAATTAGTCAGTAACGGTCTACATGCTCTCTTGCTCCATCCCAGAGTGGAAAAAGTTGTTTCATGATTTCCCACCTTTTTCTCTCTCTAATGGCAAATACTTCTCCCACTTAGGCATACGGTATATGAGACATCTACTGACTTAAACCTAGCCCTGTTCCTTCAGTAGTCCAGAACCGTGGTAACTTTCCTGAGCTATGGTCAAAATCTATAATGATTGTCAAATAATCCAAAATGACATCGCTATCGAAAAACCAGACAAGTGCGAGACCGAGATTCCGTACCGTCCGTAGCAAAAAAATGCAAAAAAAAATGGCGTTTGTTGTATCGGAGCCCCCTTAAAAACTTATTTTATTCTGTTTTTTTTTTTTAGTATTTGTTGTTATAGCGGCAACAGAAATACATCATCTGTGAAAATGTCAACTGTATAACTATCACGGTTCATGAGATACAGCCTGGTGACAGACAGACAGACGGATGGACGGACAGCGGAGTCTTAGTGATAGGGTAACATTTTACACTTTGGGTAGGTACGGAACCCTAAAAATGGTCAAAAGAAACATTATTTTCTTATTAAATTCTCAATTCAAATGCAACTTTTGATTTTTTATTTATTTATTATTAGACATACATACAGCTATCATTACAGACCAAGCCAATGCGATAGTGTAGTCAAAAATATAAATTACAATAATGTTGTCATGTCAATTTGATTCAACTCATAACATTTTCAAAAATAAAATAAATTAGTCAATATAATAAAATTTAAAAATTAATATAACATACAATTAAAATACAATATAAGGCAATTCATTATCAGTATACAATTATTTAATTCAATTAATTATAAATAAAATAAATATTTTTTCATTATAATATAAAAAATGTAATGCAACTTTTGCGAACTCGCTCAGATGGTGGCTATAGTGCAGTCAGTAAGGTACATAAGAGCATTATTTCTCCATACACTGCAAACGGTCATCAACACTTGGTATCATTACGATTGCCATCGAACCACCTTTCTCCTCACATTAAAATACCTTGGGACTTACAAAACCTAAACTTGTACTGGATTTGTCTCCATATATACGCAGTGGTTGTACCAAAATGTGCGTCCTTGCTACCTTATATGAAGAGTGTGCTGCAACAATCACGATTTGGTGTGGTATTAAGGACAGAAGGCAGGTACATCTTTTTGGAGGCGGGTTTTAAGAGAATGTTAATAACAACATACGTGCATGAGGTATGTTGAGTAAGTTTTTGGTTGCCTATGATGCCCTGGTACTCCTAAGAAATGGGGGCGTTGCTATTAATTATTATAATTATTATTTTTACCTACGAAGAATTCCTCTATCTAAACAAAGCAAGCTGCAATCTCTGTTCCTGTATAGATTTAAATAATTTCAGACTCTCTCCAGGATAAAGTAAATTATCTTTTTCATGAGATTCTTATTTAGAAGAAACCCTTCAATTTTATGTTTTCCTAGTATACCTATTGCAAAACAAACAGTAATTTCATCCATATTTAACTATGCCTCTTTCAAATTACAATTGTTTGCAGATTAGGACTATCATTGGCAATGCTTATAATTTTAATTAATTTCATAATTTCCTTTAACAATTTTCCAAAGATATGAAAAAAAGGATAAGGAATTTTCTTCAATTCATTATAGAAACTGTGTTCCACAATTTTACTTACCGTAGATTATGAAATCCTTATGATTACGCATTAAAATTACCAATATTTCACTTCATTACACAACTGGTACTTAAAATCGATCTTCTCCCATTCGCTACATGCACTTAACACGTATAATATATATAATTACTGGCTCTACTAATAAATCGTTATTGATTCCATCAGATCAGAACACTCCATAGAGCGCGGAATTGGGTAATTAACTCAATTCTTTTTATTAAAAAAAAAACTTTATCAGAAATCACAAATTATCATCATCATTTCAGCCGAAAGACGTCCACTGTTAGACATAGGCCTCCCCCAAATGTCACCACAACGACCGGTCCAGTGCGTCTCGCAACCATCGGATTCCCGCGACCCTCACCATGTCATCGGTCCACCTTGTTGGAGGCCTTCCAACGCTGCGTCTTCCGGTACGTGGTCGCCATTCTAGAACCTTTCCTCCCCATCGACCATCTGTTCTGCGAGCAATGTGCCCTGCCCACTGGCACTTAAGTTTGGCGATTCTTCGGGCTATGTCCGTAACCTTGGTTTTCCTGCGGATATCCTCATTTCTGAAGCGATCACGCAAGTAAACTCCGAGCATAGCCCTTTCTATTGCCCTTTGAGTAACTTTAAGCCTTCTGATGAGGCCCATTGTAAGCGACCACGTTTCGGAGCCATACGTGATGACAATCACAAATATTAAAAAAGAATTAGACAATATTAGGAATCATTGTATCAGGCGCAATCTCGGTAAATTGGAGCTGAGAATTTTACTGTACCTACTATTGACTACCTCAACGAAGCTTGTCGAAAAGGCTGACTCGATACATTCGCTGCCAAATATTACATAGTCATTAGAATGTGTTATATCCGCATTCCAATGGTAAACAAAATGATTGAATTCTGTATCAAAAACTAATTACTTTCTAAAACTGTCACTGCTTAATTGACTAAATGATTTTTCAATACACTTACTCGAAAACCTGCTCTTATCCCTACCGCTTTTAGGCACGCAATGTACTGTAATTTTTCGCATTTGTGCGGGAAAACGTGCGTGCTTGCCCCCACCACAATTTTACTACATTTGTCGTATCAGGTTGAGCGTTAAGCGACCCCCGTTTATTTATATCTTCGTAAGCATATTGAAAAACATCGTTGAAATTTGTCAATGCAGCACTCAGCTCCATAACACCCTCACCTGCGGCTCGGGCGAATTCCGCCTCGGTCGCAATGCCTAACTTTCTCCACTTGTATAATTGCGAAGCTGTGTAGAGTGTATAGCTCTATCCCTTTTTCTCGCTCGCACGCCTAACTTGTCATGGTAAGGTCCTATACTGGCCACTGAGACATCTCCTTGTTCTATGTAACACTCCTGTGGTTTAATGCTCGCTCACGATCGATTAAATTAAAATGTCATCCACGAATAATATATTCGCTAGTCTTATCTACAAACTGGTATTTTTTGTACAGTTACATCTAAAAGTGGTTGAAGGAATATTCCACTCGTATTTTTCGCATTGACATAAGATTTTCAAAAATAATGCTTTCTGCGTTGCTTAACTGAAAAATTAATAAAAAAAAAACCAGGCATGAGCGAGTCGGACTTGCGCACTCAGGGTTCGTACAAACTTACCTATGAAAACAGTTCAATTTCTGAAACGAGTCTCAAAGATTTTTACGAATTGCAAGTGATGTAACAACAGATGGATCAACAGATGGATGGGCAGACAACAAAGATGGATGGATTGTGTGAAGAGTGATATGAAAGAAAAGGAAGTTAGTGATAGCATGACGAGTAACAGGGCAGAGTGGAAGAAAAAAACGTGTTGCGCCGACCCCAAATAACACGGGATAAGGGCAGGAAGATGATGAAGTGATGTAACAACAAATTTTACAGTTTTCAGATTTTCCTATACTTATGCTATGAGACCTTGCTTCATGCCAAATTTCAGGATTCTAGGACAACGGGAAGTACCCAATGAATTTTGATTCCCTTGAAAGTGGCTTTGGGGCCGTGTCTTTTTTTTTCGTTAAGTTACAAGTTTGATTTTTTTACAGCTTGAAGGGACCGCAGAACTGAGTATTTAATTTCAACTCGTTGCCTCTACGTGTTCTCGAGATAAAGGGTCTTGACAGACAGACAGACAGACAGACGGACATCAAAGTGATCCTATAAGGGTTCCGGTATTTTTCCTTTTGAGGTACGGGACCCTAAAAATAGCACTGCTTTTCATTATCACACCAACGGTTATTATTATAAACCTAATAGGTCGCACTGCAAGGTAAAGTCTACCCTTCCATACTTCCACTATTTTCTGTCCTTAGCTACTTCTGGCCAATCCTGGTAGGAATCAAACTCGTCACGCCATCTCCTTCCCTCACGGGGAAATAACAAAAGCTCTTGATCTGACTGATGTCCTGGTACTTTTAATGTGAATAAACATAAAAATATTGTATATTGCATTACATTGTAATCTGCAATTTCGATGGCGACTGTACAATAGATGTTTTGGATTACTTTTAATAAAGTTTCACAAAAAACGTTCCATCCGCTCCGAGCTTATCAATGTGAAACGAGTTTGCCTCAGGCATTACCAGTGATGCACAGTAATATTATGTTCATATTTATTGTACCACACTACCTGTCCGTGTGACTATGCTTGCGTAAATATTTAGCTAATTTATGAAAAGTATTCCAAATCGCAAACTTAAGTGAAACTTAAGTGGCAATTTGGGCACATTGCTCGCAGATCGTATGGCCGTCGGAGCCGAAAGGTGCTGAATGGGGACCACGTACCCGAAGACGTAGCGTTGGAAGGCCTCCTACAAGGTGGACCGAAGACTTGATGACGGTTGCGGGAGTCGGATGGGTGCAAGACGCATGGGACCATTCGTTATGGCTACAATTGGGGGAGGCCTATGTCCAGCAGTGAACGTCTTTCGGCTGAAATGATGATGATGATGATGATGACTCGAAATCGCGATTTTGGGATTTATCTATTCCTTTGGTAATATGTTTCGGGTTTTTGGCATCAGGATCACAAATATGATCCAAGCGCACCGCAAAAGAGCATATAATATAGCATAATCAGCCTTAATGTTCCCACTGTTGGGACTCAGGCCTCCTCTCTAGGAGAGGGAATGGGCCGTAATACACCACGCGGGCCCAGTGCAGGTTGGTGAATGTCACATGTCTTCGATATTTTGATTCTAGGACATGCCGATTTTCTCACGATGTTTTCCTTCACCGTTTTGAGAGCAGTGGTGATGAAATAAATAACACAAAGTAATGCGTCTGGCTGGGTTTGAACCCGCGATCTCTCGACTCGTAAGTCGGGGCAGGTACCATTCGGCCACCACTGCTCCTACCTCAAAGAAATATCAGCTTAATTATTGACGAGGTCTACTAGGGCCGATGACGGCAAAGCCTGCTGGGTTGTTCGAATGAAATATCTTGTCCCTGGAACACAAAGAGCGACTGAAGAAAGAAAAATTTGTGGGTTTCAATACTTCTGACACTCCCTCTTGCTCCGAAAAAAGCGGGAAAAGTTATTGGATGATATCCTATAAAAAAAAGATCACAAATTGAAAGTCCTATTTTGATGCATTTGATTTCGTTCTAGAATGAGATAACTTAGAAGTTAAAGAAAATAATAAAATCAATAAATATTAAAAGCTACTTGACCTCATCGATACTTAACAGGCGTAAACGTTAAGCTAATCTCAGTTTAACGCTCGGTGCAATCCACACAGTATGAGGCCACTATTTTAATAACCACCATTGAACAGAGAATTTTAAATGTAGGCGTTAAATAAACTATTGCTTAAGTACGTGGGCCTCAAGGTGCAACCGACCTCTGCAGTTCTGTCGCAAATCTTCCTTGTTATTTATGTTTTCCTAGTATATATCTGTAAGAAAACAAGCATTTCTGTTTTTTTGATTTTTTATTTAAGTCAAGTAGTCCAGGCGTGGGTTATATGGTTAATCAGTTTCTTATAGAAAATCCTTAAATGTCATCAATCATTTAAGTTTTGTCTCATATCCATCGTATTTCTGTCTCATATCTAAAATTTAGTTAAATCACCCTGTTTGGCACGTACCCACACGCACACAACCGCACACAGACCGCACACGACACAGCACACAGACAGGACGCACAGGACCGTTCTTTGTGGCGACAATTGGGGAAGGCCTATGTCCAGCAGTGGACGTCTATCGGCTGAAATGATAATGATGATGATGACCCTGATTGGAGCTATGGTTTGGAGTTAATAGTACATTTTGATACAAGTGGAGAAAGTTTGTCATTACAACCGCGCCCGCGGCGGCACTCGCCCGAACTTCCGTCGAGGTGTCGAGTCCTGTAGTGAAAAAATTTAATGTATATCAAATTTCAATTTTTTAATACACTTACGAAGACATAAATAAACAAGGGGTTGACGCATGGACGCTGCGCGGCGACCAGCCTGATACGACACACAATAAATTATGGCAGGAGTGAGCTCGCACACTTTTCCGCACTAGTGCGAAAAGCAGTAAATTGCGCGCGGATAAGAGCGTATTTTTGAAATGTATTGAACATCATATTTCATTCACATTTGTCAATCTATCATTACACTCATGCTTGATTTCATCAAAACAGTTATAAAATTCGCAATTTAACACTTTTGTGACATTTCAAAGACATTATTTATTGAGTGACAAAATAAGATGTTTCACATAACTATACGTGCAGTGGACCGAGTAAAAGGTTACTGAACAATAATAAACGAAGAATCATTGTTTGCAGGCCAAGATATTACGTAAGAACTTAACGTAATACATTTTGCATATTTGCTATTCCAAAAGTCGTCTTAGGCCAAGCGAAAACGCTTTTTTATAAATACGATCCGTAGAATAATTGTCATGAAATGTTACGTTGCGACACACCTATTTAGCCTTTACTAAAATTACAATAAGATTGTTCATAAATTCTAGATAAAGAAATTTATAGTGTTAATTAGGGTTTCATACCTTAAAAGGAAAAAAACGGAACCCTTATAGGATCACTTTGTTGTCCGTCCGTCGGTCTGTCTGTCTGTCAAGACCTTTTATCTCGGGAACGCGTGGTGGTATCGAGTTGAAATTAAAACCATATACTTAGGTCTGCAGTCGCTTGAAGCAGTGAAAAAATCAAACTTCTGAGTTAACAGAAGAAAAATATACGGTCGTTTATGTCGCAAAAAACGTATATTTCGATACTCGCAACGGATTCAAAATTCATAGGTTAATTCCAGTTGACACAGAATCATGGAATTTAGCATAAAGCAAGGTCTTATAACACAGATATAGTAATAAATCTGGAAATGGTAAATTTGTTGCACCATAAAAACAAAAAAATCCGATTCGGAAAAATCTGCGAGACTGTTCGGGGATTGAACTATTTACATAGGTAAGTTTGTATTGTGTATAATTATGTATTCCCATTCTGAGGGTTTCGCCTTCTGTACGGGAGAAGAACCAAGGTTATTGACATAGCAAGAAGATTCGCCAAACTAAAGTGGCAGTGGACAGGGCACTTTGCTCGCAGAACAGATGGTCGGTGGGGACGAAAGGTCCTGGAGTGGCGACCACGTACCGAAAAACGCAGCGTTGGAAGGCCTCCCACAAAGTGGACGGACCTCTTGTGAGGGTCGCGGGAATCCGATAGACGCTAGACGCATAGCACCGTTCATTATGACGACACTTGGGGGAGGCCTATGTCAAACAGTGGACGTCTTTCGGTTAAAATGATGATAGCATATTAGCTTAATCAGCTTTTTAATGTTCCCACTGCTTGGACTAAGGCCTCCTCTCTAAGAAAGGGGAATGAGAATCCACCACGCGGGAAAAAAATATGTGGGGCTTTTATGACAGAGTTAAATATAATATTCCACAACTATCAAACAACACCGTCTAGTCCCAAGCTAAGCAGAGCTTGTGTTATGAGTACTAGACAACTGATAAACATACTTATATATTTCTAAATATATACATATTGTACACTCAGACACAGAACAAATGATCGTGGTCATCACACAAACATTGGTGGTCTTGGGTGGGAATCGAACCCACAACCTCTCGTCATAGCAGTCAGGGCCACCAACCACTAGACAACAGGCCAGTCAAAATATGGTAGTTTTAAGTTAATGCTATTTAGTATTATCGTTAACTCAGTGAACACTCCGTTCACTACCCCTCACTGTTTCTGCAGCACTCGTGACCGCAGCAGGATGAAGGTATCACAAGTAAAACCACTTCACATGTTGTCTAACTGTATATTCAGAACTAATTTCAAATTATACTTATCGCGAACCCAGTCACAGCGCGGAAAATCTTAACATCGCGATCTAGAAATCAGCGCTCACCTAACAGCGCCATCTATTGGTCAAAAAATAAACGAAATTTTGCAACACTTAGTCTCACTAAAATCATGTCTTTCATTCCAGTATGTCATGGTTTTTCGTTTCGTATTCGCATAATACCCCTATAACATGAATACATACGTAATGAGTACATCTTTATGACTCAATCACGCTTCATTAGATAATGTGGTTCTAATGCCATTAATAATAAAACCAGGGCCAAAATATACTCACTTACAACGACTACAAAAACTGGCCAAGTGTGAGTTGGGCTCGCGTACGAAGGGTTCTGTACCGTCCGTTGCAAAAACGGCAAAAAAATCACGTTTGTTGTATCGGAGACCCGTTAAATATTTATTTTTTTCTGTTATTTAGTATTTGTTGTTACAGTGTCAACAGAAATACATCATCTGTGAAAATTTCAACTATATGACTGTCACGGTTCAATAGATACAGCCTGGTGACAGTAGGACAGACAGGCAGACAGACGGACGGACAGTGGAGTCTTACTAATAGAGTTCCGTTTTACCCTCTTTTTTTATTTTAGGTAGGAAAATCATCTTATGACAAATCCCGCTCTTGGGCGGAGCGGGAGATAGTGTCAGACTTTTACTGACTAAAAACCCACTCCTGTTCCTTCGTTGCCTTCGTCCCGGGGCCTCGGGCTTCGCTTTCACACTACCCGTGGTACCCTCTGGATACGGAACCCTAAAAAGCATTTTCATGCGGATAAAATAATATAATGGAAGCTTTAATAATGTTTAATTAAAGTTTTAGTATGAAATCACACAAATAAAAACGTAATGAGGTCGTTAAACCTTCGATGGATCATAATGACACCGCTCGCTGCGTTGGGTAAAAGTTTTTAGTGTATAAGCGAGGAGCGGCGAGCGATCCGCATTCAGAAATCAGAAATTAGTAACGTTTATTTCAAATAGACCTTTATTGTTTAAATATCTTTCGTATAGCCTTGTTGAAACTTCGCGTGACCCAAGGGCTGGCTTTTACCTTGGGCAGAGAATAAGCATTACTTTTAGTTAGTTCTTAAGGGTGTTTTTTATTCAATAAAAATAAACCCTTAATTATAAATCATATTATTTGTAAGGATAGTTGTTTTTTTTTTTTTTAATTGAAATAATTAATTTTACTTGGTAATAAAAAAAGGACCATTTACAGGCACTTTTGTGTTGTCAAAATATCGGTCAGTCAAAAAAAGTGAAACTAAACCGCACGTTACAAAGCGTAAATCTCTATGGAGAAGAACGTGTAATTACTTCCAAGACCATCCATTACCTTTTTTTTTTTATAACCAAATAGCACAGATGCAATGATATCACCTTCTTTACTTAAAATTAAATCGCAAACCTAGTCATGAAGCTACGGGCAGGGAAATAAGACAAAAGTTTAATCATAGTTTTATTTTTCCTACATAAGCCTACTGCCGGTACTGCCTACTACAGGTTAAAAGTGCTACCTCTTCCACTTGGGTATTTCCGGTTAGTTTATTGGTGATCTACCTGCCTGAATTCATTATCTTTTTCTTATTCTTTTTTTTTATTCGGTGGTTCATCAACCTATGATGATATTGATGATCAACCGATATTTTTTTATACTTCATTCAGGAGAGGACCAAGGTCTAGGACTACCTAATGTGACACCCTATTGAATTTAAGCTCATCCTATAATTTTATTTATGGTGTACAGTAAAGTACAATGAATCTATCTAACATAATATTTTTTTCTACTTTCACGCGGTCGAAACCACAGGCAAAATCTATTTCTAATGTTACAATTTATATGGCAAAAACTAATCGCTAATCTTCTTTGACTTACGTCATTGCAAACTAAGTAATGTTACTGGCAAGTGACCATTTGCTTTCGTAATCGGTCCAGTAGCCACGACCGGCCACCGCCGATGTGGGACATATCGACACACCAAATAAGTAAACTTTATCATATTCTTGCTCTGAGGTGCGTACTTAGGTGTTTGAATAGGGGCAAGGATACGGATGGCAAAAAAATTATTTATTTATTAAACTTCATGCAACATAAAGCACAAAGGCGGACTTAATGCCTTAGGCATTCTCTACCAGTCAACCTAAGGTGGTGAAGAGACAATATGGTAGGTGCATAAAAGAAAATTTTATACGAAAAACAGTACAAAGTAAAGAGTAACAAAAAAAGTATACATATAATTAAAATGCACATACATACGTATTTAATATAATACATACACATATATATTTATATAAAGTAATGAAAGAAGTTTTGAGACGATTCTGCTATTGATGGAGCAAATGATTCCGTACCTTCCGCTTAAATGCATATCGATTTTTTTGAAGGATGGACTGTATATGGAAGGAAAAATGGACAAAATCAGAAGAATGAGAAGGACAGAGCAGTAGGAGATTGTTAGAAGAACGCAGATTTCTTGCATGTGAAGAACATAGGTATTGAAAGTGACTAATGAGATAGGATGGAGGCGTGGGAAAATCGTGATGTGACTTACTTTGAGAAAGGCATGTATTTACCAGTCCGTCAAAAATCGTTTTACCTTCTATACGAAATTGAATTGATAAGTTATCAACTAAAGGAGTCTAAGGTGTAATGACACCAACCCGCACTAGATCTGAGTGGTGGACAACAGCCCGTTTCCATTAGCATAAAACACAAAATTGGTGCCTTAAAAAAACGAAACAGATTTGATCAATTTGCCTGCTGCGGTCTTCCCGTCCAACTATAATTTAGGTGTATTTAAGGCTAGAGTGAATAGGCTCTTAATAAACTAGTGCGCCTCACCATCAATGATTGTATCTCTGCTTACCATCAGGTGGGATTGCAGTCAAGCACTGGTTTATATCAATTAAAAAAAAATTAAAAATAAAATCATCATGATCATTTCTAAAAGACGTCTTCTGCTGGACATATGTCTCCCTTAAGCGTCGCAACAATGACCGGTCCTGTGCGTCCCGCATCCATCAGATTCTCACGACTCTTACCCGGTCATCAGTCCATCACAGGCTTGATATAATATTAATAATTTGATTGCAAAAGGATGGTTAAGGAACTACCAGAATGCCACTTCATCAAGTGGGTTTTCATCATCATATCTTCAAATGTCTTCTCTCGCTCTAGAGTGGGGCGAGAGGGCATGTCAGACTATTAATGACTAAAAACCACCTATGTTCCTTCAGTTGCTCTCAGCGTTTTTGGTCCACGGGTATCCTTTTCAAAAATTCCCCTTGGCTCTAGTGGGGTTCGGGTCTTACCGGATGACCGGACGGAGAGCTACCCAAAGCTGTAATCGTCCTGCGACTCCCGAAACTCGGGCGTCTCCTGTCGCGGTAGCTCGGGCTTGAGGATGACCTTTCTCTCACGCGGGCGGCCGTCTCTTTTGCTAGCATTACTGCTTCACAGAAGGAAGTGACTGCAGATCAATTGGGTTGCGATTGAAATCGTGGAAAACTACTTGTTACATTATTTTTTTTATCTATCATTAGGATGGATGGGAGACAGCCTTTTGAGTATATACCTGGATCAAATAATAATAGAAGTAACATAAGAAAATCATTAGGTTTCACAACTTGATCGTTGATGATCGCCACGTCCATACATCATGATACAGATTATCATCTGAACTTTGAACTAAGCCTGCGTATGACGAGATTGAATTTAATGTTAAAATTATAATGATAGCCTTCTGCCCATAAAGTGTGGTAAGAGTATCTAATGTGTTGGTACTTATATTTTGTAAACCAATGATTAAATTAATCCTACCACTAATTTATATCATTAAAAAAAATGTTTTGTGCCGGGTTTGGACCCTAATATCTGGTGCTCAGATCCTTTGCTCTGCGGACAACCACGATTCACATAATTCGAAAATGACTATACAATGGAAACTATAACAATAGAATACCCTAATGTAATTAACATGGTAGAACAAATAAAAAACAAGAACTATTTATTTTTTATATTATCTAATTGTATTTTTGTGTTGTTGCAGGAAGTTTGGTGCAAAATGCGGTCAAAGCCACGGTTGTTGGTGATGTGAACAACGCAGCTGGTCAGATGTACAATAACACGATAAGGTATGAACACAAACAATTATCACAATATAAACGCTACTGCAATTAGGGAGATGCCCCTGTTAGTACCACCCAAATTAACTAGTATAACTTTGTTAGTATAGATAGAACTATGAATATTTAGTTTCCAAGATTGATTTTTAAACGCCATTATTTTAACTGTATCAAACATTTCATTGCTCTGTTTGATTTTACGATTTACTTAATCATCTATTTAGAATTTTTTGTCATTATCATTACTTACAATTTATTTTTATATATATATGAAATACTATAATGTCATGTAATTAAGTAGATATGGGAAAGCATCGACTAAGTCTTCATTTGATGTACCGGGTCTAAGTCGGCAAAACTTTTTACAGATAAAAGCAAAACCGATGAAACCGAAACGCAAACTGCCGAGTTGACGGTAAACAATACAGTAACCGAGGTACCAAGTCCCGGGTACCTCATCTACCCAATGACTGATGAAATTGTCAAGTCGGATAATGCCGAAGATGGCGATAAGGTAGCCAAAGACACGAGAGTCGATACCGAAACGAAGGAAACGAAAGAAACTAAGCCGAGAACTGTGTCATTTAATAGGGACGTACACGTCAAAAGATTCGGTGAGTCAACGAATATCGATATAAAACTGACTCGGTTACATCTCTTTTTGTAAAGAGGGGACTATCGTTTAACACACTAATTTTTTCATCTCTGTATCGGAAATCTGACAAAAGATGTTGTAAATAACAAAATAATATCAGATTCACCTTGGAACTAATACGTTCAAATTAATAACACTAATTTTAATAACGTTTCCTATTTTTTTTTATTTTGTATATGTTCCGTCGAAGCTTGTTATTTTTAATTAAAAATCCTGTATATGTATAGTTCGTGGCTTATCTACCTATACAGTTTTTTTTTTCAACTTTTCTTGAGTCGCCTTTGTGACTGGGTTTTTATTTATCAATATGTTTATTTATGTTGTAGTAGCATGTTTTTAAATTTTGATCTTTACATTTGTCTTTTCAAAACACCAAACATTTGTTATTAGTTTATTCTTTACTTATATTGGAATACAATATTAGTCAAATATTTTTTTCCAACTCTCGTTCATGTAAAATATCTTTCTACTCTGCCAGCAATTTTGTTCAGTATGTATTATGACTGACTGGCATCCGTATATCATAGCCACCAAAACTTGCTATTAGAAAACCTATATGTGCCGTCCTATCATATTCATCTATCAACAAATTCTTCTACAATTCATACATAAACATGAAACCCATAAGTATGTCATCAATAACGACACTTGACAGAATATTTTATTTAAATAATTGAGACAATGCAAGAAACGAGGCCATACCAAACAAAAAATCATAAAAGAAACATAATTTGATCATAATTGTCTGCAATTGAACGTAGCGAATCATAATTGGTATATTTTAACGAGCGGACACAGACCATCACTAGTTTAATAAAACAAATATTTTATAGAAACAGTTTATTCGTGAAATTGAGACGAAAGTTTAAAAAGAAATAGCAAAAAGCAATGATATAAGCAAAAAGATATAAAGTTATGCGCAATTGTTGCAAGTATTTTGTAAGAACGATTTATGTATATCTGTTTGTTGTAACTGGAATTTCAAATAGTGTCGTTGCAGGATCAAAAAAAAGTGAACCAATCTTTACTGGTTGTTGCGACAGTTTTTTTTATTTTGCTTAACTAATATTACGTCTCTTTTCCAAATGTTAAACAAACTTTGCATATGGGGTGGAAGATGGTCAGGGCCTCAAGTCTGCTATTACAATAGTGTCAGAATGGTCTATCATTGATTTCAAAATTTTTGATTTTGACAAGTTTGGTAATCTACTATTATACTGGCGCCATTATGACTTTCCAATGGTCAACCACTGACACTCCATTGAAAGAAATGGCATAGAATACATATCTCGTACATATTGACAAATGAATGTTTGAAGTATGCGGTAATCTGCTAAAATTTTGACAGTTCCTTTGATCTGTGATCTACCATTAGAACGTCATAGTGCAGTCATTTTTTTTATTAAGATTGATATTATCATTCTACTATAACTCTATTACGAGACCATTGACCGATCAATGATCGATCATTATGAATTAGCAGATTACGAACTTTTAGCAAAATGACAATGGGATTGTGTTGGAATGACGAATTTGTAAAAATTGCAAACTTGGGCCCCTGATTGATGGATTTAACACTAAAAACGCGGAATATCAATGTCAATTTTGGCCATTTTATTTTTGCTACAGTAATATGGAGAGATAACATATGTTTATTATGTATTACAAATAATTTTGGTGTACTTTGCGTTTCTACGCATAATAAAACTAGACCAGGAAGAAAGAACATAGGAATGGGTGAAATTTGGGACGCCTGCGCTTCTAGTGTTAAGAAAAATCTTTTCATTTTAGGAGAAGTTTCTGTGCATAAATGATAAAAGTTTTGACAGGATTAAAGCTGCATTTATTATAACTGAAATAGATCTGACATCACACACACCTAACGTTGTGAACATATGCAACAGCTCTAGAAGTAGCTCTAAACAATACCCGTCTGGCTGGAAGACTCACTATTTTAAACAAAGTATTTGGGACTTGCCACCCTGTTTCACATATTTCTACATGATAACAGTCGAGTAATATAGTGCAAGACATATAACAATCAGAACCACAAACTATATCTTTAAGCCATGCAAAATGTCAGCATGGTTTTCTTTAGTAGGGCATTCGTCACATTTGTTACTGGTTAGTGACATTGTTTCCCCGAAACGACCGAGTTGACTTAAGTGTGATTCTTACGAATAGTTTGAGGTACTTAAAAGCTGGTTCTTAGGTAGATACGATCGACCTTGACCGCTGTGGGGCGGTATGAGGCACAATTTTAAAGTTAATGAATACTTTATTTTCTCATAGTCATACTTTACAAATTTTGTGATTTTTATCTTATTAGTTATTTGATTATACTATGAAAACTTGATGCTAGTCCCATGAAGAATAGTCCTATAGGTTGTATATTGTTGTAGAAACTAGGCAGCATTCATCATCATCATCATCTTCCTGCCCTTGTCCCATCTTATTTGGGGTCGGCGCAACACGTTTTTTCTTCCATTCTGTCCTGTCAACCGTCATGCTATCACTAACTTCCTTTTCTTTCATATCACTGTTCACATAATTCATCTATCTTTTCTTTGGCCTCCCTCTCCCTCTCCACCCATTCATATGTATACTCATGTCATGTTACTCGTGTATGTAACTAGGCAGCGTTATGAAATAAAATTTAACTTAGTGGTAAAGACAACCCCAACCAGGCAGACACATCAAGTTTTATAGCAAATGTCAAAGCCAAAGTCAAAAGTTTTTTATTTCACATAGGCCTACATGGGCACTTATAAAACGATTTCTCATGATATAATTGACTAGCAGAATCCAGTCTATAACACAGCCTGATGATGTTTATTTTGGTATTATTCCCCATGGTATTATTCTTCCTGTATTTTGCCCTATGTAACTTGGGTCTACACAACGCGTTTTTTTTCTTCTTATTCCTATATCAATTCGCTTTTTTTAATGTAATTTTCTCAGTTCTTCCATAATCTTTGGCCACCCTTTGCCACTTTATCTACGAACTTTTATTTTTATAAATCTTTTAATTGCATACATCGATGTTTATTTTAGTAAATATTAGCAAAACAATCTCTCCTAGTTTTACGAATACAGGATATCGAGAAATACCGTTATGTAAATCCATATGTCCGTGCTAAAAGATACCGTAGTGGTCTAGGCGTCTAGGTTCGCTTGCTATCAAGACATCTGTCCTCGCGTCAGCGCTACTCATTCGGTTGGAATGCTGCTTAGAATAATGATCAGTGTCACTAGGATGTTACAAAATACTTAAATTTATTTTTTCTTCTTGTTGGATTCTGGGCTCTTAGGTAATCTCGAATTCCCCTTGACGCGAAAAACGACATTAAGAAGCTGTAAATATAGTGGAACGCTGTAGGCCATATTGTCAATAATTCAACATTTGAACCAGTATCATTATCACAATAGGCTTCTCTTGTATGGGGTCCATCCACACGTTCCAGTTCACATCCAGGTTCTGCCTGCTAGGCAACAATGTCTTCTGCCCATCTCGCTGCTGGACGACCTTTATACTTTTTGGTAGCGCTCATCAGTCTAATAATTTTTTAATGTTTTTGACGATCACTGCTGATATAATGTCACTTTATCAAGAGCTTAAGGCTGCCATAACATACCAATAAAATCTTTATGGGTAGCTGCTGTTCGAAAGTCTGACCATTGACTTGATCTAACCTCAACGTTATGTGCAGTTAGTAGTCCTTTCGTATAAAGTATTTATGTTTATCTGCTTCAGGTCAGATTTTAGATGACCCCAGATAAATTAATGATTGTTGAGAAATCGCTTGTTAGATGAACTCCTGTGTGTACAAATGTTTATTTTTGTGCGATTCTTTAGCATTAACAGAGGCCGTGTTGGCTTTCGGCATTAAAAACTACAAAAACTCTAAAAACGTTCTTCAGTCATTTAAATATTTTGCTATTTTGAATCTTATCAAAATTTGTTCATTCATTATCAAGGTTTTGCTAACCACCAAAATCAATACAAGCAGTTTTTTCACCAATCTTTGTAACATCTTCATCAATAAACATGTCATGTTCATCCTCATTACGTTTCACAAAAACTAAAACATGAACATCATTGTTTTTTACCTTGTCGTGATTATAATAGAATAGTTAATCAGTAGGGAGTGACAGATAGTCATCTTTGTTAGCATTAAAAACAATCATTACAGCATTTATTTTTATATGTTAAAGATTGTTGGCATTATGAAAAATTGGTGCAGAAGTTAATTGATACAGCAGTTTTTTTTGGGCTATCATTGAATGACTCCTCGCGCTCTGGGTGTAGCGTATTCTTTCAGTTGCTCTTTCACCAGGGTCACTCTTTCGAATAATCCCGCAACCTATGCAGGTATGGCTTAACTGCAGAGATATAATCTTTATTTTTATAACAACTCTTTACTTGAAGAATTCAAATGAAGCACTATTAAACTTACAATTGATTTATTGTTAAATGTGTTGATGTGCATGTAAACAATTAAATAAATATTTTAAATATGAATATCATTGATACCACATTATGTGCGTTGTAACCAACGAGATATTACAGGACATGCCAAGATTAGTGCCGAAATGTAGATAGACCATGAATTATTTACATAACTTCTACTTATATCCAAAATGTATGCAAATATCCCAGGTGAATTTTTACGAATGAATTTCTTACGGCGTTTCTAGTTGGTGGCAAAATAATTGCAACACGGCTTGAAACTTCACTATCCTTATAGTGTCCTTACTTAACAAACCGCTCATTTACAAGGACATTCGTTCTTGCGTCACCGAATTTCCCAGACACGTCAAGATGCTAGCATACATTAATCCAAACTTTAAGTTTTAGTTCTTCAAAAATATCATCTAGTGTTAGTTAGGTCCTGTTATTTCTATTTAATCTTGAATATTTATATCTGTTTTTTATTGGGTGGGAAAATCATCTAATGACAAATCTCGCTCTTGAGCGAAGCACGAGATAGTGTCAGACTTTTACTGACTAAAATCCCACTCCTGTTCCTTCTTTGCCTTCCTCCCAGGACCCTGGGTTTTACTTTCATACTACCCGTGGCCCGAGTAGGCTTCAGCCCTGCTGGGCCCCTTAATACGCGCCGTCGATGACTTGGGCTCGGTCCGGACGGTCGGACAATGAGCTACCCATTGCTCGCTGTCCGCAAGCCCGCGCCCACGGTGGCCGGTAATCGCGATCGGAATCCGGCTGGGGCGAGAGGACCGTTGACTCGCGCGGTCGGCTTCCTCCTTTGCTAGCATTACTGCTTCGCAGAAGGAGGCAACCGCCTGCCACTCCTCCTCGCTCCAGACCATGGCCTGTACCAAGGTCCAGCGCGAGATATCACGGCTACCAATCGCCCCCACGAAGACACTGCGATGCTCTGCCTAGGCGGGGCCCACCTCTACCGTATGCTCCACCGTGTCCTCCGGGCGGTCCCCACAATGGTGGCACCCAGGCGTTTCTTCTGCACGAATCCGGAGCAGGAACTTCCCGAACATACCATGTCCGGTGAGGACCTCATGTCGGTAATCTGAATCGGTAAGGACACCATGTTGTCTTTCCAGCCACGTGTGGCGTGCCCAGAATATTTATATCTAAATCTCTTCTAATGAAAAACAGTAAGGTATATCAATATAAACTTTTTCTTCCTTTAGGGAGGCCTATATCCAGTTGTGGACTTCTTTCAGCTGAAATGATGAAGGTACGATAATAAAGATGATAAATACAGAACAAGACTACTCTAATTGTAAAAACAAAACTTAAAACGTAGTCGTTTTAAGCCAAGTAAAGCATTTCAGTAAAGTTAGAGTCTCTATTAAAACTACTTGTAAGCGTCTAGCCTATTACAATTACCCAACAATTAATACCAACCCAATCAAATCCATTGAGCAATAGAAAACAAAACACGTTCATAATTTCTTCCCAGCACTTCCTTACAATAGTAAAAGTACCCGCTCTGCCCGCAGGCAACACTGACCGGTTCATATTATACAATATACGAATAACATTACCACATTCTTACATACCCGTAGATCTTGTGTGAAGAGATAAGGGTTTACGAAATGCTGTTGGAGTGCCAAATTATTTTATTGGTTTGTAATCACTTGTTGATACAGCGGCGGCGGCGGGCCTATATATTATGCAACTGTTGTGATTGTGTTACTGGTCTAAAACAATTGGATAGCTTTATTACAACAAAATTGGCACAGGGGGCCAAGTCTGCTTATAGAAGTTTCTAAAATATAAGATAGTACTTCTCCGTTTGAACGTCACTAGGTATTTGTACATATTTTGTCTGCTATCATCAAATTGTTATGTATTCTTCACATGTAAATAGTACTCCGTACTCCAAGTCCTTGATAATGCCTAACATACTGTAGGAAACAGAATGTTGGGCTGTGAAAAAGATGGATGAAAAAAGATTGTACGTAGCGGATATGAGAATGTTAAGATGGATGTGTGGTGTGACGAGAATGGATAAAGTGAGAAATGAGTATATTAGAGGAAGTTTGAAAGTGGCGCCAGTGACTGAAAAGTTGAAGGGGAATCTTTTGTCTTGGTGTGGTCATGTAAAGAGGAGGGATGAAGCGCATGTTGCTAGAAGAGTTATGAGTTTACATATGGATGGATGGAGAGGGAGAGGGAGAGGGAGACCAAAGAAAAGATGGATGGATTGTGTGATATAAAAGAAAGGGGAGTTAGTGATAGCGTGACGAGTGACAGGACAGAATGGAATAAAATAACGTGTTGCGCCGACCCCAAATAAAATAGGACAAGGGCAGGAAGATGTTGATGACTCCATGAACTACGTACGTATTTTTTCTATTATGATTCGTGATAGCAAGACAATTGAAATTTTTACAGACGATGTGTTTCTGTTGCCGCTAAAACAACAAATACTAAAAACAGAATAAAACAAATATTTAAGTGAGGCTCCCATACAAAAATCGTGTTTTTTTTAAAGTTTATATTATAGTGTCTTATAATGTTATTTCTGAATCGTTTTCACATATACCTATAAATATGTATAATTTCTACATTTATGATAGAACCATAAGTTTGTAACTGTCGCTGCTATAAAAGAGTGTCAGCGAAGTTTTTTGTAAGTTCTTTTCCTCAAAGATCTACGATTTGGAATACGAGCTTCATCTTTTTTGGTTAATCGATATTGACTAGGTATTCAAAAGGACCTATAAATGGTTTAATTTTTTTTATTATGGGTAGTATGTTGTTTGAACACTATCTCACCTGATGGTTAGCGACGATGTGGTCAACGATGGAGCACGCTTGCCTAGAAGTAACCTATTCACCATTAATTTAAATTGAAATGATTTATATTTCAATAAATATATGATATTTCTGAAATGATCGATATTCCTTAAGTGGCCAATAGCTTAAGTATGTAAAAACATCCCATATTTGATACATAGTTAGTAGAAATGATGTAACAAGAAATAAAAAAGTGCTTAACTGTTCCATATAAAGGTTATTTTAGTATTATGTGTTCATTTAACTGCCTCAAACATTACTTACGTTCCTCGTGTCGGCATTTCGGTAACTCGGTACTAATCAAAGTCGCGTTTACCAATCATGCCTTTATAAACCAATTTAATCCATATCTTTGGAGCTGAGGCTTCGAGTCATCTTCATCAAAGACAACGCGTAACTCTGACACAACAAAACGTAAATCATCAGCCGTCAGTAATCATAACTAAAATCGTTATGTTTGGTAATTGGATTGATTTCTTCTAATTTATTGTGACTGGCCATAAATCTTATATAATGTATTTAGAATAAACTTTTTGCAGGTATGTGTTGAAAATTAACTTGTATACTAATTTTATGAACAGGTTGTTGCCTTAGAATAATTTACTTGATGAATGATAAGCATTGATATGAAAACCTCTTCATCACCGTCAGAGTTAAGGAAAAGTTTCGGAAATGCTACATCCGAAAAGTCTTTGGAATTTCACACCTTCTTACTGTTGATTAATTGGTAGAGAATAAGGTATCAAGTCTGCTTTTGTGTTGCAAATGTGTAAAAATATACTTTTTTACGGTATATTGTTAGTATTATCATTAACTCACAAAAGCGTTCCATACATACATACCTAAATAATTTACTAGCACAGAAAGAAAAAGAAATCGCATAAACCATTTAGAACAAAAAATACCAAATAGAATCATTACCTCGAAAATCGATTATATCGACATAAGTGGGCCCACAACCGTACCCTGAGGCACCCATTTGTGTCTTGCGTAGGGGGCGGGTCCTCTGCAATCTGGCACTACTCAGACGAACCAAAAACAGCGTGCGATGACGATATAAGACATATAAAGACAGTTTCTGAGTCGGCATTGACCTAAACGAAGGAGCCTTTTGTGGTCAACAGTTGCGAAAGCTGCCGACAGAAACATTTTCAATGAATGTTAATATGTAGTAAGATTGCGAATTTTGTTATAATTAATCATTTTATTAGTTTATTGCGAACGATTTAATTTAATATACGTAATGGATGTGGCTTTGATTGACAAATGAGTTGTGTATCGCTATTTTGAAGTTAAGTAAGTTGATATTGGAATTTGAATAACGCGTGGGTGATTGTGTGGCAACCTGTCACTGTTGTATTTATTTCAATCTTTTCTTTTTATGTCTAATGGCTTTATGTTAGTTTAAGTGATGTCTTCTTTGCGCTTATGATTGCCTAGTAACTAGTGTCAAGTTTCAATTAAAGGCCGGTTTTAAAAATTCGCTTATTTTCAAGGACACTTTAACTACAATTACTTTAACCATTTAGTTTTTAGTAGAATAATTTATTTATTGAAATTACTTCCGCACTTCGGTCTCCGTTATATTAATTAAATTGATATTGTATGTGTTACTTATGTAACCTTTTAAATCAGTGCAGTAATTTACATCTGCAGCGTGAAGTATAACCATAAATATTTATTAGTATTTATTTTTTATTATAATTGTTACAATTTTTCCTATAATAACTACGAATTGTAGTTATCTCAAACACAGTCATTCAGAGAAAGCAAATTAGCGGGGCAAGCTTGGTAGCATATTTCTTGTTTAAGCAGCAGAAGAATCATTTTTTTTTGGTTGATGTAATTATTTTACAATAAATCTAACATGGGAAAGGGATTAACATATTCATTTTTAAGAGTCAATTTTTAGATGTCATAATAAGACCTCTGTTTTCAAGTATGTAGGTCAATTTGGTTAAATTTTTGATCGTTGTCCACGTGGGCTTATAAAGGATTTTAATATGCAAATGTCATTGCCACCAGACTGTTGCTTGCTTGTCGATATTGTAGGCTTTTAACTATCGTTATACGTCTAAGTACTTTTGCTATCCTGAATTTGTTAGTTAAATTAATTGGTGTTATCTGATTATCACAGTGATTGCCCATTTTATCTAGGGGTGTTGTCATAACATAATTGTTTTTTAGATAGATTATAGCATCGTCTTACTAATAAGATAAGAAAAACAGTACGCTGCAAAGATTTTACTGTCTAAGAAGTTACTTAAATCAAATCTTCTTAACCTTGTCCCAACTGCTGGAGTCACTTTCCAGTCTAACTGAATGTAACTGTATTTACATGAAACGATTACCTATCTGACTTACCCAATACAGTAATTGGGTTACCCTTGGCAAGGCTGGTGTCATATTTTCTGGCTTCTTCTTCGGGAACATTGTCAAAGGTCTACAAATGACAACCGGGACCAATGATTAACGTGATTCCCGAGACTCGGAGAAATCTTATTTGCTTAGATGGTAACGTATTCACAGACCGTCCTAGAGAAGCAATGCTTAACCTTGGAGATCGACTTATATGGCTGATATCAAAAAAATATACATTCAAAATGTTTTTATTTCACATAGGCCTACATAGGCAGTTATAACACGTTGGAAGTTAATGCGTAGTTCCAATTGCTCGTTTCTAATGGAGAAGAACCGTCAATAAACCTCATGGTTACTCTTTTTATTCAAGACAATCTTTCCATATTATAATATTAGACGCTAGGGCGTCTGCCGAGGCCCGTACCCGTAAGGAGGTGCTCTTAGCGTGTAGTCGCCTAGTTTTTAAGTTAGTTAAGTAAGCCCTGGCTGGATTTGATTTGATTCTAGAATTGATGCCGCCACAGACAAGTCCGGTTAAGCAGCCGACCATCTCCTAGATTGACTTGCGAGAGGCCACACAAAAAATATATAATAATAATAGGAATTTGAAGACAGAATAGGTCAGTCAATATTATTATATATTATCAATATATTATTTATTTTAGTCGCAACTCAACTTAATCACTATTAGTATTAGTCTATAATCACATTGAAATAAATTCAGTTTCGCGGTTTTCGATCATTGGCATAGAAACACTTTATCAACTACACGGATGTCTATTATATTGTTAATCTTAAACAGTAATCTAGTCATCCCACATACCGAATACTTCTAAATGACCTTAAACAACTAGTTCGAAGTAATCTATCTTAAACAGACAATGTATATTGTTTCTGTCGTATTTAAATCTAAACGTTGCATGTTATGTGTCTGGCATTGGTTTGACAAATTGTTTCCTTAGGATATTGGTTATTAAACTTATCGTTTCTTGCAAATAAATGTTCAAGGTGAGGTATAGTTTTTGTTATAACCATACCTTTTTCAGTCAGGATGTAGCATTGCTCTGCTTTGGTCGTGTTATAAATATTTGCAATATAGTCGTAGTGTTCACGACGTAGTTCAAATTAATTTGATAGATGGCGTTGACGTTGAATTAGAAGTCATAGCGTTTTCGTTACCGCATTTTGTATTCGTTTGTCTGTCAATCTACTTTTAAAGTCAATCGAATAAAAAGCATGTCTGTCAATCTACTTTTAAAGTCGATCGAATAAAAAGTCTGTCAATAGACTTTTAAAGTCGATCGAATAAAAAAGCATACTGTAAATGTAAAACAAATGTCGATCAAAACTGTTCTATGACAATTTCATCTAACTGGTGACAGACAAACGGCAATTAGCTTTTTTTAATAAAGGATCTTTGAGTTATCAAGCTATCAAGAGCAACCAATACACAGTAGTTTTAAGTATTTACGATCTCTCATCTCTTACTAATGTATCCTCAGCTCAACCTCCTCTAAATACCAACACGGTATTTAGCATGTAAGTAAGACAGGTGGAATGGCTAGGGTATATCCGATTTAGAAGATATCTTTCCTCCGTTATGTACTGTCTTTTAAAAAATAACCATTTTAACAAAAGCTACACGATCATTATCAATCATGTGCTACATTCCTATATACAGCTTAAAAGCAACACAACTGTTTATTTTATTACAACCATAAAAAAAGATCTTATCTCCCATATATACACTTTTCTTAAACTGAATCTAGCTTCGATTCGCGATCATCTTTTTTGTGTGCACACTCGCCCACGTTAAAACGGAAGCTTCCAAGGTTCACTGCCCACTAATGACTGTCTGCCTTTGTGTATCAATCTCCTAAACACGGACACGTCAGTTTAGCACCTCTGCTTGATGTACATGTGTAAAAATAAGGAAATTCAAAGGAAATACAGACCTTGTGAAATGAAAATTCAGAGGCATCGGCTTTCTGGTCTTTTTTTTACTTTCCTTCTTCGTATAACTTTAATTTGCATAAAGTATTTTATTAATTTGTTGCGTTAATTTTACCACTACATAATTTTGCAGTTTATGTCAATAATTACAATTTTCTAGTAATTTAATGTAATAATTGGAATTGCAGAGTAGAAATAGTGTACAAAAAAAGACATTACAAAAACATTAAAGGCTTGTGTTCGAAAGAGTGTGTGAATTGGAAAAGGCATTACAGATTCTTTATACGTTTTATCATATTATTATTATTTTTGTTTCTTTTTTTCTCACCACAAAATTTTACAATACATCAAATTCTTAAAATATAGTTACAAGTGTTTTATTATTGTGGAAAACTGGTGCCTAAACTAGGCTGCAAGCCTGTATTTCAGGACACCAGGACCCCGCCTTTTATACAGTGATTATCTCATAACATTAACATTAGTCTTCAAAACTGATCGTTGAACTCATACAAAATTATTTTTTAATAAATAAATAAATAAAGAACTCATACAAAATTATTTTTTAATAAATAAATAAATATTCGTTAGTATATAAGGTCCCATTAAAATAGTGGGACAAATTTTAACACAGCATTCAGTACGTCTAACTAAAGATATCCAAGAAAAAAAAACAGTGATTGAAGTATTTTTATTTTGACCTGTATGTATATATATATATGTGTGTGTGTGTGTATATGGGCATATAAGTATATGCGTGTGTGTTGTGTGTGGAAGTGTAAGTATGTGTTGATTATAGTTTCTGTTAGCTTTTTTGAAGTAAATATGTTTCAAGTAGCTACTACCTACTAAGTGCGCATATTTCACAAGCCTACGTAAGAATTGGATTATCCTCTGCCAAGGTTTATTTGTCATCATCTACACGGATATTTGTGTTGGTGACTACTTAGATCATGTTTGATCAAAGGGTGACGAAGTTGTTTTGATGTGATCATTACTTTTATAGAACAAATTCGAATGGCTGCAGTATTTGCGGTCCACTTTTTTTTTATAATTTTTGTACATGCATTATATTGGAAGAAGATACAGTATTATAAAAAAAAAATGTGCTAAGGTACTGCTTATTTCTAAAACTAATTTCTTCCAGTAGATCTGCGAAAGGAGAGATAAAAAGAAATGTAGACAATAGTGTGTAGAAATAAGAAATTAAGAGTTTGTTGTTTTTGTTTGTTTGAGTGCTTTATTATTGATCTTCGCAAATATGACCTATGTATCAAAGTGGGGCCCATGTCTGCTATTTTTATAAATTCTTCATTCCAACACGATCCCATTGTCATTTTGCTTAAAGTTCGTAATTTGATAATTCCTAATGGTCGATCATTGATCGGTCAATGATCATGCGGTAGAATGACAATATCGAGCTGTCTAAAAGCAATGACTGTACAATGACGTTCTAATGGTAAATCACTGACCAAAGGAACTGTCAAAATTTTGGAGCTATCCGCATACGTCAAATATTCATTTGTCATTATGTACGAGATTACCATTCTATGCCATTTCTTTCAATGGAGTGTCAGTGGTTGACCATTGGAAAGTTATAATGACGCCATTATATTAGTAGATTACCAAACTTGGTCAAAATTAACAATGATGAAGTCAATGATAAACCATTCTGACACTATTGTAATAGCAGACTTGAGGCCCAGGGGCCTTGCTATGACGTGTTAAAATGTCAAGCGAGAAAGAGATATAGAGCTATACACCCTATAAACCCCAATTTTTTAAATAGTACAATAACATAAGACTCTATCTGTACCCGTTACTGATCATAATTGTGTAGTCAATAGTAAAAAAACGAAATCCCAAAATTGTCTACGAAAATTTGTCATAATTGGTAAATTCATAACAATTGCTACTAGAAAATCCTACGCGCAGTGTTTTTCCATTTTCATCGCCATTAATTCATTCACAACCCGCTTTTACAATATTTCCATAAATTGAGTGACATTTTGGGATATTAATAAAAGACAATATATAATTAAAAAAAAAACTGACAAAAACATAGTCAACTAACTTTTACTCGCGGCATTGCTAGCATTATTTAATTCGTATTGCATTATATATTTTTTGGAGCAGTGGTGGCCGAGTAGTAACGACTCATCATCACAACTGTTCTTAAAACGGTGGAGGGAAACATCGTCAGGAAACCAGCATGTCAATAACCAAAAATTAGAAGACGTGTGATATCCAACAACCCGCACGGACCCAGTGCGGGTTGTTGGATATCACACGTCTTCGCATAGTGGAAATATTATAAAATAATAATATATAAGCTTTATATTTTTTAATAGGAGTTAGGATTTAGATAAGCATGGAAATTGCCAATATGACATGTTTAAATAGGTCAAGGAAATGACCTATTGAAACAAGTTCTAAAAGTCAATTCTATAGAAAAAAATATTCCCCAGACTGCTATAAAACGTGAAGAATAAACTGCGCATTGAACAAACTCGTTCTTTGTGACGTATGAATGTGCCCAGATGTGTGCAGTATGCACAGGTGGTCTCACAAATAAGGAGATTACCTTCTATCAAGTGCAATACTGACATCAATAACTGTGTTGAACGATGTACAGTAGCGTACATAAGTGTAGTAGCGAAATTTTGAAGCGCAGAGAAATATTAGTTTAAAATAAACAATGTCAAATAACAAAAGATGTCAAAACAACAAAAGAAATTACAAGAAACAAATTCAAATCGTAAATTGTATAGTTAGGAGGTTCCTCTCTCTGGAGCCCTGACCACCGGTAGCTTGGACCTTGTTCCCGATACCGGTGGGCTACTAATTTTTAAATGTATTGTTTTATTTTTTATTGAAATATTGAAAAATATAATTTATATGTATATGTAGCGACATCTATGGCGTCACATAAGAACTATACATCCTGCATCGCGCAATCAATGTTCTTCGCGCGATTAGAACATATAGAACAGTCCAAAATCATCTATCGGGCAGTTGCCCACCAGACATAACACCCGTCTGGACGGAGGATCCTTCCTTTTCAACGGAGGTAATTATAATAAAAGCCTTCATTCAGACCAAATATAAGTAACATACATTTTTTATCTAATGAGATTGACTGTCCTGATCTCTTACATAAATTATGATTTAATGTTCCCCAGAGATCGGCTAGATTTAATTCACCTATCTCTATTCCTTCTTCCTCTTCTAATTACAGGCGAAACTCCTGCATGGTGCGAGCGTGTAAGGACTTTAATGTTCTTTGTAAAGAGTTCTCTTTTTACCCGTTTACTATTAAAACCTATTCGGCACGCACTCAGCTGAATGCGGACTTTTTCAAAAGTGCATAGTGCTAATTTTAATTAAGGGATGTTTAATTATGTTCTTTTTTATCGTGCTTATTAGGGATCGTAAGTTTTCTATTACGTTACCTGTTTCTACCTGTGAGAACCTGTAATTGGCTCAATGTCTCTTATACTATTGTTATTCTCCTATGATTATATAAATAAATAAATAAAGAAATTCTGGACACGGCTCGTATAGTTAGGAGGTTCCTCTCTCTGGAGCCCTGACCCGGTAGCTTGGAGCATGTTCCCGATACCGGTAGGCTACTAATTTTTAAATGTCTCATGAGGTCACGATTACTTCTTTGTGGAAGACTAAAGTAACAAAAAAGCTATAAACATTGTTAATAAAAGGTCGTTTGAAGATCTGGGTTCGACGGTTAAACAATATCGTTATCGGAATTACTGAGTGCTTGAGAGAGAACATTCAAACGTCAATTGAGGATTGACATTTGAGAATGTAATATATATGAGAGTGGATATAGAATGTGTGGAGCTAAAAGTCCGTCTGAATATTAGAGGGCTTATCCAGCTCTGTCTATCGTCAACGTGAGTATGATTTAAAGCTTGTAGTTTTATTCTCAATCCAATTGTTGATAAAGAGATAATGCGAAAACAGAGATATAACGCCTGAATGTTCGGTTGGCATGCGGTTATTTCCGTCACTGTCTCGAATATTTCACACAATGGTAATTGGTCTACAAAGGCCAGAAGACGGCCGATCAAAATAAAATTGTGAGTTAAATCTACCTGGGGTTTCTTTCCGAGGTAGGCATTTATCGAATAACTTCTCCCGCTCTGGATGAAGCGAGAGGGAGTTTCGGATTTTTACTGACTAAAACCACAATGGTGCCTTTTGCGTTCTAGGACGAAAGTTAGCTAGCACATTACTTTGCGTTCCTGGGTCGCAGTGATTCTATCGATAAATCCGCAGAGGAATCCGAAAGGCAACGAAGGAACAGCAGTGGGTTTTTAGTCAGTAAAAGTCTGACACTATCTCCCGCTCCGCCCAAGAGCGGGGGATGTCATAAGATGATTTTCCACCGTAAAAAAAAGGTCTTTATACAGTTTACAGAAACTAAACTTGCATTGACACCAATACACTAACCGCATTTTCTTGTTTATTTGGATTTATTTAGTTACCTGCACTGTTTTTTTTTGCACCGTTAATTAATTATGTCCAAGACTATCAGGAAATCCAATTAAGAAATTTGACAGACAGCTTAGAATTATCTTGATTCCTCAAAAATATTAAAAAAAAAAAACATTCTAAGAATCACCGGTATATTAAAATCTAAATAAAATCTATTTAAATTCACAATGTCCTTGTCTAACTGGTATAAACAGTTATTGAAGACGTCTTGTGTGGACAACGGACCATCATTGTCACGGCCGCACAGCGTGTTTATATATTATAATATATACTAATTATATGTCAACATGTGGCTAGTTGAAGCGTATGTAAGGCTTTGAGCGTGCCACTGAAGAATTATTTACTCATTTTGTATCAAGCTAGGTGTTGAAAAAGTTACCTATAGTCAAATGGGGTGAATGGAAACTCAGGGGTGAATAGAAACAAAACTTCAAAAGGTATTTTCACGATATTTGAATATTTTTTTGCAGCATTTAACTATTCCAATTTATTATAGCACAGCATAGTCAGCCTTATAATGTTCCCACTGTTGGGAATCAGGCCTCCTCTCAAGAAGAAGGAATGGGCCGTAATCCACCACGCGGGCCCAGTGCGGTTTGGTGGATGTCACATATCTTCGAATTTTTGGTTCTAGGACATGCCGGTTTCCTCACGATGTTTTCCTTCACCGTTTTGAGAGCAGTGGTGATGAAATAAATTAGGTTTGAACCCGCAACCTACAACTCGTAAGTCGGGGCCGTTATCACTCGGCCACCATTGCTCCTCAAATTAATTATTGAATTGTTGTTCTAAAAAGTCGATGCTTTGTTAGAAGCCAATAATATGGTATCAAAGTGAAAAACCAACCCAAAGTATTGTTTCTATTCACCCCTGCGTTTCTATTCACCCCGTTTTACGGTACTTCTTTACGTCGTATTTATTTACCCGGAAAGGTTGGATCACTTACATCAAATTTTCAGATGGATTATCCCATTGCTTTAAACCGTGTTGTTTCCTTGCGTGATCGCACCAGAAATGAAGATATCCGCAGGACATCCAAGGTTGCCGACATAGTCTAAAGAATCGCCAGACCTAAGTGCAAAGACGATTATGACGAGGCTTCTGATGCATCCACAAAGTCAGCATAGTTAAACAAAGCAAGTCAGCCGCCCTAGCCAAGTTACAACCGAATCGTGTCAAATTCCGTTCTCTAATCGGTAACGCCTCGGTGTCAGCAATATTGTAGAAAACAATAAGTTGGTTGCCATGTTGACACGCCCGAGTCGTCCGCTCGTTCTACAATAACAAAAGATGTAGCGTTGAACATTGTAGAAACGATAATAATTCATAATATCATTTTGAACGATGTGAACTTGGCTACGAATTTTCTATTCGTTTGATCTGACCACGTGACTTAACGTTGAGATGAAGACATTCCCATACATTTGATTACGACTATTTTCGACTAGCGTTAACGATTGCAGATTCTCAACTTGGGTAGGGATGCTAATGATAGAAAGATAATTCACAATGACTACATGTTAAACTTGACACCAAAATCTTTGTGGAACACCGTTATAAGCCTTAATTTATTATGGATTATTTACAATACGATTAACATCTTTGAAGTAAAAGTATCATATGACTGTTTAGACCACCAGCGAATATATGGGTAAAAAATTATAGATACTTGAGAACCAACTTCATTGTTAATAGAGTGTTTTAAACATTGAAGTAATAATTTAGGTAGGAGAAAGAAGGAGAGGGAGGCCAAAGAAAAGATGGATGTTTTATGTGAGCAGTGATATGGAAGAAAAGGGGGTCAATGATAGCGTGGATAGAAAAGAAGAAAAAAAAAACGTATTGCGCTGACCCCAAATAAAATGGGACCAGGGCAGGAATATGATCATGATGAGTTCTGTCAGTTGTCATAGCACGTGCGATGTGAAGAGAAGGAATTAAAAGACATGTCTTTTGAAAAATAAATGATGCTGAGTCATCGTGTCATGTAGCCTTTCGCGAAAGCGCCGATATACGACAGCCGTCGGCCAAAAATTCTTCTTTCATGAAAGTTTCCAGATGTTGAGTACTTGTCATCATCATCATCATTTCAGCCGATAGACGTCCACTGCTGGACATAGGCCTCCCCCAAATATCGCCACAAAGAACGGTCCTGTGCGTCTCGCATCCATCGGATTCCCGCAACCTTCACCAGGTTATCGGTCCACCTTTTTGGGGCCTTCCAACACTGCGTCTTCCGGTACGCGGTCACCAGTCCAGAACCTTTCGGCTCCAACGGCCACCCGTGGAGTCGGTACCCGTACAACAAAGGATTTGAAGTTGATCTTGTGACGCGACTTTCAACTCTCAGGATGAACCTGGTCTTCAACTTTACGTACTCTACGATATCCTCTATGCTCGGGGAGTGATGCAGACGTGACACGTAGCTGCATCGATGAAATAGCAGGACATTGCGACAAGCAGGCTTCTTTTTCTGCTTTACCACACGAACGAAGCCTTCTTCATGGACCTGTCCTTGACTTGTTACCAGAGGTAACGAGCTTCGAACATGGTTGAAGGGACCCATTTCTTCCCAGTTTAGGAGTCAGAGTTCAATGTTTTAAATTGACTATTGTATTACAAGTTTTTGGTACTTTACATTGTGCGTCGAATATGCATTTTTGATAATAAATATTATTATTATTACTTGAGGGAGGCCTATGCCGAACACTGGACGACTTTCAGCTGAAATGATGATACCTGCACTTATCCCATACTTTCTTCTTTCTTTGCCACTAGTTAATGGTTCCCGGGCACCGGAAAGCGCAGCGTTGGAAGGCCTCCCACAAGGTGGACCGACGACCTGATGAGAGTCGCGGGAGTGCGGTGGATGCGAGACACACAGGATCGGTCGTTATGTTGTCGCTTGGGGGAGGCCTATGTCCAACAGTGGACGTCTTTCGGCTGAAATAATGATGATGATGAGTAAATGGTTTGCACAAAATCAAGATCTTCGAATCGGTCGATCTTTTCCTTCCTCGTTCGCGACTTAAAAGTAACAACCCTTTTAAACCAATACCAGTGTGATAAAAGGACCAAATGGAATCCAAAAGTTGTTTGCGCCAAAAGTCAGAGCTAAAAATAAGCGTGAGCAAAGAAGTGTGACGTCACCGACTTTAATGCGCTTGCGACGATTCCGAATAAGCAGTATGCAGATAATATGAAAAACATCGAATTGTGTTTTGTTGATTTTTTAGGGTTCCGTAATCGAAGAGTAAAAATTATAGGAGAATGGGACCTTATTGCTATCACTTTGGTATCGTTTGTCTGTCACCAGGCTGTATCGCATGCACTGTGATAACCAAAGAGTTGAAATTTTCACAGATGATGTATTTCTGTTGCCGCTATAACAAAGAATCTTAAAAGCAGAATAAAATAAATATTTAAGTAGGGCTGCTACTAAACATTTCTTCATTTCTTCATTTTTTTTTTAATTCGAAGACATGTGACATCCACCAACCCGCACTGGGCCCGCGTGGTGGATTACGGCCCATTCCCTCTCCTAGAGAGGAGGCCTGAGTCGCAGCAGTGGGAACATTATAAGGCCGACTAAGCTAAGCTAAGCTAGCTAAGCCACTAAACAATCCATTTGTCGTGCGGGAACAACAGATTGATTGTTTTTGACGTTTTTTACTACAGACGGTACGGAACTCTTAGTGTGCGAGTTTGACTCTCACTTAGCCGGTTTTCAAATCATCCCGGAACCGGTCCAAGAAAGTAGCCTCGAGCAGTCATGGTAGCCCAATGATTTTTATAAGTAACACCTTTGTGTGATGTGTCACTGTGGTAATTACCAGAGGTCAGAATTAGGTAGAGTTAAACATGTACTTACACCGATTTCGTACAGCGAAAGAATAAAGTGGATATACCACAAATCCCGAGATTAATTTTAATGAGCAGAAATTTTTATGACACTGTCAGAAATATAGCAGAAAAAATTTCTTCCTGCATTTTTGACGAGGAGGAGGATGTGAAGAACCTTACCTCAGTTGACGTTATCATTGGATAATTTCCCACTTAAAAAAAAAACTCAGTTGACGTAGAGAGATATATTTCAATGAAAAATACTAATATAAATTGACGACATCTTTGTTTTATTTGTTTTATCTATCTCTGATATTTTTATTATATTTTATTTGTTATATTGTTGGCCAGACGAGATTTTTCATTAGAAGTCGCGAGATCCATATTAATGTCAACAGACCCAGCAGGGTCGAAGCCTACTGGGGCCACGGGTAGTGTGAAAGTGAAACCCGGGCCCCTGTGACGAAGGCAAAGAAGGAAAGGAACAGGAGTGGGTTTTTAGACAGTAAAAGTTAGACACTATCTCGCGCTCCGCCCAAGAGGGGGATTTGTCATTAGATGATTATCCCACTAAAAAAAAACCGCACACTCCCCGAAATGTAATCGATAGAAAACCGACAGGCCAGCAACTCGGCGTCGATGCTCAAGGCTTTGGAGTTTTGACTCGACAAGTGCATCATCACCGATGATCCACTTGGCAATAATTTTTTTATATGTATAGGCTCGCGTTTGACCACTATCTCCCATGATCGTAAGTGATGGTGTGGCCGACGATGGAGCACGCTTGCCTAGAAGTAACCTATTCACTATTGACTTAAATACCCCTAGGTTGTAACTATCAGGAAGCAGCAGTTTATCTGGCAGAATTCCACTCCTAGTTCTAGTTTTATATGCATAAGCATAGCATAATCAGCTTTTTAATGTTCCCACTACTGGGAATCAGGCCTCCTCATAGGAGAGGGAATGGGCCGTAATCCACCACGCCGGCCTAGTGCGGGTTGGTGAATGTCACATATCTTCAAATTTTTGGTTCTAGGACATGCCGGTTTTCTCACGATGTTTTCCTCCACCCTTTTGAGAACAAAAGGGTGGAGGAAAATTACACAAAGAATGCGCCTGGCTGAGTTAGAACCCGCAACTTACAACTCGTAAGTCGGGGCCGTTACCACTCGGCCACCACTGCTCCTTAGTTTCATATGCATGCAATAAATTTATGAATCTATAAATAATAATTTTATATATATATATATATATGCTATTTATCACTTTAGTCATCGACATGATGTTAATAATTTAATCAGCAAGAAATAAAAGGACTTTTATTTAATTTATATTTTATTTATAAGGAAAAACCAAATCTTTTGGCCACCGTGTCAATATCCTTAAATGATAGAGCATGAGCCATCATTTCTAAATCATTAGCCATTGTTAGTTTTTGCAGAGCGTCAGGACGCGGGGTTACTAACATGCGTAGGAGGCGAAAAATAAGTTCTTTGCTCGCCATACTACCCGTTACGTTGTGACGCCACCTCCATTTTGTATTCTTATTGCACTATAATATGAATTACTTGTAAGTAGGTCCAGTGAACCGACTTACAGTAGTACGGAACTTTTTGATGGAACTTTTTATTTATTAATTTAATCTATATATGTAAAAGGAGAAACTGACTGACTGACAGATCTATGTCTATTTAGGTATGGTTTCCGCAATTAGTCCTATGTGGACCATTGTAAGTAGGCCATGGCGGCCATAACCTTAGGTGGGCTCATTCCAACCAACCCACCTCGCTCCAAAAACAGATTAGGCCTCTTAGGTTTTTCAGGGCATCAGTAAGGGAGTTCGGGGATCCTAAGGTTCGTGTATGTATTTCAGTTACGCCTGTGCAGTCTAGGAGCATATGTGCAACTGTCTCCTCCCCCTCCTAACATGCTCTGCACAGGGGACTGTCTGTGATGCCTATTGTGTGGAGGTGCTTATTCAGCGTGCAGTGTCCGGTGATGGTCCCCGTCACCAGGCGCAGGCCGCCTCTGTCCAGTCTTGAGTTTTTTGGTGAGGGCTTTATTGAGATGTGGCAGGGCCTCCTTAGCCTGCCTGCATTCTGGTGTCGAGGACTACAAGCGCTCTGCTTACTGACATATCGACCCACAGCCTAAGCGACTGGGACTAGGAGAGTGAAATTTTGCACAAGGTTTCCTTTTATAACGTAGGCGAGCACTATGAAAGGATATTTTATCAGTCTTGAGTGGGAATCAAACTCACGACCTCCGGCATAGTCACCCAGGTCACTAACCACTAGACCAACAGACCAGACAAATCTCGGTACTACCCGTTACGACACGACACCACAGCCATTTTGTATTCTTATTGCATTACAATATGAATTACTTATAAGTAGGTCCAGTGAACCTACATACAGTATTACGGCACTTTGTGATGCAACTGTTTAGGGTTTTGTACCTCAAAAAGAAAAAACAGAACAATAATAGGATCATTTTGCTGTCCGTCTGTCTGTCTGTCAAGGCCCTTTATCTCGGAAACGCGTAGAGGTATCGAGTTGGAATTAAAACGTTATATTCAAGTCAGCGTTTCCTTGAAGCTGTGAAAAAACCGAAATTCTAAGTTAACGAAAAAAAAAGATACGGTCGTATATGTCGCAAAAACGTATATTTCGATACTCTCAAGGGAATAAAAATTCATAGAGTACTTACCTGTTGACCTAGAATCCTGAAATTTGGGATAAAGCAAGGTCTTGTAGTACAAGTATAGGAATAAATCTGAAAATAGTTCTGTTACGAAAAAAAAAAAATTGCCTTTCGGGAAAATCTTCGAGTCTCGGGAATTAAACATATTCCCGAATGGTATAAGATCCATTCGTGATCAGATCCGTATACATAAATCAGCACATAATTATTGTGCTCAGCTAATTATAGAATCTTTCGACTGAGTTTACTTCGAGCAGTGGTAGCCGAATGGTAACTGCTCCGACTTACGAGTCGCGGGTTCAAACCCAACCAGGCACATTACCTACTTTGAGTAATTTATTTCATCACCACTGCTCTCAAAACGGTGAAGGAAAACATCGTGAGGAAACCGGCATGTCCTAGAACCAAAAATTCGAAGACATGTGACATCCACCAACCCGCACTGGGCCCGCGTGGTAGATTACGGCCCATTCCCTCTCCTAGAGAGGAGGCCTGAGTCCCGGCAGTGGGAACATTGAAAGGCTGATTATGCTATGCTATAAGTATACTTCTACGAGCACCAGTCTCATCATACTATGCCATTTCCAGTTTTCAGTCCAGACGACATCATACTAATATTAAAAAGGCCCGATTTCCGGCCACCGTAGGCGCGGGGTTGCGGACGGCGAGCAATGGGTAGCCCGCCGTCCGACCGTCCGGTAGCCGTCCGGACCGAGCCCAAGTCGTCGACAGCGCGTATTGTTCCACGCGCGCCTTAGGGAGATGTCAACAAATCGTAGGGGCCCAGCAGGGTCGAAGCCTACTGGAGCCATGATTGGGCAGTGTGAAAACGAAACTCGGGGCCCTGGGAAAAAGACAACGAAGGAACAGGAGTGGGTTTTTAGTCAGTAAAAGTCTGACACTATCTCTCGCTCCGCCCAAGAGCGGGATTTGTCATAAGATGATTTTCCCACCCAATAAAAAAAAAGTGTATGTTTTGTATGTTTGTTACTTCTTCACGCTCGAACTACTGAACGGATTTTAATGTTTAGTACAGGGGTAGACATGCTCTGGGGTAGCATATACGATAGATAACTACTTTTTAGCCGACTTCAAAAAGAAGGAGGTTCTATGTTCGGCTGTATGTATTTTTTTTTGTGTACGTTCACCAATTTCTCGGTCAATTGTGGACCGATTTTGAAAATTATTATTTTTTATTGAAATGTTTATACTTCCGAGTTAGTCCCATAGAAAATTTGTTTTGATCTGGTGATGAACTTCGAAGATATGGAACGGAACTCTTCATAGGATCACAGCAGAACTGTAGTAACAAGTAAAATTTCTTTATTTATATATATATACGAAATGACTTTAAGTTTGACTGAGGGGTACTTTTTAGTTTTGGTACCGCAACTAAAAAGTGTAAAATAAAAAACTTTTTACAAAAAAAAATACAATCGACTTCAAAGTAAAAAAAAACACAAAATTATGCAAAATAACTTTAATTTCGGAAGTCGGTGTTAAATAACGAACAGACAAAACTATTATAAAAACACCGACTTCTGAAATTAAAGTTATTTTGCACTTTTTAGTGTTTCTTTTTACATTGAAGTCAGTTGTGCTTTTTTTTAGTTATTTTTTATTTCGGGAGTATTTTCCTATGGGATAATTGTCTAATATCACGCGGGTGAAGCCATTGGCTGAAGTTTGTATTAAATACGTTTTAGTAAAATCAAGCAAATAGGTAAATCTCTATTTAACACTGCTATAACCAAGATTTATTGTTTTTTAAATCCCTTAAAATATACGTCGGATTCACGAAAAAGATTAATGGTAATCTTTGATTAACAAACAAGTACGTTTATTCTATTGTCTCTTCATTATATTATACAAAATAACTCTTGACTTGAGCTTAATTAATGATCTAACTTAACTGGTTTATGCGACTTTACTAAAAACTACAGAACATTTTATTTTTATCTATTTTGCAATTTAAGCTTTGTGTCTGTTGGGTTTAAGTTCATATATTATCGTATTAATTTATGTTTTCATGTTTACTTGGTACTTGTAATACAAGCAGCTTTTCATAATAACTCATGGAATTACGTCAAAAGGATCAATGTATTTCCATCAATTAATTCATGATTTCATCTTTATTACTAAAACAAATTACCGAAAAAATGTTATTCTTACAAAAACTACCTAAATACCTAGTTTCCTTTACCTACCCTAAAAGAATAACTCTTCAAACCTGTATATAGAAGCTAACTTGCTAAAATATTCTTTAAGATTTCAATACAGACATATAACTAAATAAACTAATTATTTTTGCAGATAAACCGCGTGCAACGCGGACCACTTCATCTGACCAACCTAAGTCAATCAGGAAGGAACCATTCACACATCTATCAGAAAAAGAACTAATTGAAGAAGCTAACAAAGTACGAGCGCAAGCTGAGGGCATCACATGCACATCGGGTCATCCACCAGAAAAGTTCTTCTCGTTACCACACCGAAGAAAAAAGGATAATAGAATAGGAAGAAGAAACAGCGACGAAGGTAATCCAGAGAAAACTCCACTAGGTCGATCGACAAGTGATGTAAGCGGCAAAAAGAGGAAAGAAAGAACATCGCTATCTACACTATTCAGAAGAGCACAAACTAACAAGGGCCCTGATGCGCCCGTTGTTGTTGCCACTAAACCAGTTACTGTCGTCAAAAGAAGCAAAAGTGACGTATCTGATTTGAAGTCAAACACAAGCCTGAATACTACACAAAACAAACCAATTCGCAAAAGGTCTGGTAGCGAAACTGAGGAGTTCTTAAAGTCTTTGAGAAATAAGAAGACTCAGTTATCGCCCATTATAGAAAGTTCACCTAGAGAAGATTATTTCAAGAAAACGTCACCACTGGACATTTATCAGAAACAAAAGTCTGCACTAAAAGAAAGTAAATCTGAGGATACAAAAACTGAAAGTAAGAAAGTTAATCCTGTTGAAAAACCTCCCAGGTATAAAACACCTGAGAAACCAGAGCCAAAGGCACCTACCAGAGCTAGGAAGAGTAAGTCACAAGAGAAAGAAAAAGAGGCATCCCCACAAATAGCTGACACACCGAAACGAAAAACTGAAGTGAAGAAAACTTTGCTAGTGGATGAAATAGATACAACAAAAAATACAGATATCCATCCAGTTGAAATCAAAGATAGAATAAAAGATAGCATAAGAAAGATCGAAGAGAACGTTTATGGTGATAAAGAAATGATACATAGTAGTCAGCAACCCCCTGATAAACCGCCATTAACTCGGGGGCACACTGTCGATCATTTAGTTAGAATCCTCAAGGAGGACCAATCTGCGTCACCACCGAAATCTCATTTGATCTCTCCACCAAACGGGACTAATACAAATCAACCATTTTCTTATCTCAAACCAAGCGTTAGCCCCGATCCTAATTTATTTGTGAGGAATACTAGTCCTGATAGAGTGCCTTCACCAGTAAATAAGATGGATAAGGGAGTTGTATACGCTCACGTGGTAAGAGATCACGATTCTCATGTCAACAGACTGAACAAACAGACTGTTCACAAAACTTACTCGCCGTCCAGAGAAAAATATGGAAACTTTTCGGATGAAGACGAAGGCCTAGGTTATGAAGACAGACACAAGTTCACCAAAACTCGCATGTACGACTATGATTATAAAAACAAAGAAAACGATAATTTTAACACCATCGAACCAACATATAATATCACAGACTCACCTATCAGGCCGAGATTCAGAGAATACAAGTTGACTAGTTTTGAAGAATTTGAACCTACGTATGCAAATGAATATTCTCCAAAAGATAAGTCACCTGATTTAAGCAATCAATACAGAGGAAGAGGCGATGGTATGGACACAAAGAAGAAAACATATGAACCAGAAACAACAAAGGTTGATCTAGATTTCAATGAGTTAAGTCACAGACGTCAACTTTTAGAATCACGATTAAATGCTCGTAGACTTGATCGTGAGAGAAACGTTGAAGAGCAACCTATATCTAGATATTTACCTGAAGATCCCATATATGAAGCAGAAAAACGGATGCAAGCAACAGAAAGATATGTGAACGAAACAGTTCGTTACTACAGAAATACATTAGAAAGAGACGGTTTTGCTGAAAGCAGTGTTACTGAAGACTACAGCAAGTATGATACAGATAACCACAAAGTAAAATACAATACTGAAAGTAGGACATTCCAGAAAGTTCCTAAAGGAGAGGTGGATAGGCGTGAGTTTATTGATCGGTTGGAACCTAGATTCAAAAACAATAAGAAAGACTTTCCTCCTGAACCTGAGTATGAGCCTCCAAGCTTGGATTCGAATACTGGCAAACCACTCCTCAGTCCAGACGAATATAAAGAGAAAAAGTACAAAGCGAAAAAGCAACTCACTTCTAGTCATGACGTACTTCAAACTGGACAGAAATATAAAGGAAAAGATGAATATTTTGGTAAAAGAAAAGGACATTACTCCTCAAATCCTGAAATTGCTCAAGAACGTGAAGAAGATTATGCTAATCTCCCGAAATATGCTGATTCTTACCACTCACTACGACGAGTGAAGAATAAAGACCGGTACAAAGAAGAATTTGGCATGAGACGACATGATTCTGGTGATAGTCGGGAATACTATCGAGACGATAGATCGCCACGTCGCTATGAAATTGACAATCGATTAGTTGATTCGGGAATTGAAAATGATTTTAGGAAAGACTCTAGTGGAGAGATACACAGAACAAGACACAGGAGACATGAGAGTGACGATGACGTCAGAGATACATCTTTATTTTTGGCCAGTGAAAGACAACATACAGAAGATAACTATCCTAATGAGCAGATATATGCTAATGGAGAGTATTTGGCAAGGGTTAAAGACTATAGGGCCGATGGTTATAGAAAGGAGTACTCGGGGCGAGATAGAAGTGCCGATGAAGGATCACATTTTGACCCAAAAATTGATAGATACGACAAAAGTCCTAGCAGACTTGATGACAAAATCAGTGCGAAACCGCCAAAGGCGAAGAAACTAACTGGACTTGAAAAGGTATCTTATTCAATCAATATGTTTTAAAAAGTCTTTTTGCGTGCTTGTTAGAACAATTTTGATATTTTTTTCTTTTATCAGATGAAACAGCTGTTCTCTCGCGACTCTTCTAAGAAGAGCAAGAAAGAGAAGGAAGTAGTCCAGCCTAAGACGCGCACACGGGTGCTCAAGAGCCCTGAACATCTTGCCCGAGACGACTCCGAGTATAGAAGGTACCTTTACATTATCTGTGTTCCTGGTACATATGTGTCCAACTATCTATATTTTATGTCCATCCGTTTTGATATTTTTTTTAGGCTCTACACCTGGTCTACGGACTATCTCTCGTTTCTTGAGTTGGAGCCAAAACTTAAATTTTTGAATTCTTAAGTTTATAACATTATATTCACAATACAGTTACCAGGAGATCATGTTCTAAAACAATACTGAACGTAGTCTATTCCAAAACATTATTAGATAAATGAAACTAAAGAACAACATGAAATCAGGGCACAACTTTCATCTGATAACGCTATGAGTGACATGAAAACCCCACGTGACTCAAGCCCGCTCCTTACCCGCGTCCTAGGTGAGCTACTTTAGTGATGCGATGCTATACGATATAAAACGATATTGTAGGAGGTTATGTGGCAACATAAAAAAAAAAGTCACATTGAATGTATTATGAACTAGCTTCTGCCAGCGGCTTCACTCGTGTGAAAGTAGGTTTCTCCTTACAAACTTTGGATCCCCATCTCAACCCTTTAGGGGGTGAATTTTGAAAATTTTTCTCCTAATGCTCGCTTACAAAGTAAAAGGAAACCTTGTACAAAATTCCACACTCTTTGTCCCAGTAGTTTCGGCTGTGCATTGATATATCTATATCAGCCAGTCAGTTTTTTCTTTTATATATATGTACTATGTAATTGTGAAAGGAAATGCTCTTTAATTGTCCACATTTAATTGAATATACATCGGTGATATAGGTATGGATATTCTATTTCACAAAGACGAGTTGGTTTTATAAAAACTAAGCTATTTTCGATGACATCATGAACTTCGAACTTGTGAACTTGAACATCTAAGTTGTTGTTGGAGTTAGTTGGTGAGACAGAACAACTACTATTATCTTATATATAAAAATGAATAGCTGTTCGTTAGTCTCGCTAAAACTCAAAAACGGCTGGACCGATTTGGCTAATGATAGTCTTGAAGTATTCGTGATAGTTCAGGGAAGAAACCCTCCCTGGACTATCATTTCAATAAAACTGAATTGCGGTGCATATAAGTTCCAAAATAAAGGGACCAGAGAGTATACAGCTGTAGAGTGTAATTCTTTTCAATATTTCCTTCAATGTGACATGTAGCAGCTTTGTCTTTTGCATCGCATGATATTATAGCGTCATCGCATCGTTTGCTTAGCTGGGACAACGAATAAAGTACTAAAGACTTAGTAGCCGTTTGTATTCATATACAAATAGATGTAACTTAGTTATTCAAAGTACAGTGAGTCACAGGAAATGCATCACTTTATAGCAGGAAAACTATCGCATGAAAATATCATCATCATGTATACGATAGAGATATAGTTTTGATTTCCCATGATGATAAGATGCGAAACGTGTTTTTTTTTTTATTTAATGTAGATTTGTTTTCAAAGAAATATTAAATTATTTGAATCCAACATCAACACCTAAAAATATTAGAATAGAGTAAATAGACTTTATTGTACACCAAAAAAGTAAAACAACTTATACATAAACTACACAAATAAATACATAAATAAAAAAAAATATACATACATACATCTTAATCTTTTTGTGGCCAAATAAATAAAAATTCATTCAAGTTCATTTTAGCAGTGGTAATGGCACCGACTTATGAGTTGTAGGTCGCCGATAAAACCCAGCCAGGTTTAAAAACGGTGAAGAAAAACATCACGAGGAAACCGACATGTCCTAGAACCAAAAATTCGAAGACTGTGACCACCTACCCGCACTGGGTCCACGTAGTGGATTACGGCCTATTCCCTCTTCTAATGAAGAGGCCTGAGTCCCAGCAGTGGGGATAATTATGCATATGCTACCTAGACAAAAAATATACCTAGACGAAAAATTTCAATAAAAGCGTGAACTAGAACTATTTATATTATTAAAAATATTCCCCCCTTCTGCTAGTAATATAAAGACCACCATAGATTTATTCAAAAAACGTCTAAAAAACATCCTTTCCCAACCCAGGTACACCGACCCAGAACCTAGCGAGATCATTGTGAAGAAGATAGACTACGAATGCAAGGCTGACGAGAAGAAGTACAGGAGCTCCAGGGAAGACTTAGATAGGTACAGAAGCTCCGATCCTCGGGACAGCGACCCGGAGAGGAAATACGAGGCAGAGCGGAAGTATGAGCTTGACAGAAAGTACGAACCAGAGAGGAAATACGAACCTGAGAGGAAATATGAGACGGAGAGGAAATATGAACCTGAGAGGAAATATGAGACAGAGAGGAAATATGAACCTGAGAGGAAATATGAGACAGAGAGGAAATATGAAACAGAGAGGAGGTACCGGGAGGAATATGACGGAAGGTAAGAAAACATTACAAATGTACTCAGTAGATATCAAATATCAAAATAATTATAGCGAACAATTTTAGACGAGACTAACTAACGATGCGATGTCATGACTTAAATTAAGAGGTATGCAAAATAGACAGAATATTTTATTTGTCGTGGAGAACGAGATTTAACTATAGAATGTTTGTTTTGTTATTATTATGGTACCTACCAAAGGGTGTAACGCCGTGAGGGCATTTGTTTTGGCGCCACGTGGGAAGAGTCATATTAAAGGGGCTGGTTCCCGTGAAGCGAGGGCAGTATCGCTTGCACAGCTTCGTATGCCGAACCTTTGATACGAAACTGTCGGTTAACCCGTATATTCGTAATTATTTAGTATAGGTGCTTACAACACTATTGTGAACTGTAAAAATGACATTATAATTAATTGTGAACTGGGAAACTGACATTCCCTTCGAAAAGAACCCAGTACCACTGAATCAAAATGATGACGGTCATATCGCTCAGCCACTCCTGGCGCCGTCATATTTATAAAGAGGCTGGGTTCGAAACCGGCCAGTAACGATGTGAATTTTCCAATGCATATTTTATGGACATTACTAACACCCCGTGCCTCGGAAATCTTTGACAGTCATTATAGGTTATTAGACTTCAAAAAGTCTGACCATCTGTCTATCCAAGGAGTATGTTACCCAGTAACTGGTTTGTCAGCCGCATCCTGTGAGATTGGAAGTTAGTTGGGAAAAAGTCTAAGGTGATAAGGAAGGCATATCACTTTAATGGACACAATATTCATAGGATACATCATTATGTCGAAAACCCTCCTTTTGTTATAGTCGGGTAAAAACTCGATCTACGAAATCAAACTGGGTTTCGTCGTTGGGACTTTAAGACCTCTTATGTGTAAAATTCAACTTTATGAGAAAATCGATAAAAACCGTCTACTGAACAAAATATAATGAAACCAACTACAACAAAAAATATAGGCATCAGGCATATGATTTAATTTTGCTATTGTTAGTTGGAAATTAAAAGTAGTATGATAGTAAAAAAAGAAAATACAGTTTACATGTAAAAGTAGTTTAAATGTAAAAGCAGTATTTTATTAGGAAGCACATTGTTGATCTTGAAATTGGTAAACAAATGATGATTAAATCGTCGTATACACATGAGACTTTTTGCATTCGATAGAGCTTGAAAATGTTAAAAAGGGTGGCGGAAAAAAGTAATTTTTCCAAAATTTACACATAAGAGGTATTAAAGTCGCAACGACGGTTTGTCGTTTCCGTCAATGTGTGACTTGAATACAGTACGGAAAACCATTTAGTCTACAGCTTCTATTTTAATACCTATTATATGCAGAAGTTAATAGTAAGACGGCAAGACGGCGGTTTTCCACGTTTACACTATTTTTATAAGGTTTTCTGTTCCCAACTTCTCTTCTTCTAACTTAACAGACTCTTCTTCCCAACCACACTAGAAGTGGTAGCGAGGGCATTTTGGAGAACATATTAATAAGCCTAGTTTTAGTTTTGTACCAAACTTTGAACTTGCAGATACGACAAGACACTAAAAGGAGACAGGAGATACAAGGAGCACAAAGAGGAAAAGAGACGGTACCACTCCTCGGATAGAGAAAGTGACAGGCAGTCCAGACCTTCTGACGGAGAAAGTGACCTGAGGAAGTCCAGGTCGAGGCCACTAGATTCACCCGCTTTGGTAAGTAACTTTTTTTTAAAATTGCAGCGAAAAGTAGCTCTGATTGATTCCAAAAGGTATTCTAGTGCTATCTAGTGACCTCAAGAAAAATAAGGCGATTACGTGATGCCGTGCTTAGGCTGGATCAATGGGGCCCTAAACGGCAGTGCACCAAGAGGATTCCGGGGTAACGTTTATTGGTTTTTTGGATTGATCCGGCGAGTAATTTCTTGTGCTATTCGCCAGCGACTTAAGTCTGGCCGTCTGGGTACTCCATCTCGTTTAGCTCTTCAGCCCCCATAGGTGACAAAAGCGCTGATGTGGTCGTGGCTGATCGTGGATGTGCGACCCAGGCGGAATAACTTTAACTGGTCAGTTGATCTAGTGGTGCTGACTGCTATGCCGGAGGTCATGATTTCGATTCCCACCTAGGACAAATGTTCGTGTTATAGGCACGATGATTTTTTCTATGTCTGTGTGTAATTAATCTATAATATGTATTATATAATGTATTGTAATTGTTGTTAATGTATGTATTGTATAATACGTATGTATTTAGAAATATATACGTATTGGGACTAGATGGCGTTGTGTGATAGTTGTGGAATATTATTATTTTAAACGCTTATAAAAAGGTTAAAAGGTCACTGAGATCTATGTGTTGATCCGAAAGTCCAGGCGCATTTTGTAGAATTTCCTCTGAAAAAAGTTATTTTTAAGTAATCGACATTAATACGATTTGCAGCCAAAATTCTTGTACCAAAACTGTAAACGAATTCCCCTCCCCCACCCCCTCTTAAAAACTGAATTTAAATTTTCAAAAACTCCTACTTAATTACTTAATACTCGTCTACAATAGAAAAGGAAGCCTTGTGCAAAATTTCATATTCCTATTCCCTGTAGTTTCGGCGGTGCGTTGATATATCAGTCAGTCAGTTTCTCCTTTCATACATTTATACAGATTGTCGGCATTAGCCTCGCAACTACTTATTGAAATCCAAATCTACCATTTATCTTTCGGAACCGACCCTTTGTGTATCCTCCACAAAGAGCTAGTATAAATTGGCCAGTACCAAGTGTTAATTGGGGCTCCGTCCACGAACAGCGAGCAATGCGGAACAAAATGCGAGTCGTCATCAGCGCACAATGCTCGGTGCTGACCTATCGATGGTAAAGGTCGGAGGTTCAACACGAGACACTACTATTGGTTTCTCACTTGTATTTTGAACCAAAAGTTATCAAGCTTTTTTATCGCTTTCTTTTTTTGCGTTCCGCCCCTCAAAAGGAAAAAAACGGAACCCTTATAGGATCACTTTGTTGTCCATTTGTCTGTCTGTTAAGACCCTTTACCTCAGAAATGCATGGAGGCATCGAGTTGAAATTAAAAGCGTATAATCAAGTCTGCGGTTCTTTAAAGCTGTGAAAAAATCAAAGTTCTATGTTAACAGAAAAAAAGATACCGCCGTTTATGTCGCAAAAAACGTACATTTCAACACTGTCAAAGGAATCAAAATTGATAGGGTATAACCCCAAAGCCCTAGGAGGCATCTCTCCTAACTGGCCCCGTTAATCTTGCTGACACTCTTTGTGGCTCATGTTGAACAAAACGCACCGTCCAACCTGTAAATTGGTCCTTACGGCAAACCCACGCCTCCAGGGGCCGGGAATTGCCCGAAGACTATGGCGGAGGCCGTCTCTTTCACCCTACTACAGCTTCGCCCAAGGAGGTGATTAATTCCTATTCCCTCTTATTCCATACCATGGGAAGTAATGAAAGCTTATCGCCGCCGATCACCTCCACGTTGCGAGTCCGCGCCTATGAGAGCAGAGAATCGCCCGAAGACTATGGCGGAGGTCGTCTCTTTTACCCTAATTACAGCTTCGCACAAGGTGACCAATTCCTATTCCCTCTTGTTTCATACCATGGGAAGTAATGAAAGCTTGTCCCCGCCGGTCTTCTCCACGTGGTCTCGGCGTTGCATGCTTTTACATTACTGCTTTAAAGGAATTCTGTGTGCACTCGTCGTACACGCACGCAAGCAAAACAAGAGTAGTTACTGTATCTACTTGTGGCCTATTATGTATTATTATGTCGCAACGCCGTTCATAATATTTTGGGTGGCAACACTAAATGTTTCCGGCATCAGACTAGAGTCTGCCGCCATATTGCAAAAAGAGACTGCTCCAACTATTCGAGCTAGCGTGAGCTCTGTCTATCATATTTCCTTATATGTGTTTCATCATCATCATCATCTTCCTACCCTTGTCCCGTGTTATTTGGGGTCGGCGCAACACGTTTTTTTCTTCCACTTTGCCCTGTCACTCGTCATGCTATCACTAACTTCCTTTTCTTTCATATCACTCTTCACACAATCCATCCATTTTTTCTTTGGTCTCCCTCTCCCTCTCCACCCATCCACATGTAAATCCATGTGTTTATTACAAGTAATTACGAATAGAAACCATTTTCCGTATATTCACGAGTTTCATTTGCGTGTGTACCTCCAAATACTCTTATTTGAATTGCTGAACGGTATATAATTATATACGGTATACGTAGCTGACTCGGCGAACTTCATACCGCCTAATAATGTGATAAATGAAGAACCGCTTGACCGATTTTGTGCAAACTTCACATAAACCATCTACTAAATAGTCCGAACAAAGCCTAAACATTTGGTTTGGACAGGTGAGCCCGCTCTTGAGTTATTATTACAACGAAAAGTGGCATTGATTACTATAGCATATTTACTTTTACTTATTATATATATATAATTTAACACTGTACACACATTGCTATTGGAAAGACGGACCAGGTTTTGCATCTTCCTTTATGATGTAACTAAAACCAACATCGTAAGATGTAGGTACTAAGTTTCTAACGATAAATTGATATTTCATTACCAACTTCCGATGCTCTTATGCATCCACCAAGTGTGACGTCATGTGTTTTACTAAATACATTTGTGTAATAGTTGTCAACTCACTATATTTAATTTGACGTTTCTTAAAAGTAAATTTTGGTATAGACTTGTTCGCTCAGACCGACTAATATACGTGCGTCATCTTGATCAACCATAATGCGATCATCGTCAGTATTGTTTCCTTGAATAGAAGCAGCTACAGGTAGCATTATTTTCTTTTATTTGCCTTCTTATCATATTGTTTATATTTTAAATATTTCTTTAAAAAAAAAATACACAAAATAGACCACCAGTTTCGTGAGCAGGGTAAAACCTACCGGTGGTTAGGGCTTCAAAGAAAGGAACCTCTTCACTATGCGAGCCATATCGAGGAGTACTGCCTTCAGAATCGGGCCCTTGACAGGTGGTCGTCAAGGTTTTTGGCCATCACATCAGGCCGTTGGCGGTAACGACAATTGGCACAATAATAGCCGAGTCCACATTTCACAAGTCGACAGATTCTTCATCTTGTTTAGCTCTTCAATCCCCATGGGTGACAGATGAGCTAGCGATGTGTATGAGTATTTGGTCGTGTATGTACGACTCTGGCGGAATAAACGCGACATTGTTTGTCGGATATATTCGACGTAGCCGGTTAAAAGGTTAAGCAGACCGTTTGTCTATGGTTTTGACAAATGATTTTGGAGCGCGTCTGTCTATGGTTCATTATTTATTACACATATATTACATGACACGTATTTACATAATTTCACGCTTTTTACCAATGTTTTTTTTTATCAATGTTTGTATCTATTATTTTGTTTCGATACCTACATAGTTTTATTTAACCTCCGTGAGTGTGACCGGCGGTCTCTCCAATCCAGTGCCTTTAGCTCTCGCTGGAACGCCCATACTGATCTGCTCTGACTTTCGGTACCTCGGGTCACTCATCCAAGGGGATGGTGAGGTAGACCGGGACGTAACACATCGGATCAACGCAGGATGGATGAAATGGCGACAAGTCACGGGAACAACTTGTGACCCACGGATGCTCCTCAAGTTGAAGGGTAAAATCTACAAGTCCATGATAAGGCCTGTCATACTGTATGGATCAGAATGTGTTGGGCTGTGAAAAAGACGGATGAAAAAAGATTGCACGTAGCGGAGATGAGAATGTTAAGATGGATGTGTGGTGTGACGAGAATGGATAAAGTGAGAAATGAATATATTAGGGGAAGTTTGAAAGTGGCGCCAGTGTCTGAAAAGTTGAAAGGGAATCGTTTGTCTTGGTATGGTCATGTGAAGAGGAGGGATGAGACGCATGTTACTAAAAGAGTTATGAGTTTACATGTGGATGGATGGAGAGGGAGAGGGAGACCAAAGTAAAGATGGATGGATTGTGTGAAGAGTGATATGAAAGAAAAGGAAGTTAGTGATAGCATGACGAGTGACAGGGCAGAGTGGAAGAAAAAAACGTGTTGCGCCGACCCCAAATAACACGGGACAAGGGCAGGAAGATGATGATGATGAGTGTGACCGTGGCTTCACCGAGGGTCCTAATAGAATACCAGCGAAGCGTTATTTATCGTTTTAAATATCGCAGCTTAAGCTGAGTTAGGCGCCTTTTTGGCCTTGCACAGATTTTAAAGTTGAGACGAGTTTACTCTCCTCCAATAATCGTTCGAGTACCAATAATAAGAGCGTCATTACACAACTGATCACCTAAACTCGGTGCTTCGACCGTCACTTGCAGTCTTATGATTGATACCTGCGGAGTGTAGACTATGCCGGATAATAACGCATTTGATCCTTGCCAGTACCGTAACTACCATTTCAAACGCCCGGTGCGAACTTCGCAACCTTAAATATAAATTTAATCTTACCCGGAGTGAACAATAAAAAAAATAAAAATAATATAATAATAACTGTATTCGTGTTAGGCGATTGGATCAAAGGCTTGATTCAGAAAATGGTACTTCTGGACACGGCTAGAATAATTAGGAGGTTCGTTTCTCTGGAGCCCTGACTATCTGATAGTCTGGACCCTATTCCCGATACCGGTGGGCTACTATTTTTTATATTTTTAAATGTTGTCCTTTTTTATGCCAATATTTGATAATTTACAACATTAATTTTAGTATATACTAAACCTGAAACACGTATCTAGTATTTTTATGTAGAGTATGTACAAAATTTCATAACTGTAGACATCATGAGAAACCACAAAGGTATAAGCTTGTTATGTTACCTGGTTGTCCGCACAAATACATGGTCACTGGGTCATCCGGGAGACTGAGGGGTTGTTTTGCTCCTGCACCCAGCTGTGCGCTTGTATCTCATTCCCGCTATGACCTACCGTGACCTATGTTGTACTTAGTGTCGGTGATGTCCAACTAGTGACCTCTTTTAAACATTTTTGGAAAAAAAAACAACATGGTGTAAAAATTATTCGCATCGATTCAGTTACTGATTCTGAACAAACTATATTCAGGATTCGCATATACTAAAAATAATGTTGTATGTATAGTATGATAATTCTGTACATACTCATATATGCATCAAGGAAGAACCTTTGCACTCTTCGATTTAAAACCACAACAAACTGTAAAAGGGCAATCAACAAACTTTGCTTGACTGATGGATAAGTAATTGAACTTTTCAAGTCTGTCCTTATGAAGGAAAGGTCAATCAATTGTGTCTTCAGACCTGATTAATATCTTGCTTTACTTTGTTATTGTCCATACAGATGTTTTGTGAATGATAAAGCTACACTGCGCACACGTGTGTCCCACACGCCGATCTGGGCGTGTCGGTCTCCATACATTTTATATGGAAACTAGACTTGTAGAGCTACACTTGATCCACGCCACGCGACGTCGTTCTTCGTACAAATCAGGCGTGTTGCACGTTTACGTCGGTCTAATGTAGTTCTTTCTAGCTTTAGTCTCTTTATGAGTGAACACCTCTAACTTGAGCACTCAAATAAGAGTCAGTTATAATGCCAATTAAAATGATGATTTGTATTTTTTTTTATTTACAAACACTTAGCATAATAAGCATAATCAGCCTTTTAATGTTCCCACTGCTGGGACTCAGGCCTCCTCTCTAGGAGAGGGAATGGGCCGTAATCCACCACGCGGGCCCAGTGCGGGTTGGTGAATGTCACATGTCTTCGAATTTTTTGGTTCTAGGACATGCCGGTTTCCTCACGATGTTTTCCTTCACCGTTTTGAGAGCAGTGGTGATGAAATAAATTACACAAAGTAATGCGCCTGGCTGGGCTTGAACCCGCGACCTACAACTCGTAAGTCGGGGCCGTTACCACTCGGCCACCACTTCTTCTACAAACACTTAGTAACATATATAAAAAAAACACTTTTAATTATAATTACACTACACCGTAGGCGATGGCTTGCGGACGACAAGCCATGGGTAGCTTGCTATCCGGCTATCCGGTAAGCCTACTGAGACCATGGGTTGGCTTCCGAAAGGGAAACCCGAGGTCCTGGAAAGTAAGGCAAAGAAGAAACATGTGAGTGGGTTTTAGTCAGTAAGTTCTTACTCGCTGGAGCACGCACGGAGTGTCAACCCGGCAGTGGAATAATGAATGAGCTTAGATTTGTTCTAACGCCGGAAGCAACAAAGCATGTAGAGGCGTAATAGGCACTATTGATGAGATAAAATATAGCTGGCAGTCATTACTTCGAATGCAATCAATGCGACAATTAAACCGGAGGAATGTTTCAACACTGCTTCTAGGCTACTGCAATATTTGTTTATACTCCAAGTTAAAGACTTTTAAGCTTGGAACTGTCTCCGCTCACAAGGCAAACTTCATTGCAGTAAAATGGTACTACGTACCAGCCCCCCTAACCTAGTTACAACCGTTTCGTTTCGATTCTCTTTTCGTTAATCGCCTCGAGTCGGTCACGCCTCCTAATCTGTTGTTCTGACCACGTGATTGAGCGTTGAGATGACGTCAGTACGCGGACCTCGGAATCGGACGCGTGGTCGACTCGAGGTGATCGATGAAAAGAGAATCAAAACGACCGCTTCTGCGATGAAGTATTGCTAGCAAAGGAGGAGGCCGCACGCGTGAGGCAATGGTCCTCACGCTCCAGCCGCCGCCGGAATCCCGATCCCAATTTCCGTCCACCGTAGGCGCGGGCTTGCATACGGCGAGCAATGGATAGCTCGCCGTCCGACCGTCTGGTAACCGTCCGGACCGAGCCCGAGTCGTCGATGACGCGTACTCTCCCACGCGCGCCTATGCCAGCAAACCGTAGGGGCCCAGTAGGGTCGAAACCTATTAGGGCCAAGAGTCTGCTTCTGAAAGGAAGAGTCGGCCCTGGTACGAAAGGCAACGAAGGAACAGGGCCGTTTTTAGTCATTAAAAGTCTAACTCTTTCTCCCGCTTCGCCCAAGAGCGAAGGATGTCATTGGATGATTTTCCCATCAAAAAAAAAAAATGCTATTTGCCTCCAAAACCATGACAGTTTAGTTAAAAACGCTGCGTTTCATGCCTTGAGGTACCAGGGCTACATGAAAGAGAAAGTAAAGTGACAGCCCGCACTCCTGGTCGATACAAGAGGTGGCCTATATTTGAGCTGCAAACGTTCGCAGGTTTTACGTTTAGTTACGCTATAAAACACACGCATTATGGCCAACATAAAAACTGGGCAAGTGCGAGGCGGGCTCATAACTGTGCGGGACTGAAGGTTCCGTACAAACTTACCTATGAAAACAGTTCAATTCCCGAATTGAGTTACGAAAACCTTTCCGAATCGCAAAAAAGTTATTTTGTGACGTAACTACACATTTACACTTTTCAGATATTTTCCTGTAATTGTGCAATGTGACCTGATGGTTAGCGATAATGTGGTCGACGATGGAGCATGGCTGCCTAAAAGTAACCTATTCCTTACTCCTTGAATTTATTATCAAAAAATTCAAAATGTTTTTATTTCACATACTTAGTGCAAGGTCCCAAATTGATGGTTTCCTATGGAGAAGAACAAGGCAAGAGACTCAAAGATAAAAAACACAGACTCTGGCGGGGCATTACACTTTTTGACTGTACGCATAAAGAATCCAGCCGCCCTCGACAAGTTACAACCGTTTCGTACTGCTCGCAGTGATACAACTAAACACAAGGTCCTTTTTTGAGGTGGGCAGTCATCAAATAATTTCTCCCATTCAGTGTATAGCGAGAGGGAGTATCAGCCTTATAATAACTAAAAGCCTCCAGTATTCCTTCAGATGTCCTCTGTTTTCCAGGACCACGGTAATTCTTTCGAATATTCCCTCAGCACTAGTTAGGCATTGGTATTGGGCTCCGTCCAGAGCGCTATAAGAACATAGTCCTGATTTTTGACCTGGTGGTGTATAAAACTCTAGAGCCAAAATTTTTCCTTATATCGTATGCTCACAGCGTGGATATCAATAAAAAGTACCTAACTTATAATATTTATATATAATATATATATATGTTTATATATTGTCTTTTATAAATACTTAATAGCTATATTACATCTATGTATAGTCTAGTATATAATTTTAATCTAATATTTACATTATTAATTAGCAGTACACCGCAGACTACCCCCCTTTTTCTATTTCAAATTCTTACATTCCACTATAAGGTTGTCTGGTAGATATCGCTGTCAGTGATAAGACCGCCTTTGTACCCATAGATTTAAGTTTGTGTAAAAGTTTTGTTACTATTTTGGTGTACAATAAAGTTTATTCTATTCTATTAATAATTGTTTCTCTGTATGAGAGCTTTGCCTTTATCGCCATCATAATTAGTCTTTATTCAGCTACTAAGTGTAAGGTATCCTTATAGTTATAAGTTGAAAATTCATATAAATCAATAGCTGCAAAAGGCTCTGTCTAAAAACAATAATAATAAATAACACAGCGCCAAATTGAAATGATTCCGGGACTTGAAATATTAAAATTAAATTCAAAAGATTAAGGATTAGTATGAGAAACGCCTTAACGAGCGGGTTCAGTGACCCGGGTTCAATGTCGTCGCGTATTTGACACCAGCCGTGATGTCATACGTACGTATATTCATAAGCGTTCAAATTTAACGACGCAAAATAAACATGAGAAGAATGTCCACACTAGACTTGATGTCCGGTAGATGAGGCGGTCTACGGGCTAAAACTACATCTATATAAAAATGAATCCCTATTTCCCTTGGTCACGCCATCACGCGTGAAATGCTGGACCGATTTCACTAATTTTTTTTGTTGTGTTCATTATTGTCTTTCACGAGATCCTTTCTCGTGAAAGAACAAATGAAAAAAAAATGGTAGTAGAGTAGAGTGGGGTAGAGTGGGGTAGAGTAGGGTAGAAGCTATTATAGCATAAAATATAATCAACCTTATAACGTTCTCAGTGCAGGAACATAGGCCTCCTCTCTAGGAGAGGGAATAGGCAGTAATCCAACACGCGGGCCCAGTTTAGATTGGTGTATGTCATATGTCTTCGAATTTCTGGTTTCCTCACGATGTTTTCCTTCACGGTTTTCAGAGCAGTGGTGATGAAATAAATTACACAAAGTAATGCGACCTATAACTCGTAAGTCGGGGCCGCTACCACTGGGCTACCACTGCATTGGGCTAAATATGCTTTATAATAATCTAGAGATATTTTTTTCAACTCTTCGGAGGACATGGTGGAGGTGTGCCCCGTCTGGGCAGAGCACCGCCGTATCCTCGTGGAGGCGTGAGGTGGCGGCGATCTCTCGCGCCGGGCCTTGTTACATGCCATGGTCCGGAACGAAGAGGAGTGGCAGGCGGTCGCCTCCTTCTGCGAAGCAGAAATGCTAGCAAAGGAGGCCGCACGTGTGAGGCAACGGTCATCACGCCCCAGCCGCTGGGATCCCGATTCCGATTTCCGGCCACCGTAGACGCGGGCTTGCGAACGGCGAGCAATGGGTAGCTCGCCGTAGTTTTGCCCAAGAGCGGGGGATGTCATTGGATGATTTGCACAACGAAAAAAAAAAACCACTGCATTGGGTGAAATGCTTTATAATAATCAAGAGGTATTTTTTTCAACCCTTTGGTCTTTTTTCTATTTCGTTAGGTTTACATAATTGGACAAAGAAATTTTATATTTCTGCTTTCAATCCTCAGGTAGTTTCTATTTTGCAGCTGTTTAAAACGGTAATATTCGAGAAAGATCTGAGAGTAAATTGTGATTGTTTAGCACGAACTGTCTAATTGGAGATGCGGTTTGCGGTCTGAAGCAAGACAACCTATTTTGACCCCAATAAGATAACTATAATATTCAAAATGTAGAAATAATAATAATATTCCACAACTTTCACACAACGCCATCTAGTCACAAGCTAAGCAGAGCTTGTGCTATGAGTACTAGACAACTAATAAACTTATTAAGTATAGTTACTTAAATTACAACCAGACACAGAACAAATGATCGTGCTCATCACATTGGTCCTGAGTGGGGATCGAACCCATGACCTCCGGCATAGCAGTCAGGGCCACTGACCACTAAACCAACAGGCCATTCAAATAGAAATATTTCTGTCTCTACGGAAAGACAATACGAACCAGAGTCAATTGTTTGAAAGAGTTTCCGCGGCCATGGAACGTAAAAGATAACTGAAGGAACTCGGTGGCTTTGGTCGGTAAAAGTTGGACACTCCTTCTCGCTCCAACCAGAGCAGGAGAAGTTATTTAATGATTTCTAACTCAAAAAAGGTATCTATCTTGTGCAGATGCTTACAGATTTCATACCGGAATATAGGAAATGGGATATGTAAAAAACAGGGCAAGTGCGAGTCGGACTCACGTACTGAGTGTTCCGTACAAACTTACCTATGTGAATAAGTTCAATTCGCGAATGGAGTCTCGACGATTTTTTCGAATCGCAAAAAAGTTTTTTTTGTGACGTAACAACAAATTTTCTTTTTTCAGATTTATTCCTATATCTATGCCAAATTTCAGGATTCTGGGCAACGGGAACTACCCTGGCTATGAATTTTGATTCCTTTGAGAGTGTCGAAATGTACATTTTTTTGCGACATAAACGGCCGTATCTCTTTTTTTTCGTTGACTAAGAATTTTATTTTTTCACAGCTTCTATGGACTGCAGACCTGAGTATATGGCTTTAATTTCAACTTGATACCTCCACGCGTTTTGGACATAAAGGGCCTTGACAGACAGACAGATGGACGGACAAAAAAGTGATCCTATATGGGTACCGTTTTTTCCTTTTGAGGTACAGAACCCTAAAAAAGAAGTAAACATAGATTCACATTAATCGCGTATTTGAGTAGGAACAGCCTCCACATATGAATCAGAGCAAAGTTCTGAAACAGAGCGAGACAATGTCACGATCATTAAATTGCTCTGTTTTTGGGACGACGCGACGCGACAACATAAACTTTTATCTACAGATAGTTGCAACCGATGTCTGGTCTTGTACGATTAGTGTGCCTACAACAGGTATAAGGTATTCCCATCATAGCATAATTATTTTTTTACACAACTATCACACAACACCGTCTAGCCCCAAGCTAAGCAGAGCTTGTGTTATGAGTACTAGACAAATTACACCCAGACACAGAACAAATGATTGTGCTCATCATCCAAACATTTGTCCTGGGTGGGAATCTAACCCACGACCTCCGGCATAGCAGTCAGGGTCACTAACCACTAGACCAACAGGCCAGTCAAATAGCCTTCTAATGTACCCACTGCTGGGGATCTGGCCTCCCCTCAAAAAGAGGGAATCGGCCGTAATCCATCACATCCCATTTTAGTTAATCTAAATTTGGTTAAAAAAGACTGCATGGTCCACGTTTGACTTTAAAGACTGCAGTTTATTAGGTGTACGAAATACTATACTCCCATAAATAAATAGTGTTTAATTTTTTTACCGACTTCAAAAAGGAGGTTCTATGTTCGACTATATGTTTAATTTTTTTTTATGTATGTTCACTGATTTCTGGGTCATTTGTAAGCCGATTTTGAAAATTATTTTTTTGATTGAAAGGTCATACTTCCTAGTTGGTCCCTTAGAAATAACGTTATGATCTGATGATGAACTTCGAAGATATGGAACGGAATTCCTCATAGGATCACAGTGGATCGCTTACCGTCAGGATCGCAGTCAAGCACTGGTTTATATCAATTAAAAAAAAAAAAGAAAGAACTGTCGTAACAAGTAAAATTGCTTTGTTTATACGTATACGCGATGACTTAAAGTTTGACTGAGGGGTACTTTTTAGTTGTGGTACCGCTACTAGAAAGTGAAGAAAAACAAAACCATTTTACAAAATAAAATACAACCGACTTCAATGTAAAAAAAAAACACTAATTAAAAGTACAAAATATTTTCAATTTCTGAAGTCGGTGTTTCTATAATAGTTTTTTCTCTTCGTTATTTAAAATCGACTTCCGAAATTAAACTTATTTTGCACTTTTTATTAGTATTAAAAGGTTTTTTCTTCAAGATCATTATTGTCATTCTGAAATCAACTTAATACGTAGCACTTAAAGTGGTTATTTCACTAATTTCGAGTGTTTATTTTGGTTTTACCTTCACTGTACCAAAATGAGTCCGTTAAGGCCACAGACCATATGGCGGGCGTCTTAAGGCCAGCTACTCACAGTCATTCATGAGTTACTCATGTTTTCCGGATGCTGCATTACAAAAGAGTGATAATTAGTGTCATTTGTGTTTTTTGAGAGTTTTGCTCACAGCATCTTCATACAGTTAAGTAAACGATATAGCATAGCATAGCATAGTCGGCCTTATAATGTTCCCACTGTTGGGACTCAGGCCTCCTCTCTAGGAGAGGGAATGGGCCGTAATCCACCACACGGGCCCAGTGCGGGTTGGTGGATTTCACATGTCTTCGGATTTTTGGTTCGAGGACATGCCGGTTTCCTCACGATGTTTTCCTTCACCGTTTTGAGAGCAGTGGTGATAAAATAAATTACACAAAGTAATGCACCTGGCTGGGTTTGAACCCACGACCTATAACTCGTAAGTCTGGGCCTTTACCACTCGGCTACCACTGCTCTTCGATATAGCATCGAGTAAACTACCTAACCATTCTCTCCACATAGTGCCTCAGAAGGAAGGCGCAGCGTTGGAAGGCCTCCCACAAGGTGGACCGACGACTAGGTGAGAGTCGCGGGAGTGCGGTGGATGCGAGACGCACAGGACCGTTCTTTGTGGCGTCGCTTGGGGGAGGCCTATGTCCGACAGTGGACGTCTTTCGGCTGAAATTATGAAAGGCAGTAAGGACTCTCAAAATAAAATAAGTAATTGTAGATAAGATAAGATAGATATTAGATATTCTTTATTTGTGTAAACATTGTATACATACAATAGCATGCAAGATAGAAATTTATTATTTGAGTCCAGTCATGTTTAGCCGTAAGTCTCGGCGTACAATTATTTATAACATTGAAAATTAAACTAATAAATAATTAATACATCTTCACACAAAAAAATTACTCAGTATTTCAATTACAAAATTTATAACTTAAAGACCATTCAATGCGACGTTATTTTTATCTTATCATGTCAACATTCAAAATTAATTAAAAATAGTAATTTAAAACAAATAAAAGAACACATTGTTCAATTACAAATTGTAATTGTACAAATGTATGGTAAAATGACCCACAAGCCTCCCACAAGGTGGACCGACGACCTGATGAGAGTCGCGGGAGTGCGGTGGATGCGAGACGCACAGGATCGGCCGTTGTGGCGTCGCTTGGGGGAGGCCTATGTCCAACAGTGGACGTCTTTCGGCTGAAATGATGATGGTAAAATGTGAACAACCTGTGGATATTTAAATCAAAAGTGAATAGGTTACTTCTAGGTAAGCGCGATCTATGGTCGACCGTATCGTGGCTTTTCAAGAAATTTATGGTTTAAAAATAGTAGATACCTAGGTGTTAACTTTACTGTAATGTCAGTATCTATCACTGATAGGAACTATGGTTGTTAGTTCGTTGAACCCGGAAGGGTGTTATCATAAACAAGCGTTTATATTATCGTGTTTGTATTACCAAAAACATAGAGCAAATCGAACATTTCAGATTATAGTGTTTTAAAAAAAAAATTGAGGTATACGAAACAGAGTGTAAAGTCTCGCACTCTTCCATTGAAAAGGGAAGAACTCTCAGACGGGTGTTTTGTCTGATCTGGGCAACAGCCCGATAGTTGATTGCGGGCTGTTGTGTAAGTTCTAATTGTGCAGAGAACTTTAAAGGCTGAAACTGCATAAAGCAGACGTATGCCCGTGCCCATTAAGAAGTGCTCCGTAGCGGGAACCCGCGTGGGTATCCGTCGCGGAGAGCCGGGCCCTGCACCCGTTTCGCTACGTAACAATATATTAAGTACTCCATCGACACGACTACATGCACACCGTTAGAGTTCTACTAGCGACACTGTGTAGGTAATAAGTTAGATTCCGCGACGGGGACTGTCCGCGTGAACACACGCGCTTGGTCACGGCGACGGGTGTCCGTCTCAGACGTCCACTTTACGCAGGATTTTGTAGTTTAGTTCTTATGTGGCGCCATAGGTGTCGCTACAAAAGAGTATACATTTTTACTGCATTGTTATATTTGCACTGGTCTCAATACGGTAAAGATTGAGAGGAAACCGGCATGTCCTTGAACTAAAAATTCGAAGACATCCCCAACACGCACTGAGCTCTCGTGGTGGACTACGACATCCTTTCTCAAAGAGAGGAGGCCTGAGTATAACATGATAATATAAGCTATGCACATTTTTATATCGTTAATCATGAATCAATATACAATTCATCACGCTACTTTTTGTTGGTCGCAGACTGTCAATTTAAATCAATTGTTTTTTTCTTCTTTTTGCTTTGTTGTATTATACCGGAGAAATGATATAATACTTACTTTGTGTTGAATCATTTTCACAATCATTTGTAACTAAATATCATAATTATGAAATTTTACTTATTAATTTCGATTTCGAAGTGTGTTTCAAAATTTCTTTTGATACACGTGCGCAATTGTCATTATAGTTTCACCGACTCCAAAACGACCTCGCTCGTAATGACAAACTTTGCCTACTTGCAAAATAAAATTCTACTATTTCACTTCAATTTCCTCCTGGCACTGCCTACCATCAATAGCTTTATTCATTTGATCTTTCACTGCATCCATCAACTCAGAAGATTGAAATTTTATTATTATTTTCGGTTAAGCGTATTTCAAAACGTCTTTTGATATACGTGCGCAATTGTCATTGTGGTTTCCAACTTCAAAACGACCTCGCTTGTAATGACAAACTTTGCCCAGTTTTCTTTTAGTGACATAAACTAGTGCTTGACTGCGATCCCACCTGATGGTAAGCAGTGATGCAAATGTTGATGGTGAAACTAATGAGTTTATTAAGAGCTTATTCACTCTAGCCTTGCAGACACCTAAATTATAAAAAGACAGGAAGGCCATCAACATCTTTCTACCATTGTTGTTTTTCTTTCTTTCTGTCCTATCACCCGTCACGCTATCACTAAATCCCTTTTCTTTCATATTACACCTCACACAATCCATCTAACTTTTTTTTGGCCTCCCTATCCCTCTCTCTCCATCCACATGTATACTAATAACTCTTTTAGTAACATGCGTTCCATCCCTCCTCTTTACATGGCCATACCAAGACAAACGATTCCCTTTCAACATTTCAGTCACTGGCGCCACTTTCAAACTTCCTCTAATATATTCATTTCTCACTTTATCCTTTCTCGTTACACCAGGGTATGGTGTAATCATCGAGCGCCGATTGTATTTGTATTTGATACGTCTGTAAAACTTAAATGCCCTTGAAAAACGCTTAATTTTCGTTTTGTACACACGTTTGTACGAATTTTTTTTTTAGCCGAAAATTTTGAATTTTATATCTTCGTTTTCTTTTGTTTTTTTGTTTTTTTGGTGATTTGCGTAAAAACGCGCAATTATGTAATAATAATACAGGACAGGAAGACCGCAGCAGGCAAAATCTTAATGTATTAAGTATTTCACTTCCATTGTCTCCTAGTACTGCCTGCTATCAGCTTTATTTACTTTTATCTTTCTCTCCATCTATAAGCATAGAAGATATGGTACTAACCAGTAATTGAAGAGGTCATATGTCAGTCTCTCCATGTCAAATATTGATATTCTACTGCGTTTTTTGTTCTTCTAATTGCGAACAAAAACACTTGTTTTTTTCGTCTCTCTTACACGAGAACCCTAGAACTTATATTTACTTATGTGCAGTGTCATTGAACTCATACAGACTTGCTAACATGTAGCGGGTATGTGAGATATAATGAGGTGATCTCAGTCTACAAAAACCTGTGTATGTGTAGTATCTACATACATCGCTTAGTTACCTATTTTTATTAGTACATCCCTGTTTATCAGAGGAAACTATTCTTTACTTAGTGACGAAAAAGTATGTACTTGTCAAGATTGTTAAGCAATTATCAAGCACCTTTTTTCTTTTTGAAGTTTGGAAACCATCAAATATCTTCCCTATCTAGATTGAAGCGAAAGAGCCTGTCACATTTCTTTACTGACTAAAACCCACAATGTTCCTTCATATACTCTTTACTTTCTTGGGCCACAGCAACTCTATCAAACGTCCTCACAGCCTTAGCTGAAATCTCTTTGACGAGTGTATTAGACATTACGCGCCGTTGTCTTTAAAGGCCGGCGACCTACCCATTACCCGTCGTCTAAAAGCCCACGACTACGGTAACCAGGAATGACGCTGTGACTCCCGTTTCTGGGGGCATCTCCGATGGGGCGTGAAGATGGCCATTCCCTCACAATTGCAGTCATATCTTTTGCTTGTATTACTGCTTCTTCTGTGAAAAGGGAGGCTTGAAAGATGGTCCTGAGATAGGAAATATGAAACTTCCTATTTCCTCTCGCTCCGGACCATGGCCTGAACTAAAGCCGGAGCAAGAGGTCGCCGCCGCCGATCGCCCTTATGAGAGCATGGCGGTGCTCCGCCCAAGCAGGGTAGACTTCCGCCGTATGCTCCACCATATTGTCCAGGCAATCCGTGCAGATATCCCCGGGGCCCCGGAACAATGGCAAAGAAGGCACAGGAGTGGGTTTTTAGTCAGTAAAAGTCTGACAGGCCTACCTGCCCCGCAAAAAAAAACAAAACCTCTCTATAACATTAGTGTAGATAAATTCCACTTTTTATATTATTATTATTTTCACATTTTAAGTAAGCTAAAGACTATTAACATTATAATAGCAATAGTAAATAACTATATTGCTAATTACAAGCTTCCACGTATTGTAATGCCTAATTATTATTTGTTGTATATTGTACTGGCTCAAAGTTGGTATATACTTCAAAATGTTTAAAAGATTATTCTTAATAAAATTCCTCTAAACCTCATCCCTTGTTTCCAGGCTGAGCGATACCGTGAGAGACGCAGACTGGCCACCCCAAGCCCAACGCCCTCCCCCCCGCGGAGACAGGCTGCCCCTGCGCCCGCTGCTGGTGGCAATTGGTTCAAGTCATTGGACAGGCTTACCAGAAAAAAGGGAAAGAATACTAAGGTATTTTAATAATATTCCTTAACCATTGTGCTCTTTCTACTTGCCTCCCCCGAAATATCTATCGCTGTATGCCTGATACACCCAGTCGCATTTTATCCGCAAGCACAGATTTCGTTTACACTTCGGTCATTCAAGTCTCCCATCTCTTCTTCTACCACTCGCTCTCTGATTATCTTTGCTCAATCGGTTATGGCAGTTCCTTCTAATGTAATTTTATTTACATGCTTAGCATACATATTTTCATGTACCTTCGAATATAAATTGCGTCTGTAGTCGTACATAATTCAATAGGGTAGTAGCAAGTGGGGTTGATTGATCACATGCTGGCGAATGATGTAGTCGCTTGGCAGGCGGAGTTTGTTGTTATGACTAAAGTTGCTGCTAATCTTAATGATCATCTTTAGTCACCCACAGACGAACATTGAAACAACGCTCTCCTAATAACAGTTGTCTTTTTCCTTCAGGTCGAAAAAGAGAGCATACTAACAACAGAAGATGAAGCACCAAGGAAGACCTATCCAAAGCCTTCGAAACCCTTAACATCTCCAGCAAAGAACCTGCGTTTCTTCGGCGACACCGACCCTGACTCCGATGCGAACGTCAAGCCCTCAACGGAAAAACGATACACTCACACGAAACACGGTACTTTGAGAAAGACTATATCAAATTCAAGCACAGGACTTGATGAGGTGGATCATAATGAATTAACAAACAAAAGTTACTCACTATCAAACTTGCATAGGGAAGACAAAAGCGAATCGCCAAATGGAAAGGTGTACAAGCGTAATCTGCAGAATATAACAGAGATACAGAGTAATTCGGAAAATGAGAGTCAGTTTGATAGGAAAGTAAATGCCAAGCCGCCGATCAGTCCGTATGAGAGGTCGAGGAGTCATAGCAGCTCGAAGACTTTGAAGGGTTCGAAGGGAGATGTGAGGAGGAGACATGACGATAGAGGCAGTTCGTCTGAGTTGAGAGGAAGCAAGCAGGAACTTAGCAGGGATATAAAGTGAGTATCATAATGAGTCCATTTTTTTTATTATGGGTAGGCTCGCGTTTGACTTCTATATCACCTGATGATTAGCGATGATGTGGTCGACGATGGAGCACGCTTGCCTAGAAGTAACTTATTCACTCTTCACTTAAAGATCCCCAGGTTAATTGTAGCTATTAGGAAACACAGATGGCGGAGAATTTCACTCCTTAGCTGTACGCACAATCGATGTACTCCCAGTAAAAGTCTGACATGCCATCTCGTTCCAACCTAGAACGGGAGAAATAATGATGATTTCTTACTTGCAAAACAAAAAATATATGCATTCTATATTATTCAGTTTCTTCTTCCACTAAATTTGGAAAGTTTCCAATTTGATTAATATTGAACGAATTTGAAAATTTCTTTCGATTTTCGATTTAGGATGAAGTTAATTTTTGATATAAACGAATAAACAAATTGAATCAAGTACTCAATAGAAACAGTAGTATATCTGCTACAGTCATGCCAATAAAGGCTGTCTAACCTGTCGGTAATAATTACCAGAATAGTATTGGAGGGGCTGGCCCACACCCTACAATATTTATGTATCTTAAATTGCGCTGCGCATGTTACCTCTCGATTATCATTATTTATACAATACAATTTAATTCATGACATTTAATTTTAAATAAATTAATTCGCAATTTATATTCCAATTCTATTATAATTTGTTTGACATACATAATCTAATTAAGTTTAATTTTGACATTTATTATTTACATAATAATTTAGACTCGGTTACTCATGCATAAGCTGTGGTTGCATATAATTGAAGGACATGCATTATAGGACTCGGAAAGATATATAAATTTTTATTTATTCATTTATTTTACTATTTATGTACACACAAAAAAAAGCAGAAAAAGACAATACAAAATAGACAATGGTACAAAGGTACTGTTTATTTCCAAATAAATTTCTTCCAGCAGACATGTGATATGAGAAATTAAAAGAAATGTAGACAATAGTGTGTAGGGAGCAAGAGAAGAAGAATGTGTGAAATCTTAATGTAAACTATCAAATAATACATGTATGTAGTTAAATATAAAAATGAAACGAATTTATAGACGGTAATAAAACTTTTGACAAATTTATTTCAGACACCGGCGCAGAACCCCTGTCACCAACTCTGGAGAGAGCAGTACTGAAGGCGACTCCAGCCATCAATCACAACGCAGTGTCGTCTACCTACATGCTACCACTGGTAAGTTTCTTTGGATTATTTCTAACTAAATGAGTACCAATTAGTAAAACTGACCGTTTGAATATTATCAGTAGCGACATCTATGGCGCCACATATGAACTAAAACTACGAAATCCTGCATCGCGCAGTCACAGTTCTCCGTGCGTTTCGGACATATACATATACAGGGGCGTCGACTCCGTGGGTGCTCGGGGCCTCGAGCACACATGAGAAATAAACAGTGGGTGTCGAGCACCCCTGAGAATAGACATCAAGAAACAGATCAGTAATCGCATTTTAGAGATAGGCGTTTTTCATTACCCGACGACCCGTTTAGCGCAGAAGTTTAGAGCGCCGGTTGACATGCAAGGGTCGCAGGTCCGATTCCCGCATCAAAACAAATATTTTTTGATGAAACTGTAGCGACATCTATGGCGTCACATAAGAACTAATCCTGAATCGCGCAATCAAAATTCTCCGCGCGATTAGAACATATAGAACAGCCCGAAATCATCTATCGGGCAGCTGCCCACCAGACATAAGACCCGTCTGGTCGGAGGATCCTCCCTTTTCAACGGAGGTTTGTGGGACTACTCTCTGTTTCGCCTACCTCTAAAAAACAAATATTTGTGTTTGGTATGGGTGTTTGTAGTACCATCGTTGATCCTGGTTTCCATAGTACAAGAAAAAATTTAGTTGAGACCAGGACAACGTATGTGATGTTGTCCAAATTTATTATTATATATTAATTATACGGGCAACGTCGGTACGAGTAGGTTACGTATAAATTATACCTAATATTTCTTAATAATAAAAACTAGTTCCATTTTTATATAATGGTTTCATTTAATATTTTTATCAAACATAATTAGTAATTAGATACGCAGTGTGTAAGTAGGACATTTATATATTTGTCGGTCGATCTGTGTGCATTTCTCTTCTCACACTTCGCCACTTTTTCGAGTCATCAAATGAGCATGAGCACCCATGAGGTTTTCTAAAACCCTACGCCCCTGTATACAACTGCCCGAAATCATCTTTCGGGCAGATGTAGGTATATGTTTGAATCGTGCATACTTACCTCTAAATCTTACATCAAGTTCAACAACTAGTTCCAAACATTTTTTTTTTAAGATATCTATCTCAGCATAAGCTTGCGTAATGTATATTTTCAAGATTGTTCACAAGATCTTTCGTATTTCCTTCAAAAAAAAAATCAATCAGTATGCCTTAAAAACTCATAATATCGTTTCTATTTCAGTTGGTGACATCCCGGACCCGGGTCGCGTCACACGTAACCGTTCCCGGGACGACGTCTCCTCAGTCAATTCCTCCAACCTTCAAGTTCGCAGCACTACAAAGAGCTTCTCAATATTCGCGCCCTGGACCCCGAAACACTACAATGACCAACATGACGTACACTACGCTCAACGAGCAAGGAGATCTAAACCCAAAGAGATCGTCAAAAAGGCATCTTCAACAAAAACTCTAACAGAGGACAAACCAGCTACATTACAAAAAAACAAGTCATACAGCCAAACAACACTTACTAGACGTCCACAAAATAATCGACTAACAAGCTCCAGCACAACATTATACAAAAAATCCGATAAAAGAATTAAAGACACTACCAACACTACGCCACGAAAATCAGTTGCTAGAGATGGCAAAAAAAGTCAGTCTAGCGAATTGATAAGCCGGGAAAGCGATCGTGAAAGGGTTTCGAGATCAATCTCAATGCCTAAAGATAATAATAAAAAAGCAGGCTGGTTCAAACTGTCGAGTAAAAATAAAAAACCGGAAGTAAATACTAGAGTACGTTAGTACGCACTTAAGGAATCGACTAACCATTCAAATGGATTGGTTAAGTTCAACAATATTAAAATAGTAACTGTAAATAATACAGTAAATAACGTCATTTTTTAAATCGACCAGTCAATTTGGGGTACTTAAGATTATTTGACAATCAAATGAGTGCCATACTCAAAACTATATCTACATAAATGTGCATCAGACACATCCCTATTCGACATAACGTTCTATTGGTCACTAACCCAGGACAACCATTGGTCAAATAATGAGAATAGGCGAATTGCAATGTATAGACTTGTGCGATTTTCGATTTTAGTTTTCAAAACAAGATTGATATTATTGTAACAATGAATATCATAAGAAGACACATGATGAATAAAAATCAGCCTCAAAATTGAATAGAAAGCTTGCTTTTCATCAGCGGTGCTATGATCGTTAAAATATTAATAAATAACATAGAATCTAGTGGTTACTTCTTAGTGCCATGGACCACTCTATATTCAATAATGTTACCATTTTCTTTTATTTTAGTCATTACGTAAAATGCTTTTATTACTAATAAGATATTGAAAATATCTGTGCATAATATTTTTAATTTAATTTTTTCTTATTATTTAAGTTTCTTTCAATTTCTAATGTTTAATGCTTTTTAAATAAACGTAAATTGTCGAGTGTTGTGATTCGAAATCAAAATTGGCATCTACGAGCAGCCGTTGTAATATTTTAGTTGATATTTTGATGAAAACCCTAATATAGTTATATTGTAACTTGAATGATTTATAAATAAACGTCTAATTATAATGTTTCTTTTATTTTATTACTCCAACATATAAGATATCCGCAGGAGAACCAAGGTCGCCGACATAGCCCGAAGAATCGCCAAACTAAAGTGGCAGTGGGCAGGGCACATTGCTCGTAAAACGGACGGTCGATGGAGCCGAAAGGTTCTAGAGTGGCGACCGCGCACCGGAAAACGCAGCGTTGGAAGGCCTCCCACAAGGTGGACCGACGACCTGGTGAAAGTCGCGGGAGTGCGGTGGATGCGAGACGCACAGGATCGGTCGTGGCGTTGCTTGGAGGAGGCCTATGTCCAGCAGTGGACTTCTTTCGTCTGAAATGATGATGATGATGATGATGATTACTCCAACGCCTATCTATACTCCATCTGTTTAGGTAAATAACTAAATGTAAACAATCTTGACATGTCTTTTATCTAAAAGTTGTCTAAAAATTTTATGTAAATATGTTTACAATTTGTTATTTACCAATGTTTGATAATTAACTGAATTTAAATAATGTTTGTATGACTTTATACGATTTAAAAAAAATAAAAATACATATCAAGATTGTTTACGTTTAGTTAACTACCTAAGCAAATGGGGTATAATAATTTATTTTGTAATCTCCTATGAAGAAAAAATGGGACATGTTCAAGGTTGAATCCTTTTTTTAGGGTTTGCATTCCAGGACCTCGCGTTTTCCTTTCAGAAGCGAATCCACGGCCCCAGTAGACTTCGACCCTGCTGGGCCTCTACGGTTTTGCTAACATGTCTATGAGACGCGCCGTCGACGACACAGGTCTGGTCCAGACGGATACCGGACGGCGAGCTACCCATTGCTCGCCGTCCGCAAGCCCAAGCCTAGCTGGAAATTGGGGTCAGGATCCCGGCAGCTGAAGCGTGACGAAGTAGTCCGTAGCCTTACGCGAGCGGTCGCCTCCTTCGCTATCATTATTGCTTCGCAGAAAGAGGCGACTGCCTGACACTCCTCCTCACACCGGACCATGGCCTGTACAGGATCCAACGCAAGAGCTCGTTGCCACCGATCGTCCCACAAGGACGCAAGGTAAGGTGGTGCTCCGCCTAAGCGAAGCTTAAATTTTAGAAAGTTTTTGCAATTTGCAGTTCAGTATGAGATAGTATGTTAATAAAAAACGTATAGGGGCGAATAATTACGAAACAAATATAAAATAATTAAATAATTATGGCTTATCGGTCATTGTTTGGAGTCTGATTGTCCCCGTGTACCCGTGTACCCGTGGGCCGTGGCAACCACGATACCTACATGAATAATTCTTATTGGAGGTTTTTTTTATTCTTTATAGGTTCGCGCTTGACCGCTATCTCACCTGATGGAAAGCAAGTTTTTGGAGTTTTTGGCGAAATTCCTTCGAGTGAAGTTCAGCGGCTGTTTTAATTACCTACTGTCAAAAATTACACAATTCTAGTTACTACGTTGAAAAAATTAAACCTAGGGATTTTGTTTACTTCTATAATTCCTGTAATGTGTTTACCTTTCGTGTGTTTACCTATTACAAAGTACTCTGAAACCATCGTGCTCTAGACCATCATGCACCATCTATCGTCGAGTAGCCTAACTTCATGAATTTGAGAATGTGTGCTAAATTCATCTGGATGGCTACAGATGGCGCCAGTTTTACTGCTGACCTACAACAATTATGTATACTCCAATATTACGAAATCTTTGGATAATTCGTTTATGAATTTTAATTCGATTACAAATTAATCGTTGATAAAATAAAAACAAAAAAAGATGCTCTTTCTGCCATATTTTTTTTTTTAATGTTGCTACCATAAAAAATACATGATTGATATTTTTTTTTTCTGATTTTTGAATTTAGAAGCATAGATTTTTCTTTTTCTTACGTGTCATTTGTTTATTTTTTTATTGATTATTCAAAGGTGACGATAGGGTTTATAAGATTCTTGGATCAGATTTAATAATCTAAATATTGCTATTGATTTTCTTAAAAAAATGTGACGTGTCGCAACGTTTCAGTATATTTGTCATTATGACATTCTTCTAAAAACTCCGAAATGAAACGTCAACCAAGGATTTCTGTCATTTGATATTTTCTATTCAATTTCCACCGGAAAATTGAAAATACGTGAACTTTACACATTGATTTCACGCAATAATAACCATGGCGCGCCGATACAGAGACGCTGCTGCAAAATTGCAGCAAAACGTCCAAAAACATCTAAAAGAAATGAAGGAACTGTCCTCGTCTGAAGATGAGGATCCTTGCGAGTCCAGCGTCTTGGAAACCATGTTCCAGAGTTACTGGCGAGGCGGCGGAGACACTCAAATGTTGAACAGGACCAAAAACATTCTTGAAGAAGCCATAAGCGGCCGCTCCGTAACTTGTCTCATATGCATATCGTCGATTAAAAAATCTCACGCTATTTGGACTTGTAGTCATTGCTTTGCCTACTTCCATCTCTCTTGCATCCAAAAATGGTCGAATGATAGTATAAGCTTGCGTAGTGAAGAAAGTACGGGCCCGATAGCTGTGATAAAACAACAGAAAATCGAATGGTGCTGCCCTAAGTGTCGAAACTCTTATTCTAAAGAAGAAATACCTCGAAAATATCGTTGCTTCTGCGGTAAAATTGATGACCCACCACAGCATCCTTGGCTCATTCCTCATACCTGTGGTGAAGTCTGTGGAAAGAGGTTGTCTAGTGGTGATAATTGTAAACACAAGTGCTTGCTTCTATGTCATCCTGGTCCCTGCCCGCCATGTCCACAAACTGTTAATGGGATATGTTTCTGTGAGAAGGAACGTAAGAGAGTGAGATGCAGTGCTGCCACATGGTCCTGTGGCCAAGTTTGTAAGAAAACTCTTTTGTGTAAGGCTCATTACTGCAAAGATGTATGTCATTCAGGTGATTGTTCACCATGCAGCTATACAAGTATTCAGCCATGTCAATGTGGCGCTGAGAAAGCTAAAAGACCATGCAATGATCCATTTTGGCAGTGCAAGAAGCTGTGTAACAAATTATTTTCATGTGGTTATCACAAATGTGAAAGAATCTGTCACTCTGGGAACTGTGGGGACTGTCCTAATTCTGGTACATTATCATGTCCATGTGGTGCTAACCAGCGTTTTGTCCAATGTCCAGATGTCATGGAAACCTGCTTAGGCACATGTGGTAAAAAGCATGAAAGTTGTGACCACAAATGTCCAGAAAAATGTCACAATGGTAACTGCCCACCTTGCCAAGTTTTGATTGAAAAGAAATGCCACTGCTCAACACATACAAGGTCCTTACCATGTAGCAAAGACTTTAAATGTGAGACTAAATGTAGAGGAATAAGACTGTGTGGCAAACATGGTTGTGGAAGAAAATGCTGCAATGGAAACTGTCCTCCATGCGAAAAAACATGTGACAAAGGCCTCCAATGTGGTCGGCACAAATGCACAAATATCTGTCATCGGGGACCTTGTTATCCATGCCCTTTAGAATCGAAAGTGGCCTGCAGATGCAAAGAGACTTATGTAAGAGTTCCATGTGGTCGGGAACGGCAGACAAAACCCCCAAAATGCAACTTGCCATGCAAAATAAAATATAAATGTGGGCATAGTGAAGAAAATAAGCATTCCTGTCATTTTGGTGATTGCCCCCCTTGCAAAGCAATCTGTGACAAACAATATCCAAATTGCACTCATCAATGTAAAGCAGTTTGCCACGAATATGTTGCCGTGTTGTTCAAACAGGTTGAGAAACCTGCTACACCATGGGAAGTACAACCACCAAAGACCAAGATAATGACCCTAGAATGTCCACCTTGTAACACACCAGTACCAATGGTTTGTTTTGGAGAGCATGAGACAGACCAGCAACCATGCCACACAGCTTCTAGGACACCTTGTGGAAGAGAATGTGGAAAACCATTGGCTTGCGGTAATCACAAATGCTCTCTACTCTGTCATTTGCATAATCCTGATCCTGCATACCCGAATGTGCCTTCGAGTTGTAAGCCATGTAACAGAGAATGTTCAGTTCAGCGTCCTGCGAAATGTGCTCATAAATGTTCCATAAGGGCCTGTCATCCTGGTCCATGTCGTCCATGTGAGATATTGGAACGACTTGCCTGTCACTGTGGTGTGACAGAAATATACCTGCGTTGTCGAGAATTGTCAACAGCTACGGAAGAAATGTTATCATGCAAGCAACAATGTCCTAAGAACTTAGACTGTGGTCATCGCTGCCGTAATACTTGCCACTCAGGACCTTGCGGTAACCAAGTCTGTACTAAGAAAACTAAAGTGCACTGTCCTTGTGGTAACATAAAGAAGGAGGCTCCGTGCAACTCTGTTAGAACCGGAGAGACAAAGATGATGTGTGATCAAACCTGTGAAGCTAAGAAAAAGGCAGCTAAAATAGAGCAAGAGAAAGAGAAACAAAGATTAAAAGAATTAGAAGAAGAGAAGAATCGTAAAGAGTTAGCAGAGTATGAGTGGAAACTAAGCGGTAAGAAGAAGAAATACAAGGAAAAGAAGATGGCTGTTGGTAAAGATGACCGCGGTTTCTTGAAGAGGTATTGGGTTCCAATATTGTCATTCCTAGTTATGATGCTAGCCTCAATTTATTATATATTTTATGTAGGACTAGAATAGACTTGTCAATTAAAATGGGTTGTGGGTTTTTTTCCAACTATAATTTTTTTTTTTAATACTATTTTGGGACCATAAGGCACATTACAGTTACCGAAAATACTGTATTTATTTTATTTGTGGTCCCAAAATACTTCTAAAAAATAATAATAATTTTATAGGTGGAAGTTGGGACCGTGGTCCCAGTCCAAAGAGACCCACAGTTTTTTAATATTAGTGCACTATTAGAGTGATTAGATTTTATATAAATACGTAAAAATGCTAGGCATTGCTAGATTTTGTCCTTACCAAATTTTAGGATTATAGTTATTACACATTAAGGGTATATTTATGGCGTTGTTATTATTTTATTTAAGACTAAGGTTTGTTTCACTTGTGACAGTTTGTGTTGCACATAATTTTAATATTTAATCATTGAAACTCATGGCATCCGGTTAGACTAGAAATATTTGTTCCATGTGGGAATCGAACTCGCGACACGCAGCGCAGTAGCCAATCGCCTAACAACTGCGCTAATTGTGTTCCTGCCCCCCTAGCCAAGTTACAACCGTTTCGTTTCTCTTTTCGTTGATCGCCTCGAGTCGTCTACGCCTCCTATTCCTTTGTTCTAACCACGTGACTGAGCGTTGAGATGACGTCAGAACAAAGGAATCGGAGGCGTGGCCGACTCGAGGCATTCGCAGAAAATAGAATCGAAACGAAACTGTTGTAACTTGGCTAGAGGGCCTGCTGTTGATTTAGTTATCATCAGGTTGTTTTATTTCTTTGTTTTTTTCATTTCTCATTATTATTTTATTACTAGGTATACCGTACATTTAATAATAATAAAAAATAGAATTGTATATTATTGAATAGACTTAATTACACACAAAAATAGTACATAACATAACTTTTACACAATTAAATCTTTAGTTACAATATCGGTCTAATCACTGACTGCGATATCTACCATACAACCTTTGAATGTACTGTAAAGGTCAATTCACACTGAGACGCGACCCTGCGCGCACAACTTTATTTACTAAACAAAAATATACCCTTTTCATTGTGAGAATTCAGAATAACTTATTTTGCACCAGGCAGCGCTGTGCCGCGAGGCATCTCGATCTGAAATGTGTATCTTTTAGTGTAGTAAATAAAGTTATAATTGTGTTGAGTCGCTCTTTTCTATTTTGTTGTATTTGTATTTCGGGCTGGTGTCCGCAACTCTACGACGAAAGGTAGAACTACACTGCGCACACGTGTGTGTTCCACGTTCGCCGATCTGGTCGCGTCGGTTTCAATTAGGGCGTGCAATATCGGTAGGTTCTCTATTCCGGAACTAGATCCGATACTGGAGAGCTAATTCCGGAGTTTCGGAACTGGTTCCGGAATTGATAACTTTTTCCTTTTTTTGGTAGATATGTTTGCTTTCTTTTTCCTTCTAATTGTTTTAGTGACCCTTCTCTATTTAAGAAAGTAAAAAAAAATGTTTCAAATGAAACAAAATTTATAATAAATCAGTCTTTTCATCATTTTACTTTATTACTCTAATTATACATTCTCGCAATAGTATATGCAACATAGTTTTTATAAGAATTGAACGTTAAAACATAAAAATATACATGTACTTTATAGAGTAGATATATGTCTAAAATTATTATTACGAAAAGACATCATAATGAAGGGCTGGAAGAATTTCAGAGATTTATTGATTGAGATTTTGAGATTATTCGAGATCAATTAAATTACTTTAATTTTTTTTTATATGAACCGTTGTTCTTGATAGTGCGTTCTCAAGAATCTATTATCTTATTAGATCATGAACTTATTCGGCTACAAAAGTAACCAGCACACGAAAATTCTTTCTCACCCTCCACAATCGTGGGTCTTACCCCGAATAAAATATACATGTAAGCTTCTATCAAATACACACCTCGGCCTCCTCCATTACCACACATAGCTTTTTCTAATTTGACAAAGCCTGCGAGGTCAAAATTAGTGGAGGTTTTATTACATTTATCTATTTCTTTGATAAGGAAATAGATAAATGTGCTGGTTTTGTAGAGTTTCTTGATTATTTATTCTGTCACTATCAGAAGGGTAGTGCGGAGGGCTGAGCAGTTGTAGAGAGGTCGATGGGCTCGCTAGGAGTACGGAACAGAGTTTAGCGGTTTATGGAACATTCCACAGAAGTTAGATTGCGTGCGTTCCGAAGAAAATAATCTTCTTTTTAATTCGGTGGTAAACTCATCAAACTGTTTGGGCCCAGTAGGTAAATAAGCACTTACCTACATTTTTTTGTTGACTGTACTTTTAGAATACTTGTAATTTGGGACGAAACACTACGTCAATAGTGATGTAGGACGAACAAAGAATTTTTTGGAATGTGGGACAAAACTTCGGGACGAACGAAGAGCAAACCCAATGATATGGCCAAACGAGGATTGACAAATCCTCAAACGTCAACTTTAAAACCATCTCGTCACTTTTAGTTTCCTATATCATGAATTGATCAATTCCAAGGTCTTGCCCCGACATATACTTTATGTATAGACAATAACATTGTTGGTAGGGCTCGTCTAAAAACAAAATAATGCTCAAATTAATAGTTTATTATTTATTATCAATAGATAATCGTCGACGTCGTAATGCTAGTCTGTGCTAGGACTTTGTGTAATTAGGGTAATTAAAATTTCTTAAAAAGACAATAGACATAGTGTTAAAGAAAGAAAAAAATACGGAATGGTAGAAAAAAAGCATGTTACTGACACACAGACATATTTGATAATTTTGTCTGCTTATTTCATTATGGTGGCTTATTTTATTGTATGGCATTGTTGGTGTTTGTAACTAAAGAAATGTAAAACAAAACGAATCTGTTTTTATTTTTCAATAACTTAAATTGGTTGTTATAGGAATGTTCTTAAAATATTGTGTTTAGGTTGGAATCAGTCAAAAATCTGAAAAAAATGTTAGTGCTAAATTTTATTCATAAATATATCGTAACTTTAGAATTTTGACTTGTAATAAAACAAAGACCGAAATAATACGTGCAAAAATATACCTGTGTAGCGACATCTATGGCGTCACATAAGAACTAATCCTGCATCGCGCAAGCAAAGTTCTCCACGCGATTAGAACATATAGAACAGCCCGAAATCATCTATCGGGCAGTTGCAGCCCATCAGACATAACACCCGTCTGGTCGGAGGATCCTCCCTTTTCAAAGGAAGTTTGCGGGACTTTACTCTCTTTTCCGCCTACCTCTAAACCTGTTTTATTAGAAGTTGGCATGTTCGTTTTAAGTCATTGTGTGACTTAGTCGAAATTTTTGGATTAGGTCTCATTCTAAAGATGCGATGTATGACTGAAATATCACAACGACTTCTCAAGCTGCTACTGCTGCTGCTCACTATAACATGGCCTCTGATTGTCTGGAAAGCCTATGCAATGTACCTAAGTTCAGAAGCACTGGTAATGAACAGCTTGATATTTCGTAGTGTATACTGTCGACCACACTTCGGTGGTACACTTTGAACTTAAGCTGGTCTTTCGTAGTAGAGAGTTTCAACGTTTTGTGAACGAATGTGGAACCGCAATTTGTGTGTCAATTAAGCTTAAAATAGCATTAACAGGCGGCTTATGTAGCCTAGAGCATAGTGAGTCACCAGAAATCAGAAGCGTTTATTTCAAATAGAACATTTACACGCACTTTTGAATTTTCAAAATGTCCATCTGTCAAAAGTTAAGTTAAATTGCACTTTCCAAAGCGTAGATCTCTATGGAGAAGAACGTGCAAGAAACTTCATTGACACTATTTTAAATCATTACAAGTTACGTGAATCTTGGTTACATTTTTCTTTTACTTCGCTACTCATAGGTGAGTAGCGAAGTGATATAAATGTTTAAAAATGTTCGTAGTCAACCGCATTGCTACACGCCGCTGTAGGCGCCTAGTGCACTTTGCGTCCCGTTAGTATATAAGTTTCGCCCATTATAATATTAACAATTGTGACGTCCTATTTATTGGTGTTATTTTTTATTGTTATTGTATGATTTTTTAATAAATGATTAAAACATGTATTTTAGACCTTTTTATTCTACGAGTACCTATTTAAAATTGTGCTAGATCGTGCATTGTAAACGACACCACTTTAGAATTATAGAACTTCATAACGGTGGTGTGGTTACCAATAGTATATTTTGATACTAGTCCATAAAGTTTGTTATTGCGGCCGAGGCGAAATTCGCACGAGCCGTTGGCGAATGTGTTAGAGCGTAGGGCTGCAGTGACAAATTTGCGCGTATATCAAACGACTTTTTCAATTCACTCACGAAGAAATGATTGCACGGGGGTTGACCGGCAACTCGTGGCGAAGCGTGGCCAGCCTGATACGATAAATGTAATAGAATTGTGGCGGGGAGAGCACGTAGTGAAGTCTGTTATTTTTTTTTGGAAAAAGATTTTTATTTCACACTTTTTAATTGCGATACACTTATAAACAGAGTGCCTATTTCTCATGAAAATTCCCGTTAACCGAAACACTGCTAGGTTACATTGTTTTATTATGAAGTTCCAGTGTCCTTCCACCTTCCGGCTCCATCATCAGATCAGTTCGATAGTACCTTATAGCCAAAGTGCATCTCATTACAATTCTAATAAGCCCAAATACGGCTTGGATACATTGATTAATTACGGTGTTCCTGTGCCTACCTTCTGGCTCCATCATCAGATCAGTTCGATAGTACCTTATAGCCAAAGTGACTCATGACAATTCTAATAAGTCAAAACACGGCTAGGTTACATTGATTAATTACGGAGTTCCAGTGCCTAACTTCCGGCATCAGATCACTTTGGTGATACCATTTTTTTAACTATTCAGAACCATTCATGTATTTGTATTGTCATAGTCGCATAAATCTCTTAATTGTGATATCTATGTGAGTATGAAGTTCCGTTGAACATTTCTGGTCTTCTTCATCAGTTCCACTTTATCAAATCTTACTTTTTGTTTGTAAATGCTTAAGTTCTCGATGAATATACCAAAATCACTATATGGTTACCTATAATATTTGAGGAATTCCCTCGATTCCTCATAGATCCCATCATCAGTACTGGATTTTGAAGAAAATTAGACCAATAATAAATAATAATAATAATAAATTGTTTAATTCTTGGACAACAATGGAACCATTTGATTCTGGAAGCATATCATTTTAGGAGAAAAAAATTTTTGCAAATCTGCCCATAAATGGCGGTTCTGAGGTAACAAACCTAAAAAAAGAGAATTATGATGATAAAAAAAATACAACCGAATTGATAACCTCCTCCTTTTTTTAAAGTCTATTAAAAATACACGGGTTTGGGCTAAGCGTTGATGAGTCGGTGAGTCAGGAATTTGCCTTTTATATAGTTTACAGAATTTTTCCAATTCTTTATGGGTACACCAGCACACGATGTTTGACCGCAAAGAGAACGTTGTTGCGTCGCAGCAATTACGCCGTATCGGAACGGGAAAAAGGGCGTTACAGAAAGTCATCGTCAACATCGTTTAACGTAGTTGGAAAATCTATATCATCGTAGTTCTGTCGGTTGTCTGGAATCATTGAGTCATCATCAAAAAGTGTTTTTTTTTACCTGTCTCTTGCTTTTTATTGGCGTAAGTTTTGGTACTCATTCTTGACTTTTAGTTCTGTCATGTAAGAACTAGAAGTTGAGTGCCAGTATGACGTTCGGATTTTCTGCTTTCATTTACTTTACGCCTGACCTTACGGTTTCTGTGGTGCTTATAAAAAGACTTCAATGGGAAAAGGCATCCTTAGATGTATCATATCTAGTTGTTTCTATTAGGCATCTAGTAAAAGACTCGTTCACATTTGTTAGATCTCATAATATCCTTCAGCCATTTATTGAATTATCAAACATGTTTTCAAGAACCAGGGATTACTTCGACATCTGCAGTACTTGCAATAGTATGTTCTTCAATAGATTTTTCTGCATGATGTGTAAGAATATTGTTGTTAGTTTTATAATTGCTAGATGTGGGTGGAATCTAATCAACCTCAATTGTTTCCGAATCTCACTACGATACTCAATCAATCAATTAATCAATGATTAGTAATTATCAATTATTTGTTGATTAATGAATCATGGTGTGCCAAATAAACATATTTTCTTTCTTCTATTTAATCATCACTTAATGGAATATTTGTGGTCTCTGGTGACTCAAACATGTATTAAGGCAATTACACACTAAGGTATACCTGAAAGGTTTACCTGCACAGTTATACCTGTCAGGTAAGCTATGTAGAAACTAGGGCTTTCAAATACCGGAATTTTTCAATACCAGTATTGAAATTGGTATTGTAGTATTATCACGTGGTTTTGTCCACAAGTTCAATTACGATAATAATTATTCATTAAATTTCAAAAATTATTGATTTATTTTTATATACTTTATTGTATACTTTTACAAATGATAAATTTGAGTTTTATATTTAAAAACATACAATTGGTGGCCTTTACTCATTCTGAGATCTCTTCCAGACAACCTGGTATTTTTTTTAAATTGATATATACCAGTGCTTGACTGCCTTCCCACCTGATAGTAAGCAATGCAATCATTGATGGTGAGGCGCACTAGTATGGAAAGAGATTGTCTGGACATAAAATGGGGTTGCACTTTGTGCATTACAAAATAAGCTAAACAATTGGTGAGAAAAAAAAAGAAACAAAGTATATACTTAACACATAGCTAACAATAACTAAAAACTATGTTTCTATTTTACTAGTCGGTCTTTATTATGGTTAGGTACTTTCTGAAAAAGTACCTTATACAAAACTTTCATATAAGTATAATTTACCTATTCTACGATATCGTTCGCGTGGAGATTAAGAACATTATTATCCTTTGTTGGGAACAATGGTGTAAAAAAAAATGTTTGTTTAGTTCGCAGATTTTACAAAGTCATAGAAATATGTTTCTCGTAAAGAAATATCCATATCGTCCCTTAGCTTCCAACACTGCTCAAGTCGAAAATTGGCGGTTTTCACGTTTGATTGCCTTTAGATGGAACTGCTCATTGCGCGTCTAACCATTGATCACATGATATAGATTTCAGCCAATCAGAAGCCATAATTCGAAAAGTAGTGATAGCGTGCAAGTTGACTGGCCTCTCAACACCGCACAGTTTTTTTCGTTTACTGTAAAGTTGGTAAAAATGACTTATGCGGTGTTTCAGCTAAAGGACGATATTAGATTTTAATTTCTTCAATCTTCATTTTGGCCGGGCAGTCAGAAAGATGACCTACGCGGTTAAATCCTGAGGAACGGCTAGTTATATGTATAGAACATAATGAAGTACAGTCTAAATTATTATTTCTTATAACCTAATGGTCCAGTAGGATAGGTCTAACTTCGAGAAAAAGGTCAATAGTCGAATCCGACTCGGTTGGGAAGCGTTCGAAAAGCTGCTGTATCTTCTCGTCTAGCATACCTTAGTCTCTCAAGACAGCCACAAGAGTCTACCAGTGCGTGTTGCCAGTGATGACATATAGCTCCGAAACGTGGTCGCTCACAATGGGCCTCATCAGAAGGCTTAAAGTCACCCAAAGGGCAATAGAAAGGTGCTTTGGCTCAGAGTTTCCCAACGTGATTGCATCAGAAATGAAGATATCCGCAAGAGAACCAAAGTTACCGACATAGTTCGTAGAGTCGCCAAGCTTAAGTTGAAGTGGGCACATTCCTCGCAGTATAGGTGGTCGATGGGGACGAAAGGTTCTAGAATGGCGACTACGTAACGGAAAACGCAACGTTGGACTCCGTACCCCGATGACCTGGAGAGGGTCGCGGGCATCAGATGGTTGTGAGACGCGCAGGACCGGTCGTTATGGCGACGCTTGGAGGAGTCAACAGTGAACGTCTCGGCTGAAATGATGATGATGATAACCTAACGTTTAGGTCAAAATCTGTTCCTATTTGGAGATGTCCCCTCCACCCCCTGCCCAGGAATTAAGTCCCGTCCCGTGGCAAAATAAAAAGTAGCCTACGTTACTCACTGTAACATTAGCTATATCAAAGTGAAAGTCCTTTACAAATTTGTTCAACAGTTTTAAAAACGTATTTCTGCGGTTTGAAATCATGTTCCCGCGAGAGAATGAAATGTAATTTAAGTTATTCTTTACATCAGCTATCCGACACTTAAAGTCCCGTCAAAATCATTCCTGTCATTAAAAATCGCATTTTCGTTATAGGTAGGTAGTAAAAAAAATATATATTGATAATAATTTTTATTTTGCAAATAGGATTTAAAAAATATTTATTATTTTGAGTTTTCGTTAATTTAAACTTAGACGAGGCCGGTGTTCCCTAGCTAACAACCCTGAGAAATAAACACTGAAAAAAACTCAGAGGTCTAAGTCCATTGTACACAAAAGTACAATAAAAATAATAATAAAAAAGTGGGTCAAAATAGAAAGTCATCTATGAATCCGCAGAGTCAGTGTTTTCACATTCACACTTGTTTATATAAAAAAATATCAAACCTATCACTAATGAAGTAAAAGTGGTTAAATCAAAGTCTAAATCTTATAAAAAATGTTGGAAAAGCAATGTAATGAAAAAAAAAAATGTTTATAATTAAAGATAGAACAGTTAACAGGTACGTTTACACGACAATGTAGTTCATGAGTTACCAGGGAGGCCACATGTGCAGACGCAATCGTTACCTAATAATCAAACTATATTGTGAGCAGTAGTAAATTTAGAGTTAAGTTATTTACAGAAAACTAATTAACTACTACCTAGTTACTACTAACTAGTTACTAGAAAAGTTGAAGGAGAATCGTTTGTCTTGGTATGGTCATGTAAAGAGGAGAGATGAAACACATGTTACTAAAAGAGTTATGAGTATAGATGTGGATGGGTGGAGAGGGAGAGGGAGGCCAAAGAAAAGATGGATGGATTGTGTGAACAGTGATATGAAAGAAAAGGAAGTTAGTGATAGTATGACGGTTGACAGGATAGAATGGAAGAAAAAAACTTGTTGCGCCGACCCCAAATAAGATGAGACAAGGGCAGGAAGATGATGATGAAGTTATTTACAGAAAAGCAAATTGCAACAGTACTATAGCGTAGCTAGTGAGAAGCCCCATCAAACGTATTGGTAGAGCAGCGTCTACGTAGAACAGGCCGCATGCGGTCATCTTGCTAAACGATCGGTTCGCCTGTAGCACTTTCTTGCAAAGACGTGCTTGATCATCTGTTGGAAAATAAAATAAAATTAAGCTTCTTCTGTAAAATAAGATGAGCGATATGCCATCATATAGCACCTAGCAATAAATTGGCACATCTACAAATTTTTCATATTTTGCAGATGCAAGGGTCAAAGATTGTACAAATATTTAAAACGAAGTTTTGAGTTCATTTTACATTTTATATCAGAAATTGTGATGTTGGCTACTATTATAGATCATAATAGATATTCAAGGATATAAATGATCCAATTTTAAACACTTAGGCCGTTAAAACTTAATTTCGCATTTACTGTAGATGTGCCAATATTTTACTAGGTGAGTGATATTTATATTATCGTCGTATGAAATCTAGAAAACACAATTATATCTTTCGATTAAAAGGATGCTGTCACTAAATCATATGTCGTAGCTTTAACTTAGGGGTGTTTGAGTCAAGAGTGAATAGGTTACTTCTAGACAATCGTGCTCCATCGTCGGCCACATCATCGCTTCCCATCAGGGGCCCAAGTCTACTATTTTTATAAATTTGTCATTCCAACACGATCCCATTGTCATTTTGCTAAAAGTTCGTAATCTGCTAATTCATGATGATCGATCATTGATCGGTCAATGGTCTCGTACTAAATTTATGGCAGAATGACAATATGTAGCTTATTAAAAGCAATGACTGCACAATGACGTTCTAATGGTAGGTCACTGATCAAAGGAGCTGTCAAAGTTTTAGACTACCGCATACGTCAGATATTCATTTGTCAATATGTACGAGATTACCATTCTGTGCCACTTCTTTCAATGGAGTGTCAGTGGTTGACCATTGGAAAGTCATAATGACGCCATTATATTATTAGATTACCAAATTTGTCAAAATCAACAATTATGGAATCAATGATAGACCATTCTGATACTATTGTAATAGCAGACTTGAGGCCCTAGTGATATAGTGATTAACGTGAGTCTATATATAATAATAACAATAAAAAAACGTTTTGTTCACTTGAATAGAATGTAATCGAAGTCAATCTTTAATTAATTTAAGTCGGAGTTTTTTTAATATTTTTATCTGAGATTAATAGCATCGTCATCTTCCTGAACTAGTTTCAAATTACCTACTTGGAATCGGCGCAACATTTTTTCAGGGTGCCGTACCTCAAAAGGAAAAAACGGAACCCTTATAGGATCACTTTGTTGTCCATCCGACTGTCTGTCTGTCTGTCAAGACCCTTTATCTCAAGAACGCGTGGAGGTACTGTACACTGTCAAAGGAATAAAAATTCATAGGTCCCGTTGACCCAGAATCCTGAGATTCGGCATGAAGCAAGCTCTCATAGCATAAGTATAGGAAAAAATCTGAAAACTGTAAATTTGTAGCTACGTCACCATTTTTTTTGCGCTTCGAAAAAAAATTTCGTAACTCAAATTTTCCCGAATTTGAATTGTTGTCATGGGTAAGTTTATACGGAACCCACAGTGCGCGAGTCGAACTCGCCCTTGCTCAGTTTTTTTTTTATGTTTAAGATTTACTTGTGGCTATTACATGTATCTAACATTATTCTGCAAAGATTAAATAAGGATGATGATTCTTATTAGGCATATTCTACCCTATCAGCAGTCACACTATCATTGACTACCTTTTCTTTCATATTATTCCTCACACAGTCTTATCCACCTTTTCTTTGTCCTTTCCTAAATAAGATTAACATAGTATTAAATATCGGTAATGTTTTTTTTTATCTCCTTATTTAATTATTTATTAAACTTCGTGCAACATAAAGTACAAAGGTGGACTTAATGCCTTAGGCATTCTCTACCAGTCAACCTAGAGTGGTGAAGAGACAATATAGTAGGTGCATAAAAAGAAAATTTTACACGAAAAATAGGAGTAAAAAAAAAGTATACATATATCTTTATTACTAGCTTCTGCCAGCTGAGCATATTTCCGGAAAAAATTGTATATGTGGTATTCCATGACATCGTCTACATGACATCGTGTTAGAAACATACACGTTACACATACATTATAATATTTGTGTGATTTATGAAGTGACAAGCATGACGAAATGTTGAATACGTACTTGGATAGTTTCTATTCTTTAATAGCTGTATACACGCCGTTTCAGCTTTCTCAACAGATATATAGAACATCTCGCATTGATAGCTGTGGATAAATACGAGTAATATATCCTTAATTATCCACAGAATGGTCACAAATGACATGAACGGAGACAGCATATTTTCGATGGCCTAAAAAGTATAAAATATAAAAATTAAATTCATCCTAAAATCAATATTTTCAAAATCAATCAATATTAATTGTAAATCTATTTATGCGATATTCTCTGTATCGAAAGGCCAACAAACATATAAAAAAAATTACAAAAAAAAAAATTGCAACCTGCTTCAATGTAAAAAAAACACTGAAGTCGGTGTTTCTATAATAGTTTTGTCTCTTCCTTATTTAACACTTGACTTCCGAAATTTAAAGTTATTTTGCACTTTTCAGTGTTTTTTTACTTTGAAGTCGGTTGTACTTTTTGTACTTTATTTTTATTTTACACTTTTTGGTTATAGTACCACCACTAAAAAGCACCCCTCATCTAAATTCTAATAAACCCAAACACGGTTAGAATACATTAATTAATTACGGAGTACCGGTGCCTAACTTCTGGCTTTATCATCAGATCAGTTCAATATATTCCCCCTCTTCTTTCAGTTAGTCATAGACTACACGTATAAAAAAAAGCAATTTTACTTGTTACGACGGTTCTACTGTGATCCTATGAGGAGTTCTGTTCCTTAACTTCGAAGTTCATGATCAGATCATAACAATATTTCTATGGGACCAATCCGGAAGCATAACGAACGAGAACGGGTAAAATAGTAATAAAACTTTTGGATAAACATACAAATATACAATAAAATAGTACCTTGGGTTGTATTGTGTGTATATTTTCAGTCATCTTTAGCATTACTTCCAAGAAAAATAAATTACGGGTAAATACATCGACCGTGGTGTATAGTATCTGTAAAACAGTAGGTTTTTTAAAATATTTAGCTACAAGGTAGTTTGCAAATTTAACTAAATACAATAAAATACTAACCATCACTTGAAAAACGATCTTGTAAATTTTGTACGCTTCCAAAATATTTTGATACACCTTAAATAATTTGATAGAACATGCATAATTTTCTCGTTCATTATTCAGCTTCAGTATTGTTTTGGTCCATTCATTGAGATATTTGGTTAACAATACCATAACACGAATAGCGAAAACATAATCCATGTTATATTTAGTCAACAAATAGTTACGAATTAGTACGTTAAATTCAGAGAAACTAAATTGAAAAATTTTTTGGAAAGATATCCATATCAACATGTTACCACTAAAGGCAATCACAACGGAGATCCTATTCCATATGATGTAAGCTCGGAAAATCTTACTGATATCAATACTTTTATGTATAATCTGAATCATGGCAATTAGCAAGATGTTGTCCTCACTATGAACAAGCATGAAAATAAAAGAAATTATCATACCAATAAAAATGTATAGGTTGGAAGAAAAAAATGTCAGTATAACTATTTTGTTACTTTGAACAATTGTCTGGTCTATAGTAGATTCACTGAAATACATGTAAAAATTGATCACTGCAATGTAGCATACACTCAAAAACGATAACATAATACGAATCTTCCCATTAGGAGAAATAAAATTATCTTTTATAGTAAATTTCGAAGAGAACAATAGAAATAGTGGAAGATGTAAAGGATAAAAGATTTTTTGAACTGCTGATTCAAGACGATTATTCAGTAGTTCTTCAGATGGATACGATGTTAAATTTGGTTTCGTTGTTTTCTTTGTACACAAGTTTATATGCTTAGACGGCATGATTGACAACGTTACCAGCCCGTTTTATCACGCTTAATGGTAGTGTCTTAACACTATAGCAATAACAAATTAACAAATTTATGACCTACTAAGTAATAGTGCGCTAATTGTTATTTGTTACCGTTAAGGGCGCTTTCGATTTATGCGTTTTTTGACCGCCTGCTGCGGTGCGTTAGTCGTATTGCACACGGACGATTTTATTTTTTTATACAAAGCGTGCGGTGCGGCAACCGTGCGGCGAACGGTCGACAACAGGACGACAACGTTACAAGCACCACGTTATAAATTCGGTGTTGAAAAGCGCATCACTGGCATACAAACGTACGTCAGCCAGATACGTTTTCAATTTCGGCGCTTGTGGTTGGACTGCTGAAATACTGCAACCGGCCGGCTACGGCACGGTAAAAGTTCGGCAGCCGGCCCAGTACGCATAAATTGAAAGCGCCCTTAAAGTTTAATTAGAAAATGATATTCCAATTATTGTTGAAGCATATGACAGTACGTATTAGGTATAAAATATAATAAATGTAAACAGACTCAAATGAAAATATGTTAATTTAGTCACTGGGCACGAAACTGCTTGATATCCTTTTATTGAGTTGTGAAATTATTAAATGTCTTCTCTCACTTTAGGGTACAGTGGGAGAACATGTCAGACATTTACTGATTATAACCCACTTATGTTACTTAATTTGTCCCTTGCGGTCTAGGACCACGTTTGCTCTTTTAATTGTTCTCGCAGCCTTAACAGGCATCGGGCCTACTGGGCCCCTTCAGTTTCGCTGACATCTCTTTAAAGCGCGGAAGACCACGCGTTATGCGTCGTCGACTCGGGCTTGATCCTAACCAGACTGAACAGTGAAGTATCAATTGCTTGACATTAAGCAAGCCCTATTATGTTTATATTAATTTACAATTGATTCCCTTGTTTCAGTATCCAAACATGCTCTTTAATAGGGTCGAGATCTGGCGAGCTGGTTAATCAATTCGAACCTCTCTCAATTAATCTAAAACTATCGCTGCTGTATGGGGCCAAGCATTATCATGCATTAAAAGAAAATTATATCCATTGTGTGGGGCGAAATGCATTACAATCTGTTCTAAAATGTCCGCTACGTAACGTACTTTAGATAGGGATCTATTTTCTACATTCTGTAGTTCCGTGCATTTTCCTGTACAAATCCGTCCCTATACCATTACTGATCCTCTAGCATAAGGCTCTCTTCCAATTATGTTACATTGGGCGTATCTTCCTCCGGTTTGTCTCCGCATTAATCCTTTTATTATCTGGATTACGAAAAAACCGTGATTCGATAACTGGACTTCGATGATCCCCATTGAAACTGTCGGTCTGTCGTTTTCGGTGTTCTCCATGATGCGCGGTAAGTAAGGGTCCTAGGATATAAGGGTGTGCATTATGCCAGTTACAGTTACGTGTTGTATACATATTACATAGGTCATTTTTAACGGAAACATCGACGCACGAGTCCGATCCGCATTTGAACGACCTTTTTTAGAATTCAGAATACGTTTCAACGTCACGCAAAATTCAGGCAAAAATGAAAGGACAAGCTTAGGAGCCTACAGGTGGTACTGGTCAACACTGACGCAAAATAAAGATGGTTATTTTCCTGTAGTGAGAACAACTAAAATATATACATTACGAAGCAGCTCGAACAGTCTCCTGAGGGTGTTGTCCGAGCTGTGGGACCTGTCTCTGATACAGAGGGTGGATCTTTAGCTTCACGATAACGGCTTCCTCTATATATATTCCTGGACTAGCTGTTGCCCGCGACTTCGTCCGCGTTAAGTTCGTAAAACTGTACAATCACTCTGTGCTTGCAATTCATTCCGAAAGCATCGCAATAATTTATTGTACTTTAACATAAAACGGTTAAAGGTAAAAATATCCAAATTAAGAACCTCCTCCTTTTTTAGAAGTCGGTTAAACACGCAAATTACCTTCAGGAAACATGTTATGTACTCGTCCAGATCCAGATGTATGACCGTCAATGAATAGAAAGAGCATGTATGGGTCGCAGCAGTTGTCATTTCTGCCTACCCCAAGGGAAAAGGCATATGTTTGCATGGGCATATGTATGTTTCTGGTTTATGTTCTGGTAAAACAACATTGTATGATTTTAACCCCTCGCCACAGTGAGCACGCCACAATCAAATCGCAGCGGTAATGCCTGTCTTTGAGAAGTGTCTACAGAGGCGTCACGGCATCCTCTCTTTGTGCAGGACTCACCGGTTGTGGGTATTTCGGAAGGTATCTGTGTCGAATTCAGCGGGAAGAAACACTCGGGTCTCACCATTGTGCGAAACGCCCGGAGAATACGATGGAGCATACGGTGGAAGTCAGTCCCGCTTGGTCGGACGCCGGCGCCGCCTTGTCCTTATGGGGGCGATTGGTGGAGAAAATGACAACCAGTAGCCTCCTTCAGTGAAGCACTACGATCAAAGAAGGTGGCTGAAACTATGAGGGATAGGACATCCTGACTCCTCAGCGGTCGCTGCAAGGGAAGCTCCGAGTGTTGAAAGCCGCAAGGCAATTCCCAGCTATCGCAAACACGGGATTGCGGTGGTGCTGTCCGGCCGTCTGGTCAAAGCAGTCCTGAATCGACGGCGCGTAGTATTCTACGCGCGACTCAAAAAGATTTCAGCAAATGGATAGGGCCCTCTAGGGCCGATGGCTGCTAGAGCTGCTAGATTGATCGAAAGAGTTATCTCCCTTAACAATTTTCACCTCAATAACTTTTCACTGAAGAGTTTAAGCAGTTAGACAGCTTTGGTAGAGGTAAACGAAGGAGCATAATCGGGACACCGTCCTTCAGCTGGATAACGTGCACTGATAGTGAAAAGCCTTAAGTGAATCCAAAAACTACCATCATCATCTGGCTACATTTGTGCATAAAGGATTAAATAAATAAATCATCAACTATCTTCTTCCACAACAGTACTTATGAAGAATTTGTGAGAACATGCTTGCATTGATTATTGCAGTTTGATCATTTTGTGCGTTAGAATTACTTGTTCATTTACCTAGGATATTTTGTTGTGTATTTAATTGACATCCCCGTATATAAGACAAATGTTTTTTCCATAGTAGGAACTACCTTATGAAGAGTCTCCAACTTATGAATGAAACTACGGCGAAACCTTGTGCGCGTGTATCTCCGTTCAATCGAACTCGCATATTGATGGCCAAACCGAGAAATTACTGACGCCGATTGCCTCTATGAGGACACGGCGGTTCACTCAAGATGGATAGACCTCCACCGCATGCTACACCGAGTCCTCCAGGTGATTCACAAAATGGTAATATCAGGGTACTTTCAACCGAACCCAGAACAGAAACCGTTCGAAACACCCACAACAGTCCTGAGCTTATCCATAAAACAATGAAATTATGGTTAACAAATGTAGCAGCCGATAAGTGTTATCCCTGAGACTGGCCTCCCTTACAGGGTTGTTCCAGTGTTGGTCACCACTCATTGCAAAGAGGTAACGTCCAGATATCGACGTAAGGCTGTAAGGAATCTGAGATACATCATACGTTGTCGAACTGTGGTCAGAAAAACACATTCGATCCCGTTTTATATGAAGCGGTGACTGCAAATAATAAAACACACCATTATTAATCCGCAAGGTGCCATCATGCCGGAGGACACAGTGGAGATGTGCCCTGCAAGGGCGGAGCACCGCCGTGTCCTTGTGAAGGCAATCGGCGTCAGTGACCTCTCGCGCCGGGCTCTGATCCAGAGCGAGGAGTAGTGGCAGGCGGTCGCCTCCTTCTGCAAAGCCGTAATGCTAGCGAAGGCGGAGGCCGCACGCGTTAGGGAACAAACGGCCTCACGCCGAGCCAAGATTCCGACCCCGACTACCAATCACGGTAGACGCGGCCTTCCGGACGTCGAGCAATGGGTAGCTAGCCGTCCTGTAGTTGACAGGATCGAGCCCAATCCTCAACAGCGCGTAGTGATATACACAGGTGTAGTTTTAGTCAGTAAAAGATTGACACGTCCTCCCGCTCTGGTTGGAGCGGAGAAGTCATTGGATGATTTCCACCCTTAAAAAAGAAAAAAAGGTGCCATCATCATCATTATTATTTCAGCCGAAAGACGTCCACTGCTGGACATAGACCTCCCCAAGTGTCGCTATAATGACCGGTCCTGTGAGTCTCTCATCCATCGGATTCCCGCGACCCTCACCAGGTCATCGGTCCACCTGGGGACCATCCGACGCAAGCTACCCTGTAACCCCTTCCGAAAATGTGGCCGTGTTATTTTAAAGTAAATAATTAAATACATATAGGTATTTTCTTTTATCGTCTTTGGTTGGTATCCCTTGAATAATCCCTTAGCTTGTTACTATAATGCGAAAAATATAATAAAAATAAGCAGTAGGATTGTTAAAAATGCCTCCGTCTAACACCAGTTTAACCATAACTGTGTGGGCGATGGCCATTCTTCTGTCACTCAGAAAATTACGTAAAATACGCAATGCCATCTATCAAATTTAATATGAAGTTCAACCGTCATTGATGAAGTTCAACCGTCATTGTCATCATTATTTCTACTTTGAGTCTTTAGATGGCGTTGCGAGTTGCGTGTGGTGTCATATTTTACTTCTCGAAAACTTTGATTTCATACCGTTTGTCTTTCATATGCTTTGTTTCATTGCGATGAAACAAAGCCTTAGTAAGATAATTATCAAGATTCACAAAATTTAAATGTATAAAAGTTATCTACATCGATTTCTAAAATTAATAATACGCACTTCACTGAAAATTTCTACAGATATATTATACACGTAGATTTATAAAAAAAAATTGTAAGCATGCAAAAATATATAAAAAAATCTTATTCACGATGACAAAATAGAACAAAAGTTCCTCCTAAGAGAGCCGTACGGGATTTGAACCACCTTCACATTACATTAAAGTCTAGATGCGAAACCACTGCGCTGCGGTCTTCGATGAATAAACTATAAAATAGACGTTCTTATATAAACGTCATAATTGACTGGTTGGCTCCCTAACGATGATAGCGTGATGATTTTCGTTTTAGAAGTTAAATTTGCAGCTAAATGGAATAACGTAAAATTATAGTACGTGATTTAATTCGTCGCTTTGATTTTATTATGTGTTTTGATTAGTTTGTACAAAATATTTAGAAGATATCGAATAGAAATTTCAATTTTATTTTGAAAAAATGGTAAAAGTTATTTTAATACAAAAAAAATAAGACAAAATAATGACAAAATTTTTAACTGTAGCTGGGAATTGAACTCGCGGCAAATGTCGTTCAATACCTACATTTTGGATTATTGCTCACCCCCCATAGCAAATAGCGTGATAGTTTATAGCCTATCAGTTGCCCTGACCTATAAGGATTGTGTATGCGAAATTTGAACATTATCGGTTCAGTAGTTTTTGCGCCAATTAATACCATCGCAAAAGAATTTTACTGTTTTATTATATGTATATAGATAATTTGTGTGATATAATTGACTCTGTGTGATTTGATTGTGTGTGTGAAAATTATTGTAACTATTGTGTCTTTAATTTTGTGATTTATTGCTTGTCTATCATCATCATCTTCCTGCCCTTGTCCCATCTTATTTGGGGTCGGCGCAACACGTTGATTTATTGCGTGTCTAATGTGTTATTTTATTTTTATCTTAATTTAATTTAATTTTTAGTTGTATTTCATTTTATGTGTATGATGACATGTCATGTTATTTCAGTTGATTCTTTTTATGTCTTATTTGATTTTAATTTTGTATGTAATGCATGGACTATGTCTGAAATAAATGAATAATAATATTAATCGTATACTGTAGACTACCGTATAAATACTCGATTAATTTCATAATTTTCAATTGAATTGCGAATTTAATGTCAGCAACGGTTATTTGAACAGCTTAAATCCGCAAAAAGTCGCGAATTATTGACTAGTGTTATTATTATGTTTTTGTAATTCTCTGTTTTCTCATCATCATCTTCCTGCCCTTGTCCCGTGTTATTTGGGAAGGTGCAATACGTTTTTTTTCCATTGTGCCCTGCATCATGCTATCACTAACTACTCTAAAATAACGAAATGTTGCCATAAATTATAAATAAAGTAACATGGTCGACATTCAATCCATACGGACAAAACGTTTTTGAAACACATTCGTTGTGCGTACAGCTAAGGAGTAGATTTCCCTGCCAGAGTCTTATGTTTCCTGATAACTACAATCTCCGGGTTGTAGTTATCAGGAAACAAACGTCTTTGAGTCTTAATAGTGAATAGGTTACTTCTACGCATGCATGTTGGTCTGATGACTTGGTGTGGGTCGCGAGAATCCGATGAATGCGAGACGCACAGGATCAATCGTTGTAGTGACACTTGGGGGTGACCTATGTCCATCAGTGGACGTCTTACAGCTGAAATGATAATGATGGTGATGAGGCGTGCATGCTCCATCGTCGACCACATCTTTGCTTGCCATCAGGTTTGTGTAACAACGAAATAAGACAGCATTTCCTTAGTGCGAAGAAGAAAAAATGCCACTAATTACCAAAATCGAAGATTGCAGGCAGTCAATGAAAATGTATACAAATTTTAGTGCGCATATCTTTTTATGACTTTATGTTAATGTTCTAATGCCGTCATATTTCTAATGCTGTCATACTTTGATAATTGAAATAACAATTGATAAAATTACGAATGACAGGATTAAATAAACATAGACCACAATTATAAGGACGCACTTTTACTTAGTGCCTAATGTGCTTTTTAATTATTTAAATTTTTAATACGATGTTAGTATCATCCAATAATAATCATTTCCTAACGGGCTGGACACGTTGTCAATAATGTTGTTTAAACTCATGAATATATTTTCTAAAAGAAAAACGAAGCCAAGCTTAGCTTTGTATCCATCTGAAGTATTACTAAAAAATGGTCTTGAAAAAGATGTTCAACAAATGATTTATCCTTTACACTATCCACTTTTTCTCTTGTTCTCTCCCAAATATACTATAAAGTATAATTTGATTGTTCCTAACGGGAAAATTTGCATTATGATGTCGTTTTTGAGTATGTGTTTCGCTGCTGTGGTCAGTTTTTATTATATGTATTTCGATGAATCCAGTGTAGATTATGCATACACTCATAGTGATACTTTGACTGTGCTTTCGATTTTTTTCTCCTACTTATACTTAATTATCGGTATGATAATTTCTTTCGTTCTCATCATTGTTCACAGTCAAAATAACATATTGCTGGTTATCAAAATTCAGATGATACACAAATGTATTGATATTAATAAGAGTGTCAGAACTTACATTATTTGGAACTGGATCTTCGTTTTTATTGCCTTTGGTGTTAACATCTTGATATGGTTGGCATACTTCACAATGTTTAAATATAGTCTGTTCGATTTTCCAATACTTTTTCGTAACATAATGATTACTAAATTCGATATGGACTGTGTATATGCAATCCGTGTTATGGTGTTGTTAACAAAATACCTCAATGAATGGATCGAAAGAATTCTAAAGCTGAATGATGAACTAGAAAATGATTTATTTTGTATCAAATTGTTTATGATTTATCAAAATATTTTCGACTCGTACAAATTATACACGACTGTTTTTCAAGTATTGGTTGGTTTTTTATTTTATTGAATTAAGGAGCGTTTACTAAAATACCTTGCGGCTGACTATTATAATAACCTACTCTTTTGCAGATATTATACACTACAGTCAATGTATTTACTCGCAACTTATTTTATTTGGAAGTAATTTTAAAAATGTTAGAAACTCGAACCGCGTCACAAATTAAGGTAAATATTATGAGGGTACATAATAGTATTTATTTTGTCAATGGTTGTTGATCTTTATTTATATAAAAAACTTTTTACAAAAAAAAAAAAATAACCGACTTCACTAAAAATAAACACTTAAGGGATCAAAATAACTTTAATTTTGGAAGTCGGTGTTTCTCGGTATTATTTGTATCTTATTTAACACCTTCGTTTTACCGTATAGCCAAATTGCATCTCATGACAATTCTAATGAGCCCAAACACGGCTAGGTTACATTGATTAATTACGGAGTTCCAGTGCCTACCTTCTGGCTCCATCATCATCATCATTCGATGATACCATTTTCAACGTAATTATTCAGAACAATTCATTTATTTGTATTGTCATAGGCGCTTAACTATCTTCATTGTGATATCTATACGAGTAAGAAATTCCGTTGACCATTTCTGGTCTTCTTCATCAGTTCCACTTTATCAAATGTTACTTTTTGACTGTAAATGCTTAAGTTCTCGATGAAAATACCAAAATCACTATATGGTTGCCTATAATATTTGAGGAGTTCCCTCGATTTCGCCAAAATTCCATCATCAGATCCCGACTTGGTGACTATGAGACTATTTGGGAAGTATACCCTTTCCAACAAACAAAGAATTTTTCAAATCGGTTGGCAAGCGACGAAGTTATGCGCGAAAAAACATAAAAAAAAATACAAACATCCGAATTGAGAACCTCCTCTTTTTTTAGAAGTCGGTTATAAATATATATTTGTCCGAGTCTTGCCTCAATACTCAGGTTCACATACAATTTATTTAAAAAATAAGTTAAATTTTTCAGCAGATGGAAACTATGCAGTCTCCTGTAATGTTATTTGTGATGATTCTGTGGATAACCAAGGATATAGTGCTGGCATTTATTCACAGCTTTAAATGTGAGAAGTTCTATATCACTATTGAGGAAGCTGAGTCGGCTTGTATACAGCGTTTAATGAACAGGAACTGCTCAAGTACGTATAGTAGATTTCGATTCATTTTTTATTTTCTCATGTGTTATCTTTAGCATAGCATATAAGCATAGCATAATCAGCCTTTCAATGTTCCCACTGTTGGGACTCAGGTCTCCTCTCTAGGAGAGGAAATGGGCCATAATCCACCACGCGGGCCCAGTGCGGCTTGGTGAATGTCACATGTCTTCAAATTTTCGGTTCTAGGACATGCCGGTTTTCTCACGATGTTTTCCTTCACCGTTTTGAGAGCAGAGGTAATGAAATAAATTACACAAAGTAATGCGCCTGGCTGGGTTTGAACCCGCGACCTACAACTTGTAAGTCGGAGCCGTTACCACTCGGCCACCACTGCTCTCTTTGTGTTATCTTTATCACTTCTTAACTATGTGATAATGATAAGATATTTTTTTTTGTCCTTGATAGGTTCGCGATTGATCGCTATCTCACCTGATGGAAAGCGACGAATATCGAAGTGATGAATATTGCTACTTATTGCTTTACAAATTTTCTTAATTTTACCCTTGTTTTTCTGACAGATGTTCAAGCACGTCTTTGCAAGAAAGTTTTACAGACGAACAGATCGTTCAATAAGATGACCGCGTGCGGCCTGTTCTTCGTAGATGCTACACTACCAATACGTTTGATGGGGCTTCTCGCTAGCTACGCTATAGTTCTGTTGCAATTTGCTTTTTTGTGAAATAATTAGGTGCATAACATTTAATGTTTTTTTTTTTAAGATAATCAATATTGTTGTTGATCATGAGTTGATACGTAGACAAGGATTGAACATCGATTTAAGTTTAATAAAGCAACCAACTAAAATTTTTTTCTGTATATTTATCTTGTCCTATGCTTCTGCTGTAATTAGAATGACAAACTGTCCTTTACCTTAACTTTGTGTCGATAAATTACTATGATATGGATATAAGTAAATAAAGACGTCTCAATAAAATAAACAGGATGAATATTTAAAGTGGGTGTGGATGGCCAAATCTAAAACTATGAAGCATTAAGAAAAATGCATAGTCTCGGACCCGATTTTGTTGAAAACTAAAACGCCATCATTGGAATTTTGAAATATTAATATTCCTAGCCGGGAATCAAACCTGTCGATTTTAGAAATGAAGCACAGACACTGCATTATTACACCTTTCAACATTGTAACTAACAGGGGATAAATTCTAGAAAGTGATTATGGCGAACTTACGAAAGCTACAAAATTTTAGTTTAATGATTCTTAATTGGAGCAGTGGTGGCCGAGTGGTAACGGCCCCGACTTACGAGTTGTAGGTCATGGGTTCAAACCCAGCCAGGCGCATTACTTTGTGTAATTTATTTCATCACCACTGCTCTCAAAACGGTGAAGGAAAACATCGTGAGGAAACCGGCATGTCCTAGATCCAAAAATTCGAAGACATGTGACATCCACCAATCCGCACTGGGCCCGCGTGGTGGATTACGGCCCCTTCCCTCTCCTAGAGAGGAGGCCTGAGTCCCAGCAGTGGGAACATTATAAGGCCGACTATGCTATGATTCTTAATTGAAACTTGCTCGAAATTATAATAATAATAATAATCCTTTATTATCTGGCAACCAAGGCCCATAGATAAAATACACAAATAATCTTACAAAATAATAAACTAATATAATTATGTATTAGTTTATTAGTTTAGTATTCATATGTGAATAAAAGAAACTATAACTATTATTGAACTGTATACTATTGCATACGAACAACAACAACTAACCCGAACCAGCAGCGAAATCAACTTCATTTATTTTTTTTTACTTTTCGGTCATACTTCATGAAAAATCATCATCATCATTTTAGCCGAAAGACTTCCACTGTTGGACATAGACCTCTCCCAGAGTCACCATAATGACCGCTCCTATGCGTCTCGAATCCATCAGATTCCCGCGACCCACACCTGATCATCGGTCCACTTTGTGGGAGGCTTTCCAACACTGCGTTTTCAGGTACGGGGTCGCCACCACAGAACTTTTGGTCCACATAGACCTGCGTTCAATGTGCCCTGCCCACTGCCACTTAAGTATGGTGATTCTTTGGCTTATGTCGGTAACTTTGGTTCTCCTGCGGATATCTTCATTTCTGATGTGATCACGCAAGGAAACTACGAGCATAGCGCTTTCCATTGTCCTTTGAGTGACTTTTAGTCTTCTGATGAGGCCCATTGTAAGCGACTATGTTTCGAGCACGAAAAATAATTGTATACAATTTAGTGATATTATATAACGTCGTTATAATAAAAAAGTGTTTTTTTTTTAGAACTATATTAGATTCCCGGCCGGCTACATAGCTTTTTCAAAATTCTAAACAAACAGTGTTAGTTATTACTGCACAAAAAAAAAGACGGGTTGCACTCCGGGAGTGCCGGCAGAAGTGAAAACTTGATTATTAACGTTGAGCATGTTTGATATTTTGGAATGGTTAGGGAATAATTTTGCACCAATTGCTTTATCATTATAAAAGTACTATCATTTATGTGATAGAATACAATATTCATTTATTGCGCTATCGTACACAAACATGACAATTTCGATATTACACACATAAGTTTAGACTGCGGATTGTTGTGATACCGCAAGTTTAATTCATTCATTTAAAAGCTAAAGTCTTAACTTCTTGCAGATTCAAGTAAAAATGTCAATTTATTTTTGTAATCCCAGTGATTACAAAAATAAATGAAGTAAATAAATGAATAAAAAGACTTAAGACATAACTTGCGAAATGTGGGTGTACTATTCGGTGCACCCCTGCCTGAGCCTTCGGGGATTACAGGATGTTATGTTATCATTGAATCCTGCCTAAAGAATTTGTAATTAAAAGTGTGGAAGTAATCTGTCGCACATAAAAATGTGTGCGATACATCTTTTCACAGGCGCTTAGTAAGCACGTAAGCAGGAACGTCACATTCGATCTTACTACAGAATTAGCTGAGAATTTATCGGTTTCCTGTACCAATAACACTCGTGCTTTTTAACTTACTTGTAAATACTTGTAATCAAATTATTTTTAAAGCAGATTTAAATAAACTGAACTTTATTTTACCAAACAACAAACGCCTTAGTGAAAATGTTTAGCAATTTAATACTCGGATGGTACTTATTGCGATTGAACGATTTCCTTTTTTATTTTATTATCATGATTGTGCTTGCATCTTAAAAGCCTTCACAAGTACTTTTAATAGCTACTAGATACTAAGAAAGCTGCAAACTCAAAGACAATACTGTCTTATTGATTTTAGAATCTTTTGTCATTATGCGTCAATCAATAAAATTGCAAGGAAATACGGAATTTTAGCTACACTAACATACCTACAGGTACGTAACGTTTGTAAATAGCACGTAAATTGCCTTCGTAGTTAGCACGGTGCGAATCCCCCAAAGACCACGGTTCTATCACAATCTTAAGGACGATGAAGATAGCCAGAGGACTAGGTTTCGCGGCGCTGCGCCGGCGCGCGGCGGTTGGCAATTTACTACTCTGTCAAGAAAGTACCGGGAAAAGATCAATAATACACAAAATGTCTGTTATTCATCCAAATTTATTTTATCACCTTCAAAGTATGCTCCTTTAGAAACGATACACTTGCGCCAACGAATAATCCATTCATCAAAACATTTTTGAAACGCTGCTTCCTGAATTGAGTTCAGTTCTCGCCGTGAATTCTCCTTTATGTCTTCTATCGATTGAAAACGGGTGCCACGAAGTGGTAATTTGAGTTTAGGAAAAAGAAAAAAGTCAGCAGGAGCCATATCTGGTGAATATGGTGGTTGCTGGATGGTATTTGTTGAGTGTTTGGTCAAAAATTTGTTCACAATGATAGCCTTGTGCGAAGTCGCATTGTCGTGGTGCAAAATCCAAGAATTTTCTTTCCACAAATCTGGCCTTTTTCGTCGAATTCGCTCTCTTAAACACCGCATAACGCTCAAATAATATTCTTTATTTACCGTTAGACCTTCCGGTAAGAATTCAGAGTGCACAACACCGCGATAGTCAAAGAAAACAGTCAACATGACTTTGACTTTTGATCGACTTTGGCGTGGTTTTTTCGGTTTCGGTTCAGTTGGAAGGCGCCACTCCGAAGCTTGTTGACTAGTTTGCATATCAAACTCGTAAACCCACGTCTCGTCACCAGTAACAATGCGTTTCATGAATGTTGGGTCCGAACTGACTCGTTCTAGCATGTCCTCAGTGACTTTCATGCGATTGAGTTTTTGGAGAAAATTCAGATCTTTTGGGACTAGCCGAGCAGCAACATGTTTCATACCCAAATGATTAGTTAAAATGGCACGGATCGACTCGTGAGATACAAAAAGTTCGGCGGCTATCTCTCTCAGAGTTGAATGGGGATTTTCAGTCACTATTTTCTTCACTTTTGCGATGTTAACTTCAGTTGCAGACGTTGACGGCCTACCAGAGCGAGGCAAATCTTCCATCACATCTCGACCGCTTTTGAACGCTTTGAACCACTCATAAGCACGAGTTTTTGATAAAGTCGATTCACCGTAAGCCCGTGAAAATGTTACAGAAGTAACATTTTCAGTGACTCCGAACACGAAATTCCATTGGCGATGCAAAATTTAAGACAAACTCTTTGTTCGATATTTTTGTCCATTATGAAATTCGCAATACACACTATATATGATATTACTAAAATCAGCACTGTATTTATTATAAATAACAGATGCAACTCAAACTCCGCGCCAAAATGGAAAACAGTTGTGCCAATCTAACTACAAAAAAAACAAAAATTTGAATTTGGAACCATAAACAAATCATCCATTCCCGATACTTTTTTGACTGAATGTATTTAATAGATTTGTCAGCTTTATCCCTAAAGCATTAGGTTCAAAGTTGATTGGAAAAATTTTAAAAATTTCTTTAAATGATTTTAAACCATAAAATGTTGAAGGTTAAGTTCAAAATCGAATGAGAAAATTTGACTGGTGGCCGTCTTACGCTTTTTCGATCAGGTCACGTGTCCTGACGCGAGTTTAAGATTTTATACCCATTACAGAAAAAGTGCTCAACGCCGCTAAAGAAGTTTTCACTTCAAAAAACAATTTGGTGATAATATAACATCGTTATATTAATAAAGTGTTTTTTTTTCAGTATGTTTTGATCACTGGGTATATATTTCGTAATTCCAAACAAGCAGTGTTACTTTTTATATAATTATGAAATCCAACACGCCTTATACCGTCCACTTGAAAAAATCAACCTGTATATTTACATTATTATTAAGTGCTTTCTCTATAACTATAAAGACGTCAATATTAAACTTGATACAGTCTACACAATATGCTACGTGTTCCCAGTTCTTTTATTGATTTTATAAAAGTTAATAAGTCTTGTCCTTACACCATTTTATAACTAGGCTTAAACATTGAGAATGTGGTATAAGATTTGGAAAAAAGGACAAAAAACTAAAATTAAAGCAAACTTGTCATTGTACCCAGCAGAAGTTTTACTTAATAATCGTCTGGAAAAAGATGTTCAAAGAATGTTTTATCCTTTACACTGTTCTCTTCGGCTTTTGTGCTCTTCAAAGTATAGGATACGAAATAATTATATTACACCCAACGGAAAGATGCAAAATGTTTTGTCGTTCATGAGTGTCACTTATATTATCGTGATCTGTATTTATGACATGTATTTCGATGAATCCGACATTAGCCACAAATTAATCCATAAGGGTATTGTCAGTTCGTTCATTACTTTTTTCTCATTCTTTTCCTTTTTCATCGCTCTGTTAATGATTTTTGTTGTTAATATCGTACATAGTAACAACAATATTTCACTTATTATATTAATTCAGAGGATACACAAAAGTATCGATTTAAGTAAAATAATCAGAAATTTCGTAATTGAGAATTGGATCATTGTTTTTGTTTGTTTTGGTGTAAACTGTTATATTTGGCTCGGCTTTGGAGCAGGATATAAATACAATCTTTCGAATTTGCCACAGCTAATTCTTAACTACATGCTTACTAAAGTTGATTTGGATTGCATTTACGCGATTCGTGTTATGGTTTTGTTAACAAGATACCTCAATGAATGGATCAAAATAATCCTTAAACTTAACGATGCACAAGAAAATAATATATCTTGTATCAAGCTATATGAGATTTATCAAAACGTTTTAGAAGCGTACAAATTGTATACCAGTACTTTTAAACTATTGGTAAGTACATTATAACAATCAATATTTTTAATCCTGAAGGCTCCAGATGTGGTACTTGTTGATGTCTTTTTGCATTTGGTTAACAGTACATCCCGGAGTTCAGTGTGTCTTACGGCTTCCTTTACTTTTTGTCCTTTGCAACTGTTCTCCAGTTTGGACCTGTTGAGCTTTAGTTCGGCCTCCCATCTTTTGCGTTATTGACCTCTATTTCGTTTGCCGCTTTTAAGGCATTGTTCTGGTCAATAGCATATAACCCACCCAACTCCACTTCATTTGATTTATCTTAGTGAGAGACGGGAGTGACAGACATGGTACTCCTGTCCTAGTTCTTATGGGTAAGTTTCTTTCTCTGTGTAGTTTCGTGATTGTCAGCATACTTCTCTCCATAACTCTCTGAGAATGTTCTAGCATATCCCTGCAGTATTTAAATAGTGCCCAAGTTTCGTATCTATCTATATGTAAGACCGGGAAGAATACAAGTAAACAATATTTTTTCTATTCATTGGCTATTCTTATCTTGAATTCTTTGGTTTGAGAGATTATTTGTCATAGATATATACCACATATTACAGAGGTTATTTTTTATTTCATATGGTACCGAATTTGATAGTAGGTTTGTTTTGTTTGTGTTAATTGCCAGCCCGATCTTTTCGCTTTCGTTGTTTAGCTCTTGTATCATTTCTTGTGATGGTTTTTTCGAACATGATAATGTCGTCTGTCAATCAGAGATAATCTCTTTTCATCTATGTTTAGCCTAATATCGTCCTATTCAAGTTTTCTGTTAAGTTTGCACTACAGTGAATAATTTCGGGTCACTTTGCCTGACACAGCTTTAATTTTGAAGTATTCTCCTAGTGTTTTTTTTTGTATTCATTGCCGTGGGTTTGATGCTATCAAAAGCTTTAGTATAGTCAATAAAAACCTTGTACACAGGTTTTTTTTTATTTGGTCAATTGTGGCGAAATTTTAGCAGAAGCCAATGTGTTCGTTTGGTTAGTTTCATCCAAAGTGATGTTTATTGGTTCCAATAGTATCTTGGAGATTATACGATATATACGTTTGACATTGACGTTAAGTTCGATAAGTCTTCTTTTGAGCCATTATTGACTGGCCTGTTAGTCTAGTGGCCCTGACTGCTATGCTGGAGGTCGTGGGTTCTATTCCTATCCAAGACAAATGTTTCTGTGATGAGCATAATCATTTGCTCTGTCTGGGTGTAATTTATCTATAATGTTTATGTATTTAGAAATATATAAGTATGTTTATCAGTTATGAGTACTAGACTCAGAGCACAAGCTCTGCTTAGTTTGAGAATAGATGGCGTTGTGTGGAAAATAATTATTTTTGTATAAAAATCTTTTATGAGGTTTCCCATTTGATTGTTCTAGTATTAATACTGATATTATTAAATATTTTGAACAAAATGTTGATGAGTTCCTCTAAAGAGCCTTTCAGATGAGCATCACAAAAGCGGACTATTTAATCATCATATACATCTAAATTATATTTTTTTTTTAGTAAATTGAAATTTCAGAACTAGATGACTTAACCGTTTTGATTTACAGGTATTATATTCAACGATCAATGTATTTACTCGGAATTTATGTTTTGTGGAGACTGTATTGCAAATGATAAAAAATGAAAAACCAATACGGAACGGGGTAAAATTTACTTTAAAATAAATACCGTCTATATACATTTATGTAGTACAACGCAATCATTTAGACTAAAGAGCCTCCGCAATGAGCAAATAAGGAGTATAGAGGGCTTAGTGCGACTAGTCGTGGTTGTATGCACTTAGTGCGACTAGTCTTGGTCATATGCGCTTAGTGAGACTAGTCGTGGTCGTATGCGCTTAGTGCGACTAGTCTTGGTCATATGCGCTTAGTGAGACTAGTCGTGGTCGTATGCGCTTAGTGCGACTAGTCTTGGTCATATGCGCTTAGTGAGACTAGTCGTGGTCGTATGCACTTAGTGCCACTAGTCGTGGTCGTATGCGCTTAGTGCGACTAGTCGTGGTCGTATGCACTTAGTGCGACTAGTCTTGGTCATATGCGCTTAGTGAGACTAGTCGTGGTCGTATGCGCTTAGTGCGACTAGTCGTGGACGTATGCACTTAGTGCGACTAGTCTTGGTCATATGCGCTTAGTGAGACTAGTCGTGGTCGTATGCGCTTAGTGCGACTAGTCTTGGTCATATGCGCTTAGTGAGACTAGTCGTGGTCGTATGCACTTAGTGCCACTAGTCGTGGTCGTATGCGCTTAGTGCGACTAGTCGTGGTCGTATGCACTTAGTGAGACTAGTCGTGGTCGTATGCACTTAGTGCGACTAGTCTTGGTCATATGCGCTTAGTGAGACTAGTCGTGGTCGTATGCACTTAGTGCCACTAGTCGTGGTCGTATGCGCTTAGTGCGACTAGTCTTGGTCATATGCGCTTAGTGAGACTAGTCGTGGTCGTATGCGCTTAGTGAGACTAGTCTTGGTCGTATGCACTTAGTGCGACTAGTCGTGGTCGTATGCGCACAGTGTGACCAGTCTTGGTCGTATGCGCGTAACGAGCAAAAACAAAGATTTACTTTTGGTTCATTAATCATAACATTCAATATTTGGCAGTCGTTATTTATTTATTCATTTGGTTTTAATATCGCAAGTAGTTCAAACATGAACAGTCAGGGGTCAAAAGTGCAGTTGCACTCTAGTAATGATAAAGTGACTAACATGTTTTTTATACAAGAGTGTCAATGCTTTATGAATTATTTAATTTATAGCGTAGCATCTAAAGTATTGACTAAAATTTAAACGACTTATGGATCATTGAACGTCTACTATACAGAATTTTTTGGCACTTTAGCATTGGTAAAGTGCAACTGCTCTTTTGACCCCTGACTGTACATGTTTGAACTACTTGTGATATTAAAATCAAAGGAATAAATTAAATAACGACTGCCAAATATTGAACGTTATGATTAATGAACCAAAATAAAAACCTTGTTGTTGCTCGTTATGCGCATGTAATAGCAAATTATTTTGTAATCATCATATTTATTTATGATATTAAAATTTGAATTGTGTTTATGAACTAAATACCTTAATAATATTCGCCGCACAGATGCTTTAAACAATAAATAATCACCGTTGACAGTGAGGAAATAAAAAATCCAAAAAAAGAAAAAATACATGGAATGTTGAACTTAATCGTAGTGCGATAAAAGTCAGTTTTCGAGGAAGTGTATTAAAAATATATTATTACTTTCAACAGCTTAAAATTATGCAGACTCCGATGATAACAACGGTGATAATTCTATGGATAGCAAAAGATGTATTACTAGCCTTTTTTCACAGTTTACAATGCGAAAAATTCTATATCGCTATTGAAAGAGCTGAGACAGTGTGTGTACAACTTGTAAAGAAGAACGGTCCGGGTACGTAAATAATAATAATCTGTAATCTCCTACCTGACTACTGGCTATTGACTGGCCTGTTGGTCTAGTGGTTAGTGGCCCTGACTGCTATGCCGGAGGTCGTGGGTTCAATTCCCAACCAGGACAAATGTTTGTGTGATGAGCACGATCATTTGTTCTGTGTCTGGGTGTAATTTATCTATATTATGTATGTATTTAGAAATATATAAGTATGTTTATCAGTTGTCTAGTACTCATAACACAAGCTCTGCTTAGCTTGGGACTAGACGGCGTTGTGTGATAGTTGTGAATATTATTATTATTATTACTGGTGCCGAATCTGATAATTACTTGTAACGTTTTCTTACAGATGATCAAGCCCGTCTTAGCAAAAAAGTCTTACAAGCAAACCGAACGTTCAGTAAAATGACCGCATGTGGCCTGTTCTATGTAGACGCTACGCTACCAATATCTTTGATGGCACTACTCGCGACCTACGTTGTTGCATTGTTGCAATTTGCTTTTCTGTGAAATAACTATGAGTAATATAATACCTTTAGAAAGTATCTTAGTCTTTGTCGTATAACGCAGTTTTTGTAGAGTTACGAGTATGTTACCATCAACAAAAGTATTGTAAATAATAAGAAAGTACCTACGTAAAGTTTTTGTATAGTTAATAAAAGCTGGGATGTTCGTTGAGAAAAGAGTTACTCATTTTCACGGGCTCTTGAGAAGACTCATGGCACTTTTCTGACTCGATTATGTGTAATAATCAGATAGTGTCTGTAGTATTTAACTGTGTGTGCTTGAAAAATTAACTAACGTTAAGATCGTCATCCTTACTTGCAGTCTTATAAAAATGCTAATTTTATTGTGCAGGCGTCGATTTAAAAACATGTTTAATTTTTAGGGTTCCGTGCCTAAAAAAGAATAAAACGAAACCCTTATAGGATCACTTTGTTGTCCGTCTGTCTGTCTGTCAAGACCCTTTATCTCGAGAACGCGTGGAGGTATCGAGTTAAAATTATACTCAAGTTTGCGCTCCCTTGAAACTGTGAACAAATTAAACTTAAAGTCAACGAAAAAAAAAGATACCAACTGTCCCAAGAAACGTATATTTTGACACTTTTAAGGGAATCAAAATTCATAGGGAACTTCTCGTAGACTCAGAATCCTAACATTTGGCTTAAAGCAAGGTCTTATAGCACAAATAAAGAAATAAATCACGGAATGGTGGAAGCTAGCTAACATTACACCAGTGGGTCGAGGGGTGGGTTGAGAAATGATGTTGACCTTGTCAAAACTTTTTGAAAGGCTTGTTCATAATTAGGTTTACCCACTGTTGCCTATGCAACAGCACTATTGCTATAATACTTGAACAGCATGGTTTTGTAAAACATTGATGTTGTAGACATTGAACCTGTTAATATTTCCAAATTACCTGTTTGAAAATATTGAGTGCAAGTGGATGCAGTTTACACCGATTTTAATAAGGCTTTTGACAAGGTCGATCATGAAATACTGATAAATAAAATTGCTTTCAATGGAATACGCAGAAATTTGTTGCGTTGGTTTGTGTTCTATTTTAAAAACCGACCACGAAGGGTTGTGGTGAATGGTTACCATTCTGATACTATTGATATTACTGCAGGTGTTCCACAGGGTTCCATCCTAGGGCCGCTTTTGCTTATCATTTATATAAATTATACTAAGAAGTGTTTTAAACACGCCAATTTCAATTTCAATGATTTGAAAGTTTTTAAACGATAAATTCACTTGAATATTGCTTGTGTTTTCGGCAATTAAAAAAAATGTTTCTTCATTGCAATTGAGTCATTAATATTACAGGTATATATTTATTCTTTTTGATTTCAGTCATTTTTGTATAAAATTGTTTAACCAATTTTTTATTTTGTTTTGAGCAAGCTTTTTATTATTATATAATATATATTTTGTACAATAATATCCATCTAGAGGCAACCAATGTATTACAAATATATTTAATCTGTGAATAATGCAGTTGGCTGCAACATCACCACCTACTTAAAGTGTTATTTATATGCATGAGCTTTATGTTGTCGCTGTTTGTTATCCCTTAATAAATAAAATAAAATAATAATAACTTTTATTTTATTATTGATTACTTGTGATACATTTCATTTCCACCGGAGCTGGGATTTTTTTAAGCATTCACCTTTGAAATTTTGTGCACAGCGCGCAACACAAACAAATACAATGACATTTATACCCGCAGAGTACAGGTCCCCTGAGATAAAAGAATGCTTTCTTCTTTAAAAAATGTGATACAGCGTGTAGTACAAGTAAAAAGTACGTACAATACATAATGAGGACGAGATTACGAGCTTTATTTATACATTAACCTTACCATGTTCGAAATGATGCTTTTCTTTAAATTTTTCAACACACCTGCAGCGAAATCAACTTCATTTTATTTAGTTTTTAATTTTTAGTCAAATATAAAAAAAAAAATGTTTTTTACCTTTTGAAAAAAGTTGTCTATCTCTAGGAGTAATTAACCGAGATACCTAATGAATATGTTTGGCGTTCCAATCCCCTCCGCATATGAAGAATGAAGTTATTGTGTGTCTAGATGGATGTATACTGCAGATAATGTTAAGTCCGATTGGTCTTTAAGCTGTAGTTTAATAGAAGTAGCTGGAATTTTGTCAGTTTGTTATACCTCCTGTACATAATGCTTTCAGTTCTCTGTTATAATTATTGCAGTACCTCCATGGCTGTTGTCCGATGGGTGATTTGTCGTATAGACATTGAAGTTATTTAGTGTAATGTGTGAATCAGAATTGGCAGTGAATCTGGTTTCTAATATCAATGTTACATCAATTTTTTCGTTATTAGGAACGTATAGAGTTCTTGACGACGCTACGTCAAGCCATTGGCATTCCATGTTAAGATTTTCAAGTTACCAATCATTTTGTTTTTTGGTTGTGGGAATCCGATGGATGCGAAAATCACAGGACCGTTCTTTGTGGCGACATATGGGAGAGGCCTATGTCCAGCAGTGGACGTCTATCGGCTGAAATGATGATGATGATGATGAATCATTTTGACACCAGACTTGCGATCAGTTGGACTATACGATCCATAATTTTTTCCATCGTGGATATCATGACTTGTTGTAGGTTAGCAAACATACTTTCCAGTATTTCTGTGGTGACGTTAGGGATTGTTTGTCCTTTTGTTTGGTTTGTGACGATTGTATTAGATCTTAACACTTCTGCATAGGTCGCGTTTTGCGTTTAGTATTATGTACTATGTTAGCCCTGTTTCCAGGTTGGAACATTCTTTGTGTTATTTTTGGTGCATGCATTTTTTGTGTTATTTCTGATACCTGGGTACGTTGTGTCATTTGTTTTTGTTTTGGATTTGTCTTTGTAATTTTGTCTTTAAATTGTTTACATTTTATACATCCTTTATAGCTTACCGGGTGTTACTCCTGTTAGTTTGCACAGGTGGCTTCAGTCTCAGGCTTTTTTTGTATATAAATTTGTGCAGTTTCTGTTTTTGGGCAGTTACGTCTATTACTCCTGTCACGAAGATTGGCTCGGGTTTGGGTGTATACACTTTTTCTGTGATATTAATGTCTTCGGTTTCAAAAATATCAAACTGATTGCATGTGGGTATGGTGTAAATAGCTTTGCTTTTTGCTTTCTTTTGGAAGTCGTTTTGTATTGGACTTGTTTATTTTCTTTTTTGTCTTTGTTGGGGGACTATGTCTCTGTGTTTCTGTCAATTTGTTTCTCTCGGGTACTTGATCCCTTTTCATTGTCTTTCTTTTCAGGTGAAGAAGGTTCTTTCTTGAAGGTTTCTGTCGTCGCTGCAGTTGACAAGGACGAAACGCTGTTACAACGACTTTTTATAAACATACTTTTATGAAATGTTTGCTGAATAATGTTATTTGGATTATTTATAGTTTTATTATTTTCATTTTATTCCCACGATTCAGGACGAACTATAACGTCACTTAAGGGGTGACGCCTATTCCCTTAAGAAGGCTATACACAAAGACGTTTGACTGGTTCGTCGAGGTAGGCGCTAGTGACTTAACTCCCTATAAGCCATGCATCTTATAGGTAAATTTTTATAGAGGCTTTCTACCTCGTAACACGGACAATGAAGTGAATGCCCCCGATTCCATCAAACACTCGACGGATTTGCGGGTTGTGAAGATTATTTCCTATCTTCAAGAAGAGCTACCTTGTGAGGGTAGCTGGGTCGGGATAATTAACCGCTGCCCAAGACCCGGTATTGTGGTTGCTCGTTTTGCACCACCCGGGGGACACGTATAGGGTGGGCCTAGGAATAGGTGGTAAATCCTACGGACGCGAGCAATGCCATCCCCCTTACCATCGTTAATGATGAGACTATATATCCCGCGGAAGTGTGAGGGTCGAGGCTTTTAAATGCTAAGACCCTGCACAATCGCGAGGTATGCAGTTCCAGGGAATATTTCCTTGCCGCCCACGTGGGTATGCATCGTGATGTAGTGGCAGTGGATAAGGGACTCACCCCGCTTTCCTTGGCTAAGGAGAACTGGCGCAAACTTGTAGTGCTTGACACTAACGATCGCAAGGAAGTATGGCAGAGTAAGGAACTTTACGGATGCTTTTTCCGGGCCCTTCACGGGCCCGATGTAGACCAACGAGCGTCCGTAGCCTGGATGCGCGTCGGTGACCTCTTTGGGGAAACCGAAGCTTTTGTCAATTGTGCAATTATGGACGAAGTTATCATGACGAATATCTACCGGAGATTTATTATGAAGGATGGCACGGTTGACATCGGTTGGGCATGTTGTCGACCGGGTGAATCAATCCGCCACTTTATCTCTTATTGTTCTCGTCTAGCTAATGGGGAATACTCGCTTAGACATAACCTTGTAGTCAGGATTATTCATCAGCAACTTGCTCTGAAGTACTCTCTTGAGGAATCGGTGGATACTACAGGTATGCCTGATCCAGTTCTCGATAATGGCGATATCACATTGTACTAGGATCGGTCCTTCATCACTGACTGAACTATTGTAGCCAATAAGTCTCATATAGTGGTAGTGGACCGAAGCTTGAGGCGTGCAATAATTGTTGACATATCTGTTCCTCATGATGAGAACCTCGACCAATGGCAATGGCTTAATAGCCAAATGTCTTGACCAACACCTTAGGAGGCCTGCGTTAGGCGGCTGGATCAAGGGCTTGATTCAGAAAGCGGTACTCCTGGACACGGTTTGTATTGTTAAGAGGTTCCTTTCTCTGGAACCCTGACCGTCGGTAGCTTGGACCCTGTTCCCGATACCGGTGGGATACTATTTTTTATATTTTTAAATGTTTTTTTTTGTGATTAGGTTTCAAAAATATTTAAAAATATAATTTATATGTATTTAAAATTAATAAAGGAGATAATAAATTCATTTATTTCAGGCCTGGCATACTTTAGTTACCTTACAATTACAATACAATTTGAAAAAGTTAAAATTTAAAATTAATAATAATACAAAGTCAAATTCAGTTAATAGATAATACAATGTCAGATTTGATTAATTGAAAATAAAAATGTCAAATAAATAAATAGATAAGAGATTTCAATTACTATTATCATTTCATTGAAATCGACATTTATTTTCTGTTTCAAGTCATCTGGGCTCTTTACACACCTGGAGTTTCACTTCTCCCGAGAGAAAAAAATCACAGGGACAGAGGTCTGGGGACTTAGCCGGCCACGGTAACACGAGACCGATAAAACACGAGTATGTATCATACGCGCGTACATGGTGGAACGAAGTGGACATCCGCATACGACTTCCGCGTGTGACGTACTGTGGTCCCGTCGCATCCCCCGTCGCCTCCCTAGATAGAACGCGAGACCACTTTGGTATTGTTGTTCTTCAAGGCATTTACGTCTACTTGAAAAATTCAAACTGTATATTTATCGAATTTTAAATGTAATATTATTTTTAAGTGCTCTCTGTAAAATTATAACGACGTCAATGTTAAACATGATACAATCTAGATACAACATTCTAGACCTAGGTGATCCAAGTTCTTTTTATAGATTTTTTTAAAATATGAATATGTCTTGTTCATTGATCATTTTATAACAAAGAGGTTGTAAACGTTGAGAACATGTGGTATAAGATTTGGAAAAAAGGACAAAAAAAGAAAATTAAACCAAACTTGTTATTGTATCCAACAGAAGTTTTACTAAATAATCGTCTAGAAAAAGATGTTCAAAGAATGTTTTATCCTTTACATTATTCTCTTCTTCTTTTGTGCTCTTCGAAATATAGGATAATAAATAATTATGTGACTCCCAATGGAAAGATGCTCAACATTTTTTCGTTTATGAGTGTCATTTATATTCTTGTAATCTGTATTTATTACATGTTTTTCGATGAATCTGATATTAGCTACAAAAGAATTCGCAGTGATATTATCAGTTCGTTCATTACTTTTTTCTCATTCTTGTCCTTTTTCAGCGCTGTGTTAATGATTTTTGTTGTCAACTTCGTACATAGTAACAACAATATTTCACTTATCGTATTAATTCAGAATATACACAGAAGTATTGATTCAAGTAAAATGATTAGGAGTTTCATCATTGGGAATTGGATCTCTGTTTTTATTTGTTTGAGTGTGAACTGTTTTGTTTGGTTCGGATTTGGAGAAAAGTATAAACACAGTCTTTCGAATTTGCCACAGCACATTTTTAACTACATCCTTACCAAAATTGATATAGATTGTATTTATGCAATTCGTGTTATGGTTTTGTTAACAAGCTATCTTAATGAATGGATAAAAATAATCGTCAAACTTAATCATAACTATGCACAAGAAAATAATATATCTTGTATCAAGCTACATAAGATATACCAAAACATTTTAAAAGCGTACAAATTGTATACAAGTATTTTTAAACTATTGGTAAGTGCATTATTACAATCAATCTAAGTCTTTTAATCCTGATGTGGTACTTGTTGATATTCTTTGTATTGTATATCTCAGAATTCCGTGTGCCTTTCCGCTAAGGACTCGTCTAATGATTTTTAATTATTTTTTTGCTTTGCAACTCTTCTACAGTTTGGCACAGCAAGTCCAAACTGTAGAAGAGTTGCAAAGCAAGCTTTAGTTGTACCTCTCATCTTTTGTGTTATTGACCTCTATTTCGTTTACCGCTTCTAGGGTACTATAATTCCTCTCAGGGCTTTACTCTATTTGTCCTGATGACACCGTAGTATATAACCCGCTCATCTTTTTTGGGGTCCCGTACCTCAAAAAGCAGAAACGAAACCCTTATAGGATCACTTTGTTGTCCGTCTGTCTGTCAAGACCCTTTATTTCGGTAAAGTAAGAGTTAAAATAAAAAATAATATAGGTACTCAAGTCTACGGTCCCTTGAAGCTGTGAAAAAATCAAACTTCTAAGTTATTGAACGAAAAAGATACGGACGTTTATGTCTCAAAAAACGTATATTTCGACATTCTCAAGGGAATTAAAATTTGCAAATCGGTCCATAAACGACAGAGTTCTGAGATAACAAACATAAAAAAATACAGACATATTGAAAACCTCTTCCTTTTTTAAAGTTGGTTGAAAATCCATATTTCCTCATGTGTGATGCTATCAAAAGCTTTTGTATAGTCAACAAAAGTCATGTACTTAGGTTTATTATATTCACTGTATTTTTGAATGATTTGTTTGGCTATGTGTATTTGGTCAATTTTGGCGAAATTATAGCAGAAGTAAGTGTGTTAGTTTTCATCCAAAGTGATGCTTATTCGGTCCAATAGTATCTTTGAGAAGACGTTATGTACGTTTGACGCCTATATTTAGACAGGTCTGCTTTAGAGATTTTTTTTATCTACAAGAATCATATATGAGATTTCCCATTGGTCTGGTATAAATCCTGATATTAGGATATTATTAAATATTTTGGTCAAAATAGGACCTTTTAGATGAGCATCACAAAAGTACACTTTTTGATAGCACCTAAATCATAAAATTTTGTTAGTAATTTGTTAGAAATTTTCGAACTATCTGGCTTAACCCTTTTGATTTACAGATATTGTATTCAACGATCAATGTATTATCTCGGAATTTATGTTTTCTGGAAACTTTGTTACAAATGATGAAAATGCAGAATGGGGTAAAAATTACTTTAAAATAAATACTGTCTAAATATATGTTCAGTTTGTGTAATCATCTATGTATATACGAGTATATAAAAGGAGGAACTGACTGACTGACATATCAACGCAACGCCGAAACTACTGGGACTAGAACCGTGAAATTTTGCACATGATTTCCTTTTATGGCGTAGGCGAGCACTAAGCGAAGATTTTTCAAAATTCACCCCCTAAAGGGATGAAACGCGGGTCCAAAGTTTGTATAGAGAAACCTATATTCACGCGGGCGGCCGCTGGCAGACGCTAGTTTATTATAGAAAACGTTGCGCAATGAACAGTTATAGCGAGGAGCCAAGGAGAGAAAGAAATTTTGGTCTTACTACCAGCCTCCTAACAAGTTGGGACAAAATTGACAAATGTACTTAATGCGACAGATAACAAAGATTTCTTGTTTATTCTTTCGGTTCAATAATCATAACGTTCAACATTTGGCAGTAGTTATTTATTTATTAACACACAAAACACTTAAAAGAGGGGAAATAATTCAACTGGTATTCATTTAAATTTAATATCGCAGTACGTTCAAGGGCCTGTTTTCATTTGTTTTATGTCTTTGTATCTACTTCGTATTTTAAATGTGTGTGATTTTTTTTTATACAGACATTATCTTAATAGTGTTTTTTTTTCTCACATGCAAGTAGTTCAAACATATACAAAGATAGAATATATTTGATTGAACACCTAAATTGCAGATCTATTTTTCTACAATATTAATGATAAATAAATTATAATTAAAAGATAATTATTACTTTCAGCAGCTTCAAATTTTACGAACTCCGATGATAGCAGCGGTCATGATTTTATGGATAATAAAAGATGTATTATTATCATTTTTTCTCAGCTTACAATGTGAAAAATTCTATATAGCTATTGAAGAAGCTGAGACAGTGTGTATCCAGCTTGTAATGAAGAATTGTCCAGGTACCTAAAGACATATTTTGTAATCTTCTATCTGACTGCTACGTCGAATCTGTCAACAGTAATATTACGTTTTCTTACAGATGATCAAACTCGTCTTTGCAAAAAAGTGCTACAGGCAAACCGAACGTTTAGCAAAATGAACGCATGTGGCCTGTTCGATGTAGATGCTACGCTACCAATATCTTTAATGGCACTTCTCGTGAGCTATGTTGTGGCACTGTTGCAATTTGCTTTTCTATGAAATAACTTGTGCACGGTGCACGATATGTATTGTTTATCTTTAAACATAATCCAAATTGATGTTGGCCTTAAGCTGATGCATGAACAAAGACTATAATTATATCGATTTTAGTTTAATTTATCCCGTCATGTGCTTCTATTGTAATTAGAATGTCAAACTGTTCTTCACGTCAACATTGACATGAGTCAATAAACTTCTATGAAACGATTATAAATACTTGTACGTTTCAATAATTAAATATACAGGATGAATTTTTAGAGTGATTGTGGGTGACAAATCGAATGCTATGAAGAATAGCGAAAAATACTCAACATAGTCTCGGACCTGGATTAAACGGCATCATCGGAATTAATACTAGTATGAAATATTAATATTCTTAACCAGGAATAAAATATGTTATTTTTTTTAAAGAAAATAGGCCCTGCTTTATCAATATCGATAACATGGAACAAATTCTGGAAAGTAATACAAAGTGATTTATGGCGAATTTACAAAAATCGCAAAATTTTAATTAAAATATGACTCCCAATTGAAGTTTTTCTATAATTTATACATTTATCGTACCTTGCTCGAAATTATGCCCAACTTTATATTTGTCATCACACCTCCAGCGGAATCAATTTCAAGACATCATGTCCTAATTATATATAATTTATTTATTTTTTTAGTTTTTGGTCTTAGTTCACCTTTTCTTAAAGTTTTATTCCATATGTCATTATTTCTCAGAATTTTATCCAATTCGTCTACAGCCAAATAATATAAAATTCTTAGGAATATTGACCACTAATAATGATCACTATAGAATTTTATAATGATAAAACTTGTTTTTTTTTCCAATATTAGGTTTGATTTCCGGCTATATAATAGGGGCTAAAGTATGAAATTGCCCATTACTTTGAAGTGAGATACACTGTTTCTACGGTAGAATTCATATTTCAAAATAATGCGAGGTTTCTTATATTTCAAACAAAAATAGTTACAAGTACTGCGATATTACAGAAAATACAAAACAGAAAGTAACCAGTAAACACCTAATTTTGAAAAAAGAATAACGTACATTTAATATAAAGTTTATTTGAACTTATGATTCCAAGTCAACCCAAAGATATAACTTTCCAACCCACTTCAAAGCAATTTATTTAAAAAAATAGCAATTTCATATTTTAGCCCCTAAAACATATATTTTTTAAATCTAATGAAGCAGTGATAGTTTGCATTAAAATGGGGCCCAAGATTCTTTTGAGTGTGTAATACTTTAAATTTTTGGAGTCCCATTTTAAAAAGACAACCTGTATAAATCGAATTTTAATCGTTAACATTATTTTCAAGTGCTCTCTCTATAATAATACCGGTGTCAATATTAATCGTGATACAATCTATACAGCAGGGTAGAACCTGCGTGTTCCTAGTCCCTTCATCTTACACACACAACAGGCTGTAAACGTTGAGATTATGTGGTATAAGATTTGAACAATGGGCCAAAAAAATAAAATTAAACCAAACTTTTATTTGTATCCACCAGAGGTTTTACTGAATAATCGTCTAGAAAAAGATGTTCAAAGAATGTTTTATCCTTTACACTGTTCTCTTCTTCTGGTGTTCTCTTCGAAATATAGGATACGAAATAATTATATTACTCCCAACGGAAAGATGCTCAATATAATGTCGTTCATGAGTGTCATTTATATTCTTGTGATTTGTATTTATTTCATGTATTTCGATGAAACCGACGTTAGCTACATATATGCTCACAGTAATATTGTCGTTTCGTTCATTACTTTTTTCTCATTCGTTTCCTTTTTCATCGCTGTGCTAATAATTTTTGTTGTCAACATTGTACATAGTAACAACAATATTTTACTCATTGTATTGATCCAGAGTATACACAAAAGTATCGATTTAAATAAAATAATCAGATGTTTTAAAATTGGAAATTGGATCTCTGTTTTTATTTGTTTTGGTTTTAACTTTTTTATTTTGTTCGGATTTCAAGCAGAGTATTCACTCAGTCTTTCGTATTTGCCACAGCTAATTCGTAACTACATGCTTATCAAAATTGACGTGGATTGTATTTACGCGATTCGTGTTATGGTTTTGTTAACAAAATATCTCAATGAATGGATCAGAGTAATCCTCAAACTTAACAATACACAAGAAACTAACATATGTTGTATCAAGCTGTATAAGATTTATCAAAACATTTTAAAAGCGTACAAATTGTATAAGACTATTTTTAAAGTATTAGTAAGTACCACTTAGTAACATCTAAATCATATTATTTTGTTAATATATTGATATCAAATTGATATCTGGCTTAATCATTTTGATTTACAGATATTGTATTCAACGATCAATGTATTTACTCGGAATTTATGTTTTCTGGAGAATGTGTTGCAAATGATGAAAAATCAAACAAAACTGAGCGGGGCACAATTTACATTGGTAATATATAAATTACGGAAGTTTTGGATAAATTTCAACGTATTCATTTATTCTGAGGGGCCTAGCACAATACACAGCTGCACTCTGCGTTTTTCGTTTTTTAGGTGGGATATCATCTAATGAATTCTCCGACCCTTTCGTGTCAGACTTTTACTGATTTAAACCCACACCTATGTTCCTTCGTCATTTTACATTGCAGGGCCCCGGGTATTCCTTTCAGAAGCGAACACATGGCTCCATTAGGCTTCGATACGGCTTGGCCCCTACGGTTTTGAAGACATCTCCTTAAGGCGTGCGATAGTCGTCGTCATTCCAACATGAGATCACACCGCCATGCTACGGCTTGTCGCGGCAGCGGAGTTTCACCCCGTCGTTGCATACCCACGCGCAAATCGTGCATGCGTGCAAGGACTGTTGCCTCCAGATCCCACGGTGGCAGACCAGCAAGGAGGCTTGCTGCTTTTCGGGAAACCGTGCGGTAGTCCCGCACCAACCGGATGGCCATGACACTTTGGCATGCGTTCAGCTTGCCAAAGGTCGTTTTCGCAGCGACGGCACCCATACCGGCGCTCGGTAAAGGGCCATGGACCGAACGATACCTACCGAAGACTCTACCTCCGGCAGGAGGCGTCTGGACCCCCTAAGTTGGGCAGGAGCTGCTTGAGGATAGTCAAAGTCCGATCCAATTTGGGAGCCAGAAGTCGGAAATGCTCCTCAAAATTCCATTGGCTGTCGAGGACGAGTCCCAGGTACTTCACCGTCGACTCCTCCTACCGTTATTTGGGAACCCGATGGTGGCACGTTCCGAGGGCTGTGAAAACATATGGCCTATATGTTTTGCAATGACCATAAATCGCAGGGTCGAACTTTCTACGTTGTAGGGTTAGATTGGAGCGTTGAGTGTTTTTCACATGGCCATTTATAGGTCGCTCTTTCAAGAGTAAGATCTAAAGAAAACATTAGTGTTTAATTTTTTGTTGATTTTCTATTTTCATTTGACTATTCGAATTATTGATACCACTCAAGCTAAGTGTTCACATACAAAAAATCACCATAATTCGTTAATATTTAGAAGTTGCACAACGCCAATATAGTTGTTTCATACAATTAGTACGTCGTGAGAATAGGGGAAAATTTTTAATATTATTTTTTTTTACAGTGGAGGGTAGTGCTAGTGTGTTATAGTAAACCAGTGAAGCATATTTAGACTTTAAAATGAACAAAAAAAGAGGCATTTGGTTCCTTGATACCTTGTGAAGACTTTTTGGGAGTTAGACCTCCTTCCAAAGAACAAATGTTTTAGAATTTATTCACCACCACAAAGTCATGAAAAAGACGTTTTCTGAAACTACGTAATCAATAAAAACAAAACAGTTAAAAGTACAAACATTTTATTTTAGATAGTTTCATACACATATATTTCATACAAACATGTTTGTATTGTTCAATAACAAAAAAGCTGTGAACGTTTTAGATAAAGACATTCTGTAGTATATTTAGTATCAGCATTGCGCTCGTGCGAAGCCGGGGCGGGTCGCTAGTTTTAGTAAAAGATCGCTGCCCGTGCATGCGCATATTTTTACTCAGTTTCACTTTCATTAAGCTGGTTTTATTAGGCTAGCTTCATTAAATAAGTTTCTCCTATTTGTTTTGTATGTGTATCTTTTTAATCAGTTATCTCATAGCTTATATCAAATGCAAGAAATCCAAATATTTACAATCATATATAGATAGAATCCTTCTATTTGGCAGAATCTTTATACTCCGAAATTTATTTGGCATAACACACTTGGCATAATCTTCTTGAATATATTTAAGGCATAAAAATTATTTAGCATAACTATTGTTTGGCGAAATGTTTACGTCTGCGAATTTACAACGGCATATAAACTTTTACATGGCAGAATTTTAATTTGCATAATTACCTTTGTCATAGTTAATATTAGGCATAATTTCGTTTAGCGTAATATTTATTTAGACAGATGTTTATTTGGAGAACTGATCACTGCCGAAATTTTTTTGTTCGAATATCATTTTGTCGACGTCTTTTATGCTTTATGCATTATTTGATGTACTTTAAGATCATCGAAGTGTCATGGTTCATAGGTATTATTTTACCGAACTATGTTTTGCCGATTTATAAAATAACTTTTTGCTATTGGTCGAAGCCTATTTTAAACTTTTTTAATTTGTCAAATTATTTATTTACCATATTTTCACCACACCAAAACAACATTTTACGGAATTTTGGTCACAAACACATATACGGTTACTTGGTAGTATTTTCAATATTAAATTAAAATAGTCTCATAAAATGTCTATATGTTGTGCTACAAGACTTAGTAACAGAAACGAATCGGTGCAAAATCGACTTCACACAGTTTTACATCTGCCCTACCCCTAGAGTGTAATTCAAGCCCGCGTACGCGCGTAGGGCTAGAACGGCCCGCGAGCTGAGGAGCAGGTGGTTTGAAGGCCCACCGCCACGGCTCAGCCGAAGCTGCGGTGTTGAGCGTTAAAACCATCTTCGACTATAAGCGTGGGGCCGCTCAAACCCCGCAGCGCCGGAGCCGTGACAGAAAGAATGCTTGCTGCATGTTGCATGCCTGCTTCCATGCTGCATGCCTGCATTGAAGCTGCGTGCCTGCTTCCATGCTGCATGCCTGCTTGCAAACTGCATGCAGGAATACAGGCATGCATGCTTTGTCCTGTATTCATGCTGCGTGCCTGCTTCCATGCTGTATGACTGCTGCATGTTTGCATGATTTTTTGTAAAAAAAAATAGTGTATTCTTGTTTGCATGTATATGGTACATAGTCCATAGGCGAGCGTAACGAGCTTTTTTTTTTTTTTATTGGGTGGGAAAATCATCCTAATGACATCACCGCTCTTGGGCGGAGCGGGAGATAGTGTCAGACTCTTACTGACTAAAAACCCACTCCTGGTCCTTCGTTGCCTTCGTCCCAGGGCCCCGGGTTCCGCTTTCACACTACCCGTGGCCCCAGTAGGCTTCGACCCTGCTGGGCCCCAACGATTTGCTGACATCTCCTTGAGGCGCGCGTGGAACAAAACGCGCCGTCGACGACTTGGGCTCGGTCCGGACGGTTACCGGACGGTCAGACGGCGAGCCACCCATTTCTCGCCGTCTGCAAGCCCGCGCCTACGGTGGCCGGAAATCGGGATCGGAATCCCGGCGGCGGTTGGAGTGTAAGGACCGTTGCCTCACGCGATCGGCCGCCTCCTTAGCTAGCATTACTGCTTCGCAGAAGGAGGCGACCGCCTGCCACTTCTCCTCGCTCCGGAGCATGGCCTGAACCAAGGCCCGGCGCGAGAGATCACCGCCGCCGATTGCCCCCACGAGGACACGGCGTTGCTCTGCCCAGGCGGGGCACACCTCCACCGTGTGCTCCACCGTGTCCTCCGGGTGGGCCACACAGTGGCGACACCCGGGCGTCGTTTCCGCACGAATCCGGTGCAGGAACCTCCCGAACTTACCGTGTCCGGTGAGGACCTGCGTCATGCGGAATGTGAGGACGCCGTGAGGTCTTTCCAACCACGCCTCAAAGAGGGGACTTACTGCCATAATTGTGGCGTGCCCAAGCGTAGCGAGCTCAGAATTTTAGAGCATCCTAGCAAATTATTTAGTGGTTATTTTTTTTTATAATTACCCAGAAATAGGAGGACTCGCAGGGGGCCTCAATACTCAATACTTAATTCAATACAGCTCTGACGACCCTATGTAAACCATTAGTGTTTTGTGGTTCATTTTAGGTTACCGTTTTGATATTACTTCCACCGCATCAAATGACTCGATTGATGGTTCTACTTTTTAATTATTATGGATATGAAATTTATTCCTAAAGATGTTTGTCTAACAAAATTATGAGTTTTGAATGTATGGAAAATGAGTGTATGCAAACGATTTTCTGCGAAATGAAGTCTATGCTATCCGTTGTTATGCAAAATAATATTATGACATAAAAAGTTCTGCTATAAAATGTAGACCCAGATAGAATATTTAATTCAAAAGCAAATCTTTTACAATGAAACTGATAGTAAAACATATTATTCCTTCCAGCAGCTTGAGATTTTACAGACTCCCCTTATAACTTCGACGGTAATTCTATGGATAATAAAAGATATATTACTTGCATTTTTTCAAAGTTTGCAATGCGAAAAATTTTATATAGCTATTGAAGAAGCTGAGACAGTGTGTATACAGCTTGTGAAGAAGAATTGTCCAGGTACGTAAAAATATGTTCTGTGATCTCCCATCTGAATACTGGTGTCGAATATGAAACCGATGTTACTTATCACGTTTTCTTACAGATGATCAAGTTCGTCTTTGCAAAAAAGTGCTACAGGCAAACCGAACGTTCAGCAAGATGACCGCATGTGGCCTGTTCTGTGTAGACGCTACGCTACCAATATCTTTGATGGCACTTCTTGGGACCTACGTTGTTATATTATTGCAATTTGCTTTTCTGTGAAATAAGTGATGTGAAGTATTCCTAGTCTTTGTTGTACAACGCAGTATGTCTTTGTTGTATTTATATATTGTCTTTTATATGTAACAGCTATATTATTTCTATGTATAGTCTAGTATGTAAGTATATAATTTAAATTTAATATTTACATTATTAATTTGCTGTACACCGCAGACTACTCCCCTTTGTTTCTATTTCAAATTCTTACATTCCACCCTAAGGTTGTCTGGTAGATATCGCTGTCAGCGATAAGACCGCCTTTGTACCCATAGATTTAAGTTAATGTAAAAGTTTTTGTTACTATTTTGGTGTACAATAAAGTTTATTCTATTCTTTTCTATTCTATTCTATGTCAATAATAAAAAAGTATCTACGTAAAAGCTTTTGCATAATCAATAAAAGCCATGTATACAAGTTTGTCGGCAATTATGACAGTTTAGCGATAGTAAGACACTAAATTGATTCATTAGTACCGGAGTTTTTTTTTTTCTCGGTGGGAAAATCATCTCATGACATCCCCCGCTCTTGGGCGGGGTGGGAGGTAGTGTCAGACTTTTACTGACTAAAAACTCACTCCTGTTTCTTCTTTGTCTTTCGTACCAGGGCCGAGTCTTCCTTTCAGAATTAGACCCTTGGCCCCAGTAGGCTTTGACCCTGCTGGGCCCCTACAGTAAGTTGCTGACATCTCCTTGAGAAGCGCGTGGAACTGTACGCGCCGTCGACAACTTGGGCTCGGTCCGAACGGCGAACCACCCCTTGCTCGCCATCCGCAAGCCCGCGTCTACGCTAATCGTATCGACGGTACTAATCGCCTACGATTAGTACCGGAGTGAATGGAATATAAAAAAACGGAATGAAACGGAATGGCAGTCTTGTGCGATCCATTGAGTAGGTCGGACGCTTCTATCAAATTTAATAGTTCTCTCAGTTTACGATACACTTAAGTCTGTAGTCACCTAATTATGTTATTTTATTTTTTAATAGTATAAACTAGTGTTTAACTGCGATCCTTTCTGATGGTAAGCACTGATGCATTCATTGATGGTTACCGTAGAGGTGTTAACAATATAAGGGTGGATACTAGCTGTACGTCGGATTGTCTGATGGTAGAAAGGTGAATCTTTCGCGGACATTTTCCAAAATGCATCCTGTAAAATACCGAAAAGCTGGCTACCCTACACCTGTGCTCCAGGCTTCGTAGATTGGACTTAACTAAATCTGGATCACCAATTAGCTTCGTTGCTGAGTCCACAGCTACATACAATCTCGCATATATTGACAAATGAATGTCTGACGTAGGCGGTAATCTGCTATAATTTTAACAGTTTCTTTGATCACTCACCTACCATTAGAATGTTACTGTGCAGTAATTGCTTTTAATTCTTTACAAGATAGCTTGTACCATAGTTCAAATTTATAAAAATAGCAGACTAGGGGCCCTGAAAACCTTACCGATGACGACTGTACTGCTAATTAATTGCAGTCGCCTTCATACCTATTCATATTGTCTAATGCTTTCACTGTGACTGGACTGTCAACTTCATTAGTAGGTGCGCCACAATCGCGGCAATTAGTTTCCTCTTTTAGGAGTGTCTAAAGAAGCGCCACAGATGTCCTCACTTTCCACCTGACGCAGGTCCTCACCGGATATGGGTGTTTCGGGTAGTTCCTGTTTCGGATTCAGCGGGGAGAAACGTCAAAGTGTCACTTATTTGCAGTTCGCCGAGAGAATAAGGTGGGGCATAGGTTAAAGTTTGCTTTGCTTGGAAGGAGCACCGCCGTGTCCTTGGTGGACTCGTATTCAATATCGATAACTGGATAATGTTCCTAAGATATCTTTTAATATTTCTATAAGGCAGACAGGAATCGAATCTGATATAGACTCTATCCTCAACCAGGACCTTCAACTTGATTTACCCGCGTAAGGCAATAGTCTATCTTACCACCCTATGTAACGCCATTCTTCGTGTGGGATACTTTCCAGATTTGTGGAAGTCTCCCAGAACATAGTGGTGCATAAACCTGGCAAACCAAGCCACGAAGTGATTTCATACCATCCATTAGCTTACTACCGATTATGTCCAAGCTATTTGAGAAAATACTGCTGTATAGACTTACCAATGACCTAAAAAAAAAACATAATTTCTGACCTTCAATTCGGCTTTCGGAAAGAACATGCAACTACGGAACAGGTTCAAAGAGTGTACAGAGCCATTAAAAAGTCATTTGAAAAAAATAATAATATTGTTCATCAGCCTTCCTAGACACACAACAGGTTCTTTTACAGGGTTTGGCATAAAGGGCTGTTATGTAAGGTGAAATCACCTCTGCAAATTACATATTTTGGAATTCTAAAATCATATATGTCCAACAGGCTATTTCAAGTCAAAGATTATAACTGTATCAGATTTTTATAATATCACCGCAGGAGTGCCACAAGGGTTTGTCTTAGGGCCTCTCTTGTACACCCTGTATACGGCTGACCTACCACAAAGCCCAGAGATCACAGATGCGACCTTCGCAGATGTTACGGCCTTACTAGCTTTAAGCCCATGTTCCGTGAATTCGGGCTTCAGAGCTCCTGCAAAGTGGATTATGTAAAATAGAAAAATAGTTGAGTAAATGGAGAGTCGAGAGTTTCTTGATGGAAAATCATCCATGACATCCCTCGCTCTTTGGCGGGCGGGAGATATTGTCAGACTTTTATTGTTTAAAAACCCACTTCTGTTCCTTCGTTGCCTTTCGTACCAGGACCGAGTCTTCGAACTCGCCGTCCGACCTTCCAGTAACCGTCCGAACCAAGCCCAAGTCGTCTACAGCGCGTAGTGGGTGATACGAAAGAGATCCTCGGGGTCTTGGAACAATGGCAAAGAAGAAACAGGAGTGGATTTTTAGCCAGAAAAAGTGTGACACGTCCTCGCACTCCGTCCAAGAGCGGAGATGTCATTAGATGATTTTCCCACCCAAAAAAAAAGTTTAATGAAGTTGTTACAATTTATCTACAAATATTTATCTTGAGAGGTGCTTCTACTGTAATTAGAATGTCAAACTGTTCTTCACGTTAACGTTGACGTGAGGCAATAAATTACTATGTCACCATTATAAATACGTCTCAATAAATATACAGGATGAATTTTCAAAGTTGTTGTGGATGGTCAAATCGAAAACTATGAAGAATAACGAAAAATACTCAACAAAGTTTCGGGTCTGGATAAAAAGGCATCATAGGAATTTTGACATATTATTATTTTGGAATATAACCCGTTGACCAAGGGAAAAACAGACACTGCATTTTTATACCATTAAATATTGTCGCTAATAATAAAAGAAACTGGGGATAGGCGAGTCGGACTCGCGCACTAAGGGTTTCGTACGAATTTACCTTATAAATAGTTCAATTCCTGAATGGAGTCTCGAAGATTTTTCCGAATCGCAAAACATTTTTTTTTTGTGACGTAACTACAAATTTAATATTTTTAGATTTATTCCTATATCTGTGCTATGCCAAATTTCAGGATACTGGGTCAACGGGAAGTGCCCTTTTTTGATTCCCTTGAGAGTGTCGAAATAAATGATTTTTTACGACATAACGACCGTATTTATTTTTTTGTAAATTTGAATTTTTTACAGCACCAAGGAACCGCAGACTTGAGTATATAGTTTTAATTTTAACTCGATACCTCCACGCGTTTCCCAGATAAAGGGTCTTGACACACAGATAGACAGACAGACGGACAACAAAGTGATTCTATAAGGGTTCCGTTTTTTCCTTTTGAGGTCATCATCATCTTCCTGCCCTTGACCCGTTTTATTTGGGGTCGGCGCAATACGTTTTTTTCTTCCATTCTGCCCTATCACTCGTCAAGCTATCACTAACTTCCTTTACATCAATCTTTTCTTTGGCCTCCGTCTCCCTCTCCATCCATCCACATGTATGCTCATAACTCTTTTAGTAACATGCGTTTCATCCCTCCTCTTTAAATTACCATACCAAGACAAACGATTCCCCTTTAAAATTTTTAGTCACTGGCGCTACTTTCAAACTTCCTCTAATATACTCATTTCTCACGTTTACTTGACTTAAACATATAAACTCACTTGTAAAATTCACCCAGTATATTTACGGAAATTGAAATGTAATATTTTTAAGTGTTCTCTCTATAATTATAACGGTGTCAATATTAATATACAATTTATAGAACACTGTAGAATCTACGTATTTCCAGTCATTTTTATTGAATTTTAAGTGTTAATAAGTCTCGTCCATTTATCATTTTGCAACAGGCTATAAACGTTAAGAATATGTGGTATAAGATTTGGAAAATGGGTCAAAAAAAGAAAATTAAACCAAACTTGTCTTTGTATCCACCAAAAGTTTTGCTAAATTATCGTCTAGAAGAAGATCTTCAAAGAATGTTTTATCCTTTACACTGTTCTCTTCTTCTTTTGTGCTCTTCAAAATATAGGATACGAAATAATTATATTACTCCCAACGGAAAGATGCTCAATATTATGTCGTTTACGAGTGTCGCCTATATTCTTGTTACCTCTATTTATTACATGTATTTCGATGAATCCAACATAACCTACATAAGTATTCACTGTGATATTGTCGTTTCGTTCATGACTTTTTTCGCATTCTTTTCCTTTTTCATCGCTGCGTTATTGATTTTTTTTATCAACATTGTACATAGTAATAACAATATTTTACTCATTGTATTGATTCAGAGTATACACAAAAGTATCGATTTAAGTGAAATAATCCCAAGTTTTATCATTGGGAATTGGATCTGGGTTTTTATTTGTTTTAGTGTTAACTTTTTTATTTTACTTGCGTTTCAAACAGGATATACATTCAGTCTGTCGTTTATGCTACAGCTAATTCGTAACTACATGCTTATCAAAATTGATGTTGATTGTATTTACGCGATTCGTGTTATGGTTTTATTAACAAGATGTCTCAATGAATGGATCAGAGTAATCCTCAAACTTAACGATAGACAAGAAACTAATATATGTTGTATCAAGCTATACAAAATTTATCAAAACATTTTAGAAGCTTACAAATTGTATAAGACTATTTTTAAACTATTTGTAAGTACCATTTAGTGACATTTAAAGCATATTATTTTGTTAGTAAATTGATATCTTCGAACTAGCTGGCTTTACAATTTTATTTACAGATACTATTTTCAACAATCAACGTATTTACTCGGAATTTACGTTATTTGGAGAATGTGTTGCGAATGATGAAAATGAAAACTATATGGAGCGGGGTACTATTTACATTGATAATAATTACTGTTGGTTCGAGTGTATCACAACGTAATCATTTATTCTCAGGGATCTTGTACAATACGCAGTCACGCACTAAGAAGGGAAGAAATTTTGATCGTATGACATATCACTTGACTAATTTTAATTGTAATTGCGCTCTGTCGCGCGACTAGTCGTGGCCGTAGGCGCGTAATGCGACAAATCCCAAAGATTACTTAGTTGTTCTTTTGGTTCAACAATAATATCTTTCGACATTTGACATTAGTCCTTATTTTTTTATGTATTTATGTAAACACAAAATACTAACGCACTGGTGTTAATTTGAGCCTGTTTTAACTCATTTGGTACTACTATTTATTTTGTATGTTTGTAATTATCTTTTTTACCAGTCATCATATATGTGATATAGCTTATATCAAATTCAATTGTCTAAATACGTACAATTTGTATATAATATATAAATTATTGAATTGAAAAACCAATCTTTTACGATATTATTGATAGAAAACATATGTCATCACTTTCAGGAGCTTGAGATTATACAGACTCCGATCACAGCAACAGTGATAATACTATGGATAATAAAGGATATAATATTAGTATTTTTTTCAGGTTTATAATGTAAAATATTCTGTATATCAATCGAAGAATATCTTTTAGGAGTAACATCTAAAGAAAATATGTTTGTATTGTCTTATGACAAAAAAGCTGTGAACGTTGTTTATAAAGATATTCTGTCGTATATTTAGTATCAGCATTGCACCCGTGCGGGCGCGTCGCTAGTTTGCGTATATCTATTTTATCTAGTCTATTTTCACTCAGTTTCACTTTCATTTTCATAGAGGTGGTTTTATTAGGCTATTTCCATTAAAATAGGGTTTTCCTATTTGTTTTGTATGTGTATAATTTTAATCAGTGCGGCACTGCCATGGCCGAATACTGGGCCATGCAAGGAATTTAACTAGTTTTGCCATCGATACGCTAAGATGAAGATTTTAATCAGTCATATCATAGCTTATATCAAATGCAAGTAGTCCAAATACGGACAATGGTATATTTATAAAATATTTTATTGATAAACAAATCTCTTACAATAAAACTAATAATAAAACCTAAATATATTATTACTTCCAGCAACTTGAGATTTTACAGACTCCGCTTTTAGTAACGACGATAACTCTATGGATAATAAAAGATATATTACTTACATTTTTTCAAAGTTTGCAATGTGAAAAATTCTATATAGCTATTGAAGAAGCTGAGACAGTATGTATACAGCTTGTGAAGAAGAATTGTCCAGGTACGTAAAAATATGTTCTGTGATCTCCCATCTGACTACTGGTGTCGAATCTGATAACAATGCTATATATCACGTTTTCTTACAGATGATCAAGCTCGTCTTTGCAAAAAAGTGCTACAAGCAAACCGAACGTTCAGCAAGATGACCGCATGTGGCCTGTTCTGTGTAGACGCTACGCTACCAATATCTTTGATGGCACTTCTTGCGACCTACGTTGTTGTATTATTGCAATTTGCTTTTCTGTAAAATAACTACGAGTAAGAATAGATAAAGTCAAAGTCAAAGTTTTTTATTTCACATACCTGCCTACATGGGCACTTATAAAACGTCAGAAGCTAGTGCACGGATGCGATGAGGATGTATCCCTTGTCTTTGTTGTACAACGCAATATGTCAATAATAAGAAAGTATCTACGTAAAAGCTTTTGAATAATCAATAAAAGCCATGTACACAAGTTTGTCGGCAATTTTATGACAGATTAGCGATAGTAAGATACTAAATTGATTCGTTAGTACCGGAGTGGGGTCAAACGTTGTGACGTGACCGGAAACGTTTGGAGACGTTTACAAATGGCAGTCTTGTGCGATCCATCGAGTAGTTCGGACTCTCCTATCGAATTTACTGGCTCTCTCGATTTACGATATACTTAAGTCGGTTGTCACCTAATTATATGTTATTATATTTTTTAATAGTACAAACTAGTGCTTAACTGCGACCCCATCTGATGGTAAGCAGGGATGCATTCGTTGGTGGTGAAGCACTAGTTTATTAAGGGCATATTCACTCTAGCCTTGAAGAAACTTAAATTATATTCGGACGGGAAGACTGCAGAAGGCAAATTGTTCCAGTCCTTCGATTTACGAGGTTTATATAACGACGAGGCGAAAGGCTTAGTCCGGACCGTAGAGGTTTTAACAATGTGAGGGTGGATACTCGCTGTACGAAGGGTTAATCGATGGTAAAAAAATAATTTTAGTTTTTTTTTTTATAAATAAATTTTCTCCTTTTTAAAATTAATCCCAACCACATGAAAATCCGTTCAGAAGTTTTTGAGCTTATAGCAAAAAGACGGGAACCGATCACTTTTCCGAAATTTTTTTGTTCGAATTTCATTTTACCGAAAATTATTGACCGATGTCTTTTTTGCCCTAAGCATTATTTGATATATTTTTAGATCATCGAAGTATCATGTGTCATAGGTATTATTTTACCGAACTATTTTTCGCCGATTTACAAAATAACTTTTTGCTATTGGCCGAAGCCTCTTTTGAACTTTTTTCATTTGCCAAACAATTTATTTGTTATATTTTCACCACACCGAAACAACATTTGACGGAATTGGGATGGACGGTTACTTGGTTGCATTTTCAATATTAAATTAAAATAGTGTCATAAAAGGTCAATATGTTGTGCTACAAAATTTTGTGACAGAAATGAATCGCTGCAAAACCGACTTCACACAGTCTTACATCTGCCCTACCCTTAGAGTGTAATTTAATTATAGGTGGCGCGGAGGGGTAGGGCGACTCGCGAGCTGAGAAGCAGGTGGTTTGAAGGACCGCCGCCGCGGCTGAGGCTGGCCGGCAAAGCCGGCCAGCAAGCCGAAGCTGCGGTGGTGAGCGTTAAAACCATCTGCGACGATAAGCTTGCGTGGGGCCGCCCAAACCCCGCAGCGCCGGAGCCGTGACAGAAACAATGCTTGCTGCATGCCTGCTTCCATGCTGCATGTCTGCTTGCATGCTGCATGCCTGCTGCATGCTGCATGCCTGCTGCATGCTGCATGCCTGCTGCATGCTGCATGCCTGTTGCATGTTGCATGCCTGCCGCATGTTGCATGTCTGCTGCATGTTGCATGCCTGCTGCATGCTGCTTACCTGCTGCATGTTGCATGCCTGCTGCACGCTGCATGCCTGCTGCATGTTACATGCCTGCTGCATGCTACATACTTGCTGCATGTTGCATGCCCGCTGCATGTTGCATGCCCGCTTCCATGCTGCATGCTTAAAGCAAGCATCCTTGTTTGCATGCTTATTACTAGGAACTATTAAAACCACTTTTGTTCATAATCAACTGTATTATTAAGTGCCATTACATACAACAAAACACACAAACAGCAACAACAAACCAACAAAAATTAGAGATGAATAGTGTGCACAAACTTTCTAGGCGTTCGGTGAAATGAAAATATGGTAATTAAAACAGTGTCATAATGAATGTTCGAAAACACAATACTTCGAACAAATGTTATTTCGGCTAAGTGCACCATCGGTGAAAAGTTTTTCGACCAAATGAAACGTCGGAGTAACGAAAAAAATCGAATTGATAATAGGTCAACTGATACAGTAGCAGACGTGACTTCGATGAAATAAAAAAAAAAACGAAACGATAATAGTTGAAAAGTTTTAGGTGAAATGAAAGACAGTCAAATATTTTTCGAACTTATGATAGGTAACCATCCTACCTAGTTCGATATAAAAGATAATGTTAATGATTAATTCTTACGGATATATTATTACAGAACACTTCCCCACGCGTCTGTATTTCTGTCTTTTTGGGTTACCTATCATAAGTTTGAAAAATATTTGACCGACTTAGGATCGAGGTAGGATCGGGCAAAATATCGATAACCACAAACAGCGCAAAGCAGCGAGAGCAGTGGTGGCCGAGTGGTAACGGACAGACTTACGAGTTTGTAGGTCGCGGGTTCAAACCCAACCAGGCGCATTACTTTGTGTAATTTATATCATCACCACTGCTCACAAAACGGTGAAGGAAAACATCGTGAGGAAACCGGCATGTCCTAGAACCAAAAGTTCGAAGACATGTGACATCCACAAACCCGCACTGGGCCCGCGTGGTGGATTACGGCCCATTCCCTCTCCTAGAGAGGGGGCCTGAGTCCCAGCAGTGGGAACATTATAAGGCCGACTACGCTACAAACAGCACTTCACATCTCTAACAAACAAAATCCGGCAGCGGCCACACCACGTAACTATCGTATGAGTGAGAGTATCTGTTAAATACTCATCTATTGTACAATAAGTTCAGCTGATTAATTGTTTGCAAACAACAGTCAAAGTCAAAGTCAAAGTCAAAGTCAAAGTCAAAGTCAAAGATTTTTATTTCACATAGGCCTACATGGGCACTTATAAAACGTCAGAAGCTAGTGTACGGTTCCAAATTGGTCGTTTCCTATGGAGAAGAACCGGCAAGAAACTCCATGGTTACTCTTTTAAAAAAGAATTTGTTGATACAATACCTTCTGTTTACAATATATTGAATTTATTATGTAAGGACAGTGTAGACTGGTCAATAAAGTACAATAAAAATAATCATAATAAAAAGGAACCTAAGAATTCGCGGAGTCTACAGTGTTCTCACATTCACATTTCAAAAAAGAGGCTATACAAACAAAAGCAAGCAAAATAAATAATTACAATTATTAATAAACAATATGTCAACAATATAAATAATAATAAATAAATAAAAAATAAAAAATATTGCAAAAGCAATGTATATATTACAACAAATGTGGAGCAGTCAATAGATAAATTTACAAAATATTATGAGCTACCAGGGGGCCACATGTGCAGAAGCAGTCATTGCCAAACAAGCGTGTCTTCGACATAGTCTTTAACCTTATAATACGCTTTTTTAGTTAGGACACGCTTAATATGGGTTTTGAACTTTCCTTCGCTAAGTTCAGTTCAGTGGTTTGCAAACAATTAATCAGCTGAACTGACAACTCGGCATTTTGTTTTTTTTTTTTCATTGGTGCTTGACTACGATCCCATCTGATGGTAAGCAGTGATACAATCATCTATTGTGTAGCGCAACAGTTTATTCAGAGCCTATTCTAAAATCATGCAAAGAAGACATCGTTAGTCATCGTTCACATTTGACTAGTGGCCAAAAATGACATCAAGCACATATAAGCACATATCCGGCTTGATGCGTTCGCGAGAATCACACCCCCTTATCATATCTCTATTATTTGACATATCTGTGGGCCACATTCATTTTTTGGAATTCTAAAATCATATATGTCCAACAGGCTGTTTTTAAGTCAAAGAAAACAACTGCACATCAGATTTCCATGATATCACCGCAAGAGTGGCACAACCTAAAGCCTGTCTGCACATCCTGTATAAGTCTAACTTACCACAAAGCCCAGAGATCACAGATGCGAACTTTGCAGATAATACGGCCTTACTAGCTTCAAGCCCATGTCTCGTGAATTCGGGCTTCAGAGCTCTTGCAAAGTGGATTATATAAAATGGAAAAATGGTTGAGTAAATGGAGAATCGCAGCCAATTTGTTGAAGTCAGTGCACATCACTTTTACACTTCGCAGAAGAAGAATATTGTGCTCTCAACGGTACCCGACTTCATATTCAAAATACAGTCAAGTATTAGGGATTCCACCTGGACCGCTGACTAAACTGGAAGAAACAAATCCAAACAAAAAGAGATAAGGTGAATTTAAAATATAGGGGTCTCGACTGGTTGTTGGGTAGAAACTCAAAACTCGGAATTGATAACAAGATTGGCCACGACCACGTGTAGCCTTTTCTACATAGACGCTACACTACCAATACGTTTGATGGGACTTCTCACTAGTTCATTTCCACTCATTGTTACACCCTATTAATTTCAAGCTCCTACTGTTATTTATTATACACTAAAGGCTATTGGTTAAGGCTTGTGAAGGATCATTTCTTGTCACTGTGATCATGTCTTCGTTTCATCACTTATTATCTTGCTTATATATTTATATTTTGTATGTATGTACATGTGTATCTATTTTAGTATTAAGTTTTTGTTTACTTTTAAATTTGCACCAAGTGCAACCCCATTTTGTGTCCAGGCAGTCTCTATCCATTCTGGGTTGCCTGGAAGAAATCGCCGAGTGCGATAAGGCCGCCAATTGTATTTTTTTGTTGTGTTACAATTTCAATTTGTAGATTTCTAATCTTGGTATGCAATAAAGTATATATAAATAAATGTTATGGTGTACAATAAAAAGTATATCTATCTCTCTATCTACGAGTATCTACGCTATAGTACTTTTGAAATCGTTTTTCTGTGAAATAACCGGGTGCACAAAATGTGGTGTTCTTCTTTAAAAATAGTCAAGATTCAAGTTGATCATAAGCTGATCATAGACATCATCATCATCATCTTCCTGCCCTTGTCCCATCTTATTTGGGGTCGGCGCAACACGTTTTTTTCTTCCATTCTATCCTGTCAATCGTCATACTATCACTAACTTCCTTTTCTTTCATATCACTGTTCACACCATCTGTCCATCTTTTCTTTGGCCTCCCTCTCCCTCTCCACCCATCGACATGTATACTCATAACTCTTTTAGTAACATGTGTTTCATCTCTCCTCTTTACATAAGCCGATCATAGACAAAGACTAAATATCGATTTTAATTTAATAAAGTTATTCAAAATTTATCTACAATTATTTATCTTGTCATGTGCTTCTACTGTCTTAAATTAGAATGTCAAACTGTTCTTCACGTTAACGTTGACGTGAGTCAATAAATTACTATGTCACCATTATAAATACATCTCAATAAATATACAGGTGAATTTTTAAAGTTGTTGTGAATGGTCAAATCGAAAACTATGAAGAATAAAGAATAATACTCAACAAAGTTTCGGGCCCGTTTAAAAAGGTATCATAGGAATTTTGATATTTACGAATATAACCCCATATGTGGACTAAGGAAAAAAACAGACACTGCATTTTTATACTACTCGTGTTAAATATTGTCTCTAATAATAAAATTTATTTATTAATTATTTATTTTGTTAACGTATCATTTATTAATAATTGTAATTATTTATTTTACTTGCTTTTATTTTTAAAGCCTCTTTTTTAGAATGTGAATGTGATAACACTGTAGACTCCGCGAATGCTTAGGTTCCTTTTTATTATGATTATTTTTATTGTACTTTATAGTACAATATTGACCAGTCTACACTGTCCTTACATAATATCTACATAAGCTGTAATATGGAAATATTGTAACAACAAATTCTTTTTAAAAGAGTAACAATGTAGTTTCTTGCCGGTTCTTCTCCATAGGAAACGACCAATTTGGAACCGTGCACTAGCTTCTGACGTTTTATAAGTGTCCATGTAGGCCTAAGTGAAATAAAAAATTTTGACTTTTAAAAAAACAAAAATTGGGCAATTGCGAGTCGGACTTGCGCACTGTGAGTTTTATTTGGTCTACAAAACAGAAATAGGTGCGATTATTATAACACTTGGCAATTAAAAATCTAATAAAGAATTTATCATAACTTCAGTCTTTCATTCATTCGTTAAATAATTTTTGAGTGGGTCAATTTAGCCTCTTCTAATGACACCTAGTCTAATATCCTACACAGTGAGTACTGGTTCCAAACAAAATTACCCATTGTTCGTTATTTAAATTATTCCATTTTTTTTCTATATTTCATATAATAACGGTACCTTGCTTGAAACTATGCTCAAGGTTTTATATTTTTTAATACACTTGCAGTGGAATCATCTTCAAGCCATTATATTTTAATTATTTTTTTGGTCGTAACTATTAAAATGTCATCGTACACGTGTACGATGACAAGTTCTAATATAGTTCCTATAACATATAACTCAGTCAAACTACGTAGTTTTTATTAAGTTATTATATGTTATCATCCACGCAAGTACGTGGGTAGTCTAAAAAGTTTCCGTTTTCAATGTGAAGATAGCAGCACTCGTCAATCAAAGCTAGTGAATGTAGTTGTGCATCTTTTGGCAGTTACTCACCACGCGTTCAAAGTTCAGCCATTTTGAACGCGTAGTTGTTATTTGACAGTCATTAGAGTGAGCCGATGTGAGATGTAGAAAAATAAAATTATTTTTCAATAAGACAACGTGCTGTTCACACCTCATGGAGATAAAGAGAAGAGAGATGGAGAGGAAGAGGGAGGCCAAAGAAAAGATGGATGGACTGTGTGAAGAGTGATATGAAAGAAAAGGAAGTTAGTGATAGCATGACGAGTAACAGGGCAGAGTGGAAGAAAAAAACGTGTTGCGCCGACCCCAAATAACACGGGATAAGGGCAGGAAGATGATGCTGTTCACACCTCAGCGGTTGCTATGGCGAAAATCTACTAAGTACGATTCGAACTGCTTGATCATCCGCCTTACCAGGTCTAGCCCCAAGCAACTTCTCTTTTGTTCTCTCATCTAATAATTACGCTTGGAGTATAGAAATTTTCGTCAAATGCAGATGCAAACTTCGTGAATAATTATTTTGCAGATATAAACGCCGACTACTATTTGAACGAGTTAGAGAGATCAAGGTGTCGCTAGGAGACGTATGTACAGTTACAAGGAGACAATGTAAAAAAACCGGGCCAGTGCGAGTCGGACTTGCGTACTGAGGGTTCCGTACAAACTTACCTACGAAAACAGCTTAATTCCTGAATTGAGTTATGAAGATTTTTCCGATTCGCATTTTTTTTGAAGTTATACGTGATATATACGAGTACCAACTGTTATAATTTCTTTACATATAAAATTTATGTACTGTAAAATTTATTTCGTATAACGTTATTGGATATAAAATTTATTTCATCACTGTTAATATTACAAGTTGGCGCGGCGTATTGAAAAACGTTACTGTAATATAATGGAACCGCATTATATTAAGGTGTGAGCCTCCAGCCAGATTTCAATTCGGCTGAAATAACGTACGCCGCATAGTATACGCACTTTGCGGTTGTCAAAGCGGTATAGCTCAAATACAAAAGGGTGCATCATCAATACGTCGCTATAAAAGTTTTAGTTCCAATAATCCTCACTAGTAGCGCTGCAGCGTATTTCCATTCTATTCGAGGCCAGAACGCAAGGGTGTGAAACAAATTGCGTATGGATTGGAAATCACTTTTTTACTAAGGTCTTCCAATCTATACAAGTGTAGTAAGCAAATAATCGCGTATACTTCGTAGCGACCTAACTACCTAACATTGTTTCAAAATATGCAGTGCCAGTACGAATATGGACTAATCGTGCATTGATCGGAATAATCGCGCCTGGATTAGGTTAGGTTAGAATAGTGGCTTTTAGGATGCAATGGCGAGCGAACGAAGCGATCATGTGGATCAGGTTAGAACACATTCTAATGTTAGTGAATCGTTTGGGTTAGGTTAAGTTATGGGTTAATAAAGTATAATTATAGTAAATAAGTAATGGAAAACAATAATTTTAACATTAACGACGTTACCATAATTTTGTCATTATTAATTTATTTAATAGAGTGCCCCTGGACCTGGTTGTCTCTCGTTCGCTATCAAAATCGAAAATCGTGTGTTTGTTTGTGTCCCCGAAAAGAGTGAAAATTTTGTGTTCTAAGCTGTCATCAGGAAAATTAGTTACAGTGCAAACCTTACGGGACGAGTCGTTCTAACTCACTTTTCCACACAATCGCATGAACCGCTCAAACAGACGCTTTAAGTTAAAGATTATTTTTTTTTAGGTGAAAATCATCCAATGTCTTCTCCCGCTCTAGGGTAGGGTAGGCGGGTTTGTCAGACTTTTACTGACTAAAACCCACACAATTTTTTATATATTTTCTTTCTTTGCCTTGAGTTTCAGGACCTCACGTTTCCCACCTTTCAGAAGCAAACCCATGGCCCCAGTATGCTTTGGCCCTGCTAGGCCCCCAAGATTTTGCTGTCAATGTTAAAGAAGGAGTTTATAGTTACAAAGCACTTTATTATGTATCACACTTTAGTGCCGCGTTTTTTACATGTCTAACAAATCTATTAGAACTTGTAGCATATACTTTAACAAAACTTTCGACGTCACAAAATATTCTGGAAAGTAAAGCATCCATCTATAATGCATTCAAATACGTATACTGCAAAAATACAATGGTGTACGTAGACAAAAAGCTCGAAAACTGTAGAGGTAGCTCAGCATCTATGATGAACAAGCCGCACGCTGTCATTTTCTTGAATGATGCCTTCTGTACCCGCTGAATGTTCTTGCAAACCTTTCTTGCTGTATCTGTTAATGAAATATTAAATTTTTACTACGTTCATCAACCCAGAAGAATATCTGTCGCCAGGATACAAAGTTGCAGTTCGTAGACGTGGGTTCGTGGCTGTGGGTTTGTGGACTTTCTGAAAATCTTTTAATCGTTTGCGATCCCAGGTTCGTTGCTATGTAAAAATCTAGCCCAATTGAACTCCTCTCACATCCAGTAAACCAAGCACTTTCGCCAGACGTGCGTCACATTTTTTCTTGCTTTGCATGCGCCATTACTTACACCCACCAAGAAAGCGAAATTCTCTATCGAGCTGGTTATAATATAAAATAATTTTTTTTTTCTAAAATTTGTAATTTTATAATAACAAATATACAGATGTTAGTAACACAATTAATTAACAACTACCACTAATTTAACTTTACTTACTGGTTGTGTACCAGTCTACAAAATTGGGAAAATCGATACGAAAAGAATATTTCAAACATATCAAAGTGATATAGTGTGCATCTTACCAAAACAATTTCTTGAGTTTATGATCAAAACACAGGTAGTCTGAACATCTCTCATTACAGCATAGAATCTTTCAAACTCCACGCTCAAGCATATAATAACAATGATATTCTTAAAAGTCCAGAAATGCGATAATAATGGTAGCGTCAGGACCTGAAATGTATTGATTTGTTTAAAAAAACAATAATAATAACAGAAAATTAAGATTCAAGAAATCAAGTACTTACACGAAAATCACCTGTAATTTCTGATAGATTTTTTAAAGATAGCACATTAGCTACGTTCCACAAACTAAGAAAAGCACTAAAAAAAGTATAAAACAAAATCTGGAAAAGAAAATGCTATATGCAATAATTTTGTAAGATCATCCTTTTTATCGTCTAACTACAGCAACCTACTGCTGCACATGACAATATGCAACAGTCAGTCAGATCTAGAATATTGCACTCTTATCACATCAATGTACAACAAATTTTGTTCAATTACAACCAAATTCTTCACTGGATGACTTCATGACCCTGTGAAGGTACGTAGTCATCATCGATTTCACTCAAATCTTTATACTTATTAAAATAATAACAAACCATCTGTTGAAACGTTGTCTGAATTATCACGTAACCATCCAGAATATTCAAGTAAACGTCTAACATTTCATTCCAAGACTTTTTTGTCTCTAATTCATCGGTGCTTTTCAACTTTTGAACGTTTTCAATCCATATACGAAGTATTTTCTGTATTAACTTCAATAGTAACAAGACATAAACAATGTTGATGTCGTAAGCAATGCTAGCATACGCAGTAGTCATTTCTATAATACTTATTTCGGTTATAGTAACACAATAGCAAATGAGGAAAGTGATACTCAAAATGTTAAAGATTATAATGTAAGTCCAGTTGATGACAGTGAAATATCTGATCACGTCGCCATTTATTTGAAGAACTCTGAGCGTGTGTTGAATTTTTAAGACCAATAAAATATTGTTGTAACTGTGCAAGATGTTTGAGAAAGCATCCACTAAATCCCCGGTTAGGTAAAATATAAAGTTAATAGAATGGCTAATGACGAAAAAGAAACTCGTAATGCCCGCCCATTCATTAAACAAAAGGTTGATCTTACCGATAATATAATGCAAGGTAACACCGCGATATATAAGCGTTAAAAAAACTCTAACAAAATAGTAAAGGTTAGTATTACAAGAAATAATATTGTCTCGTATAGAATACTTTGCACAAATTAAAAGGCTTTGCATCAGATTCATCGGCCTTAGAATTGATTGTAAATCTTCGTCAATTACGTTATTGAGTAATATCTTGTTAAATGACATCATTGGTATATTTTTGATTTTAACATGATTTAAATTTAATTTTAACCTATTTTTGATAAAAGAAAACATGTCCGATAGACTCGACAGTTTAGTGTTACTTGCTGTAGAAAACAATATTCAATCGATGATAGTATATAAATAAGTAATAGCTTTTTAAGTAGCGTTTTATATTTACTCTCCTGTTTGATGACCTCCAAATTTTTAATACCTTTATATTAATTGTTTGCCACTTCGGTGATGATGCTTCGCTGTCTGCATCTTCATTAAGTCATATCCTATTAGTGATATCCTATTAGCTCACAACATCCTTCTTAGATAATTTTTAGGGTTCTCTACCAAAATGATAATTAAAGAGACACTCATGTTACGTCGTCAGTTTATTTTTTTTATTGATGTAAACTAGCGATTGACCGCGATCCCACTTGATGGTAAGTAGTAATGCAATCAATGATGGTGAATTGCACTAGTTTATTAAAAGCTTATTCACTCTAGCCATGAAGACTTTTTTTTTTTTTTTATTGGGTGGGAAAATCATCCTAATGACATCCCCGTTCTTGGGCGGAGCGAGAGATAGTGTCAGACTCTTACTGACTAAAAACCCACTCCTGTTCCTTCGTTGCCTTCGTCCCAGGGCCCCGGGTTCCGCTTTCACACTACCCGTGGCCCCAGTAGGCTTCGACCCTGCCGGGCCCCTACGATTTGCTGACATCTCCTTGAGGCGCGCGTGGAACAATACGCGCCGTCGACGACTTGGGCTCGGTCCGGACGGTTACCGGACGGTCAGACGGCGAGCCACCTATTGCTCGCCGTCTGCAAGCCCGCGCCTACGGTGGCCGGAAATCGGGATCGGAATCCCGGCGGCGGTTGGAGCGTAAGGACCGTTGCCTCACGCGATCGGCCGCCTCCTTAGCTAGCATTACTGCTTCGCAGAAGGAGGCGGCCGCCTGCCACTCCTCCTCGCTCCGGAGCATGGCCTGAACGCCATGCTCCATCCATGGCCCGGCGCGAGAGATCACCGCCGCCGATTGCCCCCACGAGGACACGGCGTTGCTCTGCCCAAGCGGGGCACAACTCCACCGTGTGCTCCACCGTGTCCTCCGGGTGGGCCACACAGTGGCGACACCCGGGCGTCGTTTCCGCACGAATCCGGTGCAGGAACCTCCCGAACTTACCGTGTCCGGTGAGGACCTGCGTCATGCGGAATGTGAGGACGCCGTGAGGTCTTTCCAACCACGCCTCAAAGAGGGGACTTACCGCCATTATTGTGGCGTGCCCAAGCCATGAAGACTTCAAAATTATAATCGTACGGGAAGACCGCAGCAGGCAAATTGTTCCAGTTCTTTGATGTACGTTTTAAATGATGAGGCGAAACGCTTAGTCTGGAACGTAGAACTTTCAGAACTTTAAGTTAACGTATGCTATCGACTTGAAATGCAGAATTCGGGATGGCGGTGCAAAGTTGAAAATTGGAATACTGATCAATCTTTTAACACTTGTAACACTACCGATCATCCTCATTATTCAATACCATGTTAATCATTCATCATTGATGAACGTTTTTCATTTTGTTAAGCAAAATTGTTTTGTCTCGACTCGGTGGAAGTCGAGACACCTCATAATTGGGTATGGTGAACGGATATGGTATTTTAGCTTCTGCCTGCAGGTAGCATACTGTGAGCCGTACAAATTGGTCCGCCATTAGGTTGCCAGTCTAGTTAGGTTAGGTACAAACCTGAGAGAATGTTTATAGTAAAACTGCGCCTTTGTGTGTAGTTGTTGGTATGTTTGTTGTAGGTGCCTTGTAACATTGTAACCCAGGGTCGTATCTTCACAGTGATAGCATATCTTTCTATTAGTGAATTTTCATATTAACTTCAGAGTTTACCTTAACAAAAATTTAAACAAATAATGTTGCCGCTTGATCATTTATTTAATTTTTGGTCAGGTAAATTATATACTTTTAATTTCAAGCTGTCAAATATTAACATTAAAAAAAAAGCACTTCCTACCTACACACCAACTATCATTATACAAATACACTGAATATAAATTTAAAGATATATGAACTGTAATAAAACAACAGTATAAGTAGTAATCAAGCTTGTCAACTGTAAAGGTAGCTCGGCATCTATGATGAACAAGTTGAATGCGCTCATCTTCTTGAATGATGCCTTCTGTGCGCGTTGAATGTTCTTGAGAATCTTTCTATCTGAATCTAAAATGTACAATAGAGGATTATTGTAAAAAGCTGAGGTTAATTTACCCACGCCTTGCCAAGCGGGACTATCAATTTTATTTAGCATTATATATTTTTTTATGCTCATAGTCAAAAATTAATGTTGTTATTATGTTTGTTTAATTTTTTTAGTAATCTATTGTTTCATCATTATTTATTTTGTAATTAATTAATAATAATTATAATCTTTATTGACACAAATTACATAAAATAACATATTTTTATGTATATAATAATCCTCATTTAGTAACACTCATTACCAAACATGTTTTAGTTAAAATTTGATTGTCTAAAAAGTAAAGTAAACACAAAACAGGTTTAGGTTTAGGTTTTGTTTTCGAATTGTAATATTTAAAGAAAAAAGTGCAATACACCTTCTGTGAAACCACTTTTTCATTATATATTACAATTTGGTACGTCGACAATATTAACCTGTACAATTTCTGGAGTTCATGAGAATCATACACGTGCTCTGGACATCTCTCATGGCTGCATAGAACCTCTCACATTCCATACTCAAGCATATGAGTATGATTATAAACTTTATATTCCAGGATTGAGTCAAAAAAAGTCGAATGTCGCGCTGAAATTATTAAGAAGTATGAATTAAAATACCTAGATGGTTGAAAATCGTCATAATGAAATTTATTTCTGATTAATACGATACTTTTTCACCAGAAATATAAGTGGTAAGTAGATACTACAAGGCGATTTGTATCTATTTAAATTTGATGAGCATGTGTAGTCCGAGTGCTCGCAGAACAAATGGTCGATATGGCCGAAACGTACTGGTGCGGCAAACACATACTGGAAGACGCAGCATTGGAAGGCCTCCTATGGGAGGACTGATAACCGACGCATAGGACCGGTCAAACAGTGGACATCTTTAGGCGAGGACGTGTTGCAAAGATGTGAAGCATTAGGTAGCTGAATAGTGCGATCACGCATAGTGTTTTAAATGTGTGTAAGAAGACAATGAGCAAGTAATCCCTTGCACACCTCGCCAGGGAAATTGAATGGAAATCTTTGAATAAGGATACAAGGTGAGGCAATTATATTAACGATTCTCCTGAATTAACAGTAAAATGGGTATATTTTTTAAACTTTTATTCTTATTTATGGAAATCGGTAAAAGCGTTTCGTAAAGTAAATAGGCGGAACGTCATACAGACTGTCGCACTCAGTCACACAGTAGCATGACGCGCGATGAAACGCAGTGGGTGATACTGTTTTTTTTAAAAAGAACACACAAAACAACAACACATAAAATTTAAAAAAAAAATACAAATATTATTGATTATTGACCAGGTGTCGTATTTTTATATGATTATTTACGAGTTTTATTATAACCTCCTGATTTAATGCAGATTCAAAACCGCACTTTGTTCATACCTAGCTAATAGTAATGAATATTTATAAATGCTGAAGGGAGAATACACCAAAATAAATGACGGAAAATATATTTTAATGAAACTTACGTTTACAAGGCGACTCCTTATTTTATCTCGAAGAGTTAATACCATTGATTGGTTACGCAAATTAAGGAAAACGCATAGTATCGTATAGTATGTGATCTAAAAATTACAGAATACATTATTATTTATATTATATGCACAAAAAACGTATAGATTTTTTTGCTGCTATTTTAGTTGTGGTTTCTAGTCGAGTTATCTTTTTTTATTCTAAAATTTAAAAAAATCTTCTCGAATCATTTTAGAATATTCGTAAACTGGATCTTATCGGCCTCGAGTAAGGATTCCTATTTTCTTATTATTGGTTATAGTTTGTTATTTCCGACAGATGTGGTCTAAGTTTAAATTAAGTAATTCATATTTAATTTTAGGCTCCAAGTCTTCCCAAAAAAGACATCCACTTGGATGTCTTTTTCATCCCACCATTTTTTTTGTTGTATACCGCGTCCTCGTATCGCGACTCGCGATATTGTGAACCCAATTTTGTGGAACCGATCACTTTTCCGATTTTTTTTTGTTCGAATTCCATTTTACCGAAAACTGTTGACCGACTTTTTTTTTGCTACATGCATTATTTGACATATTTTTAGATCATCGAAGTATCACGTGTCATAGGTATTATTTTATCGAACAATATTTCGCCGATTTACAAATTAACTTTTTGCTATTGGCCGAAGTTTCTTTTAAACTTTTTTGATTTGCCAAATGATTTATATGCCATATTTTCACCACACTGAAACAAAATTTTACGGAATTTTGGTCACAAATATATAGACGGTTACTTGGAACCATTTTCAATATTAAATTAAAATAGTGTTGTAAAAGTCAATATGTTGTGCTACAAAATTTAGTGACAGAAACGAATGTTTGCAAAACAGACTTCACACAGTCTGGTCTGCCCAAACGCTAGAGTGTTATTCAAGCCCGCGTAGGCGTGGAGGGGTAGGGCGGCTCGCAAACTGAGGCGCAGGTGGTGAGCGTTAAAACCATCTGCGACGGTAAGCTCGCGCGCTGCGGGGCGCTGCGGGGTCTGCTCCGGAGTGCCGGAGCCGTGACAGAAACAATGCTTTCTGCATATTGCATGCCAGCTTGCATGTTGCATGCCTGTTTGCCTGCTGCATGCCTGTTAGCATGTTGCATGCCTGTTGAATGTCTGCTTGCATGTTGCACGCCTGTTACATGCCTGCTACCATGCTGCATGCCTGCTTGCATACTGCATGCCTGTTTGCAAGCTACATGCCTGATTGCATGCTGCGTGCTTAAAGCAGGCATCCTTGTTTGCATGCTTGTTACTAGGACCAATTAAACCCACATTTGTTCATAATCAACTGTATTATTAAGTGCCTTTACATTTAAATAATGAATTAAACAAATTATTATGTTAAACTAATCTGAAATTAACTCCTGTTGCCTTATTAGAATTAGAGATGAAATAGTGTGCACAAACTTTCTAGGTGTTTGGTGAAATGTAAATAATTTTTTTGGAAACATAATACTTCGAACAAATGTTATTTTGGCTAAGTTTAACTTCGGTGAAAAATTATACGACCGAATAAAACGTCGGAGCTATGAAAAAAAATAAATTGATCGATTGTGAAACAGTAGCAGACGTGACTTCGATGAAATAAATAAAACTGGGCAAGTGCAAGTCCTACTCGTGTCCTGAGGGTTCCGTATATAGTTGAATTCCCGAATGGAGTTTCAAAAAATTTTCCGATTCGTTTTTTTTTGTGATGTAGCTACAAATCTACTGTTTTCAAATTTATTCCTATACCTGTGCTATAAAATCTTACTTTATACCAAATTTTAGGATTCTGGATCAACGGGAAGTGCCCTATAAATTTTGATTCCTTTGAGACTGTCGGAATATTCTTTTTTTGCCGCATAAACGGCCCCATATTTTTTTCGTTAGTTTAGAAGATTGATTTTTTCACGGCTTTAATTTCAACTCTATACCTTCGCGCGTTTTTGAGATAAACGGTCAAATTGATACTAATAATAGTTGGAAAGTTTTAGGTGAAATGAAATTCGGACAAATATTTTTCGAACTTATGATTGGTAACCCCAATTTTGCGATTAACCCTGCAGTGAAACCGTTCAGGCTAGATACACTTAATCTTAATAATAATTATTGACATAATATTCGTAATTTTACCAACTTTAAATTGGAATATCTTTAACACGAGGAGTCTATTAATAATACATTTTTAAATATTTCTTAAAAAGAAAAAAAAACATTTAAAAATATAAAAAATAGTATCCTACCGGTATCGGGAACAGGATCCAAGCTACCGGCGGTCAGGGCTCCAGAGAAAGGAACCAGGAGTACCGGTTTCTGATTCAAGCCCCTGATCCAGCCGCCTAACGCGAGCCTCCTAAGGTTAGGCTGTTATTATTATTATTAAATAAAGAGCGCACAGTAAATAGTTTTCTGTAGTCTGTTTGCGCTACTTGATAAATCTTTATTTGATGACTTACCATTTGTCGAAACGTTTTTTCTATAAGCATGTAAGTCTCCAGAATAATTAGGTACACATCAAACATTAAATTACAATGTTTGTCTCTTTCAGTGTCGTCACAGTTTCTCGATTTTTTAATATTTTCAATCCACATGTGTAGGAGTTTCTCCAATAATTTTATGAGTAACAAAGCATTTATAACATTGATGTCATAAGCAATACAACCGTAAATTGTTATAACATCGAAAACATTTGCGTCGTAAAACAGACAAAAACAAATACAAAAACCAATGCAATAAGTATTTAAAATTATAATCCAAGTCCAGCTGTAAACGATAAAATCTTTGAGTTCACTCTTACTTATTTGTAAGACTGTGACTACGTGTTGGATATTCAAGACTAACAAGATATTGTGGTAGTTGTGAACGATGTTTGAGATGCTGTTCATCAAATCTCCGATTAAGAATACGATTAAGTCGAGGTAAAGGCTCAAAGAATAGAAGAAGCGGCTGTTCCCCCACTTTAAAGGATTTTGAGTAATGCAAGTGACCAAATAATACAAATAAGCAGACCGAAATATTAGAGTGAATAATATCTTTATGATATTGTAAAAGTTATTAATAACGCTGATAATTTTGTCATGAATTCTATACTTTTCGCAGATGAAAAGCTTATGCATCAAATTCAATGGTTTTAGTACTGATTGTAAATCTTCTTCAATCACACTGCTACGTAGTGTTGTGTTAGAAAATGCTGTTCGAACATTATTGCTCATTTTATTATTTTGATTTGATTTTGTAAAGTTTGTGATAAGTGAATACACGACTGTTTTCAGGCAGTCGACTGTTTAGGCAGTTAGACGTTGATTGGTCTAGAAAACTAAAGTCAATCGATAAGCAAGTAATTTTGTTATACTTTAGTAAATAGTATATGTTATTAAATGTCATTAATGTTACCATACAGATCTAGACCTGATTATTCGATGATAAATTCAGTACCAACAATCATTTATGTTATCAATCAGCCAATTTTGTTTCTAGGGTTTCAACAACATAACAGTTTGATTTCATGACTTTAGTTTTTTTTTTTCTCTGTAGATTTGGAAATTATAAAACTGTTAAAGGAAGTAAAAGTAAAGCTTTAAGATAACATTTTTATTATTCTAGTCTTTTCAGGCAAAACAATAGATTCTGAAGGCACTTAGAAGAAAATAGAAAAAGCTGTAACTGATTTTGGTACGCTAGCCATAATTAAGTATGGAGTTGATAACTATGAACTACGAAGAGGACACGGTTTTTTTTTCTTGGGCGGAGGGTGAAATAGTGTGGGACTTTTACTGACTAAAAACTCACTCCTGTTCCTTCGTTGCCTTTCGTACCAGGGCCGAATCTTCCTTTCAGAATCAGACCCTTGGTCCCAGTAGGTTTCGACTCTGCTGGGCCCCTACAGTTGCTGACATCTCCTTGAGGCGCGCGTGGAACAGTACGCGCCGTCGACGACTTGGGCTCGGTCCGGACGGTTACCGGACGGTCGGACGGCGAGCCACCCATTGCTCGCCGTTCGTAAGCCCGCGCCTACGGTGGCCGGAAATCAGGATCGGAATCCCGGCGGCAGTTGGGGCGTGAGAACAGTTGCGTCACGCGATCGGCCGCCACCTTTGCCAGCATTACTGCCTCGCTGAAGGAAGCGACCGCCTGCCACTGGTCCTCGCTCCGGAACATGCCCTGTACAAAGGCTCGGCGCGAGAGATCGCCGCCGCCGATCTCGTCGATCATATCCGTCTGATTCTGAAAGGAAGACTCGGCCCTGGTACGAAAGGCAACGAAGGAACAGGAGTGGATTTTTAGTCAGTAAAAGTCTGACACTATCTCCCGCTCCGCCCAAGAGCGGAGATGTCATAAGATGATATTCCCACCGAAAAAAAAAAGTGCGGGGCACTGGACAACGTTGCAGCGAAGCGTAGATACAGTAGAGGCTAAACATTTTTGTATGAAATCTAAGAAAACTCGTATTATTTTGTAATATGAGTTCTACTGTGCGAACAATGTGTCTCAAGCGGGATGCAATATTGATAATGTATACGAACTTAAAACTGCTAATGAATGGGATGTCTATTTTTCTTTCAATCACTATTACGTGGAAAATATTATCTCACGAATAACTTTTCTTCTCAGGGTGGCTACAAGACAAAATTTTCCAAAACGAAACAACAAAACAAAAATACACAGTTCTTTTGTTAGAAGAAAGTCGTAGGTATACGTCATTGATATTGCTTGCCCTTTGAAATGCATAGTTTCTATGTTGTAACTCTTAATATAAAAAAACTGGTTTTTTTTATTAGCATACTTGGTTATAAATAGGTACTGCGATATTACAGTAAATACAAAGCATAAAGTAACCAATAAATACCTAATTTTGGAAAAAGAATAACGTACCTTTAATATAAAGTTTATTTGAACTTATAATCTTATAATTCCAAGCCAATCCAAAGATATAACACTTCAAAGTAACCCGTTTTTAAGACAGCAATTTCATAGGTAAAGTTCTATCATTTCTGGAGGAACTATATTATTTTTGATTTACTAAAACCATGTTCCATTGACGACTTTTGCTGTCTTTATTTCGACTATGAATGCGTTAAGCTATCGAAAATAATGCAATTTCTCATGCCTATGAACAGCATTATTCATCATTTCAGCCGAAAGACGTTCACTGTTGAACATAGGCCTTCCCCAAGTGTCGCCACAATGAACGGTTCCGTGCGTCTCGCATCCAACGGATTCCCGAAACCCGATTATTGTAACTAAATTAATGACCATTTTCGATAAATTAACACAATTAAATTCCAATAAAATCGAATAACAAAATAATATTAAGGCTAAATTACATGGAGTTGTAAATTATATCCACAATATTCATAGCAACTGAAATAGGTATATAAGACTAAATAAATAATACAAATGGTAAAAGATACGAATATTATAATGACGTAATTTACAGAAGAGCAAACTGTAATAAGACCACAACATAATTAGTTACAAGTCCTAACAAAGATATTGGAAGCGTAGCGTCTACATAGAACAAGCCACACGCGGTCATCTTACTGAATGTTCGATTTACGTATATCACGTTCTTGAGAAGACGTTCCTGACTCTCTGTAAAGAATGTGTATGTTGTATCAGTCCATATTAAAATAAATTCAATATTTTCACTCATTGGTATGGACAATATGAAGACACATTTTATAAATTAATTGTAGAAAGCTGTCCCTATACTTATCATCACAATCATCATTCAAGCAAGAAACGTCCATAGCTTAGACAAAAGCAGTCGCCAAATATTAAAATATCGATCGTTTCTATGTTTCAAGCACCCAACGGAATCCCGTGATCACCTTGGCATAACAAGATGACACATTGGATATTTTTAAAGTTTTTGATAAAAGCTCTAAATAATTTAAATGAGACCTAATACTGTAGCAAGATTTAGCGCCACATTTGGGAGCGTATATTGTTTTTAAAATTAATCCTGTTGAGTTTGGATATCAAAATGTAATCACTGTTCTTATACTGTATATATGACTAGCGACATTTAAAGCTTCGATTTGTTTTTGTTCGATTACTTGTATGTTTCTAAAAATTTAATGAACTTGAATTCACATTCATATTCAAAACTTTACACATTGGTCTCCTTTTTTCCGTACATCCATAATAATGTAGAGAAAAGGGGAAGCTAAAGTAGGAGATGGGTTGTGTGAGGATAATTATGCAAAGATGGGAGTCAGCATTAGCGTGACGGTTGATAAGAATAGAAGAAAAGAATAGCTAGCACCGCTGCTAAGTACTGTGGACTAATAGGAGGAAGATGATGATGATGAACGTACTTGTGTAGTTTCTGTTCTTTATACGCTGTATACAAGCCGTCTCTGCCTCCTCGACGGCAATGTAGAACTTCTCACAGTACACGTTCTGTATGATAATTATTGAAATGTCCTTTGTTAGCCATGCTACTGTTACAGTAGCGATCTTCCAATCCACCAGCTGAAAGTAATTTGTACAAGTTTATAAAGTATTACATACTTTTAAAGCATTTATTTCAAAGACCATTTATAGATACTATAGAATTGTTAATGTCTATAAATTAGTTTCTCATCATCATCCTAGCTTTGGCCAATTTTTGCCTAACTGGATGTATTTGAATATTAGTACAAGCCGCTTGCTAAGTAACTCCTATTGGCAAGAGTTGAGCTTTTGAACTGAAACAGAAAACAAAATAAGTTATATAACAAGAATCATCAGCGTTCCAATCTTTCTTACTTCATTATGTTGGTCTGCCGCTTGTAACAAAAACTCCACGTAACATAAGGTCCGTCCAAATATATTAACAATGCTCAGCAGTACCTGCAGATAATAATAACATGTTTATGTTAGCTATTACTGATTTCTGTTAAGTAAATCAAGTCTGTAAGTCGTAGATCGACTTATTACATCGTACATCGGCCGTCAAAGTTATAATAGTAATCTTCGAAATCGCTTTCCTATTAGATACTACACTTGTCACAAATATTTCCAGCTTTTTCTTAGTCAACCTTTTCCTCAAATAATAATACATTGCCCTTGTGAATCTAATAGTGTAAAGTTTTTCAAAGATTTAATGTTGCTATTATTCTAGTAATAGGTCCATCCATAAAATTGCCATTTTTTTAAATGGGTTAATTTGAACTGTGCTATCTTCGGATTGACTTTGAATTAGAACTTCAATTAAATTTTGTATTAGAAATAATTTTTTTTTTGAGAAATTTTATTTATTGATTTTCTGTAATATCGCTGTATTTATACAAATATTTAAGTATTATAGCCATTAGATTGACTGTCTGTACATGAATCGTTATAAAAATACTCACATGAGTATTGATATCAATACTCATCACCCAACTTTAATCCCCTACCTTAATCTACTCACCCCCTGGTGAGGAGATTAAGGTTGGGTACTATCACTAGTTATAAGCTATTATACTACTAACAAATAAGATCCTAGTTATCTTAAATAAACGTTTATTATTTTTATTATTTGTATAAGCAAGAATAAACTTACCATAACTTGCGATACTGTCTTGTACACACTGTAGGCTTTCAAAATATTTTTATACGTCCTAAACAACTTTAAACAACATGTTTTATCGATTCCCTGCCCATAATCCATCATGTGAATAGTTTTGATCCATTCATAAAGAAACTTTTGTAATAATATAAGATTTCGAAAAGCGTAAACATAGTGGAGATCTATGCTTACAGATGCCAAATCACAAATATAATACACAATATTGAAGTCCTTATACAAAACATACAGAAAAGTATAAATTAAAACAGTTACACAGAAAATTGTTGATACCGAGATCCAGTTCCAGATAATACAACTACGAATAATCTTATTAAAATTGTTGCTCTTATGAATGATTTGGATCATTACAATAAGTAAAATGTTTTCATTGATATGAGCGATGTCGAGAATAAAAAATATAATAAGTGAAAATATGTAATATCCGAATATGAAAACAGAAACCAACATAAGAATTATATTTGTATCGATCCCGATATTTTTGTTTATTTTATCAGTTAGGAAGCGGTGGATACTACACGTAATCATAAAAAAGAGATATAAGAATGCAACTATGTAATACTTTTTCCCTCTAGGAGTGATATAATTATCTCGAATACAGAATTTTGCCGAGAACACCAGTGTCTGTAGAAAGACAAAAGGGAAAAACATTCTTAGAACTGCTTTATCTAGTCTGTTATTAAGTAATACTTCTGCTGGGTAAGCTGAAATCTTTGGGTTGACTTTAAAATTTAGGAACATTACGTGTGATTTGAAAGAGACTCGTTAAAAACACATCGGCATTCTTCGTATCGAAGATAGGCTGTAAACAATCCTTCAATTAGGTTAAAAGGTGTACATTAATATTTCCATTTATTTAATAGGTTTTCTAACGGTATGACTAATGTAAATTTATTATTAATAATTATTAAAATGTATGAGGGTTCAATAGTTCAAAGTGCCTACATATATACGTACATAGCCTTCTATAAGATCGAGATTTAGGCTGTACTGCAGTGTCTTGTACGGCGAGATGTTGTACAAAAGTGCATTACGCCATCAAGCGATGCACCTTATGCTATGCTTATGTTATGCTATTATGCTATGCATCACAATGCTAAAGTATTGTATTTGTACGAATCCCTCTTCATATCAGTCCGACTTTACTAACAGACGTCGCAACATATCCACTTGTAGCAGGGTGTATGGCAGGGAGACATGATATCACTGTAAATGTTCACAACTGCAGTGCAAGATCTCTTCAAGGTTCTGTACTGGAGAGATCAAGGTATTATTTTGGATTTGCTGACGATATAGTAGTCACGACCGATAACCTGGTGAGGGTTGCGGGAATCCAATGGATGCGAGACGCACAGGACCGTTTATTGACGCAACATTTGGGCAGGCTTATATCCAACAGTGGACGTCTTTCGGCTGAAATGATGATGATGATGATAGTAGACATGGTTGAAATCATGGAGGATCCCAGTATATAGCTCAGTATATGTCCTCAGTAGAGCTTCCAAATGAATGAGTCTTAAATTGAAGATGGACAAATCTAAGATCATGCTTAGTACCCATGAAGGCTATCATGACACTACAAGCTAAAGTGTTAGATGATATCTACTTGGGACAACCGGTTCAGAGGTCTAACTTTGAGAAAGAAATTAATCGTCAAATCTGCCTCAACTGGGCAGCGATCGGGAAATTTTTCGGTATGTTCTAGTCTGATGTACCACAGTGTATCAGTCTATGACTAGTGTGTGTTGCCGGTGATGAATGTAGTCTTCAATCCAAACCAAAACCCGCGCGTACAGTGACCGGGTACCAGTACCTTGCCATTCTCGTGTGCATGTGGTATAAGTGTTCTTTTTTAAAAGTTCATTATATTTATAAGAAACAAAGAAAGATTTAGGAAACAATTGTGATAACTTCATGGTGAAGATAAAAAAATTGTGAAATCGATTGGACAAAAGTAGTGGTCAATTAACTGGAACACTCAATCTTCTAACCTGAGATAATACTATACTCTCGTATCTCGAAATATACTAGATATATTTTTAACATTTTTATGTGAAAAAATTGTGTTGAATTAGTGAAAACTGTTTAAAAAAATTAAATTAATTTTAACGTTTAATTTGGATTTTATGTGGGTTTATCTAGAACACTCAACCCTCCCAAATTCTGCAACTTTGGCTGAATAAAATATTCTTACTGTGTTTTACGAGTGTAATACAGATTCAATTGTGAAACTAAAAATAAGGGCGTAAAATCTTTTCATCGTCCCTTATGAGTGTTCTATATTTTAGCGCTTATTTACTTAACCCCGGCCCATAAGTGACGAAGTTCTGAGGTAACAAACATAAAAAAAATAAAGTTAAAGAAATACAACCGAATTGAGAACCTCCTTCCTTTTTTGAAGTCGGTTAAAAATGAAATATTAATTGTTATTGATTTCGTTTGTACTATCGTAATAAATTAAATGTTTGTCGTTTAATACATTTATAATCGATTGTTGTAACAGTAAGGAAATTGGTAGCTTCTGTTAGTGGTCTGATTCTGTTAATGATAAAGAAAATGAAGAATCCTTTTAATATCAGACGAAATCATCCTGTGAATTTTGTTTTAAATGAATCAATAGACAAAGATGTGCAGTCGATGCTTTTACCTTTGAATCTAATGCAATATATTTCCTTTTGTCCTAAATATAACTTAAGAAACGATTGCATTACTTCGAATAGTTTTATCTCAAATTTTGTTTCGATGATTGGAACTCTAGTTTTTATATTTTTTTTCGTATATCGTCTTTATTTACTAAACTTTAGCCAAAATTATACTGAATTAACCACTTTTATGACTATTACCACTTATTTCGACAGCATTTTCTATTCTTTTGGATGTGTTATGAATTTCATGATCGGGATCATTCGAACAAAAAATGCCGTCAAGTTTGTTCTTACTTATCAAAAATCCCACAGGATTTTGTGCTACGAAACTAGTACTAGACACTTTATCCATTGGAATTGGATAACTGTGATTGTGTTTATTACATGTTATCTTATTACTATCACTTCTATTAGCCGTATGTTATACACACCTTTCTTTTATATATTCTGCAGTTACTTAGTGTTGTTCTTTGATTTGAACATAATCTATGCAGTTCGTTTGCTTAAATTGTTAGAAATTAATTTAGATCAGTGGAATACCCGAGCTTTAAATACTCATGAAATAGAAGATGTACATGAAGAGAGTTTTTGCAAAGGAATGTTGAAGGCTTATACTGGAATTTTAGAATGTTATAACATCCACAATGTTTGTTTTCAGCAATTTGTAAGCAATATGCATTTTATTTTATCATTTTCCAAATCCATATTTAGCTTCTGTCGAGAATAGACGTGTGCAATTTGCGAGCGCGAGCTTTACTTTAGATTTATTTCCTAGCGTATCATAAATAACGCCTTTATCAAGGGCTCCGATGACCTTGTTATAGTAATATAATTGTAATTATACTGTACACTAGTGCAATTAAATAAGTATCTCATAGATGAACTTTAAGCTTATCTTACAATATATACAACAACGGTTAAAATTGAAACCAATCTGGAAAGGCAGTTTTATGACTGTTACCTTCGTGAAATATCAGAGAGAGAAATGCTTGAAACCCGGGGCCCTAAAGAAGCCACCGCCCAAAAGCGAGAGATTATGCATTAGATGATTTTTGGACCTAAAAAAAAAGAGAAATGTTGAAGCATTTTGTTATTGACCTGAAAGTAGTACAAAGCCTGCAACAATGCCTCTACTAATAAAATCAATGCCCCAAGCGTTAATATAGTAATGAACCTAGAGAGTTGGAAGCCAAGAGTAATATTCAATTCGCTCAATCAAGAAAAGAAAACGTCGAGTAATGCACTGACGAGAAAGAACTCGCTAAAGAGACTCAAAGGATTAGGGCCAAAAGTAGGAAGAAAAGGAAAAACTTAACACTTATTTTTATCCACAACAACAACCCTAAATAAGCGCCTAGCAATAAAAATATACAAAAGAGACTTATGCGAACCAAGAGCACCTCGATGTTCGAGGTTTGCATAAGGATTAAAGAGGTTCTGAGAGCATTGTGACGCCTAAACGTGTATAGAGCTAGTGTACCTGATGGAATACCAGCAATTATTCTTAAGGCTTGTGTACTCCAGTTGTCACTCACTTATGACTGGTTCAGTGCCCAAGTCCTGGAAGCTGGCCGATGAGCAATCCTTGTCCAAAAAGGGTAGTTGTGTCCTCCATACTCGTTAACATTATGGAGCTTGTATTGAACTCGCACCTCTTGGCTTACCTGGAAGATAAAGATCTTCTCAGTGATCGGTTCAGTACGGGTTTCATCACAATCGGTATAATGGGGTCCTACTAGTGTATGCCACTCACTTGTCTCTGAGAAATAAGAAGCGATTTCTGATATTTTAGACGTCTAGAAGGCCTACGACAAAGTATAACACTCAAGCCTCACGAGTAAGCTTCTAGCGTATAACATTTTCCTTGGGCTGACTGGCTGGGTAAAAGAGTTCCCGAGTGAACGGTCTCTCAGAGTTGTTGTCAACGGATGCTCATCGGAGCCCAAGATGGCTAATGCTGGAGTTTCTCAGGGGTCTGTTCTCTCTCCAACTGTCTTCCTGCTGCATATCAATGATCTGCAGGTGACAGCATAATTGTAGAGAGATACCTGCCGAGTGCTCAGGCTAGTAAGGAGCCAATAAAGTTTGAAAGAGAGGCTATGATAGAACGTATAAATTTCTGAATTCAGGCAACCTCCAAATGGGGGCTAAGCCATTCTGGTGGGACTCAATGTCACCAAAACACAGTCGTGTTTATTCACCGCCAAAAAGAGCTCGTTTACTTTAGCTCCTGCTTTTCAGAAAGTATCTTGAAGTATACGGACCGCCTTCTGGTCTGGGAGTTGAAATTTCCTCAAACCTTGGGTAGTACATTGCATCCAAAGCTAGGGTAACTGCTGTTAAATTCACCGTGCTTGAAAAGGTCCGACGTTACATCACATCGGAAAAGCTTCTAATGTTATACAAAGCACAAGTCCGATCGTGTGTAGAGTACTGCAGTGTCATATGGGCTGGTGCTGCAAAATGCCATGTAAAAGTTTTGGACTTAGTGGAGAGGCGTGTGAAGAGGCTAATTGGTGATCCAGGTTTTGTTAATCAAAAATCTATCAACAAAGCCTAGTACAGAGGCGTAGGGTAGCCAGCCTTTCGGAATGACAAAGAATATATATTATAATATTCTATGCAATAGTAAAGAATGTAATATGGACAGTGTGCACAGGAGTTACATGACTTGATTCCGCCATCACCTTTCTACCAGTGAACCACCCGATGTGCGACAAGTGTCCCTTACATTTTTGGCACCTCTACGGTCTGGATTAATTTGACTACTGCAGTTGTCTCGTTCGATTATGCTATATGGTTATGGTTGTGCTGTCTTCATTGCTACAGTGTATAGGCTGTTAATAAGCCAGTGCGCAACACTATCAGCGATTGCATCATTGCTTACTATCAGGTGGAATCACAGTCAAGCACCAGTTAGAAGTGATAAAAAAAGGATATAATAAATAAATAAATAAAAAAACCGAAGTCCGTACATCTATTTTGAGCTTTATGCACATCATATTCACTAATAGTATGTAAATTTCTTAAGAGATCAATTAGTAGTGGTTTTCGGCTCATTTTGTGCGAACTGTTGGTAAAGAGTACAAATACAACGAATTTCTTAAATTGTGCATTCTCTCTTTTTTCTTTATCATATTTAAGAGAACCAAGCTCTAAGTTATTTTAATTTTTCAGATACTCTACTACTTCATAGAAATTTTCATTCATGCTCTTTTTTACATTCAAGTTCTCATTGAAATGGTGAAAAATCCGGTGACGATTGATACGGCTGCAGTAAGTGTTTCAGTTTATATTTCTACATCCATATAGTTTCTGCAGTTTTTTAATAACCCTTGAAGGTTATGACGGTATATTACAACCGGGTTATAGATAAATAATAAAAACTACACAATGCTGTCTTGGTGATTTATCCTTTTTTTTTTCCTTGGCAAATCATCTAATGTCTGCTTTCACTTCCGAAAAGTCTAACATCTGTTATACTTTTACTGACCAAAACCTACCTTTGTCCTTTCAATTGTCCTTTGCATTCCAGAGATACGGTAACTCTTACAAACAATACCGCAGTCTTGTAGTGTATGTATATTATTAGTATTGCATTGAATGCTGTGATAGAATCAGGTAAAGTATAAAAAACAAAACAAATAAAACATATTTTGTTAAAATATAGAAAATGTGTTGTACCACGGAAACTCTTGATCTCTTAATAATTATTATTATTTATTTTGCTAGAATATGAGTACAGTCAATAGCTAGAAGTTTTAAACATTCTCCGTCATATTCAAGCACAATCAGGTGTGAAAAATGACACATTATAAGTAAGACGCCAACTCAATAAATTATCTTTTTTTTTTATAAAATATGTAAATTCAATGTCGATAATAATTTAAAATAATAATATCGAGATAAAAACTACAAACAAAATGATTACAAATGTCAAAATATAAATTATACAATTGAAAAAGGTCAAGGTAGCAACTATACAATTAAATATGTCATCTGGTAAAAAATATATTGATTAAAATAGCCAAATGTCAAGCTAGTCACTATACAATTAAAAATTTTGGTAAAAAATATCATAGTTAAAAATGTCAGTAAAATTAAAATATTTAGAAAAATAATAAAACTAAGTAAATTAATTCACATCTTCTCCGTCATAATATTCTGAAATATTATAATATGCCTTTTGTACCAAAAAAGTTTTTAGCTTTTTTAAAAAATTATTAAGGTTTAATTCTTTCATATGACTTGATAAGTGGTTATATACTATTGGTGCTATGCATAATATACTTTTATATATCATTTTTTTTAAATATAATTCATAATAAATCCTAAAGCGAGTAAAGTAAGCTCAGGAACTTAGGACACCACAAAAAGGACAGTTTTAGTTCAGAGGTGATGACGGGGGCTACAGTAAGTGAACAAAGCAAGCAAATCACACACCCTATCCTCTTCGTATTAGATTCGTGTTAACACGGCATTTAACGTTTTATTTTTCGTGTTAAATGATTTTTTTACTTAAAAGTCCAAACTCAAGATAGTCGAAAAGCGATGGAGCGTAGTATTCTGCCAATCAAATTAGTCAACCGAATCCGTAACACAGTTGGAGCAAGGCTGACATCGCAGAAGTTGTCGACAACTCTGCGAGATTGAAGTGGAGTTGGGTGTTACACCTACAGGGTGCATGCAAACAGATAAGCCGACATCGTCACACTGTAGGTATTCCAAAAGACGGGCGTCATCATCAAGGCAGGTCTAAAAATTTGAGTTACGATTTGTTGTCATTCCTGATAATTTTACGGAAATGACACCAATCAAAGAGAGCTGGACACACAGGCTAATTTAATAGGAATTTATCATCTTCATTTGAGTCAGAAGTCTACAAAATATGTCTTTCAGACACATTTGAAGTTTAATCACTACTGAAAATATTTGTTTTGTTACAGGATGCAACATATTTAGGTTCGTCGTTGATATTGTTTTGGTTACTGAAAAACATGATATGGCTAACAAAACTCTGCAAGCAAAGTGAGGTTTTTTACTCAACCATGAATAACGTTCAAGACTCTTGTGCATTCATTTTGAATTCACATCACTCAGGTACATTTATAATAAAATACTGTATTACTGCGCTTAAAGACGGGGATCATAGACGTGAGAAAAAGGCTGCAATGCTATAATAGGATTGGGTGGGACATATCAGCTGCATGCATATAACCGCTGGACGAGAGTCTCCACAAGGTGGTCGACCTAGAAAGAGGTGGTGATATGACCTATATGGCTACCGCAAGTGCTGGTTCAAAATGCAAAAAAGAAGTTGGGGGAAGCTTTTGATCAGCAGTGGAAAAATATAGGCTAAACAATATATATATATCACTTACTATATTATGAAAAAATTCTTTGAAGAGTTTTTTTGTTCTAATCTTCTTCTATCTAATCGCCTTTTCATTCAATTCAACAATGAAACAGCTTGTCTTATAAAATGTTCGTACCTTTATAGTTTTTTTTCTGTTTACGTTATGATTTTTCTTAACAATTTACAGTTAACGCAAAGAAAATGTGCAAAAACGTACTGCGCTTGCATCGAGCATCATTCAGCAAGATACGTGTGTGTGGCCTGTTCAATATAGATGCTGCGTCACAATTAAATCTGATGAGTCTTCTTACTAATTACACTGTTGTGTTGCTACAGTTTGCAGTTTTGTAATTTAATCTAAACTAAAATGGATTCATAGAAAGTAATTATTCTTTCTTTTCTTAAGTTTCCTTTTACATAAATTTGTGTGTAAGAAGGAGTTTGTGTGTAAGAGGTACAGGATCCAAATCAGAGAAACAAGCTGTCGAGTAAGCGCCGGCGCGTAGTTTGCTTTACTGCTGAATGTGAATATCTACCAATTTTTTCGTAGTTGAAATAAAGTTCAAAACAAACTTGTTAGTAAGAGGGCGTATCGAAAGAAGAAATGCACGTTCTGATTCTTCATTTTCGACTTTATTTTTTGGCAAAGTACAGTTGATATTTGTTTAACTTTGTGGACACCGCTCATAATGAGACTCGTAGCCTGCTCTTCTGACTTTAAAGCTCATAAGAAAATAAATGGCTTTTAGTGGTAAGTCTGCTCGATTTGAGAACGTTGATTTGTTTTAAGATGAACTATTTTGCTTGTAAAATATTGTTTTGTAAGTCATAATTGTTTTGTTTTACCGATGTACGTAAAATATAGTGACTACTTAATATTTATGTATCTGGTATTAAATACCTTTAAATTAGGATTGAGGAGAATTGACATAACGCCAATTTTATCGACACCCGCTGAAAGAAAACAGCATTTGAATCTGTCGTATCGCCTACATTACTTTACATTTACTAGACCTAGGCAATAATTAAAGAAACACTTAACAAACATTTAGTAATAAGGATTAAGGACATAGTGTGATATTTAAAAAAAAACCATTATAATAATATAATTTGTCTCATTACGATAACTACATGACACGTGTCAGCAATTGATCGTAAACTAACAGACATAAGTTGGTATTTGATACAATGCCTCAAACACAAAAATTGTTACAAAATATTAGACTGGAAAAAGAAGTAGAAAAAATTGCGTTTTCTTTAAATTTTCCTTTAAATATTGGTTTTACTTCAAGATATTATCTACGAAAGAGACACATTCAACCAAATGGACCAAAATATTATGTGCTTTCCTTTTGTTTATTGATTTTTACGATTGCGTTGTATTATTCATGCAGAATATTTACCATAGCAGACACAAAAGTGAACAAGGCACAATTCAAATACGATATTTATTCACTTTCTTATCACATAAATTATTTTTTTTACTTAATTGGGTTCGTGACGATATTCATTCTAGATATCGTTCATAAGAATAACATCGTTTTGCTTATTTTGAAAATACAAACTATACATACAAGCATCGACTTTGGTAGAAGCATCCGAAATTACATTATTTGGAACTGGATCTCAACTACAACAATTATTGGTATTCATATCCTTTTATCTTTTACCTACTATGACCCTTCTTATTCTTTTGACATCGGTTACATTCGAGAAGAAATTTGTGACTTGCTGTGTATCGGATTTGATAACAATTTTGTGATATCTATTCGCTTCATAATACTGTTACGGATATATCTTGAAAAGTGGATCGAATATGTTCTTTTGATGAACGGTGAAAATAACAATTGTGATCAATGTCGAAAACTGCTGGGGGTTTATAGAAATATTTTGGAAGCTTACAATCTGTACAAGAAAATTTTTCAGGTGCTGGTAAGTTTGAGATAATTTGAAAAGAACCTTAATAACCAGTGATTATATGTGATGTGGCACACTTGATTTCCAACAAATACAAAGAAATGCAGACAGCATTGAATGCTTTTAATTGAGGGCCTAAATACCCTTCTTTTCTGTCACTAAGCTGCAAAGATTAAATTAAAACTCATACCAGTGAAATGTTACTAATGATAACTAAGAAAATAATTTGTTATTTTCAGATTCTATTACGCACAATTTGCACATTTCAACGCACTCTGTGCTATTTCAATTTTCTAATTTATGAAACGAGCGTATTTTCTGAACCAAGAAATGAAGTAAGTAAAAGATATTGTTTGGTATCAAATTCAGTGATTTTTTCTTGTTAACATAATATACAGTTGTTTTTTTTTTAACAGCTATTTATTGTTTAAAGGTTTTGTTCTCGACTCTTGGACTTATTTTGTTTCTTACAAAAGATATAGCACTAATAACATTATACAGTATATACTGTGAGCGGTTCTATATAACTGTCGAGAAAGCTGAAACGACATGTATACAGCTGATGAAGAACAGAAACTATCCAAGTAAGAATTAGACACATTAGTGGATGAAAGTGCAATGTAAGGGCATCTTCAAATTAGCCGCAAAGAGCCGCGCAGCGGCAGAGTGGCAGCAGCGCTGCAGCCTCCGCGAGGGGAGGTTGTGAAATCCGTGGACACTCAAGTCACGGATCTATAAACCTGAGATGCTTCTCTCCAACCGAAACCTATAAGTATTTGGGTATATCGGAAGCTCTAGGAATCAATATCACTGACATGAAGCAATCGTTGAAGGAGCATTTCTTTGGACGCCTGAAGAAGGTATTTAATAGTCTTCTTTCAGGCGGAAACAAGGAGCGCGCCTTCAACGGTTGAGTCATGTTGGTATTGATGTACTCTTTCGGCGTGCTTAAATGGACTAAAGCGGAACTTGACGCCCTAGGTAGGCGGATTCGTACACTGCTGACTGCATACCGAACGCATCACTCACGATCGTCGGTGACAAGACTGTATATCCCGCGGAAGTGAGGGGGGTCGAGGTTTCTTATATGCTAAGACCTTACACAACCGGCGAGGTATGCAGTCTCAGGGAATATTTCCTAGCTGCCGACGTGGATATGCATTGAGATGTCAGATTCACTCCGCTCTCCTTGGCTAAAGAAAACTGGCGCAAACCTGCAGTGATTGATACAAACGATCTCAGGGAAGTATGGCAGAGCAAGAAACTTCACGGACGCTTTTTGGTCGGATCGTAGCAGATTTTTTTTAAAGATATATATATATATATATATAAATGTATTTAATAAGTTTTATAGGAAAAAAAAGAAAGTAATAATGATCTTTATTCAGACCAGAGATCCACTGTTACAGTAAAACATTGCACTGATCACTAACTAAAAACAACAAAACAAATAATAAGCCTACATCACATGCCTGAAAGACGGTTTGTGTACCGCCATCCAGTGAGACACCATCAGGCCATCCACCCTGCCGGCTACAGTAGCCATGAGGCTATTGGGGCTGTTGCGCATCCGACGCATCAGTGATGCGATTCACAGCCGCAGTAGTGAGCCGAAATCTGGAACACGCACGTCCGCGAACATTCCCGACGTGCTATAGAAACGCGGCAACCCCAACATTATCCGGAACGTGTTATTATATTGGACTCGTAAAGCATTGTACGAGCCCTGTGCCCTGACCCACAGGGCGCACGTGAATAGCGACTGGCAGTAGGCCCTGAACAGTATTATTTTAATCTTTCGTATACACCGTGCGAACCTGCGATCCAGTATGTTACTCCTGTCAGCCAACGCCCTACGTTCCCTCAAGACCCTGATCGTTCTCTTAAGTTTCTTTTCTTTTCCTTTTTCCAAAATCTTCAAAAAACTGCACCAACAGAAAGAGCAATGTTTCGTCGTCAGATGGATCCATTTGACGACGAAACACTGCTGTTTGTGTTATTATGAAAACGAAAGAAGATTTTGGAAAAATATAAAGAAAAGAAACTTTAAAGAACGATCAGGGTCTTGAAGGAATGTAGATGTGAAACTAAATGTACAATATTATCATGCTCGAACCTAGCAGTTGCAGCGCGGCTGCAGTGCTGACGCCGCGCTGCTTTGTTAATCCATATAAATAAAAAACGCGCGACTGCAGTCCGTCCCCCACGCTACGGCCGCGGACCAGTTCGTCGATCGAATGACGATGCATACGCAGTTCTTGCTCAACTCTAAATATGAACGAAAATCAATCAACACTTTTATTTGCACAATACCGGTAAGTATAAAAAAGTATTACATGTAGTTATATCAAATACTATGAACTAATAAATTGTGCAAATTCATGTGACAAACCAAACAAAAATGATTGAATCAAGGTAAATTCATATTAAAAGTAGTATGTCATAGGTAAAACAAAAATAATCAGATTGAAGAATTTATTGATGAGATTGATAGTCATCCAGCGTAATACATATAACTCTGAAATTTTTGGTCACAGTAGCCTTTTACTTTATGAAATTCAGTTCTCTTAAGTTTCTTTTTCTTTTTCCAAAATCTTTTTTCGTTTTAATAGTATCTTTCTAGTCGAGATACTAAATGTGCTAACACTATGATGCTGGAACATAGCAGTTCTAGTCCGGCGGCAGAACAGCAGTCGCTCTACGGTCGCGCGGTACTTTACGGCTAATTTGAAGGCGCCCTAACATTTTGATGGTAACATTGTAGTGCATTGTAGTTTTTTTTTTTTTTTTTTTTTATTGGGTGGGAAAATCATCCTAATGACATCCCCGCTCTTGGGCGGAGCGGGAGATAGTGTCAGACTCTTACTGACTAAAAACCCACTCCTGTTCCTTCGTTGCCTTCGTCCCAGGGCCCCGGGTTCCGCTTTCACACTACCCGTGGCCCCAGTAGGCTTCGACCCTGCTGGGCCCCTACGATTTGCTGACATCTCCTTGAGGCGCGCGTGGAACAATACGCGCCGTCGACGACTTGGGCTCGGTCCGGACGGTTACCGGACGGTCAGACGGCGAGCCACCCATTGCTCGCCGTCTGCAAGCCCGCGCCTACGGTGGCCGGAAATCGGGATCGGAATCCCGGCGGCGGTTGGAGCGTAAGGACCGTTGCCTCACGCGATCGGCCGCCTCCTTAGCTAGCATTACTGCTTCGCAGAAAGAGGCGACCGCCTGCCACTCCTCCTCGCTCCGGAGCATGGCCTGAACCAAGGCCCGGCGCGAGAGATCACCGCCGCCGATTGCCCTCACGAGGTCATGGCGTTGCTCTGCCCAAGCGGGGCACACCTCCACCGTGTGCTCCACCGTGTCCTCCGAATCCGGTGCAGGAACCTCCCGAACTTACCGTGTCCGGTGAGGACCTGCGTCATGCGGAATGTGAGGACGCCGTGAGGTCTTTCCAACCACGCCTCAAAGAGGGGACTTAAGTGTAAACTTTAATGAAATGAAGTAAAGAAACAATGGATGGATTGTTCAAAAATTGCAAATCAAGGTAGAAAGAGGACATAACAAATTCATTAACCCTTCTCTTAAATTTATTCAAACTGGTTCAATTGCTACTGTTGGACATAATGGGAACACTGGCAGGTTAACAGCTAAATACAACAAAACAAAATCAACAACAGTCTTTGGACATTTATTATCATTATTTTTTGCGCGTAAACGGGTTTTTAAACATAGAAAGAAATTGATAAGAATTTTTCTTCAGTTGAAAAGCTACGCAATAAAGGTGTTGGCCATGTTTTTTTATAGTTACTATGTTTCCCTGAAATATTGCCAAGTAATAAAATTAATCCTGTATGCTAGTGTTATCTCAAATGCTCAGTCCATTGTTTAGCTGCAAAATGATTAGGCATGGTCTAAAAGGTTGCAGAAGGTTCAAAAGAGCTACTGTGTCCCTGGAATGCAAAAAGCAACTAAAAGAATACAGGTGGGTCTCAGTTAGAAGTTATTTGATGATATACCACATCAAAAAAAGTTTAGAGTCCATGTAAAAGTCCAAAGATTAATTAATTTGATTTACGAATTTAATTGTTATGCTATTGCCTTCACAGAGTGTTATGGAAGCCTCTGCAAGAACTTGATGCTGGCTAATCAATCGTTCAGTAAGATGTCCGCATGTGGCCTGTTCTATGTAGACGCTAAGCTACCTATGAAGTTGATGAGAGTTAGCGTAAATTATGTTATCATACACTTGCAATTTTATTTTCTTTAAATAAATCATTTATGTAACAACAAAACTATCTTTTCATTAGTAACTTTAACACCTTTTTAGGGTTTCGTACATCAGTTGCAAAAAAAAAGAACCCTTGTGGGATCACCTATTGTAGTCCTTCTGTAAAGACTCTTTTATCAGAAATATGTGGAGGTATTAAGCTGAAAGATATCAAATACTCAAATCTGCTACTCCTTAAACATAACGTATTGTAATCAATATTGTAATGTTCTCACTGCTGGAACTCAGGTCTCCACTCTAGGAGAGGGAATGGGTCGTAATCCATCACTCGGGCCCCGCGCTGATTCGTGGATGTCTTCGAATTTTTGATTCTAAGACATGCCGGTTTCCTCACGATGTTTTCCTTCACTGTTTTGCGAAGTTTTTAGAGCAGTGGTGATGCAATAAATTACACAAAGTAATGCTCCTGGCTGGGTTTCAACTTGCGACCTACAACTTGTAAGTAAGCAGTCATCACTGGCCCGCATTTTTTGGAACAGTGAGAAAATTGATTTTTTTGACGGTCGTTTGAACTCCGTTTATGACCCATATTTTGGCGCTTATAAGGAAATCTATACTTACTTCCTGTAGACCTAGAATCCTGAAATCCTGAAATTTGGAAAGAATCAAAGCCTCATAGCTAAATCTATATATTAGCCCGTTTCTGTAGCGCCTCGGCAATATTCGCAGAGTCCCACACAGACGGCTTCCAAGCCCTAATTCGCAAAAAGATGACTTCGCTACTATGCACAGTGCGGAGTAGTCGCAAATATATCCTATGAGTGGTGTCAGAGAGCTGCACGCCAAATATTAGCTATTTTGTGCGGAGGGTGATTAGGTAGGAAACATATTTTCCTGCCTGGTCATGTATATTTTTTTTAATAATGATATTTTATATCACTTTTACTAAAACTAAAGTATAAACTTTAAAAATCAGTTTATGATTTCAGGTTAATGTTATGTGTGTCAGACAGAGAAACGACGTATTTAAAAGAAAACAAATTTGATATCAGATCAACGTTTAATCATTTAATTCCTTCCGTCAATACCAACTTATCACAAAAATATCTTATAAAATTACAATTTTCTTTTAAAACAACTAAAAGTGCAACTTTAATACATTACTATTTACAAAATTGCGATTCTTTGACTCTTAAAGTTGTTTTTAAAGTTTGTTCTTAATTAAGAATTGTATTAGACTTATCACGGCTGAAACCTCAATTTTGAGAAATTTTTGAACATCTATTGTCTGAGAAAAAAAATTTCATGTTACTAAACTTGGTTACTGTTCGTTCAAGGTCTGACATTGCTATATCTGTTGCTTCTTCTGGAACAGAATCCACATTATTAGAAGCATGCCGTACGTATCATTTAGTATTAAAATTGCTTTTATCACAGTACTTTTACCAATCACCAATGTTTTAGTAATATCTAAAATTGTAATATGAAACGGCTCATCGAAAACACTTGACCAAACATTGAAAAACTTGTTCAATCGAAATGTTTAGGCGGCGCAATGAGTTTGCTATCTGGCAATTTCTACAAAACACTGCCAGTCATTCTAAGATTGACTGCTGCTGATGAAATAAACGTTTGCCTCAAGTTATCAAATCTGTAGTGCTATATGAAGAAACTTCAGCTGGCAGCAAACATAAGACGTCATGCCATGTCTGGTGAGGACTTGCATCAGGTTAAAACTGAGGATGCTGTGGCGCCTCTTTAGCTACTTCTCAAAGAGGGTGATTTTAGCGGACCTATTTAGTTTAACCTCATCATCTTCCTGCCCTTGTCCCGTGTTATTTGGGGTCGGCGCAACACGTTTTTTGTTTCACTCTGCCCTGTCACTCGTCATACTATCACTAACTTCCCTTTCTTTCATAATAATCATAATAATAATCATAATCATTTATTTTGTTTGTAATTCATGTATTGTGTTTCATATCACTCTTCACACAATCCATCCATCTTTACTTTGGTCTCTCTCTCCCTCTCCATCCATCCACATGTAAATTGCATGTGCACTAGCTTCTGACGTTTTATAAGTGCCCATGTAGGCCTATGTGAAATAAAAAACTTTGACTTTGACTTTGAAAGTCAAAAAAGAAAATCATAATTCTTTTAGTAGCATGCGTCTTATCCCTCCTCTTCACATGACCATACCAAGACAAACAATAGTTTAATCTGTATTACAAAATTGCAAACTGTAGCAACACAACAGTGTAATTCGTTAGAAGACTCATCAGACTTAATTGTAACGCAGCATCTATATTGAACAGGCCACACACACGTATCTTGCTGAATGATGCTCGATGCAAGCGCAGTACGTTTTTGCACATTTTTTTCACGTTGACTGTAAATTGTTAAAGCAAAATTAAAATTTTCTTAGTTGATGAAACTATAAAGAGTTCTAAACATTTTATAAGATAAATTACTCCTTAAATTTAATAAAAAGGCAATGTTATTAATGCCAAAAAAAAGTTCTGTATTTTTAGGGGGAGTTTTTCATTAAACTTAAGACAAAACATTTTATTTAAAAAATTACCTGAGTAATGTGAATTCAAAATGAGAACGCAAGAATCTTGAACATTGTCAATAGTTGCGTATAATTTTTCACTTTGCTTGCACAGTTTCGTTAACCATATCAAGTTTTTTATCAACCAAAATAATATCGACATTACATATGATATTAAATTTACATTCTGTAACAAAACCAAATAAGATTAGTAATGCATTAATAAATAATTCACTACAAAAAAAAAAAAAAACACTAGAACGATCAAAATAACTTTGATTTTGTTGTGATACACTAATAACCAGAGTACCTATTTCTCAAAACAATTTCAATTAACCCAAACACTGAGGATACATTGCCAAAGAGTAATTCTAAAGGTTAGTCTACCTTTAGGTCTTTCAGATTCTCTACACATCAGCTTTACATTGCATGTGAAGTACTAACAGTACGACAATTGTTAATATTGCACATGGTATTACATCAGCATGTTGAACTTGCTTACAAGCCAGTACCTTCGGACAAGAGAAGGAAAGATTTGGTTTTCATAAAACCTCGTATTAGACATGCTTTTGTAAGCCGTTTCTTTGTCTATTTAGGACCCGTTTTGTATAATAAGATCAATAGGATACTTAATGTTTGTAGAGTTATTTATAAACCGTCATCATGATTGATATTTAAAAAAAAATTGGACAAATTTGGAAGCATATCCTTTTAGAGGTTTTTTTTTTATTTCACTTCGGTCCATAAACGACGGAGTTCTGAGGTAATAAACAACTGAATTGAGAATCTCCTTTTTTAAGTTGGTTAAAAATGAACCTGGAATACGGGTGAGCTGTGAAAAGGCCTTCATCTATGTGGACGTCTGCTGTGGAATTGCAGTTGTATTGATGATTAAACTTTTTTGTTTTTTATTAGCCTACGTTGTCCCGCTGCTAAGTAAAGGCTTCTCCCAGCCATTCCTATCACGGTAGCGTTTTTTGGCTTGCGTTGGTAACGATATTTGTCTTTAAGTACAGTCTACTAGGTAACGGTCGTAACTTGTACAGTATCCAACGCATTCAACCAGCATACCGGTCACTTCTGCAGCGACCGCGCCCACACTAAAGCGCGGCCGCGGCTTTACTGGGTTCCTGTAAAGGGTCCATAACTGCACAAACCCAACGTAGAATCTCCTGTAAAATATGTTTGTATCTCGCAGATTGGACTCCTAGCTTAAACCAGCTTGAAGGCAGCCCCAGCCTACATAAGCCTAGAAGCCAAACGTCGGTAATGTTCCACGAAATTCTACCGGCTACCGAGAATAAGTTCTAGGTCATCGTCAACTCAACGCTGAAGAAAACCCCTGCTACCGTGACTTGGAATCCCGATAGTAGTGCATTTCGAAAACCTTGAAACCACACAGCCTGGAACTTGTGTAGAGTACCGTTGTACCTTTTAAGGATTTATAAAAACTGTAAACATATATAGATATCATCATCATCATTTCAGCCGAAATACGACCTCTGTTGGACATAGGCCTCCCCCAAGCGACGCCACAATGACCGAACCTGTGCGTCTTGCATCAACCACATTCCCGCGACTCTCACCAGATCGTCGGCCCACCTTGTGGGAGGCCTTCCAACGCTGCATTTTCCGATGCGCGGTCGCTACTCTAGAACCTTTCGGCCCCATCGACCATCCGTTCCATATGGATATCATAGTATATAAGATACTGACCGCAACATCGTCAACCGTCGCCATATTTTTCACCATTTCAATGAGCACTTTAATGTGAAACAGAGCGTGAATGAATATTTCCACGAAGTAGTAAAGTATCTGAAAAATTAGAAGAACGTTAAAGCCTGATTCAGGAGGTAGGTATGTATATTTTTTTACTCCTAGCTGAAACTGTTGAAGGGGTTTAGAGAAGTGTATGCGGTGAGTGCGGGTGCGTGGAAATAAAAAGTCACTGCAGCTATAGTACTCACGGTTTATGCACTAGACAACATCCATACACGACAGATATGACAAGAAGGAGAACGGACAGGAGAAACACAATAGTCACAGCACAATACAATAGTTTACACAAAAACAATAACAGTTCGCGTAACAATTAGATATTTGCGAGATAACTACGGGCGCGGCGCAGGCGGTTAGCGGTGAGGTCTACGACCGACTGACCCTCATAAAAATAAAAGTAACGGTTGAGCCAGGGGCGCTCAACCGCCGCGTGCGCTGGCCCGCGCGCTAGGGCAGCCGACACCATCCGACATTATAATGTTAAACATTATAAATGCCGTGAGTGTTGAGTAGTGTTATTGATATACATAAATATAATAATACTGTGGCTGTGTTTATGTTTGTGTTTTAATTGTGGTGTCTTGTGTGGGTTTATCATAAACATAAATAAACTATGTGGTAGGGGTGTACCCTACATCACCCCCCTCCAGAGACCGTCAAGGGCGATAAAAATCAGGGAACCTGACATGACGGCCAGAGCGTGTGGTGTACTCCTTGCTACTGCTAGGTGGAGTGACTTCCTCTGGGTCAGCTTTGTCTGCCAAAATATAAGCTGGCTTTAGGCGGTCGATTGAGACCGTGACCTCTCTGCCCTTGAATACTATCCTGAAGACTTTGTCTCCCTTTTGCAGAACTTTGTGAGGACCTGTGTACGCTGGTTGTAGCGAGCCACGTAATGCGTCTTCACGAAAAAACACGTGATCAGTGGTCTGCAGATCCTTGTAAACAAAAATGCTGGTTTTGCTGTGACGGGATGCTGGAGTTGGTTGCAGGTTTTGCGCAAACTTGCGTATGCGCGCTGTGAAGTCTGTGACGTCGGTCGTTCCTTCGTCACTAGGTGCGAAAAATTCACCTGGGAGCCTTAGTGGTTCGCCGTAAACAAGTTCGGCTGAAGAGGCTTGGGCATCCTTCTTGTATGCGCTCCGTATACCAAGCAATACCCACGGCAAGGACTCTGTCCATTTGTCATTTGCATGACACATGATGGACGCCTTGAGCTGGCGGTGGAAACGCTCCACCATACCATTGCAAGCCGGATGGTATGCCGTTGTCCGCTTGTGCTGAAAACCAGCCAATTTAGACAATTGTTCGAACAGGGCCGACTCGAACTGTCGTCCCCTGTCCGTAACAATATCTGTTGGACAGCCAAACCGGGCAATCCATCCGGATAGCAGCGCTTTCGCTACTGTCTCGGCAGTTATGTCGACGATAGGTATGACTTCTGGCCACTTAGTAAAACGATCGACTGCCGTCAGACAGTACCTAAAGCCTTGCGAAATTGGAAGCGGGCCCACCAGGTCAATGTGGACAGTGGTGAACCTTGCACGTGGGAGGTGATACGACCCTAATGGCGCAGAAACGTGTCGGTTCACTTTGGCCCGCTGGCACTCAAGACAAGCTCGAGCCCACTCCCTGCAGTCTCTCCTTATGCCTGGCCAAACGAAGCGCTCTGCGATTAATTTGGCAGACGCTGAGACACCAGGATGGCTGAGGGAGTGCAAGCTGTCGAAGACTTGCTTTCGTAGCATTACAGGCACAAAGGGTCTGGGAGGCGTTGTACTGACGTCACAGTACACAAATGTACGCTCCCCTGGGACCTGCACCCTCTCCAAAACCAACGAAGAACCTTCCTGGAGTAGCTTAGACAGCTCCGGATCCGAAGTTTGCGATTCCGCGAGAGTGTAGAAGCTGACCGGTACATTTAGTGCTTCCACGCGAGATAAGGGGTCGGCTACGACGTTGTCCTTGCCGGAAATGTGCCTTATGTCGGTGGTAAACTGGGCAATGTAATCAAGGTACCGGAATTGCCTGGGCGAGCAGTTTTTCTTCCTCTCGTGGAATGCAAAACTGATCGGCTTGTGGTCCGTATAGACGACGAAGTGTCGAGCCTCGAGCATGTGGCGGAAGTATTTGATGGCCTCGTAAATGGCCAGCAGTTCCCTGTCATAGGGAGAATACTTTGCCTGCGAAGGGCTGAGCTTCCTGGAAAAGAAAGCTAAAGGTTGCCAGCCATCATCGCTAAGCTGCTGTAACACCGCGCCGATTGCGGTATCCGACGCGTCAGTAACTAACGCGAGTTTGGCATTGCAATCGGGGTGAGCTAAAAGAGCAGCGTTAGCTAAGCTTGCCTTGCAGTCCTCAAATGCTTGCAAAGTATTTTCCGCAAGACATATGGGCTGCGAGCCCTTTACGTTGCCAATCAAGAGGTTGTGAAGCGGCGCCTGGATCTGAGCTGCGTGGGGTATGAAGCGTCGATAATAGTTGATCATACCCAGGAAGCGGCGCAACTGACGAACATCTTTGGGAGGCGGGTAGTTCCTGATCGCCTCGACCTTGGAGTCTAGTGGTTGGGTGCCCTTCTCGGAGATGCGGTAACCTAGAAAAGTTACCTCCGGGACACCAAAAGCGCACTTAGAGGTGTTGATCAGCATGCCGTAGTCCTTCATCCTGCCGAAGATAATGCGGAGGTGCTCCTCATGCTCCACCTGCGTCCTAGAAAATATAAGGAAGTCATCCAAATAGCTGTAGCAAAAGTCCAAACCTCTGGTCATTTCGTCCACAAAACGTTGAAACGTTTGGCCTGCGTTACGCAGACCGAACGTCATGTACGGAAACTCGTACAGGCCGAACGGTGTGGTGATTGCTGTCTTCGGAATGTCTTCCGGACTGACAGGGATCTGATTATAGGCTTTCACTAGGTCTATGGTGCTGAAGACCTTGCAACCGGAGATGCTGTGTGCAAAGTCGTGAATGTGCCTAATCGGATACCTGTCAGGGACGGTCCGGGCGTTGAGCATGCGGTAATCGCCGCAGGGTCGCCATCCGTTGTCTTTTTTAGGAGCGAGATGCAGTGGTGATGCCCATGGACTCTCCGACGGTCTGGCGGTTCCATTGGCGAGCATCAGCTGGAACTCCTGCTGGGCAATTTTCAATTTATCTGGCGCTAGGCGCCGAAATGGTGATGATACTGGTGGGCCTGGGGTGGTGCGGATGTGGTGCACGGTGTTGTGTGGTGTAGTGCGTAGTGTACCGGCGGGTCGGGTGATGTCGGGAAACCCGTCTAAAATTCTATGGTACCTCGAATCACCAGAAGTTATTTTTACAGAAAATAAAGATGAATCTGTGTGATTCGAGGCAACGGTAAAAACATTCGTACTACTATCGACTAGTCGTTGATTACGACAGTCAACGACTAGCGAGTAAAAACTTAAAAAATCTACGCCGATAATTGGTTTTGTCACCTCAGCGACCACAAAACGCCACTTAAAGTCCCTACGGAGTCCTAAATTTAAGTTTAATTGCACATACCCATATGTTTTGATGGGCGTGCCATTCGCGGCCACTAAATCATAGTTTGTGCACTCGCGACGGTCACTAAGTAGACGGCGGGGGTAGACGCAGAGGTCGCTACCTGTATCGACCAGGAACTGCGTCTTCGTGCTCCGGTCCGTGACGAACAGGCGACCAGTCGAGGGAGGGCAATCGTTTGTCGCCATCACCGACTGCCCGCGGCGTTTCCCTGCCGGTAGTCGCAGGGCTTGACGCAGCGCTTCGCCTTCTCCCCGTGCATGGCGTGGTACCAGCACACAGGGTGCTGCCGGTAGCTGGAGTCCGAGCGGGTGGAGGACCGGTGACGTGAGCGCCGTCGCGCGTCTCGACCACGACTGTGGGAGCGGTTGCGCGAACGGCTGTCACGCAGCTGCAGCGTCAGGTCCTTCACTGCCCGCTTCAGTTCGGCGATCTCGGCGGCCATCTCGCTTGTCGAGGGTCCTGCTGCCGAGGCTGCTGCGACGTGGCTTGCTGGCGCGACGATGTCCTGGACGCGGTCTGCCAGCTCGGCTAGCGCGCCCAGGGTGCTGTGGGTCTGCGATGCCAGGAGGGGCTGGACGTTGGTGGGGAGTCGGCTGCACCAGATGGTGCGCACGAAGTCCTCGGGCACTGTTGGGCCTGCTAACCCCTGTAGGTGGCGGAGGAACTGCGACGGCTTCCGGTCGCCCAGCTCCTCATGCATCAGCAGCTGCTTTATTTTTCGCTCTTGGGACGCTGAGAGCCTCCGCACCAACTCCGTCTTGAGCTTCTCGTACCGATCGCGCGCTGGGGGGGACATAATTATGTCCTTCACCTCCTTGGACTGCTGGTGGTCAAGATGTCCAACGACGTAGTTGTATTTGGTGACGTCGTTCGTCACCCCAGCGTTCTGGAATTGCGCCTCAATCTGCGCAAACCAAATTTCGGGCTCCTCGGGCCAAAATGGAGGTAGGCGCAAAGCGACGCGGTACACCTCGGCCGGCTCGACCTTTGGACCCGAAAGGCGTTTGGCCTTGCGCGCGCGGTGCTCAACATGATTGTCGGGCTGCGATGACGCTGTGTGCTCGGTCTCACTGTCACTCATTGTTTTTTTTTTTTTTTTTCTGTGTTCTTTGTCGAGGGTCACCAGTTTAGAGAAGTGTATGCGGTGAGTGCGGGTGCGTGGAAATAAAAAGTCACTGCAGCTATAGTACTCACGGTTTATGCACTAGACAACATCCATACACGACAGATATGACAAGAAGGAGAACGGACAGGAGAAACACAATAGTCACAGCACAATACAATAGTTTACACAAAAACAATAACAGTTCGCGTAACAATTAGATATTTGCGAGATAACTACGGGCGCGGCGCAGGCGGTTAGCGGTGAGGTCTACGACCGACTGACCCTCATAAAAATAAAAGTAACGGTTGAGCCAGGGGCGCTCAACCGCCGCGTGCGCTGGCCCGCGCGCTAGGGCAGCCGACACCATCCGACATTATAATGTTAAACATTATAAATGCCGTGAGTGTTGAGTAGTGTTATTGATATACATAAATATAATAATACTGTGGCTGTGTTTATGTTTGTGTTTTAATTGTGGTGTCTTGTGTGGGTTTATCATAAACATAAATAAACTATGTGGTAGGGGTGTACCCTACAGGGGTTTGAATAAAATCGGCATAAGGTAAAGGATTCCATATACAATTCCAGGATATGGTCTATCCATATCCAGAAATATATGTACGAGTAGCATTATTGGTAGTAGAAGTATGTAGCAGTATTTGGGGCAATTTTCTACTCTCACGAGGGAGTTACTACTAGCAAAAGCTAGTTTTTTTTTATAATGGTTTAACATGTTTTTTAATTGACTTTGACCACTATCTTACCTACCAACAGTTCACGGAAACGCCTACAACTTGACCTTCAGATAAGTGACATTTTATCACCGAAAATGAAAGATATAAATCCCAAAATAATTGGAATTGACATCATCACGACATCTGGTTAGCCTGATTTTGGAATTGGATACCTACCACTTTAAACTGTAAGTTGTTCTTGACTATAAAATTCTACAAATGACAGCCGAGATCAAGAACTTGACGTATTTGTCGGGGCGTAAAGGACTCTCGATATGTAAAGAATTGATCACCTATCCACGGTGCGACCTCAAAATGCGTTGCTTCACCTTAAAGCGTTCGTCTATTATTGTTTAACCACTAGTGTTTTCATGTGACATGCTTCATTGAAAGGTTGCATAATCGGTATCTTACATTTTGCATTACGACTATATAATAGCTGATAGAAAGCTATTTTCTGAACTGTCTAATAAGATTATCTTGTTTTGTGATTCTTTGAATAGGTATTACTTACAAATGAAGAATCTAATATATAAAAATTTCGTGCCATAGCACTAGTTATCGAACTCCTCCGGAAAGGCTTGACCGATTTCATGAAATTATTTATGTATATTTAGTAGATCTAAATTTGGTCGTAGGCTATTTTCTAGCCTCTTACGCCAACTCCCAATTTTTTTCTTTGATATAATTTATATTATGTGGAAGAACGACATTTGCCGAGTCAGCTAGTAAAAATATAATTATGAATACATGTAGTACTTACGAATTGCTGATAACAAAATTTATGAATGTTATAACATTCTAATATGTCAAAGTAAGCTTTAAACATTCCTTTGCAATTAAATTCTTCTTGTGAATCGTCTATTTCAACAGTATTTAAAACACGTGCATTCCACTGAATTAAAGTAATTTCCAGTAATTTAAACAAACGAATTGCATAGATTATGTTCAAATCAAAGAACATCACTATGTAGCCGCAGAAGTTGTAAAGAAGAGGTGTTCTCAGCAGACCGCAAATAGAAGTAATGGTAATGATATAACTTGTGATAAAAACAATAACTGTAATCCAATTCCAAAGGATAAAATGTCTGGTCATAACGTTGCAGTTCAAAATCCTGTGTAATTTCTGATAAATGAGAACAAATTTGACAGCGTTTTGGGTTCGAATGATCCCGATCACGAAATTCATAACAAATCCGAAAGTAAAGAAGATGCTGTCGAAAAAAGAAGTGATGTACATAAAAGTTGTGAATCTAATATTTTCGTTTTCGTACCAACTCATCAAAAGGAGGCGATATATGAATAAAGATATGAATACTAGTGTTCCAATCATGGAAACGAAATTAGAAGCAAAAGTATTCGGAGTTATACAACCGTTTTTTAATTTGTATTTAGGACAAAAGGAAATATATTGCATTAGATTCAAAGGTAAAAGCATCGACTGCACATCTTTGTCCACTGATCCATTTAAAAGAAAATTCGTAGGATAATTTCGTTTGATATTAAAAAGATTTTTCATTTTCTTTTGGCGACTAACAAAAGTTAACTATTTCCTGACTGTTACAGTAATCGATTGCAAATGTAGGTATAACGCTATGAACACTTAATCCATTATGTTAATAAAAACGAAACCAATTAGATATTAAGCAAATTGTAACTACTAATACCATGGACTTATGTCTGTAATAAAAGTTAAATTTTTATTATGAATATAACAAAAACCTAACAAATATTTTTTTAAAGGTTGTTTCATACTTGGAATTGCTTTTGTATCGTGAGTGCGTTTACAAACAAGTAAACTCATACGATACAAGACGCCTAGATCCGGAACAACTATATGTAAGTCATACAAGTATTTGTTTCGTGTAGAAATTGAATCTACGACAGACAGTGTAGCAGCCAATTTACCGCTTAGCCACTGCGCCGACCACCCATCTTTATAATTAAATCTAAGAAATCTTAAATCGATTAAAGTATATAATAAGGGTAACAGTTTAAAATATGGATTTTCTTAGTAGCATAGCGAGTGCTCTAGAATTTCATTGTATCCACTTAAATATTCACAAAGGTTCCTATCATAAGTTCGAAAAATATTTGACCTAATTTTATTTCATTTCAACTAAAACTTTTCAATTTTTGTTTCGTTTTTTTTTTCATTTATCGAAGTCACGTCTACCACTATATCAGTTGATCTATCATTAACTCGATTTTTTTCGTTACTTCAATGTTTCATTTGGACGATAAACTTTTCATCGATGTTACACTTGGGACTTAGAATAATTCTGCAAAAATTGAAGAGACCCCGAATCTATGCCCGATTTCACCTAGAGATTAACGAGCAGTTCAAACACTTAGAAAAATTACGACATTCAAACAATTAATTTCAAAACTGTGGAACTTAGCTTTAACTGATACTTTAAACCATGGAGGCTAAGTTAAGATTGTTGGAAGATATTGGACGTCGCATTCAGAAGGGGCTTATTAATGTCAGAAAATCTCCGAAAGACAGAATTAATCAACCATATATTGAAACCCGTTTGGGAATATTGGACAAACAGTTTGAAGATTTTACAAAAAAACATGAGGAGCTTTTGGTCAACTACACAGAAAGTGAATTGAGTGCAACCAGTTACATGAAAAATTATGTGTTTGAGGCTGTTACTGACGCCTTTATAGCTTATAAAGTAGAACTAAAAAATGTTTGCCAAAATCTCAGCCAACTGTTGTGAGTGATGTCTCACCGGACCATAGTCAACCGATAATGATGTCAATTGCTAAATTACCTAAAATAGCAATCCCGGTTTTTAGTGGTGCATATCACGAATGGTCATCGTTCAGAGATTTGTTTTTGTCTCTAATTGATAGTAATCAGGCTCTTGATGATGTACAACGTCTACATTATTTAAGATCACAGTTGTCAGGTGAAGCATCACAGCTCATAAAGCACATACCGATCACGCATGTAAATTATAAAAAATGTTGGACTCTATTAAACAGTCGTTACAATAACAAGATATTTTTAGCTAATTGTACTCTCAGGCGCCTACTGAACCAAAACCAAATGACAGTTGAGTCATCTGTTGCTCTCAAGGAGCTTTTAGATACAACAACTGATACTATTCATTATACCACTGTTTTAATTACCATATTTTCATTTCACCAAACGTCTAGAAATGCAATGATTACACTAGCATGATCGAGGCAACAGGAGCTTATTTCAGATTAGTTTAAGCTAGTATTTTGTTTAATTAATTACGTTAATGTAATGGCACTTAATGATATAATTGATTATAAACAAAAGTGGTTTTAATTGGCCCCAGTAAGAAGCATGCAAACAAGAATGCTTGCTTTAAGCATGCAAGCAGACATGTAGCATACAAGCAAGCATGCAGCATGCAAGCAGACATGCAGCATGCAAGCATGCATGCAAAATGTAAGCAGACATACAACATGCAAGCAGGCATGCAGTAAGCATTGTTTTTGTCACGGCTCCAGCGCTGCGGGGTTCGGGCGGTCCCACGCGAGATTATCGTTGCAGATGTTTTTGACGCTCACTACCACGCGTACGCGGGCTTGAATTACACTCTAAGGTTAGGGCAGACAAGACTGTGTGAACTGCACACAGTCTTTTCTGTCGGTTTTGTAACGAGAAGCGCGTGGGGCGATTACGTTAAGGGATCAATAGTAAAACATGCGTCAACAAATTTGCGCAAAGCTTATGACACTGATTCGGGGAAGCCGACCCTGTGCGGGGCATACATATTTTTGCGAGTGAGGGAGCGGGCGGCGGCATGCCTTTTAGTCTATTGTTGTAAGGAAATGCCGTGCGTGTGCTGGCCAGCCGCAAGAAATTAATAGTAATATTTGATGTTTGCTTACTTTTCATTCCGCTCTGTACTGCGCTTTAAGATTTTGATACTTTACGACTTTTGGCGTTTAAGATATCAAAAAAAAACTTTTAGTGTTTATTTGCAATAATAAGCCTTTCACAATATGACTTACTACATTTTTAAGGTTTTTCATATTTGCATTAATAACATTTTTGATTTGTGTAATAGTAGGCCTAAGGCAAATATTATCGTGAGTACTGCCTTAGTTTAATATAATGCCCATGACTTCGATTGCACCCTGTATATATAAAAGGTCATAAATATCAAGGCGACAGCGATAAATTAGAGCTGCAGCCATCATCGGTAAGGTTTTCTGGTAGAGGGTTCATGGCATAAAAACAAAATATTCATTTCACTTTTATTTCACAGTAGATATAATTTGGTAATTACAGTGTATTGTAAATGCGTTAGAAGCGTCCGAAAAACTCGACAAGATCGCCGTCCATAAACGTCTCCCCACAAAGTGATTCCCTCAAAGCAACTTGTCTACAACATTACAGTATGTCACCCCACTCCGGTGTTAAGGAATTAATTTAGTGTCTTATTATCGTTAATTTGTCATAATCACCAACAAATATATATGGAGTGTGATATTTTTATTCCACCAACAATATTTGCCTCATTATGATAACGACATGTCAGTGTTAGCTTTTGATCATAAACTGATAGGCATAAATTGATACCTGACACAATGCTCCGAACACGAACATTGTTACAAAATAATAAGCTGGTAAAAGATGTGGAAAAAATAGCGTTTTCTTTAAATTTTCCTCTAAATATTTTTTTGACTTCAAAATATTATTTACGAAAAAGTCGTATTCAACGGCATGGACTAAAATATTATATGTTTGCATTTTGTTTATTGATTTTTACAATTGCGTTGTATTACTCATGCAGGCTATTTATCATAAATGACACAAAAGTGAATAAAGCGCTATTCAAATATGACCTTTATTCAGCTTCTTATCACATAAATTGTTTTACATATTCGGTTGGATTCGTTACGATATTCATTCTGGATATCGTGCATAGGGACAACATCGTCTTACTTATTTTGAAAATACAAACTATACATGAGAGCATCGATTTCAGTAAGAGTATTCGGAGCTACATCATTTGGAACTGGATCTCGAGTTTGACAATTTTCAGTTTTCATATTCTTTTATGTTTTACCTATTACGATCCTTCTTATCCCTTTGACAGCAGTTATATTCGAGAACTTATTGGTGATTTACTGTGTATTGGATTTGATAACAATTTTATAATAACCATCCGATTTATAATACTGTTACGGAAATATCTTGAAAAGTGGATCGAAGATGTTCTTTTGATGAATGACGAGAACGATAATTATGATCAATGTCATCAACTGTTTGGGATTTACAAAAATATTTTGGAAGCTTACAATTTGTACAAGAAAATTTTTCGGGTGTTGGTAAGTTTGAAATATTTTTAAAAGTCTAGTCTTGTATTATTAGGCAAGGTGTGATATTTCAACCGTATGATTCGGCCGAATACAAAGACCTCGTAATTTTGCCAAATATAAAACGAATATTCGGCGCATCTCTACTATTTCCCTAGTTCAAATTATTTTAATTATTCATAAGAGATCTCTCAATTTTCATTACAGTGCAAAACATGTCGCTTTTAGCGATAAGACCGCCCATTGTGACACCCTATTAATGTTAATTTACTAATATAAATTGTTTTTGGTGTACAATAAAGAATATCTATCTATCTATCATGTAGGTCATGGCTTTAAATTCATTTTGCAGTACTAACACTAATTTGAACCTACTGAATACTCAAAATTTGCAAATTCTAAAACACTGACAATCAAATTAAAGTTTTTACCTGTAAAAGCGTAATTAATATTGTTGTCAACCTAGTCTTACTAATAATTCCTGAGAAAACAATTTATTATCTTATGTTAAAAAGTGTATAAGATTTTTATATTTTTTGTTATTGATAGGCTCGCGTTTGACCACTATCTCACCCGATGATAAGCGATGATGATAATATTTTCTATTAGATGCAATTATTTAATGTTCATGTTTTTTTTTTCAGATTCTATGTCGCACATTTTGCACATTTCAACGCGCTCTGTGTTATGTTAACTTTCTAATTTATGAAACGAGCATATATTCTGAATTGGAATATGAAGTAAGTAAGATTTTATTTGGTGTCGAATCTTAACTTGTATACAGATGATGAAGTAATTAGATATATCAATAGTTACAGAATTTTTATTATTTTGGCATCAAAAAATTCGTCTACATCGATGTCGATGGGAAAAGTGCCCAGAACGCTGGCAGTATTACCACGTTAGATGGCAATACAGTTATTTTTTTTCTTTTTTTTAGGTTTTTGTCTTGGTTCTTGGACTTATTTTATTTCTTGCAAAAGATGTAACACTAGTAACGTTACACAGTATACAATGTGAGAAGTTCTATATAACTGTTGAGGAAGCTGAGATGATGTGCACGCACCTTATGAAGAACAGAAACTATCCAAGTAAGAATCAGAAATAAAAGTGGTTAAATTTTCAACCAATCATCAATGTAACATTTTCATAGCTTTGTAATTTATACTGTAAACATTGCTAAAATTCATTAACTCAAATCAAATCAAAAACATTTCTTTCAAATAGACTATTAACAGCACTTTTGAACAGTAAAATGTCGGTCAGTCTAAAAAAAAAGTGAAGCTAAATTGCACGTTCCAAAGCGTAAATCTTTATGGAGAAGAACGTGCAAGAAACTCCATGGATTCTCTTTTAAATCATATTATGAGCTACTTTTAATCTTGGTTACATATTTCTTGTTGCGAGGTAAAAAAGTAATTAAAAAAAATACTATAAGCTACTGGCAGCTAAGAGATGACCTGTCTCAACTGACGGCACCCGTTCACGAGCATGACGCGTGCATCAGCCTAACTCAGCTCAACCATTTTGAAGGGAACCAAATGACCCAATAACACGTGCCACCATCAGCGAGACATTTGAGTGTGCATGACAAACTCTCAACGGCCAGGCACATTTATATCAAACAAGTTGCAACCTAGTAGAAAATGCTCCATGGTGCTTCACATTCACAAAACTTGAAAAAAGTGCATTATACAATGCTATTGTTTCCAAATACAAAAGTCAAAGGCAATCTTCGACTCGAACAAGATAACAGGTAAAGGAGATTGCCGTGAGTGGCGAGCCGGTGTTTTTCGATTTACGATTTCTTCTGACAGCATATGCTGCTGAACTAAGCTGTCCTGCAAGAGATGTTAAATGAGGACCTTATTGTAGCCTTGAGTCGAGCGTGTTTCCCAGGAAAACCGTGTTTCCGAAGAATTCAAGATCTATAAAAAAATTGTTTTATTGTTTTCACAGAATATTATGGAAATCTCTGCAAGAACTTGATATTGGCTAATCAATCGTTTAGTAAGATGTCCGCGTGTGGCCTGTTCTACGTAGACGCTACGTTACCAATGTATTTGATGAGAATTAGCGTTCATTACGTTATTATACACTTGCAATTTTATTTTCTGTAAATAAATAATTTATAGAAAAAGATCTCTGTCTTGTCATTGCTAACAAAATTTAATTGGCACGATACTATATCGATACCCTAGGTTACGGAAACACCGAGCATAATCCTTACCAAGGTTTAAGCTGAATGGTAAACCTAGTATAGGTGGCGGCACCGATCGATGGACGAGTTTCAGGGGAATAATGATCATATTAAAGAAGACATTTGTGCATTATTTGCGTTTTGGTGTGTTTAACAATATACTCGTATTTATTTTTGGTACGAAGCATCCCATTAGTGCAGTCACATTGGTTTTTTAGGTTCTGAATCATCAAATAACTTCTCACTTCGTAGGGTGATCAGATGAGGCTATTAATATCAGTTCTGCAAAACCAGTTATTGTGGTTGTTTTTCAAGAATTAAATATAATAAAATCATCTTTTTCTCGAGGAAGCATATGTCTAATAGAGAATACCTAAATTTTAAGATTATATTTATTTTAAACACAACCAATAAAGCATACACCATTACACATGTTAAAGATTCAGCATTCTTACATTTTATAGTCTAGCCTTAATTAAAGGCTGCCACTGGAATTATGAAATAATGTGTATATCTATTAACATTTGTTCAACGTTAAGTTATAAGCTAACTAATAAAAAATATGAGAAAACAAATTTTAAATCTTTATATTTATGTAAGTGAAAAGGACTAGAACTGGGCGATTGCAACTGGGCGACGGCGTTTCATCTCCACGCGCAAATCGTGCATGCGTGCAAGGACTGTTGCCTCCAGATCCCACGGTGGCAGGCCAGAAAGGAGGCTCGGCGCTTCGCGGGAGACCGTGCTGTATTCCCTCACCATCCGTATGGCCTTGACCCTCTGGCATGCGTTCAGCTGGGCCGCCAGTCGTTTTCGCATCGACGGCGCCCACACCAGCGCCCCATAAAGAGCCATGGACCAGACGATGCCTGCGTAGAGCCTCCGGTAGGAGGCGTTTAGACTCCCTAGGTTGGGTAGGAGTCGTTTGAGAGCAACCCCAGTCGGATTCAGTTCAGACGTCGGAAGTGCTCCTTGAAATTCCACCGGCTGTCGAGGACGAGTACAGGTACTTCATCATCGACCCGATGCCGATGTGAACTCCTCCTACCGTTAGTTGAGAACGCCATGGCGGTGCGCTCCGAGGGCCGTGAAAACACATAGCCTCGAACTTGTACAGCGCTACCTCGAGTCCCAACTGCTGGATCCGTTCAACGACTGTCGCAACCGACTCTCCATGCGCCAAGACCAGCGGGTCGTCTGCGTAACGGACCAATCTAAGAGTAGTCTAAGTCATACTATTATCTACACTAATATTATAAAGAGGTAAAGTTTGTTTTGTTTACAGGGGGTGATCTCTGAAAGTACTAGTCCGAATGCTAAAATTTTTTCACCCATAGGCAAGCTACTTTATTCCTGAGTGACACATATATATTATGTACGCAGGCGATGCCGCGAGAAAAAGCTAGTACTTTTATAATTGTGGTAAAATTAAGAATATCGTTTTTCTCAAACTGAGAAATAGTCTTTTGTACTTTTACACAAGACCATTACTTTAATGGAATCTGATATAGATGGAAAGTTTTTGTAACTATTTGTGTTGTATGAATCTCAGCAGTTATCACTATCGTTCACTTACTTTTGGGATATCATCTTCCTGCCTTTGTTCCGTTCTATTTGGGGTCGGCGCAACACGTTTCTTTCTTTCATCCTGCTCTATCACCCGTCACGCTTTCACTAACTTCAATTTCTTTCATATTACATCTCATGCAATCCATTCATCTTTTTTTTCGCCTCTCTCTTCCTCTCCATCCCTTCATTTATACCCAAAACTTTGTTAGTAATATGCATTTCATCACTCCTCTTTAGATGGCTATACTAAGACAAACGATTCCCTTTCAACTTTTCCGTCACTAGCACCACTTTCAAACTTCCTCTAATATACTCATTTCTCACTTTATACATGCTTGTCACACTATACATCCATATCAACATTCTCATCTCCACTACTGGCAATCTTTTTTCATCCGACTTTTTTACAGCCCAACATTCTGATCCATATAATACCCTTGGCAGGCTTTATCTCAAATTTTTAAATTAGTAGAAGGTACCTAGTAATATAATAAGAGCCTTAAATATTACAAGAAGGCAAACTGTAATATAACGATAAGATACCCTAACACCAAACCAGTGAACGTCTGAGGTAGACGCCCATCAATCGTAAACATCCAACAAGCAGTCATCTTGTGGAAGGTTGCACGGTTCAGCCTCTGCACGTTCTTACAAAGCCTCTTGGCTTCCACTGTAACAAACAGGAATTAACGTTTTTGCAATATGGCAAAGTGAAACCGATTCTTATGATATTACAAAAGTGCTTAATAAAGCAAATACAATTTTTATTTGCAACAGTTATTCAATCAATATATGTACATATGAAACTAAGATATAACTAAAACTTAACTAAACTTAGATATAACTAATTTAGATATATAAGGCTAAGAATTCACGAAGCGGATTTCTCCCGCGGCCGCCGGTTGCGGGCCCGCAGCTTTTGTAGATGCAGATATATATGTAAAAAAATAAAGCATATTTCACGATGTGATTTACACCCGCAGTGTGCGCGGTTGTTCGCTTCTCCTACTGCATATTGTAGAATCGCGCGGGCCGAGGTCACCGGCAGCCTTGGCGGGTTACACCCGCTCACTCTAAAAACTTCTCGGCAATCTACACTGGCATATTCAATACTGCAATAAAATTCTCAGGTCCATTTTACTAAAATTCCGCGCGTGTTTCAATGATTCCACATAATGTTCAGATGTGCAGACTCCTGAGATACAAAACTACATCAATTTTCTATCACAATATCTACTAGGAATAATTTAGAGGCACTTTTGAAATTTTCAAGGAACTACTTATGCAAAAACATGAAACTTAAGTGTTTCATCTTTTTGCATTATGGCATTTCCAAATAGTCTTTTTATAAAAAATATTTATGTAAGTGGCTAATATAATATGGAAACAATATTGAAGGCAAACACGATGTTGTTATTAAACTATCGGTATACTAAACGGCTAGTATATGATGTTAAAGCAGTATTAACTCAAGAGAAGAGACATCTGAATGAAATAAATATTCAAACAATAGTGTTCAAATATTTCTTCATAAAAAAAAAAATTAAAACTATGAAAAAATAAAATAATCAAGTGAAAATGTAACAGAAGAAGAAGAAAGACTTGATAAAAAATAGAAAGAACGAAGAGAATTAAATGAGAGAGAAAGAATTAATTTGATCTCACCAGTCATCTGAGTGGACTCCAATAGCCAACTGCACGAAGCGTCCGCATGATAAACGGTCATATAGAACTTCTCACAGTTAGCACAGAACATTATAATTAATATCATTTTCTTAAAAATCCAAAGAATGGAGGCTTTCTGAAATGGTATGATGTGGAACTGTAAATAAAAGTTTTTTTTATTATAACTCTATGAGAAACGGAAATTATTGAATACGTTACAAGATGTACAAAAATCAACATTTGATGTATTAAAAATGTGATTGATTTGGACATCAGATTATATTATTGCCCGTCAACGTATAAAGTTTGATGTCCCAACCACAAATAGACAATGAATGATGGTTGGATTGTATAAGAAGTAGTAGATAAAACCAAACCGACCCAGAGTAACATTGCAACGCCCGGGTGTCGCCACTGTGTGGACCGCCCGGAGGACACGGTGGAGGTGTGCCCCGATTGGGCAGAGCAACGCCGTGTCCTCGTGGGGGCGATCGGCGGCGGCAATCTCTCACATCAGGCTTTGGTACAGGCCATGGTCAGGAGCAAGGAGGAGTGGCAGGCGATCGCCTCCTTCTGCAGCAATGCTAGCGAAATAGGCGGCCGATCGCGTGAGGCAACGGTCCTCACGCCCCAACCGCCGGGATTCCGATCCCGATTTCCGGCCATCGTAGGCGCGGGCTTGCGGAAGGCGAATAATGGGTAACCCGCCGTCACACCGTCCGGTAACTGTCCGGACCGACCCCAAATCGTCGACGGCGGTTGTTGTTCCACGTGCGCCTCAAGGAGATGTCAGCAACTGTATGGGTCTAGCAGGGTCGAAGCCTACTGGGTAGTGTGAAAGTGAAACTCAGGGCCCTGGGACGAAGCCAAAGAAGGAACAGGAGTGGGTTTTTAGTCAGTAAAAGTCTGACACTATCTCCCGCTCCACCCAAGAGCGAGATTTGTCATTAGATGACTTTCCCACCTATAAAAAAGCCCATAGTAACATAGAACACTAGGAGGAAGATAATAGTGAATTTTTAAAAGAATACAGGCCAATGTTTTAAGAATTTCTAAATCATTTTGTTAAATAATTAAACTTACCATATCTAAATGAGTTGCATAATATTTTTCTATTTCTATGGTTACTTGAAGGAACTGTAAAGTATGAATAAATACGTCTACTACTTCATATATAATCTGAAAAAAGCAAATAAAAGGTATTTATTTTGTTTAAAAGTTTAATTAGGTTTTATAACAGAGTAGAAAGTAATAACTGTTACTATAGAAAGGATTTGTCAAGAGATTAACAGTACGGCCGACGTATCTTGGCGAGCCCGAACTTTACGCAGAAGGTGGCGCACGAACGTTTTTTAGGAACCGAATGGTGGGATGAAGCGACGTGCGCGGAGCAGAGGTCTAGTTTAGAGATTGACTCTATGTAAACACAATCGGCCCTTTATTCAATCAAATATCGCATTCGATTTTTATCGATTTGGAATTTATTAATTTTTGTTTATAGGAGATATTGAACGAAATAAACGAGATTTCGACTTTAAAGAAAAAAAAAAAAACTTAAAAAAATAAATCTTAGATGAAAGAAATTTTTTTGAAAGAAATCTAATTAAATATCAGTTATTTATAAACGACTACTAGAATAACGATTGTTTGAGAATATTTTAAACTTCCATAAAAAATTGAATATAAATATATTTTTATAACTTAATTTAAATCAGTTTGAAAAAAAAAAACGATTAAACAATACCCTCAGACACGCGTATTTGACATTTCTCTTCGGTAACTTCGTAAAGCTTCGTATTTATTCGGCAAAGTTTGGTACGCAGTGTCTCACTCACACGTTAGCATTGGTGTTATTTTCGTGTCGCTGTCTGTGTCTTGAGTACAGTTACTGACACAAGTTTTCGTTGGATGTTATTATTACCTGGTTAGTTTTTTGTGTTGTGTTAGGTTTGTTTCTTATTCATAAGTTATTTTTGTAGCTTTCTATCTCGAAATGTTTTAATATTTATTTTATTTGTACTTGGTCCCTGTATTAATAAATTATTTTTTTATTAAAAAATGTATGACAGTAACAGTTTTTTTTTTTTACGAGTGTACATGCGCTAAAGTTCGCAGAGCCTATATTCAGGCTCGCCAAGTTACGTTGGCCACACTGTATAAATACAAAAATATACCGCTCGAAAACTTGTTTGACTCTTACCGAATATCCAATTATCTTCTTAAAAATATCAAATGATTCCATAAGATCGGCGTACGCTTCAAAAAGCCTTTTTGAGTTATTTTTATCTGTTCCTTCATCTAGCTCCGAGCAAAGTTTAGCATAGAACTTGACCTCTGAGATCCATGTAACCATGCCATCTCTTATCAATGACAATATATGTATACCATATATAAAGTCTACTTCAAAATAAATCAAAGTATACATCCAAAGGGCCATAGGCCACTCACATGTAGTGAGAACGAAAATAAGAAATAGAATATGCAACAAAAAACTGATCCAGTTGAAAATGGTAAACGTCTTGAAGTGCTGGTAATTGATAAGTTTAAATGCTTTTTGAATCTTCAAAACCATTTGAATGTTGTCTTTTCTTAGAAGAATGTTAATAATGTAGAAGATAATAAAATTTATCGTCCAAAATCGATTGAACACAGTGAACGTGTCTATTAACCAACTGCAATGGTAAATTATACAATTTACCTGATCAAGCCATTTTATAATGTTACAACCGCATATTAAAAAACAAAGAGTACCAAAAAGCGATAACGCGTAATAAAACATACAATGAGGTTTAATACAATTGTACTTAACCGAGAAGTTTGACTTGAATACCATATGCTGCATACACTGGAATGGCAAAAATAACTTTTGGAATCTGCTGTCCAAGACATTGTCGGTGAAGGACATTTTCTGCGTTTTTATTGTTGTTTTGATTCTTTTTGTAATTTAATTGCGTAGTACAGCAGTCGTAAAGCTTTCAAGAATGAAAGCCTAATACAAGTCTTGATTCAATAATAACAGAAATCTATGTAGTTAATTTAAGAGAAACCAAAACTAGTTGTAAAGGCTCATTTCAATTAAGTTGAAAGGGGTTTGTCATTTATCTTTCTGTAGAATGAAAATTTCATTAGGAAAATTTATAGATGAATTGATTTCCGATACTTACGAGTTATACACCGTGAGTTCAAAACCCAGCCTGACGCTTTATTGTGTGTAATTTATTTCATCATCAGACTATTCTATCTAAACAATGAAGGAAAAATTTTTAGGTTGTCCTACAATCAAAAATATTAAAACATTTGATATTCATCAAACTGCAATAGGCTCTACTATTGGATTACGGCCTAATCCATTTCCCAAAGAGGAGGCCGGAATTTATTTATTTATTTAAACTTCATGCAACACAAAGGTACAAAGGCGGACTTAATGCCTTAGGCATTCTCTACCAGTCAACCAAGGGTAGTGAAGAGAAAACATGGTAGGTGCATAAAAAAAAAGAAAAGATTAATAGGAAAACTAGGGATCAAATGTATATATATATATATATATATTTAAAAAAAAAAGTTACATAAATATTTAATATAATATGAACCTACATATACATAAATATACATGTATTATTTATATAAGGAAAAATGAAAGGATTTTTGAGACTACTTCGCTATTTGTGTAGAAAATAAAGCCGCAACTTCCGCTTAAATGCATATTGACTGGTGGCCGTCCTGATGTCAAGAGGGCTTCCTCTTGACATCAGGACTCTTCTGTGGAATGCGCTTGCATTCCACAGAAGTATGGACTGTATATAAAAGGAAGAATGAACAAATTCAGAAGTATGAGAAGGACAAAGCAGTAGAAGATTGTTAGAAGAACGCCGATTCTTAGCATGGGAAGAACATAGATATTGAAAGTGTGATATAAGATAAGAAGGTGGGGAGGGAGAGTTGAGCAGAGAGAAAAGTGTAGTCAGTGCGCGCAAACGTCTTCTCTGGCGAATGGGCACCCATTTAAGCTCTGATCCCAGCAGTGAACTCAAATCAGTTGTATCATAATCTAATACATCTTGTAATGAGCTCTTGTGTATGGCCGATGATATTAAAACAAGATAACGTCAAAATATAACTCACAAGGAATTATTAGTGCTTTTGCTTATAACAAGGCAGTTATATGTATATATATATATATATATATATATGTATATAGTAACTATACTTCAGGAGCAGGTAATCAAATTATTAAGGCAGACGTCCGTCAATCGTGGACATCCGACAAGCAGTCATTTTGTTGAAAGCTGCTTGGTTCAGGCGCTGAACATTCTTGCAAAGCCTCTTAGCTCCTACTATAATAAACCAAAGAGCACTTATAGTTTACAAGTTTAGAGCTATCGCAAAAAAATTAAAAAAATGAGTTAAGCAAAGTCATGACTATAATGAGGATCAATCATGATTATTATGGGGGTCTACCTTTTATAGCAGAACTTAATATTGTAACTGTATAACTCATAATATTGTTTTGCATAACAACGGATAGCATAAACTTCATTTCGCAGAAAATCATTTCGCATACACTCAGTTGTCATACATTCAAAACTCATAATTTTGTTAGTCAGAATCATCTTTAGGCATAATGTTTATATACATAATAATTAAAAAGCAGAACCATCATATCGCAGAAAATTCACAGTCAGAATCGTCTTTTGGTATACATTTTATATCGATAGTCATTAAAAGGCAGAACTGATTTTTTTCTTGGCTTGGATGCATGTAGCATGCAAACAGGCATACAACATGCAAGCAGGCATGCAACATGCAAGCAGGCATGCAACATGCAGCATGCATGCAGCATGCATGTAGCATGCAAGCAGGCATGCAAAATGCAGCATGCATGCAGCATGCAAGCAGGCATGCAGCAGGCATGCAGCATGCAAGCAGGCATGCAACATGCAGCAAGCATTGTTTCTGTCACGGCTCCGGCGCTGCGGGGTTTGGGCGGCGCCACGCGAGCTTATCGTCACAGATGGTTTTAACGCTCACCACCGCAGCTTCGGCTTGCGGCCAGCCTTAGCCGCGGTGGCGGGCCTTCAAACCACCTGCTCCTCAGCTCGCGGGCCGCCCTACCCCTCCGCGCCTACGCGGGTTTAAATTACACTCTAGGGGTAGGGCAGACAAGACTGCGTAAAGTCGGTTTTGCAGCGATTCGTTTCTGTCACAAAATTTTGCAGCACAACGTATTGACTTTTTATGACACAAATTTAATTTAATATTGAAAATGCTACCAATACATGCTATATTTAGAACATTCTATGTCACTTTTGCAGACCATTCGATTTTAAATACATTGCACGTAGGTTATCTAACCATTCGACAGCATAAATTTACTTTATTTAAATTATCAGTTTTATTCCATATATTATAAGTTTTTGATGTTTTGAACACTAATTTTTACAAGAAGATACATCTATTTTAATTTTTGATGTTCAAATATGCACCCATACCAAATAATCGTATCTCTAAATAAATGTTATGCTAAACAAAATTATGCATAATATTAATTATGGCAAAGGTATGCGAAACAAAATTCTGCCAAGATAAAAGTATGCCATTGTAAATTCGGACACGTAAATATTCTGCCAAACAAAAGTTATGCTAAATAATTTTTATGCCTTAAAAATATTCGATTAAATAAGATTATGCCATGTGAGTTATGCCAAATAAAAATCGGAGTATCAAGATTCTGCCAAATAGAAGGAACCCTTATTATGGAGTATGCTGGCTGATAGCGTCAAAAAAAAAAACAGTAAATACTGTGAAGAAATTATGTCAATTGGACCAAAAATGACGAAGATACAGATATTTTAGTGTATTAGTTCCAGAAACGCGCCCAAGATTAAAGCGACTCGCTGTGACGTCATCTGTCATGATCGGTCTCCACCGGTGAATGAATACGATCAAACCGTTCGTCGCACGGATCATGACAGATTTCGTCATCGTAAACAGTCCAGCGAGAGCGCGCGTTTCCAAGTAGTCGTTCAGATTTTTTTTTTAATAAATCTAACATTTCTTGATGGATTTTAATAATTTGAGAAGGCTAAGCACTAATGTCAATGACGAGTACATCACTCACCTTCGGTTTGCCGACGACATAGTAGATGACTACTATGTCGCTGAGACTACAAAAATACGGTTAAGATCCCTACCAGCACATTACTAGATTATACATCTTTCACTTGAGTATAATTGCTCTTGCCAATCTCCACTCAAGTCAGCTTATTACAGCAAGAGATAGATGAAAGCTTTGTTCGGCCAATAAAGACGTGCCGGAGATGAAGAACGAGAATTCTCCCAGGAGCCCGACCATCGGGTCGCTAATACCCAACAGTTTGCTACAAAACCTGAGCTTGTTATTATTACGATTATAATTTTCATATGCATCATCATTCATCTGAAGATTCAAAGAAGTAATAGGTATATTATAATTTCAGTCAAAACATGCCTACTAATAGACAAAGACCTCCCTAAGTGTTGTCACATCAATCAGTTATGTGTGTCTCACATCCAACTACTGCAAATTATTATTTTTTTAAAACGCTGGTTTTTTTTTTTTATTCGGTGGGAAAATCATCTTATGGCTCTTGGGCGGAACGGGAGATAGTGTCAGACTCTTACTGACTAAAAACCCACTCCTGTTCCTTCGTTGCCTTCGTATGATATAATTTGAATTTTTATTAAATTTTATTAAGTGTATCGTAAATGACTAAATAATTTACATTATTTTAGAAAGGTAAATTTAAAGGTATGGAATAAAGAAGACAATGCTATGCATTCTTCCTTCTATATACAGTCACACAGTATATATACATCTTTCTGTGGAATGCGCTTCCTCTCGATATCAGGACGGCCGAAAGTCGATATGCATTTAAGCGGAAGTTGCGGAATCATTTGCTCCACCAATAGCAGAATAATCTCAAAACTTCTTTTGTTACTTTATATTAATATACATGTACATATATTATATTAAATATATATGTACCTATGTGCATTTTAATTACATGTATACTTTTTTTTACTCTTGTTTTTCGTATTTTCTTTTTATGCACCTACCATATTGTCTCTTCACCACCCTAGGTTGACTGGTAGAGAATGCCTAAGGCATTAAGTCCACCTTTGTACTTTATGTTGCATAAAGAATAATAAATAAAAAATAAATGGGAATTTTTAAAATATATTTAATTATCTCTATTTACAATATTGCAATTTGAAGCAACACAATAATGTAATTTGTTAGAAGGCTCATTAGACTTAATTGTAACGTAGTGTCTACGTAGAATAGGCCACATACACGAATCTTGCTAAATGATGCTCGATGCAACCGCAGTAAATTCTTGCACAGTTTTTTCTCGTCATCTGTTAAATAACATTATTACTTAAACTGAGCTCCTAAATAAAATGAGCAGGTTTGATCATTTGATATCTTTATTGGTAAAGAGAATGTGTGTGATTGAGTATTGCGATAAGCAGGTAAAACAAAAGAGGGCAAGCAGAGCGATGAGGATGGCTTCACATAGGTAGAGAAGAAGAGGACTGGCAGGACCCAAAATGCTGCTGCGTCCAGCAGTACCCACGACGCAGCTGTACGTTTCGAGGCTCCATCATAACACGAAGGTTGAGGAGATCGTGGAGTATGTGTGACTCAAACTGGACTTGGAGAATTGAGCAGTTGGAGCCGCGCCATAATACTAATTTCAAGTCGTTTGTGGTGCGGATGCCTGCTCGTTGTATTTTGGATACCTTTCTCAAAGGATAGTTTTGTTCGAAGAAAGAAAGAAAAGAAAGAAAGAAAGGAAAATCGTTTATTTGGTTTGTTTTTCGTTTTTTTTTTTAAGGATGTCATGTATCGACAATTTTGTGGAAGGATACCGTCCTCGCAGCGGAACACGGCGCCGTCACTTTGTGTGTAATAGTTTAATAATAGTCCATAGATTAGTTGTTTTTAATATGTATTAGTAAATTATTTTGTAAGATTATTAATTGGGAATCTTGTATATGGGCCTTAATTGCCTAATAATAAATAGTTATTATTATTTATTGAAATTGATTACACATTTCATAAAAACTCTTTCAACTGTTTAACCAATACTGATTAATTATGGAAAATCTTTTGTTATGTCAGTAGTACAGGATATTATATTAATATTACCAGAGCAAGCTGACTTCAAAATGACTGCGCAAGAATCTTGAGTACTTTCAATTGTTAGGTAGAATTTCTCACATTGTAGCATAAATAATAGCTGCCATGATAAATTCTTTATCATCCACCATAATATAGTCAGCGACGTTATAGTTGCATTACTCTATAACAAAATAAGCCAACATTATAGCAATATTTTTATTACTGTAGGTCTATTGTGTCCCACTGCAAAGAAAAAAAGAAAAGGCATGAAGGTAAGGCTTTTGCCATTCCTTCATATTTCTACTTTTATTTATCCTTAATTCGTTAGTCACATTATTGCGTTATAGTTGACATAGGTATTATTTTTTTTTTATTTATTAAATTAGGTTCACCAACGATTGTAAACACTGAATACAGCAATAACGCATATATAAAATTAAACTTCAGCGCAACAATCACTCACAGGTAAACACCACATGCTTATAACAATAAATTATAGATTAGATTAAGCTACAGTAAAAAATCATATTTTTTTAAATATTAAATTGCTTAAAAATTCCAAAAAAAAAAACAACAAAATTCACACAAGTTCATAAAAAGTTTAAAAAATCATAGAAAATATTTAATAAAAAGTATAATATAAACACTATTAAATTCATAAAAAAAGGATCATAAAAAAATCTTTTTTTTTTTCATAATGTTCTAAAAAAATATCATAAGAAATGATAAACATATGTATAGTACACCAACATAATTTTCTTGTTTTCACCCCAACCTTTACTAAATTTGCCAATGCTATTGGTGCATACGTCGTAATTACTATGTACTAAATTCACACCACACCACACTTAAAAATAAAAATACGTCATCAAAATTATACTCACTAAACCAATTTTAGCCACGTCGATAGCCACTTGAATATAAATCAAAGTATGGACTAATATTTCTAGAACGTAATAGAGAATCTGCAAATTGACAAGTTTTATTTAGTTAACAAATGATGCTATGGCTAAGCTAGAAAAAAAATAGTACTTACAAACTGCTGGAAACAAGTATTAAAAATGTGATAACATTGTAATATATCTACGTAAGCCTGAAACATTTTTTTGCAATAACTCTGTCCGTGCACAATTTTATTTTCTTCAGATTTTAAAAGTTGAGAATTCAATAGAAAAACTTTGTCTTCTAATAATTTAAGGATTCGACTGGCATAAACGATATTGAGATCGAAAACCACTAAAAAGTATCCGCTATACATAGTAAAAGAAGTTAGCCGTGAGCTCAAATACGAAAAGACAAAGATGAAAAATCCCAAAGCTAAGATTAGTACAATCCAATTCCAAATGATGAAACTGTTAGAAGTGGAATTTTCGTTAACAAATCTGTGCACTCTTTGAAAAGTCAGGACAAACTTAATTGATTTTTTACTTTGAACTATCCCGTTCATGAAATTCTTTGTGAATCCAACAAAATAGTAAATGCAGTCATAAATAGAAGTCATAAACATAATATTCAAAAAATAAAGTTTGTAAAACCATACAAAATAGACGCGATATGCAAATATACATATGAACACTATTGTAGCGATCATTGAAACAAAATTAGAGATTAAGTTATTTGGTGTTATGCAATTATTTTTGATACAATATTTGGGACAGAACATAATATATTGCATCAGATTTAAAGGAAATAGCATTGATTGCACATCCTTATCCACTATATTATTTGATTTAAAATTCACTGTATATCTCATTGTTTTATGACGGTTGTTCTTCATTTTAATAGGTATAGTAGCTTTTTGAGATTCAAGTGACAAAATAGTAGATACAAAGTCACTTAGTTAAGTTACATTTAGTTAAAAGTAAATTTACTGTTAATACACTTTATGTCTGTTATTTTCAACAGTATATTATTGGTTAAGACTAGAGGGAATCAATATTAACAAGATTTAGTTAATTACTTTAATGAATTATACCTGTCGTCCTCGTCCTTCGAAGTTATAATTAAGAATATGAGTTTAATCAAATAACTCTATGGTAACTGCGAATAATAATTATTCGTTTTACAAATGCTTATTAGACAATCCATAGGTGAAACTTTCATACAGATGATTTAGAGTAATAGAACGTTACATTTGCCCGTCATAGGTAGGTTTTTTTTTTTTATTAGGTGGGAAAATCATCTTATGACAAAACTCGCTCTTGGGTGGAGCGGGAGATAGTGTCAGACTTTTACTGACTAAAAATCCACTCCTGTTCCTTCGTTGCCTTCGTCCCAGGGCCCCGGGTTTCGCTTTCACACTACCCGTGGCCCCAGTAGGCTTCGACCCTGCTGGGCCCCTACGATTTGCTGACATCTCTTTGAGGCGCGCGTGGAACAGTACGGGCCGTCGACGACTTAGGCTCGGTCCGATTATCGGACGATCGGACAGCGAGCCACCCATTGCTCGCCGTCCGCAAGCCCGCGCCTACGGTGGCCGGAAATCGGGATCGGTATGCCGGCGGCGGCGGTTGGAGCGTAAGGACCGTTGCCTCACGCGATCGGCCGCCTCCTTCGCTAGCATTACTTCTTCGCAGAAGGAGGCTACCGCCTGCCACTCCTCCTCGCTCCGGAGCATGGCCTGAACCAAAGCCTGGCGCGAGAGATCGCCGCCGCCGATTGCCCCCACGAGGACACGGCGTTGCTCTGCCCAAGCGGGGTACGCCTCCACCGTGTGCTCTACCGTGTCCTCCCGGCGGTCCACACAGTGGCGACACCCGGGCGTCGTTTCCGCACAAATCCGGTGCAGGAACCTCCCGAACTTACCGTGTCTGGTGAGAACCTGCGTCATGCGGAAGGTGAGGACGCCGTGAGGTCCTTCCAACCACGCCTCAAAGAGGGCACTTACCGCCATAATTGTGGCGTGCCCAGCACTGGGTCGCGACAGTCGCTGTCGCCATTTCTCCATGAGAACTCGCCGGAGCTCTGTCCGCCATGCTGCGACTTGTCGCGGCAGCGGAGTTTCGCCCCGGCGTTGCATCTCCATGCGCAGTTCGTGCATGAGTGCAAGGACTGTTGCCTCCAGCTCCCATGGTGACTGGCCAGCAAGGGGACTCGCCGCTTCGCGATAAATCGTCCGGTATCCTCGCACCATCCGTATGGCCTTGACCCTCTGGCACGCGTTCAGCCGGGCCGCTGGCTGCTTCCGCAGCCCCGGCGCCCACACCGGTGCGCCATAAAGGGCCATGGACCGAACGATCCCCGCGTAGAGCTTCCGGCAGGAGGCGTCTGGACACCCAAGGTTGGGCAGGAGCCGCCCGAGGGCAGCCCCAGTCCGATTTAGTTTGGGAGCCAGACGTCGGAAGTGCTCGTCGAAATCCCATCGACAGCCGATGGGATTTCGACGAGCACTTCCGACTTCCGAACACTTTCCGGCTGTCGAGAACGAGTCCCAGGTACTTCATCGATGACCCGACGCCGATGTGGACTCCTCCCACCGTTAGCTGGGAACCCGGTGGTGGCGCGTTCCGAGGGCCGTGAAAGCACATGGCCTCGGACTTGTGCAATGCCACCTCGAGTCCCAGCTCCTGGATCCTGCCAACGACTGTCGCAACCCCGCGTGTCGCTAGTTCGACCGCCGCCTGGTACGACTCTCCCTGCGCCAGGATCAGAGTGTCGTCCGCGTAGCAGACCACGCTGACTCCGTCAGGGAGGTCGCCGCGCAGCACGTAGTCGTATCCGATGTTCCACAAGGGCGGCCCTAGTACCGATCCCTGCGGAACACCGCACGACATCTCTCGACGTTCCCACTCCCCCTGGTGACCAGGGTAGGTGCCCTGGGCCACTGCATCTCCCGTCGTGAGAGCTCGCACGCACATGATGGCGTCCACCGTGGAGCGCCTCCTGCGAAAGCCGAACTGGCCGTCCGCCAGATCCGGCCCCACCCGTGTTAGGTGTGCGACGAGGCGGTCTGCAATTACTCTTTCAAAGAGCTTGCCCACCTCGTCGAGCAGCACAATGGGCCGGTAGGCGGACGGAGAGTCCGCAGGGCGCCCCGGCTTCGTGATGAGGACCAGTTTCCCCATCTTCCAGCGAAGTGGGAACTGGCCCCTCTCCATGCATGCGCTGAAGAGCCCTCTTAGTCGATGCCCGAGAGCCTCCATGGCCAGGACCCATGCCTTCCCAGGCAAGCCGTCGGGTCCTGGGGCGGTATTCTTGGCACTCAGCCTTCGTACCGCCACTCTCATCTCTACCTCGATCACCTCTGGAGCGTTGTCGTCGTCGTCGCCATCGTGGTCCGCGTCGGGCACCGCTGGTGGCGGAGCCATGGGCGGGGAAGAGTGTTCCCCTCGCGTAGGGAACAGAGTACTCACCACACCCTCTACGAGCTGGGGCCGGAGACTGCGTCAGCGGGGGAGCCCAGGGGCTGAGTTTGTCCCGCACCAACTTGTACGGGCGTCCCCATGGGTCCCCATTCAGAGTCCCAGCCACACGTTGCGGGCCTCAAGTTTGGCCCGCCTTATCTCCGCTCGGATGGTGTGCTTGGCCTCTCTGTATCCCTCGTACAGCTCCGCCTCTCTGGCCTCCGCATCCGGTGGACGGATGCGGCGCCTGCGGTACCTGGCATACCGGCGTCGCGCGGCATTGCACGCGTTGCGCAGTGCCGCAATCTCCGGCGATCACCAGTGTACCTGGCGCCGAGCACGTCCTGGAGGGACTCGGGGCATTGCCGCGTCGCAGATTTGCGACATGGCCTCCCGGAACCACTCTGCCTCGACGTCTATGTCGACAGGCCTGTCCGGTGCTTGCACCCAGGCCTGTACCGTCGCGGCTTCCAGGAGAAGCTCCCGGTCCATCTGCCTCAGCGCCCACCGCGGACCGGCGCAGTCGAAGTTTGGGCGGAGACGTCGAACCGGATGTACCGATGGTCTGAGAACGTCTCCACCCCCTCCATAACGCGCCAGTCGACGACACGCGGCGACAGAGCGGGGCTGGTGAACGAGATGTCCACCACTGAGTTACCCCGCATCCGCACACACGTGGGGACAGAACCCCGGTTTAGGACGACCAGACCTGTCTCCAGAGCCCAGTCCTCCACCATCCGACCCCGCTGGTACGTGAACCGGGAACCCCAAGCCAAGTTCTTGGCATTGAAGTCCCCGCAAACGACCACGGGGAGGATTTTATAGGTAGGTTGATTAACATTGATAAATATAGACCAAATTCTATTTACTTTGCATATTACCGCTGGACCAGCAGGTACTCTATACAATCCCTAGGAATTGTATACATTACTTAGGTAAAGTATTTAATTGACAATAATATTTAATACGTTGCCTGGACGTCCCAGGTATTCTACATATTGCCTAGGCATTGTACAAATTACCTGGATTATATAGATTGCCGATAACAGATATTTTTTGCCTCTTTTAATTTATGAGAACATTATGAAGGCCCAAACTTCAAACAAAATAGTAGATTTTCAAAGGTGGATTCATTTTACACAAATGTATGTATTGATTTCAATAAAAACTTAGTTAATATCCACAAAATATGTGTACTCGTACCAGAGCTTGATACTTATGACTTATTACGAATGTCTCAATTTCCGTCGCCCGACCAACCTACGCCTACACAATTAAGCATCTTTATAGGCAATCAAAATATTGTTTTCACAAGAGCATGCTAATTGTTCGTTCAACAATACACCCATGTGGTTCGATTACATAGACGCTTAGCTACCAATATATTTAATACAATTTATTTTTCTTCCAAACAAATTACCTACTCTAAAATAGTAGTAAAATAAATGAACGACATGGGTGAACTTCCATTCCATTCGATTATATCCATCCATTCTATAAATTACAGTTGTCTAAGTTTTTTATGTTATGATATTAAATATATATTGATTAAACTGGGTCTCTCACCAACTTAGTGTTGTCTACATAGTGAATCCGATATGTTTCGAAAAATCACTAACTTTTTTACCATCCCATCAAATGAAGCACAACCAAATGACGTTATTGAAATAGATCTACAATCAGTACTGAAACCATTAAATTTAATGCAAGTTCCATTTTTTTGCTCAAAATATACAATCCGTGATAATAGAATTAAACCTAATAGCTGTTTGTACGATTTTTTCGGACTCGTTTGCATGTTAACATTAAGAATTGTTAGTCTGTACATATTAATACTTAGATCTTTTTCCATTATCTGGTCGCGTTTCACCATATACCTTTTTGAAAGCTACGTCTGTGATTTTCTGTTTAATTCAGCCTGCTTCATCTTAAATAACTTTGAAAATATAATCGGGAGTGACCGTAATATTCTTTTAGTCTTAAAAATTCAGTTTGTTTTCAAAATCCTCAAGCTTAATAAACAAAATCTCAGGAGTTTAATAATTTGGAACTGGATTTATGTCATCTCGTTATACAGTTTTCATGTATTGTTCATCATCTATGTGTGTTTAGACTATCCCACCATCTCAACTTTTGGTGTCATATCTACTTTTGCCACCATATCTTTTGACATTAATATTGTTTACGCATTACGTCTTATGAAACTACTAAAGCAAATGCTTAGGCTGTGGATTCTAGAAGTTAAAAAAACTGACAACGTTGGAACATTTCGGAAAGGAGAATCTTACTGGTATTTAATGTTTGACGTATACCGAAATATTTTGGAGGCCTATAAGATTACAAAGAAGTTATTCAAGACAGTAGTAAGTTCCAGTTTATATTTTCTTTTAGGTTGTTTAAAGAAACTGATTATCTAAGCAGTATTTTTCAGAACAGACTATATCAAAGACTAGCTAGCTACTTATAAGTTCATCATCAGCCCTGGTCTTGTGTTACTAGGGGTCGTCGTAACATGTTTTCTTCTTGCATTCTTCTTTATCAACTATTGAACTATCATTCATTTTCTTTTATTTCGTATCATTCCTCATACAATCCATTTGTATTTATATGACTTCCTACTCTATTCTTTTTTCTAGTTTATTTGTTATTGGAATAGTTACCCTATGCTTTGCAACCATCTCATTTACACGTATGCCTCGAAACCGGAGGCTCTCTAAGCTACATAGCCATGTACGTCCTCACAGTAAAGTCATCTTTTATTATACAATGATCTTTCCCAAGCGTCGCTATAAATGTATTATTCTTATGCTTGTACCTTGTGAATTCCGTGTTTTTTTTTTTTTCAGATCTTATTCTATGTGATCAACACGGCTTTTCATAGTTTGTTTAACATAAGAGCAATATTAACAATCAGAAATATTATTGCAAATGGTGGCACAAGAGTAAGTGCAACATGGAAAAAAAAATTAAAGAAAAAAATATCTGTAACAGTAAATTTAACTAAAACCACTTCGTAAAGAATTATTATGCAGCTTTTTCCTTCCTCAACTAATCTAACTTAATCGATATGGTGAAGATGCTGATTTGCTTCGATTACGTGCTTGCGTGAAGTAGATGCCTTTACAGTTGAAGACAAGGTGAAAGGATAGGCGGGACGCTAAATTTTCATGTTGATAAGACTGCGACAACTTTTTATTGTTAGCTTTTGAATCATTTAGGCCCTGTACGGAGCTATTGACAATTGAATCACATTTTAAGTTTTTTTTTTAGCTCATCGTGCGAACACTGATATCTCAATGTTGGATATTTAAGAACATATTTCATCTTATAATTTTAAGCAAACAATTTGAAAGATTTTATGCAGCTACAAGAGATGTTCATGGTACTTGTATATTGCTGCTGAAATCAGAAAACTGTGAAGGTAGCAGATATATCTTGGTTAATATTGTAATCTTATTATAAAATGAACGGTTAATGTACCTAATTGTTAGAATATATTTAGTTGCATTATTGCTTTATTGAATTGCTGACGATTCGGACACAATATATTCAGACATGATAGTGTCCGAATCGACAAATTTTGTTTTAAAATTTTTTTTACTGACGATTTGGACACCTCCAAATTTATTGAAGCAGTTTAGTACAGTCAGAAAAAAAGTCAAGTTGCCGCCTTAAATCCAGCCCAAAGTAGTTTTGATAACACTTTTTCCCCCAGATATTACATTTTAAAACTTTTATCTAACTGTACTAATCCGTGTGTCCGAATTGTTAGTGAAAAATATAGAAATAAAAATGTGCCATTTCGAACACTTGGTCCAAATATATTTTGTCCGAATTGTTAGCAAGTCGTTTATTTTTAATGGTAGACTTATTTCACTTTCAACAGGTGCTGAAAGAAGGGTTTGTAAGAATATCCAGCGTTTGCAAAAGGCATCGTTCACGAAGATGACTGGTTATAGCTTATTTCTTATAGACGCGTCACTTCCTATTCAGTTGTCTGAATTTATAATTACTTACACCATTGTGTTATTACAGTTCGCATTTTTGTAATTGCTATTGGTCTTCACTTTATTCTGGAGCTTTTTTGATTAATTTTAAATAATAATAAATAAAATAAAAATATTGTGTTTCCCATAAAGTTTTTAGCACGCTATCAATATTTTGTTACTTGTTTTTTTTAAATTTATTCACAGAACTCGATAACTTATACACATTAAGAATGTACTTTTTTTGACCTGAAGTATAATGAAGGTTATAATGTACAAACACAATACCAGTAATGCATCAAAGCAATTAGAAAAATTTATTGCGCCTTGAATTATAATGATACGATCAATACATGAAGATACAAAGTAAACATCATTCAGAGTGAGTGAATAAGTCATTAACAAACGGCCAATGTTTATGTAATGTAATGTCAAGTCAAATAATAATAAATTAAGTCATAATGTCGCAAAAACAAAAAAAAAAAATAGAGATCTCGTTTCGAGTGCTGCCCAATAATAGACTAGAGAAAGATGTGCAGAAAATAGTGTATAGTTATAATATTGCACTCAACATTTTTTTGTTTTCAAAATACGATGTGCGAAACAATCATATTTTTTCAAGTGGAAAAAAATATCACGTATTCGCGTCTTGTTTCACGCTATTTATAAATGCACTGTGCATTTACAGAACGTTCATTTTAGAATTTGCAGATAATATTAATTATTTAGAAACTAGCGTATATAAGTTCTTTGCTATTCTCTTTGATATCACTCTCTTGATCGGGTTCACGATGATGTGTATTCTGGACTTCATACATAGGGACAATAACGTTTTACTTATTTTAGAAATTCAAACTATACATAGAAGTAACGATTTTAGTAGAGATATTCGGTGTTATATTATTTGGAACTGGATTTCGATTATGACAACTATCGTTACTAATATCATTATTATTGCTATTTATTACGAATCTTTTGCAATTTATGACACCGGTACTATACTAGACATGGTTAATGATATTATGTGGATCGTAATGGATATAAATTTTGTCATACTCATCAGAATTATAGTTTTGTTAAAGACTTATCTAAATAACTGGATCAGAAATGTCCTAATGTTAAATGATGAACATGACAATAATGAACAGTGTTTTAAACTGCTTGGGATATACAAAAATATTTTTAAGGCTTACAATCTATACAAAAAAGTTTTTGAGGTTTTGGTAAGTTCGTGCTTTTTTTTGGAATCGATTTTGATATCCTTGAAGAAAGTGGTTTATTTCTATAGGCAGACACCTAACTAGTTTGCTTTGCATTTTGTTTTCAGGTTTTATGTCATACATTTTGTGCATTTTCCCGAAGTATATCGCACTTCAACTATGTCATTTATTTATTAAAAGTATCTGCAAATGTGGAAAAAGAAGTAAGCGTAATATTTCAATTGTCAATTTTTATTTTAAGTCGTCATTTTTTTTTGTATTATAATGAGGTGGTTAATATCATTCAGCCGTAAATGCATTTAAACATTATCTCTATTGCTACTAAGGATATACCTTCACGAAAATTGACATCGAATAGTTTTTAGTTGATCATATCTGGCTGCTTCCATTTTATTATCATACTAGCTTTTGCCAGCGGCTTCACTTGCATGAAAGTAGGTTTCTTTATACAAACTTTGGACCCCTGTTTAATTCCCTCAGGGAGTGAATTTTGGAAAATCCTCTCTAAGTGATCGTCTATGTCATAAAATTAAAGCTTTGTAAAATTTCACGCCCCTAGTCCTAGTAGTTTCGGCTGTGCATGGATAAATGTAAGTTAGTCAGTTTCTCCTTTTATACAACATTATTTTCAGTATATGCGAAACCTGAATATAATTTTTTCAGAATCAGTAACTGAATCGATTCCAATAATTTTTACACCGTGTTATATTTTTTCCCAAAAATATTTAAAAGCGGTCATTAGTTGGACAACACTGACACTAAGTACTACACAGATCACGGTAGATCATAACGCGCATTAGGAGTCAGCGCACAGCTGGGAGCAAGAGCAAAACAACTCCTCAGTCGCCCGGATGGCCCAGTGACCACGTATTTGTGCGGACAACCAGGTACTATAACAAGCTTATGAATTTGTGTTTTTTCATGGTACAGTTATGAAATTTTGTACATAGATTATTTAATAAAAAATACTAGACATATATTTCGGGTTTCGTATATAGGTACTAAAACTAATGTCGTATAAATGGATTTTACATTTTTTCCGTTACTGTTTCCATTTTATAAATAATTATTTTGGGTATGTGTCGATGGTTAGGTGGGAAATGGTAGTCTGAACAAAAAAGAGTGAGTATCATATTTGAACAAAAAAGCCAAGAAAGCCGTGGCATCAGCAAAAGTAAAAGCCAAGGACAAACGTCACATTGCCGAGAGTGGCCTAAAAGTCTAGAACCGATTGGAGGTGTGGTGGCACAGACTGGAGAGTGTTGGCCTGAAATTAAATAGAACCAAAACGAAGTATTTGCGATTTCGGTGGTCTCTCCAATCCTGTGTCTTTAGCTCTTGCCGGAATGCTCTTAACAATCTGTTCCGACTTTCGGTACCTAGGGTCGCTCATACGACTGAATGGTGAGGTAGACCGAGATGTAACACATCGGATCAACACAGAACGGATGAAATGGCGACAGGTCACTAGAACAATTTGTGACCTACGGGTGCCCCCTAAGTTGAAGGGTAAAATTTACAAGTTCGTGATTAGACCTGTCATACTATATGAATCAGAATGTTGGGCTGTGAAAAAGATGGATGAATGCTTGTAGCGGAGATGAGAATGTTGAGCTGTGTGATGAGGATTGATAAAGTGAGAAATGAGTATATTAGAGAAAGTTTGAAAGTGGCGCCAGCGACTGAAAAGTTAAAAGAAAATCGTTTGTCTCTGTATAGCCATGTGAAGAGGAGGAATGAAACGCATGTCAAAAGAGTTTTGAGTATACATGTAGATAGATGGAGAGGGAGGCTAAAGAAAAGATGGATCGATTGTGTGAGGAGTCACACAATCCATCCATCTTTTAAGAAAGAAAATGGAGTTAGTGATAGTATGACGGGTGACAGGACGGAATGGAAGAAAAAAACGTGTTGCGCCGACCCCAAGTAATATGGGATAAGGGCAGGAAAAAGAAGGTATGTATTGTTTGGTGGAATTCATTTATTATCATCATCTAGTCAGAGTCTATGTAATATTTGATTGTGTCTAATGCAGAGTGCAAAATAAGTAAATGTTATGACTGACTAAAGCTTTAGGTGCAGGAGCAGTGGTGGCCGAGTAGTAACGGCCCCAACTTACAAGTTGTAAGTCGCGGGTTCAAACCCAGCCAGGCACATTACTTTGTGTAATTTATTTCATCACTACTGCTCTCAAAACGGTGAAGGAAAACATCGTGAGGAAACCGGCATGTCCTAGAACCAAAAATTCGAAGACATGTGACATCCACCAACCCGCACTGGGCCCGCGTGGTGGATTACGGCCCATTCCCTCTCCTGGAGAGGAGGCCTGAGTCCCAGCAGTGGGAACATTATAAGGCCGACTATGCTATGCTATGCTAAAGCTTTAGATTATTTGTGCTTTACGTGGTTTGCTCTTTTGTCTGTAAGTTAGTCTTAAGATTGCGTCTTTTTCGCCAAGTAAAATGTATTTTTCTTTTTTTCTTTCTTTGAAGACTTAATCTGTTTATCTTCAACTTGTATTCAATACTTAATATATTTTCCAGACTCTACATCAGAGTTTCGCGCTAATGTTATGGGTTATGAAGGATACTGTTCTAATTACTATACATAGTATCTACTGTGAAAAGTTTTATGTAGCCGTTGAAGAAGCTGAGATGGCGTGCATCCAACTCACAAGGAACAATAACTGTCTATGTAAGAATTTATCGTATAATAGCCTGTGTGTAAGCAACGTAACATAGCACGAAGAATCGCCAAACTTAAGTGGCAATGGGCAGGGCACATTGCTCGCAGAACGGATGGCCGTTGGGGCCGAAAGGTTCTGGAATGGCGACCACGTACCGGAAGACGTAGCGTTGGAAGGCCTCCTGCAAGGTGGACCGATGACCTGGTAACGGTTGCGGGAGTACGATGGATGCGAGACGCACAGGACCGTTCATTGTGGCGACACTTGGGGGAGGCCTATGTCCAGCAGTGGACGTCTTTCGGCTGAAATGATGATGATGATGATGAAGCAACGTAACAAAAACACACAAATAAAACTTTTTACAATTAGATACAACCAAATTAGTGACTCCTCATATGCGTAGACGAAGAAAGAAAGGGCTCTTAGGCTCTTATTATCTATGAGCTTTGCAAAACGTAGTAGGGGTAGATCAAAGAGCTTCTCCATTATCTGAACCTGCTGCTAAGAGGAAAAGTGTTGACACATATTTGGCCATATCAAATATCAAGAGCTTCGAAACAATGCTGTGTTTATAAATAAATGAAAAATACTACTATATCTTGACTTATTTAAGACACTGTAAAATAAAAAATCTTACCATATTGATATAATGTAACTTTTCTCTTAAATTCCTTACATTCCTTATACTGTGTCTGTGAGATACGACTGGTCAGTTATGTAACAAAAGTTTTCTTGAAAAGGTTGCTAAGGGTTAACTTGATAAGTCATTTGTCTTGTTTTATGCCTTTAAAGTTGTATGTTTATGGCACCGAATATGATTTTTTTTCTCAGTTGCCAAGAAAGTTTTTTTTGTAATCGTGGACTTCATATACATCACGTTTATAGAGTTAATACAACTTATCGTTAGTAAATGAGACTTAAGACTATGTTAGTAACACTTCACATTGCACTAAGTTCACTTCGTGCTGTTCTTTGGCACCTGTCTGTGGAAGCGACGGAACACCCCGGGACGGCCTTGCGGCCAGAAGTCTTCTTTCACGAAGAGGAGCAGAAAAGTGATAGGGACTCGCACCATGAACGCCTTAAAATTAACAATAAAAATAATGTATGCTTTTTTACAGGGAGTCAAAAACTTCTTTACAAGAATATAATACAGTCCAAACGATCGTTCAGTAAGATGACCGCATGTGGTTTATTTTATGTAGACGCTTCGCTACCAATGTATTTGGTGGGAATTATCAGCCATTACATTATTATGCAGTTACAATTCTATTTTGTGTGAATTAATACATAAGTTTTTTTTTATATTTTAATAAAATATACCTGACTTTCTTATATTTCTCTTTTTCATCTAGCCTCCACTCCAGAATCGTAATACTATTTAAGGGTATTTTTCAAAAAAACTGGTCTCCAGACCATTGCCTAAACCAGAGCCGGAAGCGAGTGGTCGATTTTTTTTTATCGCTGAATCGAATGTCCAGTGAGGACCTGCACGATATTCCACCGGAACTCTGTCCACCATGACGTAATTTTTTACAATAACAGAGTCTTACCCCGACGTTGCATTTCCACGCGTAACTCATAGATGTGCGCAAGAACTGTTGCCTTCAAATTCTATGGTTGTGGGCCGACAAGGAAATTTGCGACTTCGTAGGTGACCGTGCATTATCCACTCACCATCCGAATGGCCATGATCTTCAGGAACGCGTTTAGCTTGCGGTCCTGTTGCTTCCGTAGCTACTGCGCCCACACCGGCGCCCCGTTTAGAGCCATGAACTGTACGATGCCTGCGAGGAGCCTCCGGTAGAAGACGTCTAGACTGATTCTAGGCGAGACTGGGCAAGAGTCGCTTGAAGGTAGCCCCGACTTGCTGCAGTTTGGGATCCAGACGTTGGAAATGCTCTTCAAATATCCACTGGCTGTCCAAGGCAAGTTTCATCGTCGACTCGGTACCGATATGAACCCCTTCTACCATTCTTTTTAAGACTCCGATGCTGGCGCGTTCCCAGGACCATGACACTACACCTAGTCTAGTCCCAACTACTGGATCTTCTCAACGACTGACACAACCCTATGTGTCGCTAGTTCCGCCGCCTGGTGCAACCTCCCTTTCGCTAGGCTTTCGCGTGTCGTCAACGCAGTAGACCACATTGACGCCGCGTAGCTCCCAAACGATCCTCGGTGACCGGGGTACAGGACTAATAAGCCTTAGCCCCACTGGCCCTCTTTAATTTTGCTGACATCTCTTTGAGGCGTGCGTGGAACACAACACGTCGTCGACTCAGACGCATTAGATTGCAACAGTAACTGTCTCCATACCGTCATGTGTAATGAATGCCTTTAGGAAGCGATGATTCATGATCTTTATGGCTAAACCTATGATGGTCAGACTAAGCTTACGGTAGTGTATTGGATTCCGATATTTTTTTACATTAATTATCAATATCACAACAATTACGGATATTAAAGCTGCGGCCTTGCCTTGTCATCGTCCAATCGTATTAAAAAAATATGTAAACAAAACATTATTAACCTACAGGAAGATATTACTTATAAAGTGTCTGTCAGTAGATGTTGCTTGTGAACACAATGTCCCACACACGAAACAAGTTACAAAATAATCAGCTCGAAAAAGATATAGAAAGAATTGCATATTCTTTTAACTTTCCACTTAATTTGTTTTTGTGTTCAAAATATTGTGTGAAAAAAAATTATATCTATACAAGTGGATTTAATTATTTTTTGTTTGCGTTCTTTTTAACGTTAATTTTAAATTTCTTATGCTTTGTAAGGATTTTCATCGTAGAAGATACAAAAATAAACAAGATGCAATTTAAATACGATATATTCTCCCTTTCAACGGTCGTACATTTCACTTCCTGCTTTGTAGGATTCACGCTGATTTTCGTTTTAGATTTCATACATAAGTACAATAACGTTTTCTTGATTTTGAACCTTCAAAATATTTATAGAAACATCGATTTTAGTAAAAGTGTCAGTAGTTTTATTATTTGGAACTGGATTTCAACAGCAAGCACTGCCTGTATTCATATTATTATAGGTGGTTTTTATCATATACCTCTAATGTTTGCCGACATTGGTTTTATTATTGACGGGTTTTGTGACCTTATGTGTATCCCTTTAGATCTTAATTTTGTAATAGCCATCCGAATTATAATATTATTAAAAAAGTATCTAGAAGAGTGGATTAAAGAAGTTTTGGTGATGTCTGATGAACAAGACAATGATGAACTATGTTTCAAATTAATTAACACATACGAAAATGTTTTCAAAACTTATAATCTGTATAACAAAACTTTTCAGGTATTGGTAAGTTCAAGACTGTTCACAAATTAACATGTAAAGAATTTGCTGAACTAATAATAATTAATCATCTGAGACATTTTTTTTTTTAATTTTTAGGTTCTATATCATACGTACTGCGCATTTCAACGCGCTTTATGTTACTTCAACTTTATAATCTACGTGATGAACTTAACTGATGAAATGGGATACGAAGTAGGTACAAAATAATTTTTTTAAATAAACATATACAATAATACAGTAAATTTTTTAAATAAACGACAATGAGGTGAGCACTATAATTTTGCGAAGTTATTATTTAGTGTGACACTTTGCAATATTTTGATGGATCGGTCGAGCTGTTGCAGTTGTAGGATATGTAGATAAAACAATTTGAATTGGAAAGAAATGCACAAACCTTTGAATTTGATGACGTCACGTGTCGAAACTGTCGTTTACCCTGATTTTGCAGCTCCTGGTTTAAAAGTAGTGACAAAATATCATATTCACTTCACTACAAAAGTCACATACACAAACTGTTAGCGATAAAAGTCTAAGGAAAGCGGTTAAATAGAAGAATTATCAATTTTCTTGTAAGAGGCCGATCGCCGTGCGTTCGGTGTAAAATTAAAAAAAAACGGAAGGCGATGCGTCACTGGTTTCATCATCATTTCAGCCTCGTCCAAATGTCGCCACAATGAACGGTCCTGAGCGTCTCGCATCCGTCGGATTCCCGCAACCTTTACCAGGTCATCGGTCAACCTTGTAGGGGGCCTTCCAACACTGCGTCTTCCGGTACGTGGTCGCCATTCCAGAACATTTCGGCCCCAACGGCCATCTGTTCTGCGAGCAATGTGCCCTGCCCATTGCCACTTAAGTTTGGCGATTCTTCGTGCTATGTCGGCAACTTTGGTTCTCCTGCGGATATCTTCATTTCTGATTCGGTCACGCAAGGAAATTCCGAGCCCTTTCCATTGCCCTTTGGGTAACTTTGAGCCTTCTGATGGGGCCCATTGTGAGTGACTACGTTTCGGAACCATATGTCATCACTGGCAACACGCACTGGTCATAGACTTTTGTCTTGAGACACTGTGGTATATTGGACGAGAAGATACCGCGCAGCTTTCCGAACACTGCTCAGCCGAGTCGGATTCGAAGGTTGAGCTATTTCTCGAAATTAGAATTACCCAACTGGACCGTCTGTCCAAGATAGACGTAATCGTCCATAACTTCGTGTATAGACTCTCTCATCTTGATAGGACATGCTACATGCTTGTTTATCATGACTTTAGTTTTGTCCATGTTTATTTTAAGACCCACTCTTTCGGAAGTTCTACTGAGGTCATTGAGTATTGTGTTGAGCTCTTCCGCACTCATCCGTCACTGGTTTAAAGCATGTCTATTGCATCTCTTTCTCGTGGCAAGTGCGAGAGGGAGATGGGGACAGGAAGTGTTGTAAAGCATCAAAGAAATAAAATGCGGAATGTTGTAATATAGTGCTATGCCAATTTTAGTACTAATTTTTACGCGGCAAGTTCAAATCGATACCGACGCAACCAATTTTTGTTCGAGTTTTACTGACATTATTTCTTATTCAATTTTTCTTCTAGGTTTGGCTTCGGAGTTTTGGTCTTATTTTATTTCTGAGTAAGGATATCATACTAGTAATTAGTCACAGTATTTATTGTGAAAAATTTTATATTACTGTTGAAGAAGCTGCAACAGCGTGTATAAGGCTTATGAAGAATATGAACTATAAAAGTAAGAACACAAAATGAACACCTTCAAAATGAATGTCCAAAGAGTAAATTTGAAAATCTCAATCTATCATGCACATATTGTATATGTATTTAAAGGTGTGTCCAAACCTGACGAATTCCCTGCTCGCGAGCCTCTTGCGAACTGCGCGCGTGAAGCTCGCGTGCGGGTACAGCCTAAGTTTTGCATTTGCCAGGCCTGGACACACCTCAATGTTTACACAAATAAAGAATATCCACATCCTTTGCTTTAAAAAAAAATGTCTAATTTCTTTTTTCTCCTTTTTTTTATTTCAATATCAAACTAGGGTGCTTTCACAAACTTGTAGAATCACACAAAACACCCTGACCTCACACAACTAAATGTAGGCTAATAATATATTTTTTTCAATACACTTACTCGAAAACCCCCTCTTATGCCTACACCACTTTTAAAGACGTAATATATTATCCGTACTAGTGCGGAAAAATACACGAGCTTATCCCTGCCACAATTGATTGTATGTATCGTATCAGGCTGGTTGTTAAGTGACCCTCATGAGTCGCTCATCAACCCCTGATTATTTATATCTTCGTAAGTGTATTGAAAAACGTCGTTTGATACACTTGATGTCACTGTAGAACTGGGCTCATTATTACATCCTCACCTGTGGTTTGAAAAATTTCCGTTTTCATCGTCATCCTTTCTTTTCCATGAGTTAATCGCACACGCAACACGCAACGCTGCAGCCGATCGCTTAGGTACTGCGCGAGTCGTACTATCAAGTTGTATCTCTTTCTGATTAACACAGTGTGTTTTTAATTTCTTTTCAGAGTGCCATAGACGTCTCTGTAAGAATGTGATACTAGCAAATCGATCGTTCTTTAAGATGACCGCGTGTGGCTTGTTCTATATAGACGGTGCGTTACCTATGTACTTGATGGGGGTCATTGCTCATTATGTCATTATGCATCTGCAGTTCTATTTATTGTAAAATAAATGATTTTAGAAGTTTTTTAATATTATTTAAGACTAGCTTTTGCCAGCGGCTTAGTCAGCGTAAAGTAAAAAATATGTAGCCTATGTCACTCGGTAACAAAAAGCATTCTACTGGTAAAAGAGTTTTTAAAACCGGTCCAATAGTTTTTGAGTTTATATATATAGTTTATACATATAAAAAAAATACAATACTTTCATTTTTAAAATATGATGACGGTGCTTTCGTATTTAAATTAATTTTCAAAAGATAATTATCAGAGATTAGGTTAGTTTTTGAGAGTGGCGTGTCACGTGACCGGCACAGGACACTCTGACGCAACACCGAGTGCTATTGCGACATAAATTGACGACGGACTGGTAGTATGGTTGGATCCTCCATCCGAATAGCATGTGCGCGCTACGCGTACGGTGGAGTGTCTTAGTCGTGTTGCCTGTTTTATTGTAATAATTATTGTAACCACATTTTTTATTTCTCAGATAATACTAATCCGACTATTGAAAAATCAGACCATTAACTTAAAAATTATTGTATTCCTGAATTATGACGAGTATTTACTACATCGTTTCTAGAAAGTGACTGACTGGTATTTGCCCATTCATCGATTGCAGTTATGACTCTTGAATCCATTGATCTTTGAGTATATCTTCTGGTCTTCGTTGTTTACTCATGGGGCAGTGCTATTTTTAACGCATTTAAAACATGTACCAGAATTAATTTACGGCCATTTTTTTATTCAGATGAGAATGCCAGTTTTCTGCAATATTTGTAGTTGTGTGCCGTTGGTTAAAAACTGACCATCTTATAACAAATTTCTCATTTTGCAACCAAAACTGCATAAACTTTTGCAGTTTTTTAGATTTATTACTATTTAGTTATTGCTTCCTTTCTTGTAATATGTATGATCAACCTTCTTGTACAATATTAATTGGAAGCAATTGCAATGTTTCGCTAAGCAAAACGATACTTCTTATTAATTTTTGTTTTGTTAAAACCAGTTTTGTTCCTATTTTGTAAACGGCATTTTTTAAATAATAATGGCAGATATTTATGTTGACCTTAGCAATGGTATTTATGTTGATAGCATTTACGGCCGCTAATTCGGTATCGAAACTGAATTAATTCGAGTTTCATGTCGCTAATTGCAATTACATTGACTGTAAAAGTCTATCATACAATTTTCCATTCTTTTCGGTCAAGAAAGAAGAAATATTAGTAAATTTTTGTGTGCTTCCAAAGTTCACATGAAAAAATATAACTATAATTGAGTGAACTGTGGTAGACATAATTGGAATCTACAATCAACCAGCATATGTTTTATTGTTGCTAATAATTTCAAGTCTCTATTTTCTTTCTTTGTTACAGAAAACCAAAATGCTGTGTAACCCGTTTTCTTCTTCGTTTACAAAGTCACTTAAAACGAAACCTAGATAGAAATTAGGAACTTTTACTTGCTCTCTTTTATTAGAAAGATATTTATATGCATTGGCCCTTATACCGATGGTCGTTATAGCGACACTTGAGGGAGGCCTATGTCCAATAGTGGACGTCTTACGGCTGAACGATGGTTAAAATGCTAAATGTCATATAGTTGGTATACGACTATACTATATATACTGTTTATACAACAGTACTATTTCACATTTTCTAGATAATAAAATGATTTAACTGTGATAACTTGCCTAATCTTCGTAAAATTTTAACTATAATGTTATTTGTTAAACTACTGCGTCATTGATATTTAAAGATAATTTGATAAGTCCGGCCGTCATGACGTTAATGTATTAATAATGGCATTAGAATGATTGTCAAATTACTTTATTAAAATACCATTTTAGAGTCAGTATTTAATTAGTCATGAAGCCATAAACAGGACATATATTATATGTTAAAGAATGTCACAAAAAATAATAACGAGGGTTCCTTTCGAAGTTCTACTTAGTAATCGACTTGAAAAAGATATAAAGAGATTGGCAAATTCTTTTAACTTTCCACTCAAACTGGTTTTTAATTCAAAGTATAATATCAGAAATAATCATATTTATCCAAATGAAAAAAAAAATATTATATTTGCATTCCACTATGCATTATTCTTGAATGCGATTTGCCTTTACCTAATATGTACGATGGAAATCACAGATACCAATATGTCACCCATAGAAAGACATATCTTATGTTTTTTCAATATTTTGATTTATTTATCATTTTCATTGATAATCACGGTGATGTTTATCCTTGATTTCGTGCATAGAAACAATATCGTCTTTCTTATTTTGAACATTCAAACAATTCATAGCAGCATCAATTTAAGTAAACGTATCCGAAGTTTTATTATTTGGAACTGGATCTCAATATTAACTATAATCATTATCAATATTATGTTATTTTTTACATATTATAAGGCAATTGATCAATCTTTTAACATTGCTTTTATTTTAAATTATTTACTTGAAATGACGTGCATTGTATTGGATATTAATGTAGTAATAGCTATCCGATTAATATCACTGTTAAGAAAATATCTCGAAGAGTGGATTAAAGAAATTGAAATGATGATGGATGATCACAAAAATGAAGAGGAAAATAATAAACATTGTATCAGATTGCTTGGGACATATCAAAATATTTGTAAAGCTTACAAAATGTATAAGAAAATCTTTCATGTGTTGGTAAGTTCACGATAGTTAAATACATATATGTAACAAATTCAGAAGTACCTATTATTGTGTCAGAAACCTGGAGGAATTCAGTTTGGTGCTTGATTATAGGAAAACGCGCCCGCTCCCAATACGGCCGGTCCCCGTGGGTATTGTAGACCATAACCCTCCAGAGAAGAAAATTTTCCCCACGAACAATTCTACAATTAAAGAAAACAATGTTTTATATGTAGCTACGTTTAATGACAAAACTTTGTCGACATACAGCCGTTTAATAGAGCTAATGGAATCACTAGAAAATGTAAAATATGATATTATGGGTCTCTCTGAAATCAGAAGACTTGGAAATTCAGTTGAAAAACACACACACACGTGAAAAAAGGATAAAAAAATCCATTGAAAGCCGCCAACCTACTGAACAGTCGGGTTTTCGTAGAGGCTTCTCTACTGGACCAAATCCACCCCTAGAAATTCTGATCGAGAATTATCAAGAATCCCAAAGACTGTTATACATAGTCTTCATTGACTATCAGAAAGCATTTGACACGATTCTTCACCCATCTATTTATGTTGAAAGCTTTACACTCTCAGCAAGTAGAGATAGAGTATATAAGAGTTCTGAAAAATCTTTATTACAAAACCACGAGTAGAATAAAACTGGAGGTTATAGGAATAGCTATATACAGAAAAAGAGGGGTTAGATAAGGGGATCCTATATCTCCGACAATCTTTATAGCCGTGCTAGAGTCAATCATTAGCAAACTGACTGGAGCAAATACGGTTTAAATATAAATTGCAAGTATATAAATCAATTTGAGAATTTGAGGTTTTTGGCGCCTTTGGGCCATCGTGATGCCCAACGATGTGGCACCGTATAGTTTGTGAACTCTTTATGAACTGGCATTAAAAACCTTCCGCTTACATAATTAGGATATGTTGCAGATATGTGCATCTAGCTCATAATTGTTTATGAATTTATTGTGTTATTTGTCATCATTTAAAACAAAGATATTTTTTATCCCAGGTTATGGATTTCACATGTGGTGCATTTTACCGTAATCTATTTTATTTCGATACGACACTTGTGGGCCTGAGAAAGATTAAGGGCATAAAAGTAAGTATGAAATGTCTTTTGGTGATTTAGTTTTTAGGATCACGAGCTTTCTGCTGTTCTTTTTATAAATTTAATGTTGAATTTGGGTAGTAGATAAAAATATTATTTTAATTTTAAGTCATTTTTTACCCTGACTTTTTGGGTTTCAGTTTTTTTTTCGTTGCAGTTCTGGACATACATTGTTGCGACAATTTTATGGCTAGTTAAAAGTATATTAATGATAGTTATGCATTGTGTAAATGCGGAGAAATTCTATATAGCTGTTGAAGAAGCTGAGACAGCGTGTATGCAGCTTATGAAGAAACGAAACTATTTTAGTAAGTATGTTATCAACCCTAAAATTCTATAATTGGGTCGATTGGTGCCGATTTTTATTATACCTAACTTGTAAGATTGTTGAACTCAGTAACGCTGTTCAACCTTTAACCTTTTTCTTTTTATTACCTTTGTGTTTGGTGTATAAGATGATGCTGAGGTTACCAGTAGGGTTGTTTGTTACATAGACAGCGTCTGTGTCAATAGTATCTACCAGTTATGTGGACAAATTATTGGTACTACGACGGCTGTCATATCTTGTGGCTGACTGGTAGAGAATGTCTTATAGCATTAAGTCCGCCTATGTACCACTACTGTACGTGAAGTTAAAATCAATCATCCTTGTGTCCCAAGTTCACAAGGTCCAGCCCCTCTAGCCATGTTACAATCGTATCGTTCGCGCCGAATGCCTCGAGTAAGCCACGCCTCCGATTTCTTTCTTCTGACGTCATCTCAACGCTCATTCACGTGGTCAGAACAAAGTAATCGGAGGAGTGGCTTACTCGAGGTGTTCGGCGTGAACAAAACAATTGTAACTTGGCTAGCCCCCTAGCCAAGTTACAATCGTTTCGTTGTTGTTGTGCAGTCTGTCATGGGTTGACGCCACAGTGTTCCGATCTTAAACTGTAACAGTGCTTAGGTACTAATATAGTTGTCAATTTTACTAACCATTTTCAAATCTTGAATACTCGTAATAATTCAGTAAATATTACTATTACCGGGCAAAATTGTTTTTTTTTTAAACTGATCTTTCTTTACAGGAAGTCAAAAGCGTCTTTGTATGAGCATAATACAAGCGAGGCGATCGTTTAGTAAGATGAGCGCGTGTGGCTTGTTCTATGTAGATGCTACGCTACCAATATCTTTGATAAGCACGATAACTACATACTTTGTTATACTACTACAGTTCAATTTTCTGTAAAACCGATAATTACATATCAAATAATAATAATAATAATAAATCGTTTATTTGCGTAAATAAGGTACAAAAAGGTTGACAATATAAATAAAGAAGAACCCTTATTCTGCCTTTAATTTCAGCGTGCAAATATAAACATTGTTTTTGAGATTAAGTTAATTATTCATTAAAATCACGCACTCATTATACAGATTTCGATTTCATTAAAATTAAAATTGTATTTTTTTTATGAAATTTTATTAAAAATTGACAATATAACAATAAAAACTAATAAAAAAAAAATCACAAATATCAATAATAACCATATCAATAATAATCATGTCAATAATACTCATGTCAATAATACCCATGTCAATTATAATAATCATGTCAAAACTTACAATTTGTAACCTAAGAACTCATGTACACTATAGAAACACTTTTCGATTCAAAACCTCGTCAAGCTACTTTTAAATCTAGAAAAAGGTAACGTTTTTAAAGAGTTTGGTAATTTATTATACATTTTTATACACATAATATAACTATTGTTACCTGTAAATGTGAGATTTGTCCTCGGTTGGAATAACTTATTAGTATACATAGATCGTGGAGCATAGTAGCTTGTCGCCTGCTCGAAAAGTCTTTTGTGTTTGAATACAAATGAACAGGATTCTAATATATAAATACATGGCAGTGTTAATATTTTATGTTATCTAAAAAATTTTTTGATAAACGACTAACAGACAAATATAGTTACTTTTTTTTTATTATTTCTACATAGTTAAATAAGTATTAAATTTTATCAATAATTGTAAAAAAAAAAAAATTGATTAAATCCAATACCCTAATTGGTGTAAGCATATAATGTACCTAAGAGATCTAGATCAAATATGTAAAAATAGATGTACTAATATGTTTCTAATATGTAGAGTTATTCTAATAATATTTATTGTTAGCTTATTGTAATCTATTTAATATTATTATAAGCCTGTTAAATAATAACACATGGATGCATGTTTCCGGCATGTCCTAGAACCAAAAATTCGAAGACATGTGCCATTCGCCAACCCGTACTGGGCCCGCGTGGTGGATTATGGCCTATTCCCTCTCCTAGAGAGGGGGCGAGGTTGGGACTCATCTCAACTGTGAGAAAATTATAAGTCCCATGCTATGCTATGCTATGAGCCTGTTGTTACTCAGAAATAGCTAAAGACGGAAAAGAGTATAAGAATGGAAGGGAAGTCTTTGCTCTGTATTATTATATAGTTATATAATTAAATCTTAGAAGATACAAAGAAACCAAAAAAACTAGCTTTATAACAAAGTTAGAGTTATTTGTTGATTTGTTTGACCGCGCTAATCTCTGAAACTACTAGTTCGAATTGTGTGCGTGTGAATTAAGTGTTCTTGTTTAAAAGTTAATTATATTTATATGAAATCAAGGAAGGATTAAGGAAATAATTGTGATAACTTCATGGTGAAGATAAAAATAAATTGTGAAATCGATGGGAAAAAAGTAGTGGTCAAATAAATGAAACACTCAATCAGCTAACCTGAGAAAATACTACACTCTCGTGTCGCGAAATATGCTTGATATATATTTAACAAAAATTCAATTGATTTTAATGTTTAATTTGGATTTTATAGTTCATTTAAGGTTTATTTAGAACACTCAATATTGCAGAACGAGTGTTCCCAAATTTTGCAACTTTGACTTAATAAATTCTTAATATTCTTACTCTGTTTTACCTGTGTAATAGAGAGTCGTATATCAGTGATACCTTCGCAGTCAAGGAGCACATGCTCAATTTCCTCCTCAAATGTAAGAGTTTTTAAAGATTAGATAGAGGATTCATATTTCTTGGCTTAATAAAGTGGAATTCCTTGCCGGAATCTGTGTTTCCTGATAGCTACAACCCGGGAATCTTTAAGTCAAGAGTGAATAGGTTACTTTTAGGTAAGCGCGCTCCATCGTCGACTGCATCGTCTCTTTCCATCAGGTGAGATAGCAGTCAGGCGCAAACTTATTTAAATGCAAACGGATTTAAAAAAAACTTTAAACCAGACAAAAAATCTAATCAAAATGAGTATTAGACTGTTACATTAGTTTGGCAAAACTACCCTCAAAATAAGGTTTAAGGATAGTTAAAGTTTTTATAAAAACTTTCTCTCGAAAGAAGTCACTGGCAAAGTGCTAGTCATCTAATAAATCTTTAATAGAACGGTGCACAGTTGCCATTAATTTATGCATATCTTAAATCTAATTAATATAATATATGTATGCCTACCAAAATTGTATATAAAATCAAATTATTTTCAGAACAGAAAACGTATCGTAGTGATTCCCATGTCCTTTGCCTGACTGACAATTTGATATTACACAAACGCACTTAGTTCAATGTGTTGCATTAAATTTGCAACTTGTAAGTATGAAGCAGAATTTTAATAAACCAAAAACCGCGAATATGAATAGGAGAGGGCGAAAACCGCTAAATTGCAATTAGTATGCAAATATATTCACATATATACACTGCTCTCAAATCGGTGAAGGAAAACATCGTGAGGAAACCGGCATGTCCTAGAACCAAATATTGGAAGACATGTGACATCCACCAACCCGCACAGGGCCCGCGTGGTGGATTTGAATGGGATTTTGAATGGGATTACGGCCCATTCCCTCTCCTAGAGAGGAGGCCTGATTCCCAACAGTGGGAAAATTACAAGGCCGACTATGCTATGCAAATATATTTGTTCAAAAAATATCATGTCCAGTTGTAGAAGAGAAAAATATAATGATCCCATTTCAAGAAATTGATGCAAAGATGACACCAAAAACTTTATTCATGTCATTCAAAAGAAATTATAATAAAAGTTACATATTTTTTTAGATTTAGAGTAAAAGTACAGCAGAAGATTATGTTCCATAAAAACACTCGAAGCACAATTACCTCTTCTCCGTTTGCTGACGAGATACAGGAAACAGAAGATATGTGTTTTGTATGAAGTTCGAGCAAAATATCTCGACTCCATTTTTTGATGAGGTGAAAGGTGAAGGATAGCCATTATAAAATGCGACGCGGCGGACTATTGCCTCTTAAAGAGGCAATAGTCCGCCTTGTTAGAAAATTTGTAGTTCTTAACAATTAGGTTTATTAGTTTAGCTAAAACGAGGCTCACTTTATCAATAGTTATTTTAAGGTCGGACATTTGCGCAAAATCGCTTCCCGGTGATTTATTTGTACTCATGTTTTTAATTATGTTTCTAACATATTTAGGGCTTACTGTTTGCCACCTCATGGACAAGTCCGTGGCTTTTACATAAGTCTGCCTGTCCAACCAAATCTCTTTTAATAATAGTTTTTTGGTATTTATTTCTAAATTTAGTATAACTAAACCTCTTTTGCATATTCTTTGGCTCATTACTCCATTACTCAAATAACCTGTATTTTTCCTTTATACTCAAATTGTTATCAATCCATTTTTTGTTATTCCTGAAACTGTTCGAAACACGTTTATTTAAGTAGCAGTCATTATATATACCCTGGAATATTTGCTTAAATGCTTTATACAATGCAATAGGATTAGCACTCTAATGACATAAAGTGCTCAAAATCAGTGCTTAACAACTTCTCTCGAACTTGGTTATTATCGAGGACGCGCTTAAAGGTCACATGTCATGGCGGCGGCGATTGAGCATCGCTCAGGTTGTGAGAACAGTGTGTCACGTTGGCCGAAATGAAATAGTGATCTGATATTTTTTGTTTTATTACCGCTGAATGCATGACGACGTTATTTGCTCGAATATAATCAAGGCAAGATTGGATTAGTTTCCCAGTTTTTTGCATTTTATAAATCTATGTTCAGATAACAGATTTTCGTAAGATATTACAAATTTGTCATGACAATTTAACAAGTTTATGTTTATGTCCCCGCAGAAAATTACTTTAGAATCCTATAAATTGGTTTAATTTAGTCTGTTTATTGATTCGCGGTGGTTTGTATATAGCTAATAAATATAATTTCTCATTATTGAACTGGAGTGTTATGAAGACGCACTCCGCCGAACGCTTGGACTGTGACAACTCACACACACGCGCGCCCAGTCTATCGCGCGTGTACCAATTCACCTCCACCACTTCGATCCGCTCTCGTAAACGTATTTACATTATAACCTTTTATTGAAAATAATGACACTAAGGCTTGGTTAATATTAAGTTCCGTTAGAACTATTACATCTAGTTTATCTATACAGTAATTTATAGTTAAAAGTTCACTGAAGTATTTTTTTAGAGAGCGAATATTAACATGTAGAATACATAGTCCTTTATTGTATACAATTGAACTTACCCAATTACTTAGGTCATTAGCACAGGTATAGTTTACTGAATTATCAGCTATCACATCAAATTAATTAAAGTCGGCGAATTTGTGAATTATGATTAATTACGGTTAAGTACAGTTCTAAATTACTATTTTACTTTAATAACTGACGCAGTTCATTTTCGCTTCTTATCCATATTGTATTGTCGCCAGCCTTCCTCTTTGCCAGAATTTTTCCATTAGTCACCCATATATATTTGTATACCTTTGAATTGTCTTTTTGCGTTCTACAGCAGCGTCTTCGTAGCTTTAGTTAGGTCTTCATTGATATATACTTTGTTTGTAGTCGATCTGCCGGTAAAGATGCTGCTATTTAATTCGATCAGTTTGCGACGATTGGGTAACCATTCCTCCCTTGATTCAATGCCAGACGGCTTGAAGCCTACGATTATTGAAGATAGTTTGTTTTCTTGTTTGGAATGTTTGTTCCGTTTTACTCATTCTATGTCGTTGCTCTTTCCGCCTATCTCATCTCTAATCTTGGTCACAATCTCTCTTAATTTTTCACCAGGCATGTATTCTACGCCTACAATTTCGAGGTTTTGTTTAAGCGATGATTGCTCAGCATGCTGTAGTTTTTGCTCAAGTGCAATATTGCGTTTCTCTAAATACAAACACCTGTTGTTAAAATTGGTCACAGTTTTTTCAAGTTTCGTTATTTTCCTTTAGATTCTTCGTGTTCAAATAAAAGTGTATCGTATTTATCTGATAATACGCTAATGCTTTGTTGATTTGTATCTAAATGCTTCTTAAGTCCGGTTATGGCACTGACCTTTTTTTGAATGTCTATTAATATTTTTTCTACGTCTTGTACGTATTCCTCCACTTCTTCTTCATCAGAGCCCTCATCTTCACAGTTATTGCGGTAGATCCTGTTTTTTCCCGCCTTTATGTCTGCAGCTAGGCCTTTGACGCAGCTTATATGAAAAGTTCCTTGAACAACAAACAAACACACATCAAGTGAGCTCCTTTTTTTGATAGCACTTTTTTACACTTTTGACACTCCATTGTATATTATCACTATTTTTTTCGTGTTTAATCAGTTATTTGATAAGTAGGTATAATGAGTCCAATATGAGAAAATATAGCACCGCTTGGGCCGTTTCGCGCGAGAATTCAGTTGGTTAAACGTGTCTACGTAAATCCATCATAGCAAAGTATTTATAATAAGATTAGCAGCAGTGATCATAGTCAGTCACAATGCTGTAATAGAATTATGTATTAATCTTGCGCGAAATCTCAAATTAATCTGTAGGGTTCACCCACATAGTTTATTTATGTTTATAATAAACCCACACAAGACACCACAAACATAAACGCAGCCACAGTATTATTATCATTTACGTATAACACTATTCAACATTCGCTACACATACACGATCCTAAAAATCTGCAAAAACTAAAATTAAAATATAAACAAAACAGAATGACAGAATAATAACAATATTACTTGCCAAACTAAGATACGCATTTAAAATTACATAAACTATACAACGCAAGTCAAAATTTCATTTTATAGCCGTCGTTGTATTGTCATCGCCGTCATACTTGTAAACTAACCAGATCGTCTGAAATAAGCACCAAATTTTAAATACGTGACTTAGTTTTACAAGTGGAGCACATTACCGACTGGTGTATGTATACTTGGTTTATCATATTACAGCTGTGTATAGAAGACGAAATCGACTTCAGAATCTGTACGACGGTAACTGAAGCTGCAAAGCCGCCAGTTGTCGGTCGCTGCCGTCTACCGTCTTCCGCATCCAGCGAAATTACATCTTAAGAGAATTCCGGGCGTCGAGAGCCGCAGGGCGAATCCCGGTCACGGTAGGTGCGGGCTTGCAGAAGACCAACAATAGAAAACTTGCCATCCGATCAAACCTGAGTTTAGCGCGTGTAGTTTTCCACGCACACCTAAAATGAATATCCAGAAATGAAAAAAGCATAGTAGGGCCAATGCCTACTAGGGCCAATGCCTACTAGGGCCAATGCCTACTAGGGTTGCAGGAACTTTTGAGGAGTTACCGTGACCCTAGAATGCAAAGAGCAAACGAAGGAACATAGATAAGTTGTTGTCATTAAAAAATAAAAAAATCTGACACGCCTTTTCGCTTCACTCTAAAGTGGGAGAAGAAGGATGATTCCCCATCTCAAAAAGAAAGAAAGTTCTGATGTTAACTATAATACGTATTATAATTCAATTTACTAATTCACAATCCGACATTGATGCAATATAATTGTTTAATAACTGCCACAAACCTAAAAATGTTATCATAATATCATCAATGTCTGAAGACACAAACAATATACCATAATTACATTGATGTTAGACATGGCAATACAGAAATCGTCAAATTACTTCATTATAACAGCTCATCAGCGTCAGTGCTACTCATAAAGCCACAAAAATATCAAAATAAGTGTTACAAATTACTCTATAAGTAATTATGGGGGTCCCTTGGCAAATTTTATTAAATAATAAACTTGAAAAAGATATACTAAGTTTGGTGAATTCTTTTAATCTTCCACTCAATTTGATATTGACTTCAAAGTATAAAGTAAAAAATAATCGTATTTATCCTAATGAAAGAAAATATAATATATTTGCGTTCCACCTTATGTTATTTTTGATCGCGTTTTGCATTTACCAAATGTGCAACTCGAAAGTAAGATATGCTAACATATCGCATATAGAAAGTCACATCCTATATTTTTTAAACGTTTTGAATTATCTGACATATGCGTTGATGTTTACGATGATGTTTACTCTGGACTTCGTGCAAAAGAACAATATTGTCTTTCTTATTTTGAACATTCAAACAATCCATCGTAGCATTAATTCCAGTAAAAGTATTCGAAGTTTTATTATTTGGAACTGGATATCAATAATAACAACAATTATTAGCAGTATTGGTTTAATAGCTATATATGACGTGACACTGAGTTATTCATATAATATTGGTGTCTTTTTTTTCAATTTATGTGATGTTTCTTGCATTGCATTGGATGTTACTTTAGTTATAGCCATTCGATTAATGTTACTGTTGAGAAAATATCTCGAAGGGTGGATTAAAGAAATTTCAATGATGAAAGATGGTCACGAAAATGAACAGGAAAATAATGAATATTTTATCAGATTATTTGGGATATATCAAAATATTTTTATAGCTTACGATATGTATAAGAAAATCTTTCAAGTAGTGGTAAGTAATAATTGAATCTTTTCTACCTGTTTTAAAAATCTGCATTGTCTTCTAAACTAAGTCAGTCACAATTAACGAGCGCTTGAATGCTATCTTAGCCATTAGTTATTTTCTGTGTAAGCCATTTTCTGGGTGGTTATAAAAAAACGTAGGTAAGTATGAATGCTAAAGCGGGAGTTTCGCTCTGCTTTGCTCCCGTCTTAGATTTCTAACCTAATCTGTTCGTGTCAGAGTTTTAGACAATTGTTCCCCATTTATTGTGTACTTTGTAATTAACTAAAACATTTTTTTGTAGGTTTTGGATTTAACAATTGGTGCATTTTATCGTAATTTAGTTTATTTCGACTTGATGCTTGTGGAACTGAGATTGACTACAGCCAGGGGCATAAAAGTAAGTATGAAATGTGTTTCATTGATTTAGTTTCTTAAATTTTGAGCTTATGGTTATCCTTTGCATGTGTACTAATTATTCTGGACATATGCTATGTGTGCCCAAATAAAGGAAGACGACATGAAATAAAAATCCCGTAAATACAATTTTCATCTCTGTTTACTGCCCCCTTTTGTGTCGAATAATAGTAATTACATAGGAACGCTTTTGAGCCACATCAGCAATGTTAATAGAATATAGAACCTCAAAATGCGATTTCTTGGTCAAGCAAAGGGAAATAGTTACCAGTTATAAATCAAACATTTAATTTTAGCACCTCTATCTAATCTTACTTTTAGCTCAAAATAGATAAATCATCACATATTGACTATTAAGATAATCCACCGAACGCATAGTGCGCGTATCCGATTTTGACCGGGGCTCCGAACATATTGCCCGTCCGTCGTCAATTTATATCGCACTAGCGCTCGGTGTTGCATCAGTGTCATGTGCTAGTTACGTTACAAATGTCATCGACACTAAATGACTAGTACCATTTCTGATCATCATCATCTTCCTGTCCTTGTCCCGTGTTACTTGGGGTCGGCGCAACACGTTTTTTTCTTCCATTCTGCCCTGTCAGTCGTCATGCTATCACTAATTTCCTTTTCTTTCATATCATTCTTCACACAATCCATCCATCTTTTCTTTGGTCTCCCTATCCCTCTCCATCCATCCACATGTAAACTCATAACTCTTTTAGTAACATGCGTCTCATCCCTCCTCTTCACATGACCATACCAAGACAAACGATTCCCTTTCAACTTTTCAGACACTGGCGCCACTTTCAAACTTCCCCTAATATATTCATTTCTCACTTTATCCATTCTGTCATTTCTGATATCTTTTAGAAACTAAATTAAATACGAAAGCGCCGTTACTTACATTAACTACATTTTTTTTTTGTTGCAGTCTTGGATCCACAATCTTTCGATTATTGCATGGCTGAGTAAGAGTACCTTATTGATAGTTATTCATAGTGTACATTCTGAGAAATTCTATATAACTATTGAGGAAGCTGAGACGGCATGTATACAGCTTATGAAGAAAAGCAACTATTCCAGTACGAATGTTTTACAAGTTTTAGTATAAGTTATAAGATTGTTGATTGTTAAGATCACCAACGCTGCTTAACCTTTATATATAAATGAGTTGATGTTGAGCTGAGCATTAAGGCTGTATACTACGTAAACAGTAGGGTGTGATAGTGGAAAGGATGTTCAGTTGAACTGAGCGATGTACAGTCAACGCAGTACCTAAGTTCTATTTACAGTAAGCACCACTTGCACTGACTGTTTCAATGTAGTATCGGCTTGAATTAAAAGTCGATCGAGGGCAGGTTGGAGTTGTGGTGGTAAGACGGGAGACAATTGGCCTAATATTGAGTAAAACCTTGAATACTTGTTCAACGGTTCCGGTGACATTTCCAGCCCCGCGCCTTTAACTCTCGCCGGAACGCCCATACTAATCTGAACTTTCGGTACCTCGACTCACTTGTTAAAGAGGATGGCGAGGTAGACCGCCATGTAACGTACCATATCAACTCAGGATTACTAAAATGGCGATAAATCACTGGAACAACTTGCGACTTAAAGATGCTCCTCAAAATAAAGAATCATCGAATAAAGAACATCTACAAACAAGTCCGTAATAAGACCTGTAATATTGTATGGATCAAAATGGCGGGCAATAAAAAAGATGAATGAGGAAAGATATGTGAAGTGTCGAGAATGGATAAAGTAAATGATAAAAATAATTCTAAGAGAAGGTTTGAAAGTAGAACCAGTAACTGAAAAGTATTTTGGTATGAATATATTGCAAATGAAATGTATCTCAATAAAAAAGAAATAAGTGTAGATGGATGAAGTGGGAAAGGGAGGCTAAAGATAAAACGGATGGATTGTGTAAGGAGTTATATGAAAGAAAAGGGAGTCAGTGATAGCGGGACGGTTAACAGGAGGGAAAAGAAAAAAAAAATGTTTCGCTTCTAAATAAAATTACGATATAAGTGAGAAATGACATAAAATTATCTTTCTTTACAGGAAGTCAGAAGCGTTTTTGTATGAGCGTGATACAGGCGAATCGATCATTTAGTAAGATGACCGCGTGTGGCCTGTTTTATGTGGATGCTTCGCTCCCAATATATTTGATGGGAAATTTTACTACATACATTTTTATAGTACTACAATTAAATTTTCTGCAAAACTCATAGTTAATTTATGAAGGATTATCATAAGTGATGATAAAAATACTCTAGTTATTGGATTGCATCCTATCAGTGATTACACACACTTGAAGATCGAAAACCAACTACGTGTTTGCTGGATATGTGTGATAAATAGACTTATTTATAATAATTAATACTATTATGAATAACAATTGATAAAGTGACATCGTTGCTCGAAAAATAGATGGCTATACTAGATAGGCCATAGTAAGAGATGTAAGAGACCGTTGAACAGTGTGCAAAATGATATGACTTGAAAGGTAGACTAATAGAGAATCATATATAGAATAATCATAATACACGATCTATGGCTGCTGGTAGATTCAATGAGCCCAAAGTCACCAATTACTTTGGTGACAAAACACTAAAAAAGAGAATACCATACCTATTGAACAGTCTACCGGCAGACATAAGGAGTGAAACAAACACAAATAGATTTAGACGCAAATTAAAATTATATTATTTAGAAATGTTTTAAGTACATTTAAGTATGTCTAGAGACTCACCGACCCCACAGTCAAACTATTACAACGGTTTTGTTGGGCTTATCTTATAATTTACTTACCTTTTTGAAATAAAGATAAATAAATAAATAATAAGGTATACAATGATACGTAAAGTCGTGTTGCGCAGATTCTCTGTAAATAATAAAAAAAAATAAGATAAAGGCAAAACAATAATGATTGGCCAACTACAGTTCAACTCCACCCAAACGTATTAACTGGTGCTCAATATCTCTTGTTAGAACCGCTTTTTTAAGACGACGTAATCTATGTTCTAGCCTCTGAAAATTAAAAGACTGCAAAACTTATAATGTTTACAATATCAAATTAATATTCTGGCTTAACTAACAGCTATGATGAAATTAAAAAATCTATTTCTAATGGGTAAATAAATATTTGTAACAGCCCTCATCTACACAAGTTTCACCAAATGCATTTCTTACATAATACTGACATTATGATAGAGACGAAGACACTTGTTCCTATGATAGAGTTCACACTACTTTCTGCTTGAAAAAAGGCTGCCAAATAGAAAATATTCAAAGAAGCATTCCTTCAACGATTACTTCATGTCAGTATTGTATCTAAAAGTTGGACCAGACGGTTTTTTTTTTTTTTTTATTGGGTGGGAATATCATCCTAATGACATCCCCGCTCTTGGGCGGAGCGGGAGATAGTGTCAGACTCTTACTGACTAAAAACCCACTCCTGTTCCTTCGTTGCCTTCGTCCCAGGGCCCCGGGTTCCGCTTTCACACTACCCGTGGCCCCAGTAGGCTTCGACCCTGCTGGGCCCCTACGATTTGCTGACATCTCCTTGAGGCGCGCGTGGAACAAAACGCGCCGTCGACGACTTGGGCTCGGTCCGGACGGTTACCGGACGGTCAGTCGGCGAGCCACCCATTGCTCGCCGTCTGCAAGCCCGCGCCTACGGTGGCCGGAAATCGGGATCGGAATCCCGGCGGCGGTTGGAGCGTAAGGACCGTTGCCTCACGCGATCGGCCGCCTCCTTAGCTAGCATTACTGCTTCGCAGAAAGAGGCGACCGCCTGCCACTCCTCCTCGCTCCGGAGCATGGCCTGAACCAAGGCCCGGCGCGAGAGATCACTGCCGCCGATTGCCCTCACGAGGTCACGGCGTTGCTCTGCCCAAGCGGGGCACACCTCCACCATCCATGCGCCAACACGTTCGCTAATCAGTTATGTTGGTTGGAAAAACGCGTCCCTCAATCAAAAGCGTTGAAGGTCATGGATTACAACTGCCGTCTACACAGATTGAAACTAGCAAGATCACCTCTGTTGGGACGCTGGATTGCAATCTTCTGGTCCATGCTTAACGCTTCCGATATACTTATTATACTTATAGATTTCGGTAGGAGAGAGGTCTCAGGTTTATGAAACCCATGGTTACACACGCTTTACATGCATGATCACACAAATTATTTTGTTAAAATTTTCAGTAATAAACTCACCTATTTTAAGTTATACTATCCATATATTTAAAACTGATATGTACGTATTGATGGTTTTTTATTTCATCACACATTTCTAGAAAACGATTTTTTTTTGTCTTATTTACAAGACCTTGAAATACGAGTATGTTAATTAATAAAAATTAATACATAATTTTATAATGTTTGTTATTTATATATATACTTTCCCGCTTTTCTTAAGGGAGTCTATTTCACTTTTCTTCTTAATCGACATCCAAAAAAGGAAAAATATCTCAAGTCTACTGATTTTTTTTTTATTTTGTATCTTGTTTAGCAATATTTTTACCCAGTATTAACAGATTTTAAATAATTTGGTAGCAGTACAGTTAACTATGTGAGATGATACAGTACTATTCTTCATTCATTTAATGAAAGGCGTTTTTAGTTATATCTGTTTTTACGAGCTCTGACACTAAGGAGAACCTATTTTATAATTATTTGTCCTACAAATAATCATAAAGCACAGGTCCGATCGTGTGTGGAGTACTGCAGTGCATGGACTGGTGCTGCAAAATGCCCTCTAGTGGCTTTGAACTTAGTGGGAAGGCGTGCGAAGAGGCTAATTGGGGATCCAGATTTGGTTAAGTCCAATCTACAAAGCCTCGAGCACAGGCGCAGGTAAGCCAGCCTATCGGTATTTTACAGGTTACATTTTGGAGAGTGTGCGCGGGAATTGCATGCCTTGATTCCACCATCTCCTTTCTACCATCGGACAACCCAACGTTCGGCGAGTATCTACCCTTACGTTGTTGAAACTTCAAAGGTCCGGACTAAGCGTTTCGCTTCGTCGTTTATACCGCGTACATCGAAGGACAGGAACAATTTGCCTGCTGCGGTCTTCCCGTCCAACTATAATTTAGGTGTCTTCAAGGCTAGAGTGAATAGGCTCTTAATAAACTAGTGCGCTTCACCATCAATGATTGCATCTCTGCTTACCATCAGTTGGGATCGCAGTCAAGCACTGGTTTATATAAATAAAATAAATAAACAGTAATAATTGTATTGATCAAGATTTAGGATAGAAATGGCAATAGTCTACTGTTATTGGCTGATTTATATGGCGCCATAACGAGGCGCCATATAAATTGAAACCGTCAAAACGTTTGACGGTGTGCTATATGATAATAGGCTAAAATTATAGAAAAAAAATATTGCGTCAATGCTATGGTGTCCATTCAATTTGATTCAAATTCCATTCTACTCAAAATATTTTATTTTACATAGGCCTACATGGGCACTTATAAATCTCATCGTCATCATCATTTCAGCTAAAAGACATCCACTGTTGGACATAGGTTCAAGTGTCGCCTAAATGAACGCGTCTTGCATCCATCGGATTCCCGCAACCCCCACCAGGTCATAGGGCCACCTTGTGGAAGGTCTTCCAACGCTGTGTCTTCCGGTACAACATCTGCGTTCCAGAACCTTTCAGCCTCAACGGCATATTTTCTGTGAGAAATGTGCCATGCCCATTTCCACTAAAGTTTGACGATTCTTTAGACTATGTTGTTGTTGGTTCTCAGCTGGTTTTTGGCTGTTGGTAATTTCAGATAAGCGAGAAAATAAAAAGCGATTACAAAATCAACTGTGTATAACCAGTATTACAAAATCGCAAACTGTAGCAATACAATAATATTGTTAGTAAGAATACTCATCAGACTTAATTGAAAGGCAGCATCTATGTAGAACAGACCACACACACGTATCTTGCTGAATGACGCTCGATGCAAACGCTGAACATTCTTGCACAGTATTTTCTGATGTTCTGTGAAATACAAAAATAGCATCACATCGAATATTGTATGGTGGAGATAGCGTAAGTGTCTTTAATAATAATAAACATTTTATTTTGGACCAGGTTCATATTTTGTTAGTAACAATATCTGAAAAATTAATGTTAGTAGGTAGGCATTAACAACACATTTACACAAAATTGTAAAAACTCTGCGTATAGTGTTGGTGCTGCCACGAACGAGAGTGAGTAGGACGGCGCATCTTTTCCTGATTATGGCGGCAAAGACATTAACCGGCGTCTCAGCAAATATCACAAACGCACTGCATCGTCCATCGCCACGGCAGTCCCAACAGTTTGAGTGCATTAAACGTAACTCACCTGAACAATTTGACATTAAAATCAGGGTGCATGAATCTTGAAGAAATTGAATAGACAAGTAGAATTTTTCGCATTGCTTGCTCAAAATTGTAAGATACATCAAATACTTCGTCATCAAAATTACAACGGACAATGTTCCCCAGAATGAAATATCCTGGAACAAAATTAGCTTAGTTTCAATTAATAAAGGAAATTACAGACTGCATTGACAAGAAAATACCTGTTACAGTATTATTTATGGATATGAGTAAAGCATTCGATTATGTTTCTCATGAACGATTATTGGAAAAGCTATCAAGATATGGAATTAGGGGAATAGCACATAATTGGCTTAAATCATATTTGTCTGACAGAGTACAATCAGTAGAAGTTACAAACTATAATAAACAAACTAAAACGATGGAAGCGTTCAAATCTTTGTTGATGTTTAATAGATATGGTGTGCCACAGGGCAGTATTTTAGGGCCACCAATGTTTTTGCTCTACATAAATGATTTCCCAGACATTATAAATCATAAATGTGTACTATTTGCCGATGATACTACAATTATAATCAAGGGACATGATAAAAGTTCCTACGAAACCGAAATTAACATTGCTCTCCAAAGAACTATAGAGTGGTTAGAGGCTAATAATTTGAAAGTTAATATTAATAAAACAAAATTTATTCAATTTCATACCTATAGATCAAAACCACTGGATCTAAATATATCCTATAAAGGGGTCGCACTGACAGAAACTGATTCAGTTAAATTTCTTGGAATAACTCTAGATAAATTTTGCTCATGGAAAAATCATATTACTGATGTATGCGCCAAAATAAATAGTTTTATATACCCGTTGAGGCGTATTAGCTGCGAGGTATCTAGAAATGCCGCAATAACGGCTTTCCATGGCTATATAACCTCCATTCTAAGATATGGTATTATTCTGTGGGGTCGTTGTGTAGAGGTTGATCAAGCATTTATAATGCAGAAAAAATGTGTGAGAGCCATATTTGAATTAAAGCAAATAGAGTCATGTCGACCATTTTTTAGAGAACATAAAATATTAACACTGCCATGTATTTATATATTAGAATCCTGTTTATTTGTTTTCAAACACAAAAGACTTTTCGAGCAGGCGACAAGCTACTATGCTCCACGATCTATGTATACTAATAAGTTATTCCAACCGAGGACAAATCTCACAATTACAGGTAACAATAGTTATATTATGTGTATAAAAATGTATAATAAATTACCAAATTCTTTAAAAACGTTACCTTTTTCTAGATTTAAAAGTAGCTTGACGAGGTTTTTAATCGAAAAGTGTTTCTATAGTGTACATGAGTTCTTAGGTTACAAATTGTAAGTTTTGACATGATTATTATAATTGACATGGGTATTATTGACATGATTATTATAACTGACATGGGTATTATTGACATGATTATTATTGACATTATTATTATTGATAGGATTATTATTGACATGATTATTATTGACATTTGTGATTATTATTATTTTTATTAGTTTTTATTGTTATATTGTCAATTTTGTTTTTTTGTGTGTTTTTTTTTAATTCAACAATACAATTTTAATTTTATTGAAATGGAAATCTGTTTAATGAGTGCATGATTTTAATAAATAATTAATTTAATCTCAAATATAATGTTTATATTTGCACGCCGAAATTAAAGGCAGAATAAGAGATCAACTTTATTTATATTGTCAACCTTTTGTACCTTATTTACGCAAATAAACGATTTATTATTTATTATTATTATTATTAGTATTTATGTAACATTTATAATCGAAATCTTTTATGCTGATCCCAGGGCCGCCATATATGACTTATGTTCGGACTAACAAATTTTTTTGTCAAAGTTAGAGGTATGATTGGGCCGACAACCAACATTTTATTTGAAATATCTAAGAGAGAGTGTTTTTCCCCTCAAACCCTTCTGAAATACGGCAATCTTTTATTAACCGACTTCAAAAAGGAAAAGATTGTACGTTCGACTGTATGTATTTTTTATTATGTTCACCGATTTCTCGGACAATACAGGATTTAGAAAAAAAAATTTGGTTAATGATTAGATTGTACTCCCGAATGGGTCCCGTAGAAATATTGTTATGATGTGATGATGAATGTCGAAGATATGCAACAGAATTCCTCATAGGATTGTAGCACAACTGTCGTAACAAGTAAAATTGCTTTGTTTATACGTGAAGTAGAAAATTTACTGAAGGAAAAGGGAGACACCAAACTGATCTGATGATAGAATCAGAAGGCAGGGAATGAAACTCTGTAATAAATCAATGTATGTGAACCGTATTTTGGATTATTAGAATGGTCATGAGATGCACTCTGGCTATAAGGTACCATCTGGTACTGATCTGATAATTGAGCCGAAAGATGGAAGGTCTTTAGGTTTGGCTGAGGGATACCATAAATAAAAAGTGATAAATAAAAAACTTTTTACTATAAAATACAACCGATTTTAGTGTCAAAAACACTAAAAAGTGCAAAATAACATTAATTTTGGAAGTCAGCATCAAATAACTAAAAGAAAACACTGTCATAGAAATACCACAGGTATGTGAAAAGTTATATTTTTTTTGTTATTTAAACATAATAAATGAATTATAACCAAAAAGATTTTACTCGAAGTGCTAAAACGATCACCTTACTCTAAACGAGAGGCTATTTGCTCCGTAATTGTGGACTTAGAAATAGCGTCATTTCTGACACTATCTGGGCTTGGCCTACCAATCAATGTCGTCTCTAAATGTTCAGTGTCATAATTCAATTAAAATAGATACTTAAACTATACTTACTATTTCATGAACTACGATACCAAGTTTTAGCGAATCAAGTGATACTTGGCAGTAAATCAGCGCATGCATGAATAGTTCAAAAATGTAATAAAGTATCTGAAATGTAAAAAATAATAATAGAGGTTTATACAAGTACACGATTTACTAAAGATATATAGGGTGACTGGTAATTAGTGACCGATACTTAAACAAGTGATTGTATTCGTTATTACAAACCACTTTCCCAAAGAAAAACAAAAAGAGGTGGTGAAGTGACTTGGACATGTACTATGAGTGCTGATTCGAGGAGGTACGTAAGAGACTACGGAGCAACTCGGCAACAATGGTTAAAAAAAAACTTGGGTTTGACTGGTCACAGTTTGCTTCGTTGCCTGTTTGATTCATTTTGATTATCAGTCACATATTTCTTTCTAGAATGGATGTCAGTTGTGACTATCGATTCTGCCTTCATTTTTATATAAAAAGAAACAGTTAAGGTAAGAAGGGGTCATAGCTTGGCGATCCTTTATTGTACACCAAAATTTTAACATAACCACAGAATAAGTAATAGTACAAATACAGAAATTTTACTCTTTGAAAGAAAACTTGCGAATATAAACCTACTAACAACGCACTTAATGTTTATAATACATTGCGCGGCACGGACGTGACCTTTAATATATTTGCCTACAAGTCCATGTCGCGCTCGTAAGGAATCAAAATGCACCTTAAATTCAGGCACTAAAAATTTCTTTTATTATGCCCGCTATGCGCCTTTGGACAGGCCGCTCTTGCAATAGGGTTAGGCGATGTGTGTTTTTGAAAAATGTGAAATAGGTACTACGTTTTATTACATAAAATATAATCAGATTTTCTTTCATTTTATATGTTAAATAGGTACCTAATTGATTTCTACCTATTTAGTTATATCCATACTTTATAACGTATTTTTAATAAAAAGTCACCTCATAGAAGTGTCAAGAGATTGTTTAAATTTAGTTAGTTATCTAAATAAATGAAATAATATTAAAAAAAGAAGTGTATATAACTTTATTGGTTTTGTATGTGTGTTAACTTTGCGTTCATATGTAATTTTTAAAAGGTCATTTAAGATGTTAGTATACATAATAATTATCATTTTGTAAGTTATAATTTCAGTATATGTTGACCTTGCATTAGTAAGGTAGTCACTAGTACTGGGAGGTCTACATATATTAAATGATCATTAAGGTCATTGAATCGTTTACATGAAAAATGTTGCAAATACTTGAAATAACAACTCGACAGAAAATTCGATAAAGAATCCGAAAATAAGTTTTGTTAGCGTGAGTTGTTTTTTTTTTTTTTTTATTCTGGATAGGTTCGCGCTTGACCGCCATCTCACCTGATGGAAAGCGATGAGGCGGTCGACGATGGAACGCGCTTACCTAGAAGTAACCTATTCACTCTTGACTTAAAGAGGCAAATCGAACACGCGTTTGACACTCTACCAAATTTAGCCTTTCAAGAAAGGCCGCGCGGTGTAGGCTCATTTCTATACCTATAGTGTGGAGTGCGCCAAGCCTGACACGACTCATAAATATACATAGCTATCAATGTATCGAGAAGTACTTACGTATTGCTTAAAACAATCTTTATAAATGTCATAACATTTTAATAAATCTGTGTAAGCTTGAAACATCTGTTTAGTATAACTTTTTCTCCGAGTGTCTTCTATTTCTCGATTATTTAAAACACACGAACTCCACAAACCAACTTTACTCTCCAATAGTTGTAAGACTCGAACAGCATAAAGAATGTTTATATCAAAAACTATTGAAACATAGCAAACGAATAACGAAAGATATGGTATACCAGACAAAAAGCAAATACTAGTGAAAACGATGAAATGAACACTAAGAACCATGATTACAATAATCCAATTCCATGTGGTAAAATACTTAAAAATAGTTTCATTGTTTAGCAGTCGATGAACTTTTTGAAATGTTAGGACGAACGTAATGTGGGTTTTAGTTTGAATTATACCACTGACCAAATTCAAAATATATCCAGAAAAATAGTGGACAAAATCATAAAAAGAAATTTATTGTTATATTGTCAATTTTGTTTTTTTGTGTGTTTTTTTTTAATTCAACAATACAATTTTAATTTTATTGAAATGGAAATCTGTTTAATGAGTGCATGATTTTAATAAATAATTAATTTAATCTCAAATATAATGTTTATATTTGCACGCCGAAATTAAAGGCAGAATAAGAGATCAACTTTATTTATATTGTCAACCTTTTGTACCTTATTTACGCAAATAAACGATTTATTATTTATTATTATTATTATTAGTATTTATGTAACATTTATAATCGAAATCTTTTATGCTGATCCCAGGGCCGCCATATATGACTTATGTTCGGACTAACAAATTTTTTTGTCAAAGTTAGAGGTATGATTGGGCCGACAACCAACATTTTATTTGAAATATCTAAGAGAGAGTGTTTTTCCCCTCAAACCCTTCTGAAATACGGCAATCTTTTATTAACCGACTTCAAAAAGGAAAAGATTGTACGTTCGACTGTATGTATTTTTTATTATGTTCACCGATTTCTCGGACAATACAGGATTTAGAAAAAAAAATTTGGTTAATGATTAGATTGTACTCCCGAATGGGTCCCGTAGAAATATTGTTATGATGTGATGATGAATGTCGAAGATATGCAACAGAATTCCTCATAGGATTGTAGCACAACTGTCGTAACAAGTAAAATTGCTTTGTTTATACGTGAAGTAGAAAATTTACTGAAGGAAAAGGGAGACACCAAACTGATCTGATGATGAAATCGGAAGGCAGGGAATGAAGCTCTGTAATAAATCAATGTGTGCTAATCGTGTTTGGGATTATTAGAATGGTCATGAGATGCACTCTTTCTATAAGGTACCATCTGGTACTGATCTGATAATTGAGCCGAAAGATAGAAGGTCTTTAGGTTTGGCTGAGGGATACCATAAATAAAAAGTGATAAATAAAAAACTTTTTACTATAAAATACAACCGATTTTAGTGACAAAAACAGTAAGTGGTGCAAAATAAACTGGTGCGCCTGACCATCAATGATTGCATCTCCGCTTACCATCAGGTGGGATCGCAGTCAAGCACTGGTTTATATCAATTAAAAAAAAAAAAAAAAAAAAAAAAAATAACTTTAATTTTGGAAGTCAAAATTAAATAACTAAAAGAAAAAAGTGTTATAGAAATACCACAGGTATGAGAAAAGTTATTTTTTTGGTTATTTAAAACATATTAAAAGAATTATAACCAAAAAGTTTTACTCGAAGTGCTAAAAAGATCACCTTACTCTAAACGAGAAGCTAGATAAAGTGAAACTTTATTTGCTCCGCCTTCCAATGTATTCTCTAATCAATGTCGTCTCTAAATCTTCAGTGTCATAATTCAATTAAAATACATATTTAAACTATACTTACTATTTCGTGAACTACGATACCAAGTTTTAGCGAATCAAGTGATACTTGGCAGTAAATCAGCGCATGCATGAATAGTTCAAAAATGTAATAAAGTATCTGAAATGTAAAAAATAATAATAGAGCTTTATACAAGTACACGATTTACTAAAGATATATAGGGTGACTGGTAATTAGTGACCGATACTTAAACAAGTGATTGTATTCGTTATTACAAACCACTTCCCCAAAGAAAAACAAAAAGAGATGGTGACATGTACTATGAGTGCTGATTCGAGGAGGTACGTAAGAGACTACGGAGCAACTCGGCAACAATGGTTAAAAAAAAACTTGGGTTCGACTGGTCACAGTTTGCTTCGTTGCCTGTCTTATTCATTTTGATTATCAGTCACATATTTCTTTCTAGAATGGATGTCAGTTGTGACTGTGGATTCTGCCTTCATTTATATATATAAAAAAAACAGTTAAGGTAAGAAGGGGTCATAGCTTGGCAATCCTTTATTGTACACCAAAATTTTAACATAACCACAGAATAAGTAATAGTACAAGTACAGAAATTTTACTCTTTGAAAGAAAACTTGCGAATATAAACCTACTAACAACGCACTTAATGTTTATAATACATTGCGCGGCACGGACGTGACCGTCAATATATTTGCCTACAAGTCTATGTCGCGCTCGTAAGGAATCAAAATCTCTTTTATTATGCCCGTTATGCGCCTTTGGACAGGCCGCTCTTGCAATACGGTTAGGCGATGTGTGTTTTTGAAAAATGTGAAATAGGTACTACGTTTTATTACATAAAATATAATCAGATTTTCTTTCATTTTATATGGTAAATAGGTACCTAATTGATTTCTACCTATTTAGTTATATCCATACTTTATAACGTATTTTTAATAAAAAGTCACCACATAGAAGTGTCAAGATTGTTTAAATTTAGTTAGTTATCTAAATAAATGAAATAATATTAAAAAAAGAAGTGTATATAACTTTATTGGTTTTGTATGTGTGTTAACTTTGCGTTCATATATATTTTTAAAAGGTCATTATTTTAAGATGTTAGTATACATAATAATTATCATTTTGTAAGTTATAATTTCAGTATATGTTGACCTTGCATTAGTAAGGTAGTCACTAGTACTGGGAGGTCTACATATATTAAATAATCATTAAGGTCATTGACTCGTTTACATGAAAAATGTCGCAAATACTTGAAATAACAACTCGACAGAAAATTCGATAAAGAATCTGAAAATAATTTTTGTTAGCGTGAGTCAAGGGGCAAATTGAACACGCGATTGATAATCTACTAAATTTAGCCTTTCAAGAAAGGCCGCGCGGTGTAGGCTCATTTCTATACCTATAGTGTGGAGTGCGCCAGGCCTGACACAACTCATAAATATACACAGCTATCAATGTATCGAGAAGTACTTACGTATTGCTTAAAACAATCTTTATAAATGTCATAACATTTTAATAAATTTTTGTAAGCTTGAAACATCTGTTTAGTATAACTTTTTCTCCGAGTGTCTTCTATTTCTCGATTATTTAAAACACACGAACTCCACAAACCAACTTTACTATCCAATAGTTGTAAGACTCGAACAGCATAAAGAATGTTTATATCAAAAACTATTGAAACATAGCAAACGAATAACGAAAGATATGGTATACCAGACAAGAAGCAGATACTAGTGAAAACGATGAAATGAACACAAAGAACCATGATTACAATAATCCAATTCCATGTGGTAAAATACTTAAAAATAGTTTCATTGTTTAGCAGTCGATGAACTTTTTGAAATGTTAGGACGAACGTAATGTGGGTTTTAGTTTGAATTATACCACTGACCAAATTCAAAATATATCCAGAAGAATAGTGGACAAAATCATAAAAAGAAATTCGCTTTAATAAAGTAGTCGTATTTTCATAATCTTCATTATAGTACACTACGTAAGTGCTATAAACAAATGAAATACATAATGCCAGTGTATTCATCAAAGAAACAAAATTAGAAACGAAACTATTAGGAGTTAGAACATTATTTTTGATGCAGTATTTCGGACAGAAAATGATATGTTGCATCAGATTCAAAGGCAAAAGCATCGACTGCAAATCACTATCCACCCTATTGTTCGAAATAGTATTTACGCGACTTTTGTATGACATGTTTGAAATATTTTCCTTTTGAGTCTACAACTTCCGCAATACGTACGTTACAATGAAATATTAATATATTAACAGCGCCTTTTAAAGTTATTAAAATTATATGAATGGAATCAATAATTAAAACTACTTTACTAAATTCGTATGACCGATTTGCTGTCAACTGCTTTCTATTTTATACAGGATATATACGATACCCAGCAGCGGTGGCACAGGGGTCCTACTATATTTATTCAAATTTATTTCATCACCACTATTCCCAAAACAGTTATGAAAACTTTTGGACAAACCAACAATTCTTTAAACTAACTAAAACTTGTAAGATTATGTACCATCCAGTAACGCGCACTGGCTCCTCAGGGCCAATAATGAGCCATTGCCATCTGAACACAGATAATACTTGGGATCCGCTAATGGGAACCACAGATATTGATCAAACCACTATATCGTATAATTTCCAAAGAGAACTTAGTTATCAGTTTAACCTTGACAGACAATTTTCCAAAAATGAATATGCTTTATTTCCTACACATTTTATTTCTGAGAACAGTTTTTAGAAAATGTAAAAACATTAAAAAAAACCATTAAATGAAGTCTGTGTTACAAAATTGCAAACTGCAGTAACACAACAGCATAGTTGGTAACAAGACTCATCAGACTTAATAGTAATCCAGCGTCTACGTAAAACAGGCCACACACACGTATCTTGCTAAAAGTCACTCGTTGTAAGCGCAGTACGTTCTTACAGAGCTTTCTCTGGTCATCTGTGGAATAAAATAAAAATGATGATAAATAAAAGAATGTCAAAACTAAAACAGCTACTTACAGCTTGTCTACGATAATACCTGAACGACTTGACATTAAAATCGTTGCACATGAATCTTGAATACTTTGAATTGATATGTAAAATTTTTCACATTGATGAGTCAATAATATTTGATATATTAAAGTTTTAATCATCCAAGCGAACATTGAAATAGCTCCCAAGAATGATACATCCTGTAACAAAATAAATAATAGTTAAGTAGTATTGTATTTTTATACCATATAAATATAATACACGTAAAATAACTGCTGACAGATCTTGGGAACGCTTTGTAAATGTGACTTCCAACTTAATGAATTCATTTCTTTTTTTCCATTGCCATATATGTCTCACTGCTGGGCAAAGGCCCTTTTCTCCTTTTAGGGCAATTTCTGGTCAAGTTTCCCCACAAACATGACCAGATCGTCACACTACCTTTGATGTGGTCGACCTTAACGGGCCGTCTATATCTCTCTGGCAACCAGTGATTGACAATCCTTGCCCATCTGACCGGGTGGATTGTTCAGCCTAGCTGTTTTTTAACCGAGATCTGCTGTTTGAGTTATGAAGTGTAGCGTAGTTATGAAGTGAGCATTTTTTTAAAGCAGTGATGCAATCTTTGTTGTTGAGGTGCAAACTTGTCTAGAATGGAAGACTCATCATAAAATTACTACATGGATTAGTTCTATGCATCTTATGATTTCACCAGGCTAACCGTGCATCTTTTGTAGGATTTTTTCAATTATTTAACTATGAGTCGTTCGGTATGAGACTGACGCTGTAGACTAAACTTCTGTAAACTTCTGTGCTAGCCATTCGTTCTGGAGACAATGTGCCCTTGCCTACAAACACTTATATTTCTGCACCGAATCTCTTCATCAGATAAATAGTTAAATGGTACTTACTATCTCATTAATAACTATTCCATATTTTAAGAAATCTATTGATATTTGGACGTAATTCAAAGTTTGAGCAAATATTACTATAATGTAATAAAGAATCTGAAAATAAAAATATATGAGTTAGTAAAATGAATAAAAATAAAAATTGATAAAACAAAAAACTGTTATAGCTTTTCTTAATTTGTTGGAAAAAATAACAGTAATAATTTTAAATTGAAAATAACAGTAGCACTAAATATTCTCTTACAAAATTTTCATGCATGGATTGAAAAGTACTTACGAAATGCTCAAAACAATATTTCTGTGTATTATAGCAATCCAATATATCAACATAAGCCTGAAACATTTGTTTATTGTAATTTTCTTTACGTAAGTTATCGGTCTCTTGAGAATTTATAACGTGAATACACCAGAGAACGACTTTACTTTCCAACATTTTTATAACTCGAACCGCATAGAGAATATTAAAATCAAAAGTGACTACGATGTAGGCCATATAAAAAGCATATAAAGATAAATTAGCCAATATGCACAAACTAGTGAAAACCAAGACATGCCCACTCAAAGCTCCGAATACAAAAATCCAATTCCAAACGATGAAGTCGTTTAGACTGCATCGTGTGTTTAAAAATCTGTGCACATTTTGAAAAATAAGAACAAACTTAGTTGACTTTTCAGTTTGAACGGCCCCAATTATGAAATTTATAGTGAGTCCGTAACAATAGAAGAACGCGTTAATATAAGATGCGATGTACGTAAAAGTAGATGTACTTTCGGGGTTATAGTAAAAAAAGAACATATGATAACAGTAAATAATTAGCAAACTTGATATCAAAGTTACAACCATTGAAATAAACTTTGTGGTAAAACTATTGGGAGTTATAAAGTTATTTTTAATGCAATATTTTGGACAGTATGTAATATATTGCATCAAATTCAATGGCAAAAGCGTCATCTGCACATCTATATCCACAGTATTGTTCAAAATACTTGTTACACATGATTTAGATCTCGAACTTCGAAACACCCTCATTTTTGTTAGGTTTATGTTTATTGTTTCCATGTTCACAAGAAGAAATAATGACATAATAATATAATTGATGATATCTAAATGCTTACCAGCCCATATGAAAATGATGTAAACATAAATGGAATCGACAGATAATTGATTACGTTTCAAAGTAAAAGTCACCACAACGTGCTACTAATAAATTTAATGAACATTTCTATTAATTTCATATTAAAAATTAACTAGCTGTTTCCCGCGGATTTACTCCACTCAACAATAGTGTAGTTTTCTATTAGTGATTTTTTTTCTATGATATAAACCATTGGTTGACTGCGATCCCACCTTATGGTAACCAGTGACGCAATCGTTGATGGTGAATCGCAGTAGTTTATTAGTGCCTTTGACCTTGTTTCTTACGACGTTATGTAGGAAAAGCTGCGGGAGAGAAGAGTGCCTTCGAAGCTGTTACGTATCTTCCAGTATTGGTATTATAACCAGGCAAATTGTGTAAGATGGGCCGATAGGTTATCGGTATCGTACGGACTAGAGTGCGGGGTTAGACAGGGGAGGAAGACAGGTGGGGGGATAACTTCACCAAAGTTGTTTAACCTTTATATTAACGATCTGTTTGTTGAGCTTAGCAGCAAGAAAATCGGCTGTTGAATTGATGACGTGGGTGTCAACAACATCAGTTATGTTGATGATATGGTGTTGCTGAGCCCAACAGTTAGGGCGCTAAGAGAGCTGCTAAGTTGCTGCGAAGGCTACGCTCGAAAGCATGGACTTATATATAATGTCAAAAAGAGCGAATTCTTGGTCTTTAAGGCTGTCTGTGGTAAATGTCCTGATAACGTTCCCCCATGAAACTTAATCGGAAGGATATAGTGCAAGTATGTAAGTGTAAGTACTTGAGGCGTTACGTCACCGATAACCTTAATGACCAAGAGGATATTGAGAGGGAACGAAGGGTGCTGGTAGTTCGATGTAATATGTTGGCTCGCAGGTTTGCACGGTGTAGCAGACCAGTTAAAATAACACTTTTTAAAGTCTACTGTCAAGTGTTTTATGCGTACAGTCTATGGACTGCGTACTATCATCGCCTTGCGGGACCAATATAATAACGGGTTTAGGATGTTGATGGGGCTGCCCCGTTTCTGCAGTATATCAAGTACAAACTTTCTAATGTTATATTATTCGAACTAAAAAACTAAGGCCATACTTCCGAGTATAGCCTTCTCAATAACTTAGAAGCTCCCTTAGAGCTCTGACTGTTGGGGTCAGCAACACCATATCGTCAGCATAACTGATGTTGTTGACAGTCACGTTTTAAAGATTTTAAATAATTCAAATTGAAGTTGATATATATGAATATAACAATTTAAGTTTAAAGTTACTTTAATTATTTTTAGGGACGAAACGTTCAAATTATAAAAAAAAAAACTACTGAAGAGATTTTTTTAAATTTATTTCCTAAAACGAATCCACAAAACGTTAGAAATTACAGCCAAGTTTTTTTTAATGTTACATTGTTTTACATAAAAAATCCGAGTTACAAAAATGCAAACTGTAGCATCACAAGAGTATAGTTAGTAAGAATACTCATTAGACTTAACTGCAACGTAGCATCTAAGTAAAACAAACTACACAGACGTATCTTGCTAAATGATGCTCTATGCAGGCGCAGTACGTTCTTACATAGTTTCTCCTCATCATCTGTCAATGTAATTATAACATTATTGTACAAGTCCACTGAAGTTGAATTAGAATTTAAAACTAATATACCACCTGAACAATTCGTCTTCAAAATTATAGCACAAGAATCTTGAACGCTTTTGATAGCTGAGTAGAATTTTTCACATTGCACGCTCAGAACTGCTTGACAACTTAAGTCCTTTAACACCCATATCAATAAAGGCAGCGAATGTATCGTCGCTTCATCCTATAAAATCGAATTTATTTATATAAATTGCCCATGTAATACTTTGGTAGAGTTTGTCAATCATAGTGAACTTATGGATGATAAGGCCAAACAACGTTAGCAGAGTGATCTTCTTTGATCGCTAAAAAACACTACGGATTTTAGAGATGCTAAAATAAGAGATACTTTAATTGATTAATTTATATAAGGTGTTACAAAATTAACTTTATTTTTTAAATTTTTTAACACCTTATATATGCAGTTACTGCAGATATAATCTCACAAAATTTTAAATTTCTTATGATACCAAATAATATGCAATGTTTTGAAAGTACGTACAACTGTTTTTAACCGACTTCAAAAAGAAGAAAGTTTTATGTTCGGCTGAATGTATTTTATTTTAATGTATGTTAACCGATTTCTCGGTCAATTGTGGACCGATTAAGATTTTTTTTTATTGAAAGTTTATGCTTCTGAGTTGGTCCCATAGAAACATTGTTATAATTTGATGAGGAACTTCGAAGATATGGAACGGAACTTCTTGTAGGATCATAGCAGAACTGTCGTAACAAGTAAAATGGCTATGTTTATACGTATGGTCGATGACTGACTGAAAGAAGTATATAGGGACATATCTAACTAATCTGATGATGAAGCTGGAAGGTACACACCGGAACTCTGTAATAAATCAATGTAACCTAACCGTGTTTGAGATTATTACAATTGTCATGAGATGCATTCTGGCTATAAGATACCATCGAGCTAATCTGATGATGATTTGCTGAGGGGTACTCTTGAGCCGTGCTACCACAACTAAAATTTTTAATTTTTATTGTGGTAATTTTATAAATTTATTTTTCAAAAAAAAAATACAACTGAACTCAACGTAAAAAAAAACATTAAAAAAGTACAAATGGTGTTAAATAACTAAGAGACAAAACTATTATAGAAACATCTATTTCCAAAATTAAAGTTATTTTTTTCTTTTTTAGAGTTTTTTTTTACGTTGAAGTCGGTTGTATTTTTTTTTTTTTGTATAGCGTCAGTTCAAATAAAAAGAAATTTTATAACTATAGAAGGGCCGCGAAGAGATAAAAGATAATTTGCTGAAGACTTTTGTACAGAATACATATAAAACAGAATACATTCAAACTTACTATATTCTCAGTCTGGATTACACTTTTCCATGTGACAATTGTCGCATAAACGTAAACCAAAGAGTGAATTAATGCTGCTATAATGTGATATAGTATCTGAAAAGAGGTGAAAACAAAATAATTATACGTTTTTATTCAGTGCGAGAGTTGGCATAGTACCGAAAAGCGTAGCAGACTGTTTTTATTAAAACAAACTTTCCACTCGTGTCTCTCACACATATTACCGCTTCACATATATACGGCTTTAATAACCTTTTTCAGCCGGAGTGTTACTGAGCGAGGCTAGGAAAATAAAGACATCACGTAGACAGTTTTTTCTCCGCTTTGCTTTCTTACACATCTACATGTTACTATCATAGTCGCTGAAGGGAGTTTCACATCCTTCCACTAATTGAGCAGAATAAAATTTCTGACATGATACTTTTGTTTAACATAGCTAATGGTTCAGCCGACTGCTCGTAACTGATTGGCAAAATTGGGCTACGTGTTCCATCCTTTACTTTAAGGAATCATCGACCTCTATATATTCCCTAAGTGTGGTGTATGTACCGGCAAAACTCATACATTCAAAATTCAAAATTCATTTATTGGTGTGATTTTTGGTACATTTTACATGAGATCTTAATAATAAATGAATAGTTAGTTCCTCAAAAATCTACCTTAAAGGTGTACACTCTTTCTCATAGTTAGTAATTATTATAAATCAGAATTAATCAACATATTAAAATAGAATAATTATAACAAAACATAACATAACTCAATTAATAGAAATTAGAATAATAATGCAATGTCAAAATGTAATAAATATCAATGTCAATTAACTTACTAAAATAATAATACAATGTCAAAATTAAATAAATATCAATGTCAAGTAACTTACTATACTAAAAATAATAAGTACAATGTCAAAAATAAATAAAATCAATGTCAAATAGCTTACAATTTATCATTAAGGAATTCGTCAATATTATAATAACATTTCTCCAATAAGAAATGTCTTAATTTACTCTTAAATTGATTAATATTTAGGTCCTTAATTTCATTTGGTAATTTATTAAATATTTTTGGGGCCATACAAAGTATGCTTTTGTGCATCAAGGCGGTTTTTGATGGCCGAATGCATACAATGTCAAAAATAAATAAAATCAATGTCAAATAGCTTACAATTTATCATTAAGGAATTCGTCAATATTATAATAACATTTCTCCAATAAGAAATGTCTTAATTTACTCTTAAATTGATTAATATTTAGGTCCTTAATTTCATTTGGTAATTTATTAAATATTTTTGGGGCCATACAAAGTATGCTTTTGTGCATCAAGGCGGTTTTTGATGGCCGAATGCATAGTTCATGTCTATATTCTTGTCTGATTATTTTGTAGCGATGTTCAGATGCTTTTCTAAATAGTTGCATGTTCTTTTTAACAAATAAAGCAGTCTCAAATATGTACAAGCAAGGTAAAGTCATAATTTTTAACAATATAAAATAAGGTTTGCAGCTATCAGTTATTTTTATACCGGTATTAGCTCTAATGCATCTTTTTTGCGATTTGAACACCATGTCTTTATTGCAGGAGTTACCCCAAAATATGAATCCGTAGCGTAGTATGGAATCGACATATCCATAGTATGCAGTGACTGCCGCTGCTTGATTGACTACTTTCTTTAGTTTGTACAAAGCGAAAGCGAACTTATTAATTTTTTTAATTAACATTGAAGTGAAGACATGTTAAGAGCTAGCACAGTATACAATGCAATGTGTGTTAGTGTTGATGATATAGACCTATTCTCCACCAGCGTCACTAAAGAAAACACTTAAGAAAAATATGAATATGATAGAAAATTATGTATACTAGATTCAAAGATCATTGAAACATTCAATAATATTGTACTTATGAAGTACATAAATACAATATTATTGACTGTGTTTTGTTTGTTTTGGTATTTGTGTGTGTATTATTGTTTGTTTATTGTTGTTGTGTAAAGACGCGTAGTAGTCTTTACTTCTTTGTTTTTTTATCTGTCTACTGTCTCTTTACCTGCTACAAAACCTTGTATCATATATGTATTTGTCTATATAGTACTTACAAAATGCTGAAAACAACTGACATGAATGTCATAACACTCTAATATGTCCACGTAAGCCTGAAACACTTCTTTGCAATGTCTTTTTCTAAGTGTTACCTCAACATTTTGAGAATGTAAAGCTTGAATATTCCATAGAGCTACTTTATTTTCCAATATTTTTAAAATACGCGTAGCATAGATTGCATTAAAATTAATAAAAACTAAAAGATACATGGAGTACAATAAATAAAAAGGTAACTGTAATTTTATAAAGAAATAAGTGTATAGAAGTATATAAACGAACTGAAACATGATTACAATAATCCAATTCCAAATGATATAGCGTTTGAAGAAAATTTCATCATTGAGAAATTCATGTACTTTTTGAAAAGTAAGAATATATATTATATGTTTTTTGGACTGAATTATACTAAACAGGAAATTCATAGCAAAACCGACACAAAAAAAGATGCAGTCCAAATAAAGAAACGTAAAAGAACTACCGTTACTTAAAAATAAAATAACGAAGTGATATACTAATGAAGCTATGAAAAATAATGTTCCTGTCAATGAAAATAAATTTGAAATCAAACTATTAGGAACTATCAAATTATTTCGAATGCGATATTTAGGGCAAAACATAAAATATTGCATCAAATTTAAAGGTCGAAGCATTGACTGGACATCTTCATCCACTACGTTTTTAAAAACAAAATTCTGAGGCTGATTTTGTTCGTCATTAAGGAGTTTTCTCATTTTAGAGACAATTTACAGTTGGTTACGATAACTCGAGTGGTTGATACTGAATATATTAATATTCAGTATGTACGCACACATGAATCCATTATGAAAATTGATATGAATCTAATAAAATTGTGTCTACTTACATATCATCGATTATTGAGACTTACATATTAGTACGAGTATTAGGAAGTTACTGTTTTTGGTATACATATTTTGTCCTGCGGAGGTTTTTGAAAAGGCGAGGCTTGGATATGCTCAATGTCTAATACCAGATTTGAACGTTTCAAGTCCAAATGGTTATTGGTAGACCTAGGAATATTTCCAACTTAATAAAAAAAATAACATGATTTATAAAGCAAATTAACTATGGAATGGAAAATTATTAATTTGGTGTTGCATATGGTAAAAAATTTGTTTTTATATCAGCTACCAAATCTTATGTTCATCGAAATCTACAGCATTATAAATAATGCTATATCTTCTCCTACTTACTCTCTTCTCTACTAGGATACTTTAACGAATTGTAAATAAAAATATTTTTTCTAAATATAAGAATAGATACTAATGTGTAATGTATTCTTGTATTCACCTTTTTCTCTCTTTTCTTAAGCCTACCACTATTTTTTGATGTACTAGGTTGTCTGGTAAAAATGCCAAAGGAATTAAATCCACTTCTCTACATTTGTGTGCATAAAGACTTGAATGAATAAATAATACTTAATTATTGACTGCATTGATTGAAGCCTAGATAATGAAAATGTAAACTATAGCTACATAATATATGTGTAGTTATCAATATTCATGAGCCTTAAGTGTTTTTTGTATAGAATGTTTTCTTCATCTGCTAATATAATTTTGATATGATTAAATTCTATAACTGAATTTAAATTCACACATAACTCACTTTATACTCGTACATAAAATATCTGAATAATTTGAATTCAAAATGATAACGGAATTGAAACGCCCCAAGTGATGCCTGAGTGTCTAGCTTTAAAATTACGATAATTGTTAAATTATTGAAATTAAAACCAGAAAATTAACAATGACATAATATCAGCCCATCTAGCCAACTTACAACTGTTTCGTTTCGATTCTCTTTCGTCGGTTGCCTCGAGTCGGCCACGCCTCCAATTCCTTTGTTCTGACGTCATCTCTACGCTCAGTCACGTGTTCTGAAATGGACGTAACTTGGCTAGGCCGCTTATAGGCTTATAGGCTGCTTATGATCTAGTAGAACAATCCCTCTTATTAAACTAGTTTACTAGGTGCGTAAATTACTGATGCAACATATAACTTAATTTTTTAATAACATTATGTGGTTCAGCGACAGCATTATGCTATATTTTGGATGTTACACATCACCACTATCTTCAATTATTGTAAATATCGGTTTTAAGATACGTTGTCATAAATTGTCATAATTGATTTATTCGTCATAATTTTATTTTTATTTATATTAAACATCAATTCTAAGAAAAGCTAATAAGTAATGAAGATTTTCGTAACAGAAGCTTACCTACAGATATCTTATTGTATTATATATTTATGTATATGTCCAGCAGGATAGACATACATAGGACTTTAGACGAACTTACTCTCTCCAATAATGATTGTCAACAGCTTAAAACATGTATGAAACTAGCTTCTGCCAGCAACTTCGCCTGCATGAAAGTGGCAAAGTGCCCTAAGGGAACACAGAAAAGTGTAGTAGTATTCCAAGGTTGAATTTGGCACACGGGTAGTCTACCCGTGTGCCAAATTCAACCAAATTGATGAAGAAGTAACAAACATATCATATACACACTCACAACACTTTTGCATTTATAATATTATTGTGATAGACCACTTATTATTTTCTGGAATGAAAATTATATATATTATCAGATCAGTGACAATGGTCATCAATAAGTATAATATTGATGACCATACTGATCAAGGACCTTACAGCCACTAGACGCCTCGTGCTTGAACCACCGCACTAAAACAATTCTGTCAATTAGCCGCTCCCCGTACCTCTGATGGGGAGCGGGGTCTATAATCATAAGTGTTGACAGACATGCGTCGCCTGTTATTAGATATCTAGTGGCTGTAAAGTCGTTGTCGCTGATATAATGTCACTTTGATCATGGCTTTTAGATGGCATTATCTTAGTCATTAGCTATTACAGCTATATTTTTATTTTATCTTTCCATTATTTTGTAATGTAGGAAATGAACTTGATGTAGTTATTTGGTACAGTTTAGTTCTCGTTTATTGTTCCAATGTATTACAAAATGAAGTACACGTGTAATGGCAGACAAGAATATGCTATAAGGTTTTTTTCAAGTGATAATTATAACAGTGTCGCCAAAGATGTGCAGTTGATGCTTTTACCTTTAAACCTAATGCAATATATCATGTTCTGTCCTAAATATTGCATAAAGAACAATTTAATATCCCAAAACAGTTATATTTCTAATTTGGTTTCAGTTATTGGGACACTCGCATTTATATCATTATTCATATATCGTACATATAGGCAATGTTTTTTAGGAGAGTGTCAAGATTGCAACTCGTTTTTGTACGCCAGTGTTTATTTTGATGGCGTCTTCTATTGTATTTTATTCATCATGAACTTCTCGATCGGGGTGATTTACACCAAAAAAAGTGTAAAGTTCGTCTTAACTTTTCAGAAAGTGCATAAATTTCTCAACAATGAGACCAGTTTTAACAACTTAATTATTTGGAATTGGGTTATTGTTATAGTATTCTTATGCGGATACGTCTCTCTTTTTACGTTTTATTCTACCCGTCAAAGTGCGCTAACCTATACTACATTATGTCTTAATGTTTTAATCAGCTTCGATCTTAATATTGTTTATGCCAGCCGTGTCATCAAAATGTTGGAAAGTAAAGTTGTTCTTTGGAACATTAATGCATGCTGTACTCAAGAAATGGAATGCATGTACAAAGAAAATTTTGGAATAAAAATGTTTCAAGCTTACGTCGATATACTTGAGTGTTACGATATCTACAAAGTTAGTTTTCAGCATTATGTAAGTACCGAGTATGTTTAAATTTTCAATATAAAGTGTGGCAAATTTTAAAGCAGAGGTCAGAGCAACTTTTGTCTGCCTCAAAATATTCATCTTTTATTTTTTATTTTCTGTAACACTTTTCAGATACTTTATCACATTATAGAGACATTCGTACATTCACTGGTTTACATTCAAGTGTCACTAGAAATGTTTAAAATGGCGGTCACGGTTGACGATGTAGTAAGTAACACATATTGATTATAATTATGCCTTTTTACTTTTTCTGTCACCTTTTATCTATATTTCAAATCACCATAATGCGTGTCATTTGTTTTAAACACTTTTACTAGAGAGACCTTCGAGACTTCTAGGTCTATTTTACAGTAGGCCTGCTCGTAACCTCGAGCTCTATTGACGGGAAACAATGGACGAATTAAGCCTTGTGGCAAAAGATGCTTGCTTACTCTAGATGCTGAAAAGGGCTGGTATCCACACCAATAAACGTTGGCCTTTTATGGAGCGCCAGTTTAGGCGCCGTCGCTACGAAAACGACCGGTGGTCAAGCTGGAATGTATGCCAGAGAGTCATGGCCATCCGTATGGTGCGGGGATACCGCACGGTTTCCCGCGATGTGGCGAGCCTCCTTGCTGACCTACCACCGTAGGATTTAGAGGCAACAGTCCTTACATACATGCACGATCTGCGCGTGGAGATGCAATGCCGGGGCGAAACTTCTCTGCCGCGTCAAATCGTGGCATGGCGGACAGAGTTCCGGCGGGATCTCATGGCGGAATGGCGACAGCACCTGTCGCAACCCAGTGCTGGGAACGCCACAATAATAGCGGTAAGCCACTCCACAAAGAGGGGACCCTCTTTGAAACCTTTCAAAGAGGGTCCCCTCGGTCGGGCCGCCGTAATTCCGACCCCGACTACCGGCCACGGTAGACGCGGGCTCGCGGACGTCGAGCAATGGGTTGCTCACCGTCCGGCTGTTCAGTAATTAACCGGACCGAGTCCAGTCGTCAACGGCGCGTATCGGTGCTGGCGTATCTCTTTGAGGAGCGCGTGGATCACTATCCACGCGCTCCTCAAAGAGATGTCAGCAAACCGTAGGGGCCCAGCAGGGCCGATACCCGCTAGCTAGGACCGCGGAGAATTTCTGAGAACCCGTAGTCCTGGAACGCAAAGGGTAATTGAAGGACACAGGTGTGGTTTTAGTCAGTAAAAGTCTGACACGCCCTCTCGCTCCGCCCAGAGCGCGAGAAGTCATTTGGATGATTTCCCACGTTAAAAAAAAGTTCTCTTGGCCTCGTCTTTCTATACAGTCACGAGAAATAAGATATATATAGATTGTCACGTTTTATAACTATCTTAACTTCTGCCATTCCTTTCCTCCTCCACTTCTTCCATCTTTTGCCTGCTTCTTCTTTCGTTAATGTCAACAGCATAGAAAACGGTTTCAAGTGTTGTAAAATTATCTGTCTCTGTATTATAAAGTCAGGTTTTTTTTTAGAAACAAGCAGCTTTATTGAGCTTGCCCATGTTAAGTTGGATGATTAAGGATTTGGGTTGGCAGGCAATACTGAGCCAGCAATGCGAGAAATTCTATATAGCCATTCAAAGTGTCCAAGATTCTTGTGGGCTCATATTGAAGTCAACTTGTTCAGGTAATTTATTAAAAAAAACTGCTTTACCATGCTAATTATTGGTGACCCACACTTAGTTAAGACCAATTTACTAAGCCTGGAGCACAGGCGTAGAGTAACCAGCCTTCCTGTATTCTATAAGACGAATTTTGGAGTGTGTGCGCGGGAATTACACACCTTTCTACCATCGGACAACCCGACAGACGGCAAGTGTCCCTTACGTTGTTGATATCTCTACGGTCTGGACTAAGCGATTCGCTTAGTCATTTATACCGCGTACATCGAAACAATTTGCCTGCTGCGGTCTTCCCGTCCAATTATAATTTAGGTGTTTTCAAGGCTAGAGTGAATGGGCTTTTAAAAATCTAGTGCGCTTCACCATCAACGATCGCATCACTGCTCACCATCAGGTGGGATCGCAGTCAAGCATAAAATAATACACTAGTTAATATAAAAAATGTATGTAAAATATTTGTTAATATAATTTTATCAATAATTGACAGATCAAGAAAAAAGGCTATGCAAGAATGTACTACGCTTACATCGAGCATCGTTCAGCAAGGTGCGTGTGTGTGGCCTGTTCTACGTAGATGCAGCGTTGCAATTAAGTTTGACGGGACTTCTTGTTAATTACATTTTGGTGTTACTTCAGTTTGCAATTTTGTAATCTAGCCTTAATAAAACACATTTTACAAATTATTACTACTACTTATTATTGTGTAATTCAAATCAATTCGTAATAATTCAAAATAGGTACGTATTGTTGTGATGAAAATTGTATTTTCATTATAAAAAAAAATTGAATCGAATAACTAAAGAAAAAATAGTGAATATTTAAATGACAAAAGTTTGCTCGCATAATTATAATATATCGCTTATTTTCAGGCATCTTGGCCTATAGACACATACCTTACAGACTAACATAATATGTAAAGTAAATGAAATACAATTTATTGTTAGTAAATAAGACTATGTTAGTAACGCTTCACATGCACTTATTCACCTTGTGCTGTTCTGTGACACCTGTCCACGGAAGCGACGAAACACCACATCCTAGGGCCAAAGTCTTCCTTCAATACGAGGGGTAGAGAAGCACAAATATTATTTACTGTACCCATACCCTAGCGGACTTGCTTGAACATGTAGTAAGTATTACCCATGATTTTCATAATTTTTATTGCTTTTCAGTGTGGTAAATCATAATTAAGGAGAGGCTCGAGAAGCATCTCGTCTTCACCTTTCGCATGACAGAGTTTCTCACCGGATATGACAAGTTCAGTGGTTCCTTTTTTCGATTTAGGGTATCGGATAGACAATCATCGTCTGCAGACTTCATGATGATGACCTACTTCGGTTTGACACTATAGCTTAGCAAAGCGATTAAAAACCAAGTAGGGTTACATGGTAATGTCTAAAAGGTACTGATTATCTAGGACAGCAGAACAAAACTAGGTCAATAGACATAAAATGCGCTAATATCAACGGCGATGGTAGGTAATGGTTTAAGTGCAGCTGTTGAATTATTTGTCAATATTTTAAAATGTATTTTTTTAGGAAGGTACAGTTGTTTCATGCCTGTCCATGATAATTTGGATTATTAAGGATTTAGTTTGTCAAGCAATACTGGGCAAGCAATGCGAGAAATTCTACCTAGCTATTCAAAGTGTCCAAGATTTTTATGGACTCGTACAATTTACTTATTCAAGTTGTTTAGAAGATTTTAAAACTAAATGCATTCATAATTTGCCAGACTTGTCTACACGTGATGGTTTTTTTTAATAGGTACTGTAATCAGTATAATTCTACTTTTATGCCTAAGACTATTTCTGTTAATACTGACGTATCGTTCAGTAAATGGGCTATAACTGATATTCATAAAAGTAGAACTCGGCTTTACGAATTACAGAATTTAGTTTATATGTTAGGAATTATTCAAAATGGTTGAAAAAAGTTTTTTTTTTTTTGCAAAATCGCGTTTTTTGCGTTCGTTAGACGCTGCGTTACAATCAAATCTGTTGAGTCTTTTTTAGCTGTGGCGTTACTACAGTTTCAATTTTGTAATCCAAATTTTATTAAAACATTGTACAAATACGTTATTATTATTTAAAGTGTTTGAAATCAATTAAAAAATCAAAATTATACAGAATTTTATATATGGGTAGATAGTAAGGTATAAGTATAAAAAAATATTTGCAATATAAGAAAAAAAAATAACAAAACGTTTTGTTTTATTTATTGTGTAAGTAATGTATTCTACATTTTGTCACGTTTTTGTTAACTATCGCCTTTCACCCAGTCTCAATAAATGTTAATAAATAAAAAGTAAAACATTGAGATAAATAGATATGCTACTATTTGGTGTACATTATTACAAATTACAATAAAGAACTAATGATAAGTTATATTGTTCAATGGGGAATATGCATGAGTTATTTTTATTAGCTAAATTAAATAATTTTGGCTGTGATAAATAAATACGCAAGATTTTTTAAATATATTCACTAACAAAGAAGAAAAAATAAAAAAAAATCATAGCTGCTAAAATAAGAAAAAAAGTCCGATATGTATATGTACACAATATACTTGTAATGTTATAACAATAACTGTAGTATTACAATGTAAAGACTTTCCAAAGTTCAAAATATTATTAAAAAATATATATTAAACTGAAATTGTATAATAGCTGCCAATAAAAAAGTCACTGGAAAACTACGACAACCAAACATCATTTCAATAATGGTATCGATAAGTTTGTGTTTGGTCAACAATTTCTAGTAATGATCTAGTTTATTTTATTTATGTTCTTATTTTTAAAGGTATTGACAGCACCTCTCAAATTCTATTGAACAAGGGGGTATGCCCCAAATCTCTGTAAAGATTACCTCGATATTACTTGTATCAAACTTACAATCTGTCTTAAAACACACGCAGTATCAATGGAACTTTGTTACATAACTCACAATTCTGCTACATTTAAAATTCAATCTCGATGTTATAATATCGACTCAATGCTATGCTATTGTTATTTTTATAAGTATTAGTCAACAATTATGGTGTTTTCTCTATCAAAACTTTTTGTTTATATATGTATAAGTCTTATGGCGATAATTCACCTCTTTGAATTATGGCGATAAGTCCCCTCTTTGAGGCGTGGTTGGAAAGACCTCACGGGCGGCGTCCTCACCGTACGCATGACGCAGGTTCTCACCGAACACGGTAAGTTCGGGAAGTTCCTGCACCGAATTCGTGCGGAAGACACGCCCGGGTGTCGCCACTGTGTGGACCGCCCGGAAGACACGACGGAGCACACGGTGGAGGTGTGCCCTACTTAGGCAGAGCAACGCCGTGTCCTCGTGGGAGCGATCGGCGACGGCGATCTCTCGCGCCGGGCCTTGGTACAGGCCATGGTCCGGAGCGAGGAGGTGTGGCAGGCGGTCGCCTCCTTCTGCGAAGCAGTAATGCTAGCAAAGGAGGCGGCCGATCGCGTTAAGCAACGGTCCTTACGCTCCAACCGCCGCCGGGATTCCAATCCCGATTTCCGACCACCGTAGGCGCGGGCTTGCGGATGGCGAAAAAGACTTGAAGAACAGATTGACGATAGGGTCGAAAGATTATAGAGTGGCGGCCACGTGCCGGTAAACGCAGCGTTGGAAGGGCTCCCACAAGGTGGACCGATGACCCAGTGTGGGTCGTGGGAATCTAATGGATGCAAAAGGTATAGCACCTATGTCTTAGCGGACATTTTTCGACTAAATTAAAGAACGAAAGGCTGAAACTGAATGGATTTAGAATTAATTTTTTATTTGTGATTTTAGGATTTATATTATCCCACCAAAAACATTTCATGTAAAATGTTGCCAAGACGACTACATAAGGTTTGCCCTGTGAAGAAGATATCAGATCTCATGTAGAGCCAAGCATCTGAATCTACACGGCCTAACTCTACCGACCCTCATTTCACAAATTCTACACATCAGTACAAATGTATGGCTTTTAGTACGGCAGTTTGGAGTTTTTTTTTAATTGTTATTGACGGAACATTCTAAAAACTAGAATTACAGTATGAACAAATAAAAGACTTGAGAATATTTTCAGCACACAATTTACTTTTCAATAAAAAAGTAATTTTACAAAAAAGCGAACTGCAGCAAAACAATAATGTAATTAGTTATAAGACCCATCAGCATTACTGGTAACGTAGCGTCGACACAGAACAAGCCACATATGTTCATCTTCCTGAAAGTTTGATTGGCCAGTAGCACCTTCTTGCAAAGATGTTTTTGAGTTCCTGCAAGAAATAAAAACTTGTATCTGAAAGTGGTTCTAGCACTTAGACATCGTTTACAGCAAACGTGTTGTTCGCCACCGACTGTGAGTATACTCACTGGCAGCCCCAGTGTGAACGTGGACTCAGTCTAGGACTTTTTTTTAAGTTGATATCTCCCGCTGCTGTTTCGTGTCAGACTTTTACTGACTAAAACCCATTCCTGTTCCTTCTTTGCCCCTATTCTAAGGCTCCAGGGTTCTCTTTCATATCACTCATGGCCCCAGTAGGCTTCGACCATGCTGGGCTCCTACGGTTGCTGTCATCTCCTTGAGGCGCGCGTGGAACACTACGCGCCGTCGATGACTAGGGCTCGGTCCGGACGGTTACCAGACGGTCGGTCGGCGAGCTACTCATTGCTCGCTATCCGCTAGCCCGCGCCTACGGTGGCCGGAAATCGGGATCGGAATCCCGGCGGCTGGGGCGTGAGGGTCATTGCTCGCGCGTGCGGCCGCCTCCTTTGCTAGCATTACTGTTTCGCAGAAGAAGGGGACCGCCTGCCACTCCTCTTCGCTCCGGAACATGGCCATAGACTACATGTCTGGGTCTGTAGTATGCATTCTCACCAGACCGACAATACGCTATAGCGTAAAATGCGTTACTTGTAAGAACAAGAGCACTACGCGTAGTGCAATATTCGGCCACCGAGAGTTAGCGACAACGCACTACACAATAACGTATAGTCGGTTCGTTGTAAATGATAAGTTAATGTATATGGAAAGCGATAAACTGCGTAACGCCCGCCCACAGTCAGAAGCTGACAATACGTTCGGTTTGAACAATGCCTTATTAACAAGGATATTTACTGATATAGAATGATAGGGAGAAAATAGGATAATACAATTAAATTAAATAAACTTTACTCTTATACTTTAAATGTCCATAGCAACGGTTTTATGGGGCTTATCTCATAATTTACTTACTTTTTAGGAATAAAGATAAATAAATAAATAAATAATAGAGTCAGATAAATAAAACATCCAGACCAGTAAAGAAGTCGTCTCTCGTCACCCACAATCCAAAGTCTGGCGCAAAATAGCCAGGAATAATAGTACTGTCATAAAATGGAAAAAATGCGCTGTATGTTTCACAAGAATTCGGTGATTGCATAATTTGCTTAAAAAATATGTACCTATTGAAAAGGAGTACTTTGAACATATTTTTTATTTCGCACCCGTCTAAATTTTCTAAAAAAAACTAAAATGTTTCCTTTTTTCGATTTGGTCAGCAGAGAAAAACGAAAAAGAAAAGAAGTCTGTTTCAAAAAAAACAATATGAGATAAGCGCAAGATAACATTATTTTATTATCCCTGACACACAGGTTTTGTAAAAAACTTAGTTCAGGCACCATTCTTCCGCAAATTGATTTTGGTATATTGTTAAATCAAACAATTTCTCTTTAATTTGTGGAAGGAAAATAAATAAATAAATTATTATAGTTACTTGAGTAGTTCGGGGTTTTCACAAGTTGTAGACATGCCGTTTCTGCTTCTTTGATAATCAGATAAAACTTCTCATTATGCATACTGTGTAGTATCAATAGCGTCATATTCTTTGTCATCCAGATGAAGCTCATGAGGCCAAAGGTCAACTGAAAAGATTTTTGTTCGAAATCAAATATACTTAATGATTGTGTTTTTAGGTATTGAACTATACCAGAAAGAACGATAAACTGATGTTATAGGCATTTTCTCATTGATAAATAGATCAAAATTGCGTAGGATTTCCGTATTAGAAAAAGTTGAGAAACGCATGGAATTGGGACTTATGGCAGAAAATATGAAAAGCATACCCAGCTTTTTTGGGCTAAAATATTTTTTTTTTTCATTTATTATCATTAATTCAAAAGAATACAGGATTTTCTAAGTTAAATAGCAAACAAAAACCACTAAGGTTTAAACTAGTGCTATCATGAATCTATTCTCAATATCGAAATTATACCAAAGGATTTTTTATTATGTGTACGTTAGGTGCAGTCTCGCGCTATTCGCCGAGGTGAGCGCACGCGCTAATTCGTGGTCGAGTTCGTACAAGCGTTGTCCTTGCTTTCTCTTACTACCTTCATATATATTTTATAAATGTTACGTGATAATGGATAATATAGACTTTTGCGATGCAAGTGTAAGTGATATAGAAGAAGAAGAGTTGGTGCAGGAACGTGAGCAACTAGATAAAGACAATGGATTGAAGGAAATAGGAAAAAAGCCGGAGAAAAGAGCGCGGTCTGATAACGAGGAAACAATAGAAGAAGACGATGGTTTCATCACAGTGCGAAATAAAAATAAGAGGGTAACCAGGAGATTGTCAATGAGTCCTAATAATAGAGAGAATAACGAGAGTATAGATAAATCAACAATTAATGGGAATATAATAGTATGTGCTACATCGAAAGAGACTTTACCTAAACCTTTTGGCATGGCCAAATTGTTAAGGGCAGAAAATATTAAAAATATTCTTAAAATACAGTACAAGAACCCATACAAGATACTTATTCAATTTGAAGACAGAAAAGACGCGCAGAGCTTGATCAATTGCAGTAAGTTTCATAGTCTGGATTACAGATGTCAATTCATAGATGAAATTAGTTTGTCATATGGGGTAGTGAAACAAATTGACTTAGAAATTGAAGAGAAGGAGTTTCTCGAGAGTATTGAGTGTGAAAAAGAAGTTGTTTCTGCCAAGAGATTGAAAAGACAATTGGATAGCGGAGAATGGACACCAAGCGAGACAATTCGTGTTGGTTTTAAAAGTTCTACCTTACCCTCGTATTTGCTAATATACGGGTGCCGATTTAAGGTAGAACCATACACTTTTACCGTTAGTCAATGTTCGGGATGTTGGAGGTTTGGACATCTGATTAAGGCATGTCCAACTAAGAAGCTACTGTGTCCAAAATGCGGAGGAAACCACGCCAATTGTGAAACCGACACTTTTAAGTGCATAAATTGTAAAGGCCAGCACATGTGTGATGTGATGTGTGATATATTTAAACAAAAATAATCATCAAAATGACAATGAAAGTACTAACATAGATGATAATATTATTACTCCAACAAGTCAAGGTCCGCTGTCGGCTTACAAAGAAAAATCATACAGAGATGTGTTATTATCACAAGCTAAAAATCATACACAAAAAATGGATACAATACCCAAAAACTCCGAGAATCGAGAAACGAGTCAAGATATTTCTTTGGAGGAGCCTACAAACTTTTCAACAGCTACAAAACCTACGAGACCAACTAATACAAGGGAACGATATGAACAGAACGCAGTCTATGAAGAAGAGCAACACTCAAATAAAAGTGAATTTACAGAAAACCAAGAGAGCCATAACTACAGAAATGTATTTTATTTGAAAAAGTTTATAGATAAACTGAAAGAAATCTACTTTTCCAAGTCAAGTTTTGCTGTTAAAATCAAGTTAGTGGTCAGTGTTATGGTTGAAGAAATTATCCATTTTGTAATAGGTTTTGTGAGAGACGGAGATTTGGTAAGGAAGGTTTTCTCTTTTTTTAATAATGGCCCCTAGCAAATCACGGGACTTTGCTCTTAATATATTGCAATGGAATTCGCAAAGTATTAGACCCAAAATCACCGAGTTTGAGTCACTGTTGTTTAAAGAACAAATACACATAGCTGTCATTTGTGAGACATGGTTAGAACAAAATAGTCCTTTAAATTTATCCCAATACAACATCTACAGAAAAGACCGAGCTGACGGATATGGCGGAGTAGCAATCATTTTGCATAAATCTATTGCTTCTGAATTAAAATTATCTAGTATCTATACATATAATAAAACAGTAAAATTCTTTTGCGATGGTATTAATTGGCGCAAAAACTACTGAACCGATCCTATTCAAATTTTGCATACACAATCCTTATATATAATAATATATAATATAATAATAATAATTTATTCAATAAGTAGTTTGTACAAGGCATACAGAGTAGTCTTAAATACTAGAGAAAAACAGTACATTCATTACAAAGTGGGTCCTAGGACTCCCTTTCCTAAACTAGGCAGAAATTCTGTCTGTATCTTAGGAAAGAGTTTCCAGTTATAGGGGGTCGTATTACGGTTACAAAATAAAATAATGACATTGGTACGTGCAGTGGGTGAACAAAGTACTTAGTTAAATATGTGTAGTGTGTGTGCGTGTATGTGTGTGTGTGAGAGTAAGTATGTGTGTGTTTGAGTGTGAGTATATGTGAGTATGAGATTGAATATGTGTGTGTATGAGAGTGAGTATGTGTGTGTTAGTTTTAAGCGTATTGTATGTGTAAGCCTATCTCGTTTAATGTATTGTAGTTAGAAGCTCCTCGGTATCATTATATGTTAGTGTCTGAAGCCAGGAATGTAGTTTCTTCTTTACCTCGCACTTAGTCAAGACGTATATATTAAGTAGTTTGTGGGCTTTATTATATAACCTAGCACATAGACCATTAAACTGTCGTCTTACAAAGGCAGTCCTGCAAGAAACGGTAGGACATAACGGAAACCCACCGCGCCGCTGACTCAAAAGCTGCTTATTGTAAGAGAACATAGAGTGTTTGTAGAGGATGGTTCTAAGGATATACAATTTCCTAACAGATAGGACATTGCATTCTGTATATAGCATAGATGTAGGGTAGTCACGCGGTTTGAAGTTTATTACTTTTAGCACAGCCCTTTGAGCTCTTTCAAGCTTTAATAGCTCAGTTTTATAGGTCCCCCCCCATACAGGGATACAGTACGTCAGAATTGATTGACACAGAGCCAAGTAAACCATACGGAGAGTATCTTTATCCGCCGAAAACCTCAGATTTTTAAAAATGTATATGAGTCTTCTGGTTCGAGATGTTAGTGACTCCAATTGAGTGGTCCAGTCTAGTTTCTCGTCAACGAACACTCCGAGATATTTTATAGATTTGACCATCATCAGCGACAGACAAGTACAAGCTGTATTGTTTTGCGGACAGTTATGGGCTATTAGGTTTCCGGTTTCTTTAGCTGGTTTTGGTACGTTCGGTAAAATAAAGCGTAAAAATTTGGTTTTTGTAACGTTCAAAGTTAATAAATTCCTTGCTAGCCAATCCATTACTCTCCGCAATGCGTTTTCCGAGTGCAATTTAGCGTCTTCCCAACTCTTACCATATGCCACTAGTGCAGTGTCGTCTGCGTATGTAAAAATATCACAGTTGACGAGTGGCAGTTTACAAAGGTCGTTTACATAAATTTGGAAAAGAGTTGGGGCCAAAATACTTCCCTGGGGAACTCCGAAGGTTAATTGTTCCTCTGCGCTAATTATATTATCTATCTTGACCGATTGTTTACGGTCAGATAGATAGTCTTTGAAAATATTAAGAGCTAGACCACGTATACCCACAAATTCCATTTTTCCTATTAATTTGGAAATACAGACAGTGTCGAATGCCTTACTAAGATCTAGGAAGATGCCATAGCTTTTCAATTTTTTGTCTAGTTTGTCAGCAACTGATTGTACTAGGTCAACAACGGCATCTTCCGTAGAGATGCCTTGTCGGAAACCATATTGGTTATCGGCGAGGATGTGGAATTTGGTTAAATATTGAGTTAGACAGTTATTAAGAACTCTTTCCATGATTTTAGATAAGGCGCTTAATACGGAGATGGGGCGATAGTTACATATTTGATCCTTATCTCCAGTTTTATAGACAGGGGTAACTAACGCCGTTTTGAAGGCCCTCGGGAATACTCCTTGTGATATGGAAAGATTGCAGATATGGGTAATAGGTGGCACAAGAACGTTTCGAGCCATTTTGATTAATTTGGCTGGTATGTTGTCCCATCCCGTAGCACTATCGTCCCGGAGGGTTTTTATAATTGTCTCGATATCACTTACACTCACCGGGAGAAGCGCGATTGAGTTCACTGTACTGTGTTTGGGTGTCTGATCACGGCCAGTGGGGGGGGTTATTTTAGATGCCAAGTTTTTACCAACATTGGCAAAAAAGTCGTTGACTATGTTAACAGAGGACAGAGGGTCCGTAGATAGTGTTAAAAGATTCGTAGCTGGCTGATTATTTGTTTCTGTATAAGTAAGTTTTTTAACGACTTTCCAAGTTGCCTTGCTATTGTTTTGAGCTCTAGTAAATTGCGATTTTTCGTAAGAGCGTTTGAGTTTATTAATAAGCCTATTACAGAAATTACGGTACCTAGTGTAAGTTATTTTGAGAACAGTGTTTTGTGGATCTAAATTTAGCTTTAAATGCATGCTGTCTCGGTTTTTGATGCACTGGATAAGACCGGGTGTCATCCAGGGCTTGATTATTTTAGCCTTTCTCGCAATTTTGATATGTGCGGTATGAGTCAGAACAATACCTTTGAGAATATTAATTAAATTATCTGCAGCATTATTAGCATCAGTAGCGTCCATCACCGAGGCAAAATCAGCGCATTCCACGTCTTTTACGGCATTATTGTAATTTAACCGTGTGGTTGTCTGTAGATTAGATTTACGGTTCACTTTCTGTTTACACATAAAACCGTAGCATGATGATCTGTAATACTCGTTTCTATTACGAAAGAATTTGATGGGGATTTAGTTTTTAGTAAAATATGGTCTAAACATGAATTTGAACTTGGTCTAGTGGGATGTGAAAAAGCCGGTAAAAGGCCCAGTGTTGCTGTATGTAGAAGATATTCGTGCGAGTGTGGATCCTTGTTGTCAGGTTTAATATCAACGTTCAAATCCCCCATAACTATGACAGATTTGCTGCTTTTTAAAGCAGAGACAGCAGTATCCAAACTATTATAGAAATTAGATAAGTTAGTATACGAAGGTGAACGATATATGCCAATGATTGCAGTGTCTTGAAGACGACAGATCAAGCAGTTTGCGTCCTTAAAGAAAGATGGTTCTGTTACTGTACATTGTAGGTTACTCTTAACGTAGATTACTACTCCATCGTTTTGAATTGGGTTTTTTATTGTTGAATACGCGGTATAACCGTCTATAGTTGGGGTTGAACCAGCATTTTTCAGCCGGCATTCCGTCAGTATAATAAGATCGAATTCTATGGGCATCTGTGAAAGAACAACTAAAAAACTGTTAAGATTTTTGTGAACACTACGAATATTAATGTGAATAATTTTAATCGATGATTGCGCTACATTTTGTAAGGAAGTGTATGTGTGTGGGGCACAGACTTCAAAAGTAGCTACTCTGTGTTGATCAATTTCATCAAGAATAGTATTTAAACAAGCCATTTATAATTTATATTAAATGATTTTAGAGATAGGTCAAAAGGAAAAACTATTTGACGTGTTGTAATAATTGGGAAGCAAGTGTTTGTCTTAGTGTAGTATAGAGGTAATTGCTTCAGTTTCTGTAATAATAAAGTATCAGAAAAGATGAGATAGGGCTTCATGTGAGATACATTGTGAGTGTAAGTTGAGCAGTGTGTGGAAAGTACAATGTTATGTGTGTGAAGTTTGTGTATTATGGTAAATGCTAAAACTAAATAACTAAATATACACGTAATTTTAGGACATTTGCGTAATATTTTTAAGTAGTAGGTAACTAAAAAGAGAGATAAGGTAATAGTATAGCACCGGTCGAATAGTCATGTTTGTTTCAAGATGTTTGCCAGGCAGTCTTCCGATTTGACAGTGTAAATCTCTTTGCACTCTGGGCCCTTGCGTAACAGAATCTTGCCATTCGAGATCCAGCAGAATCTGAAACCGTTTTTTTTGGCAAAGTCTCGAGATTGCAGAAATAATTTTTTCATTGAGCCGGGAAGATATTCGTCGAGATATATTGGTTTCTTATCACCACCTATGCCTACTACCTGCGTATTTAATTTATCTTCTAGTTTTCGGCTTTTGTTGAAGTTGCGAGCTGCCGACAGGTAGCTGGCTTTAGTATGCACAGTAGAAAACTCGGCTACAATAGTTTTGTTCGTCCCTGGTTTGGCTGGTAAACGGTATATATCGCGTATTTCGGGGGTCGGAACTTTGAAGTCGATAGTTTTGCCGATCAGAGAAACGATATTGATCATCTCCTCAACCGTTTCATTTTCTTTGTTTGGGATATTTCTAATTTCGATAGTAGATGACCTCGAACCAAATTTGATATCCTGGAGTTGCCTCTCAAGCTTGTTGATTGTAGAAGCATTTTCATCTCGGGTTTTTTCGAGGTCCATGATTTGCAGCTTTAGTTCTTCATAGTGATTATACATATATTCCATCGACTTCTCGATTTCTAAATTTGTTTTTTGTATTTGGTGTACTTTTTCCTTGACATCAGACATTTCAGAGAATATTTTGGCAAATGTCACTTCTTGTTGTGTTTTCATAGCGGTCAAAGTAGTCATTATTAATTCAAGTGAGACGCCATTGCTCGAGGAGTCTTGATTTTTTGATTCTTGTTTTTTTGATGAAGATTCCACACGCGGCCGCTTGCATCTCGAAGTAATGTTCCTTTGCGGGGAGAGACTCACTTCCGAATCAGAGTGTGAAAGTTCTCTGGCTAGGTTTACATTTGTAGATTTTGCTGGTGGAGTCCTTTTCACATTAGGCATGTTAAATATCTGAGCGTGTTTCGTTCAGTATTAAACAAAAAGATACGTGCGTCAATATCTGCTACGGCGTAGCGGTGTCGCAAACCAAGTAGGCAGTGACGTAGGCACAGCGTAGCACTCGTAGCACTGTTGTAGATTACTCGTAGCGTTAATCGGTATCGGCTACGCCGCGCACGCCGTATGAAGGAGATGGTAATATTCAACACTCACGGTCACTTGCACGGTGGCGCAGCGGTAAAAGCACCGACGTCCCACGCAGCACGTCTCAGGTTCAAATCCCAGCAGTCACCGGCCAATCGGTAAGCACTTTATCAAGCCGAATGTTGTTGAATATCGTTGTCCTTCTCACAGACCACCCACAAGGAGGAGTTAGTCCATATAAACTCCACAAGAGTGACAAGAAATTTGAATTCAACTCAGTAGCCAATAGGATAAATTAAAAATAAAATAAGAATTAGAATTTAGTACACGTCCACCGTCTGACACGACCAAAGTCGGAGTCCGGTATAGGTCAGGGCAACTGATAGGCTATAAACTATCACGCTATTTGCTATGGGGGGTGAGCAATAATCCAAAATGTAGGTATTGAACGACATTTGCCGCGAGTTCAATTCCTAGCTACAGTTAAAAATTTTGTCATTATTTTGTCTTATGTTTTTTGTATTATAATAACTTTTACAATTTTTTCAAAATAAAATTGACATTTCTATTCGATATCTTCTAAATATTTTGTACAAACTAATCAAAACACATAATAAAATCAAAGCGACGAATAAAATCACGTACTTATAATGTTACATTATTCCATTTAGCTGCAAATTTAACTTCTAAAACGAAAATCATCACGCTATCATCGTTAGGGAGCCAACCAGTCAATTATGACGTTTATATAAGAACGTCTATTTTATAGTTTATTCATCGAAGACCGCAGCGCAGTGGTTTCGCATCTAGACTTTGATGTAATGTGAAGGTGGTTCAAATCCCATACGGCTCTCTTAGGAGGAATTTTTGTTCTATTTTGTCATCGTGAATAAGATTTTTTTATATATTTTTGCATGCTTACAATTTCTTTTTATAAATCTACGTATATAATATATCTGTAGAAATTTTCAGTGAAGTGGGTATTATTAATTTTAGAAATCGATGTAGATAACTTTTATACATTTAAATTGTGTGGAACTTGATAATTATCTTACTTAGGCTTTGTTTCATCGTAATGAAAGACAAACGGTATGAAATCAAAGTTTTCGAGAAGTAAAATATGATACCACACGCAACTCGCAACGCCATCTAAAGACTCAAAGTAGAAATAATGATGACAATGACGGTTGAACTTCATATTAAATTTGATAGATGACATTGCGTATTTTACGTAATTTTCTGAGTGACAGAAAAATGGCCATCGCCCACGTTTACAGTTATGGTTAAACTGGTGTTAGACGGAGTTTTTTCGCATTATAGTAACAAGCTAAGGGATTATTCAAGGGATACCAACCAAAGACGATAAAAGCAAATACCTATATGTATTTAATTATTTACTTTAAAAGAACACGGCCACATTTTCGGAAGGGGTTACAGGGTACCTTGCGTCGGATGGTCCCCAGGTGGACCGATGACCTGGTGAGGGTCGCGGGAATCCGATGGATGAGAGACTCACAGGACCGGTCATTATAGCGACACTTGGGGAGGTCTATGTCCAGCAGTGGACGTCTTTCGGCTGAAATAATAATGATGATGATGATGGCACCTTTTTTTCTTTTTTTAAGGGTGGAAATCATCCAATGACTTCTCCGCTCCAACCAGAGCGGGAGGACGTGTCAATCTTTTACTGACTAAAACTACACCTGTGTCTATCACTACGCGCTGTTGAGGATTGGGCTCGATCCTGTCAACTACAGGACGGCTAGCTACCCATTGCTCGACGCGACGTCCGGAAGCCCGCATCTACCGTGATTGGTAGTCAGGGTCAAGGGTCAGGATTAAGGGATACAGACAAGCTGGGACCTACATTTCTATTGAGAAAAAATGTGAGCTTTTGCATAGTTTGGCCCCAGATTCAACTCTTACTCCTAAACCCATGTTTACTTCAAATAATGTGACATTAGAATCAGAGTTCACATTACAAGAATTGGAGGCATGTTTAAAAAAAAAAGATACAGCTCCTGGAGATGATAATGTCACTTATTCCATACTTTACTACTGTACTTTTTACTCGATATTTATAACAACATTTTTGTATCTGGATGTATTCCTGATGTATGGCGTAATATTAAAATAATTCCGATACCTAAAATTGGGAGTAACTCAAAATTAAGACCAATTTCATTAATATCTTGCCCTTGTAAAATATTTCACTTAATGCTGACTAAAAGGATAGAGTGGTTTATCGAACATTATAGTATATTATCTCCTAGTACAACCGGGTTTAGGAGGGGTCGATCATGTTTGGACTCTCTTGCGCAGTTGATAACTAATATACAGTTGGGTTTTACTAAAAATACACCCACCTTAGCTTGTTTCTTGGACATAGAGAACGCGTACAACAACGTATTAATTGACAGTGTAGTTAAAATGTTAGATAAGTTAAAAATAGGCAGTCGAATATGTAATTATTTATGGGAACTCCTTAAAGAAAGACATCTAATTGTTAAAGATGACACGAATGAGAAGGGTGGTATCATTAGGTGGACAAATAGAGGGTTGGCACAGGGAGATCCAATCTCTCCGTTATTATTTAATATTGTAACACTCGAAATTTGTTACTCAATTAATAATACCAATATCGTTAAAGTGTGTCAATACGCTGATGACTTCGTCCTCTTTATTAGTTCGGAAAAATTAAATGATAGTATTAATGGAATGCAATTGTCATTAAATCATATTGTGGCGATGTTATCTGCTATAGGTTTAGAACTATCAACGTCTAAATCACAAGTTTGCTTATTCAGTAGAGGATATAGAAGACACCATGCTCAAATATATGTAAAAGAAGCCCCTTTAGTAGTAGCTGATTGTATAAAATATCTAGGTGTTTGGCTAGACACTTCACTTCGATGGGGCAAACATATAAATGAACTTAATGAACGATGTCAGAAAATGTTGAATATTATGAAAGTATTAGCTAGTTCTAACTGGGGAATGCATCCACAACAACTAAGACTTTTGTACATATCCTTAATTAGAAGTCGATTGGATTATGGCAGCATATTTTATGATAGTAGTGTTAAATCTCGATTATATAAATTAGACAAAATTCAAAATAAGGTTATGAGAATTATTGGTGGATTCATTAAAACTACCCCTATTCATGTGATGGAAAGTGAGTTGTGCTTACCCCCATTACATATAAGACGTAAATATTTAGCATTTAAGTTCTGTCTTAAGGTTAAATCGTGGACCAATTGTGTGACGAGTAAATGTTTGTCTGATCTTGGAAGTTTTACTACCCACAGATACTGGACCAACAAAAAAATACCTTCGCTAATGAATACTTATAATATTATTAAGGAAGAAAAAATGTACTCGACCAGTCCATTAGATATGTTTAAATTAAATACTTGGTGTAGCAATATCTCAATTAAAAATGTAATTAAAATTCATCTATATAGTGTCAACAGGCCCAAAAGTTCATACGAAAGTAATTGCTTGAGAAATGATGTCTTACAAGAATTAAACTGCACATATAGTGGTGGTGGTACAAATTGTTCACCGATGGTTCTAAGAGTTCTAAGATTGGGGCGGCTTTCTATGATCCCGTCACCAAAACAAGTGGATGTTTCAACATTGTATCTAAAGTTTCTATCATGACAGCAGAGTTGTTAGCTATTTCCGAAGCGTTATCCTACGTTGCCACATTACAACACACTAAAATAGTAATATTCACGGATAGCAAGAGCGCGCTCCAACATTTGGCTCGGTGTACCTCTGGACACAGAGGTGTACCGATAGCCTTTGCTGTTTTGCGCAAAATACAAGCATCTCTTTCAAATAATGTTAATTTAATCTTGCAGTGGATCCCGTCACATATTGGTCTACAGGGAAACGAGGAGGCTGATAGATTGGCTAAGATAGCAGTAACGTCAGGTATAGAGATTTACGTTTTACCAATACATTCGGAAATTTTATCAAAATTCAGAAGCTATTGTTATGAAGAGTGGAAAGAATATTTTGATGATAAATCGAGATATAAAGGGATATGGTATAAAACAATCCAAAATGAGCCTCCTCGAGCCCCATGGTTTAGTAATTTTAAAGTTAGTCGAAAAACATTAGTAACTTCTTACAGAATTCGTTCCGGACATATGCCTTTAAAAGCCTTTGCATTTTTAATGAAAATGGTTGACTCTCCGAATTGTTTAGTTTGTCATAATAAAGTAGAAGATGTCCATCACCTTCTCTGGGAGTGTGTCAGGAATGAGTCTGAAAGAAGTTCGTTAATTAATGAATTAAATATAAATAAGCTAGATTTAGGTATATTTAACGTTATTTTAACCAAACCAATGTCGCCAGAAGCTATTTTAGTTTACTCACTAGTTACTCTGTAATTGTGATGTATTTGGGTAAGGCTACGATGGAACTGGTATAACAATTTGTTAAAAGTTCCTTAAATAAAAAAATTAAAAAAAAAAAAAAACTATAATTATTTGCAAGAGGTGCTGTGTATCAAAATGACAATTTATAAATTTCAAGTGAATACGATGGTTAAGGAAAAATGAATATATTGTGTGAAGACAGACATATATGAAAAGGAAGTAAATGATAGCGTGATAATTGAGAGGAGGGCAAAAATAATAGAAGCAGAAAAATGATGATGATCATAATAGTGTTGAATCAATAAAATAGCCAAAAATAACACTATGAATTTTACTAATATTTACCGCATGCCGTAACTCCTCTTGACCTTTGAGCATTTCTAACATTGATTCACAATAATATAAAGTGCCCAAAAATGTATCAATCGTATAATATAATAACTGTAAAAGGAAAATTAATAAAGTTAGTTATTCATATTTATCAACATCAGTACTTTAGATCTTTTTATTTACTTCAATATATAATTTTCTAATTTCATTGTTTTATTCAGTCTCTCCATTTTATGTCATACATCCAGATTAACTAAAATTATGCTTATGAGTTTCTCATATATTTAGGATTTTAATCGATTAAGAACTTACTGGTACTTGAAAAATCATTTTGAATAAGTTATATGCCTTCAAAATGTGTTTGTAGGTCTCGAATAAATTATCATAATGTTCAATGTTATTTTGCTCTTCATTCGGTTTCAAAATAATCTTGACCCATTCACCAAGATACTTGGTTAACAATAGCAAAACTCGAAAACCATGAACTAAGTTCAGATCAAAAATAGTAAATATAATATCACTTATAAAACCTAACCAACTTAACATACTGAGGAAGTAATAAAACAAAGAAAACAAGATAATATTAAAAGAAACAGCAGATAAAACTGATATCCAATTCCAAATAATAAAACTGCGTACACTTTTACTAAAATCCACGCTTATGTGTGTAATCTGAATCATTACTATGAGTAAAACGTTCTTACGACGATGGACAATATTCAGAATAAAACACATAGCAAAACCCATATAAAAATAAAACAAATGAACATCAAACATCAGCATAGACAGCTGGTATTTTCGGATACCTTTCGATAAGTATAAGGCTTTATCAAAAAATACGCGGTAAATTAATAACGATATTAATAAGAACAAACTCAATGATGAAAATATAAAAGTTTTGATTCCAATAGGAGCTATCTTGTTATTTTTTATGATGTATTTTGATGTAAACAGACGAAGAAAATAATTTAAAGGATTAAGCATTCTTTGAACTTCTTTCTGTACCAGGAAATTATTGAGATGTATTTCTTCTCGTTTCAAGAACATATTTTCGATAACTAAATGATGTTTTTGAGACATTGATAAAAAAGACGGACACGTAAGCGATATGTAAGTATCTAATCCTGAATTGTATGGATCGCGTTATCAAATTAACGAATGGCTGTTTAATCAATGTAAAATTAAAGCACATATGACATAAGCATTATCAAATTAACATAAATAGGAAACCTTTATAATTATGTTATTCAGATCGATAAATAAAATTATATACTTTGTAGCTCAACACATCATTAATTAAAAAGTAGTTTATCTACTTATTAAGTACTAATAACAGTAATTTATGAATGTATATATTTTCACGTAAGGTATGAAAACAAGTTAAATAATATAAATCACACAATGTAACCCTTTATGAGAGACGGGTCCATACAAGAACACCTTGTGTGACGGATCACCTGGCTCTCACCTCAAAGTGCCGATGCTTATTTACTTGCAACTCAAAATAAATGACTAAATAGCATAGCATAGTCAGCCTTATAATGTTCTCACTGTTGGGAATCAGGCCTCCTCTCTAGGAGAAGGAACGGGCAGTAATCCACCACGCGGGCCCAGTGCGGGTTGGTGGATGTCACATGTCTTCGAATTTTTGATTCTAGGACATGCCGGTTTCCTCACGATGTTTTCTTTCACCGTTTTGAGAGCAGACTAAATAAAAGATTTAAATATTGTTGTCACAATCTTGTGAGAAAACTGACTAAAAAATTTTACCTTTAGATAATTGAATAAAGAAATATTATATAGTGAAGTATAGATATTAGGTGTCATGCAAAGTGCTTGTAGTGTGTGTGAGTGTGAGCGAGCACGTGTAAGGTACATACGTCTTACACGGGAAGAATGTTGGTAGGATGGAAACAGGTCTATAATCGTAGACGCAAGTACCGTTGTCACTTTTCAAGATTGGGCGAATATTCCTTCCAGAGATTCCTTCCACCACCTTGCTACTAGACTAGTAGTAGAGAGTCTTTAGCTCTATTTCAGAGTCAATAGCAAGGTTGTAGAAAAATAAGGATCCTGGCTATTTCTTATCAAAAGGCTGGAAGAGATGATAGCCAACGCAATCAGACCTCAGATTTAAAATTATATTTTCAATCTCTTCTAGGTCGGTCGGGAAAAGACCATGGAGCGTGGGTGTTGCTTAAGCGGAAGTGTATTTTTTTTTCTTAGGTGGGAACATCATCCAATGATATCCCCCGCTTTTAGGCGGAGCGTGTAGGGACTGTAGCCTCCAGATCCCATGATGGCAGGCCAGTAAGGTGACTCGCCACTTCACGGGAAACCGTGCGGTATCTCCGTACCATCCATATGGCCATGACCCTCTGGCATACGTTCAGCTGTGCCACCGGTCGCTCTCATAGCGACGGCGCCCACACCGGCGCCCCGTAAAGGGCCATGAACCGAACGATGCCCGCGTAGAGCCTCCAGCAGGAGGCGACTGGACCCCCTAACTTGGGCAGGAACCGCTTGTGGCAGCTCCAGTCCGATTCAGTTTGGAAGCCAGACGTCGAAAGTGCTCCTCGAAATTCCACCGGTAAAATTAGAAGCAGACCCGGATATTGCTAGGAATAGCTTCAGCAGATTTCAAACCATAATGTTTTACAATTTAAAAAAGAAATGAAACTGTATTTAATTTTATTACCTATTTCTCAATGGTAACAAAATAACTAAATGATAAAAAAAAATTCGACAGGTTGTCACAAAGCAGTTGACGGCTTACGTATTTAATTAAAATTAAAACAGTCAATTTTGGTAATACATCCATAAGATAACAATAACAACGATTCTTTAATAAAGGCATTCCAGTTTTTAGCATTCGAAAAGGTGTTTGTCGGTTGTTTTCATGAATTAAACATGAAGACACATATCAAAATAAACCCTATCACTCACAATTTCCTGGATAAAAGTTTCCAGAACATGCTCCTTCCATTCCAGTGTTTACATCATATGATGTTCCTATCGAGATTCTGTATTGAGTACAATTGTATAAGGCCTCATAGTGTATCATATTACATTGTCTCGTTCATTGGTACTCTTGGATTCATAATATTTCACGTACAAAATCTCTTGGCAAGGGAATTTGATGGAGTAACAAACGTATTCCTTTTTATCTTTATAAAAATCAATGTGGTGTTAATCGTGCTACCTTTTATTGTCCTGTACGTACTCAACATCTTTCAAAGATTAGACCATATACTTATGATCTTAAAGATTCAAAAAGCTTTTAGGTTAGTAAATTTTAAGAAGTACAAAAAAGCTATCCGTAGAAGCTGGCTCGGGGTTGCACGTCATTGTGTTTACTATGTCATCGTTTTGTTACTAACTCGTAATTTAAAATTAGCTGTTTATTTTTATTCTACAATTTATACCGATGTGAACTTAACTTACGGTAATTTCATAATTGCTGTGATCAGAGATGCAATGAATTCATGGGTCTCTGAAGTTGAGTACTATAGTGGACTCCACTTAGAGCTAGAAGAAAATAAATATAATGATAAATTCAAAAGACTTTATGAAGCTTACAGTACTTTAATGGATGCGTTTTATATTTTCAAGAAAATATTTAAGTTTCCGGTAATGTTGACTCTTTTTGTGAAGTATGTTTTTAAATTATCGTATAAATATGTATAAATGTATATTACGTTTTCAGGTATTACTTATAGCGTTAAACACGTTTTTCTTGAGTATACTTTACCTACAAACAATTATAGAACTATTTAAATCAGGGAATACTCACTATGGAACGGTAAGGATTCTATTATCAATTAATTATAGATCTCTCTTTTGCTTCCAATTTTAATATCCAAATCCAACCATGACAGCGTAAACCTTTCCATGGTCAAATAATAATTTATGATTAAAAATTTATGATATTATCTTAGATATATTTTCGTATAATATACTTCTTTCAAATTGCAGTATGACACTGGCACATTTTTATTTGTGACAGTCCTTTGGTTGTTCAAGAATATTAGCTTCATCAAGGTATTCTGTTCATTCTGTGATAAATTCTACGTTACTACCAATGAAGCAGATGGTGCTTGTTGTCGGTTGCTTGGAAGTCTCCAATATACGGATAAATGTTGCAGTATGTATTTCTATTGTAAATTAAGCTGCAATGGGTATATTATGTGGAAGCAGGAGCTGGAAGCTCAAGTAAATCGCCCCATAAGAGATGCCATTACTAATAGTACTCACACAGTGACTTCATCATCATTTCATCTGCCTGCCCTTGTCCCGTTTGACAACAGTGACTTGCACTAATGTATTTGGTACCTTAGGAAAGTTTTGACAATGGTGCGTTATCTATACACCCCTATTTTTTAATTAGTACAAAAAAATGGGGCTCTATCCGTACCAGTTATTGATCATGTTTGTTTAACCAAAATTATAAAAAACGAAATCCCAAAATTGTCGACGAAAATTTGTCATAATTGGTAAATTCATAATGAATCAATCATTCATAACAATTGCTACTAGAAAATATTACACGCAGTGTTTTTTCCATTTTCATCGCCATTCATTCAATCATAATCAATGGCCTGTACAATATTGCCATAAATTGAGTGACATTTTGGGATATAAACAAACACTCATAACTTTGCTGTTTATAAATTTTATTTAGTGTGACTTTACTTAAATAATAACAAGACCTTTTCTAATAAGCCCTTTAAGTATTTGTATTAATTAAAAATTAGTGGTGTATATATAAAAGGAAAAACTGACTGACATATCAACATACAATCGACGACTATTGAGACTAGGACCGTGAAATTTTTTCACAAGATTTCATTTGACGACGTAAGCACGCACTAAGAGAGGATTTCCCGAAATTCACACCTAAGAGAATGAAATGGGACTCCAAATTTTGTATGAAGAAACCTAATTGCACGCGGGTAAAGCCTCTGGTAAAAGCTAGTCTTTTGACATAACATTGTCATATCAGACAATTCTTAAATATTTATATGAAATTACAATACAATATGTTTAAATGTAGATCACGTAAGTGTTGAGTCTGTTGAATTGCAATTGCGGAATGACTGCTGTTGGACGGGATGGTGTATCTCCCGTACCGCTAAAAATAGGTATACTGGTGCCGCCAGTCACTTAATTTTTCAATCTCTTCTTTCACCTTCTGTACAGGAGTATTTCTGGATGCCCTAAAAATTACGATAGTCCATTCCATTCATAAAAATTAAAAGAAAATGGCGTTTCTTAGACATTCTTTTCCATAAAGACCTAAGTTTTGGAATGTGCAATACGCATCATTTTTGAATTGACCTCTTTATAATTGAAAAGTGTCTGTTAAAGGTTTATTTGAAATGAATGCTTTGATTCTTGATTCTATCTACCTACATGTGTGTTTTTTTTTTCTGTTACAGTAGAAGCTAAGATTCTTTGTAAGAACGTGCAGCGGCTGAACCGTGTAGCCTTCCAAAAGATGACTGCTTGTCGAGTGTTTATGATCGATGCACATCTACCTTATAAATTTAATAATCTAGTAATGCAGTACATATGTATGGTTTTGCAATTTGCTTTCATATCATACATTAAATATAACTATATTTCAGAATAAGTAAATAAATTTTAATGAGCTGATTTGAGTACTTATTTAATTTCATTTTACTTACAAAAGAAAAACGAGAAAAGTGGTATAGTTAAGTGAAAGGAGTGAATCTCAAAAAAGGGAAGAAAATAAAAATTGTTTCTTGTAAGATATTTAATAAGATAATTATAAAAGTAATAATAATAATAATAAATGACATGTGTCGGGCATGCCACCGTCCGGGTGAGTCTATCAGACATTATCTCTGGTTGTTCTCGTTTGGCTAACGGCGAGTATTTGCACAGACATAACCAAGTAGCCAGGATTATTCACCAGCAACTTGCTTTGAAATACAACCTAGTGGATTCTGAGGTACCGTATTACAAGTATGTGCCCGACCCAGTTCTCGAAAATGACCATGTCACGTTGTACTGGGATCGGTCTATCATCACTGACAGGACTATTGTAGCCAATAAGCCGGATATAGTGGTGATAGATCGATTAGCGCGCCGTGCAATGATAGTCGATGTCACCATCCCACATGACGAGAATCTCGTGAAAGCTGAGAAAGAGAAACAAATCAAATATCTCGACTTAGCACACGAGGTTGTCGACATGTGGGATGTGGACTCGGCTGTCATTGTTCCGATTGTCGTGACCGCCAATGGCCTTATAGCCAAAAGCTTCGACGACCATCTGTCGAAGCTGTCGTTGCGCGGCTGGATCAAGGGCCTGATACAGAAGGCAGTACTCCTAGATATGGCTCGCATTGTGAGGAGGTTCCTGTCTCTGGAGCCCTAACCACCGGTAACTTGGACCCTGCTCCCGTTACCAGAGGACTACTATTTTTTATATTTTTAAATGTTTTTTGTAAATTATTTTTTTAAGAAATATTTAAAAATGTAAATTATATGTAAATAAGAAGAATAAAGAGAATAATAATAATAAATTATTTATGCCCAAAGAAACGAAAATACATGACATGTTTCATATAAGTTTAAGTTCTTTTACATATTTTGTGAATAATATCCCTTATGCTAGGAAAGTCCTGTGTTATAGGAGACATTTGTCCATTGTTACAATTACCAGAATTCGATGAACCAAACGTGTAACAATAACAATAATTTATGTACATGTGAGCAGGCATGCTTGATTAGTATGTGTGAGAAAGTAGTTTAGTTGTTGGTGTAGTACTATTTCAATAATTCTAATAATTGTATTCCATTTCATGAAACTTGTCACAAAGTGAAAATATTGAAACGGAACCCATCCAACGCTCTGCTAAAATCAATAAAGCGTGTCAATACATTTTTATTTTTCATTGTAGCTAGCGTGTGATCTAAAATTAGTTCTTTTTACTGTTACTTCATTGACTTAGAGATTTTCAAACACAGCTCAATTTGCATAATTGCAAAACGGTAATGCTTCTATCTCGCTTACACTATACTTTTCTATGTGACATCCAATACAATACTATGTTTGAGTACGGTTAATAAAAAAAAAAAAACAGTAACTGCATCGATTGATTAGTAATACCATTTATTATTTAGTACTTGTATTATAGAAATGCAAACTGCAACAATACAACAGTGTAGTTAGTTAGAAGTGTCATCAGGTGTAAGGGTAAACAAATATCTACGTAGAATAAGCCGCTTGCACTCATCTTGCTAAAGCAGGCTCCGTGCACTCGCAGTACATTTTTACATAACCTCTTTTGATCCTCTGAAAAATAAAGCAAGCTTTATTGGCAAGTTATTTAGTTTTGAAAAGCGCTTGCTATTTGAAGAATCGTCAGTCTTTGAATTCTTAAATTTTTATCAAATTAAAAACGCTGTCTGAAGTTGATCTATCTATCAGCTCAATCAACTAGTTGACTACTAAGTCACTATTTTTGACACGATAAAAACTATTTTCAAATTAAAAGTAACCTCTGTAGTTCAATAATCTTATATTGCAACGACAACCAATGTTATATTAGTTTCTGAAATTTGTAATTTCAGAAACTAAAGATAGACTGAGACCAAAGGGCAAAACTAAGGGAAAAACCAGTGACAAAAGTTTAAATAATTCAAAGTTAATCTCTACTTCTACTACTATAAAAAAATGAAATCACATGCAAACCGAGCGTTGAGTGATGTTCGGACGATTTACACCTAAAATAACTTTATGACTAACAACAGTCGTCGTTAATGTTGGATGCTAAATATTTTCGGAATACTTTCACTGTAAACAGAAGCTTAGATATTTATGAACGGACTTTCCTGTTTCTTATCTAGTCTATTTCGTGAATTCGTATTTCGTGGTATAGTGTCTGTAAAACCACGCTAAAAGCGCGTATTTTGCATACGAGTGGGATAAATGTGTCAATCGATCCACCCCACACCACGTCCTCAATGAAGGCTAGAAGCACCTTGGTGTTACTGACTATATTCCGGAGGGAACCTGGGTTCTCAAAGTACTTTGAATAGAATAGAATAGAATAAACTTTATTGTACACCAAAATAGTAACAAAAACTTTTACATTAACTTAAATCTATGGGTACAAAGGCGGTCTTATCGCTGACAGCGATATCTACCAGACAACCTTAGGGTGGAATGTAAGAATTTGAAATAGAAACAAAGGGGGGTAGTCTGCGGTGTACAGCAAATTAATAATGTAAATATTAAATTTAAATTATATAATAGACTATACATAGAAATAATATAGCTGCCCTGCCCACTAAACTACACTACACTACTACCTACCTACTGGGCTATACTTTGCCCTGTATCCAGCCACCACTGAGTACCTTAGAAGCAGATGAGCTGCTGTCTCATTTTGCAATCCAAGCACATCACTGAGAGTCACACTGTTTACTCATAAAAATTAATGGTCCATTGCAATGTCTGACTATAGCTATATTGGGTATAATAAAGTCAGTGAAAATATAAAAATGACGGCGTTTGATGGTGTGTTTCTATTTTTTGTTATGTTAGGTTTATTAGTAGATATATTATTAACATATTTTCTTACCGGTACATTTTGATGCCAAAATATGTTCGCTGGAATACGTCCCATGTTTGATAGCATCATAAAATGCTTCAATTTGTACGCTTAGAGTGAACTGAATTATCAAGGTTTTTATCATACCAGAGAACAGGAAAAACGATACGTAAGGAGTTTTTTGCTAGAAAATAATTAAATGGGTATTAAATAAATAACAATTTTTTCGTGCAAAAACAGAAGTGAGGGTATTTTATAGTTATCATACATATGCCAACAAAAATGATCGAAATACTCACGAAAAAAAATTTACGGAATTCAATCATGACTTTGACGTTTTCCATGCAACGGAAAAAAGTCTCGAAAGTTTTATATAGAACCTGGAATTGGTAAATAAGATTAAAATTAAACTAAAAAATGATTTATTTGTTCGAACAAATGTATGGACTTCGTAATAAGACTAACCGAGTGCTGAAAAATATTCTTGACTAATTTGAAGCTTTTTAAAATACCCAAATAAATCTCAAACAATCGTTTGGTATGCACATCATTGCATTCATTCTTTTTCAAATTCACTACTTCTACATTCCAAAGTTTAGCTTTCTCAGTCAATACTTTCATTAAGATAATGGCATAGATCAAACTGCTGTCAAGACTTATCAATGCCAACAAATTGAAAACAATATGCCAAGGAAGAACTGACATGTAAATCATAGTTGCGATATAATATGCGAAGATTAATAAGACATAAATTCGACATTTTCTAATGGTCCACTTAAAATAATGTTCAACATTAATAAATCTATGTACTTCTTGTAAGGTCAAAATTAGTTTGACCAACTTTTTTGTTTTTGTTAATGAAAAGGTTCATGAAGAACCCACAGCAGTAGAATATGAAATCGAAGTAGACAGCGAAATACAAAAAACTGATTTTAATATACTGTCTTAAATTTGTATCGAGTGATATTTCCAAGATTCGGTACAGGTGAGCAGTGGAAAATATTAGCGTACTGCAAAACAATATTAACTTATTACAACAATGATTTGGACTGATGCGATTATTCTTTATGCGATATTTAGGATTTAACACCATTGCTTGCATTAGATTTAAAGGAAAGAGTAAAGACTGCATGTCTTTATCAATTCTGTTATCAACTGTGTTAAACATTGTGGTTTCAATGGGAATATGTGTTTCAATTTCAAGACTATTGATACTTATAGACCCCATTGTAATAAAAAGAGTAATTTTACACAATCATGTGAACGAAGAATAAAGCAAAATAATTATGACTCATGGAAAAATACTCGATTAATATATTACTTTAATACACTTAATTTAAATTTGTTATTGTTTTCACAGGGTGAAAAAGAAAACTAATTATCGAAATTGAATAATACTTCGTTTCAGCAGACAGGTTATGAAACCAATTTCTTTGGCAATATTGATGCAATTAATACGAATTAAATAAAATTGGTTCCTATCAGGTTTGAATATGAGTGTGTGACTAGAAAAAACTAAATAAAAGACAGATGGGTGCTAATAAACCTCTAACATCTAGAAAAGTGAACCAATTATATCCAAAAAATAATCGTTAATTTGTTGTTGAAATACTCCTACTAAGACTGTGTCTTAGGAACCTCGCCGAAGCTGTGGGGCCTGCCTATCATTTATAGGTTTGTTCATTAAGATGTTAGGAGTAGTCAGAAGCACCAAAATTTGGACAATCATTACAGTATCATTAACACATTATTTATTGGTATTTATCTGTATCTAGATAAATTGGATGCAGATATTAACAGAAAAAACCTCACAGATCATGATGGTTTATTGTTTTAAAAGTGGAAAAAAATTATAGTTAGTTATTATTAATTATATTCAGTTCTTGCTAAGTCATAGTACAAATTATGTAAACATTTTATCGACAAGTTTGTCAGGAAGCTGTCAGTGGATTAGGTACTCAATTAAAATAATTAAATGTATAATACACAAGGCCACAAAAACATCGTCTATATAAAAGGCACTTCAATCTATAGTATTCTAAAAGGAGCACATTGGTTGTTTTAGATATGAAGAAACGGAGCAAAATAAGTCCCATCACTCACAATTTTTTGGATAAAAGATTTCAAAACATGCTCCTGCCATTCCGGTGTTTACATTATATGATGTTCCTATCAAGATTCTCTATTAAGTACAACTGTATAAGGCCACATCGTGTATCATACTATATCGTGTCACTCATTGGTACTGTTGGATTCATAATATTTCACATACAAAATCTCTTGGCAAGGGAATTTGATGGAGTATCCAACGCATTCCTCATCGTCTTTAAAAAGTTTAATGTGATACTAATAATGACACCTTTCGTCGTCTTTTACATACTCAACGTTATTTTAAGATTAGACCACGTACTTATGATTTTAAAGATTCAAAAAGCTTTTAGGTTAGTAAATTTTAAACAGTACAAAAAAGCAATCCGTAGAAGCTGGCTCGGGGTCACACGTCATTGTGTTTACTATGTCATCGTTTTGTTACTAACATTTGATTTAAAATTAGCTGTGTACTTTTATTCTACAATTTATATCGATGTGAACTTAACTTATGGTATTTCCATAATTGCTAATATTAGAGATGGAATAAGTTCATGGGTTTCTGAGCTTGAGTACTATAGTGGACTCTGTTCGGAACTAGAAGACGACAAATATAATGATAAATTCAACACACTCTATGAAGCTTACGTTACTTTAATGGAAGCTTTTGATGTTTTCAAGAAAATATTTAAGTTTCCGGTAAGGGTAATTTTTTTTGTGTAGTATACGTTTATAGAACATCGTTAAAAAGAATGTAAATTTATTTTACATTTTCAGGCTTTATTTGTAGCGTTAGACACATTTTTTCTGAGTATACTTTACCTACAAACCATTATAGAACTATTAAAATCAGGAAATACTCACTATGGAACGGTAAGCATTACAGTAACATTCTAATACTAAGCATAGGTAATCTTTTGCTTCCTGTCGAGTCCATTTAGGATGTTACAAATTTTTCAGTGCTTCGAAGAAATATGTTGATGAAAATTATATAACAAAATAATTTTTAGTTTCACATTTTTTTCTTTTAATTGCAGTATCGCATTGAAACATTTTCTGTAGTGACTGTCATTTGGCTGTTCAAAAATATCAGTTTCGTTGGGATATTCTGTTCATCCTGTGAAAAATTCTACGTTGCTGTCAACAAAGCAGACAATGCTTGCTGTCGATTGTTGGGGAGTCTGCAATGTTCTGGTTAGTGTAGTAACATGTTTATAAATGTTACGGTTTAGTCTACAATTAGTTTATGTTTTTTGTGTGTTTTTGGTGCGACTGTGAGACACGTTTTTGTCTTTATTTGTTATTTTTTACTAGCTTTTGCCCGCGGCTTCGCCCGTGTACCTAAAATATAGCTTATGTTAATCAGGAATAAAGCAGCTTTCCATCGGTGAAAAAATCGTAGCATTCGGACTAGTACATTAAGAGATTACCTTCTACAAACAAAAAAACAAAAATATAAACTTTACCTCTTCATAATATTAGTGTAGATTTTTAAATAATGTTTTTAATACTTATTTGTTTATTATGTTCCAAATAAGCATATTGTCTTTCTTTCATTCTTTCTTTCTTTCTTATGAAGTACTGAACACGGTCACGGATTCGCCGCAATAGAGATACCGTAATACTCATGTTGAAGCATAGGCGCTGAGTACCAGTTGCGGTTGTCCTGGCCATGATATTCAATGGTCAGATGCGTTTCTTCCGTTTCTAAGCGTAAATACAGATTTCAGTACATTGATCGCATCTACTTTACACATGTCAACGGCTTTGCGACCAAAGTCAAGATATCAGGTTTGCTTATCTTTCTTAGCTTTCATGAGGGTTTTGTCATACGAGAAGGTTATACTAATATTCATTACACCCCTCTTGATTTGGTTCATCAGCATCATCATCATTCATATCATATCAGTCTTCATCATCATCACCATCATCATTTCAACCACCACACAGATATCAACCGTTGGTCAAAGGCTTCCCCTAATTATTGCCAAACCAATCGGACCTGTGCGTATCGCATCCATCGGACTCGGGTGACCCTCACCAGGCCATCGGTCGACCTTTCGACAAGCCTTCCAACGCTACGTCTAACGGTACTCGGTCGCCACTCCAGAACCTTTTAGCCACTTTAATTTTGTATCATTAAATATGTTTTTTCAAATATTCATTACTTTATTCTCTGTTACAGTGGAAGCTAAGATTATGTGTAAGAACGTGCGGCGATTGAACCGTGTAGATTTTCACAAGCTGACTGCTTGCCGGATATTCAAGGTTGACGCACGACTACCTCATATCTTAATTAATCTAGTTTTGGAGTACATATGTGTCATACTGCAATTTGCCTTCTTATTATACATAAAATTTTTTTTTAAACATGACCAAGCAAATAAAATGTAATTTTGAATATTTATTATTGTAATTTATTGTTTTATTTTATAATAATAATTGTTGTTCATTAATGGCAAGTAGGTCTAAAAATTGTTAGTAACAAAATTTTTGAAAACCGTGTTAGTAAACAAAACATTAACCACTGAGAAAAAATAATTAAAATAGGGTATTTTGACCAGCACTGCTATGGCGTGTACAGCACTAAAACATTCAAGATGCTGTTCGAACTCGACCATTATCAGAATTGAATAAGTCTTTTTTCGAATCATCTCGTAAAAGTCATCGGTATCCGCAATCGCGAACGTACCTGACGCACTGCAATAACGCGGTAATCTCAACAACATCCTGAAACAGCTACTATACTGTACACGCAGTGCGTGTAGGAAGATTGGTAATACGATTACGATTTAGATTATACTGTTGGGCATCGACTTTTAATTTTTTTCATGCCAAACAAGAAACAAGAAATAGTGAGGAAAATTCGAGTCAATATTAAAACAATTAAGTATTATTATCATAAAAAAAACAAAAGTTCTAATAGCTTTTTACTTGATTAAAATGAAAACCAACAATTTATTATTGAAAATAAATTAACAGTCTCTATTAATATTGGCACTTCAGTTCTTGATAATCAACAACATACTCGTTTGTAAAAGTAACAAGTGAATTAGATATGAAAACACAGTTCACTATTAACCCAATTACTAATAATTACTTGGATAGGAGATTTCAAAATGTTCTCTTTCCTGTGCGATGTTTACAATACTTGCTTTTCATATCAAGTTTCTCTATTGAGTATAATTGTATTAGGCCTCACCGTGCGTCTTATTATATCCTGTCATTCATTGGTATTCTTGGATTTATAAGTTTTCATTTACAAACTTTGTTCACTACAAAGAAATTTGATGGTGAAGCCAATCAATTCATCACAGCCTGTTTTAAGTTTAATGCTGTCTTGTTGCCGATTTCTCACGTTTCTTTTTTCATAATCAATATCATACTAAGAAAAGACCACGTCCAAGTGATGTTAAAGGTACAAAAAGCATTTAGGTTAAGCCATTTCAACCAATACAGAAAGCTTGTGATAAGAAATTGGATACAACTTGTAAGTTATAGCCTTGGCTATGCTGTGAGTGTCCTTCTAACTCAAGATATAATTATGGCTTTATATTTTTATACGTTGCTTTATTTTGATATTAACTTAACTTATGGTGCTACTGTAATTGCCTTGATAAAAGATGGAATGATTTCATGGATCTTTGAGGTTGAGCACTTTAGTAAATTGAGCTTGGATCTAGGAGAAGAAAATAATAATGACGAATTGAAAAAACTTTTCCAAGCATACATTAATTTTATAGAAGCTTTTGATAAATTCAAGAATATATTTAAGTTGACGGTAAGTGTCGTTTTGTGATTTATTTTATAATAAAAGTATTATATTTTTGACAAATTGCATAATATTATGTGTAATTTATTTGCAGACTTTATTTCATGCATTAGACACATTTTTTCATTTTCTTCTCTACCTACAAATGATTATAGAAGCTACAAAGTCAGGAGTTTCACATTACGGCTCTGTAAGTAAATTATTATTCATGTAAAATGTACAACTTGAACACGAACTCCGTTTTTGACAGTAATTTTGCATTTTTTGTTTTCAGCATGACTTCAAAACATTTAAAATAGTCATTATTGTATGGTTTATGAAAAATGTTGCATTTGTAACTTTGTTTAGTACGTACTGCGAAAGATTCTATATTTCTGTGTCAAAAGCAGATGCTGCTAGCAGTAAGCTACTGAACAGTCTACAAAGTTCTGGTAAGATGTCCGAAAGGATACATGTTATTTCTTATTATTGGTACTGTTTTTCAATTAGTACACTTTATTTCAAAGTGCTGAGCAGTGGTGGCCGAGTGGTGGCGGCCCCGACTTACGAGTTCAAATCTAGCCAGGCGCATTACTTTGTGTAATTATTTCATCACCAATGCTCTCAAAACGGTGAAGGAAATCATCTTGAGGAAACCGGCATGTCCTAGAACTAAAAATTCGTAGGCATGTGACATTCACCAACCCGCACTGGGCTCGCGTGGTGGATGACCTGTTCACTCTCCTAGAGGAGGCCTGAATTCCAACATTGGGAACATTATAAGGCCGACTACGCTATGCTATGCTATTTCTAAGTATGGGAGAGATTAAAAGGCAGCAGTCGGTGATGTGGTAGGCCCAGAAGAAGATTGCGTGACGTGTTGAACTCCTACCTAAAGGATTGGTGAGAAGTAGCTAAGGACAGAGAAGAGTGGAAGAATAGAAGGAAGGCCTTTGCCTTGCAGTGGGACATAACAGACTCATATAATAAATGGCAGAGATCTTGTTTTATTCACGACCGTGCTACTTTTACAGCGGAAGTTAAGCGACTTTGTAAAAACGTGCAGCGGCTGAATCGTGTGGTCTTTCAGAAGATGACAGCTTGTCGGATCTTTATGGTCGATGGAACTCTACCCCAGAAATTTCTAAGTCTACTATTGGAGTATACTGTTGTAATTCTGCAGTTTGCCGCGACATCATGGATGAAAAGAAATTAAGTCGAACGGTTCAACACATATTAGTTCGATTGAAATAATATTTCAGTTTTGGATTGGAGTGGAGTAAAAATAACGGACGCGGGTAAAACTGCCTGGGGACAGATAGTATTTAAATAATAATTCATAATTAATATAAGGTTTATTTTAACACACTGGTTCCCGATTTCTCATCATGTTAGCTATTTTGTTTTCTGTTTTCTGTTCTGTAGTTTTATGTATTGTGTTTTATTGTTGTTAGCTATTTATGTGGAGCTATCCAATAATACAGTATTTGAGAGTTAGTTCTTTTGTTATAGTATATCTAGTAGATAAAACAATAAACCTAATACACTGCACCGTTCTTTCGTCTTTATGTTGACACCGCCACCGGCTCACGCTGAAAACCAGCGCTATGAACTCATCGCATTATGCATGAGGCCGCAGCTTTATGCTGAGCGTTCGGCCGTTTTGCGCGGATGTGACGCACATCTTACCTATCAGTTGATTATGTTTGTTATCTAGTTTTAAGATTGCGTCATTTCGCGCGAATAAACTGTTTTTCTTTCTTTCTTTATTTATATACATCGTTGTAAATTGTATTCATATAAATAGACAAAATATACGGAACAGCTAATTTATTTTTTGCTATTTCAAAATTAACCCCTACCTTATTTAAGTAGTAAAATGAGAACAATGATCTTAGAACAATCTCCTACTGCTTTGTCCTTCTCATACTTCTGGTTTTGTTCATTTCTCCTTCTATATACAGCCCATCCTTCTGTGGAATTTACTACCTCTTGATATCAGGACGGCCATGCGTAAGTATGCATTTAAGCGAAAGTTACGGAATTACTTTCGACACAGATAGCAGAATCATCTCAAAACTCCTTTACTATGTATATTTATATAATTATATGTATGTATAGGTATATATTTTTTATTAAATATGTATGTATGTTTCCTTTTATTTTTATATATAATTTTGTAATACTTTTTTGTCTAAATATTATTTTTTTTAAGCAACTTCCATATTGTCTCTCCACTACCCTAGATTGACTGGTAGAGAATGCCTGTGGCATTAAGTCCACCTTTGTACCTTTTGTTACATGGAGATTAAATAAATCAGAGATATAATTACAATAAACAAAAATTAAACATGTAGATGTAAAAGGAATTCTTAGGTTAATTAAACTCGCAATTTTCAGTAGAAATTGTATTTTATTGTTTTTCTAGAAATAATAGGAGGCTATTCACAAAATAGTGAACTGTAACAAAATAATTAGGTAATTTCCGATAAGTTCAATAAAAATTAATGGTAGCGTTGCATCTACATTGAATAGGCCACACGCGCTCATCTTAGTGCATGTAAGATTTATCTGCAACACTTTCTTGTAAAGACGTTCTTGACTCTCTGCAAAAATAGATTTTTTAAATGAATGGATAAGTTGTTGATGTTACTCGCAAATTAAACACATTAGTATGGTCAAAGCCTCAAACGGCTGGTCACATTAGCCGTAGTTCGATGACCTTTAACATAGTCATTTTGAGAAACACACGGAAACACGAAGTCAGGCTAAGTGGAGCGACGATCTTCGAAGGATATATGTATTGTGATAGCGAGAGTAGCCGAGTATTGAGACGAAAAACGAGAGACTGGTAAGTCCTATTTCTGGCAGTGGATGAGAATTTTACTCTAACCACTAACTGCTCTCAACGGCTTTGGCTCTGTAATAGTACATAGAAAGTTATCCCAAGGGAAAATGGGATTAAAAGTCCTATGAGCGATTCCAGGACATGATCTATCCGTGAATCAGGTTGGAAGCCGTCCAGCCGTTCGGATCTGAAGAAGTAACAAATATGAACACTCACATAATTTGCCGTTACATTATTAACCTCTTTGGATATATCCAACAAATACTCTCGCGTTTATTTCGCCAGGGTCGCACATCCACGACCGAATGCTCCATCTCGTCAGCTCTTCTTTCACCTTTGGGGGTTGAAGAGCTAAACGAGATGGAGTACCCCGTCGTAAACACACGACCCTGGCGTATAGGACACGAAAATATTCGCCGAACTAGTCCGACACAAGCGGTTAAAGAGCATGAGGTATGAGGGTATGAGGACTCATCATCTTCCTGCCCTTATCCCGTTTTATTTGGGGTCGGCGCAACACGTTTTTTTCTTCCACTCTGCCCTGTTACTCGTCATGCTATCACTAACTTCCTTTTCTTTCATATCACTCTTCACACAATCCATCCATCTTTTCTTTGGTCTCCCTCTTCCTCTCCATCCATCCACATGTAAACTCATAACTCTTTTAGTAACATGCGTTTCATCCCTCCTCTTCACATGACCATATCAAGACAAACGATTCCCTTTCAACTTTTCAGTCACTGGCAAAACTTTCAAACTTCCCCTAATATATTCATTTCTCACTTTATCCATTCTCGTCACACCACACATCCATCTTAACATTCTCATCTCCGCTACATGCAATCTTTTTTCATCCGTCTTTTTCATCCTTGAGGGCATGAGGACTGCCTTGAGTTATTGCAAATTTTATTGCTAAGTAAGAACTTGAAGAAAGTTGAATTAATTATTATTCGGTTTTAAATTTGGAATTACATTTGGAATTTATAGGAGCATAGTCCGGGACTGGATTCTCAATCAAGAGCAAACAACATGCGTAAAAAAACAATAACTTACTTGGGCAGTTCGGGTTTTTAAGAAGTCTTATACACGCAGTCTCACCTTTCTCGATTTTTATATAGAAATTCTCGCAGTGAATATTAAGTAAAATGAGTGCAGTTATATTTTTAACGAGATAAAAAAATAACATCATTCCAATATTAAACTGGAAAAATTAAAAATTTGTTAGTTTACCATGTTCAAAAGTTCACGCAAATATACGTCTGAAAAAAGAAACATGATTTTGAAAGAGTTAATTAATAATAAATAATAATGTAACTAAAGCATGAATCTTCATAAAATCCTAAATTTTTATTTTCACATACGCCTACATGGACACTTATAAAACTTCAGAACTAAGTGCACGGTTCCAAGTTGTTTCCTATGGAAGAGAACCGACCAAAAAACTCCATGGTTACTATTTAAAAAATTATTGATTTTATAATATTACAAAATTTGTAGGTATTAGAGGATAGTGTAGACCGGTCAACATTGTAAGCAAAAGCACTATAAAATAGCAAAATAACACCTTTTCTTGTGCATCCATTCCCATTCCAAGCAGTTTCAGAGTGTTTGCCCAGTACATTATAGTACGGAAAAACGTATCCACCGTGTAATATAATATCTGTAAAATAAAAAATTTAAGGACAAATTTAGTATTTGAACATGCAATTGTGAAAATTTAATGCATTTATTTATACGTCTGTTACTTTACCAGTACTTCGAAAAGTGTCTTAGATAATCTGTACGTTTCCATAATATTATAGTAAGTCTCAAATAATTTCGTACCAATCTCTTGCTCATCATTTAGCATCAGAATACATTTGGTCCAATTATCTAAATACTTTGCTAACAATTTTATAACACAAATGGCATAAATTATATTAACATCAAAAGTCATATAAGTGACATCGGAAATGAAATCTATGTAATCAAATATATTGTACCATGTGTAAAAAAATAATAAGATCAAGATATTATATAAAAAAATGGTTAAAACTAAGATCCAAATCCAAATAACAAAATTCCTGATGCTTTTTCTAAAATCAATGCTTTAGTGAATGATTTGGATCTTGTCAAACAACAAGAAGTTGTTATGATAATTTACCGTTTCATAAATGAGCATCATTATAAAACCGAAAAATACAAAGATGGAATAGCCAAAGTTTAACGAAAATATCAAAATATTGTCATTGTTATGGTAACGGTTGGGATCAACTACGCACAATCGATAGGTACTTGTACATAAAATGATTATCACTATAATGTACCAGATTGCAATACGTTTTTTTCCGATGGGAGTAATATAACTGCTTTGAATATTATATTTGGGAGTTGACAAGAGCAGAAGAAAAATGTGTATAGGATAAAATATTCTCTGGACTTCCTTTTCTATCTGACGATTGCGTAAAACTTTCGGTTGATTCGCAGAGATCATGGAAATAACTTGGTGATTTTGATACATAGTTGACAGTTTTGATTTTTTGTAATTTAATTTACAATATTCAATAGTTTATTTTATAAATTCTATCAAAATGTGACTTCGAAATGTCTTTGAGCAAACGTTAAAAAAAATGGAATGAGACATAATGATTACTGAAAGTAAAAATATTACCGATCTTTAATGATATTAAAAGTTCATAAGTACTCGTTTGTGAGAATGTTGAAACATGAAAAAGAATTCAAGAATATCCTTATCAAATTAATCATGTAATGGTATAATAAAACAGACCGAGACAAACAAAACAGACAGAGAGGTGGACCGATGACCTGGTGAGGGTCGCGGGAATTCGATGGATGCGAGACGCACACGACCGGTCATTGTGGCGGCATTTGGGGGAGGCATATGTCCAACAGTGGACGTCTTTCGGCTGAAATGATGATGATGATGATGATGATGATAATAAAACACTCTATTTATAGTTCTTCAAAGTCATAGATATAATCGTATAGTTTTTGCCCTTTCAACTTCTTTATACGTAATAAGATGGCGAACTGTAACTGTACCAGTACATTCTACAGTTTACCATTTAGGACAACTAACTACCTCACATCGTCAATAGTTAGTAGTAGAACGTTAGATAGTAGATAATTAGTCATTACGATACCACAACCTTAAAAGCATTTTAACTGTAACAGTGGCAAAAGAAGAATTTCATGTACTTATGAGATTATAAAGAAGACTTGTGTAAGTTTGATGGGCTGAATTTAAACTTAGAAGAAAAATTTAAAACAAAAGTATCAATAAAAAGCTTTTATGTCAAGGGATACGACAAACACTGTCTGCTTTTCATGTTAGGTTCATATGTTGCACTCTGGAGGACCTAAAACGCCACTGACGCCGCTATAGACGTGGCAACCTACTGGGCCCAAGAGTTTTTGCCCCATAGCAGTAGGTTGCATGGAAAAAGAAAACCATCGATTCAAGAAGAAGAATAGGGATTCTAGGCTGAATTATATATCTTACCTTAACTTAAGGACTAATCTAACGACTATCGATATTTCGGGAGATAATTATGATCAAAAAGCAATGTTAGTGTTAAAAAATTAAAAGCAAATTGAACAATTTAACCTTAAATTACTCGCGCCATTGGCATTTTGCCGTATTCAATAACACGTTATTATTTTCAAAACAGTACATTTACGGCCAATTTTCTGAAGTAGCTGTCCTGCAATCTGTCACCTTTTGTAAGTTTGAGTAGAATCAGATTGCAATAAGTAAAGTTACTACGTCCAGGTTGCATGCAAATTGCTCTCCGTGCAAGTCAGAATCAGTTCGCTTTGTATTATAGGATTTGTTTGAATTAGATCACGTAGTCAGCATACATTTTGCCATGAATGTGTCAACAATTATTAGTTATAGTCATTTATTCAATAACAAGAAGCTTGTATCTAAGAAAAAAGAAGCTTGAAACTTGCATTGAAACTTGTTTGAAGCTTGTATTAAGAAAACAAAAATCACATTTAGTTCAATTAAAAAAATAATAAAATAACCTGCAGGACGAGAGAGGAGGACACAGGGTACGGTCAGTTATCGAAAAAAAATAAATGAACATAAAGGTATTATGTACGCGCAAAATTGCTTGTATTATAAAACGAAACTGTTTGTGTGAATATTCTGTTTCAATAAAAAAATATCACAAAAGAGAGAGACATTAAAAAAGTATAATCAAATTTTTGTGTTTTGGTTAACAGTATTTTTTTTCCTAAAATTTTATAAGCCAACTTTGTCCAATTTATTATAAATTTTACAATGAATAAAACTTTTTATTAAAAAATACTCTTTCATTTATATGTATTACATAAAACCATCAAATTCTAATATATTAGAATTACGAAAAATAATTATTTTTACAATCTTTGATCATAATTACATTGATGTTTCCATCATTTCTTGAGTTGATCAATAACGACATGTTTATAGTACGCAACTGAAACAAATGTTTCATTAATTAATACTTCAGTATCATAGAATATCTTTTAAAAGCAACGAGCGTTAAACAATGCTTCAAGATCATCAAGTTATTTCAATGATTTCCACGAATAAGATTAAATTATTGCAAAACAATAGACTCGAAAAGGAAGTCCAGAGTATATTCTATCCTCTCAATTTAATATTGTTAATCTTGTTCACCCCTAAATTCATTGTATGTAAGAATGTAATTTCTCCAATTGGAAGAAAGACTATTGTGTTGTGGTTCATTAACGTTATTTTGTGTTCATACAGTTCATATAATTTAATGTTAAATTATTGTAGTAATGACCGATGTCGAAACAACGAGATTCTTATGATTTACTCAATAGACTTAAGCCTTTGCATTCTTTTTTGTTTCGGTTGCATAGGTTTGTTCATTGTTGAGGTCACTAATCGTAATTACAATTTCTTGCTTGTTGTATTAATCCTTATAATTCATAAGAGCTTGGATTTTAGTGTCCGGAGAATCATTATTTGCAATTGGATCTCAGTTTTCACTGTTCTTTGCAGTAATATGTTTTTATTTGTATTTTATTGTATTTCAATGAATTTAATAACTGTGGCAGATTTATTTTGTGATATTACGTTTTTGACGTTTGACTTTAACATAGTTTATGCTATTCGTATTTTAATCTTATTAACAAAGTACTTGGATGAATTGACCAACCGTATTCTAAAGCTTAGTGAAAAACTAGAGAATGATACGAACGATGTTATTCACTGTAAAAACATATACAAGACGTATTACAATATTTTGAAAACGTACAATTTGTGCAAGAAGCTTTTTCAAATGCAGGTAAGGTTGATGACTGAATGTAATCTAGGTACTGTAGAAGTGAAATTTTGTTTCAGATTTTACTAAAGTCTTTTTTTTATAAATTTTTCAAGGCAGTGTCAAGTTGTATGTTGATTGTGACCGTAACACGTATTTGTTTAAAAAATTATAATCACACAACTTTTTCAGTATATCTAACTTTATTTAATGGCATTTTCATGATAGAGTCATTTAATAGGATTAGCTGCGAAGAAAGTTTGAATTTCATGAGCTACCCTGGAGCAACCCTCCTAAAACTTGCAATAAGACCATGCTTTCAAATTTAAGTTTAGTTTCATGAGATATAAGAGATGGCGCTAATAGTTTAAAAAAGTCGTGAATGTGTGTAGCTGGTATCTACATGGGGAATTTCACGTAAAGTGGACGGCAAAAAAAAGTGTATTTTAATGTTAATGGTTATTTCAATAGACTAAATAAATAAATAAAAAAATTAATAAATAATAAAATTATAGTACAGTACTTTTTCTATTACAGATTTTATACCATATAGTTAACACATTTTATAATACTTTGTTATACTGCGAGTCAAGTTTACAAATGATTGTAAGGCAAAGGGATGCGAGACAAACGGTAAATTAAAAATATATTCTTTTTTCATTTTGAGTTTGTATTTTGGTGTTACGTGGTTTTTTTTTCATTACATGTTCTGTAATCATCATTGACGTTCTTATTAGTCCATCTAATTGTACTCAACAGTACATTTTGGACAGTATTTCATAATGTAAGAGGCGTTTAAACTTTACCAAGCTCAAGTTCGATTGTGGCATAAATTACTGCTCTCATCTTTGGGACGGATCTACCAGATAGCAGCTTGATACGCTTGAGTCAATTACGAGCCAAGCCAGGAGGATGATTAGTTATCATAGATAGAATCTACAAAGGCTTGAACATCGATGATGACTTGCTAGCCTATCAGTTTTCTACCGGTTGCATTTCGGGGAATGTGTTGGAATTGCGTAACCTAATTCCACCAAGCTTGTTCTATTATCGAACCACTCGACGTACGGAGATGCGGATGGTAGATATCCCACTCATACACACAAAATATTTTGAAACACATTCATTATGTGTACAGTTAATGAGTGGTATTCCCTGCCAGAGTCTGTAGTTCCTGATAGCTAACCTAGAGATCTTAAAGTTAACAGTGAATAGGATAGTTCTAGGTAAGTGGGTTCCATCGTCGACCCCAGCATCGCTTTCCATCTGGTGAGATACTGATCAATCGCGAGCCTATCTATAGTAAAAAAAAAACATAATGTCACGTCTATTTCTAGCAAAGTAGTATTTCTGGTTACACACAAATTAAAACCACTTATCAGTGACAAGTTCCTGGTAGTCTAGGGCCTTTTTTTGACGTGGGATCAAATAACTTCTTGTGCAGGATGGAGCAAGAGAACGTATCTGATTATTACTGAATTAAACCTACCAGTATTCTTTCCGTTTTCTTTTCTTTCCGATGACCTGGTGAAGGTTGCGGGAATTTGATGGATGTGAGACGCACAGGACCGTTCTATGTGGTGACATTTGGGGGAGGCTTATATCCAGCAGTGGACATTTATCGGCTGAAATGATGATGATGATGTTTCTTTCAATTACTCTTTGCGTTTCCGGGCCGCAGAAACTCTTTTGAACATTTTTTCAGTACCCTAAGGGCTCTTGCTCAGCAGTGACGCTATATGACAACACAATTAGTGAGGCAGTTCATATATTAGATCAAATGATAGCAGTAGCCAATTTTTAATCAAATAATATTCTTTCAGTGGATTGACGGCATAATGATATCGTTTTCTCTTATGAAGAATATGATATTATCAATAATGCTTAGTGTATGCTGTGAAAATTTCTATACGAAAGTCGAGGAAGCCGAAACAGCCTGTATATTGCTTGTGATGAACCCGAACTGTCCAAGTGAGTTGGAAACTCTATTAAGTGTGTATTTTTCATAGACAGCAATAGAAATATAATGAATTTTTCTAAATTTTGTTAATGAATCATGACTAAGGCTCAAGACTCATGAGCACATATAATAGAATAATTAATAATAAATGCCGGTGAAGTTAGTGAGATAAGTGTGAATAAAGCTTGAAAACGAATGAACGAGTCAAGAATGGCACTCGTCACTTTGACAGAATCTGGGCTGCCGTTCGCATGAGCCAAACGCATCAAAGTTCCGGCCGCAGAGATACTGGCCTCTTTTTGTCTCATACGAGGGACTGTCTCACGGCTCGTTATGAAGTGAATGCCAGAAGCCTTCTTCATTACAAATCAGTTGTGTGGTCTGAAATAGTTTGTTTATTGCTCGTTACCCACACATCGCCCACAAAATCTCTTTAGAGGATTTCCATTGTGATCGGCATTCTGGATCGACATACATATATCGTTACTGTGAGGTGATTTACAAGTATCACATTAGCGATTTTAGAAACAATTTGCTTTTAGGAATTAACTAGCGACTTACCTCAACTTTACACAGGTGTTAGAAAATCTTTTAAATTCCCGGCTTTTATCTGCTAAAATATGCATCTATTTAGACACTTACACCTTCCTCACGAATCATTCGTATTATTAGTGGAAACGGCATGAAAACACGTTCAATAGTTTTTGAGTTCATCGCAAACAGACAGACAGACACGGTATGGCGATTTTGTATTGTAATATAAAAGTATTACATTTATTTTCCTACAAGGGTACATTATAACTCAAAGTCCTTCCTTATGGAAGCAAGGATAAAATAATTATACAAAAATTTTATTTTTTCTTACAGAGAGTCAAGAACGACTTTGCAAGAAAGTGCTACAGTCAAATCGAATACTCAGTAAGATGTCCGCATGTGGCCTATTCTATATAGATGCTTCGCTACCAATTTATTTATTGGGACTTATTACTAATTATGTAATTGTACTGTTACAGATTGCTTTTTTGTAAAATAATATTTGTTTAAGTCTAGTTACACACGAGCCACTGCCAAAACGCGCTACTGAGCTGAATTTTTAGTATATTACATAAAAGTTGAAGGGAAATGGTTTATCTTGGTATGGTCATGCGAAGAAGAGGGATGAAACACAGGTTACTAAAAGAGTAAAGAGTGTACATTTGAACGGAAGGAAAAAGAGAGGGAAGCCAAAGAAAAGATGGATGGATTGTGTGAGGAGTGATATGAAAGATAAGTGACTTAGTGATAGCATGACAGGTGACAGGTATGAATGAAAGAAAAAAACATGTTGCACTAACTCCAAATAATACAAGACAAGCACAGAAAGATTATAATAACGACGATGATAGAGTTGAGCCTGGTGGCACCACTTATCGTCGTTTGAGGGACCCACCGATAAAGAAACTACAGGACTCCGATATAATGCAAAAAGCTATATCCGATATAGTGTTGGCCATTAGCCATAAATGTATGCATCCATTGCTAAGTACGCACTTCCAGATTTGTTTTGTTGCTACAGTGGCTCGCGGTCTGTTTGTGGCCCCAATGGCATATTATGTGGTCTGAAGTGGATACTGGTGAATTTAAAGCATCGGTTACTAATAATATGATCAGATAATTTAAAATATCGTTTGCTTCGCTCCACCAAGTCTTGGTCTTTAGTTTTTTTTATTAAATAAATAATTATAACAAACTTTTCATCGAATATAAATATTTCTTAATCTAAGTAGTTGTTACACATTTTTTCTAATATCTGTAAGTACAATCACAAATTTTCTGATTCAAAAACTTATTTCTTCATCAGAATTAGCAATAATAATAAATAAATAATGCACTTACTAAGAACCTAAATTTACAATGTATATTATGTGTTCTCCATTTTTTATCGAATAAAATAATTGTATTAAGTATCTTCCTATTTATTCATTATTTACGTTCATCCATGATAATATAGCAAACTGCAGTATTACAACAGTATACTCCACCATGAGACCATTAAACATCAGAGGTAGAGTTGCATCGATGGTGAATATTCGGCAAGCAGTCATCTTGTGGAAAGCTGCACGATTAAATCTCATCACGTTCTTACAAAGCTTCTTAGCTTCATCTGCAATAAAAAGGAAACAATTTGTACAAACAATATTTGTAGCAAACGATAAGTCAAATTTTAAAGTTTTTAGCAAAAAATATGGTTAAGTCTAGGAATGACAGAACCGCGAAACGACTACATAGTCTATAAATGACAGATTCTACAAATGATCGATTCTTTGACCTGCAGTGAAACACTGACAGTAGTGAGATTGATATTACTATTTTCTTACCAGTACTTTGCAAGTTTCTCAGCATCCTACAGCAAGCAACGTCAGCTGCCTCGACTGACATATAGAATAACTCACAAAAGGAGTTAAATAAAGTTACGAAAACTACATTCTTGAATAGCCATAGAATGATGATTGAAACAAGGGTTTTGACGTCATTCTGTAAATCAAAATCATCATCATCATCATTTCAGCCGAAGAATGTCCACTGTTGGACATAGGCCGCCCCTAAGTGTCACCACAAAGAACGGTCCTGTGCGTCTCGCATCCACCGTATTTCCACGACTCTCATTAGGTCATCGGTCCACCTTGTGGAAGGCCTTCCAACGCTGCGTTTTCCGATTAGCGGTCGCCATTCTAGAAACTTTCAGCCCTATCGATCATCCGATCTACGAGCAATGTGCAAATCAAAAAAACTTATATATAAACTTATGACTATGCAGAAATATTTGCTTTTTATCTTCTGTCTACCTTTTTCACTATCATACTATATATATCACTATTTATAATTAGAATTATATGTATTTTTTTATTTTATATTTTAAATATATATTTTATTTATCAACTATTCATTCATAATATATTTTTTTTTTATTAAAATTGTTTTATTAATTATTTTTTTCTTTAGGGGGACTTCCTCCTTTTATTATAAATTTAATAGTATTATCGTCTAGATCTCTGTTACCGAATATATCATACGATACTCTTTGTAATTTAAGTTTATCAGCCTGATTTTCTGACAAAAATCTTTAAATAGGATTTGATCAACTACTAACTACTACTAAAAAAAACGCTATTTCAATTATGGTTTTCTCATCCCTTTTTATAAAATTCCCATTATTCATGCCTTGGTAAAGGAAATCGTTCATCTTGATGCATTTCCTATTAACTTTTGTGTCACGTTTTTCAAGCAAGAAGACGTCAGACTTTTACGGATCAAAACCACACCTGTGTCCTTCAGTTAACCCTTTGCATTCTAGGGTTTCCTTTTTGGAAAGTCCCCGTAACCCAAGCTGGTATCGGCTGCTGCCCCCCCTACAATTTTAGCTGACGACTCTTTGAGACGCGCGTAGAACACTGCGTACCGTCGATGAATCAGGCTTGGTCCGGATGGTAACCAGATACGGTCATCCGGTACGACAGCGAGTGACCCATTGCACATCGTCCACAAGCCCGCGCCTACGTAGGCCGGAGATTGGCCGGCCTTGCCGGGGGTGGTAGGATGCCCGGGGCTTCTACTGTCGCGGCGTCTAGGGATTGAGAATGTCAGTTCTCGCAGACCTGCGGCCGTCTCCTTTTTTGCTAGCATAACTTCTTCAGAGACGGAGACGACCGCATTCCATTCCTTCTTACTCTGGACCATGATCTGGACTAAAACCCGGCACGAAACATCGCCGCCGCCGATGACCGCTGCCGATCGCCTCCACCAGGACACGGTGGTCTTCTGCCCAAATGCACAGTCACCGTATGATGCACTGTATCCTCCGGACGGTCAGCATATTGGTAACTAGCTACCCTGGCTTTTCTTCCAACTGAGTCTGGAACAGGAACCTCTCAAATTTACTATGTCCAGTGAGGACCTCCTGTCGTGTTGCTTTTGCAGGCATCCCTCAAAGAAGGGATCTTAGCAATGAGTTGCAACAGTTACTGTTGCTACATCGCCATGAAATCCCGCCAGAACTCTGTCCGCAATGCCATGACTTGTCGTGGAACTTTTGTGTCATTGGTGTGACTTTCAAACTACACTCTACACATATATCGCTTTATTCACCTCTCACTAGATAAAAATTGTACTTTAATTCATTGATATTATTTGAAATAAATTATGCTTACCCCGTCGACGTTTGCATCACCTGATTTTGCTATTTCTATTATTGCTTGGACATACAGTAGACTATGGAAAAACGTGTCAACTGCTTGAAATAAAGTCTAAAACAATTAATGATGCTTACCATCGGTATCATTTATAAAAAAAAAAACACAAATTAAAAAGTAACTATTACCGAATACTTAAAGATTTTCTTGAAAATATCAAATGCTTCCATCAAAGTAATGTAAGCTTGGAAAAGTTGGTTGAAATCCTTATTGTATTTTGCTTCTTCTGGCCCTAAGCATAATTTATTATAATAATCGACTTCGGAAATCCACGAAATGATCCCATCTCTTATTAAAGAAATTATTATAAAGCCATACGTTAAGTGCACATCAAAAAACATTAATGAATATACATATACAGTTATTTTGATATTCCGGGTAATTGAAGCACAGACAATAAAGAAAATAAAATGCCTCAAAATTCCCAACCGGCTCCTTATGATAGCTATATTCCAATTTTTATAATCGACCAATCTAAAAGCGGTTTGAATCTTCAATACTATTTGGATGTGGTCCTCTCTATGAATAATATTAAGTATGTAAAAGAAAACAAAAGGAGATACCAACAAGATGACATTGACCTTCATAAAGATGACGATAAATGGATATCTTACTGAGTCCAAATTCGAAAATAATCTTTGTTCAATATGAAAAATTATAAATCCAAGAATACCGATTAGTGAAACGATATAATAAGGTGCACGATGAGTCTTTATATAGTTGTACTTAATGGAAAATCTTGATATGAACAACATATGCTGAAAGATCCAAAAAGGGAGGAGAATTTTATGAAAATTTTTGTCTAACAAACTGTTCGAGATAGGATTCATTTTTATATTCGTGTTTATGTCTAATTCATATTGATAACCGCGCGTGCGTTGGGTAGCAAAGATAGATCTGTTAGTGATATAACGTATAATTTTGTAAATTTCATTAATAAATGTTTTAGAAACCGACAATTTAATTTAATCAAGTAAAAAGGCATCGTTTATTTTAAAATTATTTGAAATGTCTATATTGATTGAACAATAAAAGAGGTAGAAGGTTTAGTAAAATTGCTACTTACCATTAAGTAAAAAAGAGCATTAGACTTCTACTCAGTGTATCACAATGCTCTGTTTATATGATAAATAATGCACTGTGATACGTTCCAAACTACATCGCTACACCCGGTCTTCCATTTTTGTGCATCCAGTTAATTTCAGTTTACGTTTTTTTTTTTTGTTGGGAAAATCATCTAATGACAAATCCCGCTCTAAGGCGGAGTGAGAGATAGTGTCAGACTTTTACTGACTAAAAACCCACTCCTATTCCTTCGTTGCCTTCGACCCAGGGCCCCGGGTAACTTTGCGCTTACTGATACCCAGTCTCAACGCAGCACATGTAGGTTTTTTGCTAATTCACCTTCCAACCTGCAGAAATTTATATATTAACGTTATGATGCCTTTCAGAATGGAAATCTCATCCAGAGTTTTGTAGGTGATGAGTGGGTTACGAGCAATACAAATCAAATCAAAAACATGTTTCAAATAATCTATTTACTAGTACTTTTGAATTGTCAGGCACTTTTGTCGGTTAGTCGAAAAAGTGAAACTAAATTGCTAAAAAAAACTAACTGTTTCTAACCACGCAACTGACTTATTGTGATGTAGGATTTAGAGATAATCAATTAACAATGAACTGTGAGATAGTTTCTGGGCACTTATTGTCCGAATGATGTCTGAAGATCAAGAGAGCTCTAGGGTCTTGATCATCTCTTTTACTGCCAGTCTCAATGTTCACAGTGATTCCGGCATCCTAGACTCTACCAAGCGGTGACGTCACATAGAGAAAGTTCTTGTTGTCAAGCTGGATCCCGTCCACGGTGGACGCCATCATGTGCGTGCGAGCCCTCACGACGGGGAATGCAGTTTCCCAGGGCAGGTGTGTCTTGGCGGTGTCTTTGGACATCGCCAACGCTTTCAATTCCCTGCCTTGGAGTAGCATTAGAAGGGCACTCCAGTATCACCAGGTGCCCGACTACCTCCGTCGTGTGATCGAGGCCTACCTGTCGGACAGGTCCATCATCTACCCCGGTCACCAAGGAGAGTGGAAACGGCGAGAGATATCGTGCGGTGTTCCGCAGGGATCGGTACTAGGATCGCCCTTGTGGAGCATTGGGTACAACTACGTGCTGCGCGGCGTCCTCTCGGACGGGGTCAGCGTGGTCTGTTACGCAGACGACACGCTGGTCCTGGCGCAGGGAGAGTCGTACCGGGCGGCGGTCGAACTTGCGCACGCATCCAGGAGCTGGAACTCGAGGTGGCATTGCACAAGTCCGAGGCCATGTGCTTTCACGGCCCTCAGAATGCGCCACCACCGGGTTCCCAAATAACGGTAGGAAGAGTTCACATCGGCGTCGGGTTGACGATGAAGTACCTGGTACTCGTCCTCGACAGCCGATGGAATTTCGAGGAGCACTTCCGACGTCTGGCTCCCAAACTGGATCGGACTGGGGCTGCCCTCAAGCGGCTTCTGCCCAACCGGGTCCAGACGCCTCCTGCCGGAGGCTCTACGCAGGAATCGTTAGATCCATGGCCCTTTAAGGGGCGCCGGTACGAGCGCCGTCGCTGCGAAAGCGACCGGTGGCCAAGCTGAACGTATGCCAGAGGGTCATGGCCATCAGGATGGTGCGGGGATATCGCACGATTTCCCGTGAAGCGGCGACCCTCCTTGCTGGCCAGTCACCATGGGATCTGGAGGCAACAGTCCTTGCACGCATGCACTATCTGCACGTGGAGATGCAACGTCGGGGCGAAACTTCGCTGCCGCGCCAAGTCGCGGCATGGCAGGAAGAGCTCCGGCGGGGTCTCATGGTGGAATGGCGACAGTGACTGTCGCAACCCAGTGCTGGGCACGTCACAATTATGGCCGTAAGTCCTCTCTTTGAGGAGTGGCTGGAAAGACCACATGGCGTCCTAACCTTCCGTAAGACGCAGGTCCTCACCGGACATGGTAAGTTCAGGAGGTTCCTGCACCGGATTCGTGCGGAAGTAACGCCTGGGTGCCGCCATTGTGTGGACCGTCCAGAGGACACGGTGGAACATACGGTGGAGGTGTGCCCTGCCTGGGCAGAGCACCGCCGTGTCCTCGTGGGGGCGATCGGCGGCAGTGATCTCTCGTGCCGGGCATTGATACAGGCCATGGTCCGGAGTGAGGAGGAGTGGCAGGCGGTCGCCTCTTTCTGCGAAACAGTAATGCTAGAAAAGGAGGCGGCCGATCGCGTGAGGCAACGGTCCTCACGCCCTTACTGCCGCCGGGATCCCGTACAATAATAAAATACACTTAATAATAATATAGAACGGGATCCAGTTTGACATATATATGTAAATAGATTACCCTGACCCATATATTAATTAACGTGTTATAAAAGTAAGTCTACCATCAATTCACTAATTACTAGGTTCTGCGAGCGGCTTCACTCCGCGTATAAGTAGACATTAATCGTAAAAGAACATACTCCCGAATAGAATAGAATAGAATAAACTTTATTGTACACCAAAATAGTAACAAAACTTTTACACAAACTTAAATTTATGGGTACGGCGTTCTTATCGCTGACAGCGATATCTAACAGACAACCTTAGGGTGAAATTTAAGAATTTGAAATAGAAAAAGGAGGAAAAGGGGGCCGAAATATAGAATGAAAACAATGTACGATTCCAGGATTAGAACACTTCATCTAATTCATTCCAACGCGATGTTCGATGAAAAGACAACGCGAAAAAAGAGAGATAACACCTGAAAACTCCGTTAGCATTCGGTAATTCCGTGATTCACTCGAATATTTTACAAAACTTCTTCCAGGAAATATGTGTTTTTTTTAAACTCTTAGAAGTTTAAAAAAAAAATTGTCGCTCAGAATCTTGATTAATTTTGCAAGGCTTCTATTGTTATACTTGTTTGCCTGTTTTAATTTTTGAGTAAATTATAAAGTGTCAAAGTTCATGCAAAATAGCAAATTTTCAGAGGTCTTTACTGGATTAGTTTTACACAAATTTATAAATTGATTTCAATAGAAGCAGATAACGACAAGATAACATACTTCTTTGTTGTCCTTTGTTTTGTTGACGCTCATACATATGTTCATAACATATTTTCTGAAAGTTACTGTTTTGGCTTTCAGCAGTTTTGAGTGATAGTATACCTAATAAACGAATTAGATCCATAAAATAATTAATTTCATTTTACGAATTAGAAGTGGACAAATTCACGGACACCAGTTAGTTAATGTGTAAAATAATGGGCAATAACATGATACGTGTCATTAATCTTACCTTGATATTTGGAATAGAATAGAAAGCATGGCGTGAAATTGAAGGGCATTTACGGAACAATAACCTAAATTAATAATAATAATAATAATATAGCCTCTTTATTGCCATAGAGAATGACTTTTACATTTCATAAGATTTTTTATAAATTACCATGCAGCATAAAATAACAAATATTAGGATTCACAAATCAATGATTCATAATTAACATTTACATAACAATTTCTAAACAAATATAAATTTCCAAATTAATACAAAATTACTAGATATTAAATAAATAAATTTCAATTTTTCAAAATTTCAATAATTACAAAAAAACATTCAATATACTTTAACGAATAAAGGCCTCCTCCATTTTGCGCCACATCTGTTGGTCCTTTGCTTTTAAGATCCAATTATTTTCACCTGCATTTCTAATTATTTCATCAACCCATTTTTCTTTTGGTCTACCTCTTTTCTTTTTGTTGGTTGGCCCTTGCCAAGTGGTTACTCTCTGTGTCCATTTATTCTGGTCTATACGTGCAATATGGCCAGCCCATTTCCATTTAGTTTTTTAGAATAATCTAGCTATTAACACCCTATTCATGTTAATTTCCTAATGTAAATTATTAATATTTTTGATGTACAATAAAGAATATCTATCTATCTATCTATCTAGAGTATCTATTATTTGTGTTGTATTAACCTAACCTAACCTAACCTAAACTATATTTCTTATATTAATGAGCTTTCTTCTCTCTCAAGAACCTCTGTATTCTATGAATTTGCACACACAAATGAGCTATTTAGGAAAGTTACGAATGATAGAAGGATCACCTTTAATATACTAAAATGAAAATCTAAACAATACGTTTGAAGGTTTAAAAAATAAACATTGGTACTTCTATTTTTAAGAAAACTATAAAATACAACGGTCGGGCTACGTCTTGATAAGAGCATCATGAAATGTAACTAGGTTTATAAAAACGCGAACTGTAACACTACAAAAGTATAGTCAGCAAGTAACGCCGTAAATTTTAAAGGAAAAGTAGCATCAACGTTGAACATTCCACAAACGTTCAACCTATCAAATGACACTCGGTGTAAGCGCTGTATATTCTTCCACAACTTTCGATCAGTATCTGCAATTATAGTAATGTTTATTATAAGGACGTTGGTCTTCATAATAATTTATCGAATAAATTATTTTGTATCAAATACCTGTACAATTTCTCATTGAATTTAGGGCGCATGAGTTTTGAACTTGATTCATCGCTATATAGAACTTCTCACAGTAAAAGCTCAAAGTGATTCCAAATACCAAACTTTTAGTTACCCAAAGGTTAAATAAAACCATTGTGAACCACAGATCCTGTAAAAAATAAACCTGACGTTACAAATAATACTCAATACATATTACAATAATAATAATTATTACATCTAGCTTATACTATCTCACTGCCTAGGAAAGGACTGGCACTCCTTCCATTGTTCGCGGATCTGAGCTACTTCCTGCAAATTCTAAGATAGAAGACATCTAAATCATAGTTTTTTGACATGGTCCTCTTGACTCAAAATTCAAGGCTCGCGTCAATATTCTTCAGATCAAACATATTGTCAGCCGCTGACTATGAGCGGGCGTTACGAAGTCTATCGCTTTTACATATTACGAGTATATTAACTTCTCGTTCACATCAAACCAACAATACATTTTTACGTAGTGCATTGTCGCGGAATCTCGGTGGTCGATTATTGTACTACGAGTAGCAAGTTTTTTTTTTTTCGCACAAGTAACGCATTCTACGCTATAGCGTACTGTCTTGGCTGTGTTGTGGCTTGGTGAGAACGCATACTGTAGACTGAGTCCATGTTCACACCGGGGTTGACAGTGGGCATACTTAAGGTGTGTCTAGCGCGCGTGTTGCTCATGTGCTTTGTGCGTCACTCTAGTGTAGCTCCTTTGAGACTCGGAAGAGGCGCGCGCGCAGCCCGTGCGCACTTAGTTCTTTCGCGTTTGAACTATGAGCCTCAATGAAGGTGTACCGAATTGTGCCGCGCGGGCGGCGTGGGGGCTTCGTGCGAACATAATATGCACGCGCGCAGTTCGCAAGCGGCTCGCGAGCGGCGCATTCGCCAGGTCTGGACACACCTTAAGGTTATATAATATTAAAATATCTCACATGAGATCTGGATAAAAGATTTGTGATAAAGATGAATGACAAGCTTTATGTACTCACATACGTCTGGGTAAAATGGGCTGCATTGAATTTCAGAAAATTAATTGTCATTTGCAATTTCATTAAAATTCGTAAAAAGAGCTCGACTGTTTGATAAGCGATCTGAAGATAAAAATATTTGTATCAATTTAGTATTTTGTTAAGGTACTTTATACATATATATATATTTTAAATAATAAAGATTCAAACCATATGCTGAAACGAAGATCTTAATAAATTATAACATTCCAATATATGAATATAAGCTTGAAACATTCTTTTGCTGTAAATTTCATTATCACAGTGATCTAACTGTTGCAAATATTGAATCTCAATAATCCACAAGTCAACTTTATTGCATAATAGTTTCAAGAGTCTACTAACGTACAGAATATTGACTTCAAAACAAATAACGGATATTCCACAAACGCAACTGTTAATAGTAATAATAAATTTAAAGTAAGAAAAAGTAATAATTAAAATGTTATAGCTAAAGATCAAGATGACAGTGATCCAATTCCAAATGACAAAATGCATGGATTTCGATTTTTCTTTTAGATGTCTGTGAACCTCTTGAATTTTTAAAACAAATCTTATATTTTTTTTCATTTGTAACAAGTTGGTGATATAATTTAAGATAAAACCTATGGAATACAAAAACAATTCGAAGTATGAAAGGATATACATTAAATTAATATGTTTTCTGATAGATTCGTCGATATGTATCTCATAAACATTATAAGCGTTTACAAAAATACAGATAATCACAGCACACAATGACACTAAATTGGAAGTCAAGCTTTTTGGAAATATAAAGTTTTTCTTAATAGTGTATTTTGAACTTAACACAATTGCTTGCATGAGGTTTAAAGACAGAAACATTGTTTGGATATCCGTGTCAACTAACATTTTGTTAAATGGAAATGATAAGTGACATGTTTTTCTTTTGATCAACTGTTTGGACTTCATTTCATTAGAAATGATAGGACACAAATGACCAATATATTAGACATATCGCTTTTTACAACAATTTGTCTAATGTTATTATAGTCCATTTAAAATAATTAACTTGTCCAAATAGGTACTTTTGAAGTGTTTTGTATTAATTGGTATTCACCTATTCAATAGAACTATGACTTCCTTTAGTAGGAAATCATGATATAATTCCGCCCGCTTTTGGAGGAGCGAGAAAAAGTAAAAAAAAAAATCCTAACTTAATTGTCTGTTCTACCAGTTTTCTTTCAGGACTTTTTTTTCCGTGGGAAAATCATCTTATGACATCCGCCGCTCTTGGGCAGAGCAAGAGATAGTGTCAGACTTTTACCAACTAAAAATCCACTCTGTGACAAACAAACACAATTCTAACGACACCTCATATATCGAGTTCCGACAAGTATATTAAGAGCTATGAGGGAACAGATGAACATACTCACATAAATACATATTACATACATAAATACATAGCTTTTCAACATCATAACCCTCCTTTGGCTTTACCGTAGTCGAGTAATTAGAGTCCAAACTTAAAAAAAAAAAAACTAAAATCACATTATGATCAATTTAAAATTAAAATTAAATTAAATTACTAACATATTAATCAATCATTTATTATTATTGAATTAAATTACATAATAAAAAACCATTATCTAAATTAATTAAAATGTCATTAAATCACAGTTTTATAAAGGACTAGCTTCTGCCAGCGGCTTCGCCCGCGTGAAAGTAGGTTTCTCCTAACAAACTTTGGTAGATATTTATAAGATCTACAATTATTTAGAACATTTTATGGTTCTTTCTTTTATAGTTTAGGCAGCGTACGCAAAATAAGTAACTTTTCTGGTTGACTTTTTACACCTTGTGTCCGAAAAACTCAAATATCTTACGGAACCCTATTTTTTCCAAAATAAAATATAGCCTATGTTACTCGTGGATAATGTAACTTTCGAATGGTGAAAGAATTTTTAAAATCGGTCCAGTAGTTTTTGAGCCTATTCATTACAAACAAACAAACAAAGTTTTCCTCTTTATAATATTAGTGTAGATGAAGGCAACGAAGGAACAGGAGTGGGTTTTTAGTCAGTAAAAGTCTGATACTATCTCCCGTTCCGCCCAAGAGCGGGGGATGTCATAAGATGATTTTTACACCCAATAAAAAAAAAAGTGTTTAATTACAATTTTTATAAATTTATAAGCAAAAAATAATAAAGTTAAAGTAAAAGTAGGCGGCTGATCACAGGTCAATTTGAATGATTTTGGCTCTAAATCTTGGCAGACTATCAAAAAAGATCTCAATGTTGCTGTCGACAGAGCAAGCTTTGTTGTAGACCATTCTATTTAGGGGAGCGTGCTGACTCAGGTTTGTGCGGCATGGCTTAGTGGCAACCGTTCTATTGGTACGCTTGGACCGCAAGTGGGAATGACGAGGTACGTTTATATTGATTTTACTAAGTAGGTCTGGCGTTGACGATATCCCGTTGACAGTTTTGTGAAGTGTCAACAGGTCGTTGAAAACCCTTCATTGCTTCAATGAGTCTAATTTGAAGTAATTTAGTCGTTCTTCGTAATTGGTTCGGTAAGGGCATTTTTGATCTTTAAATCTAAATCTTTTCAAGTACTTAGTGAAATTTTTTTAAAGCGTTCAATACGGTCTATGTAAACATTAAAGGTTGGGCTCCAGACGGAAGAAGCATACTCCAGACTGCGCACAAAGGTATTATATAATACTTTCAAAACCTTTCCCTGAAATTCTTTACCGATTCTATTAATGAACCCCACCATTTTCATAGCTTTTCCAACGATATTATTAATGTGCGTGGTAAAAGAAAGGTCGCTGCTAAGCATTACTCCTAGATCCTGTATGTTTCTAACTTTTAGCAATAATATTCCATTAGGGAATAAGTAGATGGTATGGGGTGCTTTTTCAACGTAAATGTAATATGATGACATTTGCTGGCATTCAAAACCATTCCATTTGCGACACACCAGTTCTGCAACGAATCTAGATCGGATTGGAGCAAAGCAATGTCTTCTGGACTTTTTATTTGACGATAGATCTTAAGATCATCGGCAAACAAGGAATATTGATGCAGTTGACTATGCCGTTAATAAACACAATGAAGATAATAGGCCCGGTATGAAATCCCTGTGACACACCGGAAGTCGCATTGTACTCTGGTGACCGGTAACTATTCACCATCACTCTTTGTGTTCGTTTGCACAAATACGATCCAAACCATTCCAGAAGAGTTTCATGTATACCAAAATAATGTAGTTTCAGCAGTAAGATTTTATGGTTGACCTTATCGAAAGCCTTACTGAAGTCGGTATATAGAGTCTATTTGTTGACCAGAGTCAATTTTCATGCAGATCTCATCAAGATACGTAACCAAATTAGTAACAGTGGATTTGTTGCTGCAGAAACTATGCTGTTGAGGGAAGAGCTGCGTTTCGACATGGTAGGTTAATATTGGGCAGATCATAGACTCGAAAAGTTTTGAAAAAACAGAAAAGATCATTATTTTTGAAATATGGCACTACTTTAGCCTTTTTCCATTCTGTTGGAAATTTTGAAATTTCAAGAGATTTATTGAAAATTATCATAAGGGGATATGCCAGATTTTGAGCGCATTTAAAATTTTTAATAAAGAAACATGGCAACTCGTCCGGAACAGCACTTTCAGTAAGATCGATTTTGTTGAGCGATTTCAGAACTTCCTTCTCAGTAAAAGTAATTTTACTGAGTACAAATTGAGGGAATATTTGGGATTTGGTTAATATTCTGTTTATTTCACTAGTGCTAAAAAACGTAGACGAGAATTGAATACCAAAAAGTTGGCATACATCGTCTCCCGTTGTAGCAGACTTATATAAAAGCTAAACGAGGAGATTCAAGCGCTTACCAATAACCATGACCGATGGAACTACCGCTATTTTTGACGTGTCTAAAGTGTGTGAACTTTATGCAGACTATTTCTCGCCAGTTTACAGCCCTGATGACAGTAGTGGTGTTGAATAAATAAGAATACTATAAAATACAACGGTTGAGCTACGTCTTGATAAGAGCATCATGAAAATGTAACCAGGTTTATAAAAACGCAAACTGCAACACTACAAAAGTATAGTCAGCAAGTAACGCCGTAAGTTTTAAAGGAAAAGTAGCATCAACGTTGAACATTCCACAAACGTTCAACTTATCAAATGACACTCGGTGTAAGCGCTGTATATTCTTCCACAACTTTCGATCAGTATCTGCAATTATAGTAAGGTTTATTATAAGGACTATGGTCTTCATAATAATTTATCGAATAAATTATTTTGTATCAAATACCTGTACAATTTTTTATTGAATTGAGGGCACATGAGTTTTGAACTTGATTCATCGCTATATAGAACTTCTCACAGTAAAAGCTCAAAGTGATTCCAAATATCAAACTTTTAGTTACCCAAAGGTTAAATAAAAGCATTGTAAACCACGGATTCTGTAAAAAAAATAATTATTACGTCTAGCTTATACTGACCTACTGCTAGGCAAAGGCCGCCCATCCCTTCCATTGTTTGCGTATATGAGCTACTTCTTGCAAATTCCTAAGATAGAATACACAGTTTTGGTCTTCTGCGACCTCGTGGTCCGTAATTTTAGGGCATAAGTTTTGTGTTTGAAAAGCCCACTGCTCAATCGGTATATGTTCAGCCTTACTCCACTTAAGCTAGGCAGTCTTGAGCCACGTCACGATCTGTGTTTCGAAGTGCAGTATAGTGTTTTGAACACAATTCATTAGTTTAACAACACGCTACATAGCACGTTGGCAGACCTTATGTTTGGACTTTTGGATGTTAGTCAAAGACCAAGTCTGTACTATAATACTTGCTGCATAGGACAGGATGAGAAGAATACACAATTTTTTTCTCATAGCTTGGGCTTCAGTTTCATGAAAAGGATGCCTTTACATAGAAATCGTTCCTTTAGTAACTCTCCGGGGCTTTTTCTGCTCGAAGTGTTATTTCGTTGTCTTGCCTTGGAAAGAGACTACTTGGTTCAAGTAGAGATATTTTTGGACACACTGCACATTCTCTCCGCCCACAGAAACAAAACTTATGTCTTGTTTGTTGGTCTTGGTTTCTGACATGATCTTCTCGACTCAAACTTCAAGGCTCGCGTCGATATTCTTCAGATCAAACATATTGTCAGCCGTTGACTGTGAGCGTGCGTTACGAAGTTTATCGCTTTTACATATTACGAGTATATTAACTTCTCTTTCGCATCGAACCGACAATACGTTATTACGCAGTGCATTGTCGCGGAATCTCGGTGTTCGATTATTGTACTAAGAGTAGCAAGCTTTCTTTTTTTTTCACACATATAACGCATTCTACGCTATAGCGTACTTTCGGCTTGGTGAGAACGCATACTGTAGACAGAGTTCATGCTCACACTGAGGTTGACAGTGAGCATACTTTACACCGGCCTCATCCAGTTTAAAATGAAAAAAAATTGACGTGTAAAAGTGTTTTTTTTAAACCTACTTACAAACCCCACCGACCGTGTTCCCACGTTGTCGCCGTGGTGGGGCTTGCGTGTCTTTATGACCTTGAGGGCTATGCCGGTAGAGCTACTCATGCCGGAAGGCCTCAAGCGAGAGACCAGACCAAGAGGAACACACAGGCGGAGTCCAGACGGACCGCCAAGGAGGGTGCACTGTCCAGAAGCATCGGCACCAACAGCTGTTGGTGTTTTTGGACAGTGGTTTTGAGAGAGTGGGTTCGCCTCGGGTACGCGTCTGCTTATCAGACGTGACCACGATGGCGAACGTGGTTATTGGGGACCCCACCCCACAAAAAAGGCAAAGCTGTGGTCAGCACACCAATGGACGCGTCTCTAAAGAGTATATTACCCCAGGAGGGTACCGCCTGCACCGCAGGTGGAGAATCCCTCCCCGAGCAGAGCTCGGGCTGCCCCTCGTATTCTGGGGGGGGCAAAGAGCGCGTCAGGTCCCCTAGGGACCTGTTACCGTCCCTCGTGGACGCACGGAGCCAGGGTGGCTCACCCACCGGTAGCGCGGAGTCCCTGGGACCTGTTCCCAGCACGTCCGCTGCGCCGGTGGGTCCTGCAGAGGCCGGCAGGAGCTTCGGCCTCAGGGAGGTGAGCGGAGACACGGCGTCGGACTCAGATGCCGCGTCTTCGCCCAACTCGGAGAGAATGGAGGTGGATGAGGCCACCTCCAGGAAGAAGAGGAGGAACTTGTTCCTAAAGCGCCCCATATCTGGGGACAGCCGGAGGACGTCCTCCGACGATGGGCGTGGAGCTTCGGCCCGCAAGATCTCCACTGCTGGACGAGGTGCGGGCCGAATGACGACGAAAGGGAGGAAGCCCACCGCCGAGGAGGCGACCCAGCGGTCCCTAAAGATTGCTAGGGAGGGGCGCCACCCCGGGGCAAGCAGTGCCCAGGTCAGCCCTTCAGAGCCGGAGCCTTCTGGCAGCGAGCCGGAAGGCATGGAGGAGGCGCTGAACCGATTTACGGCGGTCGTGGCAGCTGCCATTATGGGCGTGGCCAAGAAGAGGGAGAGGGTCGCCAAGAGGCGGTCCATCTCCCAGGCCATGACCTCCATCACCGAGGCACTGGGTATCGTCCTGGAGCCGTTCAGGAAATCCCTCAACAAGAGGGTTGAGCGGCTCGAGGCAGAATTGGCCAGTGTCCGGGGCGCTGGCCATGAGGTGGCGCCAAAAGGAGGACGCAGGGAGGGGCAGGGTCGGCCCCAGCCCTCGCCCCAGATGGAGAGCGAGGTGCTGACTCTGCTGCGGCAAGAGCTGGCTGCCTTCCGGCAACAGCAGCAGGAGCAGCAGCAGCAGTTCCAGGAGCGAGTCCAGCGGCAATTCGCAGTCCTGGAGGGCATTGTCCTGCGCCCCCCGCTTGCGGCCTCCGGCCTAAAAAAGGCGGTTTCTTACGCTGCCGCCGCCGCGGCTGCTGCACCCAAAGCGGGCCCGTCCGGGCAGACCGGGCGTGGAGCCCAGGTGTCGGAGCCGGCGAGGCCGGTCCCGGCGGCCAAGCAGCAGCAGCGGCAGGGGAAACCTGCCCCTCCCCCGAAAGGCAGAGCGGTGCCTGCCGCTAAATCGGCGGGGCCTTCCGCGGCGGCGGCGACTAGGCCGCGCCTGCCGCCTCCCCTGCCCGAAGAACCATCGGCTGGCGCCGAATGGACGGTCGTCGGCGCCAGCAGAAAGGCGGGCAAGGCGGCTAGAGCGGCAAAAAAGCGCGAGCGGCGACAGCAGCGCAGGAAGCGGGCCATGGCGGCCAGACTTCGCGCCCCGAATTCCGCAGCCGTAGTGATTACACTACAGCCAGCTGCGGAAAAGAAGGGCGTGACGTACAACGCCGTCATGGAAAAGGCGAAACAGGCGGTGGTGGGCCACCTTAGCGAGTTCGGAGCCACTGAGGGCTTCAGAATGAGGCGCACCGCAACCGGGGCCCGAATATTGGAGGTCCCTGGTGCGGACAGCGGCTCTGCCGCGGACGCCCTGGCCGCAAGGATCAGGGCGTCTATGGACGCTGAGGAGGTCCGAGTGTCCAGGCCCACAAAGTGCATAGACGTGCGCATCATGGGCCTGGATGACTCCGTCAGGGTGGACGAAGTGGTGGCTGCCGTCGTCAGGGCGGGAGGGTGCCAGGCCGATCAAGTGCGGGCTGGCGCCATCCGTGCTGACAGCACGGGCATGCGAGCCGTTACGGTTAGCTGCCCCGTGTCAGCGGCCAAAGCCATCACGGCTGAAGGCCGAAGGCTCTTGGTGGGCTGGGTCTCCGCGCAGGTAAAACTGCTGGAGCCCAGACCTCTGCGGTGTTACCGCTGCCACGTGGGGCACCACGTGGGGGCCCATTGCGCCGCGGAGGTGGACCGCAGCGACCGCTGCTACCAGTGCGGTCAGGCCGGTCACAAGGCCGTCGAATGCCGTGCAACGCCGCACTGCTATGCATGTGCGGCGGCAGGCAAGCCGGCCGAGCACCGGGCTGGGGGCAGGTCCTGCGACCCCCCTGCCAAGGCCAAGGGCAAAGTACGGAGGCCCATCCACCCGGACGTACTCACCGCCGCAGCCGCTTCCTTGGCTGCCGCCGCTGTCGCCGCCGCACCCGCCGCGGCAGGGCCCTCTCGGGGGGCTAGGGAGGAGACTGTAATGGACTGTCAATAACGACCCCATTACGTCTCCTCCAGGCGAACATCAACCACTGCGCCCCCGCTCAGGATCTGTTGCTCCAGAGCATGGCGCAGTGGTCGATCAATATCGCCGTGGTCTCCGAGCCGTACAATGTCCTGCCCAGGGGAGACTGGGTGCGGGACCTGGACGGCTCGGTGACCCTAATTTCGTCGGCCGCCGCCGGTACCCCGACCCTCGAGGCCGTCACGAGGGGACGGGGTTGCGTGGCAGCACGGTTCGGGGACATTGCAGTGGTAGGCGTCTACCTGTCCCCGAGCAGATCTCTCGGCGATCTTCACATCTCCCTAATGGAGCTGAAAGCCGTCGTCGCTGGGTTTGGTTCCCTCCCCGTGGTCGTTTGCGGGGACTTCAATGCCAAGAACTTGGCTTGGGGTTCCCGGCTCACGAACCAGCGGGGTCGGATGGTGGAGGACTGGGCTCTGGAGACAGGCCTGGTCGTCCTAAACCGGGGTTCTGTCCCCACGTGTGTGCGGATGCGGGGTGACTCAGTGGTGGACCTCTCGTTCGCCAGCCCCGCTCTGTCGCCGCGTGTCGTCGACTGGCGCGTTATGGAGGGGGTGGAGACGTTTTCGGACCACCGGTACATCCGGTTCGACGTCTCCGCCCAAACCTCGATTGCGCCGGTCCGACAGAACCCTTGTGGTCCGCGGTGGGCGCTGAGGCAGATGGACCGGGAGCTCCTCCTGGAAGCCGCGACGGTACAGGCCTGGGTGCAAGCACCGGACAGGCCTGTCGACATAGACGTCGAGGCAGAATGGTTCCGGGAGGCCATGTCGCAAATTTGCGACGCGGCAATGCCCCGAGTCCCTCCAGGACGTGCTCAGCGCCAGGTATACTGGTGGTCGCCGGAGATTGCGGCACTGCGCAACGCGTGCAATGCCGCGCGACGCCGGTATGCCAGATACCGCAGTCGCCGCATCCGTCCAGCGGATGCGGAGGCCAGAGAGGCGGAGCTGTACGAGGGATACAGAGCGGCAAAGCGCACCCTCCGAGCGGAGATAAGGCGGGCCAAACTTGAGGCCCGCAACGTGTGGCTGGGGACTCTGAATGGGGACCCATGGGGACGCCCGTACAAATTGGTACGGGACAAACTCCGCCCCTGGGCTCCCCCGCTGACGCAGAGTCTCCGGCCCCAGCTCGTGGAGGGTGTGGTGAGCACTCTGTTCCCCACGCGAGGGGAACACTCTCCCCCGCCCATGGCTCCGCCACCAGCGGTGTCCGACGCGGACCACGATGGCGACGACGACGATAACGCTCCAGAGGTGACCGAGGTAGAGATGAGAGTGGCGGTACGAAGGCTGAGTGCCAAAAATACCGCCCCAGGACCCGACGGCTTGCCTGGGAAGGCATGGGTCCTGGCCATGGAGGCTCTCGGGCCTCGACTAAGAGGGCTCTTCAGCGCATGTATGGAGAGGGGCCAGTTCCCACTTCGCTGGAAGACGGGGAAACTGGTCCTGATCGCGAAGCCGGGGCGCCCCGCGGACTCTCCGTCCGCGTACCGGCCCATTGTGCTGCTCGACGAGGTGGGCAAGCTCTTTGAAAGAGTAATTGCAGACCGCCTCGTCGCACACCTAACACGGGTGGGGCCGGATCTGGCGGACGGCCAGTTCGGCTTTCGCAGGAGGCGCTCCACGGTGGACGCCATCATGTGCGTGCGAGCTCTCACGACGGGGGATGCATTGGCCCGGGGCAGGTGTGTCGTGGCGGTGTCTTTGGACATCGCCAACGCCTTCAACTCCCTGCCTTGGAGTTGCATTGGGAGGGCACTCCGGTATCACCGGATGCCCGACTACCTCTGTCGTGTGGTCGAGGCGTACCTGTCTGACAGGTACATAACCTACCCCGGTCACCAGGGGGTGTGGGAACGTCAAGAGATGTCGTGCGGTGTTCCGCAGGGATCGGTACTAGGGCCGCCCTTGTGGAACATCGGATACGATTACGTGATGCGCGGCGACCTCCCTGGCGGGGTCAGCGTGGTCTGCTACGCAGACGACACGCTGGTCCTGGCGCAGGGAGAGTCGTACCAGGCGGCGGTCGAACTAGCGACACGCGGGGTCGCGACGGTCGTTGGCAGGATCCAGGAGCTGGGACTCGAGGTGGCATTGCACAAGTCCGAGGCCATGTGCTTTCACGGCCCTCGGAACGCGCCACCACCGGGTTCCCGGCTAACGGTGGGAGGAGTCCACATCGGCGTCGGGTCAACGATGAAGTACCTGGGACTCGTTCTCGACAGCCGATGGGATTTCGACGAGCATTTCCGACGTCTGGCTCCCAAACTAAATCGGACTGGGGCTGCTCTCTCGCGGCTCCTGCCCAACCTTGGGGGTCCAGACGCCTCCTGCCGGAGGCTCTACGCGGGGATCGTTCGGTCCATGGCCCTTTATGGCGCGCCGGTGTGGGCGCCGGGGCTGCGGAAGCAGCCGGCGGCCCGGCTGAACGCGTGCCAGAGGGTCATGGCCATACGGATGGTACGAGGATACCGGACGATTTCCCGCGAAGCGGCGAGCCTTCTTGCTTGCCAGCGACCATGGGAACTGGAGGCAACAGTCCTTGCACTCATGCACGAACGGCGCATGGAGATGCAACGCCGGGGCGAAACTCCGCTGCCGCAACAAGTCGCGGCATGGCGGACAGAGTTCCGGCGAGTTCTCATGGAGAAATGGCGACAGCGACTGTCGCGACCCCGTGCTGGGCACGCCACAATTATGGCGGTAAGTCCCCTCTTTGAGGCGTGGTTGGAAAGACCTCACGGCGTCCTCACATTCCGCATGACGCAGGTCCTCACCGGACACGGTAAGTTCGGGAGGTTCCTGCACCGGATTCGTGCGGAAACGACGCCCGAGTGTCGCCACTGTGTGGCCCACCCGGAGGACACGGTGGAGCACACGGTGGAGGTGTGCCCCGCTTGGGCAGAGCAACGCCGTGACCTCGTGAGGGCAATCGGCGGCGGTGATCTCTCGCGCCGGGCCTTGGTTCAGGCCATGCTCCGGAGCGAGGAGGAGTGGCAGGCGGTCGCCTCCTTCTGCGAAGCAGTAATGCTAGCTAAGGAGGCGGCCGATCGCGTGAGGCAACGGTCCTTACGCTCCAACCGCCGCCGGGATTCCGATCCCGATTTCCGGCCACCGTAGGCGCGGGCTTGTAGACGGCGAGCAATGGGTGGCTCGCCGTCTGATCGTCCGGTAACCGTCCGGACCGAGCCCAAGTCGTCGACGGCGCGTTTTGTTCCACGCGCGCCTCAAGGAGATGTCAGCAAATCGTAGGGGCCCAGCAGGGTCGAAGCCTACTGGGGCCACGGGTAGTGTGAAAGCGGAACCCGGGGCCCTGGGACGAAGGCAACGAAGGAACAGGAGTGGGTTTTTAGTCAGTAAGAGTCTGACACTATCTCCCGCTCCGCCCAAGAGCGGGGATGTCATTAGGATGATTTTCCCACCCAATAAAAAAAAAAAAAAAAAAAAAAAAAAACCTACTTACAAAATAAATCTCATTTATCATTTAAAGTGTATCCAGACCTGGCAAATGCGCCGCTCGCGAGCTGCGCGCGTGTTGCTCGCGTGTTTTGTGCATCGCTCTAGTGCAGCTCAGTTAAGACTCGAATGAGGCACGCGTGCAGCTCGTGCGCACTTGGCCTCTCGCGTTTGAACTATGAGCCTCAATGCAGGTATAACAAAGTGTGCCGCGCAGGCGGCGTAGGGCTTCGTCTGAACATAAAATTCACGCGCGCAGTTCGCAAGCGGCTCGCGAACGGCGCATTCGCCAGGTCTGGACACACCTTAAGGTTTTATAACATTAAAATATCTCACATGAGACCTGGATAAAAGATTTTTGATAACGACGAATCTTTAATAAGCTTTATATACTCACACACGGCTGGTTAAAATTGGCTGCATTGAATTTCAGAAAATTAACTGTCATTTGCAATTTCATTAAACTTCGTAAAAAGAGCTCGACTGTTTGATAAGCGATCTGAAGATAAAAATATTTGTGTCAATTTAATTTTTTGTTAAGGTCCTTTGTATATAAAGATTCAAACCATATGCTGAAACGAAGATCTTAATATATTATAACATTCGAATATATGAATATAAGCTTGAAACATTCTTTTGCTGTTAATTTCTTTATCACAGTGATCTAACTGTTGCAAATATTGAACCTCAATAATCCACAAGTCCACTTTATTGCACAATAATTTCAAGAGTCTACTAACGTACAGAATATTGACTTCAAAACAAATTACGGATATTCCACACACGCAACTGTTAATAGTCATATTAAATTTAAAGTAAGAATAAGTAATAACTAAAATGTTATAGCTAAAGATCAAGATGACAGTGATCCAATTCCAAATGACAAAATGCTTGGATTTTGATTTTTCATTTAGATGTCTGTGAACCTCTTGAATTTTTAAAACATATCTTATATTCTTTTTCATTTGTAACAAGTTGGTGATATAATTTAAGATAAAACCTATGGAATACAAAAACAATTCAAAGTATGAAAGGATATACATTAAATTAATATGTTTTCTGATAGATTCGTTGATATGTAGCTCATAAACATTATAAGCGTTTATATAAATACAGATAATCACAGCACACAATGACACTATATTGGAAGTCAGGCTTTTTGGAAATATAAAGTTGTTCTTAATAGTGTATTTTGAACTTAACACAATTGCTTGCATGAGGTTTAAAGGTAGAAACATTGTTTGGATATCTGTGTCAACTAACATTTTGTTAAATGGAAATGTTAAACGACATGTTTTTCTTGTGATCAACTGTTTGGACTTCATTTCATTAGGAATGATATGACACAAATGACCAATATATTAGACATATCGCTTTTTTACAACAATTTGTCTAATGTTATTATAGTCCATTTAAAATAATTAACTAGTCCAAATAGACACTTTTAAAGTGTTTTGTATTAATTGGTATTCACCTATTCAATTCAATTATGACTTATTTCAGTAAGAAATCATTATATGATTCCGCCCGTTCTACCAGTTTCCTTTCAGGGCTTTTTTTTTCGGTGAGAAAATCATCTTATGACATCCCCCGCTCTTGGGCAGAGCAAGAGATAGTGTTAGACTTTTACTGACTAAAAACCCACTCCTGTTCCTTTTTTTCACGGCCCCGGGTTCACTTTCGCACAACCCATGGCCCCAGTAGACTTCGACCCTGCTGGGCCCCTACAATTTGCTGACATCTCCTTGAGGCACGCGTAGAACACGACGCGCCGATTGCCCCCACGAGGGCATAGAGGTGCTCTGCCCCGGCGGGGCACACCTCACTCACACACTTCACCGCTCCACAGTGTCCTCCGGGTAGTCCACACAATGGTGACACCCGGGCGTTTCTTCCGCACGAATCCAGTGCAGGAACATCCCGAACTTGTCATGTCCGTTTAGGACCTGCGTCATACGGGAGGTAAAGACGACGTGAGGTCTTTCCAGCCACTCCTCAAAGAGGGGACTTACCACTGTAATTGTGGCGTGCCCAGCATTGGGTTGCGACAGTCGCTATCGCCATTCCACAATGAGATCCCGCCGGCACTCTGTCCGCCATACCGTGACTTGTAGCGGCAGCGGTGTTTCACCCTGGCGTTGCATCTCCGCAGATCGTGCATGTGTGCAAGGACTGTTGCCTCCGGCCCCCCTAGCCAAGTTACAGTCGTATCGTTCGCGCCGAACGCCTCGAGTAGGCCGCGCCTCCGATTCCTTTGTTCTGACGTCATCTCAACGTTCAGTCACGTGGTCAGAACAAAGGAATCGGAGGCGTGGCCTACTCGAGGCGTTATATTATATTCATATTCAGCGGACAATTTAGACAATTCTAATGACACCTCATATGTCGAGTTCCGATAAGTAGATTAGGAGCTATGAGGAAACAGATGAGCATACTCACATACATACATATTACATACACACATACATAGCTTGCCAATATCATAACCCTCCTTTGGCTTTACCGTAGTCGAGTAACTAATGTCCATACTTAAAAAAAAAAAGTACTAAAATCACGTTATTATCAATTTAAAATTAAATTAAATTAGTAACAAACCGTTCCATAGTGAGTATTTCCTGATTTTAATAGTTTATAATAGTTTGCAGGTGGATGTGTGGAGAGGGAGAGGGAGGCCAAAGAAAAGATGGATGGATTGTGTGAACAGTGATATGAAAGAAAAGGAAGTTAGTGATAGTATGACGGTTGACAGGATAGAATGGAAGAAAAAAACGTATTGCGCCGACCCCAAATAAGATGGGACAAGGGCAGGAAGATGATGATAATAGTTTGCAGGTAAAGTATACTCAGAAAAAATGTGTCCAATACCACAAGTAAAGCCTTAAAATGTAAATACATTTACATTAACTTTTACGATGTTTTAAAATAACACTTCATAAAAAAAATACCCTTACCGCAAATTTAAATATTTTTTTGAATATATGAAACGCTTTCTTTAAAGTAACGTAAGCTTGATAGAGTATTTTGAATTTATCATTATATTTATCGTCTTCTGGTCCAAAAAGAGTATACTGAAGTACTTAACCTCAGAGACCCATTCCATCCCCGATTATAGCAATTATGAAAATAACATAAGTTAAACTCACATCGGTGTAAATTTTAAAATAAAAATACATAGCTAATTTTAAATTACGAGTAAGTAACAAAACGATGACACCATTAACTACAATGATGTGCAACCCCGAGCCAGCTCCTACGGATAGCTTTATTGTGCTTCTTAAAATGTACTAATCTGAAAGCTTCATAAGTACGTTGGTCTAATCTTAGAAAGATTTAGAGTATGTAAAAGACAATGAAACGTAGCATGATTAACACCACATTGAGTTTTTTAAAGATAAAAAGGAATACATTGGTTGTTCCATTAAATTCACTTGCCAAGAGATTTTGTATATAAAAAAAAATTATAAATCCAAGAATACCTATGAGTGACAAGATATAGTACGATACACGATGGGGCCTTATACAATTGTAATTAATAGAAAATCTTAAAAAGAAAAGATTTATTTTGACCTGTGTCTTCATATCTAAAACAGCCAATGCAAAAAAACCAAAGCTAACGATTGAAGTGTCTTTTACTTAAATTAAGTTTTTAGTTATCGTATTATTCAAATTAATTGTTTTAATTAAATACATAAGTCATCGACAGCTTTCTGACAACTTGTCGTTAAATGTTTACATACCATAACTGTAATATTTGATGCAGTACCCAAGTCCGGTCTACAGTGGGCAACACTGGCAGCTTCAATGTGGCTGTCGGCTTACATCAAGGGTCGGCTCTCAGCCCTTACCTCTTTCTGATGATAATGGACGCTTTGACGTCGGACATTCAGGAAGAGGCTCCCTGGTGTATGCTGTTTGCCGATGACATTGTGTTGGTTGCCGAGAGTGGCCTAGAGGTCCAGAACAGATTGGAAGTGTGGTGGCACAGACTAGAGAGTGTTGGCCTGAAATTGAGTAGAACCAAAACGGAATACTTGTTCTGCGATTTCGGTGGTCTCTCCGGTCCTATGCCCTTAGCTCTCGCTGGAACGCCCATACCAATCTACTCCGACTTTCGGTACCTCGGGTCGCTTATCCAAGGAGATGGCGAGGTAGACCGAGATGTATCACATCGGATCAATACAGGATGAATGAAATGGCGACAGGTCACTGGAACAATTTGTGACCCACGGATGCCCCTCAAGTTGAAGGGTAAAATCTACAAGTCCGTGATAAGACCTGTCACACTGTATGGATCAGAATGTTGGGCTGTGAAAAAGACGGATGAAAAAAGATTACATGTAGCGGAGATGAGAATGTTGAGATGGATGTGTGGTGTGACGAGAATGGATAAAGTGAGAAATGAATATATTAGAGGAAGTTTGAAAGTGGCGCCAGTGACTGAAAAGTTGAAGGGGAATCGTTTGTCTTGGTATGGTCATGTAAAGAGGAGAGATGAAACGCATGTTACTAAAAGAGTTATGAGTATACTGTGGATGGGTGGAGAGGGAGAGGGAGGCCAAAGAAAAGATGGATGGATTGTGTGAACAGTGATATGAAAGAAAAGGAACTTAGTGATAGTATGACGGTTGACAGGATAGAATGGAAGAAAAAAACGTGTTGCGCCGACCCCAAATAAGATAGGACAAGGGCAGGAAGATGATGAACTGTAATATTTGAATTGAATAAAGTAATCACCTTTCATTTTTTTAAAAAGAATCTAACAGGATACAGAAAAATACCAGTAGACAACATGGATCAACCGCTTACTTTAAAGGTTGTTAAATTATAGGGCTTCTTACTATCCCTAACATCTCTCAATGATCTTTAAAAAAAAGCCAAGACCAACGCCTTATCGAGATTTTTGAGATACAAAAGGGTCCTAGTAGGGGTTTCTTGACAAAAAATGAATGTTTATTTTTTGTATAATTGTAAAATTAATATTTTCTCATCATACGTTCAATTATTATTTATCAATTTAGATAATTACTTTTCTGTTTTTACTCTGTGACTTTTAATGAAAATAATAACACATTTAAATTATTATATTACTTTAATACACTTAGTGTTGAAGTGATATTTATTATATCACTCAAGAATTTTTCCATATTTTACAATAACTTTCCTTTATTCTTAGCACTTACATGTGTAAATTTGCTATACAATGGGGTCTATAAGCATCAATAGTCGCGAAAATGAAACACATATTTCCATTGAAATCACTATGAATAACAAAATTGATAAAGATATGCAATCTTTGCTTTTTCCGTTAAATCTAATGCAAACGGTGGTGTTAAACCCCAAATATCGCATAAAGAATAATTGCATAAGTCCAAATCATTATTGTAATAAGTTAATATCATTTGGTGGGATGCTAATATATTTCTCAGCTTACCTGTACCGAATCTTGGAAATAATGCTCGATACGAATTTTAGACGATATCTTACAATCAGCTTTTTGTATTTTGCTCTCCACGTCGATTTTATTTTCTACTGTACGGGATTCATCATGAATATTTTCATTAACTTCAGTAAGACCAAAAAGTTGATCAAATTAATTTTGACTTTACAAGAAGTGCATAGATTTATTAATTTTGAATATTGTTTTAAACGGTCTATTAGAAAATGTTGGATCTATGTTATATTAATTTTTGCGTATTATATCGTAACTTTAATTTATATGTATATTGTTCCATGGAATATTGTTTTGAATGTGTTGGCTTTGATAAGTCTTGACAGCAATTTGATATATGCCATTATCTTGATAAAAGTATTGACTGAGAAAGCTAAACATTGGAATATGGAAGTAGAGAATTTGCCAAAAAATGAATGCAATGATTTGCATAACAAAAAAATGTTTGAGATTTATGTGGGTATTTTAAAATGCTTCAAGCTATTCAAAAACATTTTTCAGTATTCGGTTAGTCTTATTATCACCTCCGTACTTTTGTTCAAACATACTAAATTGTTATTGAGTTTTATTTTAATATTATTTACCAATTGTAGGTTCTCTACCAAACTATCGAGTCTTTTTTTCGTTGCTTGGTAAACATTCAAGTCATGATTGAATTCCGTCATTTGTTTTTCGTGAGTATGACTATAATTTTTGTTGATGTATGTATGATAACTATTCAATATCTTCGCGTCTGTTTTTTAATAAATATATTTAATACGCATAAAATTATTTTCTAGCAAAAAACTCCTTACGTGTCGTTATTCTTGTACTGTAGTATGATAAAAACCTTGATAATTCAATTCACATTAAGTTTACAAGTCGAAGTATTTTATAACGCTATCGAGCATGGAACGTATTCTAGTGAACATATTTTGGCATCAGAATGTACCGGTAAGAAAACATATTAATAATATACTCATAAATCTAACATGACAAATTTTCTTTTTATGCACCTACCATATTGTCTCTTCACCACCCTAGGTTGACTGGTAGAGAATGCCTAAGGCATTAAGTCCGCCTTTGTACTTTATGTTGCATGAAGTTTAATAAATAATAAATAAATAAATGACAAAAAAAAAAGAATCCGGGACACCATCAAACGCCATCACTTTTATATTTTCATAGACATCATTATAGCCATAGTCAGAAATTGGTATTGACCATCAATTTATATGAGCAAACAGTAACTCTCGGACTATTATCTAGCAGGTTTTTCCAAAAAAAAAGAACTGAACTTGACCATATTTGTATTTTTGAAAATGTTTTGTTAGTTTGTCTTTTTTTGAGGTGGGAAATCACCTAATAACTTTTCCTCTATAGAGCAAAGCGGTAAGGCGTGTCAGACTTTCACTGCCTCAAACCACAACGATTTTCCTTCAGTTGCCCTTTGGTCTCTGTCTGTCTTAGTTTACAAAATTTATAACATTGTTTGTCGTTGCAATATGAGTTTTCGGAAGTATAAACCCTTTTATTGTAAACATAATTTTTATTGTATCAAAAATAGTGACTCAGTGGTCAGCAATTGAATAGGGTAGATAGATCAACCAGAGACACCGCTTTTACTTTGCTAAGATTTTGAGAATACAAATACTAGTAACATCTTCCCCCCTAGCCAAGTTACGAGCGTTTCGTTTGCGTCGAACGCCTCGAGTATGCCACGCCTCCGATTCCTTTGTTCTGACGTCATCTCAACGCTCAGTCACGTGGTCAGAACAAAGGAATCGGAGGAGTGGTCTACTCGAGTCGTTTGACGCAAACGAAACGATCGTAACTTGGCTTTAATTAATAATTTTACACGACTAAGGAATGTTATGAGTATACATGAGGATGGGTGAAGAGGGAGAGGGAGGCCAAAGAAAAGATGGATGGATTGTGTGAATAGTGATATGAAAGAAAAGGAAGTTAGTGATACTATGACGGTTGACAGGATAGAATAGTAGAAAAAAAACTGGTTGCGCCGACCCCAAATAAGATGGGACAAGGGCAGGAAGATGATAATGACACGACTAAGTAATGTTCTAATCAAATCTTATTGCTTTCAAAAAACCTGGTCTTGAACAAATTTATAGTTTTGCTTTCTTTTTCAGAGGATCAAAAGAGGTTGTGTAAAAATGTACTGCGAGTGCACGGAGCCTGCTTTAGCAAGATGAGTGCATGCGGCTTATTTTACGTGGATATTTGTTTATCCTTACGCCTGATGACACTTATAACTAACTACACGGTTGTGCTGTTGCAGTTTGCATTTCTATAATACAAGTACTAAATAATAAATGGTATTACTAATCAATCGATGCAGTTACTGGTTTTTTATTTCTATTAACCGTACCTAAATATAGTATTGTATTGGATGTCACATAGAAAAGTATAGTGTAAGCGAAATAGAAGCATTACCGTTTTGCAATTATGCAAATTGAGCTGTGTTTGAAAATTTCTAAGTCAATGAAGTAACAGTAAAAATAACTAAATTTAGATCACACGCCAGCTACAATGAAAAATAAAAATGTATTGACACTCTTTATTGATTTTAGAGAACTACACTGTTGTGCTGTTGCAGTTCGCATTTCTATAATACAAGTACTAAAACAATAAGTGGTATTACTAACTTCGATATAGTTATAAGTTTTTTTATTTCTATTAAGCTTACTTGAACAAAGTATCGTATTGAATGTCACATAGAAAAGTATGGTGCAAAGTAGAAGCATTTCCATTTTGTAATTAAGAAAATTGCGTTAGTGTCCAAAAATCTCAATTTCAATGAAATTTAGTAAAAGTGGATTTTGTAGTACAGTAGATCACACGTCAGCCACAACGAATAAATACATGTATTGACACTCTTTGTTGATTTTAGCAAACCATTTAATATGCTATGTTTTGATATTGTTTTATACTTTATGACAAGTTGTTATGAAATGAAATAATAGCTTTAGACAGCGTTTTAATCTTTTAACCTAACCTATCCGTGTCGGAGTGCCCTAAAATATTATTTTTCATGCGTAAAATGTCATTAAACAATAGATTATTATTAGAAATTAAATTATTATAATGAATTCGAATGTTTTATTCAAGCACAACCTGTTTTATAACTTAAACGTTTACTTGACCGGTAATCTGCAGATTATTTAGTTAATAATATGAACTTTTTGACGTGTTAGTCTGCATAGCATACCATAGTCGGCCTTATAGTGTTCCCACTGCTGGGACTCAGGCCTCCTCTCTAGGAGAGGGAATAGGGCGTAATTCACCATGCGGGCCCTGTGCGAGTTGGTGGATGTCACATGTCTTTGAACTTTTAGTTCTAGGACATGCTGGTTTCCTCACGATGTTTTCCTTCGCCGTTTCGAAATGTTAATCTGCACTCTAACTGATTTATGCACATTAGCAGTAACACATCCATAACTTTTTAAGATATTCTGAACTGCATTCAACGTTACAGACGAAACACGTCCAGTACTTGAAATAGGCCTCCCCCAATCGTCACCACAACGACCGGTCCTGTGCGTCTTGCATCCATCAGATTCCCACAACCCTCACCACGTCATCGGTCCACCTTGTGGGATGCCTTCCAACGCTGCGTTTTTCGGTACGTGGTCGCCACTTCAGAATCTTTCGTCCCCATCGACCACTTGTTCTACGGGCAATGTGCCCTGTCCACTGCTACTTAAATTTGACGGATGTCTGTACTAGAGCGTAGACTTCACCAGTCGAGACCTTTTAAGCTTGATGTTGATATTCAATGGCCTTTCCTCATGCGATGATCACTTTTAGTTGTCATCGCATTGTTATGATATTGAATATTTGCTTATTTGACGACAGGACGAAGTCTATCTTATTCTTAGTTGCATCATCAAGGCTTTACCAAGTTCACTTCATATGCTCACGCTTTTTGAAGAAGTGCATCATGTAGAGGCCCTCCTTCTCCATTAAGCTAGAAATCAGGAACTTTATTTCAAATAGAACAATAACAGGTACTTTTGAATTGTCAAAATGTCGGTTAGTGTGTGTAGTGTGTGGCATTTAGCCAAGCATTTTTATCAAGGATATAATTTTACAATTTATAATTTGCTTATCTACATAGTGTGCGTTTAATGCATGTCTTAAATTTTGACTCATTTAATTGTAAAATTTTAAGTGGTATTTTATCATAAAATTTTACACAGTACCCCATAAAATAGCTACTTTAGCCAATCTGAATCGAGGTTGATCTAACTTGACAGTATTTCTCGTAAAGCTAGCCTTTAGGTGTCCCCGGTGGTTCTGATGTCCAAATCCAAATTGCCCCACTCGCAGCTCGCCACCGGCTTTTTTGACCAGTGTCGCATTAAAGTTCCCCATGACCACGGTGAAGTGAGTCTTATAACCATGCATGGCTCTGGATACATTCTAATACATGGCCTCTACTTCGTCATCAGGGTGTGTCGAGGTTGGAGCGTAAACCTGGATGACCTTCAAGGAATATCTTGATGATATTTTGAGTATAAGGTAAGCCACCCTGGTCAACACACTCTCGATTCTCACCATATGGTTCACAAGGGACTTGTGGACAAACAATCCGACACCATCCTGGGACTGCTGTTCTTTTTTGTGTTTTTTATGGGGATGGGGGGCAGTTGCCATAATCCGCTTTGCATGCGGTTTGACGATTGCAGTGTGGTTGTTACAATACATAGAGAATGCTGCTGCCCATTCTCTGGTGCGTCACTTAGTCGCCTCTTACAACAACAACGGGAAGAGATGGGATGGTGCTTTTTTATGTCCGGATACAATACGGTATCAATAAAGTTACATTGTTTAACCTTGCTGAAGTCAATAGGCCCCAAGCTGCTGATCGAAAAAACCAAACTTGACTTTTATACTTAAAAATAAATACTGTTAGGGTCTACACTTGGTCTTAAATAAAAAGCAGTGGACTGTAATACTGACAAACACATATCCAAAGAAATGTGAGGAATTTCCAACGCGCGCGTTTGTCGTCAGTCATTCTCGCTAGAGAAGCGTCAGGGGCCTGCGGCCCCGCATGTATCGGACGAGGTCCCCCGCGATGCAGCCCGACCAGTGACGAAGGAAGCTGACGGCGCCTGAACAATACGTTCTACTAAAGCTTTTTTGCAGAATATATAGTATGTACCTGACTTTCTTAATAAACATTCAGAAGACTTCAAACGAGTTCAAAAAGTTATAAGTACGAATCAATACGTTTCATAGCAAAAAGTTTACTATCATTATCTTATTTAAAATATCAATGTTGTAAAAATTAAATGAACGGATCGCCAGTAAACAAATAAACCCTAAGACGTTTTCGTTATATGGCAAAAACATTTTGTTGTAGATTAACCACTAATTTCTGATTTAAGCATTTGAAGTTGAATATTTCTCAAACACTACTTTAGCCTGAAAACCGGTCAACATTTGGCATTTAAGTAATACACAATTCAGGAATTTACCCTCTCTATTTTTGAAATTAAATAATACGCTAAAGATATTAATAACATGTATGCTGAAACGCAATACTATCGATAATTACTTTACTTTCTTACCCTTTGACTATTTAAGAAAACAATAACACAATTAAATTAAGTATGTGATAATAATGTAAAATGTTTCATGTTTTATAATTATTTTTGCTCAAATGTGTTTGGTTGTGAATTACGCAGGAGACGCGATGGTGTCCCTAAGCACCAATAGTCGCAAAATAGAAACACGTCTTTTCTTCAAAACTTTTTTAGACAACGAACTTGATAAAGACGTGCAGTCTTTGCTTTTTCCTTTAAATTTAATGCAAACAGTAGTGTTAAATCCTAAGTATCGTGTCAAAAATAATATCATAAGTCCGAACTATTGTTTTAATAAATTAATACTATTTTGCGGGATGCTTATATTTTTATCAGCTTATCTGTACCGGGTCATGGAAATATCATTCGATATAAACTTGAGACGATATGTTACAATCAGTTTCCTGTATTTCACTTCCTACTACGATTTTATCTTCTACTGTACGGGATTCATCTTGAACTTTTTCATTAACTTCAGTAAGACTAAGAAATGGGTCACATTTGTTTTGACTTTTCAAGCAGTGCACAGATTTATAAATAATGAATACCGTTTTAAGTGGTCTATTAGAAAATGTTGGATTCATGTTATATTAATCTTCATATTTTATTTCATAACTGTTATTTTCATGTATATTGCTCCATGGCATATTGTTTTCAATATATTAGCTTTGATAAGTCTTGACAGCAATCTGATCTATGCCATTATCATGATTAAAGTATTGACTGAGAAAGCTAAACTTTGGAATTTAGAAGTAGTGAAGTTACTGAAGAATGATTACAATGATATGCATAGCAAACGAATGTTTGAGGTTTACGAGAGTATTTTAAAATGCTACAAGTTATTTCAAAACATTTTCCAGCATTCGGTTAGTTTTTGTCTATCTCTGTACGTTTTTTCAAACTGCTAATGCTCTATGAACCTTGTCCTGACCAAATAAAACACTGTTTAGTTAGATTTTATTATTAATAATTATTTTCAGGTTCTATATCAGACTATCGAGACTTTTTTCCGTTGCTTGATAAACGTTCAAGTCATGATTGAATTTCGCAATTTATTTTTGGTGAGTATTATGAACATTTTGACGAATTCTTCGATTTGTTTAAGGACCATACATACAACCCCTAGACGTCTATTTTTGAATGATTAAATTATTATTGTGGTTCATTTAGTAGGTAATAGGTACCTGTTCAAATTTATTTTCTAGCGAAAAACTCCATACATATCGTGGTTCCTGTACTCTGGTATGATAAAAACCTTAATAATTCAGTTCACGCTAAGCATGCAAGTTGAAGCGTTTTATGATGCTATTAAGTATGGGGCGGATTCTAGTGAACATATTTTGGCATCAGGATGTACAGGTGAGAAAACATATTAATAATCACCCTAATATAAAAAAGATGAAAAATTGTGAGTTGTTTTTTATTCTTGATAGTTTCGCACTTAACCGCTATCTCACCTGATGGAAAGCGACGATGCGGTCGATGATGGAGTGCGCTTACCTAGAAGTAACCGATTCACTCTTGACTTAAAGATTCCCGGGTTGTAGCCATCAGGAAACACAGATTCCTGCAAGGAATTCCACTCCTTAGCTCAACGTAAAATGATGTATTCTCAAAACGTTTTGTGCGTGTAGGTGGGATATCCACCATGTACATAAATGTATCACAATTTTTTGCGTTCCGTTATATTTGTTACTTCTTGACAGATGTCTTACTTTACGATAACTTATCCCGGGAAAATGTTCCCTAGGAACAATTTTCTACCTTCACGCGGGTGAAGCCGCTACGCCTCCCTATGTAAACAAACAGTGTTTTGTAATTAATTTTAGGTTACCGTTTTGATATTACTTCCACTGCAACCAATACTGATATAAAATATATGCCAAAAGAAGATTCTGACTGTCTTTTTCTGCGTTCTGCTTTTTAATTTTTATGGATATGAAAGGAGACAATTTTTTTTGTTTGGGGAATAGGCCCACCACAAATTGTGGCGTATAGCAATGAAAAGCACGTTATTTTATTCCTTATAATCTCTAGATTACAGTGGTAATATCAGCAAAACTTTATCTAACCGGAATACTGTTAAATACGACAGTCAAAACATGACTCCTAAAATCTCACAAGAGCGATTGTCAAATGAGTGGATAGGTCTCCTTGGTATTTTAAGTTAAAATAGTGCACTGTCCAATAATATATAGTATAAAACAAAGTCACGTCTGTACTACGTGACAGATTTTGATGTGATTTACCTGATTTGATAGACTTATTCGTGAAAATTGATTAGATGTATTGAAATAACGCGGTTTTTGCCGGCCATTGACTGTAGATCTAAAATAATGTGATGTATTACTTACACAACTAGCTTATTATATATAGATGTATAAGCTAGTTGTGTAAGGAGAAAAAAAACACATTATAGGTACGTCACAAGAAGTATTTATTTCTGTTCATCATCATTATTTTCAAAGTCATCTCTTAAAAGCAGTATTTGATCTGAAAAAGATACAGGTGGCTCAACCTCACTTTGATGCCGCGACCAAGATAAAAACCACACTATATACACACTATATCACATGTGCACAGCAGCCAACTGTGCGTCTGCCCACTAAACAGTTACAACAGTATCCAGCATGTCCCGAACTTACCATGTCCGGTGAGGACCTGCGTCATGCGGAAGGTAAGGACGCCGTGTTGCCTTTCCAGCCACTCCTCAAAGAGGGGACTTACCGCCATGATTATGACGTGCCGAGATTGTATCCTGCCTCGTAGAAGATAATTGTTTGAACCAAAATCATGGTCAGTTTGTCGGTATACCTCGATTTTGAATTGTCCGGTGGCCCTGACATGCTCTCCATAGTACGAATGAGATTGTTTGATTTGATAAATTCCTAGAGAAAATAAAATTAGGTCCGGGAATGTCAATTCAGGAAAATTATCCACCTCTGGAAGATTACCATCAATACTGGCAAATTGCACTCTCACTCTGTTTAAATTGTGCATTTCTATATAAGAGGCTAAACGGTTTGGAGTGTTCAGTTTTGCTTGGGCAATCGCTAATATCTGTTCAGCATAACAAAAGTCTCTGATTAACGTATGAAATCGATTTATTAATGCTGCAGCTATTTTTTTAAAGTCATGTATGAGGTGGGATGATGCTGTATTGAAATATTCCTGACGGAACAATTTGAAGTCCGGTTTAAATCTGCAATTCACGACTTCAATCACCCACCTACACAAGGTCACAACGGATCTTATTGGCTGCAATGGTCGATAATTGGTGTTCACCAGCCTGTTTAGATTCAGGCATATAAGCCTTGTAACCATATTGTAACAATTGATACAATGGCTTTGTGGATTACGCACTGTAACTATGGATGCCATTTTCATAAAATCTTTCGAATAAAAATACGAACAGAAGAAACATGCAACTATCTAATAATCGGAAACAATAATAATGTTGTCTGTTAGTGTCAAACTGATTGAAACTGGACCACAGAGTATCTGCAACGGGCTATTAATTACGTTTCGTTCCACGGTGATTTTTAAAGTACGTTACTTGATATTTGTGTTAAACGTTAATAACATCGTAAAAAACTAGTTCACTTTACGAATTAATTAGGTATTATCTTTTTAAACGCATTTAAAGCCGATGTTATCACCGCTGCGCATCGTAGTAACATTTTTTTTCACGTTAAAATAAACCTACCAACCTAACCTAACCTTTTTTACAATTATTTCATTATTCCGGTTGGATTTCTAAATAATTTTTGGTCTGTTAATTATAATAAGATGATCACTTCTTTCATGTGTAATTTTATTAATATACGTTACCGTTTAATAGTGGGCCCAAAAAAAATTGTCTCCTTTATGCCTTAAGATGATTCTGAGTAACAAAATTATGGGTTTTCAATGTATGACAAATGAGTGTATGCGAAACCTTTTTCTGGGAAATGAAGTTTATGCTATCCGTTGTTATGTAAAATAATATTATGACATAAAAAGTTCTGCTATAAAAGGTAGACCCATTGAATATTCTATAATATATATTTGTTAAGTCAAGGAAAAGGTTTAACATTGACCTTGAAAAGAAAATTTCCTTCTAAGCAGTATCCAAAATGAGATATCCATTTTCAAAACAAATTAATCGTACAGGTAGGGTATTTACGATATAACTATTGCTGTTGTTACTGTATTCAATTTTTTTTTGTGACTTCTAATATGACTGGTTTTCAGTACACTGAATTATTAATTTTGCTATCTAGCTGGTTTCACCAAAAAGAAACAGCCAAATGTAACCTTTGAACATGTTTATATTTTTAAGAATGTTCGTCAACCAGTCTTGTTTATCTAAGTTATTTTACATTCATGGCGGTCATTGCAATAATGAGTTTTAAAGTATGAAAGTTCTATTTAATGAAAACAGCTCTTTTTATATATTTAAAATATCGATTTACTAATCAGCAAGTTAGTAGGACTGATAGCAATATTTGTATGTCAAACTAAGATAGCTTTCTTACTTTGTTAAGATTTTGACACCTTACACCGTGTGTCAGACATCAACACACAAAAGCATACCATGGATCCACTATATGATTCTGGATTTCGAGTGATGGAATTTTTCATCGATTTTGTCTTAATTTTTAAAATGTAATAAAACTTTATTTTTTAACTGAAAATATTAGAATTACGATTACATACAGTTTAAATTTAAAAAAGTACGTATATTTTTTTCAAAAATTAATGGTTGGTATTCGTTTGCGGGTCGATGTCTGACACAGTGTATACATTGTTACATACCGCTTATAGTATTTTTAAATTGCTTTCTATGAACCTAGCCCCTGACCAAATATTTTGCATTTATTTTCAGTGAATCAAAAGAAGTTATGTAAAAATGTCTTGCGTGTGCACCGTGCCCGCTTTAGCAAGATTAGTGCTTGCGGCTTATTCACCGTGGATATTTGTTTGCCCCTTCGGTTGATGGCACTTCTAACTAACTACACTGTTGTGTTGTTGCAGTTCGCATTTCTGTAATCCTAGTACGTTATAATTAGAAGTATTAAAAATCTGGATGATGTGAATGGTTTTTTATTTCTCTTATCCTGGCCTAAATAAATTATTGAATTGAATTTCATATTGTAAAGTATGGTGCAAGTGAAGAAATGGTAATGCTCTTATTACTATTTTTCAATTATGAAAATTGAACACTTGTATCCAAAGACTATATAATATCAAAAAGCTTTCTAAAAATATAATTATCTAGTACACATCAGAGTAAACAAATCCAGTAAACGCAATTAATTGTTAGCTACTTCATCATAATTAAGAATTTATAATTTAATATATCGATCTGAATTTTATACCAAGTAATAAATTCTTTTTATATCAATCTTTCAAAAACATTATACAGCGAATACATTATAAACGATAAGATTTTTTTTTTTTAATACAGAAAAATTTTCAGAAAGAACTTTGTCCTTTACGCAGTCAAAATGACTTTATTTAAGGTGCATTATATATTAGCAAACTATTATATTCTTCTTTAGTGACTTTTTAAGTTCTACCACCGGCTGCGAAATGCGTGTGTCTGTCTCTTGGCCCTCTGACGGGTCTCCTCCAGTCAACCCCTGTAATATGCTGAAGCTCCTATAGCCTTCCGGAAGGGCCTCTCTGCTGCTCCGTATTTCAGGCCACTAAAGGCCGTGAGGAATATATATTTTTTAATTTTTTTTATCTTTTTGTTAGTATTCTCGATGAAGTTTATTCTAAACTTTTTTTACAAAGTTTGCGATGTTACGTGCATCGCATTGGATATTAATATAGTTATAGCCACCCGATTAATGTTATTGTTAAGAAAATATCTCAAAGGGAGGATTAAAGAAATCTTAATGATGAAAGACGGCCAAGAAATTGAACAGGAAAATAATGAACATTGTGTCAGATTGCTTGAGATATATTAAAATATTTGTAAAGCTTACTACATGTATTGCGTATGTATTTGCGTGATCGAATCAGAAATGAAGATATCCGCAGGAGAACCAAGGTTGCCGACATAGCACGAAGAATCGCCAAACTTAAGTGGCAATGGGCAGGGCACATTGCACGCAGAACAGATGGCCGTTGGGGCCGAAAGGTTTTGGAGTGGCGACCGCGTACCGGAAGACGCAGTGTTGGAAGGCCCTCTACAAGGTGGACCGATGACTTGGTGAAGGTTGCGGGAATCCGACGGATGCAAGACGCACAGGACCGTTCTTTGTGGCGACATTTGGGGGAGGCCTATGTCCAGCAGTGGACGTCTGTCGGCTGAAATTATGATGATGATGATGACTGCATGTATAGGAAAATTTTTGAAGTGTTGGTAAGTTTATGATAATAGTTGAATACTTATGATATTACCTTAACAAATTCTGAAGCACCTGTTCATATTAAATTTTCTTTACAAAGTGCTTAATAAAAAAAGATAGGGTATATAGTACCAAGATATTCCACATCGATCACACAATGCCGTCTAGTCCCAAACTAAGCAAATCTTTTGTTATGAGTACTAGACAATTGATAAACATACTTATATATTACTAAATACATACATAATTATTAAAGATAAATTACGCCCAGACACAGAACAAATGACCAATATCACTAGGAAAAAAACACTAAAAGAATCAAAATAACTTTAATTTCGGAAGTCGGTGTTTAATTCTTATTTAACACCGACACAAACAATACCGAGAAACACCGACTTCCGAAATTAAAATTATTTTGATTGTTTAGTGATTTTATTTCAATAGTGAAGTCTGTTATTTATTTTAAATATTTTTTCGCCTTAATATTTTTTCCCCACATTAAAAAAGAAAGGTTATAAAAAAAAAGGTTTGTTAAAGAAAAATTTATTTATTTATTTATTAAAACTTTATGCACTAGTAAGAAATACTGCACAAAGGCGGACTTAATGCCGTAGACATTTTCTACCAGTCGACCTTAGGGTGGTGCAGAAATGTAACATGGTAGGTGCAACATAATGATAAACTAGATTAAGAAAACAATAATAAATATATACTTAGATACATACATACAAATTAACAAAGTTATTATGAAAGACGTATCCAACAAAACATCGCTGTGATGATTACACCAACTTCTTACGAATGTATTCACGAGCCATCACCTTAAAAGTGAACCGACTGGAAGCCGTCCTGATGTTCAGAGGGAGCGCATTCCAAAGAGAGATGGCCTGGACAAAGAAAGAGGACTGGATAAACCCAGAGCGATGTGTGGGACATCGTAGTAGGCGATTATTGGTAGATCGGAGATTTTTTTTATGACCAGAGCAAAGATATTGAACTTGAGAAGTCAAATAGGAAGGAGAAGAAGGTTTATCCAGAAAAGAATACAGCGTTGTCAAGGCTCTTAGCGCTCTACGCTGACGGATGGGTAACAATTTTAAAAGTGATCGTTGCTCAGATACATGATCACACTTACGAAGGTTGAACACAAATCGAATGCAGTTATTCAGAAGGCGGTCAAGTTTTCGATACGAACAATGTAATTATGAGACCAATGAATTTATTTTTTGATTAAATCATCATCATCATCATTTCAGCCAAAAGACGTCCAGTGTAATTGGATATAGGCTTCCCCCAAGTGTCGCCACAACTATTAACATATAAGTTAATAGTTGTGGCGACACTTGATAGTCAAATAGTAGTAGTACTAGTTATTAATGTAAATATTTATTTTCCCCTTGAAGCGATCGGCGGAGGTGACCTCTCGCGCCGAGCCCTGCTTTAGGCCATGATCCGGAGCGAGAGTGAATGGGATGCGGCCGCATCATTCTGCGATGCGACACTATCGTGGCAAGAGACGCCCCGTGTCCTGGAAGTCGTAGGGCAATCCTTGGCCACACTGCAGGCACAAATAGCGTAGAAAATAGTAATTATTACTTTTTTAGACTCATCTCACTGTTCACCAATCAATGTATCCTTCCAACTTTGCTTAATTTAACAAGTGGATCTTGAATGTCAAGAATTATTTTTTAAAACTCCTATAAATGCCAGCTCTAATATAAATTTATTCCTCTTGGTCTGGTCTCTCACTTGAGGCCTTCCGGCATGAGTAGCTCTACCGGCATAACTCTCAAGATCCAGTTGTCAACAGCCAGCAGGCCCAGCAGGGCCGATGCCCGCTAGCTAGGACCGCGGAGAATTTCTGAAAAGGAAACCCGTAATCCTAGAACGCAAAGAGCAACTGAAGGACACTGGTGTGGTTTTAGTCAGTAAAAGTCTGACACGCCCTCACGCTCCACCCACAGCGCGAGAAGTCATTAGATGATTTCCATACTTAAAAAAAAAGTATATATTTATTATTTAAATGTTTTTCCCGGAGAAGCACACCTGCCTATGTAGGTTCCATCCACCAATCCGCACTGGGCCCGCGTGGTGGATTACGGCCCATTCCCTCTCCTAGAGAGGAGGCCTGAGTCCCAGCAGTGGGAACATTATAAGGCCGACTATGCTATGCTATGTAGGTTTCGCAGTAGAGGTTAAGGTAGTTCAAGTATATATTACATTTTCTGTATCTTAATTGTATGAAGATAAAATAAAAGACTAATGACGTCGAACAAATATTTAATATTAATTTTCATTTTGCAGAAAAGCAAACTGCAAAAACACCACAGTGTAGTTAGTGAGTAATCCCAGTAACCCAAGAGGTAACGTAGCATCAACTGAGGCCAAGCCACATAAGTCAAATTTGCTAAAATTTGTTTCATGTAATCGTTGAATATTTCTGCAAATTTTCCTTTCATCATCTGTAAATCAAACGATGTTTTTATAAACCCAGCTAAAATATAATTTCATGTATTGTCTTTTAGCAGCTATACATGGCCAGTTCAACTTTAGACTAGTGTTCTGACGAAATCTAGACAGAATTTGATCGTCTCGTCATCGTTTTGGTCTACCGGCTGCGTATTACCTTCCATTTTATTTGCAAATAGAAGTCAATGGTTGAACACAGTATACACAAATACATTTACGTAAAGGGAATGAGTAGTTCACTATGTTCTACAAATTTAGACACACAAAATCCTACTCTTCGCATGACCAGAGGGCTGGACTTTTCTTCGGTCAACGAATCAGCATTGCCATCCAGCGTGGCAATGCTGCCACCGTTCTGGGCACTTTTCCCATTGACATCGATGTGGACGAATATTTTGATGCCCTATGAGTTCTTTTTCTACCCGTTTGTACATATTATTATTTTCAATTTGTTTAAATATTTATTAAGTTATAATAGTTAGTAGTTAAGATGTATATATCAAAATCCTACTATAATATTATAAACTCGAAAGTTTGTAAGTATAGATGTTTGTTACTCTTTCACATAAAAACTACCAAATGGATTTTGATAAAAATTTATATAAAGTAGACCATATTCTGGAATAGCATATAAGATACTTTTTGTACTGGGAATATGTTTCCTTAGGATAATTTTCTACTATGCTGGCAGCGAAGCCGCTGGTAGCAGTTAGTTATTACGTATTATCAGAACTATTTGCTAGGCTGATTCATATTAAAACAAATCCTTGCAACTCAAGAACCCAACTTAGTAGCTCAAGCCAGTTGTATCAGTTTTGATCGCAACCATTAAAGAGTTAACAAGTGATTATAATACCTGAACAATTTGAGCTCAAAGCAAGAGTACATGAATCTTGACATGCTGCCAGTGCCACGTAAAACATCTGACACTTCCAGCTCAACAGCAATTGTAAAAATAGATTCTTGCAGATCCATAGAAAATTCACAATTAATACCAGCGGAATGTGCTGTAAAATTAAAAAGGAATAAATCACAATAAAATAAAAAACGTTCAGTTTATTTTGTCGAGTTATGCAAACATAAATGTGCTTGATACATATTACGCGATTTTAGAGTAGATCCTATAAATGTAGTTCACTCCATCCACTTTCGTGGATAGCAGCACTTAATGAGACGTGCCGAATTTATACCGGTTGCCTTAAACCAAACCTGGTACAAATGCTGTATCCATACCTATTAGTGTATTCCATTCATTAGGCTAGCCGCATAACAAAGACGAATAAACTACCCACGCTATGCCACGCACAATAGCAACACGGTGCTCTAGAGACTCAAAAGTCGTAAAAGTTTTGTTGGAAAAGTGAGTCCATCTTATGGTAACACCACCTCGGAGAAATGCAACCAATGGCGTGAGACGCTAAAACCTCCTGATGATTTTATCGAGCCATGAGAGCCTCTCGCCTGGGCGCGCATTACCATGGCCAAGCTGGAAAACTTGAAACAGAAGCCGCACTCAGGCTGCAGCGATGACAATCTTCACAGGTGAGGGTTCTCAGACGGTTCCGATCTTCAGTGTTTATGCGGCTTCTCTCCGTAAACCACGTTTCATCTTCCGTTTTGCGTCACTTGCTCTATCTGCTCTCATGAAGATCTAATGGCAGCAATTAGCATTGCCGTGGCCAAATTGTTCTTGCTGCACATTAATTATCTGTTTAAGCCCGGTACCTTTGGGTATGCAGACGACAGCACTGTTACTGAGAGTTACACATCCAGCGCGCAAGCTAGTGGGTTACAGATCCAGTTTCTTCGAGAGGCTATGGTCGAGCGCTTGAACTTGTCCTTGGAGGCAGTTTCTGAATGGGGCGATGCCAATTTGGTCAGGTTCAATGCTGCTAAAACCCAGGCGTGTCTTTTTTCCGCTAAAAGGAAGCCAATTCAGCCCTGCTCCAACTTTCCGGGGCGTAACCGTGCCGATAACTGACCGTCTTGATCTTTTTGGTGTTACGCTGACGTCAACACTCAACTTTGGGCCATACATTGAAGCAAAGGCTCAACCGGCAGCAAAAAAGCTGGGTATCTTCGCTAAGTCAGACAGTACTTCACGCCGGAACAGCTGCTCAAACTTTATCAAGCACAAGTTCGATCGTGTATGGAGTACTGCTCTCATCTTTGGGATGGATCTGCCCGATACCAGCTTGATGCACTTGAGGCAATTGAGAGGCGTGCCAGGAGGATCATTGGCAATGATGCACTCGTTGAGTCGATGCTTCAAAGTTTTGAGCATCGGCGCCGAGTTGCTAGCCTGTCAGTTTTCTACCGGTTGCATTTCGGGGAGTGTGCGTCGGAATTGCATAACCTAATTCCACCTCGCCCGTTCCATCATCGGACCACCAGGCGTACGGCAACGCGCCACCGGTACATGGTGGACATTCCACCTATACGCACAAAACGTTTTGGGAACACATTCATTGTGCGTACAGCTAAGGAGTGGAATTCCTTGCCGGAATGTGTGTTTCCTGATAGCTACAACCCGGAAATCTTTAAATCAAGAGTGAATAGGTTACTTCTAGGTAAGCGCGTTCCATCGTCGACCGCATCGTCGCTTTCCATCAGGTGAGATAGTGGTCAAGCGCGAACCTACCCGGCATTTTTCGTATTGATGAGCTATACCAGTGTTATAGTTTATTGTTTAACATAATGTATATTTTATTTATTTACTTACGGACTCAGTGCACAATACCGCAATGACAAAGTGAATGTCAATAAGTGCGTGGATACATGTCTCAAACGTGTGAATTAGCACCTGAAAGTTAAAATAACCGTTCTTAAAAAAAAAAGCTGCTAGTGCACAGTTTACTGTAGTGATTTATGACGTATTAAAAAAACTGCTTACTAGATCTCGTTCAAACCAATTTTGGGTGGAAGTTTGCATGGTAATGTACATGACATATTTTTTTAGTTTTATCATTCTTTTATTTTAGAAGTTACAGGACACACATTTTACCACTTTAGAAGTGTCTCTCGCGCAAACTATTCAGTTTAGAAAAAATGATATTAGAAATATCATTTTTGGAGACCTACCATACCCCACACGTATGGGTTTGATGAAAAAAAATTTTTGAGTATCAGTTTTAAGTATGAGGAACCACCAAAATTTTTTGTTTTTTTTTTTCTATTTTTGTATGTAGATCTGAATGCAGTTCACAGAATACATCTACTTAAGTTTCAACAGTCGGAAAAAAGTGGCTGTGACAAACGGACGGACAGACAGACTGAAATAACGAATCCATAAGGGTTCCGTTTTTTGCCATAGGGCTGCGGCGTTCTAAAAAACACCAGCTACGATATATATCTATTTCAAATAACTTCAGTACTATTTTTTAGTAAAAACTTTTAAACAAAATTTTATGGTCATAGATCATACAAATTAAACTTACCAAAGGCTGAAAACACATTTTTACAATATTATAACATTTCATTACTTTTTTGTAAAACAGAAACTTGCAAACCGTTTTACGATTGATGTTATAATCATTTCGGGGATTGAAAACTTGACAATTCCAACAAATAAGATAAGTTTCTAAGTAACTAATGAGTCTGATTGCGTAAACTATATTTGCGTCAAAGCAAAATAAAATTACATGGCAAATATTTAAGCTCCAGGGAGTCCTAAGAAGGATACTAAGGGTTAACACTCCTAAATGAAATGTCAAAATCAGAATAACTGCAATCCAGTTCCATTTAACTATGCTCATAAAGATTTTTGCATTGTTAAGAAGTTTATGTACTTCTTGTATTGCAAGAACACCCGTAATATTTATTTTAGCGTGGATAATGTTGATTACATAAATGACGACGAAAGCCACACTGTAAAAAAAAACATCTACGAAAGCGAGACAGAGCAAAAAAATATCACGTTTGTAAAATTCTTGTTTCAAAATACTACGACTTAAAAATGGAACGATGCGCAATATTGTCCAACATAACGATAAAAATTTCGTCGTGAGCTTATTAGGAAATAAAAAGTCATGTTTTATTAAATATTTGGGTAAGAACAGAATAGTCTGCATTAGGTTCAAGGGTAGGAGCATTGATTGTATATCTTCGTCAACTTCACGATTCAATAGAATTTTAACTCGATGACTTTTATGGCCATCCTTATCAGTTTTCTTCTTGAAAGACTTATTAAAAAATTCTTTCAGGCTCATTACAGTAACGTTCAAACAAAATGGCGATTACTCATGAAAAGGAATTTTCCAGTAATATTATTTTACCTTTCAATATATCAAGAATTAAAATGTTTAGACTTATAATTTATCATAGGCTAGGTAAGTTCTTTATTAACATCGTTTTTGACATTAATGTTCAAAAGATAATCCATCATTAAAGACAACTGTCATTGTGATATGTACAATTAATCTAAAAAGTAATGGACACATAAAGTACATACACACGATTACACTAATTTTGTAACAAGGCTGTTTGGATATATGCCATTATTCTTAACGTGTTAATGTTCTACCCCAAATACCATGGTACTTCGGATAGAAAAAAGATTTTACATAAAATTTAAGGGCATCGACTCACCATGTTTATCTACTAGGTTGTCTTAAGAAACAGTAACATGATTTTTTTTGCTTACATGCTTTTTCCTCTCAAGAACTTTATTAAATATAATTTTGATGATTGATTATGAAAACACAAATGAGTTTGGTACATATATTTCTCTTTCACCATGAGAAAGCAAAATTATAGAAAGATCATCTTTAATTTATGTACCTAAATGAAAATCCATCAAAAGCGTTCATTTTTATCAAACAGTATTACGAAAACAATACAGTTTGAAAATTAAAAGTCAGTATTTCAGTTTGAAGAATAATCAAAAAAATTTAACGCATTCAGGCAACCTCTTGTCAAAAGCATCAAAATAATGTAACTAGGCTTATAAAAACGCAAATTGCAACACTACAAAAACATAATCAGCAAGTAACGCTGTCATTTTCAAAGGTAAAGTTGCATCAACGTTGAACATTCCACAAACGTTCAACCTATCGAATGACACTCGATGTAGGCGCTGTATATTCTTACATAATTTTCGCTCAGCATCTGTAATGATAGTCATGTTTATTATAAAGATTTTAGTCTCAGTAATCATTTTTCGAATTATTAATATTCTAATAAAATACCTGTACAATGTTTTATCAAAACGAGGGCGCATGAGTTTTGAACTTTATTTATCGCTATACAGAACTTCTCACAGTAAAAGCTCAAAGTAATTACAAATATCAAACTTTTAGTTACCCAGAGGTTAAATAAAAGCATATTTAAACACGTATCCTGTGAATAATAATTGTGACGTTACAAATAATACTCAATACACATTACAATGATAACATTGAAATTAATGTTTTATATGAGATATGAAATAAAGATTTTAAAACGACGATTTATCATTTATACTCACATACGGCTGGCTAAAACTGGCTGCATTAAATTTCAGAAAATTAATTGTTATTTGTAATTTCATTAAGATTCGTAAAAATAACTCCACTATTTGATAAGCGATCTGAAAATATATTTTTTGTAACAATTTAGAATTTTATTACTAGTCTTGTGTTCTATAAATTATTTGTCAAAAAAATAAAAATTCACACCATGTGCTGAAACGAAGTTCTTAATATATTGTAACATTGCAATATATGACTATAAGCATCAAACATTCTTTTGCTGAAAATTTCTTTATCACAGTGATCTAATTGTTGCAAATGTTGAGCCTCAATAATCCACAAGTCCACTTTATTGCACAATAGTTTCAAGAGTCTACTAACGTACAGAATATTAACTTCAAAACAAATTACGGATATTCCACAAACGCAACTGGTAATCGAAATTTTAAATTTAAAGTAGGAATGGGTAATATTTGAAATATTATAACAAAAGATCAAGATGACAGTGATCCAATTCCAAATGATAAAGTACTGAATTTTCGATTTTTTTTTAAGAAATCTGTGAAGCTCTTGAATTTTAATAACAAATCTTATGTGGTTTTTCATTTGTGACACATTGGTAACATAATTCAAGATGAAACCGATGGAATACAAAAAGAATTCAAAATACGAAAGGATATACATTGCATTAAAAATAATTCTGACATATTCATTAAAATGTAGCTCATAAACGTTATAAGCATTTACAAGAATGGAGATGATCATAGTAGACAATGATACTAAATTGGATGTTAGACTTTTTGGAAATATAATGTTGTTCTTAATACTGTACTTTGAACTAAACACAATTGTTTGCATGAGGTTTAAAGGCAAAAGCATTGATTGAATATCTGTGTCAACTAAGATTTTGTGAAATGGTAACGTTTCATGACACATTTTTCTTTTAATCAATTATTATATTAATATTTGGACTTCATTTCATTAGGAATGTAAGGACACAAATAACTAAAGTCTGTAATAGATATATTTCCCTATAACAACGATTGAATGTGTTTCAAATGTTCTTTTAATCCATTTAGGATAATTTAATAAATTGATTTAAGGGTATGCAACTCGACATACATTTTCACTGTTTTTCATACAACCACTCTTACACGACTATGACCTTATTACACATTTTTCATTAGATATTTTGGAAACAAAGTATATTGCGGTTATTATCTAGGCTTCTATTAAACTAATCCACTAAAGACATCTGAAAATCGTATATTTTGCATGAACTTTGACACTTCATATTTTACTCAAAAATTATAACAATAGAAGCCTTGCAAATTTAATCAAGATTCTGAATGACGGCAACTTTTTTCAAAAACTTTTAAAAAACGAATCACCAAAAGCTAACAGAATTTTCAAGCGTTATTTCTCTTTGTTATTTATTTATTTGTAACGGCACTCCAACGAATAGTTCGCAAAAACATTTACTAAAGATTAATCTTAACAATAAACAATTATCACATTTCGCGTTGTTTTTCGTCAAACATCACGTTGGATTGCGTTAGATGAAGTAACAAGCTTTTGAACATGCTCAATGTTAATGATAGGCGAGTAGAAAAGGATCCTCTTAAGGTTTCGTTAAGTGTTCTATATTAATAAGTATGCGATATGTCACATCTTAGGTGTTTTAACCTGTTTTTGTCTATTGACTTACCAACTTAGTTTTACAAATACATTATGGATCCAAAAAATAATATTTATTTTAAAGTAAAATAATAGGGTGTGTCACGCTTTTACTGACTAAAAATCCACTTCTGTTACTTCGTTACCTTTCATACTAGGGCCGAGTCTTCTTTTCAGAAGCAGACCCTTGGCTCCAGTAAGCTTCGACCCTGCTGGGCCCCTACGGTTTGCTAACATCTCTTTGATGCGCGCGAGGAACTCGACGCGACTTGGGCTCGGTCCGGACGGTTACCGGACGATCGGACGGCAATAATACCCATTGCTCACCATCCGCAAGCCCGCGCCTACACACAAAAAACTTTTGGAAAATGTTATTATTTTAATACTAACACTACATCAAAAAACTTTTGGAAACTGTTATTATTTTAATACAAAGATGGATGGCCAGAGGATGTCCTCTGGCCATCCCCGTCATGGGGCGTTTGAGGTACTGGGTCGTCCTCCTTGAGATGGACATTTCCACTTGCATTCTCACCGAGCTGAGCGATGACGCGGCATCGGAGTCCGACGTCGTGTCTCCGCTCACCTCCCTGAGGCCGAAGCTCCTGCCGGCCTGTTCAGTACCCTCTGGCGGACGTGCTGAGAATGGGTCCCAGGGACTCCACACTACCGGTGGGTGAGCCACCTTGGCTCGTTTCGTCCACGAAGGACGGTAACAGATCCTTATGGAATCTAGCGCGCTCTTTGCCTCCCAGAATACGAGGGACAGACCAAGCTCTGCTTGGTGAGGGATTTTCCTCCTGCGATGGAGTTGGTACCCTCCTAGGGTTTGCTGCTTACAATTTTGACCTTTTTAGCAGATAAGGTCCCCAATAAACACGTTTGCCATCTTAGTCATGTCTGATATGCAAACACGTCCAAAACCACCAACAGCTCTTGGTGCCGATGCTCCTGGACAGCGCATCATCCATAGCCATGGCGGTGGGAGTCCATCTGGAATCCACCTTGTGTGTGTTCCTCTTGGTCTGGTCTCTCACTTGAGGCCTTCCGGTGTGAGTAACACTACCGGCGTAGCCCTCAAGATCACAGAGACACGCATGCCGCACCACGACGGCAACGTGGAAATACAGTTGGTGGGGTTCTGGGCACACCCGGGAAACAAACGGGCATGATCTTTGACGTTTTTCAGATATTTTCCTTCACTTGTGCTATAAGACCTTGCTTCTACCTTGGTTTTGATTTCCTTGCGAGTGCGATATGCGCTTATATGAACTTAGAAGTTTACCATGGGTAATGTGAAAACGAAACCACGGGGCCCTGGGACGAAGGCATCGAAGGAACAGGAGTGGGTTTTTTTAGTCAGTAATAGTCTGACATTATCTCTCGCTCCGCCCAAGAGCGAGATTTGTCATTAAATGATTTTTTTTCCTACCTAAAAAAAAAAACTTAGATGTCTGATTTTTTAATACTTCAAGGAGTAGCAGACTTGAGTCATCATCATAATTTCAGCCGAAAGAAAACTACTGCTGGATATCCTGGATATCCTCCCCTAAGTGTCACCACGATGACCGGACCTGTGCGTCTCGCATTAATCGGATTCCCGCGACCCTCATCGGGTCATCGGTCCACCTTGTGGGAAGCCCTCCAACGCAGACGCAAGTCTTCCAGCACATGTTCACAACTCTAGAACCTTTCATCCCCATCAACCATCTGTTCTTGATTATTTAATATTTTCTGCATAATACTTCCGTGCGTACCTGAGAATAAGAGTTTTGACAGACAGGCAGGTGGAGAATAAAGTGATCCTACAAGGGTATTCGTTTTTGCCATCTGAGGCATGGAAACCTAAAAAATAAAAACGGTTGATTTTTCACTGTTTATTGTAATGTTTTATTACGTATTTAACTAGAATTACAAAAACGCAAACTGCAACAGCACAATCGTGTAGTGAGTGAGAAGTGTTAGCAAATGTAATAGATGACAAATATCTACATAATATAAGCCACACACGCTCATCTTGCCGTATGATACACGATGCAACCGCTTAATATTTTTGCATAGCTTCTTTTCTTCAACTATAAAAAAGAAATTGGTTAAAAATAATGAAACAATTTAAAAACTATTAAGAAAGACATGTGTTATTACAGATACTGAGCCATAGGACCCGAATGATCAAAAGTAAGTCACCTGTACAATCTGTGACGAGAATAAATTCACAAGAATTTTCAACAATCTTGACAGCTTCATAAAATGCCTCAAGTTGAAGGCTAAGTGTGATTTGAATGGTCAAGTTCTTAATAATCCAGAAAGAAAAGAATACAGACACATAATTACTAGTACTCTGCAATAAGAAATAAACAACTTATATTAACATGGCACACTGAATAATCTTCTATTCGCAAGTAAACTTTATTATGAAGCCACTGCACAATTATGTTTAAATTTTTATGGATCCACATGTTAATTTATGAAACAAGAAAAACTCAAAATAAAAAATTAGAACTTACCGGTTTATATTTGAAAAATTCTATCACAAATTGAACATGAACCAAACTTTGAAAAAATGCTTCTGCAGTTAGATACAGGATCTGAAAATTATGCCAAAAAAATAAATAACAGTACAATGCCGTAACACCAAAAACTTTATAAAGACGACTCACTTACTCTTAGCTGATAAATTTTCACAATATATTTGTAACATTTTAATATATAGACATACACCTCAAACATTCTTCCAATTTCTTGCTTACTGCAACCATTTTTCCGTATCAGCAGTAACTGAATATTCCACAGTACAACATTATCAGTAAGTAATTTAATTAATCTTATAGCATAAATACCATTTGAATCAAGAGTCACCATCATGAGTATATAAAACATAACATTCAAGGGAGGTCTGAGGTATAGTACGTAGACATAGATAAATATAAAAATATGAAATCCAAAGAGAGCTGCGACGCTCATCCAACTTCGTGTAATGAAACGTTTTAGACAAGTTTTGTTATTAATAAATCTGTTCACTTCTTGAAAGTATAAAACAAACAGAACATTCGACTTAGTTTGACTGAAGCTAATGAAGAAGTTCATAATGAATCCTATACATCGATAACAAAAGTCAAAGCATGATGCAAACATAAAGAAATTAATTGGACTATATCGTCTGACGTTGTCGTCTAGGATTATTTCCATGATACGATGGACATACGTAGCCAAGAACGTCATGACACCGCATATTAGTATAAACTTATTGAGACAATTATTCGGATATATAAAATTTTGCTTGATATGATATTGTGGATTAAGTAGCAGAATTTGCATTAAATTTAGAGGCAGAAATATTTGCTGAACCTCTTTATCGATTTGATTATTGGGAATCACCATTTTTGTTAGAATTCACACCTACAAATGACACAATTTAAACATTGTAAGGGTATAACAATATGCCTTGAATAAATAAAATGTTGACAGGACATCAAGTAAAAATATTTGTTTAAATATTCATTTTCACGAAATAATCATGCAAACCAACAAAACCGTAGCAAATAGAGGCATTGATAGAGTAGTACGTATAAGCAAAATAGTATTAAAACAATTATTTGGATTAAAAAATAGTTCTTGATGGTATATGTTGTATTGAGGGATAACATTTGCATCTGATTCACAGGCCGGAAAGTTCGTTGAATTTCTTTTCCGATTTGAATATTTCGAATATGTTTTGTAAAAGGATATATTATATATATAAGATTCTCGAAATATTAACAAATATAGAACTATAAACTCTCCTTCTGAGTTATATAGTACAATTATATATTTGCTGTCATTTACATTACTAACATTTTAAGTAGTTGGAGCCTAAGATTAATATTTATGTGTGTAAACGTTCATTTCGTTGATTGCTTTTATCATACTATTTAGGAAAGTTTCTCATTACATTAATAGACTTTACAAATTGGTATTACTTGGTACTTTTTATAGAATTCATGTTTAAATGGAATAGTTGCAATTACGGCAGAAAATAGTACAAATTGTTCTCCACCAACGAGATTTACGTCATTAAATATCTGCTAAATATTGTCGCCACTCTGCGACAGTAGAACTTCGGTAGGGGATCTTCTACTTGAATAAAACTCTTGGGAAGCTATCACGTTTTACTTATACTATTCTTCAGGATTCGATATCAGCTCATTACGCTACAATGTTTATGTCCGAACTGAAAGAACTAGACATTTGTTTGTTCTACTCCATTTTTAAACCTATTCTAGAACTGCGAAATCCTTAAAAGTATATTTTACAAGCCATTTCGTTAGCTATAAAAAACCTAACTCATGCGATCTCCTTTCGATATCACATGAGCTATGCCCCAATGAATAGAAATGTGGAGGCAACAAGCATTTATATTCTAAAAAAAAATTTCTAATGATTAAGCATGACCTACCTATACCTAACACAAATGACTCTACCTGTGTTTGGAAAAATATTAATAACGCGGTACGTCTTCCTAAAGCGAGTTTAAGTTGGCTCTGGCCAACGATAAATATTTATCATAAAATTCTTACATGATTACTGTGCGTCAATCTACACTCATTAATCAACGTTGCTCTACTTAAACCCCACTACAACAATACCAAGCTAAAAGCCACAACGCACCGCCCTGCTAACTTAGGATGCCAAAAACCATCCAGACCGGAATTACACTTTAAGATTCAATACCATTATGTCTTTAATTCCATTATACGCTTATCGGGCTAGAGGACAAAAAGCCATAATTGCATTGGATCACCTATAGGATCTCATTATTAGAATTCACTCCAGAGTTGATAAACAGCAAAGATTATTTAAATTACTCTCATCATAGCTAAATCATTAGAGTCAACTAGACTCTCTCTGAAAAGGCTATGCCTCATTTGCAATGTTGATATTAGCTCAGTTTGATATTTAGCTATCCACTCATAGGGGAGGACCGGAGGGCATCTTCTTCAAACTAATAACACTAATATATCGTTCTGGAGTAAAACCTAGCCTAAATTAACTTTTTTTTTGTTTCACCTAACTCCTTTCCAATTGTAATCTAAACCACTTGCACTTATATGTGGAAGACAAAATTATTTTTGCCTAGATTTTTATTTTATTTGTCTTAGACCAAGGTAATGGCAGCTAATTGCCGAGCTGGTCCAACGGAGTCTGTCTCGTTTATGCGTCATCACGGTGATCATCGCGTCGCCTGGCATTACATTAGTGTTGAATATTGTGAGTATAGTGAGCAAGACAGTTTGTAACTATCGTGGCATATATTATAATATTTATAAAAAGCAAAATTATCACACAAATACACTTGTATCAATTTTTTAGTTTAAGTAAGGGTAAATTTTCTATAGGTTTATGTATATGTTATATTTTATTTACCATCATCCGTGCGTCACAGCGGGGTGCCAGCTGAAAATCAGCGCTGGGTGTCTGACGCCCAGCAATTGCTGAGTTGGCGACCCTTTTGGTTAAGGCACGCTCTGCGCAACTATATTGTAAATCTGTTCCTTTTTTATGTTGTTGCCTATTGTATTGCCTGCATCGAATAAATACTATTCTATTCTATTCTGGTCTGTCTGCTGGTTGACCCGGGGCGGCGCCCCTACCTGGCGATTTTCAGGGTTCGCTGGGTCACCTTCTCGGCGGTGAGCCCCCTCCCCTTTCCAACATTTCGGCCCACACCTCGCCCAGCGGTGGAGATTTTGCAGACCGATGCACCCAGTTCATCATTGGAGGATGTCCTCTGACCATCCCTCGTCATGGGGCGTTTGAGGTACTGGGTCGTCCTCCTTGAGGTGGACACTTCCGCCTCCATTCTCTCCGAGTTGAGTGATGACGCGGCGTGATGGCGCTCACCTCCCTGAGGCCGAAGCTCCTGCCGGCCTGTTCAGTACCCACTGGCGGACGTGCTAAGAACGGGTCCCAAGGACTCCATGCTACCGGTGGGTGAGCTTGTGTCCACGAAGAACGGTGACAGATCTCTATGGGATCTGTCGTGCTCTTTGCCCCACGGAATACAAGGGGCAAACCAAGGTCAGCTTGGTGAGGGACTCTCCTCCTGAGATGCAGTCGGTACCCTCCTGGGGTAAAAAATCTTAGAGAGTCGCTTCCATGGTTTGCTGATTACAATTTTGGCCTTTTTGGCAATGGGATGGGGTCCCTAATAAACACGTTCGCCATCTTGATCATGACTGATATGCAAACACTTCCAAAAGCACAAACAGCTCTTGGTGCCGATGCTCCTGAACAGCGCACCATACATCGCCATGGCGGTAGGGTCCATCTGAACTCCGCTCTGTGTGTGTTCCTCTTGGTCTAGTCTCTCACTTGAGATCTTCCGGCATGAGTAGCTCTACCGGCGTAGCCCTCAATATCATAGAGACACGCAAGCTACAGCGCGAGGGGCAAAGTGGAAATACAGTTGGTGGGTTCTGGGCACACTTGGGGAACAAACGGGCATGATTTTTGACGTTTTTCAGAAATTTTCCTTCACTATTGTGCTTCGACCTTGCTTCTTCCTTGGTTTTGATTTCCTTAAGTGAACTTAGAAGTTTGATTTTTTAATATTTCAAGGAGTAGTAGACTTGAATCATTATCATCATCATCATTTCAGCCAAAAGACATCTACTGCTGGATATCGTGAATATCCTCCCCTAAGTGTCACCACGATGACCAGACCTGTGCGTCTCGTATCCATCGGATTCCCACGAGCCTCATCAGGTCATCGGTCCAACTTGTGGAAAACCTTCCAACGCAGACGCAAGACGCAGGTCTTCCAGCACATGGTCACAACTCTAGAACCTTTCATCCCCATCAACTATCTGTTCTTGAGTATAAAAAATTATTTAATATTTTCTGCATAATACTTCCGTGCGTACCTGAGAATAAGAATCTTGACAGACAGGCAGGTGGAGAATAAAGTGATCCTATAAGGGTTCCGTTTTTGTCATCTGGGGCATAGAATCCAAAAAAATTAAAACGGTTCATTTTTTACTGTTTATTGTTTAATATTACGTATTTAACCAGAATTACAAAAACGCAAACTGCAACAACACAATCATGTAGTGAGTAAGGAGTGTTAGCAAATGTAACAGATGACAAATATCTACATAAAATAAGCCACACACGCTCATCTTGCCGAATGATACACGGTGCAACCGCTGAGTATTTTTGCATAGCTTCTTTTCTTCAACTATAAAAAATAAATCGGTTGAAAATAGTGAAATAATTTAAAAACTATTGAGATAGACATGTGTTATTACAGATGCTGAGCCATAGGACCCGAATGATCACAAAAGTAAGTCACCTGTACAATCTGTGACGAGAATAAATTCACAAGAATTTTCAACAATCTCGACAGCTTCATAAAATGCTTCAAGTTGAAGGCTAAGTGTGATTTGAATGGTCAAGTTCTTTATAATCCAGAAAGATAAGAATACAGACACATAATGACTAGAACTCTGCAATAAGAAATAAACAACTCATATTAACATGGTACAATGAATAATCTTCTATTCGCAAGTAAATTTTATTATGAAGCCACTGCACAATTATGTTTAAATTATTATGGATCCACAAGAAAAACTCAAAATAAAAAATGATAACTTACCGGTTCATGTTTAAAAAATTCTATCAAAAATTGAACATGAACCAAACCTTGAAAAAATGCTTCTGCAGTTAGATACAGGATCTGAAAATTATGACAAAAAAAAATAACAATACAATGCCGTAACACCAAAAACTTTATAAAGACGACTCACTTACTCTTAGCTGATAAATTTTCACAATATATTTGTAACATTTTAATATATAGACATACACCTCAAACATTCTTCCAATTTCTTGCTTACTGCAACCATTTTTCCGTATCAGCAGTAACTGAATATTCCACAGTACAACTTTATCAGTAAGTAATTTAATTAATCTTATAGCATAAATACCATTTGAATCAAGAGTCACCATGATTACTAGATAAAACATAACATTCAAGGGAGGTCTGAGGTATAGTACGTAGACATAGATAAATATAAAAATATGAAATCCAAAGAGAGCTGCAACACTCATCCAACTTCGTATAATGAAACGTTTTAGACAAGTTTTGTTATTAATAAATCTGTTCACTTCTTGAAAGTATAAAACAAATAGAACATTCAACTTAGTTTGACTGAAGCTAATGAAGAAGTTCATAATGAATCCTATACATCGATAACAAAAGTCAAAGCTTGATGCAAACATAAAGAAATTAATTGGACTATATCGTCTGAAGTTGTCGTCTAGGATTATTTCCATGATACGATGGACATACGTAGCCAAGAACGTCATGACACCGCATATTAGTATGAACTTATTGAGACAATTATTCGGATATATAAAATTGTGCTTGATATGATATTGTGGATTAAGTAGCAGAATTTGCATTAAATTTAGAGGCAGAAATATTTGCTGAACCTCTTTATCGATTTGATTATTGGGAATCACCATTTTAGTTAGAATTCACACCTACAAATGACACAATTTGAACATTGTAAGGGTATAACAATATGCCTTGAATAAATAAAATGTTGACAGGACATCAAGTAAAAATATTTGTTTAAATATTCATTTTCACGAAATAATCATGCAAACCAACGAAACCGTAGCAAATAGAGGCATTGATAGAGTAGTACGTATAAGCAAAATAGTATTAAAACAATTATTTGGATTAAAAAATAGTTCTTGATGGTATATGTTGTATTGAGGGTTAACATTTGCATCTGATTCACAGGCCGGAAAGTTCGGTGAATTTCTTTTCCGATTTGAATATTTCGAATATGTTTTGTAAAAGGATATATTATATATATAAAATTCTCGAAATAACAACAAATATAGAACTATAAACTCTCCTTCTGAGTTATATAGTATAATTATATATTTGCTGTCATTTACATTACTAACATTTTAAGTAGTTGGAGCCTAAGATTAATATTTATGTGTGTAAACGTTCATTTCGTTGATTGCTTTTATCATACTATTTAGGAAAGTTTCTCATTACATTAATAGACTTTACAAATTGGTATTACTTGGTACTTTTTATAGAATTCATGTTTAAATGGAATAGTTGCAATTACGGCAGAAAATAGTACAAATTGTTCTCCACCAACGAGATTTACGTCATTAAATATCTGCTAAATATTGTCGCCACTCTGCGACAGTAGAACTTCGGTAGGGGATCTTCTACTTGAATAAAACTCTTGGGAAGCTATCACGTTTTAATTATACTATTCTTCAGGATTCGATATCAGCTCATTACGCTACAATGGTTATGTCCGAACTGAAAGAACTAGACATTTGTTTGTTCTACTCCATTTTTAAACCTATTCTAGAACTGCGAAATCCTTAAAAGTATATTTTACAAGCCAGTTCGTTAGCTATAAAAAAACCTAACTCATGCGATCTCCTTTCGATATCACATGAGCTATGCCCTATGAATTGAAATGTGAAGGCAACAAGCTTTTATATTCTAATGTAAATGTCAAAGTTGGACGCTTACAAAAGAAATTATAAAAAAACTTAAAGCTCTCCAACGAGCAATGGAGAGAAGTATGCTAGGAATTAAACTAAGAGACCGAATGAGAAGCAAAGACATAAGACTGCAGACAAAATTAATAGACGCTGTAGAACTAGCATGAAAGTTGAAATTGCGATGGAAGGGCCAGAGCCACAGATGATTGCTGGAGTGAGGGAGTTCTTTGCTGGTGATACTCATAATATACCACGCTTCCAAGGCAGGCCCAGGCGCCGGTGGTGCGACGACATCGTGGTGGCAGTCGACCCCACTTGGACTAGACTGGCACAAGATAGAGAAAAATGGCGAAAGATAGGGGAGGCTTTTAAATAGGTACCTAATAAAAAACCATAGATAAATGAAGATATATTTAATTAATTGATATAAAATTGATAAACAAAGAGCAAATTTATTCAAATTCAAAATTGTTAACTGTGGTACACAGGTAAAGATAATATAATGATTTGTAAGACTGCTGCAACATTATAGCAGTAATCAATTATTTAATATAGTAGTTTAATAACAATTGCTTGGTAAATTTTTGTTTTAATGAAATGCTTAATTGCAAATAACTATTTGTTATTATCTACTTTATTATCTATCTAATTATTATGAACAGAAAATGAAATTGATATAATTTATTTATTGTTATTAATGAATTCATTGCTATTTTTATATAAATTTTTTACTAAGAAAATTTAATGAAATGTACTTTTTTTCGGGAATTAAAAGGCTTAAATAAATAAAAATAAAGTAACTAAAACAAGTTAACATGTTATAAAATTATAAAATGTTGTACAATTTAAAACTTTAAATAAAGAATTTATTCAATATGAATATACAAGTGTTTATATACAGCTAAAATAGTAAGTTTTATAAGAAAGCAAACTGCAGCAAAACAATTGCGTAATGAGTAAGAATTGCCATCAAACGTAATACATGACCAATACCTACGTAGAATAAACCACACACACTCATCTTGCTGAATGACGCACGGTGCATTCGCAAAATATTTTTACACAATTTCTTTCGGTCGTCTGTAAACAAACAAATGTGAGTATTAGTTGTTATAAAATTATAGATACACAAATTAGTAAATATGCAAAATTTACAAGCAAAAATAATTGCAAAAGTTATATACCGGTACATTTTGATGCCAAAATTAGTTCACATGAATGGTGTACACACTTGACCGTGTCATAAAATGCCTCGAATTGCAAACAGAGTGATATTTTAAAAACCAAGATTTTTATCATCCAGAATAATAAAAATATCGACGTCGTAGGATACCTGAGCTAGAAGTAATAAACAAAATAAACGTAATAATTATAAAATTGATTTATAATAAATATGATTTGAAGAAAGATTTAGTAAAGACGAGAGAAGTCAAAGTTTTTCAGATGTTTATGAAACTCACCCCTTCAGAGACAGATCGATTTTTGAAAAACTCTATTAAAACTTGAAACATAACCAAACTTAGAAATAAAGCTTCCACCGTTAGATACAATATCTGAAAATTAAGAACGAATTATAACTATGACAAGGGTAGTTGCCTTAGTTGTAAAGAATTAATGATTAATATTAACACTGTATCGTACGGGCTCATAATTTTGAAAGTCATAAGAAAAAAAACTGCGAAAAGTGACATATATTATCTTTAACCAATTTGGATTTATGCCAGGTCGAGGTGCAATGAATGCCATTTTTTGCAATCTTATATTTGACCGTGATTTATTGTAATTAATGCCTTGTTTTGCTATTTTCAGTGATCAGTTCCTTTTCCCTTTAAAGCCTGTCTCTCCTCTATTAATTTCTTGGTTCGTCCTGATAATTTTCTAGTTTTATTTTTATTTTGTTATACAACTTTGCTCGCTTTCGTTATACTATAATATTATTTCTTTATATTGTAAATAAACCCTTTTTTCTTCACTTTCTTTGATTAACAGGTCAAAACTGTTTCTTAGCTCTACATTTAACTCTTTTTACAAGGTGTAAGTATTTCCTTATATATATTTTTTTAATAAACTTTTTCAATGCATTGTTATGTTTAGATTTACAACTGCGCGCACGGGCTTATAATCAGAGCTAATATTGAATTGGTTAATAACTTTGAATTTTTTTTTTTTTTTGATGAACATTTAATAGTCGATCTCATTTTTTATTACATCATTAGGCGAGATCCATGTCCATCTTCTTTGTTGTTTCTTGTAGAAGAAGCTGTTTCCTACGCCCAAGTTTTGTTCGAATTAGTCCCCCGTTCGTTTCGGTCTCCAGAACCAAACGGGCCAACAATTGTCTCATCATCCATGCCTTACCTTTGCCCTATTTTGGTATTAAAGTCACCTAGAACAATATTCCATGTGCTTCGGTGTCCATCGCATGTGGGATGACGTAGGAGCGTATACTTGGTGTTTTGGTAATTAAAATAAAAATAAATTCTAGTATATTATTTTTCCAGTTTTTCACTACTAAGAAGTCTACTCCGTAAAAACATTCGGTGAGGCAATAGAAAATGCTATTTTCTCTTCCTAATGTTTCTTCTCCGCTTTTTCTTACTTCAGATAAACCTAGTATATCCCATTTTATCTTGTTTAATGCATTTCCTCGGTTTTTAAAGTCTGAGTGTAAGCTAAAACGTGAATCGTTTTGTCTTTATCCGATTTATGCTTTGCCTGGGTTGTGTAAAGGGAGATCTATCTCACACAAATATTCTTAGCGGGGTGCTAAGAATCTGGCCCTGGGGCCAGCCTGGGGTGAGCCTGCCCACCCTCATTAGCTGTATCACCACTGGAATTTGGGGCCTATTGTTCTTCTTCTTCTTCTTCATATTTGTGGAGGGGATCAGTCTTTTAACCATCACGCTTGTCTTATGCGGGTTGATGGGTGAACAGTGAACCTTCTTACTCGGTTCGTGGGCGCTGTGGTTAACAATATAAGTATTCTCCGTCACCACCATAAATTGACATCCTGTTCTTACGCCAATTGTCCAACTTAGACCATTTGCGTACTGTTGCAGTTCGCATGCCCTAAGTTAGCTTTTGTTTACGGAAAGATGGTACAGTAAACGTTTCTCATGGTCGGATTTCACGACCTGCGTGGGATGATATGCAGCTGATATAGAAATTCTATTATTTTTTGCTCGCAGATCTGCATGGAAGCAAAAATAATTACAAAATAAGGATTACATGTCTAAAAGTGAACATCCTTGGGAATTAATTTTATTGTAAATTATCACAATTTTGATGTATTGTTACGTATTATTAGGAAATAAAAGGATTTTTTTATACATATCTTAAAGACAGCAGTGGCATAAAACAAATTAACAGGGACAATATTTTATACACAACTTTTTATAAGACCCTTTACTCCGATGCATTTCACACAACCAACATATACCTACTCATGTTCCGAAAATATACCCCCCATTTTTGAAGTGAAAGTTCGTAATGCACTCAGCAAATTAAAATATAACCGATCCGGTGGTGAAGATGACTTGAGTACCGACGCTCTGAAATTGGGTGAACTATCATTACACTTCTACCTAACAAGATTGTTTAACGACATTCTTCAAACCGGTAGCTTCCCAACCTATTTTCGCAGTGTCAATATTATACTTCTCCACAAGAAAGGTGATAAGTCCGATGTAAGTAATTATAGACCAATTAGCCTAATTTCCCAAATCTATAAAACTTTTATTAAAATTATTGAAATTCGCATAGCCATACAACTAGATAAAAAGCAATCTCCAGAACAAACAGGCTTCCGTAGAGGGCTTTCCACTACTGACCATTTACACACCATCAACCAAATATTCGAAAAATATTAAGAATATAAAATTCCTCTATGTTGCTTTTGTCGATTTTTGTAAAACCTTTGATAGCATCACTAACTCTGCAATATTCAATTCTCTTACATAGCAACAAATAGAATCCACTTATATACAGCTACTGTAAAATATATATTGCACAGCTGCCATCAGATTAGGTCATATGTTTGAAATTCTTAAGGGACTAAAACTGGGTGACAAGCTGTCCCCAAAGTTGTTCACCAGTAGCCTGCATGAAGTCTTTCAGACATTGGCAGTCAAATGGGAAGAGAAAGGCATAGTCATTGGTGAAGCGAGGTTACCTGATTTACGTTTCGCTGACGATCTTGTTCTTTTTTCTCTCACAGCTACAGGACTAGAGGAAATGCAACAAGATCTTAGCGATGCGAGCCTTGAGGTTGGATTGAAGATGAACATGTTGAAGACCAAAGTTATAACCAACAGCTCCAAAAGGACCATACGCGTAGGCGGGGAGAATATACAATACTTTCAAGAATATATCTACTTGGGCCAAGTAGTCTCTTTCCGGGCAATGCAAGACAAAAAAATAACGCGCTGAACAAAAAATGCATGGAAGAGCTACTGGTCCATGAAGAAATTATTTAAGGGCGCTTTGCCCATGACACTGAAGCGTAAGCTGACGGACACGTGTATTTTCTCCATTCTATCCTATGGTGCACAGACTTGGTCTTTAACTAACATCCAAAAGTCCAAACTCAAGGTTTGCCAGCGTGCCATGGAGCGCAGCATACTATGTGTAAAATTAACAGTCCATGTTTGAAACACAACACTCCAAAACGCAAATCATTAATATGGCTCAAAAGGCTGCCCAACTTAAATGGGACCGGATAAGACATGTCTACCGCATGTCTAACGAGCTTTGGGCCCGTAAAACGCTGGATTGGTGCCCGGACAAAGCGATGCGGTGCAGCGACAGACCACTAAGGATATGACGGGCCGACATAGATGGCTTCCTTAAGAATTGGAATGAGAAAGCGAGGAACCGTGATCGTTCGAAAGAATGGAGGGAGGCCTTTGCCCAGCAGTGCAACAATATGGGCTAACTATAATAATAAAATTAATAATATATATGACCAAGAATGGCAGACGAACACACAAATCTATCTAATTTTGAAATAGACAAAATTATTCATCGATCTCAAGTCGTATGATACGATCACAATTAAGAAGACGTCTGCTCGTGGAATCGTTGACAAGAGATTTGTGAAGAAACTAATTGAAATTGTCCTAATTGTATTATTAGTTTTTACACAAATCTGAAGAATATAAAGAATATGCTGAGCGGAATTTAGCGGCTATATGAGAAGGGGCAGATTCGGGCCTAAATACATTTAAATAAAAACAATATAATAAGCACTATAATTATCATGTTTTCACTTACTGGATATTGAAATAGGTTCATCAAAATCTTATAACATTTAAAAATTTCGACATAAGCCTGAAATAATCTCGCACTTTGAAGTTTATTGTAGTGTTTTCCTTGTAAAAATGTAATATTCCATAATACAGCTTTATTACTAAGTAATTTAATAAGTCTTATAGCGTAAACTGAATTTGAATCCAGAGTCACCGTCATCATTAAGTACAACATGACATTCCATGGAGGTTTGAGCATCATTATGTAAAAGTAGATCAATATAAAGATATAAAATCCGAAAAGTGCCGCAATGCTCATCCAAGTTCTCATGATGAAAAGTCTGAGATTTGGCTCATAATGAAGAAATCTGTGCACTTCTTGAAAGTGCAATACAAACATAACGCTTTTCTTAGATTTACTGATGTTGATGATAAAATTCATGATTAATCCCATACACCGCTGACCAAAGTCGAAGTAAGACGCAAACAGCAGGAAAGTAATTGGAGTATAGCGCAAGTAATTGTGATCAAGTATTATGTCCAGGATACGATAGATACACGTTGTCAGGAACGTTATTACACAAAAAATTAATATGAATTTGTTTGTGCAATTATTTGGACTAATAAAACTATTTTTGATGTGGTATTTTGGATTGAGAGTTATAATTTGCATGAAATTAAGTGGTAGAAAAATTTGTTGTACTTCTTTATCAATTGCGCTATTCAAAACAGTTTTAACTTTTAATTGATCAATATTTATGTTTAAAGATTCCATTGTATTTTTAAATTACACCAAGAATCTTTAGATGGTACTGAAAGAATCAAATAATTCAGTGCTATACTAATAAAGCTCTGACACGTCATGAATTCGAAATATTTGTAGAATCAATCATATTGCTATTGACTTCATTTGTTAGATTGATGACTTCTACACACGAGTAGGAAATTATAATAATGATTTAATTACCCAAGTTATATATTATCTTACTTCAATTGTTTTCTTTATCTTATAAATTATTTTCTATAATATATAAATATATAATACAGTACGGGGTGGCTCTAAAATAATGTCATATTTGAATTTGGCTGCAATTTTGTTAGAAATGAAAAAAATGGGATTCTGTTTCCATTAAACGTTTATTTGAAAGTGATGACATTAATTGAAATATATATGTATATATATATCACTCAAATGGTCACTGAATTTGATACACAACTGTGCATTTTAAATCAAAGGTTGCAAAATATTTGACTTTATAATGGAGATATTCACAAACTTTCCAGACTTGGTTTGTGATTTTTTAAAAAAACAAACACCGAAAAGACTCTGGCGCCGTTAGATCTGGCGATCTGGACGGCCAGTTTAAATCTCAAAATAACAGATGGATAATTTAATTTGCTAATAATAGTTCCGGACAACCAGTTCGGTTTTCGCAGGGGGCACTTCACGGTAGACACCGTCATGTGCGTGCGAGCCCTCACGACGGGGGATGCGGTGTCTTTGGACATCACTAACACCTGCAACTCCCTGCCCTGGAGTAGCTTTGGGGGGCCACTACGGTATCACCAGGTGCTCGCCTGAAGTAGGCTCGTCGTGTAATCAAGGCCTACATGACGGACAGGTATATCATCTACTCTGGTCACCAGGGAGAGTGGAAACGGCGAGTGATGTCGTGTGGTGTTCCGTAGGGATTGATACTAGGACTGCCCTTGTGGAACATCGCGTACGACAACTTGCTGCGCGGTGACCTCCCTGACGGGGTTAGCGTGGTCTATTACGCAGACGACACGCTAGTTCTGGCGCGAGCAGAGTCGTACCAGGCGGCAGCCAAACTGGCGATACGCGGTGTTGCGACAGTTGTGGAGAAGATCCAGCAGTTAGGACTCGAGGCACTGCTCAAGTCTGAGGCCGTGTGTTTTCATGGCTCTCGGAACGAGCCATTACCGGGTTCTCAAATATCGGTAGGACCCGACGCCGATGTGAACCCCTCACATCGGCGTCGGGTCGATGATGAAGTATCATGGACTCGTCCTCGACAGCCGGTGGACTTTCGAGGAGCACTTCCGACGTCAGGCCCTCAAACCGGAACGGACTGGGGTTGCCCTAACGCGGCTCCTGCCCAACCTAGGGGGTCCAGACGCCTTCTGCCGGAGGCTCTATTCGGTCCATGACTTACCGGGTGCCAGTTGGCGCCGTCGCTGCGAAAATGACCTTCAGGCAAACTAAACGCTTGCCAGACAGAGGGTCATGGCAATCTGGATGGTTCGGGGATACCACACAGTCTCCCACGAAGTGGCGTGCCTTCTTGTTGACCTGCCACCATGGGATCTGGAGGCAACAGGCCTTGCATGAATGCACTGTCACCTCCTTCTTTAAAGCAGTAATGCTAGGGAAGGAGACGACCGCACGTGCGAGAGAATAGCCCTTACGCCCCAGACGCCGGAATCCCGACCCCGATTCCCAGCCACTATAGGCCTAAGCTTACGGACGGCGAGCGAGACGGGTAGCTCGCCGTCCGACCGTCCGGTAGCCGTTTGGACCCAGCCCAAGTTGCCGACGGCGCGTAGTGCTCCACGCGCGCCTTAAGGAGATCTCAGCAAATCGTAGGGGCCCAGCAGAGTCGAAGCCTACTGGGGCCATGGTTTATGTGAAAATGAACCCCGGGGCCTTAGAATGAAGGCAAAGACACAGGCAAGGACAGGAGTGGGTTTTAGTCAGTAAATGTCTGTCCCAGAGCGGGAGAAGTCATTGGATGATTTCCCACCAAAAAAAAACATTCTTGAGGTGTGTATCACTTTAGCACTTGTTGGCAACTAATTCTCTGTATGTGCATAACATAATTATGTCAAAGTACAGTAACATTTGAAGCCATCTGCAAAAACAAAGGCTCATTCACATTATGACATTACTTTTGCGCCAACCATTATAACATGAATTTACGAATACTTACGGTCGTGGTTACGTAATCCAGTCCTGCAAACTTGGGATCCTGCGAGTGCGGGCATTATTCTTATCATTGTTAATATGCAAGAGCTGGACTGAGCTGAGTACATTAAATTTCGGACCAATTGTTAATTTCTATCGCTACTTATAACACATAAGTTAATACTGAATCGCAATAAATCAAAACGCACTAACTTGCTGGGTAAGTGAATTTATGAACTTAACATTAAAATGTATTTAAAAAACTAATGCAGCAGCACAAAATATATTAAGTTAATAATACAATAACAATAATTTGTAAAAACAGTACTATAGAACATTTAACAGGTATTCAGTTGACTGGCCTGTTAGTCTAGTGGTTAGTGGCCCTGGCTGCTATGCCGGACGTCGTGGGTTCGATTCCCAACCAGGACAAATGTTTGTGTGATAAGCACAATCATTTGTTCTATGTCTGGGTGTCTTTATCTATACTTATAATAAATCTGTAGAAGTAAAAAAATAAATGGTGGGGGGTGTTACTAGACCAACACCGAACCCAAAAATGTATTTAAAAATGTTTTGTCTGTCTGTCTGTTCAGGCATCACGCAAAAACTACCAGTTCGATTACGATGAAACTTGGTATGCAATGCTATAGACCAAAGCGTAATATTGTATTAAATTCAAAGGAAAAATACAAGGACTATACATTTTTGTCAACAAAATATCAAATGTCTACATCGTAAATTTTTTGAATATATGTTTTTACATTTGCTTAATTTGGTCAAAAATCTCTGATACTAAAAATACGTTCAATGTCCTCTTTCACACGTAATTAGGTTATGGTTTGAAATCGTCTAAAGATAAAGATGACTTATTAAATTAATGGTTATTTGAATTTGAAATGTACTCTTCGTCCTTGAAATGACAGTTACATAAAATAAATGTGATACTTACCAGTGTCGCACGTGTAAGAAAGTATTTACAATCATCTATAGTAGTCTGTTTTTTAATCAGAGATAATGATTTGACAATTGGAATATTGTATGTTTCTTGCATATTTGAAGTTTGACATATACACTTGGCAAATCGTTATCTGGTATTAAAAAACGGACTTTAGATTGTAAATGCATTTATTTCAAATAAACCATTTACAGGCACTTTTGAAATGTCAAGAAATCAGTCAGTCACAAAAAATGATTCTAATTGCACATTCCAAAGCGTAGATTTCTATGGAGAAGAATTGCAAGAAACTCCATGGCATTATTATATTAGCACCACTCAGATCAACTACTTTGATGGGTACTGAATGATTCAACACACGCGCCACCATCAGTGAGACATATGAATGAGCATGACAAACTCTCAACTGCCATGCTCATTTATATCACCATTTTTTTTTTTTTTTTTATTGGGTGGGAAAATCATCCTAATGACATCCCCGCTCTTGGGCGGAGCGGGAGATAGTGTCAGACTCTTACTGACTAAAAACCCACTCCTGTTCCTTCGTTGCCTTCGTCCCAGGGCCCCGGGTTCCGCTTTCACACTACCCGTGGCCCCAGTAGGCTTCGACCCTGCTGGGCCCCTACGATTTGCTGACATCTCCTTGAGGCGCGCGTGGAACAAAACGCGCCGTCGACGACTTGGGCTCGGTCCGGACGGTTACCGGACGGTCAGACGGCGAGCCACCCATTGCTCGGCGTCTGCAAGCCCGCGCCTACGGTGGCCGGAAATCGGGATCAGAATCCCGGCGGCGGTTAGGGCGTGAGGGCCGTTGTCTCACGCGGTCGGCCGCCTCCTTTGCTAGCATTACTGCTTCGCAGAAGGAGGCGACCGCCTGCCACTCCTCCTCACTCTGGACCATGGCCTGTATTAATGCCCGGCGCGAGAGATCACTGCCGCCGATCGCCCCCACGAGGACACGGCGGTGCTCTGCCCAGGCGGGGCACACCTCCACCGTATGCTCCACATTTATATCACCATGGAACTCCCATTTACAAACTTTAAAAAAAAATGCTTCTACATTGTACAATACTTATAATATTTTACAAATTCAAAAAAAAAAAACATTAAAAAATAATAGTAGTAATTTCTAAACTAATCAATTTGTACACGCTAGTGGTAGTGGAGCTGGACCACAATTGAGCCAAGCATTTTTATCTTGAATAATTCTTCAACTTATAATATGCTTGCCTGAACAGTGTGCCTTTAATATAAGATTAAAATTTCGTTTCATTGAGTTCTAATATTTAGTGAGGTATTTTATTATTACATTTCAAACAGTACCTTAGTCAGTCTGAAAGCTGGTTGAACTAATTGGTCCCTATTTCTTGTAACTTACTCGTAATTATGTCTATCGCCTCTTTTGCTAAAAAGATGATTTTTTCTTACGTACATGATGTTTTCATAAATATATTAAAAAGACACCGTCATGATGTTAATATCTACGCACCGAAGAAGATTGTAAATAGCTCTGATGGCTCTTTTCTTTTGATCATTATGATAGTAAGGGGCTTAATAAACCCCGTAACGTTTAAAAAACTTAAAGCTTTTTTTGTCTTAGTGCGGTACGAGGTTTAAGTGACCCCGTATTAAAGTAGATATAAAATATCTACACAAATAAATATACTTAAGACATAAAATATTATGTATTTAGAATATACGAGGGTAGTGGAATAGGAGGGACTAAAGTGTATAGGTATATTGGTCACCTCTGGTTGCAAATGTAATTCGATAATATACTAAACATGGTAAATATATGACTATAATACAGCTGTGGTAAAAAGGAACATAATTGCGTGGTAATACTTTTGTGAATTACATTGTCTGTTATAGCGGTAGGCATCTTGTGTGTGTTGGGTTTGAAGAATATTGTCGTGCATGAAGGCATTTTACATTTTATAATGTTTGGGGTACTTGGGTCGACAATATTTTGGGTTTAATGTCATTTTTAACTGTTAGCTAGAGTAGAGTAGAGTTTGATCGTATTTTTTTATTATTTATTCTTGGTAGGTTCGCGCTTGACCGCTATCTCACCTGATGGAAAGCGACGGTGCGGTCGACGATGGAACGCGCTTACCTAGAAGTAACTTATTCACTCTTGACTTAAAGATTCCCGGAAATTAGTGTTGATATGCATAAAATTATACCTAAATTGCACTCATTACTACCCATCATACTCTTTTCTAACAGCCCTAAGGCTGCAAAAGGAAGAAAGAATTCAGGTCTCTTGGCACTCATTTGTTGGAAGCATTGTAAGTCGCATTGGAGACATTTTTATCGCATGAGCGGACTTGTCGTGATTGTATAACCAATCACGTGCTTGGAGGTATTTTAAAGCCTGGTTTACGTGCCAAGTAATTGGTGATACCCATGGAGGCTGGGTATTGAGATTTACAGAATATAATACAAGAAGATAAGAAGTTATATGCAATGGAGTGGACATCATAGGATATTGAGATTAAGGATAGAGAAAAAGCGAGATATGAGAAGCAATGATTTCATTTGAAAATAAATCTAAGAAATTGGATGTTGAAACCTAATCCTGCTTCACCTAAATACTTAATGTTAAGTTTCGATTTACCTATTGGTGCATCAATTACTTTTAACTCATTTAGGAAATAAATAGATATTTATTATATTTGATGAAAACCCATTGATGTATTAATTAATAGACCATTAATAAAGAAAAATAAAATAAAAAGCGGTTGGCTGGAGCAGTTGTTCGAATATTTATTTATTTATTAACACATTATAATATGTGTGACACTGTTGGTGAGCCGTAAAGCCTTCCAAATGCAGTACAATACAATTAGTCATTATTCTGTTATTTTTAAAGATTAATCGATTTGAATTCAACTAAATGGTAATTTTAAAGGGGTAAAACTGAATGGAGTTACGCCTGTCATGGCGGGCGAACGTAATGTAAATTTTGTCGGAAGATAGTTTGTCAACTATCTTCCGACAAAATTGCCGTTGCACGTTTTGATCACTCGCAAATCTATTGACTCATTCTATGATTATTACTGCAATCCTCTATTGTTTAAGTAAATTAAGTATCAGTACAATTAAAATAGTGAACAAACAACAGCATATATGCAGCAGCATACATTTCAATGTTTCCTGAAGTTTAACGCCCACTCCCTTGACGTCCCGTTATACATATATCCGTAATTAGATAATATCCCATTACTTTGGAATGTTATTTTAAAATAACACATCACATTACATCAATCAATTCGGCAGAAAAGCAAACTGCAAGAGTACAACAGTATAGTGAGAATGAACAGACATCAAATTTAATGTATGACATATATCTATATAGAAACAGCCACAAACACTCATCTTGCTAAATGACGCACGATGCAACCGTTGGACATTTTTGCATAACTTCTTTTGATCATCTGGAAAAAAATAGATAGATTTAAAGATTGAAACAAAATTTTCAAATAAACCATTTACAGGCACTTTTGAACTGTCAAGAAGTCAGTCAGTCAGAAAAAATTTATGCACATTCCAAAGCGTTGATCTCTATGGAGAAGAATGTGCAAGAAACTCCATGGACACTCTTTTCAATCATGCTATGTATTAAAAATTACTCAATTACATGTTTCTTGTCGCTAAATACTATCATATGAGAACAATGTAAATAAAATAAAAACGAAATATAGATATTAAAATAACAACTGGCAGCTAAGAGATGACCAGTCTCAACTGACAGCACCCGTTCACGGTCATGACGCGGACATTGGCACCTCTCAGCTCAACCATTTTGAAGAGAACCGAATGATCCAATACACGCGCCACTATCAGTGAGACATTTGAGTGAGCATAACAAACTCTCAACTGCCGTGCTCATTTATGTCAAACAAGTCCAATAATAACCTAAAAACCATAAATAGTTCCATGGTACTCACATTTACAAACTTTGAAAAGAAAAATAGAAGCATTTTTCTTTTCAAAGTTTGTTTGTCATTAAACAATACTATATTTTCAAATTTCAAAAAACATTTAAAAAATTAACAATAATAATATTCAAGCTAATCAATTTGTACACTCTAATGGTAGTGGAGCTAGAGCAGCATTGAGTCAAGCATTTTTATCTTGAATACAATCCTCTAACTTATAATATGAGGCGCCTGCAGTGTGCGTTTAATACAAGATTAAAATTTCGTTTCATTGAGTTCTAATGATTGTATATTGATAAATTGATGTGGTAAGCTAATATTGAAAATTTTAAAATCTATCTTCCATACAAATTTTTATCAGCTGTACAGTGCCACCCACGTGATTGTTAGAAATGAGCTGACAGGAACACAATTCTGGGGTTAAAACCGATCAAGTGTTATTCAGTCTGCGAATGAGCTGATACCAAAAGATTACGTTCAGGCAAGCTAACTCTAAAGTCTATCACATCATCGCTTTTCATCAGGTGATATAGTGGTCAAGCACGAGCCTAACAATAAATATAAAAAATCCCCAGTTGATATATTTTGGTAAAAGGTAAAGGTAAAAGTCATATTAATAGTCAATAAGGATGTCGTTAAGGTGGGACACTGGGGCTAGGAACTTACTGCTGAGCACTTTAATTCCCAGATCAAAAGTCAAGCTTCAACGATCTTACAGAATAATTATTATTTAACCATAAACATAAAATAAAATACAAGTTTATACCTGTGCAATTTGAAGCCAAAATCAATACACAAGTGTTTTGAGCGCATTTGATGGCTTCGTAGAATTTCTCGAACTGCAGACAGAGGTAGATTTGCATGACCCAGCTTTTTATAACCCATGCAAGAAAATACATAGATGCGAAAGGATTTTCTCTCTGCAAATCATATGAATTTTGAAGGTGAGAATAAGTTAAGTATTCAAAAAGGATTTTTGGGTGATATTTATTGAGATAACATTGTAGGACTTACGGTTTGATTAAAATTGTGTTTACATAATTGTATTACAATTTCAGTATTAATCAATCCATGAAATATAGCGTCCATCGTTTGATATAAGATCTGAAAAAAAATAAAAATAAATATTAGAATCATCATCATCATCATCATTTCAGCCAATAGACATCCACTGCTGGACATAGGCCTCCCCCAAATCTCGCCACAAAGAAAGGTCCTGTGCGTCTCGCATCCATCGGATTCCCACAACCGTGAATATTATAATACCTGTCAAAATTTAGAATAATTTTGATTTTCTTTATTATTCTAAATTGCAGATCAGACATTGCAGAGTTTTGCAAGAAGACTAAAATTGTAATGATATATTTTTAAAGGGTGGAGCGAAAAACAGTGTAAGAGTTTTTCGGACTAAAACCTACCTGTTTGCAGTGCCGTAATTTGTCGAGGCGTCGGAGTTTCACCCCGGCGGCGTTAGAACTCCACGCGCCACTAGAGCATGTTTACAAAAACTATTGCCTCCAAATTCCGCTTTGACTGTCCGGTTAGGAGACTTGCCGCTTTGCGGGAAACCGTTAAGTATTTCCGGACCATCCTGCGGGCCAGTCATTCCCGCAGAAACTGTGCGTACACTAGATTCCCATAAAAGGCAATGGACCGCGCAATCCACGCGTGGGGCCAGCAGAAGGCATCTGGGCCCTCTAGATTGGGCAGAAGCCGCTTGAGGGCAACTCCGGGCAGACCTAGTATGGAAGCCAGACGTCAGAAGTGCTCCTTGAGGTTCCACCAGCAGTCAACCATAAGTCCTAGGTACTGCATCATTGACTCGGTACTCAATTGTACCCTTTCTACTATTATTTGGGATCCAGATGGTGGAACATTCCAAGGGCCATGAAAAGACATGGCCTCGGACTTACAGGGCTATCTTGATTCCCAATTGCCGAATCCTATCAACGACTGTCGCAACTCCGCGTATCACTAATTCAGCCGCCGCCTGGTGCGACTACCCCTGCCCTAGGACCAGCGTGTTGTCAAAGTAAATCAAGCATACCTAAATATTATTTAATTATAGGACGAAAAACTACAAAATAAAACATGGTACTCACTGGATGTTGATATATTTTTACGATAATCTTGTAGCACTTTAATATTTTATCGTAAGCCATAAACATTCTCGTAATCTCTTGATTACTGCAACCATGCTTTCGAATCAGTAATAACTGAATATTCCAAAGCACAACTTTGTCTGTCAATATCTTAGCTAGTCTAATCACGTATATTATATTTGAATCAAAAGTCACTATAATCATTATGTAAAGAATGACATTCCAAGGAGGCTTGAGAAACATTATATAGAGGTAACCGAATATGAAGACATAATATCCAAAAAGAGCAGCAACGCTGATCCAACTTTTTATAATGAACGATTTAAAACTAGACTTATTTTTTAGAAAACCATGTACTTCCTGAATGTACAAAACAAACATAACGCTGATTTTACTTCGATTGATGCCAATGATCGAGTTCATTATGATCCCTAAACATCGAAAAATGAAATCGAAGATAGAAGCAAAAAATAAGAAATTAACTGAACTATATCGTCTGAAATTGTCATCTATAAGTATTTCCAAGATTCGATAAACATAAGTAGTAAGGAATATTACGGTTCCAACTATAATTATGAATTTATTTAAACAATTATTTGGACTTATATAATTGTTCTTGATGTAATATTTGGGACTAAGCAAAAGAATTTGCATAAAATCCAGAGGTCGGAAAATTTGTTGAACTTCTTTATTAATTTTATTATTTATGACTTTTTTGTTTTTATTTTCTATTTCGTTACCAATATTTCTATTTAGAATATCCATTATTTAGTAATTTTATTTATTTATAGCGTATACTGCAGCATAGGTACCGTCGCGATCGTAAAGTGACCTTTTAATAAACATTAAAATTACTTAAATTAACCGTTGATAGAGGAAACGTCCATCATGTTTGTCAAACGTTCATAACATGAATCATTCATGTTATGAACGTTAATTACTTACGCTAAGGGGCTCACGGTGGAGCACAAGGTGGAGGTGTGCCCCGCTTGGGCAGAGCAACGCCGTGTCCTCGTGAGGGCGATCGGCGGCGGTGATCTCTCGCGCTGAGCCTTGGTACAGGCCATGATCCGGAGCGAGGAGGAGTGGCAGGCAGTCGCCTCTTTCTTCGAAGCAGTAATGCTAGTAAAAGAGGCGGCCGATCGCGTGAGGCAACGGTCCTCGCGCCCCAACCGTTGCCGGGAATTCGATCCTGATTTCCGGCCACCGTAGGCGCGGGCTTGCAGAGGGCGAGCAATGGGTGGCTCGCCATCAGCAAGAATAAATACCATCACTGCCAACGAGAGACCAACAGAACAATTCGACAATATAATAGCTCATACCCGCCCCGACCCCATCAACTCAGGAAAAGTCTTAACAGCGTGAAGTAGCCCAAAGTACAGCACCATCTCTCGGAAAATTGGGTTACTAATTTATACAAACTAGACTAGGTTATGTATGTTGGGCTTTTAATTTTGGATTGCGTAAATCTTTTTTTATTTGAAAGCAGATACGTTCAGGATAATAAAATATGTAAATTAAGTTAAAAAAATGCTTGCATATACGGTTAAATTACAAACTTATTTCAGAAATTATTTTATACAACTTTTCAAAAACTGCTCAACCCATCAAGTTCAAAAAAAATTCCTAGAAAGTATTTGTAAAGTTCTACTTTTGAGATTTTTTTCATATTTTCTAAACTTATGGTTCTAAAGTTAGAGGGGACACATTTTTTTTTCACTGTGGTCACAGCATCAGGCAAGTCATTCAGCAGTAACGAAAAAAGTATGTTGGATACGGATGACTCCTGAGCTACTCCCATCTCCGATTTAAAAGGTTTCGACCTCACCTTTCCTTGGCCACCTACCCCAACTTGAGTCCTGTCGTGCAGCAAATCCGTCACTAACGCATGCGACGACCCCACCACTCCGTAGTGCTGTAGTTTGACAGCTAACACGGCTCGGTCAGCAACGACGAATGCTTTGGACAGGTCACAGAATAGGACAGCCACTTGCCTCTTTTGCTCACGTGCAGACATGACTCGATGTACGGGTTCACGTGCTAAACACGTGGTCGAGCGGCCTTCTCAGTACGCATACTGACGGTCAGAAAGGACGTTCGTCTCCGATATAAATTTAATAAGTCGGGAACTCAAACCGTTCTCAAATACTTTGGCAATGGTGGGTATAATAGAGACTGGTCTGTAATTGTCCATGCAGTCTTTTTTCCCTTTTCCTTTGTACGGGGGGGGACACTTTACTGAGCTTTAATGGCACAGGAAAAGAACCTTCCCTTACATCATCATCATCATCATCTTCCTGCCCTTGTCCCATCTTATTTGGGGTCGGCGCAACACGTTTTTTTCTTCCATTCTATCCTGTCAAAAGTCATACTATCACTAACACAAGCATAAAATAACTCAGCAAGAACATAGGCTAGAGAAGCTGCTACCAGTTTTAAAAGTCTCATCGAGATGCCGTACGCGTCTTTCGACGGTTTAGGTGGGATCCGTGACGTGATAATCTGGTGAACTTCATATGCACTAAAAGCAGTAAGCCGAAGTGAGCGATCAGCTGGCACTCGCAGCACGTCAGCGCGCGGTGCGCTGCACGCAGACGCCGCGCTCAAGAAACGTTCGTTCATTGCGTCAACTACCGATTCTTTTGTGAGAAACGGTGTTCCGTCCGAATTTTTTACAATTTCTGTAAAGTCAAGAATTGGAGTTGGAATGATCCATGCCTCGCTTCTTATTTATGACTATCCACATTGCCTTCGAGGAATTTTAAGAACACTGTATTATGTTAGAATAATGTCCAGATTTTTTGTTCTTAATTAGGTTTACATATTTCTGTTGCATGTCTGTAATTAAGTTGTGCATTTCATTATTTGGGTAACGCTTGCAAATGTCAACTAATTCAAATAATAGTAATTTATAATCGTCAATTTCAGATGTTACCCACGATGAGTTACTTTTTTCTGGAATTACATTTCCTAAGAGGAAACAAATGTCAATCTTATTCGATATAATGTTAATAATAGCGCGAGCCATTAATGAAGGATTACTTTTGCGCGCTCTTATCTCGTCCCAGTCAATACTAGCGATAGCCGCTATAAAACTAGCTTGATTGGCATTTGAAAACGACCTAACATAGCGTGGAGGCTTTGATACAGTGCGTTTACTGCGCATCACCTCGGCCTTGACTGCTAGATGGTCACTCAAGTGTGTAACAACAGGTGCCGTGTCCACCAACCCTGCTTGCAAGTTAGAATACACATATTCTAGTTTAAACACGTAGAAATTGTCAAACTTATGCGGGCAGGGAATTTTACCTCATTCGTCATGTTATGGGCCGACTGTATATCCAACAACCTTTTTACATCGGTTGACTCAGTTAAGGTGTTAAGTGTTGTCTATGAACGGTGCGTGTTGCCAATGATGATATATTGTTCCGAAACGTGGTCTTTCACAATGGGCCTCATCAAAAGGCTCAAAGTCACCCAAAGGGCAATAGAAAGGACTGTCCTCGGAGTTCCCTTGCGTGACAGAATGAAGATATTCGCAGGAGAACCAAGGTCACCGACATAGCACGAAGTATCGTCAAACTTAAGTGGCAATGGGCAGGGCACATTGCTCGCAGAATAGATGGCCGTTAGGGCCTAATGGTTCTGGAGTGACTACCGCGTACCGGAAGACGCAGTGTTGAAAGGCCTCCTACAAGGTGGACCGATGACCTGGTGAAAGTTGCGGGAATCCGATGGATACGAGACGCACTAGACCGTTCATTGTGGTGACATTTTGGGGAGGTCTTAGTCCAGCAGTGGACGTCTATCGGCTGAAATTATGAAGTGACTAATTATATCAGCCAGCTGCCATCTACGCCTAATGTCATGTCGTGACGATGATGAATTAGGAATTCACAATCAATACAATTGATTGAATTTTTAATCAATTGATTGTTATTTTGTTTTCTAAAAGTGTATTTTAACAAACCTTTTTTCTAAAAGTATACATTATAAAAGAGGTCATACTCGATTTTAAATAGGTAGTGTAACGCGTGGATCAGTGGTAGGTAGGATTCCGCGCGGCCCGAGCATACACGAACCGTTCCCGAAGTTTAACGAAGTCTACCACGCATGCGCAAGACGCCGCGTAATCTGCGGCGCGCAGGCAGATCTCTGGCTTTCTCGTAGCGTAACCGCCTAAACTGCCCCACGTGCAATATTTACCTTCGATGACATACGTTCCCGTATGTATTCTTGTTGTGTTTTGGTTTAATTATGAATGTAACTGCGTAAACTGTTTTGAGCTAATAAACGATTTAACAAGCTTACAGTGGCGCTCCAACTAGTGACTAAGAATCACGAACTCTACCTACAGTTTTGTTGCTAAGTGCCGTAGCTGTGATTATTAGTACCTTTCTAGGTGCTCACACGAAAAGTGTAAAACGAAAACTATATTAACTGTTACTATGCCAAACACGCGAGCTATGCGAGCTGCTAATGCTGCTTCGGACGCGAATAACCAACCGAGCGACGTCAGCGATCGCGGAGATTACGACGAGGCTTCGGAGCAGAGTCCTGAACGGACCCCCGAACCCGTTCCAACACCTAAACGTGCCGGCACCAACGCAAGAATGGACACTGAAACATTCCTTGCCAACAGGATAGAAACGTTTGCAAAGATGCAGGCAGAAACCAACAGGAGCCTGGTGGAAACACGGGAATCGCTACCTTACATCAGCGGACCTGGTCAGGCTAGTTACGGATGATACGGATGTTACGGATATGGTCAGGCTAGTGAGGTCAAATACGAGCACTGTCTCGGGAAGAGTGTACCCCCGCGGACTTGCAACTTTAACACCTTGACTGACGATGACGTCGCGTGCGCTCCACACGTGTCACATCATCTTCACATCCGACTGTCTCCGTCAATATCGCGAATAGGGCATGTGTGACTATATTGGACACAGGGGCTAATTGTAGTGTTGCAGGTACCCCGTTATATAATATTTTGGTTTCGGAAGGGGTACAGTTTTGTGAGGCAGAACGCATCATCAGGCTTGCGGATGGCTCTCGATGATTAAAAATAGTACTCATCGCGACGGTACCTTTAATTCTAGAAGGGAGGCAGGTAGATACAGAGTTCCTAGAATTACCTGAAGAAAAGACCAAAACATTGTTAGCTGGTGACTTTATTGCTAAAGCTGGTGTGCCAAGTTTAAATTTTACTTTATTTGGTAAATATTACGATAAGATAATATCAGACGTTATGTCTACTTAAGTTGACCATGTTCAAAGTGTGTTAGACAGATAATTAGATATCTTACTATCGTAATTATTCAAAAGCAATTCATTTACGTGGTTGAATTAACTATAGTTATAAAATATGGTGGATATTTATTTATTTCCTTCACTCAAACCGTCTAAGCATAGAAACTATACGTAACTATGTAATTTCATATATTTCACAACTACTGTCTCTCAACATCTACATGTGTGTTTATGCTAATATTGAGAACAAAGCTTGAGAGTAATTGATGATTAAACGAACTTACCTGTACGTGAAGTTCAATTACTCAAAGAGCTTTGTTTGAAAATATTAACATCTCTCCCTCCCAGTCATGCTGAACCCCTTTTTGTGAAATAAAAAACATCTCAGCAAACCTCTAAAGTAAATGAACTGGCTAGGTGAGAATGTCACCGTCAAGAACAAAATTTTAAACCTACCTTACAATAAATTATTTTTATCGTTTTAAATTATTTGTTTTTTCTCCTAAAATCAGTGCGAAATGGCAGGCCTGTAACTGAAACTACATGTGGGTTTATGCTAATATCTTCGGACGAAGCTCTTCCAGTAATTGCGATTGAAATTCACGTACAGGTTAGTTCATTTAATCATCAATTATTATTAAGTCTATTTTTGTACAGTGTTTTCTAGTGCATAAAGTATTAATTAATAAATAAACAGAAATGTAAAAATACAGAAAGAAATCAGTTAAATTAATAAACAAAATTACATTTACATTTATGATGAGTGTCATTAATAACCTGTCAATCCAAAGGGTGATATGCATTTCAATAAATAAGCAGCTTGAAGGTAACGCTTTGTCACCAATATATTTCATCAATCAATATCAAAAGAATCAGTTCCGGTCGGTACTCGACTAGTCATTGTAACGGACCTCTACTGCTAAAAAATGAATCCCATCAAAAGAAATATAAAATCTTATCTCACAAGACTCCCAGTCCCAATCATATATAACAACTTCGTTGACCAAGACGTGCAGTCGTTACTTCTACCACTAAACCTGATGCAAATTATTCCGTTTTGTCCAAAATATTGCATAAAGGATAATTTTATATATCCTAATAGCTGTCTATCTAATTTGATGTCATTATGTGCAACGATTTTATGTATATTGTTACTGTTACATGAGCTAATCTTTGTGAACTCAGTGATTCGTTATGATATACGTTATTTTATAAATATCTTCACACGCATTTTATATTGTGTAGGATTCTTAATAAATCTAAGGTCTAGTGTTTCCTACACAAATGAGAACGTTTTATTCGTTTTAAAATTCCAAGATATTCACAGATGTTTCAATGAAGAGGCCAGTTTCAACCGTTTCATTATTAATAACTGGTTCGCTGTCATCTTATTTAAAACAGTGTTTATCAGTATCATGATTATTTTTGGCGCCACGGTTGATTTTAGCGTTATTTACTTCTTTAATAATTTAATTTTATTGAGTTTTGACACTAACATGATTTATGCAATTAGATTAATTCAGCTGTTAAAAGATAAAGTTGATTTATGGAACGTTCAAGCTGTTCAAGATAACAACATGGAAAGTAGGGATAAAGAGGATTATTGTAGAAAAATGTTTCAGGCTTACGTTAATATATTAGACTGCTATGATATTTATAGGGTTATATTTCAACAAATGGTCAGTAAGCATACAAATATTTGTTATTGCGTTGGTCAAATATTTGTTGTTGTTGGTGTTATTTATTAATCAAGAAATGCATATTTCCAGATCGTGTTTCATACAATAGTTCAATTCCTTTATTTTTATCTTCTACAAATTCAAATGATGCTTCATTTATTAAAAATTTATCACAATCTTCATGTAAGTATAAAATACAGTTGAATGGTTAGTAATAATTAATTTAGTTTTATGTTATTTCATTATTATTTTACAGTTTGTGTTATATATATATATGTGCTATTGGGTAATGAAAACTTTGTTTTTACAAGTTGCACTAAACCTTAATTGTGAAAAGTTCTACATTTCTATGAATAGTATTCAAGATACTTGTGGAATCATTTTAAATTCGTATTGTACAGGTATGTTAAAAAACTATGATGTTATTTTTGAGGAATGGTATAATTATGAATGTCCTTTCTATTGATTTTAAAATTTGATGTAAGACTATGTTTTGGTTTACTCGTTTACCCAGTTTTATTTTTGGTAATCAACAGCATTCCGCGGAGATTGACAACTTATTTATACTTTATATTTGTTTTTATTGCTACTTTATTTAAAAATATTACAGATGTCGAGAAGAGATTATGCAAGAATATAAAACGCCTACATCAAACGAGGTTCCATAAACTAAATGCCTGTCGGATATTCTGCCTTGACGCTGTTTTACTATTAAATATGTTAATGCTACTTGCTGACTATACTTTTGTGTTGCTGCAATTTGAATTTTTGTGAATATGGTATTAGCATAGCATAGCATAGTCGGCCTTATAATGTTCCCACTGTTGGGACTCAGGCCTCCTCTCTAGGAGAGGGAATGGGCCGTAATCCACCACGCGGGCCCAGTGCGGGTTGGTGGATGACACCATGTCTTTGAATTTTTGGTTCTAGGACATGCCGGTTTCCTCACGATGTTTTCCTTCACCGTTTTGAGAGCAGTGGTGATGAAATAAATTACACAAAGTAATGCGCCTGGCTGGGTTTGAACCCGCAACCTACAACTTGTAAGTCGGGGCCGTTACCACTCGGCCACCACTGCTCCCTGAATGACTGAATATGCTATTAGTTAACATTATATTGATGCTAATATCAAAAGAGAGCAGAGGCTGAGGGCTCTTTTAGAAAGAGATAATAATATGTGCAATAAGGCCCCCCGGTGCCCATTGTATGTAAGTGTTTTAGTTTTTTTTTTGTATGTTAAATTAACGCGCTGTTCTAGTTTAAGGTGTAAGTTGTATTACGTAAGTATATCGTCATGTTCATTTCTACATATGAGTAAGTCATAGAGACTAAGACAATGTAATTCTCTTTTTTATGAGGAGGAACAATAAAGCAAGCCATTAACGCGAACACGTGTCTTTCATTAATATCGATACTTCTCCTCGACTTTGCCATACAAGGTCGCATCGCTAGTTAATCGATTTTTATCATTTGAATTTTCTGATTAAATTGAAATTGATTTTGATATTGAATTGCTGTAATATTTCTTTTTTTTTTTTCTTATTTATTTTCTTCTCTAATTGAATCGTTCTATGGATGTCGTAAGTGGCGACTAAAGGACACATCAAAGAATGGTCAGCAGCATTTTCTGTGTATTGCAACAACTACACTGCGATCACCAACCCACTTTTGCTATGCGTGGCGATTATGGGAAACTCCCTTATATGAAAAAACTAACGATAATATGGCCCCATGTGCCCGGCGACTGAGCAGCGTTCAGAGAGCTGTGCAGTATCTTCTCATCCAACATACCACAGTGTCTCAAGAATCCATGATCAGTGAGTGTTGCCGGTGATAACATGTGGCACTGAAAGCACACCTGTGACCTTTAGTTACTTTTTGCATTCCAGGATCACAAGTTTCTTTTTCAGAAAATACCACGGTCCTAGCGGGTATCGCCCTGCTAGGCAGGGGCCTCGTACGGCTGCGGGACCGGAGGAATGCTTAGAACACTACACGTCATCGATGACTCGGAATCACGTGGTTCTGGGTGGTTGCCGGGCAGCTGTATGGCGACCTATCCATTACTTGTCGTCCACAAGCTTACGTCTACGGCGACTGTAGTCGGGATCAGGTTCCCACCGGCTAGGGTATGAGGATATCCGATGCCTCACGATTGCAGCCGCCTCCTTTGCTAGCATTACTGCTTCGCAGAAGGAGGTGACTCATTCAGCCCATTCTTCCGCGCTCCGGATTATGGCCTGAAATAGGACCCGGCGTGAGAGGCCGCCGCCGCCGATCGCACCCATAAGGACACAGCGGTGCTCTGCCCAAGTGGGGCACACCTCCACCGTATGCTCTACGGTCTAGGCAATGATGACACCTTGGCGTTTCTTCCGTCTGAATAAGCAACGGGTTATACTAAAGGCACTAGGGCTGCGGGATTCTTTGAAAGAGTTACCGCGACCAAGGAACGGAAAGGGCAATTGAAGGAACCCAGGCGGGATTTCGTTATTAAAAGTCTGACACGCACTTTTGATTCAGACTTTGGTGGAGCTTCTAGAGCTGAAGTGGTTATTTGATGATTTCTCACCTCAAAAAAGGCGTTATACAGCGGAATTTAAAAAAACCAAGTCTTATGCAAGTGTTATCGTTATGTCAATTCAAGACAGTATAAAAAATATGTGTACATAATTTATACATCAATTTATAAATACCGGAAGAAATCAGTAAAATTTGTAAACAAAAGAACACTTCCAGATAAAATTATGATGTGTCATTAATGTCTATCAATCTTAAGGGCAATATGAATTTCAATAAGTAAGCAGCTTGAATGAAATGACACTCACGTTGTCTCGAATTATCTTTCATATTTCATCAATCTACATCAATCAGAATTAGTTCTGATTGGCACATGACTAGTCAATCACTGTTATGGGCCTCTACCGCTACAAAATGAATCCACTTAAAAGGAATATACGATCCTATCTAAAGTCTCACTGTCCTAATTTCATGTAACAACTTCGTTTACAAAGATATGCAGTCGTTATTTCTACCCCTAAACCTGATGCAAACTATTCCGTTTTGTCCAAAATCTTGCATAAAGGACAGTTTTATATATCCTAATAGCTTCAATCTAATGTTGTGTCATTATGTGGAAAGATTTTATTTATATTGATATTAATAAGATGAGATAATCTCTGTGAATCCAGCAATTCGTTATGATATAAGTTTTATCATACAAATCTTCTCATTTTTTTTTGTTTTTTGTAGGATTCTTAATAAACTTAAAGACCAGTTTCTATACAAATGACAACGTTTTATTAGTTTATAAATTTCAAAATATTCACAGACTTTTTAATGAAAAGGCCCGTTTTAAACGTTTTATAACTAGGTTGCTGGCATCTTATATAAAACAGTGTTTATCAGTACCTTAACTGCTTTTTGCTCAATAATTAACTTTAGCGTTATTGACTCATTAAACAGTTTAATTGTATTCAGTTTTGACACTAACATTATATATGCAATCAAATTAATTCAGCTGCCAAAAGATAAAGTTGATCTATGGAATGTGAATGCTCTTCGAGGTTCTAGAACGATGGGTAGAAATCAAGAGGATTATTGTAAAAAAATGTGAGAATTCCTGGGACCCGGCCATGGAGGCTTTCGGGTCTCGATTAAGAGGGCTCTTCAGTGCATGCATGAAGAGGGACCAGTTCCTACTTTGCTGGAAGACGGGGAAACTGGTCCTCATCAGGAAGCCGGGGCGCCCAGCGGACTCTCCGTCCGCGTATCGGCCCATTCTGCTGCTCGACGAGGTGGGCAAGCTTTTTGAAAGAGTAATTGCAGACCGCCTCGCCACGCACCTAGCACGGGTGGGCCGAACCTTGCGGCTGACCAGTTTGGCTTTCGCAGAGGGAACTAAACGGTGGACGCCATCATGCGCGTCCAAGCCCTCACGATGGGAGATGCGGTGTCCCAGGGCAGGTGTGTCATGGACATCGCCAACACCTTAACCGACGACCTCTGTTGTGTGATCGAGGCCTACCTGTCGGGCAGGTACATCATCTACTCTGGTCACCTGGGAGAGTGGATATGGCAAGAGATGTCGTGTGGTGTTCTGCAGGGATCATACTAGGACCGCCCTTGTGGCACATCGGGTACAACTACGTGCTGCATTTCGACCGAGTCCAAATCGTCGACGGCGTGTACTGTTCCACGCGCGCCTCGGAAACTCACCCAAGAGAGGGGAATGTCATTGGGTTTTCCCACCTAAAAAAAAGTTGTACATTAAGTAGATAGTATATATATATAGATAAGATACATAAAGTACATAAGGTAGTACATGAAGTGTTAATAAATAAATAAACACAAATGCAAAAAAACACCAAAAGGAATCAGTAAAATTAATAAACAAAATAGCACTTATACGTAAAATGCATGAAAAGTGTCATTAATAACCTGTCAATCCCAAGGGCAAAGTAAGTAGCTTGAAGGCACTTTCGTTGTCTCGAATAATTTATTAAAATTTAATTTAAAAATCAATCAACCTTAATAGAATCAGGTTCAGTCGTTATATGACTAGTCAATCACTGTTACGCACCTCTTCCGGTACAAAATGATTCCGATTAAAAGAAATATACGATTCTACTCGTATCTCAATAGTCTCCCTGACCCAATTCCATATAGTAACTTCGTTGATAAAGATGTGCAATCATTACTTCTACCATTAAACCTGATGCAAACTATTCAGTTTTGTCCTAAATATTGTATTAAGGATAATTTTATATATCCTAATAGCAGTCTTTCTAATTTTATGACGTTATGCGGAACTATTTTATTTATATCGTTAATATTATATGAATTAACCTTCGTGAACACAGTGATTCGTTACTCCTATGATGTACGTTATATTATACAAATCTTTTCATGCGTATTACTTTGTTTAGGATTCTTAATAAATCTAAGGTGTAGTATTTCCTACACATATGAGAACGTTTTATTCGTTTTAAAATTTCAAGATATTCACAGATGTTTCAATGAAAAGGCCAGTTTTAAACGTTGCATTATTAATAACTGGTTTGTTGTCATCTTATTTAAAACAGTTTTTATCAGTATCATGATTATGTTTTGCACGATGGTTAAATTTAGCGTTATTAACTCATTAACTAATTTAGCTATATTGAGTTTTGACACTAATATGATTTATGCAATCAAATTAATTCAGCTGTTAAAAGATAAAGTTGATCTATGGAATGGTCAAGCTCTTCGAAATTACAAAATGCAGGGTAGGGATAAAAAAGATTATTGTAGAAAAATGTTTCAGGCTTACGTTAATATATTAGACTGCTATGACATTTACAAGGTTGTATTTCAACAAATGGTCAGTAAGCATACAAATATTTTTTATTGCATTGGTCGAATATTTGTTCCTATTACTAATAAATAATGAAGTGCTTATTTCCAGATCATGTTTCATACAATAGTTCAATTCATTTTTTTATATCTTCTACTATTTCAAAAGATGCTCGATATTTTAAAAATGTTAAACAAACTTCATGTAAGTATTAAAATACAGTTGGATGGTTAGATTAATAACCATTCAACTGTATTTTCTTTTTTCATGATTCAATGAATTCAGTTTTATGTTTTTTCGTTTAATTTTTACAGTTTTTCGTATATATATTTTTGTGCTACTGGATAATGAAAACTTTGGCATTGCAAGTTGCATTGAACCTTCACTGTGAAACATTTTATATATCTATGACAAGCGTTCAAGATTCTTGCGGAATAATTTTGAATTCGAATTGCGCAGGTATGTTGGAGAAATATGATGTTAATTTTTAGGAACGATATATGAGTGTTCTATTCCATTGATTTTAAAATTTTATGTTAGACTGTGTTTTGAGTTTTTCTATACCCAAGTTCTATTTTTACTAATCATCAGCATTCCGCGGAAATTGATAATTAATATAATTTTATAATTATTTGGGGAAAGGCGGTACGTATTTAAGATTTATACTTTTATTTACTTTAAAATATTACAGATATAGAGAAGAGATTATGTAAGAATATTAAACGCCTACATCACGCAAGGTTCCACAAGCTAGATGCCTGTCGAATATTCTACCTTGATGCTGTTTTACTATTGAAAATGATAGCGCTACTTGCTAACTATACTTTTGTGTTGCTGCAATTTGCAATTCTTTAAATATAGACATAGATTATACACTATACGTACATAAAAAATATATAGAAATGATCAGTTTTTACAATCAAAATCATGTTTTTTAATTTTTTTTATCGGTATAAACCAGTGCTTGACTTCGATCCCACCTGATGGTAAGCAGTAGTGCAATCGTTGATGGTGAGGCACACTAATTCAGTAAGATACCTAAATTATAATCGGATGGGAAGACCGCATCTGGCAAATTGTTCCAATTCTACGATGCACGCGATACAAATGAAGAAGCGAAACGCTTAGTCCGAGCCGTAGAAGTTTCAACAACGTAAGGGTCGATACTCGCCAGTTACATTGTTGATGAAAGATGTGAGTCTTGAACGTAGACGAACCATATTGTTACAAAATGACGGTGCATTACGCAACGCATGTCCAAAATAACTTAAATAAAAAATACACAAATGGACTGACTTGACGCAGCGGATCAATTAGGTAGCCTTCACTCTCACAAGAATTAAGGGAGAAGATTGTAAAATCGGTACACCGACTTTCTTCAGCTCTTGGGAGTTGAAATTTCCTCAGACCTTAAGTTTGGGCGATTCATTGAGTTCAAAACTAAGGTAACTGCTAGGAAACTCGGTGTTCTTGCAAAGATTCGGCGGTATTTCACACCAAGACAGCTTTTAATGTTATACAAAGCAGAGGTCCGTTCGTGTGTGGAATACTGCAGCCACATATGGACTGGTGTTGGAAAATGCCACCTGGCAGCTTTGAACTCAGTGGACGGGCGTGCAAAGAGGCTAATTGGTGATTCAGATCTGATTAAATCCAAGCCTTTCGGTATTTTACAGGATGCATTTTGGAGAGTGCGCACAGAAATTGCATGACTTGATTCCAGTATCTCATTTCTACCATCGGACAACCCGACGAACGGCGAGTATCCACCCTTATGTTGTTGAAACCGCTACAGTCTGGACCAAGCGTTTCGCCTCGTCGTTTATGCCGCGTACATCGAGGGACTGGAACAATTGGCCTGCTGCGGTTTTTCCGTCTGATTATAATTTAGGTGTCTTCAAGGCTAGAGTTCTCTTAGGCTAGGCTAGGCTCTTAGCCATCAACAATTGCATCTCTACTTACCATCAGGTGGGATTGCAGTCAAGCACTAGTATAAACTAGATTATTTATTAAAAATAAAGTACATCTGTTTCAAATTATCATCTGTTTTATTAACAAAACCTACTACATATTTTTCTAAACCATCCTCTGAAGTTATTTGTTGGATAGTTTCTATTATTTATATCATTTAATCTTAAAAACTTCTTCGTCAATCATTTTTAGGGTTCTGTACCTCAAAAGGAAAAAACGGAACCCTTATAGGATCACATTGTTATCCGTCCGTCTGTCTGTCTTTCAAGACCCTTTATCTCAAGAACGCGTGGAAGTATCGAGTTGAAATTAAAACCATTTACTCCAGTCTGCGGTTTCTTGAAGCTTTGAAAATCAAATTTCTAAAGGATACGACCGTTTATGTTTCAAAAAACGTGTATTTCGACACTCGAGAAAATCAAAATTCATAGGTACTTCCCGTTGACCCAGAATCCAAAAATTTTGCTTAAAGTCAGTTCTCATAGCATAGGTATAGGTTAAATCTGAAAACTATAAATTTGTGATAATGTCAAAACGAAAAAAAAAATTGCGATTCGGAAAAAATCTTCAAAACTTCATTCATTCAATATTAAAAAATTAAAAACAATAAGATTTTGACAGAACTTATTACCTAACTATATTGGTATTCCAAGATCTATATGGAACATTTCTATGAAAAGGAATCCTTTATTTTGATATTGAGTAACGCCATCTTTATTATACGTTTAGAACTATTTGCAGCAAGTTTTTGGTGGTCATCGTCTCTGTTGTCAAATTTTGTAATTGAGTTCTGAGATGTTGGAAATGTAACTAGATGGCGTTACTCACTAGGTTAGCCTGTATTTGTCATAAAAAAAGAAAAAGCATTCTTAGAGAATTTGATAGCTAAGAAGGCGAAGACATCACGCGGCAGTGATGACGCTGTCAAGTCTTAGAGGATTTGACAGCTGAGAAGGCGATGACATACGGGACAGCGATGACGCTGTCAAGTAGAGGGGGCAACACACCATGAGTGGTGTGCGAACTTGCCTCTGCCACTTTTGCTTGGGAACTCGGGAACTCGGCTTCATAATTTTGAATTGTATTGGTGTAACGGTTATTGATTGTTTGTCATTTTAAATTAATAAAATACTTGTAGGTTGTTCTGAGTTTTCTTTTTAAAAAGTTAAATACGCTTCAGATCCATAAGAGCATTATATATTTTTATAGTATTTGTGATGTTCTCTTAAAGACGTTTTAACTTCGTTATAGCTTCAAAGTAGTAAGTTAAGTATCTATCTATAATCCCTTTTTTATTGGGATCTATAGTCCCTACTAATATTATAAATTTGAAAGTTTGTATGGATGTATGGGTGTTTGTAACTCTTTCATGCAAAAATTCAAAACAGATTTCGATGAAACTTAGTACACATGTAGATCATGTACTAGAATAACACATATACCTACTTTTTATCCTGGTATTATGTTCCTTTGGAATAATTTTCTAACCCGCTGGCAAATGACAGCAACTGTCAAATACATTGGTCCCAATCATTCCTGCAATCGGTCAATCATTTTGTCATTCGGTCGTTCATTCTATTGTTTGGTCAACCATTCCACGATTCCATGAATAAATGCGAAATCTTGGATCATTATTATCGGATATTGATCATAGAGAGATGAGTGAATTAAAGATATGCACGAAGAAGACAATGAAGTTCAATATTAGAACGACGACTACAAGAGTCAAAGATGGATGAATTATCATCCATCTTTGACTCTTTGGTCTCTTTGGTCGTCAAGGAACCAAATCGTACTCAACTCACTGTCATGGGCTAGCTATAATAATTATTATATTTAATAGTTATTGTAGCTAGCCCATAACAAATCTTTATTCAGAAATCAGAAACATTTATTTCAAATAGACCAATTACAGGCACTTTTGAATTGTCAAATTTTGTTCAGTTTTCAGATTTTTTCCGATACTTGTGCTATGAGACATGCCAAATTTCAGAATTCTAAGCCAACGGGATGTACCCTGTGAATTTTGATTCCTTTGAGAGTGTCGAAATTACGTTTTTTGCGAATCGGCCGTATGCTTTTTTTTCCGTTAACTCAGAAGTTTGATTTTTTCACAGCTTCAAGTGACCGCGGACTTGGGTTTAATTTCAACTCAATACCTCTACGCGTTCTCGAGATAAAGGGCTTTGACAGACAGACAGACGGACCACAAAATGATCCTATAAAGGTACCGTATTTTTCCTTTTGAGTTACGGAATCCTAAAAACATAACAATGAATTGGTGAACTATTAATTTTTATTTATTGTATTACCCCACTGATGAGCAAAGGCCTCCCAAGACCACGAAGGCGATAGCAAGAAAACCTTAGGAATTCCTTAGTCTTCCATAGGAATTGGAACGAGAAAGCGAGGAACTGTGATCATTGAAAGAATAATTTATGTATTTATTATTGAGGACCTACTTTTTCAACGCTTAGATGACACCTTGGCGTTTCTTCCGTCTGAATAAGCAACGGGTTATACTAAAGGCACTAGAGCTGCGGGATTCTTTGAAAGAGTTAACGCGACCAAGGAATGGAAAGGGCAATTGAAGGAGCCCAGGCGGGATTTGGTTATTAAAAGTCTGACACTCACTTTTGATTCAGACTTTGGTGGAGCTTCTAGAGCAGAAGTGGTTATTTGATGATTTCTCACCTCAAAAAAGGCGTTATACAGCGCAATTTAAAAAAACCAAGTCTTATGCAAGTGTTATCGTTATGTCAATTCAAAACAGTATAAAAAATATGTGTACATAATTTATACATCAATTTATAAATACCGAAAGAAATCAGTAAAATTTGTAAACAAAAGAACACTTCCATATAAAATTATAATGTGTCATTAATGGCTATGAATCTTAAGGGCAATATGAATTTCAATAAGTAAGCAGCTTGAATGAAATGACACTCACGTTGTCTCGAATTATCTTTCATATTTTATCAATCTACATCAATTAGAATCAGTTCTGGTTGCCACATGACTGTTATGGGCCTCTACCGCTACAAAATGAATCAACTTAAAAGAAATATACGATCCCATATCACAAGTCTCACTGTCCCAATTTCATGTAACAACTTAGTTTGCAAAGATATACAGTCGTTACTTCTACCAATAAACCTGATGCAAACTATTCAGTTTTGTCCAAAATATTTCATAAAGGATAATTTTATATATCCTAATAGCTGTTTATCTAATGTTGTGTCATTATGTGGAAAGATTTTATTTATATTGATATTACTAAGATGAGATAATCTCTGTGAACCCAGTGATTCGTTATGATATAAGTTTTATCATACAAATCTTCTCATTTATTTTGTTTTGTGTAGGATTCTTAATAAACTTAAAGACCAGTGTTTCCTATACAAATGACAACGTTTTATTAGTTTTTAAATTTCAAAATATTCACAGACTTTTTAATGAAAAGGCCCTTTTTAAACGTTTTATTATTAGTAACTAGGTTGCTGGCATCTTATTTAAAACAGTGTTTATTGTTCACTTCAATCCTTAACTGCTTTTTGCTCAATAATTAACTTTAGCGTTATTGACTCATTAAACAGTTTAATTGTATTCAGTTTTGACGCTAACATTATATATGCAATCAAATTAATTCAGCTGTTAAAAGATAAAGTTGATCTATGGAATGTGAATGCTCTTCGAGGTTCTAGAACGATGGGTAGAAATCAAGAGGATTATTGTAGAAAAATGTGAGAATTCCTGGGACCTGGCCATGGAGGCTTTCGGGTCTCGATTAAGAGGGCTCTTCAGTGCATGCATGAAGAGGGACCAGTTCCTACTTTGCTGGAAGACGGGGAAACTGGTCCTCATCAGGAAGCCGGGGCGCCCAGCGGACTCTCCGTCCGCGTATCGGCCCATTGTGCTGCTCGACGAGGTGGGCAAGCTTTTTGAAAGAGTAATTGCAGACCGCCTCGCCACGCACCTAGCACGGGTGGGCCGAACCTTGCGGCTGACCAGTTTGGCTTTCGCAGAGGGAACTAAACGGTGGACGCCATCATGCGCGTCCAAGCCCTCACGATGGGAGATGCGGTGTCCCAGGGCAGGTGTGTCATGGTGGTGTCTTTGGACATCGCCAACACCTTAAATTTCCTGCCCTGGAGAAGCATTAAGAGGGTACTTCGGTATCACCGGGTGCCCGACGACCTCTGTTGTGTGATCGAGGCCTACCTGTCGGGCAGGTACATCATCTACTCTGGTCACCTGGGAGAGTGGATATGGCAAGAGATGTCGTGTGGTGTTCTGCAGGGATCATACTAGGACCGCCCTTGTGGCACATCGGGTACAACTACGTGCTGCATTTCGACCGAGTCCAAATCGTCGACGGCGTGTACTGTTCCACGCGCGCCTCGGAAACTCACCCAAGAGAGGGGAATGTCATTGGGTTTTCCCACCTAAAAAAAAGTCGTACATTAAGTAGATACTATATATATATAGATAAGATACATAAAGTACATAAGGTAGTACATGAAGTGTTAATAAATAAATAAACACAAATGCAAAAAGACACCGAAAGGAATCAGTAAAATTAATAAACAAAATAGCACTTATACGTAAAATGTATGAAAAGTGTCATTAATAACCTGTTAATCCCAAGGGCAAAGTAAGTAGCTTGAAGGCACTTTCGTTGTCTCGAATAATTTAATAAAATTTAAATTAAAAAATCAATCAACATTAATAGAATCAGGTTCAGTCGGTATATGACTAGTCAATCACTGTTACGCACCTCTTCCGGTACAAAATGATTCCGATTAAAAAAAATATACGATTCTATCTCAAGAGTCTCCCTGACTCAATGCCATATAGTAACTTCATTGATAAAGATGTGCAATCATTACTTCTACCATTAAACCTGATGCAAACTATTCAGTTTTGTCCTAAATATTGTATTAAGGATAATTTTATATATCCTAATAGCAGTCTTTCTAATTTTATGACGTTATGCGGAACTATTTTATTTATATCGTTAATATTATATGAATTAACCTTCGTGAATACAGTGATTCGTTACTCCTATGATGTACGTTATATTATACAAATCTTTTCATGCGTATTACTTTGTTTAGGATTCTTAATAAATCTAAGGTGTAGTATTTCCTACACATATGAGAACGTTTTATTCGTTTTAAAATTCCAAGATATTCACAGATGTTTCAATGAAAAGGCCAGTTTTAAACGTTGCATTATTAATAACTGGTTTGTTGTCATCTTATTTAAAACAGTTTTTATCAGTATCATGATTATGTTTTGCACGATGGTTAAATTTAGCGTTATTAACTCATTAACTAATTTAGCTATATTGAGTTTTGACACTAATATGATTTATGCAATCAAATTAATTCAGCTGTTAAAAGATAAAGTTGATCTATGGAATGGTCAAGCTCTTCGAAATTACAAAATGCAGGGTAGGGATAAAAAAGATTATTGTAGAAAAATGTTTCAGGCTTACGTTAATATATTAGACTGCTATGACATTTACAAGGTTGTATTTCAACAAATGGTCAGTAAGCATACAAATATTTTTTATTGCATTGGTCGAATATTTGTTCCTGTTACTAATAAATAATGAAGTGCTTATTTCCAGATCATGTTTCATACAATAGTTCAATTCATTTTTTTATATCTTCTACTATTTCAAAAGATGCTCGATATTTTAAAAATGTTAAACAAACTTCATGTAAGTATTAAAATACAGTTGGATGGTTAGATTAATAACCATTCAACTGTATTTTCTTTTTTCATGATTCAATGAATTCAGTTTTATGTTTTTTCGTTTAATTTTTACAGTTTTTCGTATATATATTTTTGTGCTACTGGATAATGAAAACTTTGGCATTGCAAGTTGCATTGAACCTTCACTGTGAAACATTTTATATATCTATGACAAGCGTTCAAGATTCTTGCGGAATAATTTTGAATTCGAATTGCGCAGGTATGTTGGAGAAATATGATGTTAATTTTTAGGAACGATATATGAGTGTTCTATTCCATTGATTTTAAAATTTTATGTTAGACTGTGTTTTGAGTTTTTCTATACCCAAGTTCTATTTTTACTAATCATCAGCATTCCGCGGAAATTGATAATTAATATAATTTTATAATTATTTGGGGAAAGGCGGTACGTATTTAAGATTTATACTTTTATTTACTTTAAAATATTACAGATATAGAGAAGAGATTATGTAAGAATATTAAACGCCTACATCACGCAAGGTTCCACAAGCTAGATGCCTGTCGAATATTCTACCTTGATGCTGTTTTACTATTGAAAATGATAGCGCTACTTGCTAACTATACTTTTGTGTTGCTGCAATTTGCAATTCTTTAAATATAGACATAGATTATACACTATACGTACATAAAAAATATATAGAAATGATCAGTTTTTACAATCAAAATCATGTTTTTTAATTTTTTTTATCGGTATAAACCAGTGCTTGACTTCGATCCCACCTGATGGTAAGCAGTAGTGCAATCGTTGATGGTGAGGCACACTAATTCAGTAAGATACCTAAATTATAATCGGATGGGAAGACCGTATCTGGAAAATTGTTCCTATCCTACGATGTACGCGGTATAAACGACGAAGGGAAACGCTTAGTCCGGGCCGTAGAAGTTTCAACAAAGTAAGAGTTGATACTCGCCACTTCCATTGTTGATGAAAGATGTGAGTCTTGGACGTAGATGAACCATATTGTTACAAAATGACGGTGCATTACGCAACGCATGTCCAAAACAACTAAAATAAAAAATACACAAATGGACTGACTTGACGCAGCGGATCAATTAGGTAGCCTTCACTCTCACAAGAATTAAGGGAGAAGATTGTAAAATCGGTACACCGACTTTCTTCAGCTCTTGGGAGTTGAAATTTCCTCAGACCTTAAGTTTGGGCGATTCATTGAGTCCAAAGCCAAGGTACCTGCTAGGAAACTCGGTGTTCTTGCAAAGATCCGGCGGTATTTCACACCAAGACAGCTTTTAATATTATACAAAGCAGAGGTCCGTTCGTGTGTGGAGTACTACAGCCACATATGGACTGGTGTTAGAAAATGCCTCCTGGCAGCTTTGAACTCAGTGGACGAGCGTGCAAAGACGCTAATTGGTGATTCAGATCTGATTAAATCCAAGCCTTTCGGTATTTTACAGGATGCATTTTGGTGAGTGTGCACAGAAATTGCATGACTTGATTCCAGTATCTCATTTCTACCATCGGCCAACCCGACGAACGGCGAGTATCCACCATTAGGTTGTTAAAACCGCTACAGTCTGGACCAAGCGTTTCGACTCGTCGTTTATGCTGCGTACATCGAGGGACTGGAAAAATTTGCCTGCTGCGGTCTTTCCGTCCGTTTATAATTTAGGTGTATTCAAGGCTAGAGTGAATAGGCTCTTAGCCATCAACGATTGCATCACTATTTACCATCAGGTGGGATTGCAGTCAAGCACTAGTATAAACTAGATTATTTATTAAAAATAAAGTACATCTGTTTCACATTATCATTTGTTTTATTATCAAAATTGCTAATTTTTTTTCTAAACCATCCTCTGAAGTTATTTGTTGGATAGTTTCTATTATTTATATCATTTAATCTTAAAAACGTCTTCGTCAATCATTTTTAGCGTTCCGTACCTCAAAAGGAAAAAACGGAACCCTTATAGGATCACATTGTTATCCGTCCGTCTGTCTGTCTTTCAAGACTCTTTAAGTCAAGAACACGTGGAGATATCAAATTGAAATTAAAACTTTAAACTCAAATCTGCGGTTTCTTGAAGCTGTGAAAAAATCAGATTTCTAAGTTAAGGAAAACATAGGATACTGCCGTTTATGTCTCAAAAAACGTGTGTATTTCGACACTCGAGAAAATCATAATTTATTATTAAAGTAAGTTCTTATAGCATTGGTATAGGAATAAATCTGAAAAGTGTAAATTTGTTGTCATGTAACATCAAAAAAATAATTGCGATTCGGAAAAAAAACTCTTCAAAACTTCATTCGGGACAGAAGAAGAAGAGATTCTTCGCATAGATATCATCGCTCCTTTAATGATCTCTGGTGTCCTAACTGTGTTAGGTTTTTCCGCTCGTCTTATGATTTTGATGAGGAGGAGCTCGTCCCCCACCCCCTTAGGGGGGGGACCGACCTTTATACCTTCATGTAGGAAAATTCAGGAAAAACGAAAATTTTATCAGCCTAAGGTCTTTTAGGAACAGTCACAGTACGTCAACACAGCTGCAGCGGTGCAACGCAAATAACCGCGGCTTAATCGTCTTTCTTTGATCAGTCCATATTTGAGAATGAATAAAAATGATGTTCATTTTTATGTTTCACAAGCGCGAAAGTTCTATTTTTAAAATTAGTCAAAGTATATCTGGCCATTATTAGAAAATTAAAAATAATAGGATTTTGACAGAACTTATTAACTAAATATATAGGTATTCCAAGATTTACAGGGAACTTTTCTATGAAAAGTAATCCATTATTTTTATATTGAGTAACGCCATCTTTATTATACGTTTAGAACTATTTGCAGCAAGTTTTTGGTGGTCATCGTCTCTGTTGTCAAATTTTGTAATTAAGTTCTGAGATGTTGGAAATGTAACTAGATGGCGTTACTCATTAGGTTAGCCTGTATTTGTCATAAAAAAAGAAAAAGCATTATATATTTTTATAGTATTTGTGATGTTCTCTTAAAGACGTTTTAACTTCGTTATAGCTTCAAAGTAGTAAGTATCTATCTATAATCCCTTTTTTATTGGGATCTATATTGCCTACTAATATTAAAAAGAAAGTTTGTATGGATGTATGGGTGTTTGTAACTCTTTCACGCAAAAATTCCTGAACAGATTTCGATGAAACTTAGTACACATGTAGATCATGTACTAGAATAACACATATACCTACTTTTTATCCTGGTATTATGTTCCCTTGGAATAATTTTCTAACCCGCTGGCAAAAGACAGCAACTGTCAAATACACTGGTCCCGATCATTCCTTCAATCGGTCAATAATTTTGTCATTCGGTCATTCATTCTTTTGTTCGGTCAACCATTCCACGATTCCATGAATAAATGCGAAATCTCGGATCATTATTATCGGATATTGAGAGATGAGTGAATTAAAGGTATGCACGAAGAAGACAAAGAAGTGCTATATTAGAACGACGACTACAAGAGTCAAAGATGGATGAATTATCATCCATCTTTGACTCTTGTAGTCGTCAGGAACCAAACCGTACTCAACTCACTGTTATGGGCTAGCTATAATAATTATTATAGCTAGCCCATAACAAATCTTTACTCAGAAATCAGAAACGTTTATTTCAAATAGACCAATTACAGGCACTTTTGAATTGTCAAATTTTGTTCAGTTTTCAGATTTTTTCCGATACTTGTGCTATGAGACCTGACTTCATGCCAAATTTCAGCATTCTAAGCCAATTCATAGGGTACATCCCTTTGATTCCTTTGAGAGGGTCGAAATTACGTTTTTTGCGAATCGGCCGTATGCTTTTTTTTCCGTTAACTCAGAAGTTTGATTTTTTCACAGCTTCAAGTGACCGCGGACTTGGGTTTAATTTCAACTCAATACCTCTACGCGTTCCCGAGATAAAGGGCTTTGACAGACAGACAGACGGACAACAAAATGATCCTATAAAGGTACCGTATTTTTCCTTTTGAGTTACGGAATCCTAAAAACATAACAATGAATTGGTGAACTATTAATTTTTATTTATTGTATTACCCCACTGATGAGCAAAGGCCTCCCAAGACCACGAAGGCGATAGCAAGAAAATCTTAAAAAATTCCTTAGTCTTCCTTAGGAATTGGAACGAGAAAGCGAGGAACTGTGATCATTGAAAGAATAATTTATGTATTTATTATTGAGGACCTACTTTTTCAACGCTTTTTATTGATTATTTATAGCAATTAATCAGTTTACTTTTTATTGAGATACCATTAACGCATTGGTAGAAAGTAATTATTTATTATTCAAAGTCCTTATCATTATTAATATTATACACACCGACTACATACCTACGGCTACTAATAAAATTAACTACTTCAAAGCTATTACGGCTTTAACACACGTTTTCATCAGAACATCACATAAACTACAAAATATATATAAACCAGAAAAAATATTTTGATGGATTACGATTTAATAAGCATATTCTTTCCTTCATACTTCATCAGTGTAATTGTTTTTGAAGGAAAATATAATGACAGTAATAGAATGGTACAAAAAGTTAGTTTAAAAAAAATCATGTACGGTGTCATTGGTAACGCACTATATTTTTGTTTGTTATGCGCGACTATTATTACCAATCCCTTTCGTTCCTTTCTGTTTCAAATGTTCTACTTATTTATATACTTTTTATTTTTATTGAACTTCACTGCTATTTGCTATATCAATATATATAGAAGCGACTCAAATGTGCGCATAATTTTGTCAATTCAAGAAATTAATAATCGTCTCTATAGAAGCAGCGACATACAAAAAATCAAGATATTTTTTTCGGTGTATTTTTGTTTGGTAACATGTCTTTGGGTAACAAATGTGACTGGGAAAATGATTTTTGACTTTCACTGGTCTTGGGTTAGGGTTCTTTTCGGTTCTGTATCCATCTTTTTTGATTTCGACATGGCACATTTACTAACAATTGTATATATTTTGACTCGTAAACTTGAGACGTGGAACAATATAGTAGAAAATATGAACTTTGGTGACGAAGGTGAAGAAATAACAATAGACAGAAAAACTAAGATGAAAAGCGTGTATCAAGTTATGAAGCTAATTTGTGAAACTTGGAAAATTTCGAATGAAATATCTGGATTGAAAGTTAATAACTACTTTATTGTATAGTCGAATGATCGAAAACGATTTTAAACTACAAAATTAATACACATTGTATTTCAGATTATTCTTCATTTCATTTCTACTTTTGTCATGTTTGTGATGTATGTTATGATGATATTGATAGTTGCGTGTAAAGATAAGGTTAGTACATGTTTTGTTAGTATTGTTTAATGTATATAACAACCATACTGTTATGAACTATTGTTATACCTGAAGTAATCTACTGCTAAACACAGGACTTTCCACTTGTACGAACATGTAGTTGCCAATTACTTTGTAAACATTGTTAATCTGTGTTACCAAATGGACTCCTTTTCTATTCTTTCCTATTTATAGTCTCCAATATATATCTTCAACTTTAAGTCAATATTTATTGGTTGCAATGCAAAGTCATACAATTTAAATATGTCATAGTTTATATTGTTCAATTCAGGTTCTCTGTTCACCTACATAACCTATTTTCTACTAAGTTGGTGTCGGTTTCACGTCTAATTAAAATGAATTTTAGTATAAATATGTCATGTAGGTCTAAATGGACGTTTATATAGAATTTCGTGCAGTTTACTCAAGGTGTGAACAGTGTTTAACGTGGGGAGTATATCTTTTTTCTGTTATACAACTATATTTTTAGATGGATAGAAATTTAATAATCAGCCATTCGTTTGGATTGACTATGTGCCTGTGCAAGTTAATCATCGTCGAGTGGTCAATTTGTATTGCTTGTGAAGCATTTTATAGAGAAACAGCAAGAGCCAGGGATAATGCCAATTTGAAATCAGCACAAGATTGTAAGTTTGATTTCATTACTTGTAATTTACGTACTCTAACTATATCATTTAGTTTGATCGTTGATACTACAACCACTAAATATGCAGTATCTGGTTTTATCTTTTAGTTTGCATAGGCTTTAAAAGGTGTTTCTATTTAGAAATGTTTAGCAGTAGTTTTGTTTTCCTGTCTATCAGACTATAAAAAAGACACTTTATTATGAAAATGTAAATATCTAAAACATTTAATTTTTTTTTCAGTGGCATCAAAAAGACTTTGGAAGAATATCATTAGAATCATGGGTACAAATATAAAAAAAATAAATGCATCTGGATTTTTCAAAATTGATGCAGTAACAATGATACATTTCAGTTCTATCATCACAAGTCATATCATCGTATTACTACAATTCGCTTTCCTGTAATTGTTAAATAAAAATGAGTAAATCATTAAATAAGAGTAGAAAATGACTTTCTATTTCTCGTGTGTAAGGCATTTATTAAGTTGTTTTATAGATATAGATAGATATTCAGGTAAGAATTATAATAGTACCAAGGAGTTTTATTTATTCCTAAAAAGTATTACTTTCTTTTAAGACATAATCATATGGGAATACCAGAAACCTCTTCTCCTTCGTACCGGAAGACGCAGCGTTGGAAGGCCTCCAACAAGGTGGACCGATGACCTGCTGAGGATCGCGGGAATCCGATGGAAGCAAAACGCACAGGGCCGGTCATTGTGGCGATATTTGGGGGAGGCCTATGTCCAAAAGTGGACGTCTTTCGGCTGAAATGATGATGATGATGATGATGAATATGGGAATAAGGCTCTGCGTTAACTATACGCCTGGTATTTTTAAGGTTCGGGCAATTTCTCTTGTCCACAGTCTTTGCTGAAAAATTTAACAGCAACATGAAGCGTCAATTAGGAAATGAAACGATATGTTTCCTTCAAAGTATTGTATTCTTCAACTCGATACAAAAGTCAGCAATGCCCTCACAAATTTATATTTAACGTTAGTCCTCGTTTAAAGAATCAGAAAGAAAGTCCCATTTTTTTTCGGATGCAGAGCTGTCCAAATTGTCGTGTCTTCCACAGACAATCGGCGCTTCCAGTTGTTAATAGTGTTGTCCGTAAACTTACTAATTGTTAGTGTGGCGAACAGAGTCACAAAACACACTTCGGGTAGGGCATCAACTTGAAGCAGTCAAAAAAAAGTCAGTAAGTAACGAATTGAATAGAAACAGAATAAATTGTTTATAAAGGTGCATTCAATTAATATGTGACAAAACTTGATAGAAAAGACAAATCAAAAGGCATGATTATAAAAATCTAATGCCAAATAATAAAATGGTTGAAGCTTAATTCATCGTTGAAAAATCTTTGCACTTTTTGAAACGTCAGAAACATTAGAGAAGTATTATTAGTTTGAATGCTTTTGGTGGTGAAAAACTAATCCAAAAGTGTAGAAGATGGAGACAAAATAATAATTATACGTCATGAAAGGAATCTATGACTTTCACTAAAAGCCCCACTACTTGAGAGCTGTACATGAACATGAATATGCTAACTAATGTTACAATCATCGAAATAAACAAGAGATGAGGTTATTTGGATTGATAATATTATCTTTGATGCAATATTTGGGATAAAATACTAAAAGTAATATCAAAATCAAAGCATCTATATATCTGTCTTAATGGTATTATTTGAAACACGTTCCACAAAATATATTTTTCCTATATTTTGTATTATCTATCTTTTTTATAAATGAGCTGTACTTTTTAACCGACTTCAAAAAGGAGGAGGTTCTATGTTCAGTAGAAAGTATTTTTTTTTTATGTATGTTCACCGATTCCTCAGTCAACTGTGGACCGATTCTGATTTTTTTTTAATTGAAATGTTATACTTCCAATTTGGTCCTATAAAAATATTGTTATGATCTGATCATGAACTTCGAAGATATGGAACAAAACTCCTCATAGAATCACAGCAGAACTGTCTTAACAAGTAAAATTGCTTTATTTATACGAGTAGTCGATGACTGACTGAAAGAAGAGGGCGAATATATCGAACTGATCTGATGAGAATGCCTGAAGTTAGGCACCGGAACTCTGTTATAAACTAATTTAATCTTACCGTGTTTGGTATTATTAGAATTGTCATGAAATGCACTTTGGCTATAAGGTATTTGAGTTTGACTGAGGTACTTTTTAGAGGTAGTACCATAACTAAAAAGTGTAAAAGTAAAATATTGAAAAGTTAAATATGTAAAAAAAAAAAACACTGAAAAGTGCAAAATAACCCTAATTTCGGAAGTCAATGTTAAATAACAAAGAGACAAAACTATTATAGAAACACCGATTTCCGAAATTAAAGTTGTTAATTCAATATGCTAGTTTTTTTTTCGGTGGGAATTCATCTTATGACATCTCACGCTCTTGAGCGGAGCGGGAGATAGTGTCAGACTTTTACTGACTAAAAACCCACTCCTGCTCCTTCGTTGTCTTTCGTACCAGGGCCGAGTCTTCCTTACAGAATCAGACCCTTGGCCCCAATAGGCTTCGACCCTGCTGGGCCCTTACAGTTGCTGACAACTCCTTGAGGCGCGCGTGAAACTGTACGCGCTGTCGACGACTTGGGCGCGGTCCAGACGGTTACCGGACGGTTGGACGGCAAGCTACCCATTACTCGTCGTCCGCAAGTCCGCGCCTAAGATGGCCGGAAATCGGGATCGGAATCCCGGCGGCGGTTGAGGCGTGAGGACCGTTTCTTCACGCGATCGGACGCCTCCTTTGCTAGCATTACTGCTTCGTAGAAGGAAGCAACTGGCTGCAACTCCTCCTCGCTCCGGAGCATTTCCTGCATCAAGGCCCGGCGCGAGAGATCGCCACCGCCGATCGCCCTCACGAGGACACAGCGTTGCTCTTCCCAAGCCGGGCACACCTCTACCGTGTGCTCCACTGTGTCCTCCGGGCGGTCGACGCAATGGTGATACCCGGGCGTTTATGCACGAATCCGATGCAGGAACCTCCATTCAATATGCTAGTGGTACTTGTATCTTGTATCTATGGTTAAATGACTGGAATATTTCCATTTAATTTATTATACAAGTAATTATAACAAACCGAACCTCAATTACTGTAATGAATTTGAGTCAACACAATATTGGTAGGTAAGGACTCTGTGATATGCATCTACAATCATTATACTGACTGGGTTGAAAAACTGCGATATTATCCCAAGCTATATACATAAAGCGCTCGTAAAAATCATATGTAATAAGCAAATTAGGAATGCTTGTAAATAATTACAAACGAGTGCGACTTGTTCAAAGCAAAAACGAGCAAAAACATTATGTTTGGTTCTTGTTTGCTTACAAAACAGTTTGTCCGAATTTGGAAAAACAAAAACGTTCGAAATTCAGAAACTAATATTTTTTCCGCTTTTATTAAATCCTTGCAACCCTGAAAATGAACTAACTTGCCAGGATTCAGTTTGTTTGAGAGCATTTTTAAGTTTTATCGTCTTGACTGTTCTCTGATTTGTAGAGAAAATTAAAATAAGCGTGATTATTTTTAGGTTACAAATCATCCATAAATATATTTATATTATAAAATTATATTAATATAATAAAGCGAAAAAGTTTTTTTTTCCTTAAACGCACTATTTTCAGGGGCTTTCAGTAAGTTTTAAAAAAACTGTACAAGAACCATCACGCTACGACCCATGGCATCGGGGGAGTAACCAAAAACGCGGGTGAAGTCGCGGAAGATCTCTAGTATTATCTAATATCTTATAAATATCAGTGTCCGATACACTCGCTCTGGGTAAGCATTGTCGTTGGGGCGGTGAAATAAAAATAAAATGATAAAGTTATGGCATTATAAAAACATGGAAATTATTATTTACCACCGGTATCGGGAACAGGGTCTAAGCTACCGGCAGTCAGGGCTCCGAAGAAAGGAACCTCCTAACAAAACGAGCCATATCCAGGAGTACCATTTTCTGAATCAAGCCCTTGATTCAGCCGCCTAACGCGAGTCTCCTAAGGTGTTGGCCGAGGCTCTTGGCTATTGAGCCATTAGCTGATACGACTATCAGTACAATGATCGCTGAGTCCACATCCTACAAATGTCCATAGCTAAGTTAATATACTTGATTTGTTTGTCTTTCTCGGCTTTCGCGAGGTTTTCGTCATGCGGAACAGATATGTCAACAATCATTGCAAACCTTCTCGCTTCGGTCCACCACCTCTACATCAGGCTTATTGGCTACAATAGTCCTCTTAGTGGTTATGGGCCGATCGCAATGATGACTCATGACAATTCTAATAAGCCCAAACACAGCTAGGGTACATTGATTAATTACGGAGTTTCAGTGCCTACCTTCCGGCTCCATCATCGTCATCAGTTCACTTCCATGATACCATTTTCAACGTAACTATACATATCGAATTATTTATTTGTATTGTCATAGTCGCTTAACTATCTTCATTGTAATATCTATGTGAGTATGAATTCCGTTGGCCATTTCAGAAAGAAAGAAAATTTATTTGTGAAACATGCGTTTACATAAACTGACTAATCAGACATGCAAGGTATTAAATTAATATGTTGTGAGCGTCCATGTTTTGCCTATAACGGCGTGCAAATTTTGTAGGTATAAAAAGTACTTATGAATGACACACAATGAAATGGGCAGGGCACATGCTCGCAGAACAGATGGTCGATGGGGACGAAAGGTTCTGGAATGGCGACCACGTACCGGAAAACGCAGCGTTGGAAGGCCTCCCTCCTACAAGGTGGACCGATGACCTGGTGAGGGTCGCGGGAATTCGATGGATTCGAGACGCACACGACCGGTCATTGTGGCGGCATTTGGGGGAGGCCTATGTCCAACAGTGGACGTCTTTCGGCTGAAATGATGATGATGATGATGATGATGAAAAATTGCATTTACATAAATTAATTTTAAATTTCATTACAATACACAAGAAATAAATAATAATCGATGTCAAAATATTATAGACGATATGTATATTATAGTGAAAAATAAATTAGCTTATTTTTGAAAAGTGCCAAGGGCAGTTCTCTCCAAATTTTAGGCAATTTATTAAAAATCATAGGAGCTATACAGAAAACATTTTTGTGCAAGCACTTTTCAGGTCTTCTTCATTAGTTTCACTTCATCAAATGTAACTTTTTGAAGTTTTAGTTTAAGTTCTCGATGAAAATACCAAAACCATCATATAGTTGCCTATAACATTTGAGAAGTTCCCCTGATTCCTCATGGATCTCATCATCAGAACTGGATTCTGGAAAACATGGGACCAACCGAAAAGCATATTCACTAAGAGGAAAAAAAATTGGCATATCGGTCCATAAACGACGGAGTTCGGAGGTAACACACATAAAAAAAAACAAACGGATTGATAACCTCCTCCTTTTTTGAAGTCGGTTAATTGAACATAGTGATGATCCCAATTTAGTTTGGTCACCATATATAAACATCACAAAATTAAGCGTAGTGGTATTGTTTTTATAGTATTCCAATATACGAACAGTCATTACAAACCAATACACTTAACGGACTGTTAGCTTTTACATAGTTTTTACGGTAAAACAACAATCCGTCTATAAAAATGACCATTATTGTACAAAAAACTGAATACAATGACGTCCGTAACAGTAAAATCTGCTATGAAAACAAAAAATGAACGAGTGACTTTTTCAACAAACAATTGTATTGACAAAGATATTCAATCTCTGCTTTTCCCTTTAAATTTAATGCAAAATATTATATTGTGTTCAAAGTATAGGATTCGGAATAATTTAATTTATCCGAAAACCCGGGCATCTAATTTTTTGTCCTTGTGTAGTATGATCATATCCATTTCTATATTTTTTAATTACGTATATGAGCTATATTCCGATAATATCATAAGAAATTATTTTAATGTAATATACGTGTTTTCTTACGGCGATTTGATTTTGTATTCCATCGGATTTGTCATAAATTATGTGGTATGTGTATCTCAAGTAAAAAACAACATATCTCTTGTCTTAAAAATTCAAGATGTTCATAAATTTCTTAACGAAAAGTCTGAATTCAAGCGCTTAGTCATATGGAATTGGATCAGTTGTATTTCTGTGTTTAGTTTTTACATCATAGTTATTACTTTAACTTACTTCTACGTTAGCATTTCTATATCCTTTTGCGTTTGTGGGTTTATTGTTATATGCTTTGATGTCAATATTGTTTACGTTAATAGACTTCTTGTGTTATTGTACAATAAAGTAATTTTATGGAATATTAAAGCTCGAAGTTTGCAACAAAGGGATCATAGTGATAAAGACACTTTTACCAAACTTATGTTTCAAGCTTACATGAATATTTTGGAGAGTTATGATTTATGCAAGACTACTTTTCAGCATATGGTACGAAAGATTTTTTTTAATTATTAACTATATTAATTTTAATGCTATTACATTTTAAATAGATACACAAATTATTTAAATCAAATCAATTTATTTTTATTTTCAGATCGTGTTTCACGAAGTTGAGTTCTTTTTTCGCGTTTTGATGAAGTTACAAATGACACTTATTTACTTGAAATTAATTGCTGGTAGTGAATATATCTTTGTAAGTATCAAGTTCGAAAAAATATATACATTTTGTGTATGTATTTATTATTGGTGCATCTTATCTTATCTTACCAGCATCTTATCTTATCTTTACCGTACACCAAGTTAACCAACAGTCAATCTGACACCATTGGAGAGATTGCAGTACAGCCTAAGTCTCAATCGAATCAAAAGCTTTCTTGTGGTCCACGAACGCTATGCATAGAGGCAGGTTATACTCCTAGCTTTTCTGTATAACCTGCCGGAGCGTACGTATGTGGTCTACGGTGCTGCAACCTTTTCGGAATGCGGCTTGTTCGAGAGGCTGGAAGACGTCAAACCTGCGCGCGAGACGATTCGTGATGACTCTGGAAAACAGCTTGTAGACATGGCTCAGAAGTGAGATGGGCCTGAAATTCTTAAGCAGGACATTGTCGCTCTTCTTAAAGAAAAGTACCACCACTCTTCTACTCCATGCCTGTGGCGTCTTTCCGTCAAGTACGACAGAATCGAACAACCTCTGAAGGGCCTTTAGGACCGGTTTTCAAACTGCCTTTAGGAGTTCGGCTGTAATTCCGTCGTCACCCGACGCTTTGTTGTTTTTAAACTGCTTCAGAGCCATCCTAATCTCGTACAGGCAGACGTCCGGGATATCTTCGGTATAATGCTGGGTTAATCTAGCTCTTGGGTCATTTGCTAGATTCATTGTGGGTTTTATTATAGATGTGTACAGCTGTCCATAGAATGCCTCGATCTTTCCCAGAAGCTTCGATTTGGCGGATATGACTTTGCTACCGTCAGTCTTCAGTTTCGTGAGCTAGCTCTCACCACGATTGGTTGTTATTTTGAGCGGACAACTGAATCTAGCGACCCCGCCGGACACCAGCGCCATCACGCAGGTCTCAGCTGTTATGTATTTGATGCGGTAGGCCTCAGGCCATCGAGTGAATCTATCGATGACGGTAAGGCAATACCCGTAATCATAAGAAATAGGTAAAGGGCCGACGATATCAAGGTGGATATAGGAAAACCTTGACGTTGTGGTAGGGAATTGTCATCACGGAGCAAAGGTATGTCGTGTCACTTTACTGCCTTGACACTTTAGGCATTTGCAGGACCACTCTCTTCATTGCTTGCGCATTTCTGGCCAAACGAATCTTTGTCCCACCAGTCGCACTGCAGCTGTGTTTCCTGGGCGACTCAAATTGTGTAGCGAAGCAAAAGCTTGTCGACGGAACTTCGACGTAATGTATGGTCAATGCGGCATGACTGTGACGTCACAATAAACTTCGATATCGATATAATAATTGGAAAAGAAACCCAGTGGTTCTCACTGCTCACAATCTGATTGCTGCAGCACGATCCCTACTGATACGTCAGAAGCATCTGTTATCAAAGAAAGCTCGGCATTAGAACGCAGGTGGACTAAAAACGTAGCGTTAGAAAGCGCCTTCTTGCATTCGGCAAACGCATCTAGCTGCGTGTGCGTCATATGTACAGGTTTATTCTTCGTGGTCTTGCCTCCAGTCAGCATAGCGTTAAGCGGTGCCTGAGCCTTAGCTGCGTTAAAGTTTTGGACCACTGGAAACTCCTAGATAGCCTAGTATTGAATATTGAGTATGGTAGCCGAGAAAAGTCACGACCGACTGTCCCCAGGCGCACTTAGCCGAATTTACCAATACTCCATACTTTGCGAAGCGATCTAGCAGCTGTCGCAGGTATATTCTGTGCATCTCTGGAGTGGTAGAAAAACAGAGAATGTCATCCAAATAGCAAAAGCAGATGTCGTCTAGTCCGGCAAGTAGTACCTTTGAAAAGTCTGCGCCGCATTTCGCTTACCAAATGTCATAAAAGGAAACTCAAATAAGCCGAATGGAGTGGCTATCACTGTCTTCGGTATATGGGGCACGTGGACATTTACCTGATTATATGCTTTAATCATATCAATTTTAGAAAAAAATGTGCTGCCAGAGAGCTGATGTGAGAAATCCCGTATGTGCCTCACCGGATATCTGTCAGGAATAGTGCGAGCGTTGAGTGCGCGGTAGTCGCCACACGGCTTCCATCTGTCATTCTTTTTCTTTAATAAATGTAGGGCTGAAGACTTGGACTGTCTGATCGCTTAGCAGTTACAGTTGCCAGCATATCCTCGAACTCTTTTTTCGCTATTTTAAAACGGTCAGGATCCAATCGTCGGGGCTTACTTGAGACTGGCGGGCCAGTTGTAGTGTTTACGTAATGCATCATATTGTGCTTGACCTCGCGCACTGTACTTGCAGGTCGTGTCACCTCCGGGAACCTGCGCAGCAGCTTGTGAAACTCGGAATTGCCAGCGACAGTCTTGACGGACGCCACGTCATCTGGTATCAGCATGTACGATACGGGCGGTGAGGGATGTGGTGCCATCTATCAGCCTATAGTTGCAGCAATCTATAACTAAATTACAAAAGCTTAAAAAATCTATGCCTATGATCGGCTTGGATATATCTGCGATTGTAAATTTCCATGAAAATATACGGCGTAGTCCAAAATCCACGTTCAACTGAATCGGGCCGTATGTGTTGATGGCTGACCCATTCGCAGCTGTTGAGCCGTATTTTGTGATCGTGCATAGTGTTCTAACTGCTGATCGTGGGAAAACACGTAAATCGGAATTGGTATTTATTAAAAATAAAATTTTCGAATGGCGGTCCAGTATAAAAATACAGCCTGGTTGGGTTCCGCAGTGGTAGGCCGCTACTTCCGACTGCTCGTGGAGTTTTCCGACGGCCACTGGCAGGATTGGTGGCATTACCTGGCTCGTGTGCCATACGTATAATGATACCAACAGTGAGGGTGGTTCTCTGGCAGCTGACGTGACTGTGATCTAGACATACTCCTAGTATTTCTACGCCGCAATCGCTGACGGGGGCGTTCTTGACGAATATGAGTTTCACTCACCTGCTGACTCAGCAAAGCTACCAGCCCGGTCAACTCACTGATTTGTGTTACCATTCCTTCGATGAGGGTAGACGTACTCGGGGCCGCCGCTCTGGCTACCTGCTGGACATTTGTCGGCGCAATTTCGTGGACCTTATCCGCTAGTTCCAGCATTTTGTCTATTGAAATATCAGTCTGCGATGCCACGATCATCTGTACGTTGGTCAGCAAACGGCTAGACCACAGCGTTTTCAAAAACTCCTCGGGCACAGCTGCGCCTGCCAAATGCTACAGGTGCCTGAAAAACTGGGAAAGCTTACGATCGCCCAGCTCTTCATGCATCAGGAGCTGCTTGACTTTACGCTCCTGCGAGGCCGATAACCACTCAGTTACCCGCTAGTTAGTTAGTTACTACACTACTTAGTTAGCCGCTAATCAAGCGATCAGTTCCGTCTTCAATTTTTCGTATTTATCCATCAAAGGAGGGTTGGTGATGATATCCTTCACCTCCGCAACGTAAAGGTGATTCAACAAGCCGGTAACATGGTAAAATTTTGTTGCGTTCGTTTTACTGGCGAGTGCGAACTGACGTCGTATTATAGAGAGAGATATACTATATTATACTTTTAATTTATTATTACAGATGGCGTTATGGTTTTCAGTCTTATTTTTGCACGTCTGGGTGATAAAAAGCTTGCTGTTTGAAATTATTTTGAGCTTTAGATGTGAAAAGTTCTACTTAGCGATGAATAAAGTTCAAAATACATGTGCTCTCATTTTGAAAACTAATTGCACAGGTATTCTTTTTTCTTAATGTTTGATCAGGATTATAAGTACACTTTATTTAAAAATTATTACTTTAAACAAGATAATATTAAAACTTGTCTCATCGCCACAAAAATCATGTTGAAACTATTTCTCTTTGAAATGCACTCTCCCAGGAAATCAGGATGGCAACCAATTGATTGACATTCAAACTTAAAATTTGCGAGTACATTCGTAATAATAATAAAGTTTATTTACCGAAATAGTTACAGAAATGTACACAAGTAGATATAACTAGTGGTTAGACTTATTCTAGGCATTATAATGTATTGCAAAAATTTCTGTACATAATTATAGTAACCCTGCCTCTTAAACTAGGTCTATCCTGTATTTTAAGAGACAGTGTCTAGCTTATAAATTCACCATTTTTGTATATTGTTGTATGCCAATAAGTTGGCTGTAGTATCGTCACAGCGCTGAATGGTTTACTTATTTGTTGTGTATAAACAATGGTAGTTTCAGTTTATTCGTGTATTTATTTTTTCATTTGAATATTAGTATAAACTAAAGTGTGTTATAATGTGTAATACTAAATATAGGACTACCAAAATTTATCAAAGGTTGACTGGTAGAAAATGGCTTAAATAATTTTGATTACAGATGCTGAAAGAAAAATGTGCAAAAATATTCAACGGTTACATAGAGCGACATTCAATAAGTTAAATGTATGTGGAATGTTCTTCGTGGATGCTACTTTTCCGTTGAAAATGATGATGTTACTCACTCATTATACTTTTGTACTGATGCAATTTGCATTCTTATAAACCTGGTTATATTTTTAGGGTATTCTTTACGAGAAGTTATCTGATTGCTTAGATATTTTAGATTTGCTGTATGTTAGAAATGTCAACGCTTCCGGCAAAATTACATAAACTCTTATATATAATGTATTTTATTTACATCACGTCAACCGCGTGCATATGGATCGCTTGACAAGGGTCTCCATAAAATGTACCCATTACCCAGGGATGTACGACCCTGTCGAGATAAAAAAAGTTGCGACTTTACCTATTTTAAAGATTAGTTCAGTGGGTGAAACACAAAAGCGTAGAATATAGGCTACATAAAATAAATACATAGACGTCTTTTATTTAATATCATTTGTTTGTTTGATCTTTTATTTTTCCGTCTCAAGTGCCACATTATCATTCACTGAATACCCTATTTTACCCCACTTTACCCTACTCTGCCCCACTCTACCTCACTCTGCAACACTCTACCCCACTCTACCTGACTCTACCCCACTCTATTACGCCACCCTACGCTACCTACCCTACCCTACCTACCTATCCTATGCTACTTTAAACCTCCCCTGTATGGTTATCTCATCTTATCTTAATGTGGGGCTGGCCCTGATTTTTGGACGCTGGTGAACAAAACAAAAAAAATAATAAAATTGGTTCAGCCGTTCTTAAGTTATATCGTTACCAGGAGAAATAGGGATTCATTTTTATATAATTTCCCATTGATCTTAACGAGGTGGTTATTCCCATTTTAGAAATAGACACAGTCAAGTTTATTTTTTTTTGCGATAAAAAATATGAAAGCACTTCTGCTTAAAAAAGGGTTTTAGCCACTGACCTCTACTATTTACGTTTTAGCAGAATCATCTGTTTGATATTTGAGTTTTCAAACTTGTGTAAAAATAAAATGTAATTTAATAGAGTATTGATATCAACTTCGAAGCTAATCACCGTCAAAATAATTTTCTACCCTTTTTTTAACCCCGTTAGAGGAAGAATTTCAATTAAATACATAACTCGTCTACCATCAATTCTGTTAAAGAATGTTCATTGAAAATTTGAAGTAGATTGGACCAAGAAATCACATTGTACAAACTTTGCCCCCCTTTTTCACCCTCTTAGGGGTCGAATTTCTAAAAATTCTTTCTTACCGGATACCTACGTCATCATCATCTTCCTGCCCTTATCCCGTGTTATTTGAGGTCGGCGCAACACGTTTTTTTCTTCCACTCTGCCCTGTTACTCGTCATGCTATCACTGACTTCCTTTTCTTTCATATCACTCTTCACACAATCCATCCATCTTTTCTTTGGTCCCTCTCCCTCTCCATCCATACACATGTAAACTCATAACTCTTTTAGTACCTACGTCATACAAAGAATATATCCTCCAAGTTTCAAGTCTTTACGATTAGCAGTTTAGGCTGTGCGTTGATCCGTCAGTCATTCAGGACAAAGCATTTTATAAGTATACATTTTTAACCGACTTCTAAAAAAGGAGGAGGTTCTCAATTCGGATGTTTGTATTTTTTTTTATGTTTGTTCGCGCATAACTTCGTCGCTTGCCAACCGATTTGAAAAATTCTTTTTTTGTTAGAAAGGGTATACTTCCCAAATGGTCCCATAGTCACCAAGTCAGGATCTGATGATGGAATCTTGGCGAAATCGGGGGAACTCCTCAAATATTATAGGCAACTGCATAGTGATTATGGTATTTTCATCGCGAATTAAGTCGGTGTTAAATAAGATACAAATAATACCGAGAAACACCAACTTCCGAAATTAAAGTTATTTGGATCCTTTTAGTGTTTTTTTTTTTTGTGAAGTCGGTTATCTTTTTTTTGTAAAACGTTTTTTTTACTGTACTTACGCTCGTTCTTGAACACAATCCCGCCCGAAGGAAAGTGGCGATGTGGTCGACTATGGAGAAAATTTCCCTAGCGTTACCGCCCCATCATCCTCATCCGACCGTCCGGTAACCGTCCGGACCGAGCCCAAGTTGTCGACGGCGCGTACTATTCCACGCGCGCCTCAAGGAGATGTCAACAAACGTAGAGGCCCAGCAGGGTCGAAGCCTACTGGGGCCAAGGGTCTGATTCTGAAAGGAAGACTCGGCCCCGGTACGAAAGGCAACGAAGGAACAGGAGTGGGTTTTTAGTCAGTAAAAGTCTGACACTATTTCCCGCCCCGCCCAAGAGCGGGGGATGTCATAAGATGATTTTCCCACCGGAAAAAAAAAAACCATCATCCTCATGAGTCATGTATTTGGCTGTGAGTCATAGTCAGTCTTTTATAATCTATACAAAATGTCGATAGATTCTTACAGGATTGACGATACTGTTGGCTAATGGCAGTATCAATGGGAAACAACTCTTTAGGGTCAGCGCAGATAGAGAGGAGTGCAACGGAAAGGATTTTATTAACGCCGAGTGCGTTCAAATTCAAAATCATCTTTAAATTGTTTTTTTTTTACTCTTGTTAGGTTCGTGCTTGACCGCTATCTCATCTGATGGAAGCGACGATGCGGTCGACGATGGAGCGCGCTTACCTAGAAGTAATCTATTCACTCTTGACTTAAAGATTCCCTGGTTGTCGCCATCAGGAAACACAGATTCCGGCAAGGAATTCCACTCCTTAGCTAAATTATTGAAATAAAGTGTATATAGTCGTTGCCGTCTGCGTACATGCAGTGTGGTCACTGAGTTCAAAGAAGAACATTTTTTTTTTTAGAATTTTAATCCGAAGTACCTAATCATATTCCAGTCAACCATTGTTGACGAACCGCGACAAACTGGCATGTTTCGGTAGAATCGTCACCCAGACTCGCGCAGGCTCACGAGGTCGCGCGCTTGCTCGAGCATACGCGATCCGTCACAAAATGTGCGTGGGATTATTCCTCTTTAACTGCTCTAACCCTTAGTATTACGGGATTTATTTCTGTATCTGTTCCGAGAAGCAGGCATGATAGAATTAGTTTTTTTTTTTTTGAGGTAATCCTTTAATGACTTTTCCCTCTCTAGGGTGTAATGGGAAGGCGTGTCAAACTTTTACTGTCTAAAACTATACCTTTGTTCCTTCAGTTGCCTTTTGCGTTCCAGTACCACGAGTTTCTCTTTCAGAAGTCAGCCCCAGCCCCCAGTAATTATAGTGTTAGTTACGATATGATTGCAATTGGAGCCAAGAACTTTATAGACCATGGTAGGTAAACAGGTAATCTGATCATTGCGATACTAGCAAATTTATGGAACAAGGTGGTTTGTTCCTATATTAACAAACTGAGGAGCGATCTTTACTATCAAACATGCTAAAATGAAAGGTCAAGTGACCTTGACTAAGCGGTGCCTAAGGTCACTTGACATTTCATTTTACAATCAATGTTTATTATGCTTACTAAAATTAGTTATTTGAAAATTAAATTAATCGTTAATTATATCAAATGAAATTATGGATTCAGTTGTTATCTTGTAAATATTTGAGTTTTTGTAATTATACCATATATTTCTGACCCCTTAAGTTACTAACATAGAGTGCAGCTGCAAAAAACCTCAAACAACTTATGTTTTGAATGCTTCCCTTACATACGTCACAAACAATTTAGCCCACAGAAGGGCTTAATCACAGAAGGGTTGTTACATCAAGAGATGTAGATCTATCGCCCCTGAGCTTTACACTTTTAGGGACTTTCGCAGCCTTCACCATGTCATTGAATAACACTGTGAGAGCTGACCATTAACTAACCAAACACAAGGTTTATTGATTAATCATTTATATTAATAATAATTTATATACTCTTCGTTGGATGTGGCTTCTCCAACTGTCAATGGCTGGCTTGACTGACAATCTGGTTTTGGCTTAGGCTCGAAGTTGTTTAAAATGGCGCTGGTGTTGGCTTTGGCTTTGGGATGGCATGACTTGGCAATGGCTTCGCTTAGCTTTGGCTGGACACATGGAGTGGCATTACATAGATATCAAAAGAAATAAAAAGTAAAACAATATGACTAATGTTATGTTTCTCTTAACTTTATCTATTAGTAATGTAGTAAAAATAGCAGTACCTCTATAATAACGCACGAAAAACGCCAGTATACTTATCAGATATACATACTTATAGTAATTAGGCATCATTGTGTTGAACGTGTAAATACTGATAAAGATAGAACAATTAATTATTATAAATGGATTGTAATAATATTAAAATATTGAACCAGTAACTAGTTATAAAATACAGTAATTCTGAATAATATAGTGATCATTTGTGTCGATGTTGACGATTCTTTGGGCTATGATTAAAATATATTTACAAAAATAAAAATTATTTATCAAAAAAGTTTCATTCAGGAAACAGTTCCGTTATAAAAATAGCAGTACTTTTACCTGAACTGACGACTAATATTACACGCAAAACGCCATAATCGATATACATACATATAGACATCAGACGTATTAGTGTTGAACAGTCAAGATAATATCAATTGATATAACAAGAATTTAGAACAAATAATTACTTTAAATGGACTTTTATTCTTAACATTTAATAAATCAAGAAGTTATTCGTTGTACAAAACGATAGATCAATTTTATTTGGTCATTTGTGTCTTTACATTCTTTATGAAATGAAGTTCATACAAGTAAAAACTTTGACCAAGAGAAAAAGAAGTCGTGTGACGTTTCTATTTGACAAAATGGTGCGCAAAGAAATTCAATCAATGCTTTTGCCTTTAAACCTCATGCAAAGAATTATATCGAGTTCAAAATACAGTATACAGAACAACTTTATATATCCAAAAAGCCTCACATCGAATTTAGTGTCATTGTGCGGCATGATTATTTCCATTTTCGTACAATGTCATCACATTTATGAGCAACGTTTCACCAAATTTAGCAGTAAAAATGTTAATTTAAAGTTCATCCTTTCCTACTTCGAATTGTTTTTATATTCCATCGGTTTCATCTTGAATTATGTCATCAATGTGACACAATCGAAAAACAATATAAGTTTTGTTCTGAAAATTCAAGAAGTTCATATATTTCTTAATAAAAAGTCGCAATTCAAGTACTTTATCATTTGGAACTGGATCAGTGCCTTCTTGATCATTAGTTATAACGTTTCAGTTATTATTTATACCTACAATAAATTTAATATTTCCATTAGCAATTGCGTTAATGGGTTAACCGTAATTTGTTTTGACGTTAATATTCTTTACGCCAATAGACTCCTGAAACTATTGTGCAATAAAATTGATTTGTGGATTATTGAGGCTCAACATTTCCAACAATTAGAACGTTGTGATGAAGAAACTCATAGCAAAAGAATGTTTCAAGCTTATGTTCATATATTGGAATGTTACGATTTATTAAGGACATGTTTTCAACACATGGTATGAATCCTTATTCATTTTACATAGAATTTATACAATACAAGTACTTAACAACAATCTAATTTTTAAAGACATTTTCAGATCGCTTATCACACAATCGAGCTTTTTTTACGAATTTTAATGAAATTGCAAATGACAATTGATTTTATAAAATTCGATTTAAATAGTTTTAGGATCGTGAGTATTACCCTCGTTTAGCTTAATTATTTCATTAATTTCAGCTTCAAAATTTATAATGTAAGGTTTATTTTTCACAGAATGTTTGGTTTTTATTGGTTATGTTTAACCTCTGGGTAGCAAAAAGTTTGATATTTGGAATTACGTTGAGCTCGTACTGTGAAAGTTTCAATATAGCAATGAATAAAGTACAAAACGTATGTGTGCTCAATATGATGAAAAATTGTACAGGTATCTCTTTTTCAATTTTTTTTTATTCTTAATAAAGTTAAAGGGGAATTGTTTGTCTTGGTATGGTCATGTAAAGAGGAGAGATGAAACACATGTTACTAAAAGAGTTATGAGTATACATGTGGTTGGGTGGAGAGGGAGAGGGAGGCCAAAGAAAAGATGGATGGATTGTGTGAACAGTGATGTGAAAGAAAAGGAAGTTAGTGATAGTATGACGGTTGACAGGATAGAATGGAAGAAAAAAACGATTGCGCCGACCCCAAATAAGATGGGACAAGGGCAGGAAGATGATGATGATGAATAAAAATTTTAAGACTACAATGAACATGTCTGTGATTACAGATGCTGAGAGAAAGCTGTGGAAGAATATTCAGCGCCTACATCGAGTAAAATTTGATAAGTTTAACGTCTGCGGATTGTTTTACATTGATGCTACTTTTGCTTTAAATATGCTGGCATTAGTTGCTGACTATATATTTATACTGTTGCAGTTTGCGTTTTTATAAACTTTGTTATACTCGTATTATTGTGATACCCTTATCGAGAGATTATTGATAATTACATTTTATATTACACTTCATACAGAGGTGTTGCTGTTTAATTTTCAAATTGTATTATTATTATAATAGTGGTCGAAGATGATTAATATGTTTATTGTATTTTTATCTATCTATATCTATTTCTGCATAGTTATATAAAAAAAGAATCTGACTGACTAACATATTAACACAATGCTGAATCTAATGGACTTTTCTAATGTAAGCGAGCATTAAGAAGGATTTTTTGAAAATTCAAGTGAAAGAGGAAAATTGGTTTTTATGAAAAAAAATATTCCTTGGACCCATATACTTAGCACAAATAATTACCCAAGTAAATAAAAAGGTTCTCATTAATGTTTTGTAATACTACTAAAATAAAACAATTTAGTGGGTGTTAAAGGTTATGTGAGAGAATCCTATTATTTGAGTTAATAAACTTGTAAATGTCATACATTTTAATCAAAATAAGTAACAAAGTCCTTAAAGTTTCTTAGAAAACATTTTCGCGGTAAAGTCGCTGGCAAAATGCTAGTTTTAGTCTAATTAATTTCATCAAAAATATTTTTATTGCTTCTACCTACATCTCTCTGACGAGTTGTGTGAACATAATGTAAACAGAGTAAAATAATATTCATACTTTTAAAATTCCTTTTCTGTTCCACTCTTGGGCAAAAGCCTCTCTTCACTCCTTGCCAGTTTTGGTGAAATCTGCCTAGTTAGTCGCGCCATCTCCTTCGTGGTCTGCTGCGACCCGGAGCACAGTTTCAAGGCACCGACATTGTACTACTCTGGCCCACAGTTTGTCGGACATACAGCAGACATGTCTTGCCATTTGAGCCACATCAACTATGCTGGTTTTGGAGCGCAGTATAGTGTTTTTATTTTTATTCTTGATGGGTTTGCACTGGACCGCTGTCTCACTTGATGAAAAGCGACGATACGGTTGACGATGGAGCGTTCTTACCTAAAAGCAACCTATTCACTCTTGACTTAAAAATTCCCGGGCTGTAGCCATGAGGAAACACAGATTCCAATAAGGAATTCCACTCCTTAGCAGTACGCACAATGAATGTCTTCCCAAAACGATTTGTGCGTATAGGCGGGAGGTTCACCATGCACCAGTGGTGCATTACCGTACGCCTGGTAATCCGATGGTGGAATAGGCTAGGTTTTTTTTTTTTTTTTTTTTTTATTGGGTGGGAAAATCATCCTAATGACATCCCCGCTCTTGGGCGGAGCGGGAGATAGTGTCAGACTCTTACTGACTAAAAACCCACTCCTGTTCCTTCGTTGCCTTCGTCCCAGGGCCCCGGGTTCCGCTTTCACACTACCCGTGGCCCCAGTAGGCTTCGACCCTGCTGGGCCCCTACGATTTGCTGACATCTCCTTGAGGCGCGCGTGGAACAAAACGCGCCGTCGACGACTTGGGCTCGGTCCGGACGGTTACCGGACGATCAGACGGCGAGCCACCCATTGCTCGCCGTCTGCAAGCCCGCGCCTACGGTGGCCGGAAATCGGGATCGGAATCCCGGCGGCGGTTGGAGCGTAAGGACCGTTGCCTCACGCGATCGGCCGCCTCCTTAGCTAGCATTACTGCTTCGCAGAAGGAGGCGACCGCTTGCCACTCCTCCTCGCTCCGGAGCATGGCCTGAACCAAGGCCCGGCGCGAGAGATCACCGCCGCCGATTGCCCCCACGAGGTCACGGCGTTGCTCTGCCCAAGCGGGGCACACCTCCACCGTGTGCTCCACCGTGTCCTCCGGGTGGGCCACACAGTGGCGACACCCGGGCGTCGTTTCCGCACGAATCCGGTGCAGGAACCTCCCGAACTTACCGTGTCCGGTGAGGACCTGCGTCATGCGGAATGTGAGGACGCCGTGAGGTCTTTCCAACCACGCCTCAAAGAGGGGACTTACCGCCATAATTGTGGCGTGCCCAGGAATAGGCTAGGTGGAATCAGGTTATACAATTCCGACGCACACTCCCCGAAACGCAACCGGTAGAAAACCGACAGGCTAGCAACTCGGCGTCGATGCTCAAGACTTTGAAGCCTCGACTCAATGAGTGCATCATTGCCAATGATCTTCCTGGCTCGCCTCTCAATTGCCTCAAGTGCATCAAGCTGGTATTGGGCAGATCCGTCCCAAAGATGAGAGCAGTACTCCATAGACGATAGACCTTACGCTTGATAAATTTTGAGCAGCTGTTCCGGCGTGAAGTACTGTCTTACCTTTGCGAGGATTCCCAGCTTTTTTATTGCAATGTTTTGAACTTGATCCGTTAGTTTAACACCTGGTATCCTGTACTCCATCTCAATCGGCTGCCAATCTTCTGAAATTTCTTTCTAGGGTATTGGTGAACAATTTAGGAGACAACGGGTTGCCCTGTTTGACTCCTTTTTCTATATTGAATTTTTGACCTGTGGTTTCTAATTTGATTGCGGCGATGCTATTTTTATAAATTATTCGTAACAGGTCAATGTAAGTGGGATCTATTTGCTGCATAAAGCGTTAAAAATAGCTGTGTGTGTAATGCTGTCGAATGCTTTGAAATAGTCAACAAACGCCAGGTGGAGCGAGATCTTGTATTCTTGATTTTTCTGCATTAATTGGTTGACTGCGTGAAGATGATCCGTCATAGAGAGGCCAGGATGGAAACCTGCTTGGTCAGAAGGTTGTTTTTTTTTTATTCGCCGGATATACGATTTTCGATCATTTTAATAAATATTTTATATATGTGTGAAATTAAACTAATTGGCCTGTAGTTGTTTATGTCAGACTTGTCCCCTTTTTTGTGAGAAGAGGTTGTCAATCCCATATTTTTTTTTATTTTTTTAAACATCATGTACAGTAGTGGTACATAGGCGGACTTAATGCAACAAGGCATTCTCTACCAGTCAAACTTTGGGTTAAAAGAGACAACACTGTGGTATCTACCACACCTATGCACAACAAATAAATAACACATATATCAAGTAGAATGTAGTGTCATTAAGTTACAATAATAAAATACTTATATATGCTAATATTTATTATGCATAATTTTAGGCTTATTGACTTTTATTACTCTTGTGTACAGAATTTCAAACATCACTTTCTTGAGAGCCTTTGTGCAATTCCGAAATCCTAACTAGATGTCATCTAGAATTTATTTTCATAAATAATTGATAACGGTATAAATTTTTAGTTTCAGAAAAAGTAATTTATTAATTTAATTGTTCTTCGAAGGTCGTGTACATTAAGCTCATCAAATATTTTCAATGAATATTATATTATTTGTAACTTGATTACTTGAGTCATACAAATATGGCACCGTTATATTGATATAAAACTCGCTAACGGTATGACTGGTAATGTAGACTAGCTCATACATTCTGGAATAATATCACATAAAATGGAGACCAGAGTCCGTCATGTCAATGCGTTTCTGTGTTGCTATGTAGACAAAGATGTGCAGATGATTTTTTCACCTCTGAATCTAATGCAAACTCTATTACTAAATCCCAAGTACCAAATTCATAATAATTATGTGACTCCAAACAATCTAAAGTCAAACTTGATATCATTTTGTGGGTTAGTCATGTTTATATTATTGCATATTTACCGAAACAGCGTGGTACTATTCGACGAAAACATGCGACGATACCAAACGGTAAAGTTTCTCTACTTCGCAACTGTTTTCGATTCCACTTTCTACGCTTTAGGCTTCATTATGAACTTTGTCCTCCAATTAGTTCACTCAAATGATAACATCAGATTAATTTTGATTTTTCAAAAAGTTCATAGGTTTATTCATAACTTTGCCAATACCAAGTTGATTATTAGAAGAAATTGGTTAAATGTAATTACACTTTTCGTATTCTATATCACGACATCTATTTATGTGTACATTTTCTATATGCAACCTCCTTGGTACGTTTTATTTTACATTTTGATATTGCTAACTATCGACTGTAATTTAGTTTATGCTATTAATCTGATTAAGTTATTAACAATGAAAGCTGTACAATGGAATACAAAGGTGTTAAGTTCTTTAACTGATGGAAGCCGTGTATTGCAATGTAATAGAATGGCTCTTGCATATATACATATATTAGACTGCTACAATATTTACAAAAAAGTTTTTCAAGTACCCGTAAGTACGCATAATTAATTCCAGTTTTATTACTTAAATAAAAATGATTTTTATTTTTTTTGTTTATGTAAAAGTGATAAATGAATAATTATTTTAATTTCAGGTTTTATTTCATACAGTTGAGACTTTTTTTCTTGGTTTAACTAAAATTCAAGTACTGATTATTTTTTTACATTTCTATTCAAAAAATTCGGAAAGCGTGAGTACTTGTTTCATTCCTATATTTTTTAATTTTTTTGTGTTGTTTTCCGTGATTCTATATTAAGAAATGTAGTGTTAGACCGTCGACTTATCAAAATGATTATAAATCTAGTGTAAGAGACAAACGAAGCTATACAGGACGAATAGCTCTATCCCTCTAATTGGTTTGAAGTGATCATTGCACTGATCGATGAACTGATGATGGCCATAATAGTCCGCTAAATGCAAAAGGCACAAGACTAGTCGATATGGTGATGCTTGCAATGGACTTATCTCTAGTAGTAAATGTCTTTCGGCTGCTGTTGATGAAAACAAATTAACCCAGAACTAATAAATAGTTTTTCATTTGCAGAATTTTACAATCGTGCAGGGATTACTTTACGTATTTATTTTGAAGAGTTTGTTTATACAAATCATTATCTGCTACTTCACTCACGCGTTTTACGATGCAATGAAAATCGTACAAGATTCATGCGTACTTGTCTTAGCATCTAATTGTACAGGTAAATAAAACAATTGTAATAATGAGTTTACACTATATAAGGTTGGTGAAAGACCAACAATACTAAGCTTGAACTGAGTAAAGTAATAAATATTGATATAAAAGAAGTAACTATAGAGAAAATGACCAAAGAGAAGTACGCCATGCTGCAACGACTACAAACAAATTGGGCTTAGGGCATTATGACGGTGATAAGTATGATGATTTACTGTTACCAATAATTGTGTTGTAGAAGAAAACTGGAATACAAATTTGTATATTCTAAGCGTATTTATTACTTATTATTATTATTATTGATAGACTTGCCCTTGCCCACTATTTCACCTAATAGTAAGCGATGATGTGCTCAAAGATAGAGCACACTTGCCTAGAATTAACCTATTCACACTTAACTTAAGGATCCCTAGGTTGAAAATATCAGAAATCCAAAACGTTTAGTGCGTTGGGTGGGATGTGGAATGTCCATTGTGTACTGGTGGTGCATCACCGTATCTCTGGTGGTGCAATAGTGGAACGGGCAAAATTAAATTATGTAATTCCAACGCACACTCTTCAAAATGCAACCGGTAGAAAACCAACAGGCTAGTGACTCGACGAGTGTTTGGGGATAGGTGGGACAGAGAGTATAGTTCCGCAAATCTCCGTTGAAAAGGGAGGATCCTCCAACCAGACGGGATGTTATGTCTGGTGGGCAGCTGCTGCCCGATAGATGATTTCGGGTTGTTCTATATGTTCTAATCGCGCGGAGAACTTTGATTGCGCGATGCAGGATTAGTTCTTATGTGACGATAGATGTCGCTACATCACTCCCCTCCGGAGATCGGAGATCGATGGTTGTTAATGCTTCTTGATGCGTGCCAGGCCATTGGTAGGTTGGTTCCAGTGAGTCGGAACCGAATGCCGCATAGTTCTCGGTGAGTCGGAACTGTCTGCGGTGATGCCCCAGTGAGTCGGGGTGGTGCTGTCCCAGTCAGTCGGGATGATGCTGCAGGCTCCAGTGAGTCGGAGTAGTGCTGCTGGCTCCAGTGAGTCGGAGCGGTGCTGTGCGACGTAGTGGCTTGACTGCTTGCGTCGACCAGGAGAGGTTCTTCATTGCTCTTCATGTGACTGGCCGAAGGTGCAGTGTGCTTCGCCAAGGTCGCTGATGAGGCTGAGGGTGATGACCAGGTATGACCATGTAGGCATGCTGGTGGTCAGGATACCCTTTATAGCCGTGGGTGCTGGCTGTATGGCTCGCTGCTCGAAAGCTTGAGGAAGTGATGATGACGTCACGGAGTAGTAGCTGCACGAAGGCTGCGCTGACGTTCTTTGTCGAGGGTCACCAGTTTGGGGATATGTGGGACAGAGAGTATAGTTCCGCAAATCTCCGTTGAAAAGGGAGGATCCTCCAACCAGACGGGATGTTATGTCTGGTGGGCAGCTGCTGCCCGATAGATGATTTCGGGTTGTTCTATATGTTCTAATCGCGCGGAGAACTTTGATTGCGCGATGCAGGATTAGTTCTTATGTGACGATAGATGTCGCTACAAGTGTATCATTGCAAATGATCCTTTTGGCTCGTTTCTCAATCGACTCAAGTGCATCAAGCTGGTATTTGATAGATCCATCCCAAAGATGAGAACAGTAACAGCGCATGTTTTAGCAGCTGTTTTGGTGTAAAGTACTCTCTCGCCCTTGCTATTCCCAACTTTTTGGCAGTCAGCTGAGCCTTTATCTCGATTTATGGCCCAAAACCGTTTTGATAATCAATAAGGATGTTAGTTCGTTAGCTTCAAGACATGACAGAAATTTGATGTTCAGTACCAATTTTTGACTAAATTTGTAACTTTTTAACAGATAAGGAAACAAAACTATGTAAGAATATTCAGCGTTTGCACCGGGCATCATATGCGAACATGAGTGCATGTGGCTTGTTCTACATTGATATAAGTCAACCACTTAGACTTTTGGCACTTCTTGCTAACTATACTATTGTGCTGTTGCAGTTCGCATTACTATAATTTGTGTATTAATAAAGAATGGCCGTAATTTAATATTTTGTTTTATTCTTACTCGTATACCTGATCAGTTTATCTGAAGTTAGTTATCTGAAAAGCCTCCTTCGCCTCTCATCATCTTCAGCAATATCATTTAAGTACCGCTCAAGTTCTTCATAATAACAAAACGCCATTATGAATCGAAAATAACATATAAAAGAAATATAGTAAGAAAAGAAAACAACTACGTAAATAGTAACAGGGGTGACGCAACACTCCACACATACCTGCAAAAGGAAATTGACATGTTGCCGTTGCTACCGCGTAATAGCTGGCTACTGATGACTCACGAATACACAAAATGCTAGAACAAGACAGCAAATTATTTTCAATAAATTGGCGCGTGATTGCTCGCGTGGGGTGTTCGGTTGTTTCAATGTCCCTGTTACTACCCTAGGGTTAATATACGGTTACATAACTCTTACTGTAGAGATATCTTTATACGTGTTTACACTATATAAGGTTGGTGAAAGACCAACAGAACTGAGCTTGTATTGGGTAAAGTAATAATTATGGCCATAAAAGAAGTATCTATAGAGAAAATGACAAATAGAAGTACACCATGCTGCACCGACTACAAACAAATTGGGCTTACGGCATTATGACGGTGATAAGTATGATGATATACTGTTACCAATAATTCTGTTGTAGAAGAAAATTTGAATCCTAATTTATATATTCTAAGCGTATTTATTATAAATAGACTTGCCCTTGCCTACAATCTCACTAAATAGTAAGCGATAGTGTGCTCGAAGATAGACACTTGCCTAGAAGTAACCTATTCACACTTGACTTAAAGATCCCCAGGTTGAAAATATCAGAAATCCAAAATGTCGGCACATAAATACATACATCTTTTGCAGTCTAACAGCGACATTGAAAAATCAATAGGTCGATGTTGACTCTTAATCATACATCGTGCGAAATTTAGGTAGCAAGCTAAAAATGTTTATTATATTTAATAATGAAAATAAAACCACAGATCCTAATACAATTTTAAAGTTAAATTCTCGAACAATGCACACGCATGTCATCTTCATACATTTTAAAACAGTGATTTAAAAAATACTACTAGGATTATAGAAACTCGAACTGTAAAACAACAATACTGTACGTAGTGAGGAGAACAAACAATCGCAAGGGCTTCGCAGCATCTATTTCAAATAGCCCACACGCCGTAATTTTCTTGAAGGAGGTAACTTGAAATCGTTTAATATTCTTACATACTTTTCTTTGTATTTCTGTAAACAATGAGACACTTTAAATAACAAAATTATCACCGACGATCTAGTTATAAATTTTCACAAAAATACAATCTCTTCTATATATTCTATCATCATCATAATTATCAATTTAGCCGAAAGACGTCCACTGTTGGACAAAGGCCTCCCTCATAGGCAAGTGTCGCCACAGTGAACAGTCCTGTACGTCTCGCATCCATTGGATTTCTTGCAATCCTTACCAGTATATCGGTACACCTTGTAGGAGGCCTTGTAAAACTGTGTCTTCTGGCACGCGATTACTACTCCAGAACCTTTTGGTCCCAACGTTCATATCAAGAAGGCTTCCATACGAAGTGGCATTATATCAGAAGTAGCGATTGTAAAAAGTTCAAATCACTAACATAAATATGCTACCAAATTATCACGTAGTCTTTCCAAAGTACTTTGGATTGCCCACTACTATCGTTGCGATGATATAATCAGCTCCCCTAGCCAAGTTACGATCGTTTCGTTTGCGTCCAACGGCTCGAGTAGGCCACGCCTCTGATTCCTTTGTTCTGACGTCATCTCAACGCTCAGTTACGTCGTCGACGTCAGAACAAAGGTATCGGAGGCGTACCCTACTGGAGGCGGTCGACGCAAACGAAACGATCGTAACTTGGCTAGGGGGGCAGTGGTCATATCGTAATCTACAATCACTACCTCAGACAACCATTAGTAAAGAAATTTAAACTGATAGATAAATTATGAGCAAAAAAGGCACGCTTGAAACTTTATATGAAAGTAAAACAAGCAAAAAGCAAATTAAAAAAAACAAGTACCTGAGCAGCTTTCCGATATTGTAAGTTGTACGCAAATATTCTGTATTTCTTTTAAGAGCATGTTTAATCTTTCACATACCACACACAGATATATGATTAAAGTAATACACTTAACCATCCATAGCAGAGACATAAAAGACAATATAACCTGAAACATTTATTATTTTATTTATGAAATTTAATTATAAAGTCACACGTTTATTCTGTAACATGTTTTATAATTATTACTCATACATCGCGTTATAGATCAAGTTAAATTAACCATTTTACTAAAAAACGAAAAAAAAAAAACAATATATTTACGCGTATTGACGCAATCTTAAGACTAGTTTACAATAAATTGTAATCATTCCAACTAATCTAATAGTTCAATAGTATTAGTTTACCATCCTTTATATTGTTGGTTCACGGTACTGAGATATTAATCAAGAATATCCTATCTCCCTCACTGATTGATTTTAATGTGCCATGCTTCATCGAGGCTATAGATGCCTGGAGACTCGCTTTCCTGAATTCTAATCCGCCTGATGAACCATCTTCCCAAAGACAAAGAAAGTAGTTCAGGAAAACCTGATTGAAATATCTACTGCTCCTGCAAAGCGTGCGCGCCTGCTGACTGTGAGAGAGTGGGAGTCGAGTCTCTGGCTTCACGCACTACCGTCATCGAATATACATCATAGACATCTTGCTCGATGAAAATACTTTTCGCCTCGCTACTTTCTTACGTCTAGGCGCTCCCTGCTGCTCTCCTCATCATTGCCGTTGTGGCAAAGTCGTCAACAGCCTCGGACATCACGGACTGTCATGCAGCCGAACTGCAGGTTACATAGCACAAAACATAAATATCAACGACAACATCAGACGCGCTCTTGTCACCGTTAGCGTCCTAGCCTAGACGATGGCAAGAAACCGGAGGGCATGTCGTTATTCCCATGAAAGATGGATAGGCCTTTAGTATAGGACGCTACTTGTGTCGATATTCTTGCGCCTTCCCATCTTCGATAGCTCGTCGTGATGTGCTGGTGCTGTCGCTGCGGCTGCGAAGAACGTAAAGTGACGGAAATATAATAACTTTGTTGGAAGTTATGCTTTCGAATTGTTTGGGGTTGAAACTCTCGGATCGTGGGGTCCGAGTGCTCACAATTTGTATAAACATCTGATGAAACGACAGTTTTTTTCACTGTCTAGTTGACACTTCGCGTGACCCAAGGGCTAGCTTTTACCTCAGACAGAGGATAAGCATTGCCTTACAGCGTGGCACATTTGCGCAAAACGGTCAAATGCTCAACATAAAGCCGTGGCTCCATGCAAAATGAGACAAGACCACTGCACTGGTTTTTAGCATCGGCCGGTATGTTAACGTCATTTACAGGATATTCGGAATAGGATGTAAAGTCCTGAGAACATCCGTTGAAAAGGGAGGATCCTCCGACCAGACGGGTGTTATGTCTGATTGGACAACTGCCCGATAGATGGTTTTGACCAGGATAGGTTCTTCATGGTTCTTCATGTGATTGGCCGAAAATGCAGTGTACTTAAGGTCACTGACGAGGTTGAGGGTGATGACCAGTTAGACATGCTGGTGTCGGGATACCCTTTAAAGCCATGAGTGCTGGCTGCATGGCTCGCTGCCGAAAAGCTTAAGGAAGTGATGATAATGACACGAAGTAGTAGCTTCACGAAGACTGCGCTGATGTTCATAGTTAAGGGTCACGCAGTTTAGAGGTATGCGAAACAGTTTGTAAAGTCCTGCAAACCTCCATTAAAAAGAAAGGATTTTCTTACCAGACGGGTGATATGTCTGAGCCACGTAAGTGCCTAATAGATAATTTCGAGTTCTTGAATAATATGTTCAAATCACGCCGAGAACTGTAAATGCGCGTTGCAAAATTTCGTGTGTGGTGCCATGATTGTCACTACAGTTATTTAAGTCGAAAGTCATCCACTGCTAGACGTAAACTTCACCCAAAAGTCTCCACATCGACTGGTCTTTACCTTGTCGCATCCAGTGGACTCAATTAGACTTGTTGCAGGCCTTCCAATGCTGCATTTTCCATTTGCACGGTCCGACCACTCTACAGCTTCTGATAGCAATGTGTCCTGCCCACAATTTCCACCTTTAACTTAATCCGCAGGTTTAATTGATGTCCCTGGTTGTCCTGAATTTCTTATCTTGCACGCTAAATTTAAGTACAGATGTTGCTGCATACAAGAAATTACGTCTGTATTGTGGGCGCGTTCACATTCATGTAAACTCACATACAAGACATCCAAATGTAATACAAATATTTATGCCATTTGGCAATCTAACCCACGACTACATCCACTGCAACGGCCAACTGCTCAACCTGTACGCTAAACGTATCGTTGATATAAAGAAATATTTTCTTCAAGTCACTTACTTTAGTCAAACTATGCCCGATAACCTTTGCTAACTCTACGCGTACCCATACAGCAAGCACACCATCAACAAATATTTCAAAGAAGTAGTATAAAATCTGAAATTAATGATGACAGTATAAATTAAACACTTCATAAAATACAAGTAGGTAGAAGCAATTGAACGCCTGTTGCCACAATCTTCAAATCAAACGAGAAGATATATTCTCGCTAGTAACAATTAAAATACGTCTTATTTTTTCGTAAGACATATGTTTGAGTGGCATCATTGTAATATTTATTTTGACTTTAAATATGCTACATTAAATATTGAAGCATAAGTATTAGTATAATCAGCCTTACAATGTTCCCACAGCTGGGACTCAAGCTTTATCTCCAGGGATGTGATTTTTTATTATTTTTAGGCTCGCGTTTGACCACTATCTCACTTGACGATAAGCGATGATGTGGCCGACGATAGAGCACGCTTACATAGAAGTAACCTATTCACTCTTGACTTAAAGACCCCTAAGTTATAGCTATCAGGACACGCAGATTCTGGCAGGAAATTCCACTCCTTAGCTATACGTGCAATAAATGTGTTCCCAAAACGCTTTGTACGTATGGGAGGGATGTCTACTGTCGCAACGCCACGCCGTACGTCTAGTGTTCCGATGATGGAACGGACTTGGCGGAATTAAATCGTACAATTCTAGTGCAAACTCCTTGAAATGTAAATGATAGAGAACCGACAGGCTAGCAACTCAGCGTCGATGCACAAAGCTTTGGAGCTTCGACTCGATAAGTGCATCATTTCCAATGATCCTCTTGGCTCGCCTTACAATCGACTCTAGTGCATCGAGCTGGTATTTAGCAGACCCATCCCAAAGATGAAAACAGTACTCCATACACGATCGAACTTGCGCATGATATAGGTTAAGCAGCAGTTCCGGCGTGAAGTATCGTCCCACCTTTGCTAAGATTCCCAATTTTTTTCAGCCAGTTGCGCCTTTGAATCGATGTAAGAGCCGAAATTGAGACTCAACTCGACGACAACGTTACCCCAAGAAGATCAAGGTGGTCGGTTATTGGCACGATCACATCCCGGCTGTCTGGCGTTTAGCGGAAAAAAGACATGCCTGGGTTTTAGTTGCATTGAACTTTACCAGATTGGCGTAGCCGCAATTGGAGACCACCTTTAAGGACGAGTTCTAGCGTTCAACCATAGCCTCTCGGAATGACTGGATCTGTGATCCACTAGCTCATGCGTCAGACACATATCTCTCAGCATCAGTGCTGTCGTCTGCGTACTCAAAGATAGATAGATAGGGTTTAAATAGATCATTTATGTGTAGCAAGAATAGTGTTGCCGACCCCTGCAAAGGAACGACCTCTTTTTGGGCACGGGCTGCACGTTAGCTTACTTCCAAGCAATTGGCAATTTTCCAGTCTTATATGAGAGGCAAAATAGGCGTGTCAAGAGCAGATACAATTCAGATGCACAAATTTTAAGCATGATTGCTGGTATCCCGTCGGGGCCACTGGCTTTGTTCCCGTCGAGGTTACGCAGGACCCTATGGGCGTCTTTTTGATGGATACAAATGTCTGAAATACTCGTCACGCATCCATCAGGAGAAACAGGGGGTCGCGCGCAATCAGAATTCAAACGAGAAGATTCTGCAAAAAGAGAGACAAATAAGTTTGCTTTCCACAGCGGTGTGGGCCAGCGACCCATCAGGTTTCAGCAGTGGCGGAAATAAGGAACAGCAGAAGTTTGATTCAACTGACTAAGCCAGGGACCTAAATGCTTTATTACCTGCGGGGTATGAAGCAAGTTTGCTCCCAATTCGGCTTATGTGATCAAACCGAAACCGGCGCAACATCATGCAGGAATTGGAATTGGCACGTCACTTGCTTTGCACTTACGAGCGTAGGCTTGGGCCTACGCTCGTATACCACGTGCTTAAGCGCGCCTGCGCGATCACAATCGGCGCCAAACCATGGTCAAGCTTGTCAGACATTGTTACGTGTTACGTCAGAGAATAGGATGAAGTAATCCGTCCCCTGTCGCAACACATCGGCACAAGACGGCATCTGCGCACGACGAAGCATCTTCTTAAGAAAAGCAAGTGGGCTGCCAAGGATAGCATGCGAAGAAAGACCGCAAGGCATCCTAATCTGCTAACCTGTATCGCCAAACCCGACGGGTGCCTCTAGGGCTGGGATCGGACGGTGAGTAGACAGACACAGACTTAACTAGACGATGGTCGAAGCTGCCTAAAGGCGAATATATCGACACAGAGTAGTGGTCTGGATCTGTTGTCAGCAGAAGGTCCGAGCAAGGACTAGCTGGGGGAGATTTAATGCTAGCGCTACCTTTCGTACATCTCGACCAACGTGGTCTGGGGACTGGTATGGGAAAAGCCACTCTTGGTGGTGGGCATTAAAATCATCCAGAATCACCAATTAGTTACTTTTCCTTTTCCTTTTTTATTTGAGGAGAGGAAAAAAACTGAAATGAGGTTTCACGCAGCTAACCTTCAGGCTCGCACTGAAATAATGACATCATTGGGGGACTAGTCTGGTGACTGCCACGACACTTGGACCCTCTCGCCTGGTCACCAACCAGCACGATGTCTCATTCCTGGATTTTTCGATAGTTGGTGGGGCAGCCTTTCATATGTGGCTAGCAAATTACTTGGGCCCCCAACTACCTGCAGTCAGCCAGCGACCCATCTTCTCCAGACTGGACACACTGAGCATCATACCGGAACTCGGCCAGGCCGTTTGCCGGTAGGTTTTTTGCTCTGTTGAGTATAAAATTAATATAAAATTAACTTATACAATTAGTAGTTGAACGATATTTAGAAGTCCCGGTTTTCTTTGTTCGAAGACATTGCTTACTAACGTACTCATATACACAAAATGCGATTTGTTTTTTTCAAATATTGGAAATAAATCAATCCATCTATTTTCTGGTCGGTCACCATTTATCTACGTTTTTCATACAAATGTCGATTATATTATCGATCTTACACTTAAAGCTTACCAGTGATTGAAAAGTCTTTCCAATGAATTCGTAAGTTTCAACAATTTCAATATATACTCTGAACTTTCTGTTCCAATAACATTTGTTGTCTGACTCTAAAACTAATTCCGACTTTTGCGCATCGTCAATCCATTCCCTTATAGGTTCTTGCAATAGCTTCAAAATTCTCGCAGCGTATAAAATATTAATGTCAAAGATAAGGTAAAATAAATTTGTGATAGTCTCACCAAACGAGAAGACAGCAGAAAAAGCGAAGTCAAAATATAGGATCCAAACAAATTGAAAGCAAACAATAATGATGATATAAGTCCAATTGAATCGAGTAAAATTCTTCAAACTCTTTTTATTTGTTATTTTACATATATTCTGAATTTTCAAGACGAGCAAGACATTGTTATACCTCTGTATGACGTTTGTAAAGTAACAGACCATATTTCCCACGAGATACATAAAATAAATCAGTACATTAGAAGAAAATTTAACAAAATTGAAACCTTCCAAACCAGCTTGAAATAAGCTTGTAAAAAAGGACAAAAAGTAAACAACCAGTAGTATCAATGACCAAAAGCCTGAAATTACGTTGTAGAGGGAACTATTGGAAGCAATAAAGCCGTCTTGTACTTTGTACTTAGATAAAATGAACAAAGATTGCATGAAATCAAATGGTTTTAATACTGACAATGTATCTTTTTCAATCACTCTATTAAGATGAATGACAATATTTTTATGTCTCGATAAATTTTCCACTATAACAGACATATTTTACAAGGCTTACTTAAAGATGTGTTTCTTGTGCTACTTAGAGGTACCATTAATACGAATGGAAATTGCCTATGTCAACGGATAAATTATGTAGAAACCAATGTAAACTTTTTAGTTTAAGTCGGTTTCTATTATTTTATAGCGTTATCGTTATTGACGATGTCTTGATCTTTAATAATGGTAGTGTTATGTACTGGTGATAAATGTGTTATGAGTTTTGAAAGTCTTTTAAATCATTAAAAATACTCACATCAAAGAAAGTTTTTTTTTAATTTTGGAAAATCATTCAATGACTTCTCCCGACCTTGGGTGGAGCTCGAGGGCATCTCAGACTTTTACTGACTAACACCTACTCGTTTGTTCCTTTTTTGCCTTGCGTTTCAGGGCCCCGGAGGTTCATTTTCACTTAACCCATGGCCCCAGTAGGCTTCGACCCTGCTGGGCCTCTACGATATGCTGCCATATCTTTGAGGCGCGCATGGAACACAGAGTACCGTCGACGACTTGGGCTCGGTCTGGACGGTGTTCTGACGACCAGATGGCATGCTACCACCCCCTCACCCTCCGCAAGCCTACGCCTACGGTGGCTGGAAATTCGGATCGGGATCCCGGCGGCTGGGGCGTGAGAGCCGTTGCCTCGTGCGTGCGGCCGCCTCATTTGATTACTGTTTCGCAGAGGGAATTAACCGCCTGCAATTTCTCCTCGCTCCGGACATGGCCTGTACCAGAACCCGGCGCGAGAATTCGTTGCCGCCGATCGCCAGGACACTGCGGTGCTGTGCCCAACCGGGGCACACTTCTATCGTATGCTCCTCCATATCCTCCGGGCTGTCCACACAATGGTGACACACGGGCGTTTCTCCCGCACGAATCCGGTGCAGAAACTTTCCGAACTTACCATGTCCGGTTAGGACTTGCGTCATGCGGAAGGTGAGGACGCCGAGTTCCAGGTACTTCATTGTCTACTCGACGCCGATGTGAACTACTCCTACCGTTATTTGGAAACCCGGTGGTAGTGCCATCCGTGGGCAGTGCCACCTCGAGTCTCAACTGCTGGATCCTCTCCACGAATGTTGCAACCCCGCGCGTGGCTAGATCGACAGCCACCTGGTACGACTCTTCCTGTGCCAGAATCAGCGTGTCGTCTTCGTAACAGACTACGCTGGTCTCGTCAGGGAGGTTGCCGATAATTTACTTGTCCATCAGGTAGTCCTCGATCACACGATAGTCAGGCACCCGGTGATACCGGAGTTCCCTCCTAATGCTACTCCAGGGCAGGGAATTAAAGGCATTGGCGATGTCCAAAAACACTGCCAAGACGACCCTACCCCAGGACACCGCATAACCGCTCGTGAGGGCCTGCACGTACATGATGGTGTCCACTGTTGAACGCCCCCTGCGAAAGTCGAACTGGCCGTCCGCAAGACCCGGCCCCACCCGTATCAAGTGTGCGATGAGGCGGTCTGCAATTACTCTTTCAAAGAGCTTGCCCACCTTGTCGAGCAGCACAATGACCTGTTTCCCTGTTTTCCAGCGAAGTGAAAACTGGGAAGACCTGAGAGCCTCGATGGCTAGGATCTAGGCTTTCTCAGGCAAGACTTCGGGTCCTGGGGCGGTATTTTTGGCATTCAGCCTTCGTACCAGCACTCTCATCTCTACCTCGGTCACCTTTGGAGCATTGTTGTCGTCGTCACCATCACGTTCCACGTTGGACACCGCTGGTGGTAGAGCCATGGGCGGGGGAGTATTGCCCTTGTGCGGGGAACAGTGTGCTCATCACACCCTCCACAATCTGGGGCCGTAGACTCTGTGTCAGCGGGGAAGCCCAAAGGCGGAGCTTGTCCCGCACCACCTGGTAGGGACGTCCCAACGGTTCTCCGTTCAGAGTCCCCAGCCACACGTTCCGGGCCTCTAATTTGGCCTGCTTTATCTCTGCTTGGAGGGTGCGCTTCGCCACTCTGTATCCCTCGTACAGCTCCACTTCTCTAGCCTCCGGATCCCGCGGGTGGATGCGACACCTGCAGTGTCACCGCAAGCTCCGGCAACCGCCAGAACACCTGGCGCCGGGCACGTCCTGAATGGACCCGGGGCATTGCCACGTCGCAGATTTGTGATATGGCCTCCTGGAACTACTCTTCCTCAACGTTGATGTGACAGGCCTATCCGGTGCTTATAACCAAGCCTGTACCTTCATGTCTTCCAGGAGGAGCTCCCGGTCCATTTTCTTCAGCGCCCACCGCGGATCACAAGGGTTCTGTTGGACCAGCGTGGTCGAGGTCTGGGTGGAGACGTCAAACCGGATGTACCGGTAGTCTGAGTACGTCTCCACCCCCGCCATGAAATGCCAGTCGACGACACGGGGCAGAGCGGGGCCGGCATCCGCACACACGTGGGTTCCGAACCCCGGTTTAGGATGATCAGGCCTGTCTCCACAGCGCAGTCCTCCACCATCCGACCCTGCTGGTTTGTGTACCGGGAACGACCACGACAAAAGAACCAAACCAACCAAATAATAATAAGACTCATTTGGCTAAATTATTATTATATAATTTAGCCAAATGAGTCCACCATTTAGCTAAATTATTATTATATAATTTAGCCCTCTTATTATTATTTTGTTATTCATTGCAATCGACTTATTGTTCTGGCAAAACCGAAACATGTTGTGATTATCTGCAATAAATATATAACTGAAATGTTTGTAATATAACATAATTTAAGAGAGTGTCCATCCATAGATTTTTGCGTATTCTTCTGAACTGAGATTTACAGCTTTCTACAGCTGTAGTAAAAGTACAAATATATTTTTTTAAATTTATTTTTCTTTTCACATCCAAAAAATAAATACAATCTAGTAATTTAGTATATTTAGAAAAGTTATAGGATTGTAAAACGCGAATTGAAGCAACACTATGGTATAATTAGTAAGTAATGCAATCATCTTTAACGGAAAAGTAGCATCGACGTAGAACATTCCACAAGCGTTCACCTTACGAAATGCAGCTCGATGTAAGCGTTTAATATTCTTGCACAACTTTTTTTCAGCATCTGTAATTTTTAATAGCGATTAATTATAGATCATAGATATTTTAGAGGTATGCGAAGCAGAGTGTAACGTCCCTCATCCCTCCGTTGGAAAGTAAAGATAATCCAGCCGGACAGGTGTTATATCTGGTTTGGGCAACTGTCCAAGAGAGGATTTTGGGCTGTTGTATATGTTCAGATCGCGTGGAGAACTCTAATTACGCGATGTAGGATTTCGTAGTTTTAGTTCATATAATGGCACCATAGATGTCGGTACAATATGAAAATTAACAATTGAATATGTATTGGTTTTAACATTTTTTATATTGAGCGGGGAATCCATTTTGCTACCACAGGTCTGTGTATCGGTATTAGTGTTGCTGACTAACCCAATGTAGCCCAATTGGCAAGCAAGAATGTCAAGAGGATTCCCCCACTTTTTATCGATTACTCATCATTTTAGCGTCCTTAGAGATAGAATCTTAATTCTTGTTTAAATGATTTTAAGATTACCTGAGCAATTTGAACTCAAAAGGAGAGCACACAAGTCCGGAACTTTATTCATAACTATATATAACTTTTCGCATTCCAAACTCAAAATTATTTCTAGTATCAAACTCTGTATCACCCAATAGTACAAAGATATGAACGTAAAACATACTGCAACCTGTAAAATATAAAATTTGTTTTCGATTTCAGATTCATTATGTGACGTTGCTATTTTAGTTCTTGTACAATCTCGTCAAAAAATGTATTATAGGGTTTTTTAGCAGGTTCATTACTTTTAAATACGATTCGTATTATTTATATATCATTACCTAGAATATCTACAACCACTTTATTTTTATATTTTTTAAATGTTCCCTAAAAAAACAGTAGTAAATAGTTAAGAAGTTTTAACTGGTTAAAAATATACCTGATCAATTGTTGAAGTCAAAAGTGGTTTTGACCTATTAACAGTTTGAACTGTTAATTTATTATTGAATTTGTATTGTATTATTTTTCCCTTTCCTAGAGAGGAGGCCTGCGTCCCAACAGTGGGAATAATATAAGGCAGACTATGCTATGCTATGCATCATTTTCAGATTTTGTCCTAAATCAGTTTAGCTTCAAAAATCCTTGAAATTAATACTTACATACTCGCCATTATCTGCTGCAAATTTGAAAACTTCTATCGTTATTTGAAATTTGATCAAAACGTGACAAAAAAATCCCACAGTGTGACACACGAACTGAAAAATAATAATATATTTAATGTCTTGTTGCTGAGACAGCTCATTCATTTATAAAAAGAAAACTAATGAGACGTACCATTTGCTGAAAACACAACCGGTAGAGGTCATAACATTCCAAAATATTTTTGTAAGCTTGAAACATAGTTTTGCAATAAGGTTCTCTTGTGCCAAGATCGATCTGTTGCAGATGTTGAATTTGATTTTTCCACGTATTAATTTTGGAGCGTAACATGCTAATAAGTCTGGTAGCATATACAATGTTAATAACAAATAGCATAGAAGCTAATCCGCAGAAGAATTCGTAAAGATGAAGTTTAAGCTTGATGTAAGTATAAGTGATAAAATAAATATAAAAACTTGAGGCCAAGATAATACTGAGCCAGTTCATAATGATAAATCGCTTAACTTTTTTCTTATGGCTTAGAAATCTGTGGATGTCTTGGAATTTTAAGACAAAGGATACATTTCTCTTCGTATTCAGCACATTGACATCATAATTAATGATGGATCCGATACTGAACAAAACAATGTCAAAGTAGGAGCAGACATAGATTATGTTAATGTATTTTCTAGTAAGTTCGTCGTGATACATATCGTAAATCCGATATAGAAAGAGAAAACTAAAGAGAATTGCACCACATAATGACACTAAGCTGGTTGTCAAGCTGTTGGGATAAATGAAGTTGCCCTTAATACGATATTTGGGACTTAGCAAAATATTTTGTAATATGTTTAGAGGCATAAGCATCATCTGCACATCCTTGTCAACCAAGTTGTCTGCCATGACTATAGCAGGATAGTTCAATATTTTTTTTAGGGTGTCTTTCCTCATATCGACATAATTTTAGTATTGCACACAATTGTGCCATTAAATAAATTGATAGAGTTGTTTAACTACCAAATATGTAATTAATTATATACCTTATCTAATTAATGACTAATGGAGTTTTCTTCACAAATACATTTCCAGTATAGGTACAGGAAATGTAATAATAAAATGATTGCTTTTTTTCTACTTTAATAATGATTCAAATTTTTGTTATTTATATTACATTTTTTATTTGTAATATTTAAAAACGATAATAGAAAAGAACAAAAGAAAAGATTTTTATTATAAAATATGTATAAATAAAAATAAAGTAATAGTAAGTAGAATTTTAAATTTAAGTATATATACAACATTTTTTTTAGTATATCCGAAAACTGAATTAATAACTTTTACAACATGTTATATTTTTTCCCAAAAATATTTAAAATAGGTCACAAGTTAGATACCACCGACACTAATTACAACACAGGTCACGGCAGGTCATAGCGAGCATTAGACGCCAGCTGGGTGCGGGAGCATAAGAATCCTGAAGCAGTAAAGCGGACAACGAGCAATGGATAGTTTACCGTCCAACCATCTGGTTAGAACCAAGCCTGCGTCGACGTTTTATTGCTTACTACGCGTGCTTCAAAGAGATGTCTGAAATATTGACGGAGCTAGTTAAGGCTGACGTCTGCCAGGGCTGCAGATTGTTCGAAAGAGTTAGCCCTTATATAGCCCTCCTTGCCTCCTTCTGCAAAGCAGTAATGCTAGCAAAGGAGGCGGCCGATCGCGTGAGGCAACGGTCCTCACGCCCCAACCGCTGCTGGGATTCCGATCCAGACTACCGGCGGACGGTGAGCAATGGGCCGGTTGTCCGACCGTACGGTAACCGTCCAGACCGAGCCCAAGTCGTCGCCGGCGCATACTGTTTCACGCGTGCCTCAAGGAGATGTTAGCAACTGTAGGGGTCCAGCAGGGTCAAAGCCTATTGGGCCCAAGGTTCTGATTCTGAAAGAAAGACTCGGCCCTGGTACGAAAGGCAACAAAGGAACGCTCCGCCCAAGAGCGGGTGATGTCATAAGATGATTTTCCCAACGAAAAAAAGTATATATTTAGCCCTCGCAAAAAGGCCATTAAAGGAATACTGAAAGGATGTTTTTCAACGTAAAAATAAAGAGTTGAAGTATCCAAAAATTAGGAATAGTTAGCTGAGAAATGCTGGCCTTATCTGACTTAGCAAACCAAAATAAAATTAATGTATAAAAGTGTTATTTTTAACCTATTATTGACCCACAGTGATCATAATTAATTACTTACTTACGTTAAAACTACATTTACTATTATATTACATTACATTTACTATTAGTCATCTATATAAAATGATCAAGCATTTTCTGCTGGTGCATTAAAATTAATGTGTCTCCGTAACGCCATGTACCATACAATGGATATTATGTGCGCACGACTTAGGTTATGTCAGGTTAGGTTAGGTTTTTTTTTTTTTTTTTTATTGCGTGGGAAAATCATCCTAATGACATCCCCGCTCTTGGGCGGAGCGGGAGATAGTGTTAGACTCTTACTAACTAAAAACCCACTCCTGTTCCTTCGTTGCCTTCGTCCCAGGGCCCCGGGTTCCGCTTTTACACTACCCGTGGCCCCAGTAGGCTTCGACCCTGCTGGGCCCCTACGATTTGCAGACATCTCCTTGAGGCGCGCGTGGAACAAAACGCGCCGTCGACGACTTGGGCTCGGTCCGGACGGTTACCGGACGGTCAGACGGCGAGCCACCCATTGCTCGCCGTCTGCAAGCCCGCGCCTACGGTGGCCGGAAATCGGGATCGGAATCCCGACGGCGGTTGGAGCGTAAGGACCGTTGCCTCACGCGATCGGCCGCCTCCTTAGCTAGCATTGCTGCTTCGCAGAAGGAGGCGACCGCCTGCCACTCCTCCTCGCTCCGGAGCATGGCCTGAACCAAGGCCCGGCGCGAGAGATCACCGCCGCCGATTGCCCCCACGAGGACACGGCGTTGCTCTGCCCAAGCGGGGCACACCTCCACCGTGTGCTCCACCGTGTCCTCCGGGTGGGCCACACAGTGGCGACACCCGGGCGTCGTTTCCGCACGAATCCGGTGCAGGAACCTCCCGAACTTACCGTGTCCGGTGAGGACCTGCGTCATGCGGAATGTGTGGACGCCGTGAGGTCTTTCCAACCACGCCTCAAAGAGGGGACTTACCGCCATAATTGTGGCGTGCCCAGCACGGGGTCGCGACAGTCGCTGTCGCCATTTCACCATGAGAACTCGCCGGAGCTCTGTCCGCCATGCTGCGACTTGTCGCGGCAGCGGAGTTTCGCCCCGGCGTTGCATCTCCATGCGCCGTTCGTGCATGAGTGCAAGGACTGTTGCCTCCAGATCCCATGGTTCCTGGCCAGCAAGGAGGCTCGCCGCTTCGCGGGAAATCGTCCGGTATCCTCGCACCATCCGTATGGCCATGACCCTCTGGCACGCATTCAGCCGGGCCGCCGGCTGCTTCCGCAGCCCCGGCGCCCACACCGGCGCGCCATAAAGGGCCATGGACCGAACGATCCCCGCGTAGAGCCTCCGGCAGGAGGCGTCTGGACCCCCAAGGTTGGGCAGGAGCCGCCCGAGGGCAGCCCCAGTCCGATTTAGTTTGGGAGCCAGACGTCGGAAGTGCAGGTTAGGTTAGGTTAAAATATAATGTTTTAAAAAACCAATTTTTCTAGTTCAATGGTAGGGTCAATTTGACTCAAGTTGTTTACAAAAAATCAACATACTTTCACCTAAGTATTTTTAATGAAACACTGCCACATCGAACGGTCCTGTGCATCGCGTATCCATCGGAACCCCGCGACGCTCACTAGGTCATCGATCCACCATGTGATAGGCCATCCAACGCTGGATCTTCCAGTGCCCGGTCACCGTTCAACAGCTTTTTGGCCCCATCGAAAAACTTAAGTGCCAGTGGGCAGGACACATTGCTCGCAGAATAGATGGCAAAACATATATCATTAAAAAAATACTCAAAATTGAATAATACATATACGTGTCACCAATACATGACATTTTCATAATTAATGACGTATTAGTTTACGTGGGTTTCTAATTAATTATTAGTTAAGGCAAGGCAAGTACCTTTGGGTGGCGTGAGGGTTATTTGTCATGGACGCCGCAATGCCTTTGTGATTGTTTGGTCTCATCACTACTTACAGTATTGTTGTTTTACAGTTCGAGTTTTTGCAATCCTAGTAGTTATTATTGATAGGCTCGACTGACCACAACCGTATGAATAAGCAATGATGTGGTTGAGTTTCTTTATATGACTATGTTTAAAATTAGCAGGACGATATGAATGTGCAGTGTTGGAGATTTTTATCCTTAAAAGTATACTAGATTTTGTGGACTGTGGTGTTATTTTCATTATAAAATAAAACAAACATCGACATTTAATGTGTTCTTCAGTTTTCAAAATAAAAATGGTCATAATAGAAGCATTGGCTAAACAGATGATCATCATAATCGTACCATTAGGTATCGCAACAAATACTTCTTCATAAAGAAAGTAGTTAAATATGTCTGCTAGAGTGGAAAATTTATCAAGCCGTGTAAACACAATACATCCTAAAACAGTGATTAAAAGAGATACGCTATTAGTATTTAAACCGTTTAATCTTATCCAATCATTGTTCATTTTATCTAAGTACAAAATACAGGACGACTTTATTACTTCGAATAGTTTCCTCTACAACGTCATTTCAGGCTTATGGTCGCTTATGCTACTGGCTGTCTACTTTTTCTCCATTTTCATAAGCATATTTAAAACGGGATTAGAAGGATTCAATTTTGTTAAATGTTCCTCCAATGTAGTGATTTTTGCTATCTATCTCGTAGGAAATATGGTCCATTACGTTAACAATGTCATATATAGGCATGAGAACGTCTTGCTTGCCATAAAAATTCAGAATATTTGTGAAATGGTCAAAGTAAGTAAAATGAGTTTAAAGAATTTTAATCGATTCAACTGGATCTATATCTTTATTGTGTTTTGTTCTGAAATGGTCTGGATTTTATATTTTGATTACGTTTATTCCTCTATTTTTCGATTTGGTGAGATTATCACAAACGTGTTTTATGTTATCTTTGATTATAATATATTATACGCCGCAAGACTTGTAAAGTTTATGTTAGAACCTCTTAGGGAATGGATTGATGATGCGCAAAAGTCGAAATTTGTTTCAAGGTCAGAAGACAAATTTTATTGGAACAAGAAGTTTAGGGTTTATATTGAAATTGTTGAAACTTATGAAATCATTGGGAAGACTTTTCGATCACTGGTAAGTTTTTGTTGTGAGATCATATAAACGTAGATGAATGGAGATTGACCTGAAAAAAGATAGATGAATTGTGTTATCCAGTTGAATGAAAATCGAGTGTTGTAGAAAGGTAAGTAAAATAAGAAAAGCAATTTTTTCGAACAAAAACAGCAAGGGTGTGAAAATGTGGTTTGACTGCTAATTTTATTGTATGATTAATTAATAAATAGTAATGGTATGAAAATAACCAATTGATTGTTAGGTGAATATGAAGCATAAAACGCATGTTAAAATAAATTACGAATAATTTACGTTGTATTCGTTTTTTTTTGCATCACTATTGTCTATCAGGTGAGATCGCAGTCAAACACTAGTTTATAACAATTAAAATATATATATATATATATATATATATATTTACGTGTGGAAGGATGAAAAAGGAGAAAAAGGCCAAAGAAAAGATAGACGGATTGTGTGAGGAGTCATATGAAAGAAAAGAGAGTGATTAATAGACGGTTAACAGGCTAGAATGGAACAAGTAAAAATAAATGGGCAAGTGCGACTCGGACTCGCACAATCAAGGTTCCGTTCAAACTTACCTATGTCAATTGTTCAATTCCCGAATGGAGACTAAAAGATTTTTCTTTAATAAGAGAAATCTTTTTCTGATTATTTAACAGCTTTAAGAGACTACAGACCTGAGTATATAGTTTTTCATACCTCCACGCATTACCGAGATAATATAAAACAGTCAAACTGACGGACAACAAAGTAATCTGGTAAAAGTTTTCAGGTACGGACCCTAAAAAGCGTATTGCACCGATAGCAAGTAACATGGGACGATGGCGGAAAGATGATAATGACTTAACTGTATTATTATTTAATGTAGCATATTCCGAGTCAATATAAATATTGTAAAAAACTCCGTTCATAATATTCTGCGAAAAGTTAGGATTTATTTTACTTGTAACTAGCGCGTATGTTTTCCCGTATTTTGCCTCGTCGTTTATACCGCGTACATCGAAAGACTGGAACAATTTGCCTGCTGCGGTCTTCTCATCCTTCATCTCATCCATCTTCCACCCATAATATTTTGGGTGTCTTCAAGGCTAGAGTGAATAGGCTCTATATAAACTAGTACGCCTGTTTACCATCAGGTCAGATCACAGTCAAGCACTAGTTTATATCAAATAAAAAAGGGTTATGAAAGGATCACAGCAACAGACGTTTTATTGTATTTACCATATTTAATGGAGCGTGAGTTTAATATGTATTGTTACAATTTTATTTCAGATGGTTTTTTATGTCTTTAAAACATTTATCAACGGGGTGCTTGCTATATGGATACGCGTAGAGTTAGCAAAGGTAATTGGAGGAAGTTTGATAAAAGTAAGTTAAACTTTAAACAAATGTTTCAATATATTTTAGATTCTACACGGTATCAAACAGAAAGGCAATGAAGATGTAACTGTTAGAGACCTGAAATTAGTTTGCGTGATAGAAACAGAAATGAATTCATTTAGAGGGTCATCAATTATTTACTTCCAAGAAATTCTGATAGGTGTTTTGGGGCAGGAGTCATTGCAATCAGAATGGATGAGCGATGAGCTTAAATGTTTATTTCAAATAGTGATTGTGCACGTTAAGCATACAATGAGTTGAACAAAGTTCCTTGGATATGAAAAGAATAGGACCTGTCAATGTAATGACGTTGGAGAGAGCCCTATGACCAGCAGTGGATGACTTTCAACTGAAATGACATTGAAGTAGTATAATGATTAACTTACCTTGATCTGCATCTCAATGTAAGAGTAATAATTATAAAATGTGTTACAGAATACAAAACTTTAGAATTAAAATGCACAAATTAAAAAATTGTTATTTCAGGTGGCAATTTCACTGATATCGCTATTATGGATGATTAAGTGTATCGCTTTAATAACATATCTATGTTTGGAATGTGAAATATTTGATATGCTCTTAAAAGAAACAAGGAGTACTTGTATACAACTTACAACATTGGAAAGCTGCACCGGTACTTATTTTTTTTATATCCGATCTTATGAATACAAATTATTCATAATTCATAATAATTTACTTAAAAAACTTTTAACTTTTAAATTACTACTTATTGATTTCTAAAAAGACTCTAACTAATATTTTTTGCTCATGATTTTTCTGAATCATTAAAAGTAAACAATTTTGAAATCTATTACACTCATAGCAATCTAATCTAAAAATGCAGTTCTGAAGCATATGTCAATTTTGTACATTTCAACCTTTTCACAAACACTGTTGTTGATAGAATTACACTATGTACAGAAACTTTTCTTGGCCTATGCTTTTCTAGTGATTGTATTTTTTTCTGAAAAGGTACTTGTGATTAGATTTTCAGGGGATATATTTTTTATTTATAATATCATTGTTCACAGAAATACAAAGAAGAATCTGTAAGAACATTATACGACTTCAAATTACTTCTTTCAAGAAGATGACTGCATGTGGGCTATTTGTCATGGATGCTGCGATGCCTTTGCGATTGTTTGGTCTCTTCACTACTTATAGTATTGTTGTTTTACAATTTGAGTTTCTGTAATCACCACAAGTGTCGATAATTTAATTGAATTTACAAAATTTCTTAGGAAAAATAAATGCGTTAATTGAAAATAGTGGCGTGGAGTTTGTTTTTGTGCTTGGGGTTAATGCCTACCCAGGCGAGTTTTTTTCAAATGAGCCAATCAAATTTTGTTGTAATCAATCATGGACATGCATAGATATGGACTTGCTACCTATATATACTTATACTTTTTGAGTGATGCACACGGCTATATACGCTGACTTGATCACTGTGTAACGACCAGTGCGGCGAGACGCTCAGCATGTAAAGTGTCCGTTGTACATTATATTTACTGGTCTGATCATTGTCCCTTGTTAACTAAGTGTGACTTTAAATTGATTAGACAGAAAAATATTGCGACTAATAAAGAGCATAATAAAGTAATTTGGGGAGAAAGAAACAGTGAACAAATCAGAAAGTTTTTTGAAAATTGTCACTCGCAACTGAGATATATTATTTTTCCTGTAGAGTTTTCACATTGCGCCGATCACTGTTGTTATAATGAAGATCAATAGCGCATTTTAACACAAGTTTAAAGCGATATTGTACAAATACTTAGTAAGGCGGTGAAAGAGAGCTATGTCGGTCTTGTGTCCAGGAAACATGAATATATGCCAGGGTGGAACAAACACGTCTGCATGGTTCACATAAAGGCTCGATTATGTTATCAAAACTGGTTATTGAGTGGGAAACAAAAAAGCGGACCTATTTACCATAGCATGTGCCAATCGAGGCAACTTTTTAAATATCGGGGAAAAGTTTTGTCAAGATAATGAAAAACAAATCAAATTAGATATAATTGCACATCAACATTCAAATAAACAATTTGGTAATTCTGGAAATAGCTAAATAAATTAAACCCAAAATCAAGTCTACCTGTGAACGTTGCGGGCGTTCATGTGCCTTGTGATATAGCTAACCAGTTTCAGCGTCATTTTAAGATCAAATCTCCTCCTGTAAGCTCGACTGGTCGATTTTGTGCCAAAGAAGTTGCCTCCGTAATTAATAAATGGTGCAAGATAAGTCCCTTCGTCACGATGGTCTCAGCATTGAGCATTTGAAATATACCGGTTTCCATTTGTCTCGAGTGCTTGCTATGTTTTTTAGCTTATGTATGAGTCATTGTTACCTATTGGATGAACTTACACGTACCGTGGTTGCGCCTGTTATATAAAACAAGACCGGGGATGTCTCAGACATGGCAAACTACAGACCCATCTCGCTGGCTACTCTGAAAGTGAAAGTGCTGGACAGTCTGCTTGACAAACACCTGGATAGGTACATAAAACTTCAGGATGCTCAGTTTGGATTTAGCCCAGGCGTTTCGACCGAGAGTGCCATCCTGTGCCTCAAGCAGACTGTGCAGTGTTATACAGCCAGGAACACACCGGTCTATACCTGTTACTTGGATTTGTCCAGGGCATTTGATTTAGTATCATATGATTTATTGTGGCAAAAGCTGGAAACTGAAACAAATGTACAACGTGATGTTGTTGCAATGTTGAGATATTGGAACTAAAGTCAAAGGAATGTGATGAGATGGGCAGGCGCACACTCAGACGTTTATGGATTAGAGTGAGGCAGGGGGGATTAACACCTCCTCGTCTCTTTAAATTATACATGGACGGGCTGATCGGTGAGCTTAGCAGAACAAGCATAGGGTGCCATAGAGATGGACAGTGCGTCAATAATATCAGCTACGTAAACGATATGGTGCAGTTGAGCCCGTCGACCAGTGCCATGCGCAGACTGTTAAATATCTGTCAAAAGTATGCATGGACCCAAGGTGAGTCCGTGGGACGATATAACGTAAAGAAGAGTGAAGTGATGGTGTTTAAGGCTGGTAAAAAATCCTACGCCAATGTGCCTCCCTTGTATCTTTGTGGTGCCATCTTAAACAGAGGACCTAATTTTAAATATCTGGGTCACTGGGTGTCAGAGCATCTAAGTGAAAATATCGATTTAGAGAGAGAGCGCAGAGAGCTGTCTGTGCGCTGTCTGTAACATGCTGGCCTGCAGGTTTGCACAGTGTACTGAGCAAGATAAAATGGCATTATTTAAGGCCTTTCTTCTGTCAATCTTTTTAGACCTGCAGCCTGTAGACTAAGTACAGACAGCGTGCTTATAGTGCTATACGTGTACAATATAACAACACGTTCAGTATACTGTTCGGGCTGCCGCGCTACTGCAGCGCTTCATCAATGTTTGCGGTAAAAAGCTTGGATTGCCTTCTGAGCGTGTTCGTGGGTCGCTGGGACTCGCCGATGTAGCAGCACTGGATGCGACTACACAGTGAGGGTGGTCGCGTCCAAGGCCTGGCGTAAACTGGTGCTACTGTGCGGTGCCGCTTTGTGATTGTCTTTGTATACAATAGCTTATAAGATTTCTTGTGTTACTAACAATATATCGCATCTTTAATCCAATACCGTGTCTAAACGAAATTCTTCAAAAAACTGTTTTTAACGCCATCTGTTTGCTGATCGCTAACTTTACAGATTGCGTTAAAAATAGTTTTTTGAAGGATTTTCTTTTAGACACGGTATTGGATTAAAGGTGCGATATGAACTTTTGTCTGAAATAAATGTCATATTATTATAATTTATGCATTTATGTATCTCCGGACCCTGAGGTCCTGGACCTTTGGAAGGCGTACAAGGGGCCGAAGCCAACTCGCAGACACCTTTTAGATACTGTATGCTCTATGCTAGTGCATCAATATTATTATTCACTTTGTTTATTTAATATGCATTTAAATTACACTTTTAATTATTTTTTTTTAACAGAATTATATAAAATCTTATATTATTATTATTATTAAAGAACAAAAAGACCCATATTAGATAAAATGATTTTAGTCTAGATTATTTTAATGAGCCCTGAATATTGCAGTCAATATGTTCCGTATCAGGATTTACTATGTGTTTAAATTAATGCAATTAATTTTATGTGTTTAAATAATTACAATCAATTTTATGTGTTTAAACTAATGCAATTAAATTGATTTCTACGCTACTAGACTGAACTTTTTTTATCACTTTAATGTTCACAAACTTACCTTGTCATCCGCCTCGCTTATTTTCTGTCTTAAATAAAATTGAAATTTCTGTTTGTATTATAAAAAAAAAGAGAGACAGTGGTGGCCGAGTGGTAACGCCCCCGACTTACAAATTGTAGGTCGCGGGTTCAAACACAGCCAGGCGCATTACTTTGTGTAATTTATTTCATCACCACTGCTCTCAAAACGGTGAAGGAAAACATCGTGAGGAAACCGGCATGTCCTAGAACCAAAAATTCGAAGACATGTGACATCCACCAACCCGCACTGGGCCCGCGTGGTGGATTACGGCCCGTTTCCTCTCCTAGAGAGGAGCCCTGAGTCCCAACAGTGGGAACATTATAAGGTCGACTGTGCTATGCTATTATAAAAAAAAAACATTGTTTTACTAAACGTGTATTAAATAATTTACTTTATTTTTTTTTTTCGTTGTCTAAATTAATTCTTTGTATTTTTTTTTAACTTAGCATGTGTATGTATGTATAAGATGGATCTGTATGCTCCGCAATAAAGGTTTTTATTATTATTATATATAGTTTTTTTGATAGATGGTAGATCATTAATATATAGCAAAAAGAGGAAAGGACCCAATATCAAGCCTTGTAGGACACCCATTTTGACTTTTAAACCCCGTGAACAGACACCATTTATTTGAACTTGCTACTACCTGTCTTTTAAATATAATTTCACTAAGCTGAGTGTGAATTTACTACATCCATAATGTACCTCTTAAAATACAGGTATACCCTAGCTTAAGAGGTAGAGTATTACTCTTGTACAGAACTCACAATATTAGATGTATGTACTTATCAAACTGTAAGTCAAACTCTGTATGTTTTTGGGTACATAAAGATTTATTATTATTATTATTATAATGTTCTAGCTTAAAAGCAAGGTTTCGCATAATTAACGCAAACAAAAGTATATAATAATGTACGCGGTCGAAGCTGCGGACAAAAGCTAGTTTTAATAAGGTTACTCTAGCGTCAGTCGTAAAACGTCCTTTGATGAAACCATACTCCTGATCGTGTAAGATTTCATTGGTGTTAAAATGGATAAGCATTTGATTCAGAATAACTTTTTGATTGTGAGTATTATAGTATACGAGTATACAATACTAGAACTGATGAGGTCATCATCATCATCATCATTATTTCAGCCGAAAGACGTCCACTGCTGGACATAGGCCTCCCCCAAGTGCCGCCACAATGAACGGTCCTGTGCGTCTCGCATCCATCGTACTCCCGCAACTGAACTGTACTGATGAGGTATAAGAATAAAATAACAATGAAACTTTATCACAATTCTCTAATAAGTCACAAATTACAGTAATGCGAACTGCAACAGCACAACAGTGTAATTAGTAAGAAGTGCAATTACACTAATTGGATGAGTTATATCTATGCAGAACAGGCCATACGCGCTCATCTTGTTATATGATGCTCGGTGCAAACGTTGAATATTCTTACTAAGTTTTTTCTCCTTATCTGTTAAAAAAATACGAGATGAATAAATAAAAAATACCCCTAAAATAAAAATTTACTCCGAGCTTCTATATTATTATCAGATTTTTTTTTTGCATTTATGCCAATATGCCAATTTAACTGTGATTGATGCTACACATCTTCATTTATATATTTTTATTTATCATTATCTCTATAGTCACCTCTTTATTGAAATAATTTTTACATTTCCCAATCATCATCATCATCATCATCATTTTAGCCGAACGCCAACGTCCACTGCTGGACATAGGCCTCTCCCAAGTGCCAATTCACGCAGATTCATTCACATTTCCCAATATATTCATAATTTCATTTAGTTATATATTAAAACTTTATGCAACACAAAAGTGTAAGGGCGAGCTTTATGCCTTAGGCATTCTTTACCAGTCAACCAAGGGTGGTGAAGAGAAAACATGGCAGGCATATAAAAAAACAGAAAAACAAAATATTAAGAAAACAAGGCTACAAATGTATGTTATACAGGATGTTTGGTGCATCGTGTGCCAAATTGAAAAAGTCGACGGGAGGGATCATCTGCTATCCTTTTGAGACCCCTAAACACTTCTCATGCCCTGTGGATTTTTTTTTCATCGACTTTTTATTGTTTTATGAAAATAAGACCCAAATTTTTCATTCAAATACAAATTAAAAAATATATATAAGGCGTAGACTCTGAATTTTAAATTTATTTAGATGTGTATTTTATTAGAGTGCTTTTAAACTTAAAATAAATGACATTGGCTACCTAGTTTTTTTTAATTTAATCGCAAAGTTTTCAACTTAAATTAAAGCTATCCATGTTACAGCAATTGAAATGGCTATGAAAAAAAAAAAACCAAAAGTGACTGGAATCTTCCAATTCCCTCAAAAAATTTATATTTTATCGTCATGCTAGTGATGTGCTACATGCCATTAAAATCTTTTTATAACTTTATGAATTTGCTAGAATTGTGAATCGTGTCACATGAGACTAATATTATGTTATTATGAATTAAATTATGATTTAAAAAATATTTTTGCTTAAATGATACCTAAAACACCTATTAAAAATTTTATATCACTCTACACCAAACACTCTTTATATAGATAAAACATAATTTATTCATACAACATCATCATCACGTCATCGGTTCATTGGTGTTTATCTACTCTTATTATAATTGTTATACTTACCTGTACAATTAGATGCCCTAATGAGTATGCATGAATCTTGTATGATCTTCATAGCATCGTAAAATGCGTGATTGTAGTAACAAAGAATGATTAGAATTATCAAACTCTTCAGCATTGTTACATAAAGTAATCCCTGCACGATTGTAAATTTCTGCAATTAAAAAAAAGTTCTGAAACAATTTTTTTTTTAAATTTATTGTCATTAGGCTCGTCAGCGTCACCATATCCATCATCTCTCGCATTCAGCGAACTTTTATGACCCTCATAAGGTCATCGATCAGCTCCCTGCTATAATGTCTTGAAACCATCATAATTTTGGTGTCAGAAAATAATATTGGGCTATTTGCCTTGTATGATTTTAACTTCTTACGACTTTCTCTCTAACACTGAAATTATAATAATTTTGGGAGACTGTTAAATACCGTATTTTCTAACATGTGTAATTAAAAAAAATTGATCCATTTACTTACAAACTCCGGATTTGTAGAAGAGAAATGTAAAAAATTTATCAGCACTTGAACTTTTATCAAGCCAAGTAAAAACGTCTCAGTAGTGTGATATAAAACCTGAAATTTAAATAATCAATTTTGCGCTTTTATAGAATCAAACAAATTATACAACTGGGTAGTAATTATTCTGAATACTTACGGGTAGCTGGAAAACTTTTTTGTAAATATTGTAGCAGTCCAATATTTGTACGTAAGCATGGCTAATTAAGTTACAACGCAATACACGACGCCCATCAGTTAAAGAAATCAAAACCTTTATATTCCATTGTACAGCTTTTTCGGTTAGTAACTTAATCAAACTAATAGCATAAACTACATTACAGTCGATAGTTAATAAAACTAAAATGTACAATATGATGAACAATGGAGGTTGCATATAAACAATGTACACATAGATACATGTCATGATATGGAATACGAAGAGTGTAATTACATTCAACCAATTTCTTATAATAATCAGCTTAGTATTGGTAAAGTTCTGAATAAACCTATGAACTTTTTGAAAGCTCACAATGAATTTGACGTTGTCATTTGAATGAACGAAATGGAGAACACAGTTCATGATATAGCCGGAACTGTGGAAGACGGAATCGAAGACCGTCGCGAAGTAGAGGAATTGTACAGTTTGGTAACGTTGCATATTTTCGTCAAACAGCATCACGCCAATTCGGTATATATTCAATGATATGAACATGACTAACCCACAAAATGATATCAAGTTAGTCGAAGAATTATTTGGACTCACATAATTATTTTTGATTTGATATTTAGGATTTAGCGACAAAATTTGCATCAGGTTCAGAGGAAAAAAAATCATTTGCACGTCTTTGTCCACATAATAACCAGGAAATTCATTGACACGATGCATTCTAGTCTCCATTTTATGTGATGTTATTCCAGAACGAACGGGTTGATGATAACTAGGCTATATCATCACTTATACTAATTACGACCTTCAGATCGATGTAGTGGTGGCATGTTCAAATATGACTGAAGTAATTACATTACAAATAATGTAAATATTCGCTAGAAATATTTGATGTACACGTGACATCTAACAACAAACAGGCATTTTGCTGCTCTCGAAATCGATGGGAAACTTAATTTTTTTAAAACACGGCATGCTCAATCTTGACATCTGGAGGTAGTGAAGCAGCGGTTGTAGAAAACATTATTGCGTTAACAATTTTTCTTTGCCTCCTGAGGCCTTACCATGCCGAATAAAAATGTCAGTCGTGCGAGAGAGAAAGAAGGATGGAGCTATACACCCTACATAGCTCCATCTCTTTAACAATTCAGTTCAGGTCGTAAAATTGATCGGATTTAGAACTCGTGGTAGGGCCTCTGGGTCTTACTATGACGTGTTAAAATGTCAGACGTGCGAGCGAGAAAAAGAGATGGAGCTATACACCTTATATAGCTCCATCCCTTTCATCCTTCCAACAGTTCAATTTAGGTCAATATGACCGTTTCTGAATTTCGTGTTAAACTCAAGTGGTTGCCAATTCGCCTTCGCATGCTCATATTCTTTCCCTCTTGTATAATGTGCTCTTTCCCCTTCTACCCGTCGTTACTTCAAAGAACGGTTTAAATTTCTTTGCGACTCCCACATGAAAGTTTTTAGGTCATGAGATAATTTGAAACTTAAAATGTGATTACTTTCCTGAATAAGCCTTTACTGTTCAGGCTGATCTTCTATGGAATGCATTGCCTGTGGTAATAAAACGTGCGTAAACATTGCTTGTGAAGGATCATTACTTGTCACTGTGATAATGTCTTCGTTTCATCAGTTATTCTCTTTCTTACATATTTATATTTTGTATATATATGTAAGTGTATCTATTTTAGTATTAAGTATCTATGAAGTTTTGTTTACTTCTATATTTTCACCAAATGCAACCCCATTTTGTGTCCAGGCAATCTTTATCCATTTTGGATTGCCTGAAAGATATCGCCGTGTGCGATAAGGCCGCCAATTGTGTTTTTTTTTTTGTATTATAAGGTTTAAATTTGTAAATTTTTAATCTCGGTATGCAATAAAGTATACTTATATAAATAAATAAACAGGTCGTCAAATGGATTAAGAACGCTTTAAGAGCTCGTGGTAGGGCCACTAATCTATGCAAAGATACTAAGGGTAATAAGTTTTTTTTTACTTTACCAGAAGCGTCCAAGAAAAACCTTTTTCCTTTGACTTGCTTAACCCTTTGAAGAATGATGATAAATTTATCTCCAATGGTAATTGTATTTGGCAGCTTACTTGCTATTTTTCCAGTCTTGATGTGCCCATGATTGTGGATCCTGTAATAGATACACGGCCATTGGATGCATAACCATAATCAGCCTTTTAATGTTCTCACTACTGGGACTCAGGCGTTCTCTCTAGGAGAGGGAATGGGCCGTAATCCACCACGTGGGCCCTGTTCGGGTTGGTATTGGATGACTATCAATGAAGAAACCATATCTTGAAGTAAATATAGATCCCCACCGACCGTGTTCCCACGTTGTCGTCGTGGTGGGGCTTGCGTGTCTCTATGACCTTGAGGGCTATGCCGGTAGAGCTACTCATGCCGGAAGGCCTCAAGCGAGAGACCAGACCAAGAGGAACACACAGGCGGAGTCCAGACGGACCGCCACGGAGGGTGCACTGTCCAGAAGCATCGGCACCAACAGCTGTTGGTGTTTTTGGACAGTGGTTTTGAGAGAGTGGGTTCGCCTCGGGTACGCGTCTGCTTATCAGACGTGACCACGATGGCGAACGTGGTTATTGGGGACCCCACCCCACAAAAAAGGCAAAGCTGAGTTCAGCACCTCATCATGGACGCGACTCTAAAAAATTTATTACCCCAGGAGGGTACCGCCTGCACCGCAGGTGGAGAATCCCTCCCCGAGCAGAGCTCGGGCTGCCCCTCGTATTCTGGGGGGGGCAAAGAGCGCGTCAGGTCCCAAAAGGACCTGTTACCGTCCTTCGTGGACGCTAAGAGCCAGGGTGGCTCATCCACTGGCAGCGTGGAGTCCCTGGGACCTGTTCCCAGCACGTCCGCTGCGCCGGTGGGTCCTGCAGAGGCCGGCAGGCGTTTCGGCCTCAGGGAGGTGAGCGGAGACACGGCGTCGGACTCAGATGCCGCGTCTTCGCTCAACTCGGAGAGAATGGAGGTGGATGAGGCCACCTCCAGGAAGAAGAGGACACTTTTCCTCAAACGCCCCATATCCGGGGATGGCCGGAGGACGTCCTCTGACGATGGGCGCGGAGCTTCGGCCCGCAAAATATCCACTGCTGGACGAGGTGCGGGCCGAATGACAGGGAAAGGGAGGAAGCCCACCGCCGAGGAGGCGACCCAGCGGTCCCTTAAGATCGCCAGGGAGGGGCGCCACCCCGGGGCAAGCGGTGCACAGGTCAGCCCCTCAGAGCCGGAGCCTTCTGGCAGCGAGCCAGAAGGCATGGAGGAGGCGCTGAACCAGTTCACCGCGGTCGTGGCAGCTGCCATATCAGGCGTGGCCAAGAAGAGGGAGAGGGTCGCCAAGAGGCGATCCATCACTCAGGCCATGACCTCGATAACCGAGGCACTGGGGATCGTCCTGGAGCCGTTCAGAAAATCCCTGAACAAGAGGATTGAGCGGCTCGAGGCAGAACTGGCCGGTGTCCGGGGCGCTGGCCCTGAGGTGGCGCCAAAAGGAGGACGCAGGGAGGGGCAAAGTAAGCCCCAGCCCTCGCCCCAGATGGAGAGCGAGGTGCTGACTCTGCTGCGGCAAGAGCTGGCTGCCTTCCGGCAACAGCAACAGGAGCAGCAGCAGCAGTTCCAGGAGCGAGTCCAGCGGCAATTCGCTGTCCTGGAGGGCATTGTGCTGCGCCCCCCGCTTGCGGCCTCCAGCCAAAAAAGGGTCGTCTCGTACGCCGCCGCCGCCGCGGCCACGGCTGCTGGGCCAAAGGCGGGCCCGTCTAGGCAAACTGGGCGTGGAGCCGTGGCGTCGGAGCCAGCGAGGACGGTCCCAGCGGCCAAGCAGCAGCAGCGGCAGGGGAAGCTTACCCCTTCCCCGAAAAGCAGAGCAGTGCCTGCCGCTAAACTGGCAGGTCCTCCTGCGGCGGCGGCGACTAGGCCGCGCCTGCCACCTCCCCTGCTTGAGGAAGCCTCGGCTGGCGCCGAATGGACGGTCGTCGGCGCCAGCAAGAAGGCGGGCAAGGTGGCCAGAGCGGCGAAGAAGCGCGAGCGGCGACAGGAGCGCAGGAAGCGGGCCATGGCGGCCAGACTTCGCGCCCCGAATTCCGCAGCTGTAGTGATTACACTACAGCCAGCTGCGGAAAAGAAGGGCGTGACGTACAACGCCGTCATGGCTAAGGCGAAGCAGGCGGTGGTGGATCACCTCGACGAATTCGGAGCCTCTGAAGGCTTCCGAATGAGGCGCACCGCAACCGGGGCCCGAATTTTGGAGGTCCCTGGTGCGGACAGCGGCTCTGCCGCGGACGCCCTGGCCGCAAGGATCAGGGCGTCCCTGGACGTCGAGGAGGTCCGAGTGTCCAGGCCCACAAAGTGCATAGACGTGCGCATCATGGGCCTGGATGACTCCGTTAGGGTGGAAGAGGTGGTGGCCGCCGTCGTCAGGGCGGGACGATGCCAGGCCGATCAAGTGCGGGCTGGCACCATCCGTGCTGACAGCACGGGCATGCGGGCCGTTACGGTCAGCTGCCCCGTGTCGGCGGCCAAAGCCATCACGGCTGAAGGCCGTAGGCTCTTGGTGGGCTGGGTCTCCGCGCAGGTAAAACTGCTGGAGCCCAGACCTCTGCGGTGTTACCGCTGCCACGTGGGGCACCACGTGGGGGCCCATTGCGCCGCGGAGGTGGACCGCAGTGACCGCTGCTACCAGTGCGGTCAGGCTGGTCACAAGGCCGTCGAATGCCGTGCAACGCCGCACTGCTACGCATGTGCGGCGGCAGGCAAGCCGGCCGACCACCGGGCTGGGGGCAGGTCCTGCGACCCCCCCGCCAAGGCCAAGGGCAAGGTACGGAGGCCCATCCACCCGGACGTACTCACCGCCGCAGCCGCTTCCTTGGCTGCCGCCGCTGTCGCCGTCGCACCCGCCGCGGCAGGGCCCTCACGGGGGGCTCGGGAGGAGACTGTAATGGACTGTCAATAACGACCCCATTACGTCTCCTCCAGGCGAACATCAACCACTGCGCCCCCGCTCAGGATCTGTTGCTCCAGAGCATGGCGCAGTGGTCGATCAATATCGCCGTGGTCTCCGAGCCGTACAATGTCCTGCCCAGGGGAGACTGGGTGCGGGACTTGGACGGCTCGGTGACCCTAATTTCGTCGGCCGCCGCCGGTACCCCGACCCTCGAGGCCGTCACGAGGGAACGGGGTTGCGTGGCAGCACGGTTCGGGGACATTGCAGTGGTAGGCGTCTACCTGTCCCCGAGCAGATCTCTCGGCGATCTCCACATCTCCCTAATGGAGCTGAAAGCCGTCGTCGCTGGGTTTGGTTCCCTCCCCGTGGTCGTTTGCGGGGACTTCAATGCCAAGAACTTGGCTTGGGGTTCCCGGCTCACGAACCAGCGGGGTCGGATGGTGGAGGACTGGGCTCTGGAGACAGGCCTGGTCGTCCTAAACCGGGGTTCTGTCCCCACGTGTGTGCGGATGCGGGGCGACTCAGTGGTGGACATCTCGTTCGCCAGCCCCGCTCTGTCGCCGCGTGTCGTCGACTGGCGCGTTATGGAGGGGGTGGAGACGTTTTCAGACCACCGGTACATCCGGTTCGACGTCTCCGCCCAAACCTCGATTGCGCCGGTACGACAGAACCCTTGTGGTCCGCGGTGGACGCTGAGGCAGATAGACCGGGAGCTCCTCCTGGAAGCCGCGACGGTACAGGCCTGGGTGCAAGCACCGGACAGGCCTGTCGACATAGACGTCGAGGCAGAGTGGTTCCGGGAGGCCATGTCGCAAATTTGCGACGCGGCAATGCCCCGAGTCCCTCCAGGACGTGCTCAGCGCCAGGTATACTGGTGGTCGCCGGAGATTGCGGCACTGCGCAACGCGTGCAATGCCGCGCGACGCCGGTATACCAGATACCGCAGGCGCCGCATCCGTCCACCGGATGCGGAGGCCAGAGAGGCGGAGCTGTACGAGGGATACAGAGCGGCAAAGCGCACCCTCCGAGCGGAGATAAGGCGGGCCAAACTTGAGGCCCGCAACGTGTGGCTGGGGACTCTGAACGGGGACCCATGGGGACGCCCGTACAAGTTGGTACGGGACAAACTCCGCCCCTGGGCTCCCCCGCTGACGCAGAGTCTCCGGCCCCAGCTCGTGGAGGGTGTGGTGAGCACTCTGTTCCCCACGCGAGGGGAACACTCTCCCCCGCCCATGGCTCCGCCACCAGCGGTGTCCGACGCGGACCACGATGGCAACGACGACGACAACGTTCCAGAGGTGACCGAGGTAGAGATGAGAGTGGCGGTACGAAGGCTGAGTGCCAAAAATGCCGCCCCAGGACCCGACGGCTTGCCTGGGAAGGCATGGGTCCTGGCCATGGAGGCTCTCGGGCCTCGACTAAGAGGGCTCTTCAGCGCATGTATGGAGAGGGGCCAGTTCCCACTTCGCTGGAAGACGGGGAAACTGGTCCTGATCGCGAAGCCGGGGCGCCCCGCGGACTCTCCGTCCGCGTACCGGCCCATTGTGCTGCTTGACGAGGTGGGCAAGCTCTTTGAAAGAGTAATTGCAGACCGCCTCGTCGCACACCTAACACGGGTGGGGCCGGATCTGGCGGACGGCCAGTTCGGCTTTCGCAGGAGGCGCTCCACGGTGGACGCCATCATGTGCGTGCGAGCTCTCACGACAGGGGATGCAGTGGCCCAGGGCAGGTGTGTCGTGGCGGTGTCTCTGGACATCGCCAACGCCTTCAACTCCCTGCCTTGGAGTAGCATTGGGAGGGCACTCCGGTATCACCGGATGCCCGACTACCTCTGTCGTGTGGTCGAGGCGTACCTGTCAGACAGGTACATAACCTACCCCGGTCACCAGGGGGTGTGGGAACATCGAGAGATGTCGTGCGGTGTTCCGCAGGGATCGGTACTAGGGCCGCCCTTGTGGAACATCGGATACGATTACGTGCTGCGCGGCGACCTCCCTGACGGGGTCAGCGTGGTCTGCTACGCAGACGACACGCTGGTCCTGGCGCAGGGAGAGTCGTACCAGGCGGCGGTCGAACTAGCGACACGCGGGGTCGCGACGGTCGTTGGCAGGATCCAGGAGCTGGGACTCGAGGTGGCATTGCACAAGTCCGAGGCCATGTGCTTTCACGGCCCTCGGAACGCGCCACCACCGGGTTCCCGGCTAACGGTGGGAGGAGTCCACATCGGCGTCGGGTCAACGATGAAGTACCTGGGACTCGTTCTCGACAGCCGATGGGATTTCGACGAGCATTTCCGACGTCTGGCTCCCAAACTAAATCGGACTGGGGCTGCTCTCTCGCGGCTCCTGCCCAACCTTGGGGGTCCAGACGCCTCCTGCCGGAGGCTCTACGCGGGGATCGTTCGGTCCATGGCCCTTTATGGCGCGCCGGTGTGGGCGCCGGGGCTGCGGAAGCAGCCGGCGGCCCGGCTGAACGCGTGCCAGAGGGTCATGGCCATACGGATGGTGCGAGGATACCGGACGATTTCCCGCGAAGCGGCGACCCTTCTTGCTTGCCAGCGACCATGGGAACTGGAGGCAACAGTCCTTGCACTCATGCACGAACGGCGCATGGAGATGCAACGCCGGGGCGAAACTCCGCTGCCGCAACAAGTCGCGGCATGGCGGACAGAGTTCCGGCGAGTTCTCATGGAGAAATGGCGACAGCGACTGTCGCGACCCCGTGCTGGGCACGCCACAATTATGGCGGTAAGTCCCCTCTTTGAGGCGTGGTTGGAAAGACCTCACGGCGTCCTCACATTCCGCATGACGCAGGTCCTCACCGGACACGGTAAGTTCGGGAGGTTCCTGCACCGGATTCGTGCGGAAACGACGCCCGGGTGTCGCCACTGTGTGGCCCACCCGGAGGACACGGTGGAGCACACGGTGGAGGTGTGCCCCGCTTGGGCAGAGCAACGCCGTGACCTCGTGAGGGCAATCGGCGGCGGTGATCTCTCGCGCCGGGCCTTGGTTCAGGCCATGCTCCGGAGCGAGGAGGAGTGGCAGGCGGTCGCCTCTTTCTGCGAAGCAGTAATGCTAGCTAAGGAGGCGGCCGATCGCGTGAGGCAACGGTCCTTACGCTCCAACCGCCGCCGGGATTCCGATCCCGATTTCCGGCCACCGTAGGCGCGGGCTTGCAGACGGCGAGCAATGGGTGGCTCGCCGTCTGGCCGTCCGGTAACCGTCCGGACCGAGCCCAAGTCGTCGACGGCGCGTTTTGTTCCACGCGCGCCTCAAGGAGATGTCAGCAAATCGTAGGGGCCCAGCAGGGTCGAAGCCTACTGGGGCCACGGGTAGTGTGAAAGCGGAACCCGGGGCCCTGGGACGAAGGCAACGAAGGAACAGGAGTGGGTTTTTAGTCAGTAAGAGTCTGACACTATCTCCCGCTCCGCCCAAGAGCGGGGATGTCATTAGGATGATTTTCCCACCCAATAAAAAAAAAAAAAAAAAAAAAGTAAATATAGATAACTTCGACATACGCTTATCATTTTGGTCAGTGCGATCGTTTTTAGTACTGTAGACCTTAATGTCTGTTAAAATATCCACAAATATGTGTGAAATCTAAGGGTTTGCAACTTCACAAAACACTTAAATTACAGACGCGTCACTGACGCTGTCTTGCATTAGGATTTTGTCCAGGTATTGGTTACCACTCATTGACAAGGAGGTAACGTCGACTGACAGATACAAAACAACGTTGGGCCCCATCCCATTTTTAATAACCGCAAATAAATAACAACACTCGCTATTATTGAGATACATGGTGTAACCGATACAGTACCTTTAAATATTTCCAGAAAACTATTGAAACACTATCAACATCGTTGCCACATCTCTTTACTTATCTTATGTATAATATGATATCGCTTCGTCAAACCGACGACTGGCGCACGATCTATGGCTGCTGCTAGATTCAATGTACCCAAAGTCACCAATCACTTTGGTGACAGAACACTAAAAAGGAGAATACCATACCTTTTGAACAGTCTGATGGCAGACGTAAAGAGTGAAACAAATACAAATAGATTTACACGCAAATCAAAATTATATTATTTAGAAATGTTTTAAGTACGAGTACATTTAAGTATGTCTAGAGACTCACCGACCCCACAGTCAAATCATTGCAACGGTTTTGTGGCGCTTATCTTACCTCTTTGGAATAAGGGCACGCCACAATTATGGCGGTAAGTCCCCTCTTTGAGGCGTGGTTGGAAAGACCTCACGGCGTCCTCACATTCCGCATGACGCAGGTCCTCACCGGACACGGTAAGTTCGGGAGGTTCCTGCACCGGATTCGTGCGGAAACGACGCCCGAGTGTCGCCACTGTGTGGCCCACCCGGAGGACACGGTGGAGCACACGGTGGAGGTGTGCCCGCTTGGGCAGAGCAACGCCGTGTCCTCGTGGGGGCAATCGGCGGCGGTGATCTCTCGCGCCGGGCCTTGGTTCAGGCCATGCTCCGGAGCGAGGAGGAGTGGCAGGCGGTCGCCTCCTTCTGCGAAGCAGTAATGCTAGCTAAGGAGGCGGCCGATCGCGTGAGGCAACGGTCCTTACGCTCCAACCGCCGCCGGGATTCCGATCCCGATTTCCGGCCACTGTAGGCGCGGGCTTGCAGACGGCGAGCAATGGGTGGCTCGCCGTCTGACCGTCCGGTAACCGTCCGGACCGAGCCCAAGTCGTCGACGGCGCGTATTGTTCCACGCGCGCCTCAAGGAGATGTCAGCAAATCGTAGGGGCCCAGCAGGGTCGAAGCCTACTGGGGCCACGGGTAGTGTGAAAGCGGAACCCGGGGCCCTGGGACGAAGGCAACGAAGGAACAGGAGTGGGTTTTTAGTCAGTAAGAGTCTGACACTATCTCTCGCTCCGCCCAAGAGCGGGGATGTCATTAGGATGATTTTCCCACCCAATAAAAAAAAAAAAAAAAACCTCTTTGGAATAAAGATAAATAAAATAAATAATAAAACGTACGGGATTACGTTAGTACGGGAAGCTGGTCTTTCCCACACAGTTTTTGAAGTGGAAAATCATCGAATAACTCCTTCCACTCTTGTTATAATTTACTTGTGTTCCTTCAGTAACCTTTTACGATCGGGATCGTAAAAGGTTACTGAAGGAACAGGAATCATAATCAATAGGAGGAACAATAATCCCGAAACCCATCTTGTAGATACCCAATGCCTAATAATTGAAACAGGGTTCACTTTCTTTATTTACTTTTTACATCAGACTATTTCCCCATCAACTGTGTTCCCACGTTGTCGTCGTGGTGGGGCTTGCAAGTCTCTGTGATCTTAAGGGCTATGCCGGTAGAGGTACTCATGCCGGAAGGCCTCAAGTGAGAGACCAGACCAAGAGGAATACACACAAGGCGGAGTCCAGACGGGCCGCCACGGAGGGTGCGCTGTCCAGAAGCATTGGCACCAACGGCTGTTGGAGCTTTTGGATAATGGTTTAGGAGAGTGGGTTCGCCTCTTGTACGTGTCTGCATATGAGACATGACCATGATTGCGAACGTGTTTATTGGGGACCCCACCCAATTGTCAAAAAGGCAAAGGCTGTGGTGTGGGTGGTGTGTGTGGGAGTAGAAAGAAAACTACCCTACTACTACTACAACTACTAATGATATTCCAACCTAAAAAAAAAAACATAAGACTATTTGTTTAGGCAATGCCATTATTTAGAAGATTTTAATTTTGAAAATAGAGAATGCATTAAATTTAGAAATTAATAATAATATCAATAAAACGATGTAAAATTAATTTCACAATGCAAATAAGAGCACAGAATCAGATTCACTTTTAAGGTAAAATTCTCGCAAACTGCATATTTATGTACTCTTTCCGCTTTTAAATACAGTCAATAATTTATTATTAACAAGAAAAAACTAGTAGGATTACAAAAACTCGAACTGTAAAACAACAATGCTATAAGTAGTGAGGAGACCAAAAAATCGCAAGGGCATCGCAACATCTATAACAAATAGCCCACACGCCGACATCTTCTTGAAGGAGGTAATTTGAACTCGTACAATGTTTTTACAGACTCTTCTTTGTATTTCTGTGAACAATGAGATACTTTAAATTAATATTATCCTCAGACGACTAATAGACAGATAACAATTTTCTCTTAATAAATCAGATAATTATGCGCAAAAAAGGTAAGTTAACATATAATGAATATCTATACTAAACTTTGAAACGTAACAACGTTTGAATAAACTACTAGAGTAATGTCAAACGCGCGGTATCTTCTCGTCCAATATACCACAGTGTCTCAAGACGAAAGTCTATGAACAGTGCGTGTTGCCAGTGATGACATATGGTTCCGAAACATGGTCACTCACAACGGGCCTCATCAGAAGGCTCAAAGACACCCAAAGGGCAATGAAAAGGGCTATGCTCGGAGTTTCCTTGCGTGATCGAATCAGAAATGAAGATATCCGCAAGAGAATCAAGGTCGCTGACATAGCACGAAGAATCGCCAAACTGAAGTGGCAATGGGCAGGGTACATTACTCGCAGAACAGATGGCCGTTGGGGCCGAAAGGTTCTGGAGTGGCGATCGCGTAACGGAAGACGCAGTGTTTAAAGGCCCCCTACAAGGTGGACCGATGACCTGATGAAAGTAGCGGGAATCCGATGGAAGCGAGGACCGTTCATTGTGGCGACATTTGGGGAAGGCCTATGTCCAGCAATGGACGTCTTTCGGCTGAAATGATGACTAGAATAATGACAAAAACCTAAACAACAATTTTTCGCCGTAAAAATTTAGTTAATTCAGTTTTCAATTATGATGATTTTATGCAAAATTGACTGATCACTAGATTGGTTTGATAAAACTTAGTAAATTTCGTCAGTATCTGTCATGGTGACGTATGTGGATGCTTAATAATTTCCTTGGCCATGTTCTTTATAGTACAATGGCGGTCATATTGTCGATAGCAATATCTATCAGACAACCTTCTGGATGAAGCGTAAGAATTTAAAATAATAAAGGCGATAGTCTGCAATATACTGCTGAAAAATTAATCAAAAATGCCATTATAAATAAACCAAAAACTTTAAAACTAGAGAATCCCAGAATTATAGCGCCAGAGTAAGTTGTTTCCATTGCTTCAAAAGCAAGGGGGATGAGACCGATTACGGAAACTAGAAAACGTGAAATTAACTTCACAGATCCTAAAGATGTGGGAATAAATATTAAATAAACGTCTCTCGTCTTCTCTAACACATCTGCCCTCTTTATTGCAAACGTAGTACTTGCAAAATGGCGATTCGGAGATAAACGCGGTAAACATGTTTTTTTTTAATATCTAAATAAACTTAGGTAACCTATACGCACAAAACGTTTTGGGAACACATTCATTGTGCGTACAGCTAAGGAGTGGAATTCCTTGCCGGAATGTGTGTTTCCTGATAGCTACAACCCGGAAATCTTTAAGTCAAGAGTGAATAGGTTACTTCTTGGTAAGCGCGTTCCATCGTCGACCGCCTCATCGCTTTCCATCAGGTGAGATGGCGGTCAAGCGCGAACCTATCCAGAATAAAAAAAAGGTACTAGAAAATTTGTTTTATAAATTTCTTCATAAAGTATCACAATCGACATGGCATTATTTTTAATAAGTAAAAATTTACTTCAGGGATATTTTTTACTAGTCTATAAATGTAAAATACCTCCAAACACCACTCTTTTGAATTATTTAAGGTGTAACAAAATCAAAACTATTATATCACGTTTTTATCATATTACTAAATTCAGTGAAGATAGTGAATGAAGGGGTTCTATATATTTTTATCAGAAATAACTTCATTTAAATGATCAACTTTCAAAAATTTTAATCTACTATTCATAATTACTACCATCACAATAAAAATAGGAATCCTTTTAAAACCAAATAACAATTCTTCTTACAACAATAATCAAAAAATTCAAAAGTTTCAACACCTAAGTTTTACTCTTCAGACTCTCTCTCTGGTCTGTGAGACAAATTGACTCATCATTTACGTGAAGATTTTCTCAAAATGGTAATCTTTTTTCAGGTGTTATATCACTTAATTTTTTTAGTATACCCAACTTCTTTTCTTGAGTTGCAGTCACATATGGGCTGGTGCTGCAAAATGCCATCTAGCAGCTTTGGACTCAGTGGAAAGGCGTGCGAAGAGGCTAATTGGGGATCCAGATTTGGTTAAGTCCAATCTACAAAGCCTCGAGCACAGGCGCAGAGTAGCCAGCCTATCGGTGTTTTACAGGTTACATTTTGGAGAGTGTGCGCGGGAATTGCATGACTTGATTCCGCCATCTCCTTTCTACCATCGGACAAGCCGACGAACGGCGAGTATCCACCCTTACGTTGTTGAAACTTCAACGGTCCGGACTAAGCGTTTCGCTTCGTCGTTTATACCGCGTACATCGAAGGACTGGAACAATCTGCCTGCTGCGGTCTTTCCGACCAACTATAATATAGGTGTCTTCAAGGCTAGAGTGAATAGGCTCTTAATAAACTAGTGCGCCTGACCATCAATGATTGCATCTCCGCTTACCATCAGGTGGGATCGCAGTCAAGCACTGGTTTATATCAATTAAAAAAAAAAAAAAAAAAAGTTATTTAATTTTAAACAGCACGAGGTATAAAACCCTGCTTAACTAATTTGATTTTGAAGAAGCCAAAACTTTGGTACTTCCATCATCGTTCTGGGAACACATTCATAATTCGTAAAGCTAAGGAGTGTGATTCCATGCCGAAGTCTGTGTTTCCTGATAGCTACAACCTAGGGGTCTTTAAGTCAAGTGTAAATAGATTACTTCTAGGCAAGCGTGCTCCATCGTCGGCTACATCATCGTTTACCATCAGGTGAGATAGTGGTTCAACGCGAGCCTATCAATAATAAAAAAAAGATAGTAAATTATAATTGAAATTTAGATATAATAAGTACAGAAATGTAACACGGTGATGGGAAACAAAGAGGTTTTATTATTATTACATTGTAGACAAATTATACCCAGACATATAACAAACAATTATTCTCATCACATAAACATTTGTCTTAGGTGGAAATTGAACCCACGATCTCTGACATAGCAGTTAGGGCCACTAACCACTAGACCAACAAGCCAGTCTCTTATTATATACTTAGGAATACTAGTTAAAACTTTAATCATGTTTTTAGAAAGTCAAACGCATTTTCTAAATTTTTTGTATTTTTTAACAAAAGAATTGCAATTTGCTCGGACATAAAAAAAAATATAAGTACCTGAACATTTTTCCGATGTTGAAAGTTGTATACAGGTACTTCGAGTTTCTTTTAAGAGCATGTTGAATCTTTCACATTCCAAACACACAGATGTAATTACAGCTATGGACTTAACCAGCCACATTAGCGATATCAATGAAATTGCAACCTGAAACAACAATATATTAATTCAAGCATTTGCTATTTCTGAAGTCGGGTACTTGTTCTTTAATATTTTTTTATAATTATTACCCACTAACTGCTGACAGCGTCTTTGACTGCATTATAGTAAATATAATATAATAATAATATAATATAATATTCCACAACTATCACACAACGCCGTCTAGTCCCAAGCTAAGCAGAGCTTGTGTTATGGGTACTAGACAACTGATAAACATACTTATATATTTCTAAATACATACATATATAGATAAATTACACCCAGACACAGAACAAATGATCGTGCTCATCACACAAAGATTTGTCCTGGGTGGGAATCGAACCCACGACCTCCGGCATAGCAGTCAGGGCCACTAACCACTAAACCAACAGGCCAGTCAAATAAAACTCAATGGAACATACTCCCGGGATAAAAAAGTATTCTATGAGCTATTTCAGGGCATCATCCACTTTATTATGAAGAGAAATAACTCAAAATTTGTTATTTGAAAATTGAATCATAACATATAAGATTTACGATTCGATCTTCAACTACCTCAAGCAAGGTCAAGCATGCAACATGGTCTACTATGGAATTTCAATAAAACTTACTGTACTAAGTTTCATTGAAATTCGTTGAAGCGTGAATAAGTAGAAATAATACATATCCGCCTTTATAATATTAGTGTGATGCAGAGTGTTACAGACCAAGCCTCAGTACTTATTCATTATACTAAGATCATCAATGTCAATTGAGTTAAAACTGCTGGACATAGGCCTCGCCCAATCGGCACCACATCGAGCACATACACAGCACATACAGCACCCCTAGCCAATAACTTAGCCTTTCGCCTTTGTTCTGACCACGTGACTGAGCATTGAGATGACGTCAGAACAAAGGAATCGGAGGTGTGGCCGACTCAAGGCAATCGCCGAAAAGAGAATCGAAACGAACGTTGTAACTCGGCTAGGGGGGCAGGCTTAGCCAAGTTGATAATCTATGATCGATAACGCTTGTAGAAAACTAATCTATGTGAAAAATGTATGGAAATGGCATAGTCTCCACGTTAAGTCACGGGGTCAGAACAATCGAATAGAAAATTACGTAAACTGTCGTAACTTGGCTAGGCCTGCTATTCTTGTTCTTTTCGTATCCAGTGGACTCATTTAAACTTATGGGAGGTCTTCCAATACTGCGTCTTCCATTGCACAATCGTCACTCTATAACTTTCTTACCACATCGGCCATCCGTTCTGCTAGTAATGCGTCCTGCCCACAATTTACACATTTCACAATTTCTCGAACTTAATCGCCGACACTTGTTCTCTTGAGTTTCTAGTCATTTCTATTTAAAATAATAATTACAACCGTAGAACTCCATTGCTTTTATTTATAACTTACTTGAATTAAACTATCCCCAATAACCTTCATTAACTCTATGCGTATCCATATAGCAAGCACACCATTAATAAATGTTTTGAAGACGTAGAAAAGAATCTGAAATCAAATTTTGACAATGCTTTTTTATTCTTTATTCATTATCGTACATAAAATTTTAACAGACAATAAAAATAGGACAGCTGATGTACATAGGCTAGCTTAACCTACAATTGGGTTTTCTTACAGCAAACCATATAATTGAGAAATAAATTTTGAACTTGAGGATAACTTTACTACAAAGCTTAATTAAGCACATAAATTAAATCTAACTTAAAACAAAAAATATACTAAACAGATATGTGTACTGCATACTATAGATAAACATAATATATACAATAAATAAATACCTATAAACATACATATTTATGCGTCAATTTGACAGGAAATGTTCTCTACTAATTCTTCCCCTGAAAACTTCGAATAAAGAGCCAGCCTTCAATATGTGTGGAAGAGAATTCCAGAGACGCACAGCACGAACGGTCAAAATCCACTGTAGGGACTTGAAGAGTGGGGAGGAAAACGAAGGAGAAGAGAGGATGATGAGCGAAAAGGAACCTCTTGGAACAAGATACAATAAGTAATGAACTCATGCCTCATCAAATATAATCACAAAAACAATAGAACGCCTGTGGCTACGATCCTTTTATATACATACGGAAATACATAAACGCTAAAAACTGGTAAAATACACTATTTTTAAGGACATCTGCTTTAACGAAATCTACTTATTTACGTAAAATGTGTTGTCATTAATATAGCCATCACTCCATTTTCATTCTGTTGGATCTATCCAATTCTTTTTTAAGTCGATCTCTATTCATCTTCGTTTGTATGATCTTAGAACAAAAACTTACCAGTGATTCAAATGTCTTCGAAACGATTTCATATGCTTCAACAATTTCAACATAAATTCTGAATTTTCTGTTCCAGTAAAATTTGTTATCTAACTTTGCACCCAATTTCGAATTTTGCACATCGTCAACCCATTCCCTAAGAGGTTGTAACATAAGCTTCAATAATCTTGAGGCGTATAACATATCAATATCAAAAATAATGTAAAACATGTTTGTAATAATTTCACCAATTTCGAAAACGGTGGAAAAGGCGAAATTGAAATATAAGATCCAGGCAAATTGAAAGCAAATAAGAATGATAATATAGATCCAGTTGAATCGAATGATATTTTTCAAAGTGTTTTTATTTACTTTGACCATTTCACAAATATTCTGAATTTTGAAGGCAAACAAGACATTGTTGTGCCTCTGTATGACATTCGTGAAATAGTTGACCAGATTCCCCACGAGATACACAACAAAAATAACTACATTGGAGGAAATTTTAACAAAATTGAACCCTTCCAATCTAGCTTGTAATGTGCTGTTGAAAAGGGAGAAAAAATAGCTAACCACTAATATTAGCGAACAGATGCCAGAAATTAGGTTATAAACAAAGCTATTTGAAGTAACGAAGCCATCCCGAATTTTGAACTTCGATAAAATGTACAAAGATTGGATGAAATGAAATGGTTTTAATACAGACAGTGTATCTTTTTCAATCGATATTTTAAGACGTATTGAGATATTTTGACGGCTCGATAAATTTTCCACTTTAGCTGACATATTTTTTCTATGCCTACTTTATAAATACTGTGTTTGTAGTGCTACCAAGAATGTCAATGTATAATTAATTAGAAACCTACGGAAAATAAGAGGTCATTAATATGATTATGCCATGTACTCGTGACACGTGTGCGTTATTCTACTGAAAGTGTTTTATTATTAATATGTGTTTTGAAAGTATTTCAAATCATTTAATAATACTTACATGAGAGTACATTGTTGTTTTTTTATCATCGTAATTCTGAGGTTTTGAATGTGGTCACACGAATAACTTTGATTTTGAAGAAAACCATCTTTGTATTGCCTTAGATATATAATTTTGTGTGGGCTATTTTTATTTAGTGAGAGCTATTTATGCTGACGGGTACAGAAAGCCATCCAAGGCAGGTGGGGCTTTAGAATCGCAGGCATTCATATTGGGGATTGTCCTCTCACCAAGTGATCCCAGGACAGACTAGTAGGCAAAGTTAAAAGAGTCCCCTTTACAGTCTCTCCAGGGACGTACCCTAACATATGTAGTACAGAGGGATTATGGGGTGGTGTTTTAAGAGGTCACGGGATGAGAAGTGCTATTTGCTGATAGTGATTGATGTGGTGGTTCTACTGTGATAGAAATTCCACACTTTTCCACTATAATCAGAGATTAAAAAAAAATTAAATCCTATTTCAGTTATTGTTTGATTAACCGATGAAATAGAGCTCTGATATTCCTGTAAATTTGGTGCGTCTCATATCATATAAAGTTATTTGGTATATTTTCATTTCGATAACATCCATCAACAAAATATAGTAAACGTGAGATATACCAACTGTTGATATAATTTCTTTATAGATAAAATTTATATAATCTAAAACTTATTTTGTTTTATTGGATATAAAATTCATTTCATCTAAAATCATTAATTCTGTCGTTTAAAATATATATTTGTAGCAGCTGTATCGTATCATTTTGGAAACTGAAAATTAATGTATCCACTTTTTTTTATAGCTTACGTTAAATAACATTTATTTAGTGTTGTTAAAAGATAACTACGGTATAATATACTTTTAGTACATCTAATTAACCAATAATTTAAAAATCATACAGCGTTTTTTTATCATAACATAAACCAGAAAGAAACATACATAAAAGAACATCTTTTGCTTAAAGAGGTAGGCAGAACCTTAGAACATCAAATACTGCGACCTCAACGTGTTTGTTTCTGTTTATTGACGTTCATAAGTTAATTTGATTTATAACATTTACGTGTATTTTATTATTGGTGATCCAAATAAAATAAATTATATATCTGGACGAATTTACTTTTCTTGACATAGGTTGGGTTGGCAAGCCATACTTAACTAAAGTTATAACAATTATATAGGTCAAAAAGGAAAAATAAAAAATGAGATTGATAAATTACGCTATCTGTAAAATACATAGAAGTCTGAATGCATAACCGCGATCGCGAACAGGGTTTCTGTCATGTACATATAATGAAGGTAACCTGCTAAACTTCGTCGAAAGTGTAGAAATCAGACTGTCAATAAAATAATAGTTAGAACGCAAAAATATATAAGAATTTCTTATTTACAGTAAAATAAAATAAAACTGTCACAAAAAAAAAAAATCTGAGACTTGAACCACTATCTCCTCATGTGCCGGTCTAATACTGAGACCACTGCACTACGGTGTTCGTTGGCTCGTGTCTAAAATAGGTGTTCTTATATAAACGTTATCATTGTCTGCTTAACCCTTTGTCGATTGGGCACGCCACAATTATGGCGGTAAGTCCCCTCTTTGAGGCGTGGTTGGAAAGACCTCACGGCGTCCTCACATTCCGCATGACGCAGGTTCTCACCGGACACGGTAAGTTCGGGAGGTTCCTGCACCGAATTCGTGCGGAAACGACGCCCGGGTGTCGCCACTGTGTGGCCCACCCGGAGGACACGGTAGAGCACACGGTGGAAGTGTGCCCCGCTTGGGCAGAGCAACGCCGTGTCCTCGTGGGGGCAATCGGCGGCGGCGATCTCTCGCGCCGGGCCTTGGTTCAGGCCATGCTCCGGAGCGAGGAGGAGTGGCAGGCGGTCGCCTCCTTCTGCGAAGCAGTAATGCTAGCTAAGGAGGCGGCCGATCGCGTGAGGCAACGGTCCTTACGCTCCAACCGCCGCCGGGATTCCGATCCCGATTTCCGGCCACCGTAGGCGCGGGCTTGTAGACGGCGAGCAATGGGTGGCTCGCCGTCTGACCGTCCGGTAACCGTCCGGACCGAGCCCAAGTCGTCGACGGCGCGTATTGTTCCACGCGCGCCTCAGGGAGATGTCAGCAAATCGTAGGGGCCCAGCAGGGTCGAAGCCTACTGGGGCCACGGGTAGTGTGAAAGCGAAACCCGGGGCCCTGGGACGAAGGCAACGAAGGAACAGGAGTGGGTTTTTAGTCAGTAAGAGTCTGACACTATCTCGCGCTCCGCCCAAGAGCGGGGATGTCATTAGGATGATTTTCCCACCCAATAAAAAAAAAAAAAAAAAAAAACCCTTTGTCGATGATAGCGTGATGATTTTCGTCTAAGATATTAAATTAGTAGCTAAATAAAAAAAAAAATCGTTTCACAGCTTCGATTTTATTACATGTTTTGATTACTTTAAAAAAAAAATATGAAGTAAAAATGTCTATGATGGGTTAAAAATATGCTAAAAGTCCTTTTATTATTTTAATCTAAGTACCATAGTTTACTATACTAAAAAAAAAAAGACGACCAAATACTTACAAAAATTATTACTATAAAGTGGGGATCGAACTCACGGCAAATGTCGCTCAATACCGTCATTTTGTAATATTGCTCACCCCCATAGCATATAGCGTGATATTTATAGCCGATGTCCTTTCTCAATCTCTATTCTATCTTTGTACCAAATTTCATCAAAATCGGTTCAGCGGTATAAGCGTTAAAGCGTAACAGGCAGACAGACAGATAGAGTTACTTTCGCATTTATAATATTAGTATGAAAGTATGAATTTTAATTTGATATAATCTCAAACCCTAGAGCAATGCAAACTGTAGCAACACAATATTATATTTAGCAAGTAAAGCGATCAGTTTAAGAGGAAAAGTAGCATCAATGTAGAACATTCCACAAACGGCCATCTTGTCGAATGTAGCTCGATGTAGACGTTTTATATTTTTACACATTTTTCTTTCAGCATCTGTAGTAAAAAAAATAATAGTATTTAATCTCTTTTTAATGGTTTTTCAAATATTAGTTTTTTATTAGTTTCAACTGTATTTACAGTAGTGTTGGTTTAATCAACTCAGTTTTTCAATCAATTCATTTCGTCACAATTGATTTAATCATGGCTCTACGATTTCAATGGTACGACAATTTTTTGGTCCTATTTTTAGGAAGTAACATCCACCATACTGATTTTATTCTTATAAAATATAGCTGATGACACTTGGACTGTTATAATATGAGATCGATTGACACATCAATCATCAAAATTAGTTCAATGTTAAAACTCTTTTGGGATTTGAAAAAAATTTCGTAGCTCAATTCGGGAATTGAACTGTTTTCATTGGTAAGTCTGTACGGAACCCTCAATGCGCGAGTCCGACTCGCACTTGCCCAGTTTTTTATCTTTCACACAAGTCATTAGGCATCCTCTTTCCTTTTATGGCCATCCACAATCATAATATAAAATGTTATAAAAGTTACCATTACAATTTGATTTCAAAATAAGCGCGCATGAGGTTTGAACGTTATTCATTGCCAAATAAAAGTGTTCGCAGCACGAACTCAAAATAATTTCCAGTATGAAACTTTTTGTTGCCCAAATATACAGCACTATGGTAAAAAAGTGTAAGACCTGTAAAAAAAAAGAAAAAAATTTAAAAGAGATTTGAAAAATAGTTTCAAAGCATAGTTTATCTATAACATATATTATTTAAAAGGAGAAACTGACTGACTGACATATCAACGCAAAGTTGAAACTACTAGGACTAGTAGTGTGAAACATCACACATGGTTTTTTATGAGGCAAGCACTAAGAGATTTTCCGAAATTCACCCTCTAATGGAATGAAACGAGATTCTTATGGTTGTATGGAGAAATTTACTTTCACGCGGGTGAAGCCGCTGGCTGAAGCTAGTATTTCGATGAACATGATGTAGTCTGCCAATTAGTTCTAAAAAACTGGGCAAGTGTGGGTCGGACTCGCGGACTGAGGGTTCCGTACAAACTACAATTCCCGAATGGAGTCTCGAAGATTTTTTCGAATCGCAAACAAATATTGTTTTTTATGACGTAACAACAAATTTTCTGTTTTCAGATTTTCAGAGTTTAATTTTTTCAAAGTATTGCAGACTTGAGTATATTGTTTTTTTTTGCAACTTGATACCTCCACGCCTTCTTGAGATAAAGGGCCTTGACAGACAGACAGACAGACGGACGGACGAACAACAAAGTGATCCTATAAGGATTCCGTTTTTTCCTTTTGGGGTACGGAATCCTAAAAAGGCATTTTTTTTTAAATAAAAACCTGCATATATCACATCTGTTCTGTTAAAAGATTTTTTTAATTCTCGGATTGAATGAATGCACGCATATACTCATGTAGGTTCATAAATGGTTGTAGATTTTTTTAATATATACTCACATATCGAGATTGGTCAGCTTGACCAAATAATTTTAAAGCTTCAAGAGCTATACCAAATCTGAGTAAAGTAGTACTAAAAAATTCGACTGTATGAAACACAATCTGAAAATTTGTTGAAAATTGTATCATTTATATTTTTTATAAATATTTATTTATAAGCTATTGAATTTTTTGTCTTTAGAGTAAGCGTGCTTACTAGTAGTTGATAAGAAGTCTTGTAAATTTTAAAACATTCTAAAATATTTGCGTAAACTTCAAACATTTTTTTACAATAAATTTCAATGTCAATATCATCAATTCTTTCCCTGTGTTTGGTTTTATTGTTCCATTTGTTGACTTCATCGCTGAGCAGTTGCATTAGTCTCATAGCATATGTAATATTTACATCAAAACAAATTGTAGCGTATGCGCCTATGCAAAATATTGTGGGAACATCGAGTTCAATACAAGTATAGGTCACAAGAATAATGTTGAAACCTAAGACTAAGATGACACTAAACCAATTCAGAATTACAACACGCTTAAAAATGATATCTCCTTTAAGAAATTTGTACACATCTTGAATTTTGAGGACAAATAATACATTATTTTTGGTTCGCCATACATTGACGACATTGTTAATTAAAAATCCGGTAGAGTACAATAAAAAGTCGATTACTACACCGAAATACGATAAGATAGCATATTTTCCTAAACATATATCGACGTGCATCTTGTAGATTCGATAAAAGTATGTAAACATATATATTATCACAACACACAATGACATAAATTTTCTTATAAGGCTATTTGGCTTTATAAGATCATTCTTAATACAATACTTGGGACACAACAGAATGTTATGCATTAGATTTAAAGGAAAAAGAAATGATTGTATGTCCTTATCAACTAAATTGTCAGAGGCAAGTTGACTTTTTCTTTTCAGACAAACGTTTTTACTTATAAAGCCCTTCATTTCACGTGGTATACCGGTATTTGTAAGACAATAACTATAATCATTATTATTTTATTTTAGTACCTTCGCATAAATTGTGTATTAAAGGAAATTGAATTAGAAGTAAAGTTGATCCATTAGAAGTGACAAGCTTATGATATTTTGAAAGCTTTTAAAGATTAACTAGTTTCTGACAGCAGCTTCTCCCGCGTGAAAGTAGACAATATTTCAAGGGAACATATTCCCGTGATAAAACATTCTATATACTATTTTAGAATATTGTCTACTCGTGTACCAAATTTCAGCCATTCGTATCCCACAGGGAGTGCCATAAGCGTGTAGTCGCTTAGTTTTAAGTTAGTTAAGTAAGCCTTGGCTGGAAACTTCGATTCTAGAATTAAGGCCACCACAGGCAATTCCGGTTAAGCAACCGACAATCTCCTAGGTTGACCTGCGAGAGGCCAGACAAAAAAAAAATTCATCCGATTAGGTGTTTTAGCCGTTAGGGTGTGAAGAAGTAATAAACACACAGACGTACAAATTTTCGCCTTTATTATATTATGAATATCACATCATACTAATGTGATATGATTCATAACCGTATATAAAATCCCGCATGACAACTGCACGATTATTTTCATCCGAATTTTGAGCCTATTTAAATCTTTTTGGAGTTCATAATAATAGATCTTTATAAGTAGTACGATATTACAGAAAATAAAAAACACAAAGCAACCAATAAATACCTAATTTCGAAAAAAAAAATTTACCTTTAATATAAAGTTTATTTGAACTAATAATTCCGAGTCAATCCAAAGATATAACACCTCAAAGCAACCCGTTTTGAAAAATGGCAATTTCATAGATAAAGACCTATTGACAGTATAGACACCTCTTCAAATATCTGCAGATAAAGATACGGTGAAGGTTTATGATACCTTAGTTGTAATAATGACATAAAATGAAATTTTATTTTTTCTGTTTAATCTTTCTATTAGTGGTACCGATAGTTGTAATTTTAATGTTATAATCGGTTAGCTGGATCTTGATAATAAAAGCCCTCATAGTTATTGAGAGAAAAAAATGTAACGTAACTTGTTCAATCTTATCATTTATATTTCTTATGTCAAACTCAGTAACCCTGATTCTCTTGCAAAAATCTTCATTCTCGACTCAACCAAGCAAAGAAATTCTTAGCATAACTCTTTCCATTGCTCTTTGGGTAGTTTTAAACCTCCGGTATAGCTCCAATACATACTTATTATATTGCACCTCAAAATTCATTGAAGTCTGTATTTCTAAATTAATAAAGCAAGTAGCTGGTGAATAATCCAGGCCACTTGGTTAAAGCCATGCAAGTACTAGCCGGCGCCGCGGCGCCGATAGCAAGTCGAGAACAACCAGAATCAATATATTTAATAGAATCGTCTGATGGTCTTGACTCTGGAGACAAAAGTCAACTATCTCCTCCTTCATAATATGGCTCCTCTGGTTATTCGTCAAGATACTATATACTTCATCTATAATCAGACAGTTTTTTTTTTTAAGAGATCGCTATAATTCAATGTAGCTAACATAACAAATGGTTGAATGGGCCGAGAACTCTAGACTGACGAAAGCATACAAGAAGATGCAATATTGGATGGCGTTGTACTCGGTGAATGGATAAACTGGCGAAAATCCACTGGATTTAAGAAGCACAAGACAGATCGATCGATCTACTGAAATGATATAGTATTATTAATGGCAACAATTAATGCGTTGCGTTTTTTTCTATAAGTAATAATAATAATAAAAGTTTATTGACATATAGTTTCACATAGAAATTAATCCCCTGGTCCATAAACTAGTGTAAACTGTATCATAGGGACCAGTGTCTTCGCCAGCTTTCGTAAATACATTATATCAGAAGTACTTTTAAAACTAAGGTTAAATAACAAAATAAATACTTAAGTCTAGATTTAAAAGTAAGCACTTTGTGGAGTGTGTGTGTGTGTGTTTTGAATTGTGTGTAAGTGAAGTAAGTAACTTCATTACAATACTTGTGTGTAAACAATATTATTACGTGTCTCATACATTCTTCATAAATTATTCGTCATGAAGGCCAGACATGTTAATACCGAGGTCATTATCGTGTCGTTATTGAGTGATCATTTAAGCTATCAAAATAATAATGATATAATGTCAACTCTACGTTGTCTAGCCGTTTTACTTTTGTTGAAGCTAACATAGAACGTATTTTTTTTCCCTAAAATGACTGCCATAAGCAAGAAAAATAGACAAAGCTTTTTTATAAATGAAAATTTATTGAGTGTTTTTTACCCTATTTATTACATCAAGACAATTTTATGTGTGCGCGATTATAACATTAATAATAATCACGTGCAACAGATTTCTCCCAAAAATATCGTCTGCACTATATGCTCAAACTGTGTTATGGCTTACCTGTTTTTCGCAACTATAAAATACACCAATTTTAGTTTGACTCAATCCCCGATTATCTACAAATTTATGTATATTCAATTCCTTGTTGAGTTTGTTGTAGTTTCTATATCAAATTTGTACTATAGTACTGCAAGCGTTCGTTTAATATCAGTAATGTATGAGTTGCATCGAAATTTATATTGCAGCAAAGATGTAAAGAAGTTCAAATACATTGCTCGTGCATCTGTTTTTACCATCGTATTGGTATGTGCCATCTTCTTCTTTTTCAAGTTTTTCTTTGATGCACATTGGACATGGATGAGAACAGTATACGTTACAGTTACAATTTTTTTGGATTTAGAAATCGTTTCTATAGTACTTTTTATTTATATTATAACTTGCAAAATAAGAAAATGGAATGATAATATAGAAAACATAAATCTACGGAATCATAATGATGATATCAGTGACATATATTCGAACTTAGACGAGATTGATGTGTTGAATTTACTTCTTGAAGCTTGGAATCTCGTGACTGAAATTTCAGGATTTAAAGTAATTACTAGAAATACTATTATAACAGAGCAGTGGTGGCCGAGTGGTAACGGCCCCGACTTACAAGTTGTAGGTCGCGGGTTCAAACCCAGCCAGGCGCATTACTTTGTGTAATTAATTTCATCACCACTGCTCTCAAAACGGTGAAGGAAAATATCGTGAGGAAACCGGCATGTCCTAGAACCAAAAATTCGAAGACATGTGACATCCACCAATCCGCACTGGGCCCGCGTGGTGGATTAAGGCCCATTCCCTTTCCTAGAGAGGAGGTCTGAGTCCCAACAGTGGGAACATTATATGGCCGACTATGCTATGCTACTATTATAACCCCAGAAAATAAACAAGCATAAAGTAATAATGATTTGTTACTTTAATTTCATTTGAATCAATTAACAATATAAATTTTATAAGAAAACATGTTTTGAGTATTGTATTAAAATTTTATTTTCAGATAATGTTTCATTTTATGAAAACATTTTCACTAACTTTGGTGTACGTAACTAATATAACATTCTGGACGAAAGGAAATTTCGTTAGTATATACGTTTTGGTAAACTTATGCTTTGGTTGTGTCGTATGCTGTCATATCTCACGAATGCACTCAGAGAGATGGACGAAGACTCCTCACTTGCTGGACGCTTGAAGGAAAAAGAAGCCATATGTATAATATGGTGAAGGTGATGTGTAAAAGTTTGTCCAAAGATTACGTAAGACAGAGGCTTATACTTTTTGTGGTGTGTCAATATATTTGGTCACGTTTTTGGATTAAGTTTGGCCAAAGATTACGCATGACAATGGCCTCTCCTTTCTGATGGACTTCATCAAGGACACAGAACAGCTTTTAAAATGGTTAACAATAAATTATACCACCCGTATTTAACTTTCAGTACGAACTCGACTCGGCTATCAGTTACACTGTAGGAATATTACTGTTGTTACCGAAGATGATTTTTGAAGAAATAGCACTGGCTGTATGTTGTGAAGCTTTCTATGGTGAAATAGTGAGAGCCAAGAGGAATATTATTTTGAAATCATCACAAGACTGTAAGTGTGAACATACTTAGAATCAAACAAAGAAATAATGCATCTACAGGATGGCGCAAAAGTAATGTCATAATTTGAATTGACTTCCATTCAGGTACAAATTAAAAAAAAAATGGATTTTGTTTTCATGAAAAGTTTACTTGAAAGTGTATGGTATTCATGATATCAATTGGAAAAAATTATAGTGCGCAAATGACCACCGCCAAAGTTGAAACACAGGGCTCGTTTTATGGCATTTAGAATTGTTACTTGCAAAACATCTGGCTCCAAATCGATGATTTCTTATTTAATGTTAGCTTTTGAGATTGCAAGGTTTGTGGTTTAAGTTGCAGTATACAGGAAATCTCAAATAACCCCAAAAGAAGAAGTCTGGCACCGTTAGATCTCGTGATCGGGATGGCTAGTTCAGACCTCAAACCAACAGATAGAAAATTTGACAAATTAGCAGTAATAATAGTTCCACATTCTTAAAGTGTGATCGCCTCGTGGCTTATGGACAACAAATTCTCTATATTTCCACAATATAAATGTTACACAGTAACATTTGGCACCATCTGCAAAAATTAAGGCATATTTGCATTGTGACATTACTTTTGGGTCACCCGTTATTTATCTGCCTTCAGCTGACTTAAGCTTTCTTTTACTGTACTATATACTGCTGACACATTTTGCTGTGGATCAATACTTACTGTAGGATGAAACAATGGAGGGATGCAACGCATACTACTAAAAGAATTAAGAATACACATGTGAATGGATAGAGAGGTAGAGGGAGGTCAAAGAAAAGATTGATGGATAATATGAGGAGTGACATGAAAGAAAAGAAAATTAGTAATGGCATGACGGGAGACAACGACGAAATGGGACAGAAGAAAATGTTGCACCGACCCCAAATAATACAGGACAAGGGCAGGAAGATGATGATGACTTGCGGTAGGATGTAAATTAGGCTGTGAGATTGTCCGAAAGAGTTACTGAGACTTTGGTACGGAAAGGACAACAGGAAGAACACGAGTGTTGTTTAGTCAGTAAAAGTCTGACACTCCCTCGCTCAGCCATTTGATGATTTTGCAACTACAAATAAAATGTATTTGAAGTTCGGCTCTCAATCTTCGATTTGATCTGTCCCTCCGTCTTTGAGTTGTTCTCTCGTATAGTGCTTAATAGTGTGCAAACATTTCTTTTGATTTTATATATCATCCAAGATATTTTGATTACAGTAGGATCAAAAAGAAAATGGATCAATATCAAACGAATGTTAGACAAGGATATTCAAGAGTTGACCGCTTGTGGAGGGTTAACCGTGAATGGTGTCTTGATGGTCCAATTTATCAAGACCGTCACGGCATATATTGTTGTTTGGTTGCAATTTGCTTTTCTGTGATTAATGTTATAGCATAAATTCATATCCTTGCACTGGTTACAATTTGGCTTTATTAAAAAAAAATCTAACACGGAATTTGTTTTTTTTTTATATCAACTTTCTAGTTACGGGATCTTGTGATTTCAATTTCTACTTCATTTACATTAATGATTACTCAAAAATTATAAAAAAAAAACACTTGAATATCTATATATATAAAAGCAGCTATTTATTTTTCGCTTTCCATCAGGTGAGATGGCGGTCAAGCGCGAACCTAACGAGAATTAAAAAAAAAAAAGAAAAGCAAAATACTAATCACTGATCAATCACGAAATTTCAGAAACTATGACACATACAAATTTCAAATTTGGCAGGTAGGTTTTTTATAGGGTATAGACGTCCGCTGAGAATGGATTTTAAAAACTCTACCCCTAAAGGGGCCGTTGGAAGTTTGTATAGAGAAACCTACATTTACGCGGGCGAAGCCACTGGCAGAAGCTAGTTTTTTATAAAGTTCTTCTTCTTTTCGATTCGATGGTAAACTCGTCAAACTGTTTGGGCCCAATAGGTGGCCACATTAATAGCAACATCGGTAGCACTCATCAAATTCCCGAAAGTGCAGGTGTATGGGCACTTGGGGCATTGTAATGTGTGGCTCATATTTTGCACAGGAGCATCGCACTCACATTGAATATCCGACGGGTCTATACAACCCCATTTTGCCAAGTTGTGTTTGCAGCGGCCTACCTGGCTGCGCAACCGATTTAGTACTTTCCATATAGGCAACTGCAAATCGCGCCCAGACGGGAGATGTTCTTGGGGTTTAAAGAAATCAGATGGTGGTAGGTGATGCTCTTCCCAAAGCTTCATTCTTTCTTTAGGTGGCAAAGTTATACAACACTATTACAAGTCCCACCAAAATTATCCCTTTTCCTAAACAAATGTACTTACTATCGGAGCCAAGTCATAGAAGTTTGCAGTAACAACTATTCTTGCTAGCATCTCTGAAAATGACAACTGAACACAACAAGTTATCTATATATATAATCCCACAGGTTAAGTGATAATAAAACCATTTAATAAAACTTTATCTTTTTTGTCTTGTTTTTGTTCTATTTCTATTGGCTAAAACAGGACGGTCAAACATCTGTGATCGTTGTTTTAGAACCGAGGTTCAAATTTTGTTTGGAGAAACCTACTTTTACACAATGGAAGTTGCTGGCAATAACTAGTAGATAATAAATAATACGCATATAACAAAAAGGTGTGGTAGGCTGTGGTCATCATGTTCACGACATTATCGAGTCACGGTGTCTCTGACGTTTTATAAGTGCCCATGTAGGCCTATGTGAAATAAAAAACTTTTGACTTGAGTTGTCTGTTTATTTGGGCATGGATAATAGGAGATAATAATGATACATGCATAAAATGTCGAATCTAGATGATAGGCACAATTACTGTTTATTTAACCCATAAAAATAAACAGTATTCGTTAAAAATAAACACAGTTTTACTGAAGTATTTTATTTTTATTAAAATATTATGAAGAATAAAATAATGCAGATTAATATTAAATAAAGATATATGAATATGGTTGTAATAATAATGTAAAAGAAATGAAAGAGCGGGAGAGTTATGATAGAAAAGAGAGTCTGTTATTTTAAAGTGGTTGAAAACACGGACAACGGAAAAAGAAAATATGTTGCTGTGATTCCAAATAATATAGGACCAGGACAGAAAGAGGATGGTATGTCTCAAAATATTAAAGAAACGCAAATTGTAGTAAAACAATAGTGTAAGTAGCTACAACGTTGCAGAAGTTCAGCAGGGTTGCCGCATCAACAGCAAATAATCCACAGGCAGTCATCTTTTCAAAATCATTGTGTAGTACACGAAAGATGTTCTTCCAGACTTTTTTGAAAGGAACTAAAATTTTATTAAAAAAAGTATTATTAAATTAATTTTTTATTTATTAGCTCCAATCCAAGCACCATTTAGCAATGATGTAATATGTAATAAGGCTATTATGTATGCAAGAGCAAATTTTTGAGCAACATCTTAGTAGCCACCCGTAGTATACTCGTAGTTTTGAGCTTGTTGTCTATATATTTTAGTTCTTATGTCATTAGGCTTATCACTATTTTAAAGGACTAAAATATATCGGCATAATGTGGACGTGTGTGTGTGTTTAACTTTGCCAGGAATAAAATCTAATACTATGATTGACTTGATATTTTACATCAATTAATTAAGATAAGCTGAACATTCATACTTACGATCTTGGGATATTTTTATCAAAACATTACTCTGTGCTTTTCCAAGTTCTGTATAAAATGCTTCACAAGCGATGCATAGTCCCAATTCCACAAGGAATACCTTTGTTAGCCACAATAGAACTCCAAATGTATGACTTATGATTACTTCTAAATTCTCCTGAAATTCTATCTAGATAAATTTAAAATAATTGTTAGGGTATCCTGTAAAATAATTATTAGCTTGTTTCATGGGCCTCCATGGTCTATTTCTATGGAATTAATAATTTATGTTTTTACGGAACTAAGTGTGAAAAAAAGTATCTAATGCTGATCTTATACAACTGTTATTGATCTGATGCTAAGTTCATAATTTAAATGCATGCCAGTTCTGTGGAAATTACATTTTTTTTACTATATCATCATTTCAGCCGAAAGACGTCCACTCTTGGACATAGGCCTATCCCAAGCGTCGCCACAACGACCAGTCCTGAGTGTCTCGCATCCATCGGATTCCCGCGAACCTCGTCTGCCGGTTCGTGGCTGCCACTCCAGAACCTTTCTTGCTGCTGCCTAACCGAGTCGGATTCGACAAGCCAACTAGACCGTTTATCTCAGGTAAACGTAGTCGTCCACAGCTTCGAGTGTAGAGTCTCCGATCTTGATAGGAGAGGGTGCTACATGAATGTTAACCATGACTTTGGTTTTGTTCATGTTCATTTTAAGTCCCACTCTTCGGAAGCTCTACTAAGGTCACCGAGCATTGTACTTCGGCACACCGAAGGTGAATGATGTACTCATCATTGACATTAATGCCTAGCCCTCTCCATTCCAGAACCTTGGAGATATCCTCCATTGCGGCAAGAACAGTTTCGAAGAAATACCCCCGCCACCCTGTCTAGTCCTGAAGTCTGACTGACATGGTGTAGTTTTTGTACAAAAACTTCAGCACTTCGATGTACCGTTAGTCAATCTGGCACTGTTGGAGAGCCTGCAGTACAGTACAGGTCTCGCTCGAATCAAAGACATTCTCGTAGTCCACAAACGCTAAGCAGAGAGGCTGATTGTATTCCTCAGTCATAATCTGCAGCAGCGTATGTATGTGGTCCAAAGTGCTGAAGCCTTTTCTGAATCCGGCTTGTTCAGGAGGCTGGAAGTCGTCGAACCCGCGTGAGAGACAGTTTTACTATATACCTATCCATAAATGTGAATAATAGAAACATTCTGTAGAGGCTACATAAAATTACTCAACTCATAAAAAATTCAATAGATACTCATCATCATCTGATGAGAATCTATTGATTTTTTTATGAGTTGAGTAATTTATCTATACTACGTAATCAAAATGTGAAAAGTAATAACTCACAAAATAAGATTTTGACCATATTATTAGAACTCCCACATATGCTAATGTCTGGACAAATGTAGTTACGAAGTGGAAAAAAATCTGAAAACAGTTTAACAAGTTAATACTTGTTTACAGTATGTTTAAAAAACATGTAAATTAATTTGTACATTTCTAATGATAGCTGAGTAAGCTGTTATTCCCATGTCATCTTAACATGGTCATAATTTCGTTCTGACAAAGAAATTGAGTTAAACAGGATAAATAGTACTATATATTTCTTTCTCACACCGAAATTATAATACCTTTAAGACGCCATAGTAGGGGTTCAGAAGCCCTACCACAAACTCTTTACGCAAACCATTTGATTACCTAAACTGAGCTAATAAAGGGATGGAACTATATAGATTGTGTAGCTACATCCCTTTCTTTCGCTCGCACGTTTGACATCTTAGTACGTCGTAAGGCCTCTAGATCGCTATTAAAAGTTGAACTAAAGTTAAAGGCGTCTGTGAAGTTAGCTGCAAGTGCCGCTACGGGCAGGTACAATCAAGTAGATAATATTATCATTTAGGTAATTTTTTTACGACTTAAGTTGTGTATATACTTTTTAAGTGCTGTTCCTACCTGGTTTGCTAATTAGCAATGCAACAACAACAGTACAATGGCATGCTCTTGGTTATGAGTTAAGTATTATATAGTACAATAGCAGTAAAATTTAACGTAATTAATGACAAAATAAACAGAAGTAAATAAAAAAAAACATAGTCACGTAGTTGTAATCAACACTATTATTAGTTATTATTTTATGCGTCAATGGAAAGTTTTTCTTTTCAAAGAAATAAAATTTAACAAATCAATTACTCAAATACAAAAAACTATTATGAGCTCGACTGTACAGAAACAAAAATTTGCACACGCGAAGCAACTCATATACTTGCGAAGCCGCAGGTGAGATGAAAAAGGTGCAACATGAGAGTGTGCCGTCGCTACGTCTCTGTAGGCAAAATATTCCGAGCCGCCTTTAGATAGACGTGCACTGCTGGACATAGACCTCCCCAAATGTCGCCACAATGAACGGTCCTATGCGTCTCGCATCCATCGGATTCCCGCAACCTATACCAGGTCATCGGTCCACCTTATAGGGGGGGGGGGGGGGGTAAACATTATTTAACCCGAAACAAATGCTGGATCATTCAGATTCATTTTTATTTTCGTTACCAGTTTCTCCGGCCGCGGAAAAATACCTCTTTTTTGTCCTAAACTGCCAAGAACCAACAATTTGTTGAAGAAGTCCAAGTTCTCTTGCCACTGATGTATTCCTGAGATAATCATGATGTCGCTGGGCTATCTCCCTTAAATTACCAACGGTAACTATATTTGGTGATGTCACACGAATGCAAAAGCCAAAGAAAAGATGGATGGATTATGTGAACAGTGATATGAAAGAAAAGGAAGTTAGTGATAGCATGACGGTTGACAGGATAGAATGGAAGACAAAAACGTGTTGCGCCGACTCCAAATAAGAAAGATGATGATAATGATGACACGAATGCACTAGAACAAACAGATGAAGACTATCACTCACTAGATGCGTTAGGCAATAGGCTTATTACCACCGGCTTACTACCAAAATCGACTGCGTCAAAAGTTGTGACTATCTGATCATGTTCACAAAGCAAACTTGACCAAAGATTGCCGAGGATAAAGAAGCGACAGGTCATAGGGTTGCAGGTATGTTTGAAAGAGTTACCATGGCCTTAGAATGCAAAGAAACCCAGGCGGGTTTTAGCCTGAAGAATCTGCCACACCCTCTTACTCCACACAAAGTAAACAATGTAACAAGATACCAATACCAATAATATAAATTTATATTTACACTAAATCTAGCAGTTTTCACTATCAGGTCCCAAGCATCATAAATTGATATCATTATATTCTTCATCTTTTCCAGAATTAGTTCTCTGTCCACCGTTATATCGTCGTTGCCATTACCGAAATTAATGCTCTTTATAATAAAATTCCACTGAACAGTTTTGCACGTGAGCATATAGGTGTACAGGAAGACATTAATTATTTCTAAATCCAAGAGTATTGATGTTGAAACATAGATCCCTCTGAATAATGTCCAACTAGGATCGTAGGTAATTTTGAAAACCACGAGGATCAAACAAAAGAAAAGAATTATAACAATTAAGGAAAACGACATTTTCTTAAATTTCTTTAAATCACTGCCGTTGTAAAGACAAATGCAAATCTCATTAAGAATACCAAGTAAACGCACTGTTGCAGTGCTGTAATACAAATTGATTACGCATACTCCTATTGAGTTTAACAAGTACTCAAAATATATAATGTTGTAAATACTCCAGAAACTCGTTACACTAAAGGTAGTGTACTCCATGACTCCACAGTAAAAACCAATCATAGCACAAACCATGATAACGGCACACACTATATTTTTTATCGAAATATTTTCTACATAATTGCCATTGATATTGTATTTTCGCATACACAAAATAGTACTAATAAAGTAAAAAGGACGGAAAATAGTCAGCAACTCGTGATTTAAGTGAACTTTCGTAAGTTGTTTCATATTGTTGAAGTTTATTTTCTTGTTATCGAGGTAATACGTCGTAAAAAAGGGACGGTAAGAAGCAATTCTGATAAAGTAAGCGAGGTACCTTAACGATGTTATTTTTTTATATTTAATAACACTTACCAAGCAATTATCTTGAAAGCTAGGTCAATTTAAACAGTACATGACGTATAGGTTCATTTGTTTAATGGATGCTCCGTTGTTAGAAATTACTTTTAAAAATCATATCAATGCACTAATGAAGATAGTATCGGTGTCAGTACTAGTCAGCAAAAAGTGATGCATTATGAAATGACAAATCACGCCGTGGCGACATATTTTTATATTGAAAACCTAAATTTTAAACTGTTTTGCTTTACCGATAGGAGTATTTCGATTAGAGCAATAATGATTCGATAATAATTATCATAATTTCAAGTAAGTTCGGTGGCTATAACCTCTCGCATCCAGATCAAGCCTAGGCCACAATATGAAGCGCGAGGGCATAGAAACCAGTCGTTTCCTTCTGCGAAGCAGTAAGTAAGAGGCGGTGGAAAGCGTGAGGGAAAGGCAACCCTTACGCCCTGGCCCCTACAGGAAACATCAGTTTATCAAAAGTAGCAGCGCGATGCCTGGCTATAGAAATGCAGGCTTGCGGATGGCGAGCATAGGTAGCTCGTCGTTCGATCAACAATGCGTTGTGTTCCATACGCCTCAAAGAGATATCAGCATAATTGATGAGGTCCGATATTGCCATTGCCTGCTAGGAAGGCGGAACTTTTTAAATGAGTCACCATGGCCCTGGAATGCAAAGGGCAACTGAAGTAATACGAGTAGGTTTAAGTCTATAAAAATCTGACACTTTCCCTCACTTCACCAAGAGCGACTTTGATAAAAAGAAGGTACAAATCAATATTAATTCTAATTGATGTTAAGTAATATTTATTAATACTCAAGTTTAATGAAATATCAATGCTACAAAAACAAGCACAATTTCTTAAACATCCACTTTCCCTGCTTCAATAGCTAACGTTTTCTCTTTCTCTAACTTTTTTTCTTTCTTAGTCTTCAAGTCTTCATAGATTTCTTCCAAGATTCTTTGTTTTGTCTCCGGAACATAGAAAAACACGTACACAGTTGTGCAAAGACATACTACTCCGTAAAAGTAGAATGCTACGTGAGCTCCTACTGCACTCACTAAGGGCTTGAAGAATAATGATTGTAGGAAAGCTGCAAACGATGCTGCTGACATTGTTATTGCCATCACTGAGCCTCGGTACTGAAAAGTTGAAAGAGGATAGGTTAATAGTAAATATGTGATATTAGATTTAGAGAAAGAACGAAAACAAAATATCTATTGGACCGTGTCTTAATACAATAACCTAATTCAGAAGAAAAAAAACGATACTTTTTAACCCCGAAGACTAAGATGAGCTAGAAGTCGGCAAAAGGTAGCAAGTTAATAAAGCAAAAAATGCTTCACTATTGACGAATCTATTAAATTACTTATAAACATCTTAACTAATAAATATTACAACTTAATATATATATATATAAATATAAACTAAAAATAATAATATATAAAAACAGGTAAAAAAAATATCTCACTGGGCATCAAAAATTCATCCATATTGATGTCAATGAGAAGAGTACCCAGAACGTTGGCAGCAGCATTGCCACGTTAGATAGCAGTGAAGAAAAACCCAGCACTTTTGGTTATGCGAAGAATCGACCAGCTGTTTGCTCATATCCCGAACAATTCATGATCGGTCAGACCCCATGGCCTTAGTGTTTCTACCCCAAACCCCCAACATATAACTTTAGATAAGCTTATTATTGGTAAATTGAGTTAGGTTCTGTTTAAATTTTTTATCTTAAAATAATCTACAGTTTGGATAGCCATGACGAATTGTGCGTAAAAGAATTGTGGGGCTTGTGATATTGAAACTAACCTTGAATGAAAAGATTTCTCCAGTTACAATGACGGACACAGGTTGCAACCCAAGCGCGTCACAGAAGATGCACAAGCTGAGAGCAACGACGGGTAACCAGGCTGGTGCAAAAACGTTGTAGTCCCGAGCGACGTACCAGGAGGCTAAGGCACACATGCTCAGACCTGACACGAAGGCGGTGGCTATGAAGAGCGGCTGAGGAAAAAAAAGGTTAAAAAGGTTTAACTAGGTAGGATTTTTTGTGTGAAATTCTGTGCCTAAATTGATTCCAAGCGAATATAAAATGGTCTTTATACATGTTTTGATAGCTACTTCTGCTATAAATTTAATAGCCTAACTTAAAGTGAACTGATACTTTTACTGCTTGGACTTATAACAGGAAAATATACATCACGACAAAGTACGAGACAAATAATTTCTTTGATTGAAAAAAAAAACACAACAGAAATTTCTAACAGATGAGGCACTACATTATACAAGTACAAGGAAACATCATTATGATATTTCCTTGTATAAAATCTATTGGTCAATTAGTGTTGGTTTTTTTTCTTCTAATAAATGCACATAACAATTCAGGTGTTTCCCTCTTCAAAGATAAGTATTTTTCCTGTTATAATTTTTATTTGTCATTTATTCGTTTTTAATACTTTATATACTTAAAGGTACAGAAGTGGCATTAACTTAGGCATTTTCTACCATTCAACCTTTGGGTTTGGGGTAACACTAAGAATCTGGTATACCCATTAGAATTAAATGTTATATTTTCGGCTGTAATAAAAAATGCGGCTTCATTTTTAATCATAAGTAAAATAAATGAATAGCAAAAAATAGAGGTGCAGTATGAAGCTAGAAAATCCAGAGAGTATCAAAGACTCATGAAATAGATTTAATAAAAATTAGTAAATCTCACCTTTCTTCCTGCTTTTTCTACTGGGAAAGATGCCAATGATGCACCAATAACTTGCACGGTACCCAAAGCCATTGCTTGTTGGTTAGGAGTCAGGACAATACCTGATCCTTCAGAAGACTTCAAGAAAATCTCTCCAGCAAAGTTTAGAACTGGGATAGAACCACACACTTCTCTTGCTAAAGCTAATACCATTGCTATTACGAAGGCTCTGATCAGTATTTTGTCTTGTACTGTAAAAGAAAATTATTTAAGTGAATACATTAGAAAAAAGAACACTGTAAATCATAAAAAAGTCATCTTAACTTGTATTTCCTATAATGCAAAATAAAAAGGAAGAAAAAAAAAATATTTTGATTTGCAATAGGTTTGCATAATGCTTATCGTGAATACGCGAGACCATCCAAAAATAATATAGGTGACATTGATAAAGAGGGAAAACCAACCTTGCTTTTTAATAATAATCCACAATTTTCACACAACGTCATCTAGTCCCGAACTAAGCAGAGCATGTGCTTTGAGTACTAGGTGACTGATAAACATACTTAAAATATATACCCCTAGTTTTTAGTTTGTACAAAAAAATCTGTATCCATACCCGTTACTGATCATATTTTTGTAGCAAAAGTATAAAAAAACAAAATTCTAAAACTGTTTACGAAAATTTTTCAGAATTGGTAAATTCATAATAGTATAAATAATTCATAACAATTGCTACTAGAAAATACTACGCACAGTGTTTTTCCATTTTGATAGTCATTTATTCATTCATAATTAATAGCCTGTACAATATTTCCATAAATTGAGTGACATATTGAGACATAAAGAAACGCTAATGACTTTGCTGTTTATGAATATTATTTATTGAGACTTTACTTAAATAATAACAAGACCTTTTCTAATAAGCCCTTTAAGTATTAATTGTACTTATTAAAGATTAGTGGTGTATATTTTTAAATACAAATTATTATAGATAAATTACACCCAGACACAGAACAAATGATCGTGCTCACCAAACAAACATATGTCTTGGGTGGGAATCGAACCCTCGACCACTGGCATAGCAGTCAGGGCTACTAACTACTAGACCAATAGGCCAGTCAAATTATTATTTATTATAATATTATTATCTATTTGGATGGATGTGTGGTGTGACGAGAACGGATAAAGTGAGAAATAAATATATTAGAGGAAGTTTGACTGAAAAGTTGAAGGGGAATCGTTTGTCTTGGTATGGACATGTAAAGAGGAGAGATGAAACGCATGTTACTAAAAGAGTTATGAGTATACATGTGGATGGGTGGAGAGGGAGAGGGAGGCCAAAGAAAAGATGGATGGATTGTGTGAACAGTGATTATGAAAGAAAAGGAAGTTAGTGATAGTATGACGGTTGACAGGATAGAATGGAAGAAAAAAACGTGTTGCGCCGACCCCAAATAAGATGGGACAAGGGCAGGAAGATGATGATGATTATTATCTATTTATTTGATTATGTAAAATTTGAGCACCGTACTGAAAACTAGTTACAATACGTGATGGCCGTAACATTATGTCATGATCATGGGCAAAGAAAATTGTGATATAATAAAATAGTCGCTGTGAAATTCTAAATTCGAATGTTGACGTTACAAAACTGCGTACTGATAAACAGCTGTTTTCGTTCAAATGTTCATAAGCGCAATGAGTAACAATTGAACAGCGTGCTTGATCATGACCGAACGCTAATGGACTTGATTGAAATTAATAGAGTCGAGCACAACCAAAACATATCATTGATTGCATCATAACTGGACGATTTACAGACGACCGTGTATTTTTTTTTATCCTATTCTTTCCCGCTGCTAGGCAAAGGCCCCCCAAGTTTTATTCAGGTATTGTTGTCTTAAACCTCGAACTTTTATTTAACTGGTCATTTTTGTATGTATGTTTGTTTAAGTTAAATCTTATTAATGGATCTTAAAATAGTTACCCCTACACGATTGAACTATAATGACTGAATGTACATGTGACTTAGATCATCGTCATTTTAGCCGAAAGACAAACACAGTTACTTAGGATACTGGACCTAAGCCTCTTCCAAGTGTCGCCACAATGAACGGTCGCAACTCTAATTAATTCTTAGGTCTATCTTATGGGAAACCTTCCAACTTTGCGTCTTCCTGTACGCGGTTGCCACTCTAGACCATCTGTTCTGCGAGCAATGTACCCTACTCACTGTCACTTAAGTTTGGCGATTCTTCGGGCTATGTCGATAAAGTCGGTAACCTTGGTACTCCTGCTGATATGTTCATTCTTGTTTTTTTTTTTAAATTCATATAAACCAGTGCTTGACTGCAATCCTACCTGAAGGTTAGCAATGATACAATCGTTAATGGTGAGACGCACTAGTTTATTAGGAGCCTATTAACTCTAGCCTTGAAGACACTCAAATTATAATCGGACGGGAAGACCGCTGCAAGCAAATTGTTCAAGTCTGTGAAAAAAACTTTGTTGTGAACTATATAGAAAGTAATCAAACGACCTTTGCGTTTAATTAATTGCCATCACAATCGCGGTTTGATCTAGATAAATTACAATTAGTGGAAAGTTCCAGACAATATCTGCACTATAGCACTTAGCTTAATGATGTTGATATTCTATTAAGGTGTGGAATATTATACGCTTCTCAAGGATAAATTCGTTATAGAACCTCCATGGCTTTACAGTTACTTTTATTTAAATAGATACAATTTGCAACATTTTCCCTGCTGCAGTCATTCCGTCCGATTATAATTTAGGTGCCTTCAAGGCTAGAGTGAAAAGGCTCTTAATAAACTAGTGCGCCTCACCATCAACAATTGTATCACTACTTACCCGATGGTAATAACATCAACACAAAAAATTATAACTGTGTGTAATCTCAGAAGGGAATTTGTTTGAGATTGGAAGTCTTCCAATGACCTCTTACGCTCTAGGGCGAACCGAGAAGGCTTCTCAGATTTTCACCTGTGTCCTTCAGTTGCCATTTGCATTCTAGGAACACGAGTTTACTTTTTAGAAAATGCCCGTGGCCTTTGCGGACATCGGCCCTAGTAGGCCCTTACGATTTGCTAACATAATCTGTGAGGAGCGCGTGGAATACTACTTGGGCTCGGTCCGGATGATTACACCAGACGGCCGAACAGCGAGCTACCCATTGCTCGTCGTCCGCATGCCCGCGCTTGCCATGGCTGGGGTGATTGGGGCGTGAGGACGTCCGTTCTCTCACGCATGCGGCCGTCTTCTACGCTAGCATTACTGCTTCGCAGAAGAAGGCGTCCACCTGCCATTTCCCTGACCATAGCCTGAATCAGGGGACGGTGCGAGAGCTCGGCGCCGCCAGTTGCCTAATCTCAGAAAGATAAGACAACGGTACACTAATTAGTACACCCACTTTATGCAGATTAATGAATCCTAAATAACAGGAGGCTTGCTTATAGATTGAACCATAACATAACATAATTGGCCTTGAATGTTTCCACTGCTGGGACTTAGGCCTCATTCCTAGGAAAGGGAATGGGCCCGAAAACACCACGCGGGCTCAATGCGGATTGGTGGATATCACATGTCTTTGAATTTCTAGTTCTAAAACGTGGCGGTTTCCTCAAGATTTTTATTTTATTTATTTTTTCCTTCACTGTTTTGAGTGCAGTGGTGATGAAATAAATTACACGAAATAATGCCTCTGGGAGGGTTTAAACCCGTGATCTACAATTTATAAGCTCTCATAGATTAATCCCTTGATATTAATTTTGATATATTATCACTATCACGTTGACTACTTCTTTTTACAAGGATATGTTTAAATTTTACTTTATTTAAATCAATATTGATTAATTTATAAGTAAACTTACAAATAGCCTTTATAACGAAACGATTGCTGTCGTCATCTTTCATTTGTTCCTTCTTTATTTGGTTTACTTCACTTATCACTTTAGGGTCATCTTCTTGCCTGCATCTAAGCCATGCTATCGATCTGATCGCTTCCTGAAAAAAAAAAAAAACAAAACAATACATATAAATAAGAAATTTCACAATAACAGCGTTTTACTAAATGCTTATAAAAGTTTACTAATAGATACTTATTATAACAAAAAAAATTAACATACTTTGAAAATAAAGTTTATTTAAATTTATACTTTCAAGTCAACTTGGATATCAAGATTCAAAGAGTGCAGTTTCATAAAACGACAATTTCATGTCTAAAGACCTAATATATATTTTATATATTTTTAATTTATAATATATCAGTGCTTGACTGCGATTCCACATGAAGGTAAGCAGCGATGCAATCGTTGATGGTCAGGCGCACGAGTTTATTAAGAGCCTATTCACTCTGGCCTTGAAGACACCTAGATTATAATCGGACAGGACGACCACAGCAGGCAAATTATTTATTATTTATTTATCTTTATTTCAAAAAGGTAAGTAAATTATAAGATAAGCCCCACAAAACCGTTGCAATGGCTGACTGTGGGGTCGGTGAGTCTCTCGACATACTTAAATGTACTCAAAACATTTCTAAATGATATAATTATTTTAATTTGCGTCTAAATCTATTTGTGTTTGTTTCACTCCTTATGTCTGCCGGCAGACTGTTCAATAGGTATGGTATTCTCTTTTTTAGTTCCAGTTAGTTTAATTGTTCCAGTCCTTCGATGTACCCGTTATAAACGATGAAGCAAAACGCTTAGATTATGGGTATACCAATAATAATGTTGGAATTTTCATCAACAACTCAAGGCTTCAAAAAGACCACAAAATGTTGAGACAGAAACAAAAATCCGCAATAAAGTAACTTAATTGAGATTGTTCAAATTCAAACTCTTTTCAAAAATTATTTCATTTCACATTTGCCTACATGGGCACTTATAAAACGTCAGAAGTTAGCGCACTTTGGCGATATAAAAATGGTTCTGGTGAAAACGTCGTCATCCTACTAATCTAATGTTGAAGCAGAAAGATAGGTACTAGACAAGTTTTATAACGGAGCTAAGCAATGTATCTTAACCGGTTTTGGATTTGTTGGAATGGTTAAGTTTCTATATGATTCTAATCTATAGAAATTGTACACCACAAACTTTTTGTTACTTGTGTTTTTTTGTGGAACTCACATTCCACCTATACGCATAAAACGTTTTGGGAACACATTCATTTTGCGTACAGCTAAGGAGTGGAATTCCTTGCCGGAATGTGTGTTTCCTGATAGCTACAACCCGGTAATCTTTAAGTCAAGAGTGAATAGGTTACTTCTAGGTAAGCGCGTTCCATCGTCGACCGCATCATCGCTTTCCATCAGGTGACATGGCGGTCAAGCGCGAACCTATCGAGAATAAAAAAAAAAAACAAAAAACTCCCCGCCGAAATCTGTGTTTCCTGATAGATATAACCTAGGGTATTTAAGTCAGGAGTGCCCGTATCCGCCGTAGACATTAAGTCCACCTTTGTACAATGTTTCATTAGTGCATAAAGTTTTAAATAAATAAATATCTGTAGTACGATTGTAGATCTTGGGAATTTCCTTTTATCTAACAGCTCAAATACAATGCTTGTTCCTGTCAATATTATTTAACGGATGGAAAATTAGAATCCTAGTCTATATATAATTTTATTGTTCTCCAATTACACTTACAACTAAATTCCACATGTTCACTCAGTGCACGACAACACACACACATACACACACACACTCCATACACTCTTAAATATTCTCACATAATACTAAACATACTAACACTATATAGAATTTATAACATAAATATTGTTAATAATCGCGACAACTGTTTGTTAGAGCATTAGGTAAATATAAAAATGTTAATAAAACCTTAGGGTGGAGTCCTGGTGTCCTGAAATACAGGCCCCAAGCCTAGTTTAGGCACCAGTCTCCCACAATAAGCTTACTGTATCTACCTTTACTCTAGAAATTGTAATTATGATGTATTGTGGCGAGAAAATAAATAAATCTTATTATTATTTATTCATTACTTTGAACATGTAAATCATCATCATCTTCCTGCCCTTGTCCCATCTTATTTGGGGTCGGCGCAATACGTTTTTTTCTTCCATTCTATCCTGTCAACCGTCATACTATCACTAACTTCCTTTTCTTTCATATCACTGTTCACACAATCCATCCATCTTTGAACATGTAAATAATATTTTTAAATATTTCAATAAAAAAATAAAAAATTTAAAAATATTGTCCCACCGGTATCGGGATCAAGCTACCGGCGGTCAGGGCTCGGCTCTATGAGCCGCGTCAAGCCCTTGATCCAGCCGCCTAACGCGAGCCTCCTAAGGTGTTGGTCCAGGCTCTTGGCTATTAAGCCATTAGCTGACACGACTTTATTATTATTATTATTATATTTAGAAAGCATAGTAGCAGGATTTTAAGAGTCCATTATTACACTCCATTTGAAATAAAATTAGACACATCTTTTGTATTGTCCGTTTAACTGATTTTGATTCTTACTTCTATTCCGTCGGCATAAGGATAGCATTAAAAGCAAAAAGTGGTTACAATACCTTATTAATAATATTTTATTTCGAATGGAGTATATGACATCTGTATGAAATGACATTGTAACTCAGTTTTAGGCAATTTGCATCCTTCATTATATGCAGCAAGAATATGCTGTATCTAATATTATGTATGTATCTAAGTATTTATTTATTATTGTATTTCTTTACCATTAAGCTGCACCTACCATGTTTTGTTTCTGCATCATCCTAAAGTCGACTGGTAGAAAATGCCTAAGGCATTAAGTCCACCTTTGTACAGAGATTATTACTTGTGAGTTTTAATAAATAAATATGATTGTAACTCACTGAGTTGCAATGTTATTTCATGCAGTTGTATATAGACGATTACACTATCTAGATAATGATTTCATTTATATCTTAAAACACATATTTTACAAAGTACATAAATAAGCTTATCAATGTAAACTTTTAAACACATGTCTTACAGAATAAGCAAATAAAGGAGATGATAAAAACCCTGACCTCTGTATCTCCTTTCTTTATTAGGTACGACGGTGACTCAGGCATCATAATGAAGAGAACCAGGTGTACCGTCGGCAGCGTCAGACAAATCCACAGGATGGTACGGTAGCTTAGTATGTCGCCAATGACATATAGGAAAAGGTTGCCCGTTGTGTGGAATAGGATTACCTGGGAAAAGAGATATAGATTGCTAAGACGAGAGAGTGATCTTTTCAGTACGGGCATGCTCAGCGTGTACCGTTCTATACTATTTTCTCTTTTTTGTTTGGTGTTTGTTGCCGTTCTCTAGTATCAATGTTTTGTATTATTTCTATTTTACACACACGATACCTCTTTGTAAGACTGCCCCCCCTGGCCAAGTTAAATGTTAAGACGGCGCTGATCAAGAATAGAATAAAGAATGTGTTGTACCAACTTAAAGTGGCATAGAACAAGGGCAGGGAATGACAAAATACGCCTGGAATAACTTGGTAACAGCCCCCCTAGCCAAGTTACGACCGTTTTGTTTCGATTCTCTTTACGTCGATCGCCTCGAGTCGGCCACACCTTCGAATCCTTTGTTCTAACGTCATCTCAACGCTCAATCACGTGATCAGAACAAAGAATAGATTCGAGGCGATCGACGAAAAAGAAACGAAACGGTTGTAACTTAGCTAGGCGGGCTGGTATCAAATTTCCTAGTGCCTAGTCAGGAACTACGATAGTAGTTATGGATAGTTATCCGTAACTACTGCAACAGATCTGCCGTTGAAGTTCACGTCGAGTTTCCTCCACCTAGAAAAGCTTACTAGCATGCTTTTCTAGGCGGAGGAAACACTGTATAAAGATTTTCTGCCTACCACTTAAAAAAATTGTAGCAGAGGTCAAATATAGTAGATCACGCCAACATGTCACTGGTTATAAACCCTACGCAACGAGGGTCAAACTTCTGCCATCAATACAAAATCGAACTAAGATGCCATTAACAATTACTTGTCGATTGAACTGTGGACTCAATTTTCTGACATCGTACTTGCGGTCATTGACTGTCTACTATACTCAAACAGAACATTAAAAATATTTCTACGATCAACTTACCAACGTTCCCAACATTCCTCTTACGCTTGCTGAACTGATCTCCTTAGTATACATTGGACAAGTGACGTAACAACCCGCCATTGTGAGACCGAATAGCGATCTAGCCAGGATGAAGGCCCAAACTTCCATAGATGTTAGTTTGATGGTCCAGCACGCCTGAAAATTGGTGTAGTTAATATCAAGCTTCAGATACATGAGGACAAAATGTCCCCCAAAATTGTTATAATAAAAAAGTGCATTGAAATTACTATCTATTACATATAATAAAACAGTAAAATTCTTTTGCGATGGTATTAATTGGCGCAAAAACTACTGAACCGATCCTGTTCAAATTTTGCATACACAATCCTTATAGATCAGGGCAACTGATAGGCTATAAACTATCACGCTATTTGCTATGGGGGGTGAGCAATAATCCAAAATGTGGGTATTGAACGACATTCGCCGCGAGTTCTTTTCCTAGCTACATTAAAAATATTGTCATCATTTTTTTCTTATTTTTTTGTATTAAAATAACTTTTACCATTTTTTCAAAATAAAATTGACATTTCTATTCGATATCTTCTAAATATTTTGTAAAAACTAATCAAAACACATAATAAAATCAAAGCGACGAGTAAAATCACGTACTATAATGTTACATTATTCTATTTAGCTGCAAATTTAACTTCTAAAACGAAAATCATCACGCTATCATCGTTAGGGAGCCAACCAGTCAATTATGACGTTTATATAAGAACGTCTATTTTATAGTTTATTCATCGAAGACCGCAGCGCAGTGGTTTCGTATCTAGACTTTCATGTAATGTGAAGGTGGTTCAAATCCCATACGGCTCTTTTAGGAGAAATTTTTGTTCTATTTTGTCATCGTGAATAAGATTTTTTTTAATATATTTTTGCATGCTTACAATTTTTTTTTAATAAATCTAGGTATATAATATATATGTGGCAATTTTTAGTGAAGTGCGTATTATTAATTTTAGAAATCGATGTAGATAAATTTTATACATTTAAATTGTGTGTAACTTTATAATTATCTTACTTAGGCTTTGTTTCATCGCAATGAAACAAAGCATATGAAAGACAAACGGTATGAAATCAAAGTTTTCGAGAAGTAAAATATTCCCACACGCAACTCGCAACGCCATCTAAAGACTCAAAGTAGAAATATTGATGACAATGACGGTTGAACTTCATATTAAATTTGATAGATGGCATTGCGTATTTTACGTAATTTTCTAAGTGGTAGAAGAATGGCCATCGTCCACGTTTACAGTTATGGTTAAACTGGTGTTAGACGGAGGCATTTTTAACAATCCTACTTCTTATTTTTATTATTTTTTTCCATTATTATAGCAAGCTAATTGACCCTGATTATTCAAGGGATACCATCCAAAGACGATAAAAGTAAATACCTATATGTATTTAATTATTCACTTTAAAATAACACGGCCACATTTTCGGAAGGGGTTACAGGGTATCTTGCGTTGGATGGTCCCCAGGTGGACCGATGACCTGGTGAGGGTCGCGGGAATCCGATGGATGAGAGACTCACTTGGGGAGGTCTATGTCCAGCAGTGGACGTCTTTCGGCTGAAATAATAATGATGATGATGGCACCTTTTTTTTCTTTTTTTAAGGGTGGAAATCATCCAATGACTTCTCCCGCTCTGGTTGGAGCGGGAGGACGTGTCAATATTTTACCGACTAAAACTACACCTGTGTCTATCACTACGCGCTGTTGAGGATTGGGCTCGATCCGGTCAACTACAGGACGGCTAGCTACCCATTGCTCGACGTCCGGAAGCCCGCGTCTACCGTGATTGGTAGTCGGGGTCGGAATCTCGGCTCAGCGTGAGGCCGTTCGTTCCCTAACGCGTGCGGCCTCCGCCTTCGCTAGCATTACGGCTTTGCAGAAGGAGGCGACCGCCTGCCATTACTCCTCGCTCTGGATCAGCCCGGCGCGAGAGGTCACTGACGCCGATTGCCTCCACGAGGACACGGCGGTGCTCCGCCCTTGCAGGGCACATCTTCACTGTGTCCTCCGGCATGATGGCACCTTGCGAATTAATAATGGTGTGTTTGATTATTTGCAGTCGCTGCTTCATATCAAACGGGATCGAATGTGTTTTTCTGATCACAGTTCGACAACGTATGATGTATCTCAGATTCCTTACAGCCTTACGTCGATATCTTGACGTTACCTCTTTGCAATGAGTGGTGACCAACACTGGAACAACCCTCCAAGGGAGGCCAGTCTCAGGGATAACACTTATCGGCTGCTTCATTTGTTAACCGTAATTTCATTGTTTTATGGATAAGCTCAGGACTGTTGTGGGTGTTTCGAACGGTTTCTGTTCTGGGTTCGGTTGAAAGTACCCTGATATTACCATTTTTGAATCGCCTGGAGGACCCGGTGTAGCATGCGGTGGAGGTCTATCTATCCATCTTGAGTGAACCGCCGTGTCCTCATAGAGGCAATCGGTGTCAGTAATTTCTCGGTTTGGCCATCAATATGCGAGTTCGATTGAACGGGGATACATGCGCACAAGGTTTCGCCGTAGTTCATTCATAAGTTAGAGACTCTTCATAAGGTAGTTCCCACTATAGAAAAAACATTTGTCTTATATACGGGGATGTCAATTAAATACACACCAAAATATCCTAGGTAAATGAACAAGTAATTCTTACGCCTAAAATGATTGGGCACTCCACAATTATGGCGGTAAGTCCCCTCTTTGAGGCGTGGTTGGAAAGACCTCACGGCGTCCTCACATTCCGCATGACGCAGGTTCTCACCGGACACGGTAAGTTCAGGAGGTTCCTGCACCGGATTCGTGCGGAAACGACGCCCGGGTGTCGCCACTGTGTGGCCCACCCGGAGGACACGGTAGAGCACACGGTGGAGGTGTGCCCAGCTTGGGCAGAGGAACGCCGTGTCCTCGTGGGGGCAATCGGCGGCGGCGATCTCTCGCGCCGGACCTTGGTTCAGGCCATGCTCCGGAGCGAGGAGGAGTGGCAGGCGGTCGCCTCCTTCTGCGAAGCCGTAATGCTAGTGAAGGAGGCGGCCGATCGCGTGAGGCAACGGTCCTTACGCTCCAACCGCCGCCGCCGGGATACCGATCCCGATTTCCGGCCACCGTAGGCGCGGGCTTGCGGACGGCGAGCAATGGGTGGCTCGCCGTCCGATCGTCCGGTAATCGGACCGAGCCCAAGTCGTCGACTGCGCGTTTTGTTCCACGCGCGCCTCAAGGAGATGTCAGCAAATCGTAGGGGCCCAGCAGGGTCGAAGCCTACTGGGGCCACGGGTAGTCTGAAAGCGGAACCCGGGGCCCTGGGACGAAGGCAACGAAGGAACAGGAGTGGGTTTTTAGTCTGTAAGAGTCTGACACTATCTCCCGTTCCGCCCAAGAGCGGGGATGTCATTAGGATGATTTTCCCACCCAATAAAAAAAAAAAAACGCCTAAAATGATCAAACTGCAACAATCAATGCAAGCATGCTTTCGCAAATTCTTCATAAGTACTGTTGTAGAAGAAGATAGTTGGTGATTTATTTATTTATTTAATCCTTTATGCACAAATGTACAGCGGCGGACTTAATGTCTGCCGGATGATGATGGTAGTTTTTGGATTCACTTAAGGCTTTTCACTATCAGTGCACGTTATCCAGCTGAAGGTCGGTGTCCCGATTATGCTCCTTCTTTTATCTCTACCAAAGCTGTCTAATTGCTTAAACTCTTCAGTGAAACGTTTTTGAGGCGAAAATTGTTATGGGAGATAACTCTTTCGATCAATCTTGCAGCCCTAGCAGACATCGGCCCTAGAGGGCCCTATCCATTTGCTGAAATCTTTTTGAGTCACGCGTAGAATACTACACGCCGTCGATTCAGGACTGCTTTGACCAGACGGCTGGACAGCACCACCGCAATCCCGTGTTTGCGATAGCTGGGAATTGCCTTGCGGCTTTCAACACCCGGAGCGTCCCTTGCAGCGACCGCTGAGGAGTCAGGATGTCCTATCCCTTATAGTTTCAGCCACCTTCTTTGATCGTAGTGCTTCACCGAAGGAGGCTACTGGTTGTCATTTTCTCCACCAATCGCCCCTATAAGGACAAGGCGGCGCCGGCGCTCCGGCCGAGCGGGACTGACTTCCACCGTATGCTCCATCGTATTCTCCGGGCGTTTCGCTGAATGGTGAGACCCGAGTGTTTCTTCCCGCTGAATTCGATACAGATGCCTTCCGAAATACCCACAACTGGTGAGTCCTGCCCAAAAAGAGGATGCCGTGACGCCTCTGTAGACACTTCTCAAAGACAGGCATTACCGCTGCGATTTGATTGTGGCGTGCCCACTGTGACGAGGGGTTAAAATCATACAATGTTGTTCTACCAGAACATAAACCAGAAACATACATATGCCTTTTCCCTTGGGGTAGCTCTTTCTATTCATTGACGGTCATACATCTGGATCTGGACGAGTACATAACACGTTTCCTGAAGGTAATGTGCGTTTTTAACCGACTTCTAAAAAAGGAGGAGGTCTCAATTCGGATATTTTTACCTTTAACCGTTTTATGTTAAAGTACAATAAATTATTGCGATGCTTTCGGAATGAATTGCAAGCACAGAGTGATTGTACAGTTTTACGAACTTAACGCGGACGAAGTCGCGGGCAACAGCTAGTCATAGATATTAGCCACTTGGATCTTAATTTGTACTGTTTTTACATTTCCATTATTTTTTTATTTATACGAGAAGCCATATCAAACAATTTAGTAGTAATTGTATATTGCCTAGCATAAGTATACCAGCGGACATTCTTACGAAAAGTTTGTCTAGTGTAAAACATAATAATTTTTTGTCAGACTTAGGTATTATTGTATTGGGGTTATTTAGTAGATCATTAGTTTATTTATATGGGTGTTTTTTTTTATTGGGTGGGAAAATCATCTTATGACAAATCCCGCTCTTGGGCAGAGCGGGAGATAGTTTCAGACTTTTACTGACTAAAAACCCACTCCTGTTCCTTCTTTGCCTTCGTCTCAGGGCCCCGGATTTCATTTTCACACTACCCGTGGCCCCATTAGGCTTCGACCCTGCTGGGACCCTACGATTTGCAGACATCTCCTTGAGGCGCGCGTGGAACAGTAGTCGACGACTTGGGCTCGGTCCGGACTCGCCCAATCTCGTGGGTCCGACGGTCGGACGTCGAGCCACCCATTGCTCGTCGTCCGTAAGCCCGCGCCTACGGTGGCCGGAAATCGGGATCGGAACCCCGGCAGCGGTTGGGGTGTGAGGACCGTTGCCTCACGCCTCCTTTGCTAGCATTACTGCTTCGCAGAAGGAGGCGATCGCCTGCCACTCCTCCTCGCTCCGGACCATGGCCTATACCAAGGCCCAGCGCGAGAGATAGCCGCCACCGATCGCCCCCACGAGGACACGGTTATTTTGGTAAACATAAACTGAATTCTACAACTCACAAACGCTATAGCAGATATGAAGAACAAAGTCATTTTTCTTCCAAACTTGTCACTTAATATCGCCATTAAGTAGTCTGCAGGTATACATGTTAAGTACGGTGCTGCTGCTATCCACGAAATCTGTAAAGAAATGAAAATATTAAATTATAAAATTAAAATAATATACGAATATTTTACTGTTAGGTATTGAGGCCTGCGGTGTGTTAGTATTTAGAAATTTATTTAAATAACTATGACAAAAGGTCATCACAAATGCAAATAGAAATTTATCTGCTACCTAGAATGATTTATTAAGATTTTAATTTTAAATTTATAATCCTGGCTTTATAAATTTTTGCATGATGCAAATGTTTTGATACTCACCTATTAAGGCAAGTGTAAATGTAAAATAATCTAGATTTTGGCAGCTTCTGAAAAATGTTGGATGAATAAATCCTATAGCAAGCTCAAACAGTCGAAAGCAGGTAAAAAACTTACAAAATTACGCTGTTTCCTAATAGCTACAACCTAGGTGTCTTCAAGTTAATAGTATTAGATACTTCTAGGCAAACGTGCTTCATCGTCGACCACATCATCGCTTACCTTCAGGTGAGATAGTGGTCAAACGCGAGCATATACATAATAAAAAAATCAGACAAGTGCGAGTCGAACTCGCGCATTAAGGGGTTCCGTACAAACTTATCTATGAAAATAGTTTGATTCCCGAATTGAGTTACGAAGATTGTCATTGCGTGGTGCCAACTGAAAATCAGCGCTAGGTGTCTAACGCCCAGCTAATGCTGAGGTGGTTGCCCTTTTGGTGCAGGCACGCTCGGCGCACTTTGTACTTTTGTTATTTTTTACTGTGTGTTTATAACCTTTGTGCCGTGTCTGTCCCGAATAAAAGTATTTCTATTATATTCTTATTCTTCTAAGATTTTTTCAAATCGCAAAAAAAGGTTTTTTTTGACGTAACTGCAAATTTACAGTTTATCAGACCTTGCTTCAGGTCAAATTTCAGGATTCTATGGAAGTATTATATATATTCAACGGGAAGTACGCTATGAATTTTGATTCCCTTGAGAGAGTCGAAATACACGTTTTTTGCGACATAAACGGACGTATCTTTTTTTTCGTTAACTCAGAAGTATGTTTTTTTTACAGCTTCAAGGGACCACAGACTTGAGTATATGGTTTTAATTTCAACTCGATACCTTTACGTGTTCCCGAGATAAAAGTGCTTGACAGACAAACAGATGGACAACAAAGCGATCCTATAGAGTTCCATTTTTTCTTTTTGAGGTATGGAACCCTAAAAATACTGGCCATTTCGGAAATTTATGACCCTTTCCCTCTCCTTGAATGAGGAGGCCTGAGCCCCAGCAGTGACGGAACCCGGGGCCCTGGGACGAAGGCAACGAAGGAACAGGAGTGGGTTTTTAGTCAGTAAGAGTCTGACACTATCTCCCGCTCCGCCCAAGAGCGGGGATGTCATTAGGATGATTTTCACACCCAATAAAAAAAAAAAAAAAAAAAAAGGCCCCAGCAGTGAGTACATTAAAAGGCATGCATGCTTTATGACTAAAATGCCCCACACAACACAACACAGTCCAAAACGCAACACACTTATTATTATCAATATACTAAAAGAGAAACTGACTGACAATATATCAACACATAGCCGAAAGTAGTAAGATTAGGAGCATGATATATCTTTCAAAGCTTCTTTTTATGACACAGACAAGCTCCAAGAGAGGGCTTTCCAAAATTCACCCCCAAAGGGGATGAAACGGAGGTCCAAATTTTGTATGAAGAAACCTACTTTCACGTAAGCGAAGCTGCTGGCAAAGGCTAGTCGTTAATAACATTAATTGATTAACACTGACCTCATAGTCTGTAAGTGGGATCCCTCTGGGCGTGTCTTTGGACTGAAGTAGCAGTGACATTGGAGACATCCAACCGATGCAGGCGCCATATGCAAATACTGGCAGGTTTACTGAACAAACAAAAACTGATTTAGAAGCATTTACTTTAAGAAAAGAAATTTAAATAAACATTTTTTATTGTCTGTTCAACCGATTTTGATTTTTGTGGCGTTGGCGGTTGATTAATGGTGGTTGCAGTAAATAATTGGTATGGTAACCACTTTTTTGCTTTTAATGCCATCCTTATTCCTACGGAATAGAAGTCAAAATCGGTTAAACGAGCAGTAAAAAAGGTTTGTTTAAATGTCATAACTTATTTCGAATAGATCACGATTTAATGGAGAATCTTGACATGTTTGTATAGTATCTTACATAAATTAATTGTTTGAACTTCGTGAAGTAAAACGCTCGTTTGCCTGTAAGGATACTGCAATCTTTGTTTCTACTCTAAGGGCTATATTGGCGCGACCAATCGCCGCTGCAAACAAAATGTATACAGCTCTATAGAGAGTTCACTCACCTGCCCCCCTAACCAAGTTACAATCGTATCGTTCGCGCTGAACGCCTCGAGTAGGCCATGCCTTCGATTCTTTTGTTCTGAAGGCATCTTAACGCTCAGTCACGTGGTCAGAACAAAGGAATCGGAGGTGTGACCTAGTTGAGGCGTTCGGCGCGAACAAACGATTGTAACTTGACTAGGGGGGCTGGTGTCCGTTTGGTTGTGCCACCAATTTCGCGGCGCGACCAAATTGGACGTGTGGTGGAGTGTGGTGTAGCGACTCTGGTGTCTGTATGGTGTCTAGTTTGGTAGCTTACGGACACTGGAAATATAGACCTAAAGGCGCCTCACCCTTTACTGAATCGAAACAATGATTACAGATTTTTTTCTTTTTTGTTGTGGTGGAGCTGTTCTATAAACGAAAGAAAAAGTAATTTTATGTCATTATTGTGTCTATATATTTAAGTTTTTTACAGTCTTCTGTGCGATATGAGAGTTGATAATTGGACATGTATCAAGCTTCAGATCGGAGCTCAAATGGTTGCCTTTCGCCAGAGAAGAAGTTTGGGGGCTTTGACAATCCTTTTCTCTTTTCTCAACTCTCCTACCCCTCCTTCTTATCTTATATCTCTTTCAATATCTCTGTTCTTCACACGCTAAGAGTCTGCGTTCTTCTAACAATCTCCTAGTGCTTTTTCCTTCTCATACTTCTGATTGTATTCATTCCTCCTTCTATATACAGCCCATCCTTCTATGGAATTCGCTACCTCTTGATATCAGAACGGCCACGAGTAAGTATGTATTTAAGTGAAAGTTGCGGAATTACTTTCTACAAAAATAGCCGAATCATCTCAAAACTCCTTAACTGTGTATATATATAATTATATGAATATGTGTATGTATAGGTATATATATATTTTATTAAATTTGTTGTTATATATTTAATATGTTTAGTTTTAGTTTTAAGTATAATTTTGTAATACTTGTTGTCTAAACAATATTTACTTTTTTTATGCACCTGCCATATTATAACTTTAACAACTTTTAGTATTAACCCAACCTCGACTTTAACCCAACTACTAATTCTGCAGACGCAAAATCATGTGTGTGTAACTAGAAAATAAAGTGCAAGAAACAGTTTTATAATAAGAAATAACATAATTGTGACTGCATTGCCATACAACGTGGCAATGCCGCCAGCCTTTTAGGCACACTACTAGTCGACAGCGATGCGGAGGAGTTTTATGAAGCCATATTTTAGTTAGGAGTAGCCGTTAATGTATATATATAGTTTTAATTAGTTAAGTGTTTTTGTATATAATTTTGTATATATATAAAAATAATATGAAGTAAATTCCCCCTAAGAATTGAAAAGTTTAAGTAAACTAGGTTTATAATATTATCAATAATTTAATTATATTTTTCCTTATTTAGAGACTTTGAATGTTAAATATTTTTATGAATTTTATTGTCCTAAAAACTATAGTGTAAGAGCTTCTACCGCCTGTGATACAGGTTTATCCTAGTACAGGCACTTAATATAGCCATACCTTTGTAATTATTCCTAAGATTTTATGTAACTCATCATCATCATCATCTTCCTGCCCTTGTCCCATCTTATTTGGGGTCGGCACAACACGTTTTTTTCTTACATTCTATCCTGTCAACCGTCATACTATCACTAACTTCCTTTTCTTTCATATCATTGTTCACACAATCCATCCATCTTTTCTTTGGGCTCCCTATGTAACTATGTAACTATTTTACCAAATTTTAACTCTGAATAAATATATTATTATTATTATTTTATTATCTCTCCACTACCCTAGGTCGACTAGTAGAGAATGCCTAAGGATAAGTCCTCCTTTATACCTTTTGATGCATGAAGATTAAATCTAAATAAATAATTATAATAATGTAGCGACATCTATGGCGTCATATAAGAACTAATCCTGCATCGCGCAATCAAAGTTCTCCGCGCGATTAGACCATATAGAACAGCCCGAAATCATCTATCGGGCAGCTGCCCACCAGACTTAACATCCCGTCCGGTCGGAGGATCCTCTCTTTTCAAAGGAGGTATGTGGGACTTTACACTGTTCCGCATACCTCTAAAATAACATTTAATTTTGATTATTTCATAAAACTATCATGCAAGTATAGTTTTATGAAATAATCAAAATAAGTGTAATTAAGTAAGTGGGTTAATTGTTCATATCTAATTAATTGAAATGAAGATAAATAACATTTAAAGATTCTTCTATAATATATTTTACTATGGCTGTAATCATCAAAGTTGAGATTCCAGACACGATATTTTTGCTGTATTTTTTATCTCATATTTGCAGACGCAAAACGATAATGACCATTCATTGACCTTAATTGTGACCATGAACTCTAATATTTAGGCATTATTTATTGGTCTAGAATAAAACGTACGTTATAAATATAACTAGGAAATAGTGAATAGTATTACAAAGTTTTATATTGTTTTAGCATAGCATAGCATAAAAAATCAAATCATATCAAATTATTTATTTGCATAATACAGGTAAAAAAAAAGATGTTGCAAATAGGTATAAAGTGCACTGTATCATTACCTAATTAGGTGTGCAAATATTTATGTTCGATAGCCGGGAATTTAGTTTTTCAAACCAAATTACATAGTTCTTATATAATCTTACAAATTTATCATATTCCAGAATAAAGCTAATAATAAAACCTTCACAATAAGTCGGCCTTATATCGTTTTCGCACTATTGGGACTCAGGCCTTCTCTATAGGAGAGGGAATGGGCCGAAATCCACCACGTGGGCTCAGTGTGGGTTGGTGGACGTCACATGTCTTCGAATTTTTGGTTCTAGAACATGCCGGACATATTTTACTTTGAATATTTATCAAATAATTTGACGCGTACCATAAGCAGAAACCTTCTGGGACTGGACAGAAGTAACCTGCGCCTGGTGGCATTACCCATCACTAGACACTGCTATCTAAACAAACTCTTCCACACAATAGATATCATTACTATGACAGCGATATTACAGAAAATACAAAACACAAAGAAACCAATAAATACCTAATTTTGAAAAAAGAATAATGTACCTTTTGTACTAAGTTTATTTGAACTTATAATTCAAAGTCAATCAAAAGATCAAAGCAACCCGTTTTAATAAACGGCAATTTCATAATTTTTTTATTGGGAAAATAAAAATTATCTAATGACATGATGCGCTCTTTGGCGGAGCGAGAGGGCGTCTCAGACTTTTACTGACTAAAAACCCTTTTACACGCCCTCTGTCTGAAACAGGAGTGTCTATTCCTGTTCCTTCTTTGCCATTGTTCCAGGGCCCCGGGGATCTCTTTCGCATCACTAATGGCCCCAGTATGCTTCGACCCTGCTGGGCCCTTACGGTTTGCTGACATCTCTTTGAGACGTGCGTAGAACAGTACGCGCCGTCAACGACTTGCTAGCATAACTGCTTCGCAGAAGGAAGCGACCACCTGCCACTCTTCCTCGCTTCGGACCATGGCCTGTACCAAGGCCCGGCGCGAGAGATTGTTGCCGCCACGACGACAAGGCGGTGCTCTGCCCATGTGGGGCACACCTCTACCATGTGCTCTGCCGTGCCGTTTCCTCCGGGCGATCCACGCAGTGGTGACAACCGGGAAGCACTAACCTAGTTTCACACTCTTAAGAATTTAGAAGAACTAGTGTTCTTCTAGAAACAAAATTAATTTAATAATCATCATAATAATTAAGTTACTTACTGAGTACTGCACATATTATTTGGTTGATCTTGCTCCCCTCGGAGAAAATAAAATAATATTTCGTCATTTTTTAATACCGTATAAACTAAAAACTAAAATAATTTAACTCGATATATACTGCGAAGAACACTATTTAGTAAAAAAAAAAAAACTTAATATTGCTTTTTAATAATAATATCACTTGAAATTAATCACTGTTAATTAATTAATTAAAATAAACGGAAACCAAAAATGGTTATCCAGTAAAAAACAAAAATTATATGCGTCCCATTTTCACTGAAAACTATCATAAAAATAGTTTTCACAATAAATCTAAGGCTAAAGACGCCCGAACAGTCCGTTGTTCAACTTTCGCGTTCACTTATAAACTGAGTTAGTTTGCAAAGAAGCTCTTTGATAATGTGTAGTTATATTTGCCTACAAGATTAATATGAGTAAATGATCAATTAATCAAAGTCTAAGAAGAACAGTACGTTTCTTTGTAAAGAACAAAATATTATAAAAGTGATATCCATGGAGTCCAAACCTTTGAACTTAGATATTTGTTTTTAGAGTTCTGTACCTCAAAAGGAAAAAAGCTATAGAGTCACTTTGTTGTTCATCTGTCTGTCTGCCTGTCTACCTGTCAAAACCTTTTATCTCAAGAAAGCGTTGAGGTATCAACATTAAATTAAAACGATTTACTCAGGTCTGCGGACACCTGAAGCTGTGAAAAAAATCAAACTTCCAAGTTAACAAAAAAAAAAAGTTACGGCCGTTTATGTCGCAAAAAAACATATATTTCAACACTCTCAAGGGAATCAAAATTCATAGGGTATTTCTCGTAGACCCAGTAGAAATTTGGTAAAAAGCAAGGTATGAAGCACAGATAGAGGAATACATCTGAAAACAGTAAATTTGTTGTTACGTTACAAAAAAAAACCTTTTTTGCGATTCGGAAAAATCTTCAAAACTCCATTCGGGAATTGAACTATTTACTATCTAGATAAGTTTGTACGGAACCCTCAATGTGCGAGTCCATCTCGCACTGGTCCAGTTTTTTTCACAAGATTTGTCTCTAAGACGTAGATACGAAATAAAAACAGAGTTTTTATAATCCAATCTTTGAGTGGGTGAAAAAAGGTTAAACAATTTGTACACTAGTGAAACCGCGGGCAATAACTAGTTTTGACAAAAATTATTGCCTAATTATCTTATACTTATATATAATAATAATCATCATCATCTTCCTGCCCTTATCCCGTATTATTTGGGGTCGGCGCAACACGTTTTTTTCTTCCACTCTGCCCTGTTACTCGTCATGCTATCACTAACTTCCTTTTCTTTCATATCACTCTTCACACAATCCATCCATCTTTTCTTTGGTCTCCCTCTTCCTATATATAATAATTATCTAAAATACTTATTTGTTTTAGCGGTGAATTTTTGTCATAATGTCACTCTATTATTAAGGGTCGCCCCACACGGGCTACATGCCCCAGCTACAAACGCCGCCACGAGGAGCTAGAAGCGGCCACAAAAGCAGCTAAAACGCGAGACAGCCACTTGTGGCTAGTAGTTGCTGCTTTTTTATCCAATACGCGCAGTAAGATGATGGACTCTGACGAAAAGGGTCTAAGGGCTATTGTATGAACTCACGCACGATCGGACCTGTGCTTTGTATAACATTGGAAGCTGTCCCGGTGTGAATTACCGTCGAACCTTTGCAAGAAAGCCTAGTTTTCTAGCAGCTATCTTGGCTTTGAACTCAATGAACCGCCTAAAATAGATGTCTAAGGAAATTTCAAAAAGTTAGGGTCAGAATAGCGATTTTTTTTTTATCAAACCGAATAATTTATATCATATTTTGATTTTTGCCTGGCGGTTGGTCATATATTTAATTACAATAAAAAAAAAATTCATGGTGTTCTCTTTTATATTTGTGGATTTCCAGAGGTTTACAAGTTTAAAAGTTCAAAATGAACGCCAATACGCGAGTGGCATGTGACGGGATTTTGTATCGGCGTTTAGTGGCCAGTACGGGCCACAAGCAGCAAGCAGCGGCAATTTGAAGCATATGGCGGCTACCGGCGTCAACCGCGAATCCATATAATATGTATGAAAGCTATAGGAAATAAGCCGATGGCGGCGTTTTGCGTGGCTCTTAGTATGTGTGAGTGTCCTTTTGCACCTTTAAGTACGCATACGAATAAACTTCAGTGTGTCACTAGAACTTGAGCAGTGATGGCCGAGTGGTAACGGCCCCGACTTACTGGGTCAGGAGTTGTTGGTCGCGGGTTCAAACCCAGCCAGACGCATTACTTTGTGTAATTTATTTCATCCCCACTGCTGTCAAAACGGTGAAGGAAAACATCGTGAAGAAACCGGCATGTCCTAGAACTAAAAAATTCGAAGACATTGGGGGTGGATAACGGCCCATTCTGTCTCCTAGAGGAGGAGGCCTGAGTCCCAATAGTGGGAACATTAAAAGGCTGATTATGCTCTGTGCTATGCGTTAATAGCAAGCCGTTGTTTCACTCGTCTGTCCTGGTACTTATAAATTACTTACTAATCACTATTAGTCGTTTACCTTTCATCATCATCATCATTTCAGCCGAAAAACGTCCACTGTTGCCCAGCAGACACTTGTGACACTTCAGAGGAGCCTATGTCAATAGGACCCACCCACATCGTGCCATATTAATTTATTTAATTTTAGTCGCAATAATATGCGACAATTAATGCTTATTAAAAAATAAACAGCTGTTTTTTGAATTAAATATTTGTAATGCATATACAACTGGCAAAATAATAGTAACTAGATCTTCTGTAAATTTGCACATTTGTCTGAAATAACTCTGTCAATATTGATAAAACTGTTTGTCATTACTTCTACAGGTTATTTTAATATGACGTAAGATTATATCGTAAGTTTTAAAGTAAATAAAGATTTTATTATACTCGTAGATTAGTTGACTAACCCACGCGATTTTATTCGCGTCTATTGTTACTGCTCTAGCCTTTATTTTTTGTTTTCGAGAGGAAACCTTCAAAAGGCGCCCGGACTTTGGGGATAAGTCCAAGGAGTGTTTTTTTTTTTTTTTAATGGGTGTGAAAACCATCTTATGACATCCCTGCTCTTAGGCGGAACGGAAGATAGTTCCTTCGTTGCCTTCGTCCCAGGGCCCCGGGTTTCGCTTTCACACTAACCGTGGCCCCAGTAGGCTTCGATCCTGCTGGGCCCCTACGATTTGCTGACATCTCCTTGAGGCGCGCGTGGAACAGTACGCGCCGTGGACGACTTGAGCTCGGTCCGGACGGTTACCGGACGGTCGGACGGCGAGCCACCCATAGCTCGCCGTCTACAAGCCCGCGCCTACTGTGGCCGGAAATCGGGATCGGAATCCCGGCGGCTGGAGCGTAAGGACCGTTGCCTCACGCGATCGGCCGCCTAATTTGCTAGCATTACTGCTTCGCAGAAGGAGGCGACCGCCTGCCACTCCTCCTCGCTCCGAACCATGGCCTGAACCAAGACCCGGCGTGAGAGATCGCCGCCGCCGATTGCCCCCACGAGGACACGGCGTTGCTCTGCCCAAGCGGGGCATACCTCCACCGTGTGCTCTACCGTGTCCTCCGGGCGGTCCACACAGTGGCGACACCCGGGCGTCATTTCCGCACGAATCCGGTGCAGGAACCTCCCGAACTTACCGTGTCCGGTGAGAACCTGCGTCATGCGGAAGGTGAGGACGCCGTGAGGTCTTTCCAACCACGCCTCAAAGAGGGGACTTACCGCCACAATTGTGACGTACCCAGTCCAAGAAGTGTGGGATTTTCTACCTCACTAAAACCACCTCGGGGATCACCATCAACACGTTGAAGACATTCCGGAATCCCCTCTTTGCAACGCGTGTTACAGCACATCCCTGAAGAGACTGTACAACAGTCTCCCCTGAGTCCTGGCAGCACGTGATCACTGTGCCACCGTCTTCTCTGGAATTACTCGATGGGCGAGCAGAGTTCCCACTCGAAGCGCCCGTGGTTCCAAAGTCCCACTTATATTGGATGGTGCAAGCGGGGTTTCGGCGTGTTAGGCATCGGGGTGGTTGCCTCCCCGACGCCTTCTTCTCCGAGTGGGATCAGCCCTTTCACGATCTCGCTCGGCGGCCTCCTTCTGGAACTTCACGGTCTCACAGTAGGATGCAACTTCCCTCCAGTTTTCTGACTTCACTAGCATAGCCCTCACTACTGCTGGCAAAAAAAGATCTCGCCCGATCCTGGCGACCAGGACTCGTCGCCTAGTGGTCCACGCTGGACAGTCGTCGTCAGTAAGCGACGAGGAAGACTTTCCAGTGTGTGCTGTGCTGAATCCAGATTGCCGTCGCAATGGTGACAATTTGCCGTGTCCTCTCGCCCAATTCTGTTCAGATACTCACCGCAGCAACCATGCCCGGTCAGCACCTGAGTCAGCCAGGCTTGGAAGTGCGGCAGAACGGCTTCGACAATGCGCTTGCACGAGAATTGCAGCTGCTGTAGCCGCTCACGCCACCTCTCGAACGCGTGTCGCCGTTCCTGCCGCCTCAGCCTTGCTGTAGTAAGGCTGATTGCGATTCCCGGCACGCTATTGCCACTTTAGCGTATATCAAAAATCCGATTGTAGACTCTCGTGTCCATACCCACCAGGATGTCCAGTGGCGGAAAGCGTGCCAGGACAGTTGCCGCCTCGAAGTATACCGTTCGGTATCCACGTGCGATGCGGATGGCTATTTTCCGCTGCTAGTTTGCATTTAATTTTAATCCTGCAGTGACGGATACCTGAGAGTCTATTTGACCAAACAGTCATCCCATAAAAGACCATCAATCACGCGACACCCTCGTAGAGGCGGCTAACTTCTTCCCGTGGACCCCCGAGGTTACGCAGTAGTCTGTGCAAAGCACCCACTGTTTTCCCAACGCAGGGGACCCGGCGCTCGAAGTGCTCTTTGAAGCCCCACCGACCGTCCAGAGTTAGACCAAGATACTTTATGTATCGACCCTCCTGAACTTGCGTATCCCCAACTGTCACTGATAAGCTGGATGGCTCTTTAGTCCTCGCCAGTTTATGAAACCAGAGTGCCTCGCTATCTCCGAACCCAGCTCGTGGATCGAAGCCACGACTCTTGCCACACCAATCTCAGAAAGCTGATATTTAGAACTATGGTGAGGTCGACGTGCAGCACAACGTTGTATGCAAGATCCCACAAGAGAGGGCTTAAAATTGACCCCTGTGGGACGCCACACGTAACTCTCTCCGATAAACGCTACCGTCCCGACTCACATAACGAATGTTCCGGTCGCGTTTGTAATCCCAGATGATGCGCTGCAGGTAAGGCGGCACTCTGTGGTGCAGGGAGTTAAAGGCATTGATGATATCTATGCTTACCGCCAACACCACCCCACCCTGGGATACTACCTGCTCCGACAGTGAGCGAACGCATAAGATCGCATCGATGGTAGAGTGCTGCTGTCGGAAGCTATACTGGCTATCGGCAAGGTCAGGACCAACACGCGACAGGTGCTCGATGAGCCTCTCGGCAATTATTCTTTCGAATAATTTGAAGACCCCATCGAGCAAACTAATGGGACTGTATGCAGAGGGGGACTCTGAATCCCTATCTTCCTTCCTCAACAAGACCGATCCAGCCTCCTTTCAGTCAGAAGGGAACACGCCCGAACAGAAGCAGCTATTAAATAACTGTCTTAGGCGGAGGCGCGCGGCCAGGGATACCATCCGGGCCTGGTTACTGGTTTAGCTACATTATGCTACATTATCCTTAGGCACTATCCTGTACCATGAAGCAATTTATGGTTTTAAGTTACTATTGGACTGGAACTGGATTGTAACTGCCATGCTGACAGTTGAGGGTATGTCATGCTCACTCAATTATCTCACTGATGGTCTGTTGGATCACTAGGTTCCCTTCAAAATAGTTCAGCTAAATGGACTGATATACGCATCATCTCCGTAAACGGGCGCTGTCAGTTGAGACTGGTCATTTTTAACTGCCAGTGGCTTATTTTAATTTTTATATTCAGGATATTTTTTTACTTTATTAACATGTTTTTTGGCACTACTTTCATGTGAAAACAATTTCACATGAAAGAAGCGCCAAAAAACTTGTAACTAAGATATTTGTAGTAAATAACATGATTGAAAAAAAATGTCATTGAACCTTCAAAAGCGTAGATCTCTTTTACCCTTTGGAATGTAAAATCATAATTTTCTAACTGACTGACTTCTTGACAATTCAAAAGTGCTGTAAATGGTTTAATCTGATGGTAATCAGTGATGCAATCGTTAATGGTGAAACGCACTAGTTTATTAAGAGCCTATTTACTCTAACTTTGAAGACACCTAAATTACAATACGACGAGAAAACCGCAGAAGGCAAATTATTCCATTTCTTCCATGTTCGTGGTACAAACGATGAGGCGAAATGCTTAGTCCAAACCGTAGAGGTGTCAACAATGAAGAGTAGACACTCACAATATATTGGGTCGTCCGATGGTAGAAAAGCGATTGAAAGAAAGAAAGAAAAATATTTTATTTGGCACGCATGGATACACACACAGTAAAACAAAATTCAAGACAACTAAGAAAAAAACACTGACACAATGTGTGTCTCACAGCTGCGCCAAATAGGTCCAGTTCAGCAAAAATGCCAGACAACTACATGGCAATCAGTGGTAGTTGCCTGACGCTAGTTTTCAATTGAACCTTATTGAGAGTGAATGGCAGTTATTTACTTATTAGCATTAAGTATGTCTAATGTATAAGTATTATGTGTAAGGTAAATAAATATATATAAATTTTAATGTGCAGTGTGATAAATGATAAATAATAAACAAGTGTTTTAGCGTCAGATGTGTACGAGATAATAAAATAAGAAGATAAAAAAAAAGTAAAAAATGTCACAAAATTTAACAAGACTGTAAGTACAGTCTTCCAACCACGAGGGAACGGAAAGTGTGATGATGTGCGATGCCGGAATCAAGTCATCTAGGTCTCGTCCGCACTCTCTAAAATGCAACTTGTAAAACCTGTATTTTATTTATAACTAACAAGATACCTACTTAAATTGATTATACGTCGGACTTTAGGTAGAAATAATAATTTATTGATTTAGTTGTTCGTTTATCCTCATATCGGAATGTAGCAATTAAACCAATGGAGCACAATGATTAGTTCAGAATTGGCTACATTTTTTCAACATTGTGTGTGTCCCCTACACACACAATGTGTAGTGAATAAAAGAGCAGCAATGCAGTGGGTCACACACGCTCTTTTATGCAACATTAGGCCATCGCTCCTTCAGGATTGGGTCGCGGGGTTCTTTGGACCGGGACCGTGATTCCGACTTCTGGCTACCCAATGCCTGTGCTCATGCTACCCTTGCAGGCTTTGTAGATTGGTCTTAACCAAATTTGGATCGCATCTCCACTGAGTCCAATGCTGCTAGATGGCATTTTGCAGCCAATATGTGGCTACAGTACTCCGAAGGACGAAAAGAATCAAATTTTACTTTCAAATCAGAACATGATCATGATGACATTGGTACATCAAACATGAATATGTAACATCATCATGATTAAATAATTTCATAATTTCAACTAAGCTCGTTGGCAACGACCTCTCGTCTCCAGTAGTCTAGGCCATAATATGAAGTGAGAAGGCATATAAAATAGTCATTTCCTTCTGCGAAGCAGTAAGCAAGAGAAGCGGTGAAAAACGTGAGGTAGAGGTGATCCTCACGCCCCGGCCCCCATACAAAAGACTAGGGTATCTATAAAGTAGCCGGACGGTTTCCGGCCACAGTAGGCGCAGGTTTGCGGACGGCAAGCAATAGGTAGCTCACCGGCCGATAAAGATCAGGCCCGGGTCGATACACGTTGTGTTCCAAGTACACCTTCTTTAAGGATACAAACTTCTTTAAGGATACCCTGCTTAAGAAATACAGGCCCATCTCACTTCTGAGCTATGTCTACAAGCTGTTCTCTAGAGTCATGATGAATCGTCTAGTACGCAGGTTCGACGACTTCCAGCCTCCCAAACAAGCCAGTTTCCGAAAAGGCTTCAGCATCGTGGACCACATACATACGTTACGGCAGGTTATACAGAAGACTGAGGTGTATAATCAGCCTCTCTGTTTAGCGTTTGTGGAGTACGAAAAAACCTTTGATTCGATCGAGACCTGGGCTGTACTGCAGTCTCTCCAAAGGTGCCAGATTGACTATCAGTACATCGAAGTACTGAAGTATTTATACAAAAACTCCACCATGTCAGTCCGACTTCAGGATCAGACCTCGAAACCTTTCCTCTAGCAGCGTCCAATGAAAACTTTGTGTTAATATGTATTATATGACCTAATCTGGTCAGAGATAATTAGAGATTAGAAAATAAAAGATGGAGCGTTGCGATGAGCTTGCAGTTTAATATTCTCGTAATGAAGTACAGTAGTACAATACAGGAAGGAAGGCATAGATCAGCACAGATAATAATTAAGTAACGGATGCGATCTTCAGTGTTTGTGCGGCGTCTCTCCGCAGACCATGTCCTTCTTTCGATCCTGCATCACGTGCTTGTTACCTATTCACGTAGGGACCTAATGATAGCATCAGCGGACGGCACTGCCGTGGCCGAATACTGGGCCAAGCAAGGAATTTAACTAGTTTTGCCATCGATACGCTAAGAAGAAGACTTACTGAGTACCGCACATTATTATTTGATTGATCTTGCTCCATCCAGAGAAAATAAAGTAGTATTTCGTCATTTTTGAATGCCGTATAAACTTAAAACTAAAACCAGTTACTGTTTTATATACTGCAAAGAATGCTATGTAGTAAAAAAAAATGAAAATGAAATTTCTTTTTGAAATAAGAAGTACCTATGTACAATTTTTTACATTAAGATACTTGTCTTCTTCTGTGTGTTTGTGTGTACATAAATAATAAATAAATAAAAACTTAATTTTGCTTTTTAATAATAATATCACTTGAAATAAATCACTGTTAGTTAAATAAAGTAAACGGAAACCAAAAATGGTTATCCTGGAAAAATATGTATTTATTTACGTACCATTATCACTGAATATTTATTCTATAAATAGTTTTGAAAATAAATCTAAGGCTAATGACGCCTGGACAGTCCATTCAAATTTCGCGTTCACTTATAAACTGAGTTAGTTTTGCAAAGAAGCTCTTTGACAATGTCTAGTTATGTTTATCTACAAGATTAATAAGTTATCCAGAATCAAAGTCTGAGAGAAACAGAACGTTTCTTTATAAATAACAAAATATTATGAAAGTGACAAAATATAAGAGCAATATCTTTACACATACAAAAAGAGAATGCATGATTTTCTGTCTCATAAATGCTCAGACCCATCCCTTTTTTTTTAAGGAAGACATCCAGTGATTTCTCTCGCTCGTAGTTTTACTGACTAAAACTACACCTATGTTCCTTCTTTACCTTGCGCTCCAACACCCTGGGGTTAAGTTTCAAAAAGCTTTTTTTTGTTTTATTTTATTCACAAGATTTGTCTCTAAGAAGTAAACAAAAATAAGAACAGAGTTTTCGAAATCTAACCCTTGAGTGGGTCACGGGTAGTGTAAAAGCGAAACCCGGGGCCCCGGGACGAAGGCAAAGAAGGAACAGGAGTGGGTTTTTAATCAGTAAAAGTCTGACACTATCTCCCGCTCCGCCAAAGAGGAGGATTTGTCATAAGATGATTTTCCCACCTAAAAAAAACTCTTCAGTGGGTGGAAAAGGGGTTAATCAATTAGTACACGTGTTTCACTCGTGTACAAAATGTTACCACGGGCAATAACTAGTTTCTGATGTAATAATTACTTAATATTTACACAAATAATTATCTATAATACTTATATTTGTTGTAGCAGAAGTTTTTGTCATGATGACACCCTATTATTGTTTAGAATGTGTACGTGTAATTACGCACCTTTAAGTACGTACGCACCTGTACGCATGCCAATAAAAGTCAGTGCGTTACTAGCAAGAGGTTGTTTCACTCGTCTGTCCTCGTACTTATCAATTACTTATCATATTTAGTCTTTTACCTTTCATCATCGTCATAATTTCGTCACTTGTGACTCTTGAGGCAGGCATATGTCCAAGTCCATAGGCATCTTCAAGTTTTACAGCAATAACCAGTCTTGTGTGTATTGTATCGATCGGATTCTCGCGACCCTCACCGAGAATTTTTTGGTCTCATTGACCATTTGTTCTGCGAGTAATGTGCCCTGCCCACTGCCACCTATACAGCTTTTTCCCAACTACCCATTTATTCAGATGCGCGTTTATCGACGGCGCGTACTGTTCCACGCGCGCCTCAAGGAAATGTCAGTAAATCGCAGGGGCCCAGCATGGTCGAAGCCTACTGAGGCCACGGGTAGTGTGAAATCGAAACCCGGGGCTCTGGGACGAAGGTAAAGAAGGAACAGGAGTAGATTTTTAGTCAGTAAAAGTCTGACACTATCTCCCGCTCGGCCCAAGGGCGAGATTTGTCATAAGATGATTTCCCCACCCAATAAAAAAAAACACAATTCATGTAATTTACTTTATTAGTCATTGCGAAAAGACTTATAATTAGCTTCCAGTAGACCAGTTTTTATTTGTTTTAGGTAAATCTTTTATGTTCTACATAATAACTAAATAAATAATTAATACAACCTCGTTCCACAAACTCATGCAGATTTTTTGATAATCTTTGATTAGCTTAGTTATGACAGCTACTGCCAAGAAATCCTAAATGCATACATAAATCTAAGACAAATTCACGCATTATTCTTAAAAAAAAAAACGAAGTTCTGCATCATTTATCATGGCTTCTGAATAGCCTAAAATATAATGCGGATAAATAAAGAAATCCAAAAGAATAATACGGGTTAGTATACTTTTAATTGTTTTACGATAATCGTTCACCATGAATATATTAAAGAACTAGCTGTTGCCCGCGACTTCGTCCGCGTTAAGTTCGTAAAACTGTACAATCACTCTGTGCTTGCAATTCATTCCGAAAGCTTCGCAATAATTTATTGTTAAAGAATGTGGTGTACCGACTTAAAGTGGCATAGGAAAAGGGCAGGTAATGATAATAAAATACACCTGGAATACATGTTAACCCCTAGCCAAGTTACAACCGTTTCATTTCGAATCTCTTTTCGTTGATCACCTCGAGTCGGCCACGCCTCCTATTCCTTTGTTCGGACCACGTGACTGAGCGTTGAGATGACGTCAAAATAAAGAAGAAACGAAATGGTTGTAACTTGGGGGCAGCTTCTGTGTACATTCTAAAAACTCATGCGTACACTCTGTGTACATTCTAAAGTTAATGCTTAGGTCCATTTTTAATAAAAATATATATTAGTAAGTATTTTTATTTTCATTCGAGCTGTAGTATTGACAAAAATTATCGAAAACTTTTCCTCAGAGATATCGAAGGAGCTGGAATAATCAAAAATGGGATACTGGATATGGTTCGCTTCATATGCTGCTATTGCAGGTAAGATCTTTGACAAATCTAATAATTATTTTTATTGGAAATTTGGAAAAACACTTTCGGGCGAGAAAAACAAATTGAAACTTTTGTTTTGTTCTATTTGTTCAGGGTGGGCCAATGATATCAGCCCCAACATACGAGTGGGTGAACCCACCCAAGAATACTCTTTAATTTCTGTAACTTATTTCATCATCACTGCTTTCAAAACGGTGAAGGATAACATCGTGACGAAACCGACATGTTCCACAACCAAAGACTCGAAGACATGACACCCGCATTGGGCTTCGGGTGTCACCATTGTGTGGACCGCCTGGAGGACACGGTGGAGCATTCGGTAGAGGTGTGCCCCGCCTGAGCAGAGCACCGCCACGCCGGGCCGGTACAGGCCATGGTCCGGAGCGAGGAGGGGTGGCAGGTGGTCGCCTTCTTCTGCGAAACAGTAATGCTAGCAAAGGAGGAGGTCGCACGTGGACGCGTGAGGCAATGGCCCTCGCGTTCCATCCGCCGAAATTCGGATCCCGATTTTTGGCCACCGTAGGCGCGGGCTTGCTCGGACGCCGTGCAATGGGTATCCGATCGACCGCCGTCCGATCGTCCGGTAACCGTCTGGACTGAGCCTAAGTCGTCTACGGCACGTAGTGTTTCCACGCGCGCCTCAAGGAGATGTCAGCAAGCCATGCCAGCAGGGTCGAAGTCTACTAGGGCCATGGGCGATGCGAAAGAGATCCCCGGGGCCCTGGAACAATGACAAAAAGGAGCAAGTGTGGGTTTTTAGTCAGAAAAAATCTGACACTATCTTCTGCTCCACCCAAGGGCCAGAGATGTCATAAGATGATTTTTCCGCCCGAAAAAAAAAACCGTATTGGCCTTGCATGGTAGATACGGCCATTTCCCCATTAGAGAGGAAGCCAGAGTCCCAGCAGTCTGAATATTAAAAAACTGATTATGCTTCTGATGAATGTTTTACTTTCCTACTTATGATGTTCAATTACCGTTATGATTCTGATTTGAAAATGGATATTTCTATTCGTCCTGTGTAGTTCCGTCTCCCACAACGGAATAATGTAGGCATAGCCGCGCCATCTGCCAATCCAAAATCAAATTCGACTGGCCTGTTGACCTACTGCTTAGCGGCTCTGACTGCTACGCCGAAAGTCCTCGGTTTTATTCCCACCCAAGACCAATGTTTGTGTGATGAGCGCGATCATTTGTTCTGTTTCTGGGTGTAATTTAACTATGTATGTATTTAGTATGTTTATCAGTTGTCTAGTACTTATAGCATAAGCTCTGCTTTGTTTGAGAGTGGATGGCGTTGTGTGAAAGTGGTGGAATATTATTCTGGATTTTTTTTATATTTTAACAAAATCATTATAATTTACTAAACTTATGATTTGGGCACTAGCCCCCACTCTATTCGTGAAGCTGTCCTTGTGGTCCAGGGTCACAGTAATTCTTTCGATTAATTTCGCAGCTCTATCGAACTACATGCCCTGGCGACAATTTTTTGCCTTGGACATGCTCTTTCACTGGAGGAAACAGACTCCAACACTAAATCTAGGATAATTTTGGACGTACAAACAATTTTATCAGCCTAGATCAATTTAAATGTGGATATCCTTGCGTATTAGAAGTTGAAGCATGGTAATATTACACTTCTGGACACATCTATTGGCCCACCTTGTATTTTCAGTTTCGTTTGGTCCTAGCTAAAATTTTATATTAGGTCGAGCAAAAAGTTTTTATGCAGTTTTGAACCTGGCACATTCACAATTTCATTCAATAGTCTTTTTTTGAATTTCGAACACAGAATTTAAAGAAACAAATGACAATTTGGAGCCTGTTTGTTGATATCAAACAATCGAATACTAAGAAAACTTGGTTTTATTGGTTTACTTGGATTTAATTCTTGAAAAAGTGATTGATATCTTTGGTTTTGCAACAAACATTACTTATTCTTAACATTAAGGTGAGGTTTTATCAATAATCTATGGATACTTCACCTGAAGTCGCCGCCCAAGCTGTGGCACTTATTCAGGCCGGACACAGCCAAAGAAACGTGAGTGCTCAACTTAATTTAAGTCGATCTGCGGTCCGAAATGTTTATCGGAGGTACCTAGAGACTGGCGGCTTTGTTCGTCGCCAAGGAAGGCCACGATCTCGGGTCACAACTGAAAGGCAGGATCGATTCATCGTGACGACCAGCTTGAGAAATCGTCACCTTACCTCCATTGAGATACAAAACCAACTTCGCGACTTCCACGGAGTATCTGTGAGCGCTCGAACTGTTCGGAAAAGGTTAAAAGAACGCGATATGGTACCACACAATCCAGCTAATGGGCCCAAACTAACGCGAGCCCACAGAACAGCGCGCCTTCATTTCGCACGCAGTCGTTTAAATTGGACACAGCAAGATTCGAGCCGTGTACTCTTTTCTGATGAGTCTAAAATTGTGTTACATGGCAATGATGGAAGGAAGAAGGTCTACCGACGTAAGGGAGAGCGTTTCGCACAATGCTGCTTTGAAGAGAGGGTTGCTTATGGCGGTGGCTCATGGACTGTCTGGGGCGGTATATCCGCGAGCGGCAAAACTCAACTTGAGGTTGTTACAGGACCACGGCTGCCAACATTAAATGCTGAAAGGTACATTCGTGAGTGCTTAGAACCTCACGTGATACCGTACGCGGACTATGTGGGCCCAAATTTCCTTTTTATGCATGATAATGCAAGAGCCCATGCGGCCGGCATCGTCAGGGATATCTTCGGGATGTGAACATCACAGTTATGGACTGGCCAGCCAGAAGCCCAGACATGAACCCCATTGAGCACATGTGGGACGAGCTAAAAAGACGTGTTAGGGCTCGTAAGCCAGTTGCCCAGACGATGCAGGAGTTGAAAACTGCCATAGAAGAGGAATGGGAGATGATCCCTCAAAATTTCATAGAGCGGTTGATAAACTCTATGCCTAATCGTATGAGAGCTGTGGTAGATGCCCATGGAGGCAATACGCGTTATTAAATTAAACCTTTATTTGATAAAACATGTTTTTTATTCAAAAATCAATTGCCTTTAACAAGGCGCATATCCGACTTGTTAGGCGTAGCTCCATGTCGTATGGTATTCTGAATTCAAATTTAAAACAATACGATCGAAAAAGATGGTAAAATGTATCAGGTTTAAAACTGCATCAACAGTTTTTGTTCAATCTAGCAATTATATTTCGGTAGGGGCCATCGAAACCTAAACTCTAAGGTGGGCCAATAGATGTGTCCAGAAATGTATTTTGCTTAGAACTAACAAGATACCTACTTAATAATTGATTATAGGTTGGAACTTAGGTAGAAATAATATTTTATTTATTTATTTGTTTGTTTATCCTCACATCGGAATGCCTTGCAGCAATTTATTATACCAATGGAGCACAGTTAGTTCAGAATTGGCTACTGAGTGTGCAGGGGATTGGTAGTCACATACGCTCTTTTACGCAACATCAGGTCATCGCTTCTCCAGAATTGGGTCGTGGGGCTCTTTGGACCGGGACCGTGGTCCCGATTTCCAACAATATTTTTTTTTAGTAATATTTTAGGACCAGAAGGAAAAACGCATTAAAGCATTACCAGAAAAAGTGTATTTTATTTGTGGTCCCAAGATAATACTAAAAAAAAAGAAGTTGGGACCGCGGTTCCCATGACCCCCAGGATTCCATATGGAATACATTCTTTCTCACAAAGTTTTGACGCTCTGTCGATGAAGTTTTCAAAGGAATATAATATATGAATGAAAGATAAAAATGTACTCAGACACACCTTCTTCATTTACAGGTGCAATAATTGCTTACAACGATGACTTCAAGATGGAAGCTTTGGAAGGATTCTCAGACAAATTCAGGATCCTGGTGGAAGAGATGACGCTGTACTTCAAACCAATCGGCTTCCCCATCGATCTAGTCGCTAGGTTCTGTATGGGCACATTGCAGAAATAGAATCAGCGGTAATCGACTGTACCGTGGTATTTGGTAAAAATTTGCCTGAACTGGTGACGGCCCTGAGGCTTATACAACGTGGCGCTGACGATACGACTTTTAAATTAAAACACTCTTAGTACTAGTCCATAGGTATTATAAAACTACCAAAAAAATTTTAAAGTCGAATTATAAAAAATGTTTTTTTCAAACAAACTAAATAGCATAAAATCGTAAATAAAATGGATCACCATTTATTTATGAATATCGGTATACTAACCTGTGATAATAGTGCCGTGTCATGTAGTGACGTAATCTTTTGGCGCCAAAATTATGAATGTTCAATAAAAACAATTACACCAAATCACAGATTTTTATTAATAAAATTATTAATCTTAATCACTATCCATCACTTAGCGCTTACTATCATTCACTAATTGTCGATATTGAATTACGTTGACCTGCCCTACGCAGACTAAAAGTAGGATTGTGTAGTTTTGTGGTTTAGTCTCACTCTTAGTACACGTTTAAGACTACTACCCTATTGCGGGATTAAGGATTGATTTTCCCGTATCCTCTGGACAGCTTAAACAATAATGCGACCATAAGTTAACCCTGGATGGAAAAACTCGGATGTTCCCATACCTCTCTCGGTATGTCCGTATAGGAAAAGAGGCGTTTCTAAGGCAGTTCCCATAAATTAAAATCATGTCGGAGTACTTCGAAATTGTGTAATTGTAACAAGGCATGATAATTCAAAAATGAAACGTAAATACTTTTCAAGACCTTAATATGTCAACTTTCACTTTAACTTGATTAATCATTAACTCTTTTAAGGGTTTAGGGTTTTAAACTTAGGTTTTATGTTTGTGGCATCGAATATGATTTTGCTCTCAGTTGCCAAAGAAGTTTTTTTTTTAATCGTGAACTTTAATATATAGTGGAAAATGATGAAAATGAAAAAAAATGTCCTGTGACTAAAGTACTGGATATATTCGAATAATTTTTGATGTGCAGACTAGGAACACCATAAGGTATACGCAGTTTAATTTATTGTCGTATTATCGGCGCCACCCTGTATAGAAGACCCAAAAGGAGAGGCGTTTCTACCACAATTTACTACTTTTATGGTAGCTTTTGTCTAGGTTATCACAATTTATTACTATTATGGTAGATTTCATTTAGGCTGCGATACTGCTCGAATGAGTTACCGCGGCTTTAAAATGTAAAAGACAACTAAAGAAAAACAGGTGGGTTTTAGATAGTAAAAGTTTAACACTCTTTCTACCTCTATCCAGAGCCAGAGACGATTTAATACCTCACAATTTTAGACATTCAGAGTTCTTTCTAACCTTGATATTTTAGAAAACGTAGAGTTAAACACTGTTTTTCTTATTATGTATATGTCAGCAGCATCAATTAAGTACATATTTCACATTAAAATATCTTAAAAAAGAGGGAAGTCGATGAAGCTGTCCGTTCTCGCCCCAGTATCGTTCAGGTGATATAAATTTTATTCTCTACTAAAAAGAACAACAAAAGACAATACAATAGTTAAATAAATTTATCAGTTTGGTAGTTGTAAGTAAAATTTATTATATTTAGTAATTCTATATTATCCACTTAATTTATCAACTTGATGTTTCTCAACATGGATGGTAGGAATGTTTAGAGAGCTGTGGGAATGTACGAAAGAGTTAACTTAACCTTGAAACGCAAAGTTCAACTAGAAGAGTACAGACTAGTTTTAGTCATTAGAAGCCTCTAGTCGAGAAATCCTCTTGATTCACTTCTCTTGAGAGAAGTTATTTGATGATTTACCAAATTAAAAAAATAAATGACCATCAACATGAAACTTTTTTTTTTTTAATCAGAATCAGAATCAAAAATATTTATTTCAAATAGACCAATTACAGGCACTTTTGAATTGTCAAAATGTCGGTCAGCCAAAAAAAAAAGTGAAGCTAAATTGCACGTTCCAAAGCGTAATCTCTATGGAAAAGAACGTCCAAGAAACTTCATGGACACTCTTTTAAATCATATTATGAGTATATATCTCGGTTATATATTTCTTGTCGTTTCTAATATGTGAGCACAATGTAGATAAGTAATAATAATTAAAACAACAAAAAAAAAACATAGAAATTGAATTAAGCCACTGGCAGCTAAGAGATGACCAGTCTCAACTGAGGGCACCCGTTCATGAGCATGACGCGTGCATCAGCCCCACTCAGCTCGAATCATTTTGAAGGGAACAGAATGACCCAATAACACGTGCCACCATCAGCGAGACATTTGAGTGAGCATGACTAAATATTTATTATTTGATATTATGTGATATGCTTGACTGCGATCCCTGCCTGATGGTAAGCAGTGATGCAACCGTTGATGGTGAGGCGCACTAATTTATTAAGAGCTAGTCTTGAAGACACCTAAATTACAATCGGATGGGAAGACCTCAGCAGGCAAATCGTTCCAGTCCCAAACTTCAAACTTTATGGAAATCAGGAAGTTACAAGATAAAGACAAATAATAAAAGCTGCGGTCTAAAAGAGCCACTCACTGAGTCCCATGAAACGCAAGGTGACATCGCGTCGACCCGCTTACTAAGCGTGTCGATCATGGCAAACACTTCCATAAGAAAAGCACAAAAAATTTATCGATATGAAAACAAATAAAATATGAATTAATTGTAAAATCTTTTTATTGGTTCATTATTACACCTGGCAATACACTGTAGACTATGATTATAGAGTATAAAAAATTGTTATTGAAATGTAGTATATTAAATATTTGTAGATAAATTGAAAAACACAAATTCAATATGACTAAAAAGTACAATTTTTGTTCAATTATTATTAGGCTAAACATTAAAAAATAAATACGTAAATCTATGTTATTTGTATGTCGTTTAAAATCGTAATAAAATCATTTGGAATGCTACGGATGGAAATAACTGATTCATTATTAAAAAATTGCAATGATAGCATCTTCGTTTAACGTTTGAAGAGTTCATAATAATACTTTCAATGATTCAATTTTATTTTATTGTCTTTGAAGGATCTTATAAATTTTCTAGTAAGTTGATAGTCAATATACGCATCCTAATATTTGAACAATTTGTTCAAACGTCAAACGAAAATATGAAACAGTTATTTAAAATATTGAATTGCTTGAAACCCTACATTAAATTTCGCTTAAATAGGCGGCAAACGCACACAAATGTCTCCAATTCAAGTAAAAATTCTTATTGTCATAATTGTTAAATAAAAAAAGTCTTCTTCTAAATGCATCGATTCTTATGAAAAAACACAATAAATACCTTGAAAAATTCACTAATTATTTACAAAATATAATGATCTTACACTACACAGATAATAAATAAAATAAATAAACAGTCAAATATTAATTCTAACATCACTAAACATTATCTAAAGAGCTTTTAGTAAGGTCGGCCATTTTGTCCGCCATGTTGCGAATTTGAGTTCGAATGTTTGTACTGATCTATTTTTTTTTTAATGTATAGATTTACATAGTTTAATCAATTTTTGTTCTCGATATGAGGCGATTAAGAATAACCACACTATTTTACACGAAGCAGAAAGATCCAAATACCGTTACAATTAAAACCCAATATGAAGAAGTATTTGCGATTGATCAGTGTGGCGCCCTTATCGATTTCTATGAACATCGTAATCGATTATACTATGAACATAAATGAAGTGATACTTAAATTTATCGATAATTGGAAGACGAAGATTGGTCGCTTACATTATTTTACAGTATATTTTTACTTATAAAAAGTTGGCACTAATAGTGGGACTCCACTCCCGAGAGTACGATTATAGAAAGAAAGCGAGATATCGATATGACTGTTAATCGAATAGTTTATCGATATAGATAGTTTTTCGGTTCTTCCGCGATGGGGTCTGTGCAGGTTCCCAAATGTTTCAGTTGTACCAGACTCCTGGAAAGAAAATGCAAAAACATAGATTAATAAAATTATAATAAGCTACTTATGGAAATTATGGTATGGTCGTGTGACGAGAAACGCATGTTACTAAAATAGTTATCCCATTGACCTAGAATCCTGAAATTTGGTATGAAGCAAGGTTCTTTAAATAGCACAAGTATAGGAAAAAAACTGAAAACTATAAATTTATAGTTACGTCACAAATAAAAACTTCTTTTGCGATTCGGAAAAATCTTCGTAACTGGATTTGGGAATTGAAATATTTTCTTAGGCAAGTTTGTACAGGACCCTCAGTGAGCGACTCCGACTCGCAATTACCTGGTTTTTATAATGTGAATGTGAGAGCACTGTAGACTCCGCGATTTCTTAGATTACTTCCTATTACGACTCACTTTTTTACTATGATTATTTTTATTGTACCTTTGGGTACAATATTGACTGGTCTACAGTGTCCTTACCTGTCTATTGATACTGTAATATGGAAATATTGTAACATCAACCATATTTTTTTTTAAAGAATTGTCCATGTAGGCCTATGTGAAATAAAAATATTTGATTTGTTTTTAAAATTTTGAATCACATTTTCTTAAATTTTTGGGTCTACAACATGCCAAGTTTCCTCATGAGGTTTTCCTCCACCATTTTGAGAGCAGTAGTGATGATAAATCATATTTATTTTGCAAATTGGTTTTTTAGAGCAGTGGTTATGAAATAAATCAATCAATCAATCTAAATTATTATTTGCTAAAATATGGTACATAAGTTGTACAGTACATTTGTTTCAGCATATCCTGCCATAACATGGCGTGCAAATATATTCACAGTCAGTGTTGTCAATTACTATAACATTATAGATTCTATTGACTATTCTTCTAAATAGTCCTTAACGGTATAATATCTTTTAAATAATAACAAATTAAAAAGTATTTTTTAAACATTGTCAGTGGTAAGTCTTGTAAACTACTTGGTAAAAATGATTGTAAATAATGATCGACATGCATTATACATTTTTCTTAAATAATTTTAGCATTATTATTTGTCATTCAAAATCTGTCAATGTACTGTAAATAGTAAAAAGTGACAATGGGAAGCAGCGGTGAGCAATGTTGGCAGTGGGAATGGTCCCGACTTACAAGTTGTTGGTCGCGAGTTCAAAACCAGTCAGGCACATTACTTTGTGTAATTTATTTCATCACCACTGCTCTCAAAACGGTGAAGGAAAACATCGCGAGGAAAATGGCATGCCTTATAAACAAAAATTGAAAACATGTGACATTCACCAAACCGCACTGGGCCCGCGTGTCGACCTAGACACCGACCTTAGTCTCAGCAATGGAAACATTACTATACGGTTGATTATGCGTGACAATAAGAATCAAATAATTAAATTTAAGTCACAAAGTAATCATCACATGTTTTACGTTGATTATGAAAGATATCTGACGCAAATAGTTTTTATGTAATCAAAGATTTATTTATTTGTTCACGAGATAACTAAGTTAGGTAAGCACATAGTAATATGTTTGTTAAACGCAGTTAAAGTATTAAAAAGTAAATTAAGAATTAATTTGTTACGTCTTGTATTATGTCAGGGCATAAATCCCTATCTATCTAACAATCGGCGTCTGTTTTCTGGGTCATTGCGGCCAAATTTTTTGTGGGCTTATTTCCACCAGCCCTTTTTTCAAAAACTGATTAGGCCTCCTAAGTTTTTCAAGGTATCTATAATTGTATAAACCTCATGAGTATCTTATAGAAGGGTTTACGGATTGAGGAGATAAATGCGTAGTACTCCTTGACTACACAGGTGTCAATGATACACACAATAAGCCTAGAATTTCCAAATTCGCTTGTAGATGCTCTGAAAAAACCTGAGAGGCCTAATCATTTTTGTAAAGAGATAAGCTGGATTGAATTAGCCCGCCAAACAATGGCCGTTAGTACTAAGTGCAGAAACCAGACGTCCAACAGAACAGAATAACAGAAAGGTGGCGGGATTGTTTGAAAGAGTTACCACGTCAAAAGGGTACACGTGTGAATTTTAGTCAGTAAAAACCTTACACTATCCCTCACTCTACTCAGGTCGAGAATTCAAGTAGCTAACAGACCGACTGACAGACACAATTTTAATCACTGAAGCAAGGTTTTTAATGTAAACAAAGTCGCAGGTAATAACAATGCCTGTCTACCTAGATAGAGAATTGAACTAGCTCACAAACTAACAGCCGCAATCGTAACCGCAGAAGCTAAATTATCATGCGAACAATGTCACGGGTAACAATAATGGTTAAGCAAACAATATAGTTATCATGGAACGTTGATATTGTTGTATATTAATTGCCATGACGTAAAAGGTAATCCCCACAAGAAAGATTCGTCTACTGTTAATAGAAACAGTAGAGTAATCTGATTGGAAAATATCTATTATTATTATTCCATTTATTCACAAACATCCCACATAAATTATATTTTTAAATATTTCAATGAAAATTAAAAAAAAATATATATATAGTAGCCCACCGACATCGGGAACAGGGTCCAAGTTATTATTATATTCTTTATTGTACATCACATAACCAAATATACAGGACAAACAATTAAAAATAAATGTACAATGGGCGGTCTTATCGCACAGGGCAATTTCTTACAGACAACCTTTGGATGTACTGAAAGAATCTACGTATTAATCAGAGAATTTTAGATGTGTTTTCAAAGAAACAAATTTCACCCGACGAATAAGAAATATGCATTAAAAAATACTTGTTATCTAACCAGTAAATAAAAAATAGAATACTAACTGTGAAAAATGTATAAAAACTGGTAGAAAAGCCAACGAAATATAACAATATGTAACAAATATAGCTGTATGTCTCGCCAAGACGCCGTTTTCTATGTCAACCGTACATGTGTGATGTACTTTGAAGTCTAAGTTCATAATTGTACATCTTTCTTTTTTTATTAGCAGCTTTATAACTTTGTTGTTGGTGAAGATATTTTAACAATTTTTGCGTTATTCTTGTTTACAAGCGCTAAAAATGATCTAATTTCAGAAATAAAAAAATTGCTATCATAGTCCCTATTTTCATCTTCCAAAAAATATTTTTGAGTAGCACGAGTAGACCAAAAAATATATGCGATGAAGTGAAAGTACTAGGCTCCCATGAATGCAGAGAACGTCCAATTATCCAGAGGCTCAAGATAAAATATCATTCAATCAGCTTTAGCGACTATCTGTGAGTAGGAGTGGCGAATGCTAAAATGTAAGGTTTTGATCAAGTGACATTACTTACATTATTTTTTACCCAAATAATATATGTTTTGCTTTTTCTATCTACGCTATCACTACGCTTTCATGGATAAAATAACTCTTGTCTTGTCTATCAATATCATAACATGAAAGTATCAGGCTTCCAAAAACTCAAAGAACTTACCTAGACCGACAGTTCTCCATCTCCAAGAAGCACTTGTTGGAGTAAGTCTTGTTGTCAGTACCGCAGACGGGGTCGTACTCGGGCGGGCACACGCGCGCGCATCCACTGTACTGGAAGCGTGCCAGGCAACGCTTCAAAGGTACCACGAACACGTGCTTGCTGTGAATGGAAAGAGCTCTTTGTTTAGTATGCGCGCCTGGTATCCTGTTTATTGTGTATCATGGGATAAAATGTTTAGAGAAAAGTTGTATATGTGTGTGTATCACTGGCATTAGAAAATATCCCTAGAATTCAGAGGGAAGTAGAATGCTGAGATTGTTTACAAACTCCCATAAAATCATTATATCGTAGCTACGGTCACATAAAACACAGGAGCGATATATTACGAAATCCAATATTGAGATTTTAGGGTTTCTGGAGTACACTATCCACCATTTTTATCACATTCTCAAATCCACGAATGTCGGAGTATCTTCTAGTATTATCTTAATTCATCATCATTTCAGCCGATAGACGTCCACTATTGGACAAAGGCCTCTCCCAAGCGTCGCCACAAAGAATGGTCCTATACGTATCGCATCCATCGGGCGCGTTTTATCTAGTATTATTTATTTATTTAAATTTGCATTCTTAACAGGAAAAATGTTTTACCGACAATTCTTTCTTCCTTACAAAATGTCCTAAAGCGGTGTTTGTTTTCTGCATTACTGAAGATTCTGTCCGTACAGCTTTCATAGAGCTATTGACTCTAAGGTCACTGACTGTACCAGTTATCTATACTTCTCTAAGTACTCAGTCACTCATTCTTGAAGAAGCAACAAATAACTCCCCAAGCGTCATCACATCTACCGGTTCTGGTTCCCAGTCCTTCTGGAAATTAAACCTACTCGCCGACAATTCTCCTTCTTCATCAAACTCTTTTTCTTATGGAAGCGGATCTCAAGCATTGCCATATCGACCCCACCTGATCTCCTGTACTTCTAATATTCAACGAAAATAAATCTATACTTTGCCTTCATCAAACACTCATTCTTGTAAAAGCTATTGTCGGAACCGCAGATGAAAGCATATGTATTAGACACTTTTTATTATTGATAAGCTCGTGGTTGGCGACTATCTCACGTGATGGTAAGCGATGATGTGGTCGACGATAGATCATACTTGCTTAGAAGTATTCAGGAAACATCGATTCCGGTAGGGAATTTGGCTCCTCAGCTGTATGCATAATGAATTGTTCCCGAAACGGTTTTGTCCGTATGAGTGGAATGTGTACCATGTATCAGAGGCACATCGACGTACGTCTGTTGGTCCGATAATGAGCTCCGTATGGCAGAACATCATATATTTATTTCAATTACATATGAGTATTATATATGTTTACCCTAGTCCATGCGTCACTGCAGGGTGCCAACTGAAAACCAGCGCTATGTCTAACGCCCAGCAAATGCTGAGGTGGTCACCTTTTGTACTTGCCTAACCGTTGTGCTGTGTCTGTTCCGAATAGAAATATTTATTTTCTATTCTATTCTATATATTTCCTCTTATTACTTCTTTCGATCCTTCGCTTGATGGACATATTTTTAAAGAAGCAACTGTTCTGAAGATGCAACTTACCCGCAGTTCTCCTTCTTCATCAAGCACTCGTTCTTGTAGAAGCGGTTGTCGGAGCCGCAGATGAAGGCGGGCGTGTCGGGGCAATCCTCGTGGCAGAGCGCGGTGGTGCGGCAGTGGGATGCTGCGACTGGTACCACGTGCTGCCCGCACGTTGCTAGACGGAGCTCGCATTCTGATCTGTTGATAGAGAGGGAAATCGGTTACTGGTTGGTAGAAGATTTAGGAGATATAGTTTTACCTACCATCTGTCCTTATCACCATTCCTTAATTCTTTAATGTTCACAAAAACCGTAACATAATATATGGAGATACAGACAGTTTATGTAAAAAGGCGAGCTTAACTCAGCAATGAGTTTTCTCCCAGCAAACCTTTGAATTATAGAGAGAGAACATATTCGAGGGTGGGATCCTAACTAAGATAACTAAGTCTAATATATAATTATACTAGCTGACCCGGCAAACGTTGTTTTGCTATGTATATAATTTTTTTTTATCTAAAATTGAAAAAAAATAAATCTAAAGTAGATGTTGTCCGATTCTCAGACGTACCCAATATGCACACAAAATTTCATCAAAATCGGTCAAGCCGTTTCGGAGGAGTATGGCAACGAAAACTGTGACACGAGAATTTTATATATTAGATTATACATACTATATACTAATATTATGTCAATAATGATCGCAAGTGTTCTTCAAGTTTCCTTTTGAAGACATTTAGAGAAGGGCTATCGCGAAGAGAGTGTGGCAAAGAGTTCCACAGACGTACTGCAGTTACAGAAAACGAGCCATCATATTGGCTAGTAGTAAGACGTGGACTACGAAGGACCGTTGATCTTTAGTCTTCAAGAAAAATACTAATGCTTTGGTTTTATATTAATTTCATATGTTTTTGATTCTTTTTTACACAGTTTTTTATAACACAGTTTTGTATATATTCAATTATCCAAATAAAATTGGATTGCACAAAAATGGGCCTTTACATTGTTTTTTCACACAAAACTTACTCATGAAGTCGTATCCTATAGATCACTGTAGATCACTGTATAGATCACTGAATTTTAACAGATGATTATATTTTTCTCCATACATCAAACTGTGGTGAGCCTTACTCGCCATAAAATCTGAATCTCTCCTTTTACTTGCCTTATTACTGCAAAAGTTAACTTACCTGTAAACATTTCCATCAGACCCACAAACGGGTTGCTCCACCACATTCTCGCAGGTATCGGGACAATCCTCCTTAAACCGTGGCAGAAGCGTGCAGTTGCCGAAATGAGCCAGTTGAATTCCTTTACTGTAATCAAATACATGATATGTTGTTAAAATTTTATGCAATAGATGATGAAACTGTAATAAAGAAAATCTATGCCATTGAGAATGCAATAGATAATGAAACTGTAATAGAGAAAATCTATGCCATTGAGAATGCAATAGATAATGAAACTGTAATAGAGAAAAGCATTGCTATTGAAATTGCAATAGATGATAAAACTGTAATTAAGAAAATCATTGCTGTTGAGAATTAACTTATATCAGCCAGTAATGCTCCCAATACTAGGAAAAAGATCTCCGTGAGAAAGAGTGGATTGTAATCTATGACGAAGATCCAGTATCGGTTGGTAGAAGTGACGTTATCATATCCTTGAATTTTGATTTTAAAACATGCCGGGTTCCTTACAATATTTCTAGTTATAGCGTTGAAATAGAGTTAAACTGTATCAATCTAGTAAATAGTAAGTTCAATATTTTTCGTGTTTTTTAGTAAATGAGAAACAACTTTTGTACTGGACATACTAACAAAATTACAAAAAAAAAACATGTACAACCAAGATGGATTAAAAAATGTACTGGGTTTGATTAAACTTAGTAATAATACGAGTATATGCTGTTGACTTGACAAGAAGAATAATAAAAAATAAGAATCTCATAGAAAACAGTTAACCTTCAAATCAATATACCAGGATAACATAAAATTCAAAAGCATACTCACAGGCAAGTAGCGACCTTTAAGAAGCAAGGGTTGGTGTAGACCTTCTGGTCCGTACCACAGACGGGGTCGAGGTCGGCGGGACACTTCACTTTCATGCATCGGTTCATTTTGCCACGACACTTCTCCATGTCAACCTTTTTCACTATCTTCCGGTTGCTTACACTCCTGTTGAAGATTTTAAAGAGAATATTGAATCAAATTTTAAAAAAACTGTATTTCAATTCAGAAATCGAGAGATAATTATCCAATTTTGGAACAACAAGCTCTATTTTGTACAAAACAAAGTTCAAATTCGATTCTAACAAAAGTATGGTTTATATATTTTTGTTTGAGTCTTTTTTATTTAATGGCCACTTAAAACATACAACACTACAGTCGATACTTGAGTTGGTGGATGATGAATCGTAATTGTATCTTCTTCCTCTATCTATATTAGTTAGGTAGCCTATCTCCTATTGCTGGGCGAAGGCCACCCACTCCCTTTTCCACAAACATCTATCCTCGGCCATTACGGGCCAGTCCTGTCAAGCTCATCTCTCCACCTATCTATATTATATAAATAGGTAAATAAATCAATTCTTGTTCTTAAGTTTTACTCCTCCAACGAATCCAACATCTATCATTTTACTGAACTGGAGCTATTTTGCGTAGCAGTGAATTACACACTATTAATCTTAAATTTCGGTTTAAAGAAATTTATTTCTCATAAGAACTTACAGATCACTTATAATGAGATAAAAAGTATAGTAAATACATTGAAGATACAATTTCCTCTGGGGTATTAGAAGCTAAAGTGACAATAATACGTGTTTCTTAAGTTTATTTTTAAATGCATTCACTTTATTTAAATGATTTAAGTTTTCTTTTATTTGTACTTTTGTAGCGACATCTGTGGCGCCATAAGAACTACAAAATTCGATATTCTGTATCACGCCAATAAAGTTTTCGCGGGATTCAAATATGTACAACTTATCTATCGTATTAAATTATCTATCGGGTTGTTGCCCGGATCAGACACAAACTGTCTGGCCGGAAAATTCTCCCGTTTCAATGGAGTTATGTAGGACTTAACGCCCTGTTCCATATACCTCTAAACTTACGTTATGTATAGCCACTGTGTGCTGAATAAACATTTTATATTTCTCTTTCTATATATTTGTTTTGATCCCTGTATAATTTTAAGGTCTATTTTAATAATTTTTATTCTCATTTTAGGATATATTCCTGGCTACCCCTGTATCCCTGTTGCACAGTCCCTCCAGCACTTTACAACCTGTAAGTATTGGATTACTAGTTATTAAAAAATTAAGTAAATTAGACGTTACGGCCGCACGCCGTATTTCTAAATAAGTATTGGACTAGTGAGTCCTCAGTTTAGTGGAAATCTAACGTTTATGAAACGCCGGTTTTTGACTGCGTCTGATTATAAAATCAGAGAATTTAAAGCAGTATAAATATTTTAAGAGTTTGTATTTTTTTTTAAGAAGGGGTAATTTATTTAAATTTTTGTATGATCCTTTCGACTGCTATAAACATTTCAAAAAAAAAAATTGTGAGAAAAAAAATTATTTAGGTCAATTATATGCAGACTCCTTTTCTAAAGTGAACCACAAGTGTTCATTTGACAGTCGAAAGGAAATCCTTTCTCGGCAATATTGGCGTATTATCATAAAAAAAAACTATACTTTTTGTTGCGACTGATCAGTGACTACTACCTTCTAGTGATGTAATGAATTTTTGCACGTATTTTGACATTTATTTATTAAAACTTCATGCAACACAATAGTACAAAGGCGGACTTAATGCCTTAGGCATTCTCTACCACACATTCGCATTCGTATTCGCAAGAAACATGCGAATGTTTCTGTCAAACTAAAAAAAAATTATATATTGATTGAATGGATGTAGAATGGCAATACAAGTGATAAAATTTTGCAATTTTATATTTATTTTAATATTTTACTTCACACAAATTACATTTAAATTTTCACAATTGCAATGTCACTAATTGGGAAACAACATGTTAACCTCAAATCATAACAATTTTTTTCGAATGAACTTAATGTAATAAGCTTCATTCAGTCAGTCTGTATCGACACTGTTATGTTCAGTTTAAACTTGGCTGACACGAAATGTCAAACCTGTATGATATTTGGCACGCACTTTGTTTGAAAGTCAAAATTCGTATTCGCGAATATTGAATGTGAGAAAACTAACATTCGTTACATCACTAACCTACTGCTTCCAGGTAGCATTATTTTTGTGTGCAATTTTTCCAACTCTATCTCTCATTACAACTTACCCGCAATTCAGCATCTTCATCTCACACTCATTCCTGTACACCATTTCATCGGAACCGCAGACCAGTTTCTCTTTCTGTCCTATACAGTCCTTAGGACATGACTCTCCTCCTGATGTCCTTTCTTGTGATACGCAGAACGCCATTGGTACTTCGAACACGTGCTTTCTGGAAACATTAATTATATTTATAATAAATAACGGAATTCTGTATCTGAATTTATAATTCTAGATAATTATAAAATATTGGAACAACAAACTCTATGTTATACCAGATAAGGTTCTATTAATAATATCATTGGAACCTATACCTTTCTTAGGGTTTTTTAATACAAATTTTTAGTTAAAAGTGATTTTAAAACACAAATTTGTGGCTATTAATTGTAATTGTCTTGTATTATTATTTCAACTACAGAACTTCATTACGTTCTAAGCCATATAGCGCACAACAGATATTAACAATCGCCTAATCTGCTCGATACACATGGTTATGTCGAATTATAAATTCACAAAAACTTCTAGAGAAGTCTTATGAATCTGTTCACTGTTGTAATGAAGACATGTGAAGAGAGAAGTTTTCGTTGACTAGGTTCTATTGGCTGTCCTAAACATGAGTACGGCTGGACAGTATCTTTTTTAAAAAAGTACATACACAGTTACATTCAGTCTCAAACACTGATTAGAAAAAAATCAATGTTGTTCCTTCTTCCCTCATCATCATCTTCTTGCCCTTTGTTTTGTTATTAATGGTTGGTGCAACACGGATTTTTCTGTCATTCTGTCCTATTACCGTCACGCTATCACGAATTCAAAGGGAGCTTTCTTTTCGTTTTTCTTTCATTTATCTCCTCTCACAATCCATTCATCTTTTTTTGGCCTCCCTCGCCCTCTTTATCTATACACATTTATAGTATACTCTTTAAAGGGGTGACCAGAGGATTGCAAACTAGCGTTCTAACCAAGGTGATCTTGCTAATTTCAATCCGTGTAGACAGCAGGTGTAATCCATGACCTTCAACGCTCTTCGTTGGGAGGCGTGTTTTCCCAACCACCGAACGTGTTGGCGCATGATTTACATTCATGCAGCCGCATCACAAACCAAACACCCAAACCAAGCTCCAACCAAGGTGACCTTGGTTGGAACGCTAGTTAGTAACCGTCTGATCCACCCTTAAGTAACATGCGTTTCATCCCTTCTCTTCACATTCTCCGTCTACTATCTATCATATTCTTTGTTTTTAAATCTGTTTCTATTTGAACAAAGAACAAACCTATTTATGTCAATCTTCTCTAAATGCAGAATTGAAAATCTATAAAAAATCTTAATGACTTCCAAAAATACATACCCGCAATTGCTAGCCTTCATTCTGCAAGCGTTGGCATACAGCTTCCCATCAGACCCGCAGGTAGGTCTGGCGACACGCCAACAAGACTCACGGCAATGACGGGTAGTTTGGCAATGTTTTTTGTTGGTTCGTACCACACCTTGTCTGAAAATATTAAGCAAATATAAATTAATTCAGAAGTTAGGATTTGAATTAAATTTAAAGATTTCTCTTATAAATTTTGTGATCTGATTAAAGTTACATGAGATTGGATTATTTAGAAAAATTTATTCATTTAGTTCAAATTGTTAAATGATATCAAAAATAATACGGCAGCTTTTGAACAGTTATGTGTTATTTAAATTACGTAATGTTAAATATGTATGTTATGTTGTAACAATCAAATGATAATGATTATTGCTTTGCTTGATTCAGCCTCTCTCAATGAAATAGACGAGTCAGTTAAACACGTCGTAACTAAAAAATTCTGACAGGTTTTCAGTCTAAAGTAGAGTTTAATAAATACTCAATTTGAAATATTTAAATCTTGTTGTAACTTATTTAAACACTAATATGCTCGACTCAAAACTATTTTTCAGTTAAAATGGCGAGTGAATCGAGTAGAGACGAAGAAATTTCTTCCAAAAAAAAATAATTTAATATTGCTGCCCAATTTTTTGCCATTACCATCCCGGTTTTCTTTCCAAACTTCTCAATTTGATGTCTTGAAAATAAATTTAATTGAAATCAGATCCCTGGACATCATAAGAACACATACAGTCACTCACCCACAAGTCAACAACTTCATCTGACATGTACTTTTGTACACGTTTCCATCAGATCCACAGATGGGCCCATCGAGTGGAGCCTGGGAGCAGTCGACAGGGCAATTCTCTCGATGAGCGCTGATGTTGTTGCAAGCACCCAAATGGGAGAGTCCAATTCCAACCCTGAAATGTTCCAATCGAATTGTGAAAAAAGCAAAGAAAGAAAACAAACAGCTGAAGATACTTTGAAAGATAAAGGTACGATGAAAGGTGAAAGTACGTTGAAAACTAAAAGTAAGACGCAATTTGATGATACTTTGAGAGAAAAGAGTAGTACGTTATTTGAAGATACTTTGTATTTTAAAAATAAATCAAACCTTAAACCTACTTTGAAAAAAAGGAGTAAGACGAGCTTAATAACTATGAAATACAAGTCTGGTGAAGATACTTTGATAAAAGGAGTTGTTAAATGCAGATGTAATCATAATGAACAAATTATATGTGGATGTGATGGGGATTCCAATCAATCTGATGATGATTATTAATTTAAACTAATCAAATTTCCACGCATCTATCATGAATATTAATCTGAAAACACTTTAAAAGATAAAAGTGAAAGTGCTTTGAAAAATAAAAGTCAAACGCAATTTGAAGATTGTTTAAACAACAAAAGAAAAACACAATTTGAAGAAACTGCAAATGATCAAAAAAAGGTGCAATTTAAAGCTGTGCTTTGAAAGATAAAAGTAAGACGAAATTCAAAGATACTTTCATAGATAAAAGTAAGACACAATTTGATGATACTTGGAAAAATAACAGACCAGCGTTATGAGACCCAAAAGTAAGACTATCGTCGAATATACTTTGGTGAAGATTATATACACGACTAATTTTTAATTAGTACAAATACTTAAAGGGCTTATTAGAAAAGGTCTTGTTATTATTTAAGTAAAGACTCAATAAATATTCATAAACAGCAAAGTTTTTAGAGTTTGTTGATATCCCAAAATGTCACTCAATTTATGGAAATACTAACTTCTGCTAGTGGCTTCATTTATTAGTAAAAACCTCATGAAAATCCTTTCAGGAGTTTTTGACTATCAAAACTTTTTCCAAACCAAAATTAGCCAAATTAGTCCAGCCATTTTTGAGTCTTAGCGAGACTAACGAACAGCTATTCATTTATGTATATATAGACTAGCTGACCCGGCGAACTTCGTACCGCCTAAAGTACGGATAACGCCTTCTACTGGCATTACCAGAACAGCATAATTCATTTTTTGACATTTTAATTAGAGATGGCGTTGTATTTGGATTTTTTTCGTGACTCTTCCCTTTTTTTCTCATCGTTTAAACCTTCCCTGAGATATCACGAATATTTCAAGACCAAAATTTGCCAAATCTTTCCAGCCGGTCTCGACTTTTAGCGAGACTAGCGAACAGCTATTCATTTATTTATATAGATCTATAAATTACAGAAAAAAAAAAAACAAAACAAAAGAAACAAATGAGTAACTAATTTTTAAAACGAAACTAACATGAAAATATGAAATTTATTTGAACTTGAGAGTTCAAAGTCAAAATCAAAATTTAAAGTGTGCAGTTTCTTAAGGAAAGTCCTGTTACGAAAAGACAAGACAGGTGATGACACAAAATCATTTTTGTACCTGCAAATCTCGACCTGAAGCATGCATCTGTTAAGATAAGTCCTGCCGTTAGTGCCGCATACCGGGTCCCTCTCAGAAGTACACCGATGTTCACATTTGGACCCTTGGGCTCGGGAGCAGGATGTCTGGTCTTGAGCTAAGCGTACTCCTGAAAACATCGAATGGGAATTTGAGTTTATAGTAAATAATTTATTTGTTCAGATAACTGAGATCCATAAAACTTTTAAACAACTAGAAATAATAAACAATAGTAAGCAGGGACTTTGTCATTTGTAAAATCCTCCGCTCTTGGGCGGAGCGGGAGATAGAGTCAGACTTTTACTGACTAAAAACTCACTCCTTTTCCTTCGTTGCTTTTCGTACCAGGGCCGAGTCCTCCTTTCAGAATCAGACCCTTGGCCCCAGTAGGCTTCGACCCCACACGGCTTCAGGCCCCTACAGTTGCTGACATCTCTTTGAGGCGCACGTGAAACAGTACGCGCCGTCGATGACTTGGGCTCGGTCCGGACGGTTACCGGGCAGTCTGACAGCGGGCTACCATTGTTCGTTGTCCGCAAGCCCGCGCCTACGGTGGCCGGTAATTGTCATCGGAATTCCGGCGGCGGTTGGGGCTTGTGGATCGTTGCTTCACGCGATCGGCCGCCTCCCTTGCTAGCATTACTGCTTCGCAGAAGTAGGCGACCGCCTGCCACTCCTCCTCGCTCCGGACCATGGCCTATACTAAGGCCCGGCGTGAGAGATCGCCACCGCCGATCGCCCCCACGAGTACACGGCGTTGTTCTTCCCAAGCGGGGACTATTTTTTACGTGAGAGAACAATCATGTCTATCAGCTACGGCTGGCTCAAGATGCTCTAGCGACTTCCACGCAGCTGACAGATGAATTATGTGGTCTTTTGCGCCAGCCGGCGAAGCCATCTGTGTGTGCATCAACAAACATTGCTGGATTTTTAATTAATTTATTTACAAGCACTTGTACAACGTTACGGGAGATGTCCGAGGATGTTGATGCGGTACTGGCGCCGTAAACGCGTTGTTAAATTGAACCCCCAGAGCATTGTATGCTCTCTGGGTCTAATCAACCCACAAACCTAAATCTATTATGATCTAAACCAGCGTCAGGCAACTGCTACATAGTGGCCTGGCATTATGCTGAACTGGACCTATTTGGCGCAGTTGTGAGACACACAATGTTGATGTATTTTTAAGTTGTAAGTATTTAGGTAATTTTTTTTTTTAATTTAATTATAATTGCTATCTCATTGTGTGTACCTGTGTGCCAAATAAATGTTTTTTTTTTCTTTCTATTTAAGTTATTCGTGATGAAAATCTCTTGATACAGAATAAATGCTAAGTGAAATACAATTATTTTAACAATTGTGATTTGTGACTTTAATTCAAGTGTAAATAGGTTACTTCTATGCAAACGTGCTCTGTCGTCGATCACATCATCGCTATCCATCAGATGAGATAATGGTCAAGCGGGAGCCTCTAACACTTAAATCATAAAGGCAGGCAGGCAAGGAATGATTTTGAGTATGTTTTTGTATGTGTATGTTTGATATTTCTTCACGCTCGAACCGCTGAATGGATTTCGATGAAAGGTACCATCAAACAGGGTACATAGGAACGCAGGGGTGAATAGCAACAAAACTTTGCTTAGGTTTTTCACATTAGTATATATTTATATTATTGATTTCTATCAAAGCATCCGTTTTAATTACAATTAATGAATAAATAGGAGAAAAAATGTTAATTAACGCGAAAATCCTCTTCAAACTTTTTTTTCTATTCACCCCGTTTGACTGTACACGGGTAGACCATGTCCTGAAGAATAGCACATAGGATACTTTTTATATCAAGGGAACATTGTTGTCCTGTGACTCCCGACGTCGGAGCCGTATCCGGAGTGGGTAAGGCGTGAGGCATGTCTTTGCGTTGCGGTTGCAGCCGTCTCCTTTCGGTTTCGGCTACCTCCTTTACACTTGTGGTAAACACAAGTGTTATTACAAACATGATATGCCGGAAATCCTGGGCACTATCTACCTGTCACTCTCACGCTAATTGACTAAGGCCTTATTCATGAAGTATCCTTTTACTGTTGTTACCGATATAATACACGATGTCCGACTAAAAACGATGAAGCAGTAAGACGCCACTGTCTTAAATCTGACGAAGCTTCGTCTTCTACAAAGTAAGTCTTAAAAACAACCACTTAAGTATTATGATTTAGGATAGTTTTAAACTTATTTATTTTTAATGTTTTTGGCTTGAATACTAAGTTTTTTAAGCCATGGCATCGTATATAGTTAATTTGTATACCATTCGAATATAGATGTACACATTCTATTGTTTTCGTAGGATTTGGCAGCAAATATATCAAGTCAACCTTGAGATATTCAACACTTTAATAAAATTCTGAGCTTGTAATATATTACAAATTTCAGTAGTTGGCAGTGACTTCTTACCATCAGGAGGGTTGCTGTTTATTAACCACTCCCATGTTTACTCTCTAGTCCTCATTCCAATTTACTTTGTGGTCGGCACGACCTCTCTTTTTTTCATACATTAAAAATCTAAGGCGTTTTTAATTAAATAAATTTTATTCCATACCTTTCCCACAAGTTTTCTTCCTCATCTCACAGAGCGAAGGGTAGATGTAGCCATCAGTAGCACAGACCGGTTCACTTTGGAGTGAGGGTCCACAGATCCTGGGACAGGTGGCGTCGCGAGCACCCTCGCACCATGATGCGGCTGTAATAAAGAGAATGATGGTGAATAATGGAATGTAAGTGAAACCTGAAGATTTTTGTAAGAATGATAAAAATAACAATGCTACCAGAGCATATTAGATCACAAGCAACTGCCAAGCAGGGCTAACATTCGACGGATGTGACGATATGTTTTTAACCGACTTCAAAAAAGGAGGAGACATCAGAAGTTCATTATTTATGATCAAATTTGAAATAAAAAACTTTTTTAATTGAAAGGATATACTTTTAAATTGGTCTCACTTATATTTAAATCTAGTTTTGACGATGGAATCTATGAAGATATGAGGTAACTTCTAAAATATACATGTATAAAATGTACATGAAGTGACGTTTCTTTTTAGGTGGGAAAATCATGTAATGTTAAATCTCGCTCTTGGGCGGAGCGCGAGATAGTGTCAGACTTTTACTGACTAAAAACCCACTCGTGGTCTTTTATTGCCCTGTATGTAGTGACTGGAACACGATTTTGGTACAAAAACCCTAAAACTGAAAAATTTAAAACTACACGTGTTAAATCACGAAGTTCAAAAAAAATCTAGGAGCACCGACTTTTTGCAATAAAAACATTTTGTAGGAAGACGCTATTGAAGCAAAGTGACGATCATGCAACTCATACACATTTTAAAACACTACAACATCCCATAACTTTGTGATAATGGTGTTTTACCGTGCCTAAAGCTCTCATGTACTTTCACAATCTAGATCAGCTATATTAGCCAGATAAGTGTACATGATCGCAATCCAGAGTCATAAAGAAGTCAGTCAGCCGTAGCAAAAATTGAAACGGTTATATAAAAATGTATTTTTGTATGCAAAATTATTTAAAAAGGAATAATTATGTTTCGTGTGGTGCTTTAATAAAACTTTAAAAACTTACTAGATTATCTAATAAATCCCACGGGTACAAAGAGAAAAAAAAACTTCTCTTCCGCAGTTTTCTTATAATTGTAATAATTTCTTCAAAGTATGGTAAATCTTCTATCATGTGTTAAAAGTACCAAAAAAAAGGCAATTTAATCTTTAAAAAATTCACGATATCGAAAATGATATTTTAAGCAATTTAAGTTCTGCGATTGGAAGAGCAGTGGTGGCCAAGTGGTAACGGCCCCGACTTACAAGTTGTAGGTCGTGGGTTCAAACCCAGCCAGGCGCATTACTTTGTGTAATATATTTCATCACCGCTGCTCTCAAAACGGTGAAGGAAAACATCGTGAGGAAACCGGCATGTCCTAGAACCAAAAATTCGAAGACATGTGACATCCACCAACCCGCACTGAGCCCGCGTGGAGGATTACGGCCCATTCCCTCTACTAGAGAGGAAGCCTGACTCCCAACAGTGGGAACATTATAAGGTCGACTAAGCTAAGCTAAGCCAAGTTCTACGATTATTAGAAAATTGCAGATAACTTTTTTTCACTGTCTAAATCTACGTGTAAAAAAAAAAATCAAGTACATTAAGTACAACATATTATATGTTATCATGAAATCTATTCTTAAAAAAGAGCATAATAAAGCAACCAAAATAAATATAACTTGAAACTAAAGTAGTTTCTGTGAAGTAACAAATCCAACAACAAACTGCACAAAATAGAATAAAGCCCCTTTGAAATTCTCTGGATAAGTGATACTAAACTGAATCTCAACAATACAACACGCAGATAAGAGCTGGTAGATATAAAATACGAGGTGCAGTCTCAGGCTAGGAGATATTGCAGTTGAGAATATGGACGAATAAATTGTTGATAAAATTATTAAGCGTCTCATCTCGTCTTGTAACACCATAAGAGATACCGACGAAATAATTTACAAAATTTTATCAAATCAAGCTAAAAGTCAAAGTCTCGTAAAAAAAATTGACATAACCGAAGACTGAAAAAACTAGATTTTTACGAAAATAAATAATCGTGGCTTAACTTTTTTTTTAATAAAAAAAAAACTGGCTAAGCTTAAGTTTTAATATTACCACTGATATAAATCTCGATCTAGCAAAATAATAAGCTTTGTTTTATGTATTGTATTAGTTAATATACTTAGGAAATATATTAATTTTTCCATCAGAATATCACCTTTTTAAATATTTCAGAATATTTTTTATAAGCTCTGTTCTTAGGATTCCGTGCCCAAAGGGTTCTAACGGGACCCCACTACTAAGCCTGTTGATCCACCCGTCCTTTCATCCGTCTGTCTGTCTATTCGTCTGTCTGTCAGCGGGCTATATCTCATAAATCGTAAGAGATAGAAAGTTGAAAATTTCACGGAATGTATATTTCTATTGCCGCTACAACAACAATAAAATTAAAAATTAAAGAGGTCTCTACAAAAAAACGTTATTTTGACGGCGTTATTGTAGTAAGAAACCCTTCCTGTGCAAGTCCGACCCGCACTTGGCCAATTTTTTCTTATCCTTTTTCCTCCTGGGTGTATTTTTTTTGGTAAAATCGAAATATTATACCCATCACTTTACAAGCACCAAAGGCAAAATACATTCGACCAAACGGCTCAATTCTGTATTACCAAAATCCTTTCTTAAAGTAGGTCTCGGGAATCCAACACCCAAAAACCATGACACACAAATCCTTTTCCGATATTTTCTCATCCCGCTCACTTCGTAGCCATACCCATAGCTAGCAAGATGCCGCGGGCTGGCCTGTGACTAGGGAAGTCCATTAGCACAAACCGCGGGCCGACATCGACACCTCACTCTTATCTTGCTACATAAATCTAGTTACATAAAAAATGTTAGGGTAAAATGGAAAGGATTTTGCTATCTTTTATTTTGGCTATATCGTGTCTTGATAGATACTGTTTTATTTTTTATTTTAGATTTATAGAAAGATGTGGATAACCTTTTTATTGCAACACAAAAGAAATCACGACCGCCACTCGCATCACTTATTGAAAGTGTACTTTTACAAATACAAGAAAAAAATCAAAAAAAACATCTAAGTAAATACGAAAGTAAATTTATTACCACTGAACTGATTGTCATGACAATTTACATTTACGTTGTCAGAGGGTACTTTTCAAAGTACAAAGTAAAGAGAAGTAACTTTGGCCCTGGTGTATTATTTTGGCACAAGCTTATTGACCAATAGGAAAATGAGAAACTGTGTTTACTGTGATTCTATTTGTCAATCAGATCGACAATTCGATGGACATGAAATATTTGTGATAGTCCAGGGAAGGTTTAAACGGTGAGAAAAAATGGAAATAATCACGAAAAAAAAACCGAATACAACGCCATCTCTAATTAAAATATCATTATAAAATGAATTATGCTGTTCTGGTAATGCCAGTAGATGGCGTTATCCTTACTATTAGGCGGTAAAGTTCGCCGGGTCAGCTTGTTTATTTATTAAAACTTTATACAATAGTAAGAAACACTGTACAAAGGCGGACTTAATGCCTTAGGCATTTTCTACCAGTCGACCTTAGGGTGGTTCAGAAATATAACATAACAGGTGCAACATAATGGTAAACTAGATTAGAAATACAAAAATAAATATATATAGAAATTAGTTAAATACAGTCAAACGTGATATTATAATAGCAAAAGTTGGTAAGTGTGTGTGTATGTTTTTTATTTCTTCACGTAACTCGAATAAAAATTAATTTGGAATATTTCATGGAATAGCACATAGGATACTTTTTACTTAGGATTATATTCTATTTTCACATGGTTAGACCGCTGACAGCAAACAGTTACCAATAAGACACATTCAAACAAAACTAGATAAAACATTTGACACAGTTAAGCATACCGACTTAAATTACAAACTAGAGAGCTGCTCACATCCAAAGAGAAAATAACTCAAGAAGTTAAACCAAAGCAATCAGTAATCAGAAAATAGACTTAGAAAACGGCACAAGTCATAAAGTATAGGAAAATTATAAAAACAACTTATTGCAGTGTTACTAGTAAAAGTAAATTATCCGTTCATACGATGAAACTGCAAAATATGTTGAATACAATCTGTTAATGATGACATATGAAATTGACATAGAAACTGTATGATTCTAGGTGATTAATTTTTAATAGGACTCTTCAGCACACATAGTTCATTTCTCCAAGGGTTTGATTCTGAAAGGATAACTCGACCCAGGTAAGAAAGGCCACGAAGAAACAGGAGTGGGTTTTTAGTCAGTAAAAGTATGACACTATGTCCAGCTCCGCCCAAGATCGGAGGATGTCATAAGATGATATACTACCGAAAAAAAAATCTCAACACGCGTTCCTACAGTGGCCCTTTGGGTTCTAGGGCCACAGTAACTACATCAAACAATCCAGCGTTACTGCGTTCTTTTTGATTTTTAATACACTGCAACAAACGTAATAACCCTCGCAGTGTTCGGGAGTTAATTATGGAAATCCCTCACTGCGTTCGGGATTAAAACTTAGCAACCTTCGTTCAGAATTCAACAAGCTGCCCGCAAATTTAAGACACTGTTTTATCCTCTAGGTGCATAATTCAAAGTTAACCTGAGTTTTACATAACATTCCTGACTATCCGAAGACGTCAACACCTCTCTCTACATACATATAAGACAATATTGTACTAGGCAATCATAGATCATGCAGAGCGTACGCTCGCCCTTGAGACTCCGAATTGGGTCACATCCCTATTGGCAGCCTGCAATGTATGCAGCTGCAATCCAAAGGGTCTGATTAGGGTCAAGTTCTAACTATTCAACTAGCTTGTTCTAGAAACATCTACTTTACACATCAGCAAAAGTGCTGAACTAATCTTTAAATACATATACAATTACTCTTCTGTACGTGTGTTTGTCAGCTAACTCCTCCTAAACGGGTCAGTAGATTTGGAAGAAATTTTGTGATGGAAATACTAGTAAAGTTATATTAAACTGCATTGTATATAATTTTTGTTCTCATCTTCATAAATTGATAAAATTTAGATGCCTTTTACTTTATAAATATTCTGTTGCCTAGGGCCTTTTTCTCAAGAGTTTCGTTTGAACATGAATACTTTTTTTTTATACCGAGAGTGTGACCTCATAGAATTATTTTCTTAGTAAGTCGAAGTAAGCAAATTAAACAAAACCTACTTTTACGATGCAACAATAGAATTAATTTTCAATAGACTGTATTTGCCTATAGAATATAATTAAACTATAAAACTTGTATTATTCAAGATAAAGTGATTCTTAATTATAACTATAGTAATAGTTTTTGTAATAAAAAAGTTTACTTGTACCAGGCAATCATGAACGCGAGAATGTTCTTTATAGTTTGTAATCAAATAAATTGTGTGCCGTATCATCGGTCGAACAAGTGCACGCTTTAACATTTTTATTTAATAACGTCTGAGAAATGGAGCATCTCTTAATTGCTATGTGGTCTTTGTGTACCTGTACGGTTTTAGATTTTTTGTGTGCATCTATGTTTATGATACCCTAGTACACGAGATGCAATAAATGACCGTGTAAAATCGCTCGCTCTGTGTACTAAATCTTAAAAATTCATAACATAAAATATTTTTATATGAAAATAACAAATGAATTGTGAGCCGAACCTAGCCGCTGCAATTAGGCGATCGTAAAATTCAAATGAATTTTTCGATGACTGTCCTAATTGCTTTTACATTCGAGGATTATATTTTTAACAACCTAAGTGCATGAGGCAGCGACCTTTTAGCCACTAGACTTCTAATAACAGGTGACGCATGTCTGTCAACTCATATGGCTTATAGATCTGATGTAGGTGGCCACAGAATAATTTCGAAAAACGAGATGATATTTGATGATTTTATACCTCGAAGATGAAAGTGATGGTCAGAGGCCATTTTTTTTCGAAGCTTTTGCGTTTCTTGTGGCTGTTTTACTTGGTATAGGTTAGCTTTTAATTTGAGTAGTTATTATAGATAGTTTTTGTTTTATCGCCCCCACGAGGACACGGTGGTGCTCTGCCCAAGCGGGGCACAACTCTACCATATGCTCCACCTTGTCCTCCGGGCGGTCCATACAGTGGTGGCACCCGGGCGTCGCTTCCGCATAAATCCGGTGCAGGAACTTCCCGAACTGACCGTGTCCGGTGAGAACCTGCGTCATGCAGAAGGTGAGGACGCCGTGAGGTCTTTCCAGCTACGCCTCAAAGACCAAAAATGTAGCCGAATTTTGTAACGGTTTGTTTTTTTTTTCATTAAGTTTAGGTTTTTTTTTCAATTGCGTTAGAGTTCCATCAAAACTTGCCTGTAACAGCTTCATCAAATGTTGAAGAGCCATCAGAGCTACCAAAACTAGGTCAGACCAGTGATTCCAAATGAAATATTGCACTTCAAATTTTTTCATCCATCCTGGCCCTATAAAAGTAATGGTCTGAAAAACGAGCCACTCATCCCAGGATCTGTCAGTACCATAAGTTAATAAATCGGACTGATTTAATGGAAATCGTTGATAAATTGGACTGATTTAATCGAAACGATTGATAAATCTGATTTCCTTTCGTTAGTAATGTCTGTAACTGTCAGTCCTATCTATTAGATTTTCTCTGAGAACTGATTTGAATGAAATATTCAATAGAAATTGGAAATATTATGAACTCCATTCTTTTTTTTTTATTGAGTGGGAAAATCATCTTATGACAAATCCCGCTCTTGGGCAGAACGGGAGATAGTGTCAGACTTTTACTGAATAAAAACCCACTCCTGTTCCTTTGTTGCCTTCGTCCCAGGGCCCCGGGTTTCGCTTTCACACTACCCGTGGCCCCAGTAGGCATCGACCCTGCTGGGCCCCTACGATTTGCTGACATTTCCTTGAGGCGCGCGTGGAACAGTACGCGCCGTCGACGACTTGCGCTCGGTCCGGACGGTTACCGGACGGTCGGACGGCGAGCAATGGGTGGCTGGAAATCGGGATCGGAATCCCGGCGGTGGTTGGAGCGTAAGGACCGTTGCCTCACGCGATTGGCCGCGTCCTTTGCTAGCATTACTGCTTCGCAGAAGGAGGCGACCGCCTGCCACTCCTCCTCGCTCCGGACCATGGCCTGAACCAAGGCCCGGCGCGAGAGATTGCCACCGCCGATCGCCCCCACGAGGACACGGCGTTGCTCTGCCCAAGCAGGGCACACTTCCACCGTGTGCTCCACCGTGTCATCCGGGCGGTCCACACAGTGACGACACCCGGGCGTCGCTTCCGCACGAATCCGGTGCAGGAACTTCCCGAAGGAACACGGGTGAACTTATTTGTCAATTTCCCCTCCTCCCCCAAAACAACCTTTATCGATGATAAAAATGTAACTATCAATCGCTTTTCTAAAGATTGCGGAATGTAAATGTCAGGCGCTTTATTTACAACTGAAGCCACTTTCGGAAATTTCGTAGGTAATACTGTGATATAGATTACAATAGGAAAATTATCTCGCAATAATTTTAGTTTTAGACTGGAACAATTTACCACGCTGCAGGTAGCATCGATCGATGGATGGATGGAGAGGGAGAGGGAGACTAATGAAAAGATGGATGGATTGTGTGAAGAGTGATATGAAAGAAAAGGAATTTAGTGATAGCATGACGAGTGACAGGGTTGAATGGAAGAAAAAAACGTGTTGCGTCGACCCCAAATAACACAGGAGCAGTGCAGACATAAGGGCAGAAAGACGATGATGATAATGATATATTAATATTTAATATATATATATATATATTTAATTTTATTTTAATATTCCACTGCTATCACACAACGCCGTCTAGTCCCAAGCTAAGCAGAGCTTGTGTTATGAGTACTAGACAACTGATAAACATACTTATATATTTCTAAATACATACGACCAATTTGGAACCATGTACTAGCTACTGACGTTTTATAAGTGCCCATGTAGGCCTATGTGAAATAAAAAACTTTGACTTTGACATACATATTATAGATAAATTACACCCAGACACAGAACAAATGATCGTGCTCATCACACAAACATTTGTCCTGGGTAGGAATCGAACCCACAACCTCCAGCATAGCAGTTAGGGCCACTAACCACTAGACCAAACAGGCCAGTCATGATGATTTCACATTGATACTTTCCTGGTTTAAAACCCCTAATTTCATCCTGTAAAACAAATTAAAACTGTAAGTGAGCCGTTAAAACTTTGCGCGGCTGGTGGTTAATTGCCATATTTATTTATTTAAACTTCATGTATAGTGGTGGTACATAGGCGGACTTAATGCCACAAAGCATTCTCTACCAGTCAACCATTGGGTTAAAAAGACAACACTGTGGCAGGTGTGCACAATAAATAAATAACAGATATTTTTGAAATAGAACGTAGTATCGTTAAATTAAGTGGCTTATAATAATAAAATGACTGGCCTGTTGGTCTAGTGGTTAGTGGCCCTGACTGCTATGCCGGAAGTCGTAGGTTCGATTCCCACCCAGGACAAATATTTGTGTGATGAGCACATTCATTTGTTCTGTGTCTGGGTGTAATTTATCTATAATATGTATGTATTTATAAACATTTAAGTATGTTTATCAGTTGTCTAGCACTCATAACAAAAGCTCTGCTTAGCTTGGGACTAGTTTGCGTTGTGTAATAGTTGTGGAATATATATGTATATATATAAAATACGTATATATGCTAATATAATAAACTAATAAATACTATGATAAATATTCATCGATATACAGGGTGTCCCAGAAATCAACGTCAAGCCGAAATCGAGCATTAGGCCAAGTCGTAATAGTTATCAGAAAAATATGAAAAAAAATCTTGGTCATGTACTTTTCAAATTATATGTATTCAAAAATAAATCTTAAAAACTGACACCCTGTGATGATCTTTCAAGTCCTGTGACTGCAAATATTAACTTTTCGTCATTTTTTTTTCTACCGTATAACTATGAATAACCCTTCTGTCAAACACAGTTAAAAGTTAGAATATAACTGCCTCAGTTTCAAATAAAAAGTTAGATTTTTGCCCAACATTGAATGCAAAATAATTACATTACTCAACTTTAACCGACTGTACTGTAAAAAAAATGTACTACACTATTTTGGCAAGTAACATCAAAAGATGGCGCGTTTAGTCTGGATTCCAAAATGGTATGACACTTACTAATTGCTTCTTCATAATTAAGGAAAAAAAATTTTTTATGAATGTGACGTGACTTACTGCTTTAATAAGAGTGAGCGAGATAGATAGTGACGGTACCTTGATCAAAGGGTACCACTACTTAAAAAAGTAATTTGTTAGTTTTAGGTGCATTTGAAATAAAATTTAGTCGTTGGGTTTCCTTATGATTTTTATTCAATCAGATTGAATGTTCAATGTAACAAATGTTCAAACTGTTTGCCTTCAGCTGCAATGCAAGCTCTACACCTCTTTAAAAATGACCGCGTGATAAGACGGGCGTATCTTTTCGAGTTGATGTATTCAGCGGCTTCTGAAATTCTTTCGCGCAGTTCATCTAAATCTTGGATAGGTTTACAGTACACTTTCTCCTTTATCGTACCCCAGTAAAAGAAATCTATGGGGTTTAAGTCTGGTGAACGGGCCGGCCACGAAATTGTACCGCCCCGCCCAATCCACCTATCGGGGTATTCTCGATTGAGAAACTCTCGTACTGTGAGAGCATAATGCGCTGGGCAGCCATCTTGTTGATACCACATGTTACCGTAAATGTTCAGTGGCACTTCTTCCAATAAATCTGGTAATTGGTTCTGTAAGAAGTCCAAATAAGCCTGGGCATTTAAGTTCTCCAGCAGCTCGATTGGACCAATAACTTTACCATTTAAAATTCCCTTCCACATGTTTACTTTAAACCGGTACTGCGATCTGTCCTCCCGCATCAAATTTGGATTTTCCACGTGCCATTCGTGCAAATTGTGGAGGTTCATGTAACCGTCCTTTTTAAATGTTGATTTTTTTTTTTTTATTAAGAAGTAGCAATTAGTAAGTGTCATACCATTTTGGAATCCAGACTAAACGCGCCATCTTTTAATGTTACTTGCCAAAATAGTGTAGTACATTTTTTTTACAGTACAGTCGGTTAAAGTTGGGTAATGTAATTATTTTGAATTCAATGTTGGGTAAAAATCTAAGATTTTCTTTGAAACTGAGGCAGTCATGTTTTAACTTTTAACTGTAATTGATAGAAAAGTTATTCGTAGTTACATTACAGAAAAAAAACTGAAGAAAAGTTAATATTCGCAGTCACAGGACTTGAAAGATCATCACATGGTGTCAGTTTTTAAGATTTATTTTTGAATCCTTATAATTTGAAAAGTACATGACCAAGATTTTTTTTCATATTTTTCTGATAACTATTACGACTTGGCCTAATGCTCGATTTCGGCTTGACGTTGATTTCTGGGACACCCTGTATAATCGAGAAGATATTGAATCGATATTAACGCGTCCGATCACGAAATATCTTTAGTCTGCTAAAAATAGAACTTTACCTGATTGATCTTCCTGCTTTTGACTCGATTTTATAAAACGGGTTAGTATAACGACTGGGCTCACTGCTACTGTTACGATCCGTAGTAAATCCTGTTTTATTACTGTCCGTACTGAGTTTATATTTATATCCTACCGGTTGATGAGTTTGAGATCAGGTGACTGTAAGGGATCAGCATAAAGTTTTTTATTTTTTGTCGTCCCTCATTCTGTCTGGGACGACAAAAAAAAACCCTCGCCTCGTGGGGGCGATCGGCGGCAGTGATCTCTCGCGCCGGGCATTGGTACAGGCCATGGTCCGGAGCGAGGAGGAGTGGCAGGCGGTCGCCTCCTTCTGCGAAGCAGTAATGCTAGCAAAGGAGGCGGCCGATCGCGTGAGGCAACGGTTCTCACGCCCTAACCGCCGCCGGGATTCCGATCCCGATTTCTGGCCACCGTAGACGCGGGCTTGCGGACGGCGACTAATGGGTGGCTCGCCGTCCGACCGTCCGGTAACCGTCCGGGCCGAACCCAAGTCGTCGACGGTGCGTATTGTTCCATACGCGCCTCAAGGAGATGTCAGCAACTGTAGGGGGCCCAGCAGGGTCGAAGCCTACTGGGGCCACGGGTAGTGTGAAAGCGAATCCCGGGGCCCTGGGATGAAGGTAAAGAAGGAACAGGAGTGGGTTTTTAGTCAGTAAAAGTCTGACACTATCTCCCGCTCCGCCCAAGAGTGGGATTTGTCATTGCATGATTTTCCCACCAAAAAAAAAAATCATTCTGTCTATTCTGACTTTTATTTTGTACTTTTTGTTTTAATAAACATTACCTGTTACTAGGAATTACTCTTGTATCGTGGGTGCATTCACAAAAATGTATTTTTTTTATTTTATTAAATTTTTTTATGGTAAAATTCAATTAAATTTTAAAGTTTATTGAAACTTTATACTACATTTTTAATGTGGATGGGTGGAGAGGGAGAGGGAGGCCAAAGAAAAGATGGATGGATTGTGTGAATAGTGATATGAAAGAAAAGGAAGTAAGTGATAGAATGACGGTTGACAGGATAGAATGGAAGAAAAAAACGTGTTGCGCTGACCCCAAGTAAGATGGGACAAGGGCAGGAAGATGATGATGATGATTGAAACTTTATACCAGGGCTTACATCGTAATTTTAACTATCTACTTAACCTAAAAGCATATAAACACTTTTAAGTGCAATTTCTCTTTTACCTATATGATCTGTAATGAATGACATGTATGAATGTACCCGATGGGTTTGGTAGTATAGCATAGCATAGTCAGCCTTTTAATGTCCCCAATGTTGGGACTCAGGTCTCCTCTCTAGGTGAGGGAATGGGCATTACCCAAAACGCGGGCCAGTGCGGGTTGGTGGATGTCACATGTCTTAGAATTTTTGTTCTTGGACATCTCGGTTTCCTCACGATTTTTTCCTTCACCGTTTTGAGAGCAGTGGACATGAAATAAATTACACAAAGTAATGTGCCTGGTTGGGTTTGAACCCGCAACCTACAACTCGTAAGTCGGGGCCATTACCACTTGGCCACCACTGCTCTCAGAGAAAAAGAGAGCATATGCCTAAATAAATCTTTATAACTACAATAACATCTGCCAGCAGTTTCAACCGTATGAAAGAAAAAAGTATTCCAAAAGAACATATTCCCTGGATAAAAAAGTATAACAATTAAAGAAATAGGTACATGATTTCTCACATTAAAAAAAAAAAAAATCTATATCCTAGTGAAAGATGGATGATGATTTTTTTTTTTTGGTGGGAAAATCATCTTATGACATCCCTTGGGTGGAGCGGGAGATAGTGTCACTTTTACTGACTAAAAACCTACTTCTGTTCCTTCGTTGCTTTTTGTACCAGGGTCGAGTCTTCCTTTCAGAATCAGATCCTTGGCCCCAGTAGACTTCGACACTGCTGGGCCCCTACGGTTTGCTGACACATCTTTGAGGCGCGCGTGGAACAGTACCTCCGCGCCGTCGACGACTTGGGCTCGGTCCGGACTTAGAACAAAAACATGGTGCTCTATCTGTACCCGTTACCAGTTTTTTTTCTGTAGTCAAAAGTAAAAAAAAAACAAAATCCTAAAATTGCCCACGAAAATTTGTCATAACTGGTAAATTCATAATTGAATCAATCATTCATAACATTTGAGACTAGAATATACTACAAGTCAGATAATGGTGAGGACACTAAGTGTATGTTCCAAGACATTGTTAATCAGTGTACCAAATTTTGTATAATGAAAATCCGTTCCAGTTGAGCGTGAAGGAGTTACAAGCATTCACACACACCATCACACATATATGTACATACAAACTCTCGCTTTTATATTATTAGTATGATCTGAGATTTAGTTAGTCATGTCCAATCAATTGTAATAAATCTTTATTAAATTATAATTTCTTGATATATTATGAAAAAAATCGGTTTCTATACGATAAATCACACTCAAATTCATTATCAACATAACCGTGTCTTATTTAGAAAAAAATGGTTTTTCTCACGATATTTTACATTCATATGGGGCGTTGGCAATTTTACAATGAGCTATGATGGTAACAGGTTTTTTTTTATTGGGTGGGAAAATCATCCTAATGACATCCCCGCTCTTGGGCGGAGCGGGAGATAGTGTCAGACTCTTACTGACTAAAAACCCACTCCTGTTCCTTCGTTGCCTTCGTCCCAGGGCCCCGGGTTCCGCTTTCACACTACCCGTGGCCCCAGTAGGCTTCGACCCTGCTGGGCCCCTACGATTTGCTGACATCTCCTTGAGGCGCGCGTGGAACACTACGCGCCGTCGACGACTTGGGCTCGGTCCGATTACCGGACGATCGGACGGCGAGCCACCCATTGCTCGCCGTCCGCAAGCCCGCGCCTACGGTGGCCGGAAATCGGGATCGGAATCCCGGCGGCGGCGGTTGGAGCGTAAGGACCGTTGCCTCACGCAATCGGCCGCCTCCTTAGCTAGCATTACTGCTTCGCAGAAGGAGGCGACCGCCTGCCACTCCACCTCGCTCCGGAGCATGGCCTGAACCAAGGCCCGGCGCGAGAGATCGCCGCCGCCGATTGCCCCCACGAGGACACGGCGTTGCTCTGCCCAAGCGGGGCACACCTCCACCGTGTGCTCTACCGTGTCCTCCGGGTGGGCCACACAGTGGCGACACCCGGGCGTCGTTTCCGCACGAATCCGGTGCAGGAACCTCCCGAACTTACCGTGTCCGGTGAGAACCTGCGTCATGCGGAATGTGAGGACGCCGTGAGGTCTTTCCAACCACACCTCAAAGAGGGGACTTACCGCCATAATTGTGGCGTGCCCATGATGGTAACAGGTTCTGTATTTTCTGTCACCCTAATTTAAAATAGGAATAGTTCCATGGAGTACATAAAAGTGTTGTGTCTCATGTGTCAAATAAATATTGTTATTTTTGGGAGACTGTAAGGGCTATATTTCACTGGGACACCATGGCGGCGCGACCACCCACTGCTACCAATACAATGTATACAGCTCTAAATCGTAGAGAGTTACTAACCTATATCATAGACAGTAGGCCTTAGACATATAAAAAAAACCGGCCAAGAGCGAGTCGGACTCACGCACAAAGGGTTCCGTACCATCCGCAGCAAAAAACGAAGGAAAAACACGAGGATATAGAGGGAGCCTTCTTAAATATTTATTTTATTCCATATTTTAGTATTTTTTGTTATAGCATAGCATAGCATAGTCGGCCTTATAATGTTCCCACTGTTGGGACTCAGGCCTCCTCTCTAGGAGAGGGAATGGGCCATAATACACCACGCGGGCCCAGTTTGGGTTGGTGGATGTCACCTGTCTTCGAATTTTTGGTTCTAGGACATGTCGGTTTCCTCACGATGTTTTCCTTCACCGTTTCGAGAGCAGTGCTGATTAAAATAAATTACACAAAGTAATGCGCCTGTCTGGGTTTGAACCCACAACGTACAACTCGTAAGTCGGGCCCGTTACCACTCGGCCACCACTGTTCTCATTTCTTTTTTATTTTTATTTTTTTGTTATAGCGGAAACAGAAATACATCATCTGTGAAAATTTGAACTGTCAAACTATCAAATAACAGACAGACGGACGGACAGCGTAGTCTTATTAATAGGGTCCCGTTTTACAATTTGGGTACGGAATTCTAAAAATTACTGCCAGTCTCAGTTAGTGTGTTGACACACTTAACAGTTTCTAACACTCTTCCACATTCGAAAGTGAGCGTATAAAGCTGAATACCAATTTTTCTCGCTCTCAGTGTGAGAACTATGTCCTTCTAGATTTCTTTATGCTAAGCTATGTTTTATTTTACGTTTCTTTAGGCTGTTTTGAGACAGTTGTAAGTAGGTCTTGTTGCGATTCTGCATACATAAGAGCCTGTATTAAAAGTTACTTGTATTTTCCCTTGAAAGCAGCCTTAAGTTTCAAAGCCTACTGCGGCCATGGGTTTACTTCTGATAGTAAAACACGTGGTTCTGGTACGCAAAGAGTATAGAAAGAACTTAAAAGTACAAATCCGGGATGGACTGCAGATCGCAAATTGCATGCGACACTACTTTTTTCTATTGAATCTCTTGAAAATGATTCCGAGTGCTGTGATACTGCGGTCTGCCGACGCGGCGCGCAGCCTGCGGCCGCTTCATGACGCGACTGTAGCATGAGTGGTGTCGTGAACCGCAGACTTCAAACGTACAAAAATGACAACTTTTTCGGAACATGATAAAGAGAAATTAATTACCCTTAACGCAGGTAGCGCTGGCCCTCTTAGTCTGTCCCGCACGTGCAGCCGTCACGCGACGTCACGTGTGTATCGTGTTAAGCGATCCCCGTTGCGGAAACCGGATTATTACCTGCGCAGTGTCGCTAGTTCAATTTTAACGGTGTGCATGTAGTCATGTCGATGGAGAACTTTGATGTGTTATTACGTAGCAAAACGGATGCGGGGCGCTTCTGCCCACGACGCGGCTCACCACGTGGGCACCCAAACGGAGCACTTTTGTATGGGACCGCGCGGACGCCGGCGTAATGCAGCGTTCTGCCTAAAGGTAGAACTACATTGGGCACACATGGGCCACGTACGCCGATCTGGGCGCGTCGGTCTCTGTACTTTTTATATGACAACTAGACTTGTAGCGCTACATTAGATCCACGCCACGCGACGTGACTCTACGTACAAATAAGGCGTAGCCCAAGTGTGCATCGGTCTAATGTAGTTCCTTCTTAAAGGATCACCTCACGGCAATTATATTCCACCTGCGACATATTTCCATAATCACTGCTTGGCAGTTGGATTTAAGATTACAGTTGCCTCGTAAGAAGTTTAAAGCTGTGATTAAAAGGGGTAATTGCCTTTCGTAACACCCACGGGTGGCGGAACGGTACCCATACCGGTTTTGATCAAGTAAGCCCGAAGGACATGACCGTTATCTCTTCTAGCATAAGACTTAAAATTGATCACAATTTTAATTACTACAAAACAATAATTTATTTTATTTAAATTCCTATAAAAGCAAACAAAGCTCTTATTGTTTAAAATAAAGACCGAAACAAACGAGTAACCCTTACCGTTAAAAACATGCCCACTGTAAGTTGAACTCCAATTTAAAACTTGGCCTTTAGAGTCTGAGGATGACGTTATACTGGGGCTTCGTAGTTGTAACTCTAACCGGTGTAAGTTGAGCTCTGAGTGCAAAGCGTGGTGTTTGCAGACAGGTTGCTATCACCCTTGGTGCGGACAACCCGTTTAAACTATATCACAAGTAGATACAGGATAAATGTACTGAATAATGAGTGTGTCCCTTAGAATGCTTCGAGGTAAGGGCTGTGCTAAAATCAATTACCGTTTTCGGTACTAAATTCTACAGATTTTTTATTGTAGTGAGGCTGTCTCACCCAATATAAGTTGTGACGCAGTTAGCGTTTACTATTTCTTCTTCACATAATCATTTTCTTTCTTCTTTTTTTCTTTCTTTCTTTCTTTTTCTTTTCTTCACATAAACACAAACACAAACCACATGATTTGGTTTTTATTAATTGAATGATTTATAAACGAGGAAGGTTTATATAAATGCTTTGTTGCATTAATTCCGCCTATGTACCACTACTGTACATGAAATTTAAATAAATAATAAGTAAATGATTTGTGAAAATTTTAGGTTTGAAAGCCTATTTTTCTCTTCTGAATATAGCTGGCTGGTGGTTCTCATAATAATGTTGAACTATTGAGTGGTTAAATCTTGAAAATTAAAGGATTTGGTATAAAAACATACTGATTTGGTCGAAGAAGGCCTAAGAAGGCCAATGTAAATGTGGCTCACAGATAGTTATGCTAAAGCAAAAATCACTCCTCAAAAAACTTATTAATTTGGCAGAAAGACAAGATTAAAGAATAATAGAAAACACATTTTGTCAACCCTAGACTATCGTCATGCAACGCGCGAGCCGTGGGCGACTACATGCACCGCAACCTTCGCTTAAATTCAAATCTGTGCGCGCTTTAAATGTGATGCACGCGTAAGGTGAAAGACCCCTTATTGTCCGCGAAAATGGTAATTTACGCTATTCAACAATATCTCGCAAAGTATGCACTCCTGGTACAACGGAACTTTGTTATGATGTCATTGCTCAGTAGTGACATAATAGATCGCTTATTTATGAGGTCCTTGTCTTAAATAACTGCAGCTGAAATGTACTAGGAGTCATTTGTACTAGGGGCTCAGGAGATGTGAGGTGATGTATTGCTTATTCATAATTTTCTTGAGTCGACATTGTACTGGCAGCTATTTGTACTAGGAGAACAGAAAATACAAGTAGGGTTATAAAGTGGTCCGTTACACTGGTTTTGCTGATCCTTAGGTACGAAGGAAGGGACTCGAGTTTGTAACAGCAGTGAAATCTGAAGACGAGATTGTTTATCATCTTTGTTATTTTTTTTTTCATTATTTCTAATTACCTGCTACATATAACGGGAGGATGTTTTAATTAGTAGAAAATACAAGTAAGCAGTACCAATTCTTGTCAAGTCTATAAAAGAACTGGCCTAAAATATTAAAGAACAGAATTTAGTGCAAACTTGATACGAACACATTTGACCAATGGTGGAACAATACACTACACAAACGCACTTAAATCATCACCATAAACCAAAAACACTCAACGATACCAATGTAGTAGGTAGTTTTATCGTTTGTCGTACATCTGTACTCCGGGTAGCAAACGTTCACAACCCAATAGACATTTACGCGTTATTCTGACATTGTACGCGACAATGGTCGTAAAACTTGAAATGGTATCTTTACCAGTATGCTATCCTGGTACAACGGGACTGTTTATTATGTTATGACGTGCATAGCTGAGTTTAGTATGTATGCTGGATATTCATTGTCACTATTGGTGGTATTGTGGTCTTTTTGTCCGGGACATATTCTTGTTGCTTCTGCTTGTGTTTTGCCGAGTCATTTTTGAAGCTATTTTTATCTCTAACAAAATATAACTTTCAAAATAAATCTAATGAACATACCCTAGGCAGCGGGACTGTTCGAATCGTTGCCGTGGCCAGGACAACAAAGGGCAGTAAAAGTCTGACACGCTCTCTCGCTCCTAGATGGAGCATAAGAAGTTATTCGATGATTTCCCAACTAAAAAACAGTTTGATTCCAAAATAGAGTTTCGACGATTTATTCGAATTTACAGAATTACAAATTTACAGTTTTCAGATTTTTTCCAATATTTTTGCTATAAGACCTTACTTCATGTCAAATTTCAGGATTCTAGGTCAACAGGAAATATTATGAATTTTAATTCCTTTCAGAGTGTCGAAATACACGTTTTTTTGCAACATAAACGGCTGTATTTTTTTTTTTTTGCTTACTCAGAAATTTGGTTCTTTCACAACTTCAAGAGCCTGCAGACTTGAGTATATAAAAGATCTAATGAATATGGTTTTATCACTTTGTTTATAAACTATCTTGTATAACAACCTATAGTTTTGACAGCATCTAGCAGACATGACAAAAATTATTGTTGCAAATTATGGTAACTTTCATATACAATTTCAAGACTTTCCAATTTTCATTTTCTGTAAATTCATGAATTATCTGTTAACAAATTTCCAAACTTTCTACCTCAGAAATTCACTACACACTTGTGAAAATAAAGAATCTAATAAATCTCCATACATTTACATCCAAGTGCGAAAAGAGAACACTACAGGCTGCTTCTACAGACACACCTTTGTTTGTCCCACATGTGTTTCTATTAAGTACTTGGGTACAATTTCTCTGACCAAATTTTTTAAGAAAATTATTTGGAGAATCTATTTTCATTGTTAGTATTGTTAGTGATGCAGAAATGTTTTCGTTTTCAAATGTTTTCATACCATATGCACAATTTAAATGCAATGAAGGGATTTGGCAGTATTGAGAGTATTCATATTCATTTGGTTTTACTGACAATAAGAGAGAGACTCTTAGTGTCGGCAAAACTTAAATTTTAAAAAAAATCTCCAGTCTTTATTTCCTTCGTGGACGTGGAGACGCTTGGGGGGGAGGTTTGTGTCCAACAGTGGAAGTTTTTTGGCTGAAATGATGATGATGATGATGATGTATATAACTCAATGATCGTCATCCCTAAACATTCTGTGAAGACTGCGACACAGAATTAGGTACATGTGGAATTCTAGAGGAGCGCTGGTCTGATGCTGTGTTCCCGTGCATAAGTGATCCTACGCCTCGTCGCTCATTTGAGATGTCCTACTTCAAAGTCATACTTGATGAATTCAATGATCGGAGTAAGTAGATTGAATTGGGGTCATTGATTCGAAACGTATATATTAATAGGGACATTCCTCCGGAATTCGTTGATTATTTAAAAAAAACTGGAACTTAGGTAGGAATTGTATTAAATTGAGCAATATTATAGTCTTCATTTTTTTTTTAACGGCACACCAATCAGAACAAAAGATCATGGTTGGTGCACTAACCGGTTATCAAAACAATGCGTATGCGTAAATATTGAAATTTAAGAGCATCAATTTATAAAAAGTTGTGGCCATACGTAAGCTAAAAAAAAAAATATTAATGCTTTGATCGATTGTTTATAATATTCAACAGATGAATCATAAATTAATTTAGTTTCGATACCTTCCTTTAAATTTTGAATTGAGTAGCAATAATATTCCTACAGCAAGAGCAGTGGTGGCCGAGTGGTATCGGCCTCGACTTACAAGTTGTAGGTCGCTGGTTCAAACCCAGTCAGGCGCATTACTTTGTGTAATTTATTTCATCACCACTGCTCTCAAAACGGTGAAGGAAAACATCGTGAGGAAACCGGCATGTCCTAGAACCAAAAATTTGAAGACATGTGACATCCACCAACCCGCACTGGGCCCGCGTGGTGGATTACGGCCCATTCCCTCTCCTAGAGAGGAGGCCTGAGTCCCAACAGTGGGAACATTATAAGGCCGACTATGCTATGCTATGCTAATATTCCTACCAACATTAACAATATTTAATGGAACCCGGAAATACCGAAATTACTTTCCGAAAAGATGACTTATCCAAATATCCATGTTATTCTTTCTATGTGCAATTATGATACAAGTACCAAAAATCAATCTACCTCCTCCGATCACTGGATGATGGAAAGTAACAGATTCTGAACTAATTTGTGCCCTATTGGTGTAAATGCTGCAAGGTGTTCCGATGTGAGGATAAATTTACGTATGTATCTGTATAACTTTCCACCACACATTGCACATCAAACTGTGCAGTATACACATAATATCATATGGAGACTAGGGGTTTAAAACCGTATGTTTATTTATTTATTTATTTAAAACTTTATGCACTAATGAAACATTGTACAAAGGCGGACTTAATGCCTTGTATGTTCTAATATCGTCGCTTAATTTGATTACTTTAAGATTCCATCAACCTCATCCATATGGTAATTATATGCAAGACTATCTTGTACGCGATCTAATCACGTTAAAGATCTGCTTTGACAAAATTGATAAAGGAGTCAGATACGAATCGCAAGGTGATCAATATTTATCATTTATTAATTATGTACTCACACATTATCAGTTGTAGTCTTTGAATGGACTGAACAAAAAAAGATAGATTTAGAGATGTTAGTGCACAATAACAACAAACACAAATACGACACACATAAATATAATACCAAATAATATACCTATATACTAATAAATATCAAATACGCCATTGAAAAAGAAATAGAAAAACAAAAATGATGGGTAATTTCATTCACTGTTTACATTCTGCTCGATAAAGGGATTCGGCTCGAAGAACCGAAAAATTTTGCTGTCAATAACAATTTATAATATAAATCTAAATCTGAAGTTTGTTAAACTGAATAGTTCAAAATAATAGTGTAAAAGTTTAATATCAATTACTCGATATTGCTTGACGTTTACTGCAAAAAGGTGACTCTTTGAAACCGAGAGAGTGTCTCATTCATCTGGCCTAGTTTTTGTATCTATCTACTTTTGTGTCGTAAGCCACTGGGCGCAAATGAGTGCCTTTGATACATTAAGGGCGAAATTCACCAATAAAACTAATAGCGTTTTAACGATTGGCTCGCATAATCGCGTTTAGCCGCTGTCACTAGTGTCACTTGTAAAAATACAACAAAAGGAAAATACAGACAAGTGATACTAGTGACAGCGGCTAAACGCGATTATGCGAGCGAAACGTTAAAACGTGATTAGTTTTATTGGTGAATTCCGCCCTTAGTGATCGGGGAAAACAAAACAGCTAATAAAAATATCAAATTATAAAGAAAAAACTAGGCCAGATGAATGAGACATTCTATTGGTTTCAAAGAATCACCCAAAATGCTTAAAAAATATTAAACTAACTTTCTTGATGCAAGAATTTTTCAGAGCTTTTATGATAATTAAGAAGCTTCTGGCAACAGTTTCAACCATGATAGATAGTAGATAATTATCCCAAAAGACCAGAATGCTGGATAAAAATTATCTTATGTGCTTTCCGTTCCAGGACCTGGTCTATCCGTGTTCTGTGTTGCATCGAAACCCTTTTAGCAGTTTTATCGCAAAGGAGTAACATACATATCCACACATAAATACAACTTCTGCCTTGGACCACATATATGACAGTTCTTAGCTTTATAAACAAAATCAGGAAATTCCCGTTACCCGTCATAAAAGTGAAATCATCGTTTTCGAATGCGACACATGACATCAACTCATGATCGAAAGTACCATGTCAATTACCATCAACCGTGTACCATGAATAATGTACCATGTGGGTAGGTCCTCGTAAAACATAGATAGGTCCCTTTCACTTTCCTAAGATGAGCTTTCTTGGACTTGATCAAATGTTATTTTGGTACTAATGTGAGTTCAAAATGCTAAAAGTTTTATTTTTTTATTTATTTAAACTTTATGTACAGTACTGGTTTATTTATTTAAACTTCATGTACAGTGGTGGTACATAGGCGGACTTATTGCAACAAGGCATTCTAATGAAGAGATGAGAGATGAAGTTATCATTAAATTAAGTGTCTTATATTAATAAAATACATAATATATATGTATTTTAATGCTAAAATTACAAACTATAAATAAATACTATGATTAATATCGAATCATTATAATTAAGAGAACTTAAAATATAACAATTGTGACGAAGACAAATTAAGGCTGCGAGCTCTTCAACTAATAGTTTACGCTTGAAGGAAAATTTACTTTCAGCTTTTTTTTAGTTTTGATACGAAAAGGACCAAATACCATTATGGACCAGCAAAAATCATCTTGTAAAGCTCAAAATAGAACAAGAGCTTTTAAACCGAACAATGTGTGTACTAGGAAATCATAACGCGACGGCAATTTCAAGAAGCTAGCGCAAACAGTTTGTGCTGTTCAAAGTTTATCCCCGCATCAAATATTATGTACTCTGCGAGCTTATGCGTTCCTGGTAGGTATTTATACAAAATTGTCTTTACTGAGAAAACGTTTTGTAAATCTGGAGCGTACGGTACATCCAGTCCGTGTTGCCGTCTCTTTCTTGTAACCTGTTGTCTTTGTTAGGCATCAAACTTGAAGTATGTGAGTATTTGGTTTCATCAGCTGTTATTTTGTTTGAACAAGTGCAGTGCCCATGATTGATGATGAAGCGAGAAAGATCCTGTTTTCTGATTTTGAGTAACGAGATGTCTCGATAAGAATATTTATATTGTGGGCACATTAACATTCCTGATTGTATTGTAAAGTAAAGGTATAAATAAACCAAATGTTTTTTGCAAGTCAACAGGAAAGTATCTTGCATGTCACAAGCGCTGTCTTTAAATAAAAATTACTTAGGGTTAGACCCATCGTGAATCATTTTTGTTTATTAATTGTAATTATTTCGGTTAATGTCCAGCGTCTGACTATGATATCCATAAGTTTCTGACGATTCGAACACAATATATTCGGACACAGTGTCCGAATCAATACATTTTATTTTTAATATTTTTTTACTGACGATTCGGACACCATCAAATTGACTGAAGTAAAAAACTTGAACAGTACAGTCCAATTATTTTTATTGTGCTTTTTAGTACAATACTGACCAGTCTACACTGTCCTTACATAATATTCTACTTATACTGTAATATGGAAATATTGTAAGAACAAAAATTTTTTTAAAAGAATGACTATGGAGTTTCTTGCCGGCTCTTCTCCATAGGAAACGATTTGGAACCGTGCTCTAGCTTCTGACGTTTTATAAGTACCCATGTAGGCCTATGTGAAATAAAGACACTTTTGACTTTGACCTTGACTTTGATAAAAAACAACCCCCTAAAATCCACCCTAAAATAGTTTCGGTAACGCTTTTTTTCCCTATATACTATATTTTATTACTTTTTATCTGACTGTTGTACTAAATAGTGTGTGTCCGGATCGTCAGTGAAAAATATATTGAAGTAAAAATGAGCTCATTCGAACACTGTGTCCGAATATATTTTGTCTAAATCGTAAGTAACTCATATTCATATGCTTTAAAACAGACCCAATTCCAATCCACCGATAGACCAATAGACCGAACCACTTAGTATCCTAGACCCACCTAGCAGTCCATTTAATGTACTAGTATTATGTATGTATAGTATAACCATCTGTTGACCTACAAACCTCTTCAAACTTCAAAGTAAAACGTGCCTATGTCTAAAAATATGCTAATGAAGAAGTCAATAAATTAAGCGATTATTCTGCCAGAATACTAAAAGCATGGTCTTTAAAATGTCCATATTACTATGCGATGTGTGATAGTTTGAGCCTTGAATAATATAAATAATAGAATCTGTTTGTTACATCCAGTACAGCAAGTTTTGGCAAAACATTTACACGAATAGTAATGGCCACCTGGAAACCTCTTAACTTTAGAATTCCAAATTAAGCCGTTGTAAAAACCACTGTAGATTCCCTTCGCAGGTTATGCCTTACCTCCTATTTTACCTTTCATGCCCAACCTGCACCGTGCAGGTTTTTAATGTGTCAAATGACAAAGCTGTCCACTATCTAGATAGCCACACAGAGATCAAACAGAATTCAAGTAGGAAAACCAATCGAAATGAAAAGGAGACCACTACATATTTATCGTAAAGATAGGTTATATTGACGAGGCTTTTTAGGCCATTGGCAGATAGGCATCGCCCTGTTTGGGCTGCTGGATGGTTTGAAAGAATTACCGCAGCCTCAGAACACTGAACTTAAGACTATTCAACACCTAAAAAAATAAACTGCTGTCTGTCTCGTTTATAGTAGCCCAATTTTTTTTTTAAGACACAGGTCATCGTAAGTAATTGTTTTGAAAAAATATAAGCTTCGCAAAAAAATTTGTTCAGAAGTTGTGATTCAGTGAGGTCAAATCATCATCATTGTAGCCGAAAAATGTTCACTGTTGGACATAGGGTTCCCCCAAGTGTCGCCATAATGACCGGTCCTATGCGTCTCGCATCGACATCTATGAGAATTTCTACCTCGGAAAAAAAATGATAAAAATATTAAAACCTGTCACATCTAAGTCGCATAGACCGAATCGCTTTTTCATTTTAAATAAAAGATATAGAAATTCTATTTCAAACTGAAAGAAAGAAAGAAAGAAAACACGTTTATTTAGCACACAGGTACACACAACTGCAATAACTGCTAAACGTCATCCAAGATAAGAAAAGTAATCCTTTAGAGTCGCATAAACTTCAGTAACTTAGAAAACTAAGGATTAAAATAACATCCAGTATTTATGACTGCATAAACTATCTTTTATGACAAGATGATCATAATACGTTATATAAAATATAATAATTTAGCTTGCAAATTCTCAATAATTACCAAGAAAGAGCCGCCTTTATATAATATTGTACAACAATTTGAACTTAATGGTTTTCGAGATAGGGTTCAGAATTTATTGTCTACTGAATTTGTACCGACAGAAGCTTAGTTTGATTTTTATTAAAACGGTTTTTATGGTAAAATTCAATTAAATTTTAAAGTTTATTGAAACTTTATACTTGGGCTTACACCGTAATTTTAACTATCTACTTAACCTAAAAGCATGTAGACACTTTTGAGTGCAATTTCTCTTTTACTTATATGATCAGTCTGTAATGAATGACAAGTATGAATGTACACCCGATGGGTTTGGTAGAAAAACATCATATAAACGTTTTTTCTTTCTTTCTTTCTTTAAATGACTTCTTTCGGTTAGAATAGAGTGTGGGTGTCAGACTTTTACTGACTGAAACCCATCTGTGTTCTTTCAGTTGCCCTTTGCGTTGCAGAGCTACAGAAATTCTTCTTTCTTTCGAAGTTTAGAACAATCCCGCAGAAAGGTAAACTGCTGCCCCTCTAGCCAAGTTACAACCGTTTTGTTTCGATTCTCTTTTCGTCGATCGCCTCGAGTAGGCCACGCCTCCAATTCCTTTGTTCTGACGTCATCTCAACGCTCAGTCGCATGATCAGAACAAAGGAATAGGAGGCGTACCTGACTCGAGGCGATCAACAAAAAGAGAATCGAAACGATTCGGTTGTAACTTGGCTAGGGTTGCTGAGGTCTGCTGGTGAGTCTGACCACGAAATCGGACACATAGGTATTAACATTTCACAATAACTCGGCAGTCCGGAGTAAGCGTTTCACCTCGTCATTTATACCGCTTACATCAAAGGACTAGAACAATTTGCCTGTGTGTCCCGTCCAATTATAATTTAGGTGTCTTCAATGCTACAGTGAATAGGCTCCAAATAAACTAGTGCGCCTCAACAATTGCATCACGGCTTGCTCATCAGGTGGGGTCGCCTACGAGGTACACAATTGTGACAGTTTTCTTTTGCTATTTCAATCTAGATTTTTATAAGACTATCTTACCTGACAAATTGCAGATAGAATAATCTTTAGCCGTAATAGAAATATAGCTTTTTGCCAGATGGGCAGTCATCGTAAGCAATGCTTAGTACCCGTCTGGAGAACCATCGGCACCCTTTGAATATATTCTAAAACCCTATTTATTACATTATTACACACAATTCTAATATAGCCATCAATAATATTTATGAATAAATTTTAAAGGAGCCGACATCACAGAAATTAATTTATAGCAAATTAGCTCATAAAACTATTAGAAAAGTAAGATAAAATTCATTTGTGTTTTAAATTATGCAATCGAGTGTATTATGTCTTTTAATAAATTAATAAAGTAGGCTTCAGTGATTTTAATAAGTTATTAATTAAAATCACTGAAGCCTACGCCATATTTTTTTATAAATGGTCATAATACCGACAGCTTAGCTATTCTATTTTATTAGAATACTAGCTGACCTGGCGAACTTCCTACTGCCTAATAGTAAGGATAACGCCACCTACTGGCATTACCAGAACAGCATAATTGATTTTATAATGACATTTTAATTAGAGATGGCGTTGTATTCGGATTTTTTTTCCATTTTTTCTCACCGTTTAAACCTTTCCTGGACTATCTTAAATATTTCAAGATCAAAATTAGCCAAATCGGTCCAGCCGTTTTCGAGTTTTAACAAGACTAATGAACAATTATAAAATGTAAACTATCAATACTTATTTATAAGAAATTCAACTATCGTTTAAACTTAATTTTGCTATACATTTTTAAACTTCAGTTTTTTTCTTTTTTTCTTTTAGTAATATACCTCCAAATCTATTAGCGCACTCTAACTAGTTATCATAGTAATTACTTATATCAAAAATGAAATCATAAAAAAATTCGCACTACCTGACGCGTATTAATCGAAGCACATTACCAGGGCATCATAAACGTCAGAAATATGCACTCAGATTTATCTATTATCTGACATAAATAACATAAATAGAGAGCAATATGAATGATCCGCGACTACCCGCTCTTGATCGATGGGTGTTTTAAATGATTTATTGTGGTTGTTAGACGGGTATTAATTAAAGTGCGCCTGCAATTTATGTGGCCCTGGTACTGCTGTGTCTAGATTTATTTTGCATTGATATAAAAATTGATACAGAATAAATATCTAAATCACATAAGATGGACGCTAAATTATCCGCGGAGCAAATAAAATTTCAATTTAACATACAACTAATCATAAAAAAAAAATACAAAAAGAAAATCACATCAGATCCCGACGGATCAGCTTTCTAATTTAAATATAATAACTTTTGTTAAGGATACTAAAATAAAATTTCGGTAATAATTATAATTTCCAATCATCTCCATTTATTCATTTCCATTCTCAGAACGCTAGCTGATAGGTGGGACTTTCCGATCTTGGGGCGTTGGATACGTCTGCACGCGGTCAAATAGACATTTCTCAGATTCGGTGCGTCTCACCCAGCCTAGAATAAGTACCTATTTATTTTTTAAGTTACTAACACTAGTTCTAAGTTTAAATTGCGATATGGTAAGTTCCGAAATAAACGTTTTATTATTATTATTATATATTATGCAGTGAGTCGATATTAATATTGTAAAACAGAAGAGTGTGTTTGAACGCGCTAATCACAGGAACTGCTGGTTCGAAATGAAAAATCTTTTAGTGTTGCATAACCCATTTATCAAGGAAGGATATGGACATTTTAATTAATATTAAATCATCGCTATGACCAAAGGAGCGAAACAGTGACCAAAGATGCGGATGAAACCGCGAAGTATGTAGTGGTGGCCGAGTGGAAACGGCCCCGACTTACGAGTTGTAGGACGCGGGTTCAAACCCAGCCAGGCGCATTACTTTGTGTAATTTATTTCATCACCACTGCTCTCAAAACGGTGAAGGAAAACATCGTGAGGAAACCGGCATGTCCTAGAACCAAAAATTCGAAGACATGTGACATCCACCAACCCGCACTGGGCCCGCGAGGTGGATTACGGCCCATTCCCTCTCCTAAAAAGAGGAGGCCCGAGTCCCAGCAGTAGGAACATTAAAAGGCTGACTATGCTATGCTATGCTAATAATAGTAATATTCCACAACTATCACACAACGCCGTATAGCCTCAAGCTGAGCAGAGCTTGTGTTATGAGTACTAGACAACTGATAAACATACTTATATATTTCTAAAGACTACCATATTATAGATAAATTACACCCAGACACAGAACAAATGATCGTTCTCATCACACAAACATTTGTCCTGGGTAAGAATCGAACCCACGACCTCCAGCGTAGCAATCAGGGGCACTAACTACTAGACCAACAGGCTAGTCAGTTTTTTTTTTTCTCTTCTAATTTTCTGTAACTTGGCAATCTGTGTAACACACAATGGGCCATTCGTTTGTCGTTTCTTGATTTTATAATAGGCATCTCCAAAGGAAGCTTCATCAAGCTTGCCTAAGTGGGAATTTCAACCCCTTGTAGCGACATCTATCGCGTCACATAAGAACTAATCCTGCATCGCGCAATCAAAGTTCTCCGCTCGATTAGAACATATAGAACAGCCCGAAATCATCTATCGGGCAGTTGCAGCCCACCAGACATAACATCCCGTCTGGACGGAGGATCCTCCCTTTTCAACGGAGGTTTGCGGGACTTTACTCTCCGCTCCGACTCACTGGAGCCAGCAGCACTACTCCGACTCACTGGAGCCTGCAGCATCATCCCGACTCACTGGGATAGCACCACCCCGACTTACTGGGGCATCACCGCAGACAGTTCCGACTTACCGAGAACTATGCGGCATTCGGTTCCGACCCACTGGAACCAACTTACCACAGGCTTGGCACGCATCAAGAAGCATCAAATGCATCGCGCAATCAAAGTTCTCCGCGCGATTAGAACATATAGAACAGCCCGAAATCATCTATCGGGCAGTTGCAGCCCACCAGACATAACATCCCGTCTGGACGGAGGATCCTCCCTTTTCAACGGAGGTTTGCGGGACTTTACTCTCTGTTCCGACTACCTCCAAACCCTAATGACTCGAAAATATGACTGCTAACTGAGATGTTTAAGAGAAACTAAACGTGTAGCTTCGGTCATGGCATGGCTAGTCAGTCAAAAAAAAATAGTTTAATACTAAACGAAAATCAAGGCAATGACAATTTTACTCCAAGGAAAGCATGAATCGTAAAGAAAATCTATATTTATTGCTGTTCAGTCCGTAATACATCAACGTTGCACCAGCAATTGCAGGTACATGACCAGAATTCATTATCAGTTTGTACCAATCTCGCCTCATGTTTTCCTTAATCGATTGTGGGCTGTGATACATTTAAATTGTGTATCCTCATGCTAAACGCTTTGAAAGTTAAGCTTGGAAATCACGCTTGTCCTTTGTTTTCTTTTTTGTTTACTCTTTTGCTTTATGCGATACTGGTAGTTTGAAGGTTGTACATATTTAAGCATAAGGAGATTTAGTTCGGCTTTCAGCATAAAAGTTTATGATGTAACTATCCAAGAAACAAACAAATGTGGTGGACTATGGTTCCTCAAAACGAACTTTATAAATAGCATTTCAAATGTCACCCTGTTTTTTGAGGCTGTTAAATCATCACATAACATCTCCCGGAGCGAAAAGGAGTTTCAGACTTTCAGCAATAAATATTGTTTTAATCTGAAATAGTCATTTCTATGATCAGTGCGTTCAAACAAACCCAATAGGCTAATAAATTACGAACCAAGCCCGAGTGGTTAGCAGTGTGTAGTGTTCCACGCGTACCTCAAAGAGATGTTAGTAAAACCCTAGGGTACCTAGGTGGCATGGCTAACACCCTGGGGCCTTGGGTTTCCTTCGGAAGGGAAAATCCATGGTCCAAGAAAGCAAAGGGCAACTGAAGGAGCATAGGTTTGGTATTACTCAGTAAAAGTCTAACACCTGTTCTCGATGGCGGTAAGTCCCCTCTTTGAGGCGTGGTTGGAAAGACCTCACGGCGTCCTTACCTTCCACATGACGCAGGTTCTCACCGGACACGGTAAGTTCGGGAGGTTCCTGCACCGGATTCGTGCGAAAACGACGCCCGGGTGTCGCCACTGTGTGGACCGCCCGGAGGACACGGTAGAGCACACGGTGGAGGTGTGCCCCGCTTGAGTAGAGCAACGCTGTGTCCTCGTGGGGGCAATCGGCGGCGGCGATCTCTCGCGCCGGGCCTTGGTTCAGGCCATGGTCCGGAGCGAGGAGAAGTGGCAGGCGGTCGCCTCCTTCTGCGAAGCAGTAATGCTAGCAAAAGAAGCGGCCGATCGCGTGAGGCAACGGTCCTTACGCCCTGTCCGCCGCCGGGATTCCGATCCCGATTTCCGGCCACCGTAGGCGCGGGCTTGCGGACGGCGAGCAATGGATAGCCCGCCGTCCGACCGTCCGGTAACCGTCCGGACCGAGCCCAACTCGTCGACGGCGCGTATTGTTCCACGCGCGCCTCAGGGAGATGTCAGCAAATCATAGGGGCCCAGCAGGGTCGAAGCCTACTGAGGCCATGGGTAGTGTGAAAACGAAACCCGGGGCCCTGGGACGAAGGCAACGAAGGAACAGGAGTGGGTTTTTAGTCAGTAAAAGTCTGACACTATCTCTCGCTCCGCCCAAGAGCGCGACATGTCATAAGATGATTTTCCCACCCAATAAAAAAAAAATACCTGTTCTCGCGCTCCGCCATAAAGTTGGAGAAGTAATTAGATGATAGAGATTAGATGATGATAATTAGAGAATATACAAGCTCAAAAAAAGCTCTAGTGTTGGATAGCCCATTTATTAAGAAAGACTATGAGCTATACAAAATCATGCTCCAACCAAAAGGAGTGAAGCAGTAATCAAAGACGCGTGTAAAGTCGCGGGGGGCAGATAGTAAATTATTAAATAGAGCTTACACTCAACAGCTACTTAATTATAACTCAGCTACCTTAAGAGGTTCCTTTTCCATTCGCCTATCGTCAACATCGAGCATGGTTTAAAAGCTTGTTGCTTCATCTAACGCAATCCAACGCGATGTTTGATAAAGAGGCAATTAAAAAAAAAGAGATAACGCCTGGAAATTGTTGGCATTCGGTAATTCCGTGATTTACTCGAATTAGATTGGGCGCTCGTCTACCCCCACGAGTCGCGCGTCGATCCCCTTATGTCTTCATAAGAGTATTAAAAAACGTCGTTTGATACACGTGGAAATTTGTCACTGCAGCCCTCAACTCCATAACACCCTTGCGGGTGAATGCCGCCTCGGTCATAATGACAAACTTTTATCAAATTATACTATTAAGCGTACAAAATGCGTTCCTGAAACTTGTCTTCAAAACTTCATCATCAACATAGATTTATAGTTTTACGGTTACACGTGATGACAATCTCGTATTATATGAGCGTAAAAAATATTTTATTTCCATGCATCTTCAAATTAAGAACATGTTTTAATGAATAAATTCAAATTAAATTGATAAAGATGTCAGTTTCAAATTATAATCCACTTAAAATTCTAAGAAATTATCGTCCGATTCAATTTAATGTGTGATGAATAAATTATTGTTGCGATTCGATCAGTAAATGAATGAATTGATTCATAATGAATGAACATGGAATTTTAAGCGAGTTGTAAAAAAAGCTTTTAATATGGCCGTGAGAATATTTCTAACAAGTTAATTGACCTAGTCTACATACGATTTCGAAGACTTGATTTTAATTTTATTTTTGCTAAAATCTACTTCAATAGGCCTGTTTTCGTGAGAAATCATCAAATGACTGTGTGTGTGTAAATATGTGTGATGAATGGCTGTGAAGCAGGAGGGTCAGTCAGACTTTTACTAACTAAAACCCACAAAATTTTGTCAGTCGGTTGTACTTTTTGGCGAGGGCTGTGGTAACTTCTTAGACATAGAAATTCCTTGAGGATACAAGGTTCGGCACAGAAATTAGGTAGATATTACTAATTAAAAGCATACAAATTTAATGTTTACTGTCTCATTTTTCTACAACAATCACATATGACAAAAAAGGATAATCAGTAAAGTGGGAACTACATTAGACCGATGCACACGTTGGCCACGCCTGATTTGTACGTAGTGGCGTGTCGCGTGGCGTGTATCAAATGTAGCTCTACAAGTCTAGTTGTCATATAAAATTTATAGAGACTGACGCGTCCAGATCGGCGTACGTGGCCCACTTGTGCCCAATGTAGTTCTACCTTTAGGCCGAACGCTGCAATACGCGGGCGCCCGCGCGGTCCCATACAAAAATGATCCGTCCGGGCAGCCGCACCTCGCGCCCATTTTGCTAAGTAATAAATACTTTTTTTAAGTCTGAACTCATCATCATCTTGGTCTAGTAATTAGTGGCCCTGACTGCTATCCCGGAGGTCGTGGGTTCGATTCCTACCCAGAACAAATGTTTGTGTGATGAGCACGAACATTTTGTTCTGTGTCTGGGTGTAATTTATCTATTTTATGTATGTTTTTAGAAATATATACTTAAGTATGTTTATCAGTTGTCTATTACTCATAAAACAAGCTCTGCTGAGCTTGATACTAGACGGCGTTGTGTGATAGTTGAGGAAAAAAAAAAAATCTCGCAGATTTTTTCCGAATCAAAAATTTTTTTTTTTTTCTTAACTATAAATTTACAGTTTTCAGATTTTTCCTTACATTTGGGCTATAAGACCTTGCTATATGCCAAATTTCAAGATTTTAGGTTAACGGAAAGTACCCTATGAATTTTGATTCCCTTGAGAGTGTCGAAATATACATTTTTAACTACATAAACGGCCGTATCTTTTTTTTTCGTTAACTTAGATGTTTGATTTTTCACAACTTCAAGGAACCGCAAATCTTAGTATATGGTTTTAATTTCAACCTCATACCTTCACGCGTTTTCGAGATAAAAGGTCTTTACAGACAGACGGACAACAAAATTATCCTATAAAGGTTCCGTATTTTTCTTTTTGAGGTACGGAACCCTAAAAATGGAAAGGAGAGAGGGAAGGAAAGACCAAAACAAGATAAAAATATCGGGCAACTACCGATTTTGTATTGCAAACCTTAGAGATCAGTACTAGGCTGTCATAAACGCAAAAGAGTCAACCATAAAACCTCAGGTCAATAAGCTACGAAGACAGTTACCTACACCGGCACAAAGTAAACAAAATAATGCACGCTCGATCGTAAGACACTGTATCTAAATCATGTTTATGATAATCGGGTATGCACGTAGCGACAAAATGTCGCATAGCTGGCAAGATCGGCGCAAAAAGTCGTGCGTTTGTAACGGGATACTACTTAACGTGATGAAACTGTATCTAGTTTGCATATAACATGGCGCCCTGGGGAATGGAGCAGTAATTTTGTTGAGTGTTTATCTGGTTTAATTTGGTAATGAGAGGAAATAAAATGTTTATTTGAAAAGCGGTTTTTGAGGGAGCTTCCATTTACTTTTTAGGGATCCGTATCGAAGGGTGCCTATAGGACCCTAGTACTAAGCCTCTACTGTCAGTTCGTTCGTCTGCTTGCCCGTCCATCTGTTGGTGGACTGCATCACATAAACTGTAAGGACTATATTTCACTGGGACACCATGGCGGCGCGACAGGTTGCGCCGCCATGGTCTCCCAGTGAAATATAACCCTTTCGTAAGATAGATTTTCATCTTCTATACTCTTTGGTGGGGGCGTCACTGGCATCCGAGCTGGTCGCGCCACCAAATTGGTTGCGCAACCAAACGGACACCAGGCAATTTCATACTTTAACCCCTATCATATCTTTATCTAGTTCTAATCTACACATATGTACGTCACGACAAAAGAAAGCCTTGTCAAGTGTGCCGGCATCACTCAAAGCTAGCAATACGTGTCGGGTCTAAAGGTCACCTTTAACTTACTGTACGTGAGTGTTGATGGGTTGAATTATAGTCTACCTACTCTTTGAATAGCCTACTTTTCACTGACTTCTTGTTTAAGGGTTGACCAGATGGTTGCAAACCAACGGCCCAACAGAGGTTAAACTGACCAATTTCAATCCGTGTAGACAGCAGCTGTAAACCATGACCTTCAACACCCTTGCTAAGCGATCGCGTTTTCCCAACCGCAGTGACTGATTTGCGAACCTGTTTGCACGTGGTTTACATCCATGTAGCCGCAACACAAACCAAGCTCCAAGCAACCAAGGTCACCTTGGTTGGAACATTAGTTTGCAACCGTATGGTCACCCTTTAAGAAAGATATCACACGTGTTTTTGTTATGTATGGTGATGAATATGCTGAAAGTAATGAAGGAATGAATTAATCGATTTTTTTTTTTTTTTGAATTGACTCGGAACTTCGTACCGCCTAATAATGTAATAAATGAAGAACTGCTCGACCGATTTTGTGCAAACTTCACATAAACTATCTAATAAATAGTCCGAATAAAGCCTAAACATTTGGTTTGGATAGGTGAGCCGGTTCTTGAGTTATAAAATTACAACGAAAAGTGGCATTGATTTTTTATATATATAGATATGTATAAATCAATTATCGTCATCATCTTCCTGCCCTAGTCACGTTTTATTTGGGGTCGGACCAACACGTTTTTTTCTTCCATTCTGTCCTGTGACCCGTCAAACTATCACTAACTCCCTTTTCTTTCATATCACTTCTCACACAATCCGTCCATCCACATTTATACTCATAACACTTTTGGTAATGTTTCATCCCACCTCGTATATATAATTAAATTACCTATATAAATTTTAAAAAGCTGAAAGTAAATTTTCCTTCAAGCGTAAAATTCGGAACTACTACTTGAAGTTCTCTCAATCTTAGTTCAGTCTTCGTCATAATTGCTATATTTTAAGTTCTCTTAATTAGAATGATTTCTTATATATCATAGTATTTATTAGTTTATTACATTAGCATATATACGTATTTTATTATTATAAGCCACTTAATTTAATGATACTACATTCTATTTCAAAATATCTGTTATTTATTTATTGTGCACACCTACCACAGTGTTGTCATTTTGACCCAATGGTTGAATGGTAGAGAATGCTTTGTGGCATTAAGTCCGTCTATTTACCACCACTGTATATGAAGTTTAAATAAATAAATAAATTTCTGTTAATATGTTCTTGTTTATAAAAACCTGTCCTTCAAAATTCTCTTTTACTCTCGCACCTGCGATTTCCATCATTAGACTAGTGAAATGTAATAAATGTTATTAGTATATACTTTCACAAGCGTTGAATAGATTCGGTTATAAACACGTGTTAGTGGGTTGGCGCTTACCAATGTATAACGCGTCCGTAGGTCTATACAGAGTGTGTTTTATTTGAGTAGTAAAAAGTAAAAAAATAAAATAAGTTTCATTGAATAGATTGTTCGATCGTTGTGGCGACGCTTGAGGGAGGCCTATGTCAACTAAATAATTATGATGATGCTTTGTTTTTTTTTACTGCTATTTTTTAAGATTCCGTACCTAAAGGGTTTTTTTAGATGACAAAATCATCTAATGACAAATCGTGCATAAATGATGTATATGTCTTAATAAAGTAAATTAAAACTAAGCTCCCATACAACAAACGTTATTTTTTGCCGTCTTTTGCTCGATATTAATAATAGCTATCTGTAAAAAAGTATCTAATGTTGTATAGATAAAGACACAGAACCCTTCGTGCACGAGTCCGACTCGCACTTGGCCAGTTTTTTTTTCGAAAATGAAAATACGTTTTTAAACTATAACAAAAAAAAAACATAACAAAATTAAACAGTTAGCAATCTTTATTACCATGTTTTGTAACATGTGTACCATGAGAGACACGTGAGAGGCGTTCACAAGATTTTATTGTTTCAACTTAACTTGTATGTCAACTGCATACTTATTTTCACCAAAGTTGAACACAAACGTGCCAATTTCATTTTTATTTTTTTCTTTTAAGTCGCTCTTATTTTTCTGCATTTCTCCGCTAATGGCTATTACTTATCAAGCCTGAGCTACATTCTGAATAAGGACTGTGATCTGATAAGACTGGTTTTTATTTTAGTTTTAATTAGCTACAGATTCAGAGATACTGAGAGTTAACGGACACTTAGCTGTTACATAATGGATATTGATACTTTAGATATAGACTAGATAGATGTCTGTGTAGGAATTGAAAGACTGCCATACGGGATTGTAAAGATAGATTTAAAGATTTTTACTACAGTTAGATAAAAGTAATTAAACTCTAGGAGCAGTGGTAGCCGAGTGGTAACGGCCCCGACTGTAGGAGCAGTGGTGGCCGAGTGGTAACGGCCCCGACTGTAGGAGCAGTGGTGGCCGAGTGGTAACGGCCCCGACTTACGAGTTGTAGGTCGCGGGTTCAAACCCAGCCAGGCGCATTACTTTGTGTAATTTATTTCATCACCACTGTTCTCAAAACGGTGAAGGAAAACATCGTGAGGAAACCGCCATGTCCTAGAACCAAAAATTCGAAGACATGTGACATTCACCAATCCGCACTGGGCCCGCGTGGTGAATTACGGCCTATTCCCTCTCTAAGAGACGAGGCCTGAGTCCCAACAGTGGGAACATTAAAAGGCTGATTATACTTATACTATAATTAAACTCTCCTGCTACAGGAGAACTGCTGCTGCTACTTATTGCATAACCTAATCCCGCGGTTTCAAAGAATCACCCTAACTTTAGTTCTTCTGCGAATATCTTTATTTCTAGTGTGATCACGCAAAGAAACTCCTAGCATAGCCTTTTCCATTGCCCTTTGGGTGACTTAAAGCTTCTGATGAAGCCTATAATATAACTGCAAGAGAAATTTTGTATTTACGATGTCTGGGTTTACCAACGGATGTTTACTGAGCGAGATTAATGAGCGGTTCAGTTGAAAACCAGCGTTAGGCACTAGTTGCCTGGCATTTATGCTGAATTGGACCTATTTTGGTGCAGCCGTGAGGCATGCAACTATAAGTTTTTTTGCTACTGTTTGTTTTTTTATATATTTTTATTTTATTTTATTTTTTAGTGTTGAGTGTTATCTAATATTATTTTTGTGCCTTGTGCTGTACCAAATAAATTATTTTTCTTTCTTTTCTTTATATAACATTCAAATTGATGCCTGTACAAGCTCCTCAGACATTTTATGATCCATATGTAGTCCACAAGGGAAAACTTGCGAAAACAGCAAGTTATTAAAGAAACACTAATAATAATAATCAACTGTGTTCTTAAACCGGATTAATTTCACAGTGTTAATCGTTATTCACAAGTTTTAATAAGAAATGTCCGGAGCTGTCCAGAACGATTTGTGCGTGATATAAAACTAGTTTCAATGATGTTACTGATTTCGCTCTAGTTAAAAATATAATAATGATGTGAGAAAGTAAAATTGTAGTGATTTGTAAAGAGATTTATGATGGTACTAATTTTTGACTACGAATTCGACTGAGAGCAGTGGTGGCCGAGTGGTAACGGCCCCGACTTACAAGTTTTAGGTGGTTCAAACCCAGCCAGGCGCATTACTTTGTGTAATTTATTTCATCACCACTGCTCTCAAAACGGTGAAGGAAAACATCTTGAGGAAACCGGCATGTCCTAGAACCAAAAATTCGAAGACATGTGACATCCACTAACCTGCAATGGGCCCGCGTGGTAGATTACGGTCTATTCCCTCTCTAAGAGAGGAGGCCTGAGTCCCAACAGTAGGAAAATTATAAGGCCGACTACGCTATGCTATGCTACTAATTCTCAGGTCCAGAGGTACTTAAAACACGTAAAATAAATACGAAAAAAGACAACGAGATTTTCAAATTTGTTAAGTAGTGTGAACGCTGATTAAAATCAGTTCAATGATGCTTTATATTTCTATTCTGAAATGAGAAAATATGTATGCTCGTTCAAGTGAAAGAAGAAAAATAAACATGTTTATTCTGCTCAAATAGATGCACAATAAATTACAAAAGATTAATATGACAACTAAAACAAACGAAAACTAGTTTGACAGTCGCGCCTTGTGTGAACCGGGCATTGACTATGAATCCTGTTACACCATAGACAAAATAGAACGCAGTTGTCTACCTTGTCTATAGCACTTCCGTTCCGACACTGATTGGCAGTATAGAAATATGCGTATATTTTTTGCAAAGTAATCTATATATATAAAAGGAGAAACTGACAGACTGACATATCAACGCACATCCAAAACTACTGGGACTAAGAGCGTGAAATATTGCATAAGGTTTTTTTTTATAACGTAGACGAGCACTAATATATTTTAAAACATACCCTCTAAAGGGATAAAACGGGGGTTAAAAGTTTGTATAGATAACCTACTTTTACGCGGGTAAAGCCGCTAGCAGAAGCTAGTTCATTCATAATACTTATTAGGCATACTTTAACTATTCATGGTTTTATGTAATCAATAAAATATATTTATTTTTTGAAAACATAATTTTCCACAACTATCACAAAACATCGTCTAGTCCCAAGCTAAGCAGAGCTTGTATAAAAACATACTTATATGTTTCTAAATACATACATATTATAGAAAAATTACACCCAGACACATAACAAATAATTTGCTCATCACACAAACATTTGTCCTGGGTGGGAATTGAACTCACGATCTCCGGAATAGCAGTCAAGGCTACTAACCACTAGACCAACAGGTCAGTCAAAATCAATCAAATAAATTGTCATTTTCAGGATTTAAAATGAAAATTTACAGTTATAGAAAACAAACAGCTATATCGTCATTACAATGACGTTTACAGTAAAAAAAGAAATGCTAAAGTAAGTAATCGGCTTACGAAATGCTAAAACATATTAACTAATTATCAAGTTCGTAAAACAAGAATCAATCAAAGAATAAAAGCATTAAATAAAAAAAAAAATTTTTTAAGAGTCAAGAAGTTAGTAAAAAAAAAATGCTAATTGCACATTCTAAAACGTAGATCTCTATGGAGAAGAATGTGCAAGAAACTCCATGGACGCTCTTTTAACGACTGTATTTTGCTAAAATACATACCTAAACAAAAAATCACACGCACCAACGAAAATGCAAAAAAAAAAAACAAACATGCTGTATAAGTGGATTTACCGCTAAGCTTTATTCGCTGCGCAAAAAAAACAAGCTCAGTGTAACACAGTCGTACGTGTGAGCATGCAAGCTCAGTTTTAGTGGGAAAACGTGCAATTTTGTGCAAAAGAGCATTTTGGCACCGTGTAGAGAATTTTTGCTAGATAAAATACAAAAAAAAATACGTTGTACGTAGTAGACATACGATTACACCGAAAAACTGTTCTAGTGTTGAAAATCTGCCAGAGGAATGAGTTACCTCTAAAACTTAATTGAAAGACACAGTTGGGTTTTAGTCAGCAAAACTCTGATATTCCCTCTTGTTCCACCCTAAAGCGGGAGACTGGGGCCATGGGTAGTGTATAAAGGAATAGGAGTGGGTTTTTAGTCAGTAAAAGTCTGACACTGCTCCGCCCAAGAGCGGGATTTGTCATAAGATGATTTTCCCACCTAATAACAAAAAAAAAAAAAATTAAGCGTGAGAAATCATTAAATTTATTTTTTTAGAGAAAAAAAATGAGAAGGATTTTATCCTCTCTTTCCCGTCTTGCCTCGACTTTTAACATTGAGCCCGCAAGAAGTTTGCAAAAAAAAATAAAAAAAAAGTTTTTGCAGTTCTGGCAAAATTTGTCAAGTTCGTCCCGCTACCTCCTTCGTGGTCTATCGCGACCCCATCCCACTGTCTGAGGGCATCAACTCTGTGCTACTTTGAGTTATTATGCTAGATTTTATTGTAACCTCAATAACGTTGATTGCGCATTTAAATTATTCAACCACACACATGCTATAGACAAGCCTATGCATTTATAGAATTTAGTACCGTTATAACAAAGCTTGAGAAACAAAAGAAAAAAACAAATATAGTGGTATTCTGAAACAATTCGAATTTCAAATTCGAATCTGATTCAAATTCCATTTTCGAATTTTTCGTTTAACCGAGATTAGTATTTTACAGAAAAATTTAAAGCATAGTTTACCGTCGCATTGCACCAAAAATTGTCATAACCCAGAAAAAAATTTACGACCTACATTGTATGAATTTGATTTATTTATTCAGAGAATGTTGGTTTTTAAAAGTTAACACACATCATTCTAAAATCAATATATACTTTAAATAAGAATTTAAAACTCTCACAAAAGTACTTTTTACGCGTCAATAACACTTGTATGTTTTTGTAAACACTATGTTTTATTTTAACACCTTAAACAGCACATTTAACAAAGATTAATGGCAACATTTCAAATAAGACCATTTTGGTAACGCCACAAAAATGTTCCTAGATCATTAATAACAAAAAAAAAAAATGGAATAGTAAATCAAAACAAGTGTCGTATTAACGGTTATTGACGTGTGCGCACGCGTCATCGATCACGTTCTATAGATCATTGATCTAACGTCGAATAACATTAGCGCTATGATCGACTGTGAAGTGGAGGTGAAAAAGTTTCACTCAGTAAAATTTGTATAAACTAGTACAGATTAAAATTGATTATCATCTACTATTGACACTTTGCGTGACCCAAGGGCTAGATTGGTCGTAGACAGAAGATAAGCATTGCCATAGCATAGCATAGCATAATCAGCCTTTTAATGTTCCCACTGCTGGGACTCAAGCCTCCTCTCTAGGAGAGGGAATGGGCCGTAATCCACCACGCGGGCTCAGTGCGGGTTGGTGAATGTCACATATCTTCAAATTTTTGGTTCTAGTACATGCCGGTTTCCTCACAATGTTTTCCTTCACCGTTTTGAGAGCAGTGGTGATGAAATAAATTACACAAAGTAATGCGCCTGGCTGGGTTTGTACCCGCGACCTACAAATCGTAAGTCGGGGCCGTTATCACTCGGCCACCACTGCTCTCTAGCATTGCCATACAGCGTGGCAATACAGTCAGTTTTGTGACTATTACTTTGACTACTACTACTACTCGTTAGTTGGAGCCGTTATTACTGGGCTAATGACATTTCCCACCCTTGGGTGGGGCGTGAGGGCGTGTCAGACTTTTACTGACTAAAACCCACTCTCGTTCCTTCTTTGCCTTCGTTCCAGGGCCCCGGGGTTTTGTTTCGCATCACCCATGGTCTCAGTAAGCTTCGACCCTGCTGGGCCCCTACTGTTTTACTGTTTTTCTGAGGTGCGGGTGGAACATTACGCACCATCGACAACTTGAGCTCGGTCCGGACGGTTACCGGGCGGTCGGACGGTGAGCTACCTAATGCTCGCCGTCCGCAAGCCAGCGCCTACGGTCGCTAGAAATCGGGATCGGGATCCTGGCGGCTGGGGCGTAAGGGCCGTTCTCTTGCGCGTGCGATCGCCTCCTTTGCTAGCATTACTGCTTCACAGAAGGAGGCTCCCGCCACCACTGCTCTATTCATTTTTTACTTCAAGCCTAGCTTCTGCTAGCGGCTTCGTCCGCATAAATGTTGGTTATTGCGGACACGAAGTCGAAGTCAAACACGGATAAAAAGTAGCCTATGTCCATCCATGGAGTTCAAGCTACCTCCGCACCAATTTTCATCAAAATCGGTTTAGTAGCTTAACCTTGAAAGCGTAATAAACAGACAGACAGAGTTACTTTCACATTTACAATATTTTCACAGTGTGGATTCTATGATACTTCTGAATTTTTTTTATATATTTTCGATCGAGATACAACCGAACACAAAGCGCCTTGATCAAAAGCGAAACAAATTAAATTATGTTTAAATTCATCCTCAGTTTTTTTGCGGACATGTTAAAATAATGAAGTAATTACACATTGAAATGCAGCGTGATATTTCTGGGTTAAGTCAGTCTTGATAGCGATGATCGATCGCAATCTTAAGAATCAAAAGGCGTGCGCGTGTCTTAATAAAGATAAATGCACTTCTTTTTGTTTATGGGTTAAGCTTTCACTTGTAACTCCATAAAAGTTATCAAAAGATATATCAGTTTTCACGAAAATCAAGTTTTTAGAATTACCCAAACTGCACTTTAACTTTCAAGCTGGCGCGCGACTATTTGAAATAGCAGAACGCGCGTAACCTATTACCAACATTATGTGTAATTGTTTTTTCTCTTTTTTTTTATAAGTTTTTAAAATTCTATGTTAATTAATGTAAGTGGGCATGTACCGTTTTAATTAACTATAAATAAAATAAATAAATAAAGGTTATGCGCGGTCTTATGACCGATGCGAGATTTCAGGAACTTAGACAACCGATTAATTAATGATAATTTATTATTATATTCAGGCATTAATATTATCGATTTTTCAACTAAACAAAAAATTTGAAGTTAAGCTGGTTTCTTCGGATCGGGGATCAATTCTGCTCTATAAGGTGTTAAAAAAATAACTTTAAATCGCGAAAAAAAATCAGCTGTTCCCTAGGTTTATGTTCGCTATTTCAGTATTGGTCCCATAGTAAAAGTTGTTCATAATGAGTAGTACAATGTCTCCTCGAAATTATTAAAGTTAATTTTTTAACACCTTATATATATCAAGAGTTCTATTGCGAGTTTTGCTTATATATCTAATTAGTTTTTTTTTTTTAATAATCTTCAAAAGATCTAATTTTCTTCAGAATCAGTCTTCTCATCAATACAAAAATAAAAGGCAGGAGCATGTTGTCTTTTCGACGCCTCGTCTGCGCCACGACCTAAACACACACGTTCTGTATCTTTCAGAGAGAGTGGAGAAAGGGTATATTGGAGTTATTTTCGTCCGTAATGAACTTAATGATAAGCTACTAGAGACGATACGGACTTTTGACAAGGAAATTTGGTAATCATGATCGAAAATATATCGAGAGCGGTCGATTTGACGCCACGCGACCATACCACGCAACGCCATAATTATGGCAATAAGTCCCCTCTTTGAGGAGTGGCTGGAAAAACCTCAAGGCGTCCTTATCTTCCACATGACGCAGGTCCTCACCGGACATAGTAAGTCCGGGAGGTTCCTGCACCGGATTTGTGCGGAAGAAACACCCGTGTGCCACCACCATTACGTGGACTACCCGTGGGACAAGGTGGAGCATACGGTAGAGGTGTGCCCCGCCTGGACAGAGCACCGCTGTGTCCTCGTATGGGTGATCGGCGACAGCGATCTCTCGTTCCGGGCCATGGTACAGGCCATGGTCCTGAGCGAGGAGGAGTGGCAGGCGGTTGCCTCCTTCTGCAAAGCAGTAATGCTAGCAAAGGAGGAGGCCGCACGTGCACGTGCGAGGCAATGGCCCTCACACCCCGTCGTCGGGATTCAGATCCCGATTTCCGGCCATCGTAGGCGCGGGCTTGCGGACGGCAACAGTGGGTAGCTGGCCATCCGATCGTCTGGTAACCGTCCGGACCGAGCCTAAGTCGTCGACGGCGCTTAGTGTTCCACGCGCGCCTCAAGGAGATGTTAGCAACCGTAGGGGCCCAGCAGGATCGAAGCTTACTGGGGCCATGGGTGATGCGGAAGAGATCCCCAGAGCCCTGGAAAAATGGAAAAGAAGGAACAGGAGAGGGTTTTTAGTTAGTAGAAGTCTGACACCATCTCCCTCTCTGCCCAAGAGTGGGTGTCATTAGATGATTTTCTCACCCGAAAAAAAAATCTACGATGCATAGCCGACAGATATATATTAAAAAAACCTGGCAAGTGCGAGCCGGTGTCGCACCCTGAGGGTTCCGTACAAACTTACCTATGAAAATATTTCAATTCCCGAATTGAGTTACGAAGATTTTTCCAAATTGTAAAAATTGTTTTTTTTTGTGACGTAACAACAAATTTACAGTTTTCATAATTTTCCTATACTTGTTCTATAAGACCTTGCTTCATGCCAAATTTCAGGATTCTAGGTCAGTAGCGTCAAAATATACGTGTTTTGCGACATAAACAGCCGTATCTTTTTTTCGTTAACTCACAAGTTTGAATTTTTCACAGTTACAAAGGACCACAGACTTGAGTTTATGGTTTTAATTTCAACTCAATGCCTTCACGCGTTCCCGAGATAAAGGGTCTTAACAGACAGACGGACGGACAACAAAGTGATCCTATAAGGGTTCCGTTTTTTCCTTTTCAGGTACGGAACCCTAAAAAAGGGTTAAACCTCCTCCTCTCAGTCCTTTTTTTATTCAATTTAAATATTTTACATGCCAATAAAAATACCTCGGAGCATATTAAACGATAAAAGTCAATGCCAAGATTCTGATTCGAAGAACTAATTACTGCTTAATTAAGTACTGTTATACTTCAAGTGTCATGGCCGCCTTATTTTATAAGATAATTTGTGCCTCTCGATATTTACGTCTTATGGTTTATGTTGGAGCCACACTTTAGTGATTTAGGAAACTTGGTTGAAACACTGGTGTCTGACACACGTTGTGATAAAAATCCACACACATACAAAAAACCTCACACACAAAAATCACAATCAAAAATTCGAATACTGTAATTATTTCATCACCACTGCTCTCAAAACGGTGAAGGAAAACATTGTGAGGAAACCGATATGTTCTAGAACCAAAAATTCGAATACATGTGACATCCGCCAATCCGCACTGGACATGCTTGGTGGATTACGGCCAAAGAGCATAGCATAGCATAGTCGGTCTTATAAATTTCCCACTGTTGGGACTCAGGCCTCCTCTCCACGAGAGGGAACGGGACGTAATCCACCAAGCGGGCCCAGTGCGGATTGGTGAATGTCACGTATCTTCGAATTTTTGATTCTAGAACATGCCGATTTCCTCACGATGTTTTCCTTCACCGTTTTGAGAGCAGTGGTGATGAAATAAATTACACAGAGTAATGCGCCTTTCTAGGTTTGAACCCACGACCTACAACTTGTAAGTCGGGGCCTTTACCACTCGGCCACTACTGCTCTCCACTCGGCCAAAGAGAATAGTCTTTAATTATGGCTCCTACAGAAAAAACCCGGGTCCCAACAGTGGAAAATTATAAGGTTGATTATGCTTATAATAGCATAAGCATAATCAGCCTTCTAGTTTGCTTGCAAATAATATCATAAGAAAATAAATTAATGAAAACATAATTCGAATTAAATATTACAGACATATCGTATTAAAATTAAATTTACAGCAATATAATTGGTTAAATGTCAATAAGAGCAAAATTAACATTGTTATTTTATTGCAGATGTTGAATACTTATAAAATTAATTACTACAACTTAATTGTAATGCAATTAAATTAATTATGATTACTGTACAAATGCAGGTTGCTTTTATTGCTCTTTGAACTACGCAAAGATAACGGTTTTTACCGTTTATTGAATAGGTACATTATTAATTGAAGATAATTACACGTGAATAGTTGTAAATAATAATTATATTATTGCTTTAATGTAATTAAATATGTAATAATCAGATGTGTGTAAAATATTTTAAATTATTGTGGCACTTTTCTTTTTTGTGTTGATGTACTCAAACAATTTTTTTTTTACTAGTATATGGCAACCTGTACAGCTCTGTATGGCTTTGTATAAATCCTGAAAATTACAGGTGGTTGTGAACGATGGGCTGACCTACTATGGTGAGACATATCCTGTGCTGGCTCCACACTGGCACAACCCGACGAACGGCGAGTATCCACCCTTACGTTGTTGAAACTTTAACGGTCCGGACTATGCGTTTCGCTTCGTCGTTTATACCGCGTACATCGAAGGACTGGAACAATTTGCCTGCTGCGGTCTTCCCGTCCAACTATAATTTAGGTGTCTTCAAGGTTAGAGTGAATAGGCTCTTAATAAACTAATGCGCCTGATCATCAATGATTGCATCTCCGCTTACCATCAGGTGGGATTGCAGTAAAGCACTGGTTTATATCAATTTAAAAAAATAAAAGAGATCGTAGCATATTTTTGTACCACATGAGAAACGGTAAAGATTAATCATATTAACCAAATTAATCTTTTTTTTTTTGAACGGGTATTAACTAATCAATGGCCGATTGAACCATGACCAGAATTTATTAAACGCATTCATAAGAATATTTAAAATCAGTGACTAGTGATTTAAATATATATTAAAGATGCAATATGCATTAATAAACTACCGTTTAACATTCATAATACGAACGTCTATAAAACCTGTCCAAAAGGTCTATCATAATCAAAAATAAGACTCGAAAATACACACACAATATTATAAGTAAGACAGGCATGTTACCAGTTTTGACATCTCGATAATTTTGTATAATTTCTTGTCGTACAAAAAACTTGTGCCAAATTCAACTAAGCCGGGTACAGACTGCTGTAACGTAAAATGAAATGTAACATGTTTGGAGGTATACCGAACAGAGTGTAAAGTCCCGCAAACCTCCGTTGTAAAGGGATGATCCTCCGATCAGACGGGATGTTATGTCTGGTGGGCAGCTGCCCGATAGATGATTTCGGGCTGTTCTATATGGTCTAATCGCGCGGACAACTTTGATTGCGCGATGCAGGATTAGTTCTTATGTGACGCCATAGATGTCGCTACACATGCATTGAAAGAATTTGACGTCCACATTGTCGTAATGTATCATGCAATGTAACAGAATTCCTATAGTGTTGATGAATTGCGCGCGAATCGTGCACCCTACGCGCGGGAATCGAGTATTTTAACTCGTGAGTACCGCGATCTGCCATTTGTCGGTTTTTTCGTGGAACACAAAAGGGCGAGCTGTGTGCGCGAAGCGTCAGTATGGATGGGTTGTGTGTGTCTGTCTAAACTCTTCACGTGTTCTCGACAAACTGAGCTATGTTCGCGCGCATCCGGGAACAAATGCGACTAAAGTACATGCTCGGTTCGTGCACACTTTGTGTCCACACTTATGAAATGCTCCTTTCGTGTTACGTTGCATGTTACATTACAGCAGTCTGTACCCGGCTTTAGATTTGGTCTTACCATTGTATAAAACTGGTTGTAATCAATTTATTTGATGCAAGCATTACGTTTCGGAGTTTATTAAAAAAGATTGAGCTCTCTTTTTGAATGACCGTCGTCAGCTGTTTTTGCTTAGGTTTTTATTGGTAATATCATTTTGAAGATGCAAAAAATTGTGCGAGCTTTTTAACGTGAATGGTACTTAATTTAGATGGTGATTTATTTTTAAGTGACAGTGTTTTGAGGTCATTGATTGTGAATCAGCGTTGATTAATTTTATTTTAACATTGCTTTTATTACTATCTTTTTTATGGTGGGAAGTAATCCAATGACTTCGCCTACTCTACCCACTCCAGGTGGAGTTCACCCCAGACTTTTACTAACTAAAATGACACCTGTGTTCCTTGTTTGCCTTGCATTTTATAAGTACCCATGTAGGCCTATGTGAAATTAAAACATTAAAATTTGAATTGAAAGAAAAACTGACACTAAAATGCACATAATTACTCGTAGGCTCGATGAAAAAAAAAAAATCTTTTAAACAAATATAGAAGGACCTACCTACTATTTTGAAAATAGAAGCATTGATGTTCCAAGACGGCGAACAATGGGTGCCTCGCCGTCTGACCGTCCGGTAACCGTCCGGACCGAGCCCAAGTCGTCGACGGCGCGTATTGTTCCACGCTCGCCTCAAGGAGATGTCAGCAAATCGTAGGGGCCCAGCAGGGTCGAAGCCTACTGGGGTAGTGTGAAAGCGGAATCCGGGGCCCTGGGACGAAGGCAACGAAGGAACAGGAGTAAGAGTCTGACACTATCTCCCGCTCCGCCCAAGAGCGGGGATGTCATTAGAATGATTTTCCCACCCAATAAAAAAAAAACTTAAATATCTGAATCTGCATATAACCGTCTTTCAACTTCATACAAGTTATAAAAAGCAGTAAAGGCCAGTAGATATTTATTTTTAGATCGTCTCTTATTTTCCCTTGTTATAAAAATATTCAACAAACGACTGCAGGTTGTGGTCAGACAAAATAGAAAGATATTTTGTATCCCATACTTTAACCGCATGACCAGGCACTTTGTAAGCTATTTGCATACAAGCAAAGTAAGTTGTTTTTAAGTAATCTGTTATTGGTTGACATGTTCTTGGCCGCAGGAAATCTGCCATATTTGTTTTTATTTGTCAAACTATCGCTTATGTATTGTCTTTCATATACCTGTATAACTTTGTCTTTCATAGTCGGTCTTATAATATTCCCACTGTTGGGACTCAGGCCTCCTCTCTAGGAGAGTTAATGGGCCGTAATCCACCAAGCGGGCCCAATGCGGGTTGAACTTTGTCTTTACATAAATAATTTTTAAACAAGAACGAAGGTTGCCGACATAGCACGAAGAATCGCCAAACTTAAGTGGCAATGGGCAGGGCACATTGCTCGCAGAACAAATGGCCGTTGGGGCCGAAAGGTTCTGGAGTGACGACCGCGTACCGGAAGACGTAGTGTTGAAAGGCCCCCTACAAGGTGGTCCGATAACCTGGTGAAGGTTGCGGGAATCCGATGGATGCGAGACGCATTGGACCATCAATTGTAGCGACATTTGAGGGAGGCTTATGTCCAGCAGTGGACATCTATCGGCTGAAATTATGATGATGATGATGATATAATTTTTCTGTACGTGTGTCATCTAACTCCTAAACAGCTTGACCAATTTGAAAGCAATTTCGTTTGTATATTTGAATGGGTCTCTAGATGGTTTGAAAATACACTTGGACCCGATAGGTGGCGCTACAATCGGTTTTTTTTTTTTTTTTTAAGACGTGGCCGCTTTCTGGCAGGTGAACGTCTGCCGGGACCGCTAGTATCTCTCCACAAAGGCACGGTGGTGCTCCACCCAAGCGAAAAACCATTTAACTCTGCAATATGATACACGGTCTTTACTCTAGAACCTCATGGTTCTACTACTACCACTGGTTCTGTGAACAATGTGCTCTGTCAGCTGTCACTATAAAGTATCACTCACCAATTATAAGAAGCGCAGCCGCCGCAAGTATATGAGTCTTGGCCTCCATTTTGTATAAACGAACACTTGAACACAATTTAACACTAGTCAGTCTTTAAAAATAACTATAAAATTAAATAACACTGCGTTGTGGAGTCAGTCGTCCATGATGTTGAGATTCTGAAACAAAAATAAACAATAAGTTAATATTTGAGAATTTTGAACACAAACTTATCTTGAACATTAGTTTTAGTATAGAATTATGTGAAGAATCTATGTACAAAATTTCATAACTGCATCATGAAAAATCACAAAGTTATAAGCTTGTTATGTCAGTAAAAATATATAGTCACCGGGCCATCAAGGCAACAAAAATTAGAAGACATGTGACATCCACCAAACCGCACTGGGCCCGCGTGGTGGATTACCGTTCCCTCTCCTAGAGAAGAGGCCTGAGTCCCAACAGTGAGAACATTATAAGGCCGACTATGCTATGCTATACTAATTTACGTAAATAGAACGAATCGAATCTCGAAGATTTTTCCGAATAGAAAAAAAGTATATTTTTGTGTGACGTATATACAAATTTTCAGTTTTCAGACTTATTCCTATTTTTGTGCTATAAGACCTTTCTTCATGCCAAATTTCAAGGTTCTAGGTTAACTACCCTATGAATTTTGATTCCCTTGAGTGTCGAAATATACGTTTTTTGTTACATAAATGGCCGTATCTTTTTTTTCGTTAACTTAAAAGTTTGATTTTATCACAGCTTCAAGGAACCGCAGACTTGAGTACATGGTTTTAATTTCAACTCGATACCTCTACGCGTTCTTGAGATAAAGGGTCTTGACAGACAGATGGACAACAAAATGATCGATATGGGATTCGTTTTTTTCCTTTTGAGATATGGAACCCCAAAAAAAATAATTTTAATTTAATTTAATTAACTTGAATAGATTTAAATCGAATTTCTATTTACTTTACGTCTATCTTTATATATATAATTCTTCTGTACATGTGTTTGTTACCTAACTCCTCCAACTAGGGCTCTGGATGGTTTGAAAACACAATTAGAAACACAATTTTATTGTTTTCAAATTGTCGATTTGAACCAATTGTTTGACTTTATTAGCGTCGATATATATGTAGATAGTTTATTAATTTGTGGATGTATTGTGTAATTGTATGATATTTATGGTTTATTAGTATATCTATTCTTGTACCTATCCGCCTTTTCTCTCTCTTTTATTGCACCTACCACTATTTATCTCTGCATCACCCTAAGGTTGCTTGGTAGAAAATGCCTAAGGCATTAGTCTGCCGCTGTACGTTTGTGCATAAAGTATTTAATAAATAAATAAATTGGACCTGGAAGGTTGCGTTGTTTACTGGTTATAATTATTTTTCTGACTATATGCCAACTTTCAGGCAGAAATACGTCTGCCAGAATTTCTAGTTATTGTATAAACACACAGAAAGTTACTATGTATTTAATACTCAACTACAAATACTTAACAATATGATTGTTGTACAAATAACAGGCTTCTACATAATAACATGGTTTACCATTTTGTACACATCGAAGTCTAGTTAACACAATGTTAGAAAGCTCTAGAGGGCACTTTACATCCATTACATTTAAGCTTAACGTTGGCAGACAGAACGATGTTAATCCACATCCGTTGCAATCTTATGAATAAATGGTTTTACTGTACATATATAATGGTTTTACTATATTTACGATAAATAAAGATTTATTTTATAATCAACGCCTATACACGGATTTAAATGTGTTGCATGTCAGATGAGGAATGAGTCAAACGTCTAACAAAATAAACAAATAAAAAACCTTAATTGCTTTTTCAATACACTCACTCGAATATCCGCTCTTATCTCTACAGCTTTTAGACACGCAATTTACTGGTTTTCCACACTAATGCGGAAAAGTGCGTGTATTTGCCCTCAACACAATTTTTTATATTTATCATATCAGGCTGGGCGCTAAGCGACCCCCACGAGTTGCCGGTCATCTCCCGTTTATTTCTTTGTTTATTATTCGTAATTGCATTAAAAACGTCGTTTGATACACTTGGAAATTAATCATTGCAATACAGATAAACAGATCAGCATATTTATTGGTTAAAATTATGATGAATTCCGCCTCAGTCGTAATGACAAACTTTCTCCACTTGTATCAAAATGTACAACTTGTTGTCAAGAATCATTTGTAGTAAGAATACCATAATGTACTATAATGCATACTGTGCTGCGTTATAGTACATATAGTACACATATAGTGTGAATTATTTTTTTCTTTTTTGAGGACTTTTTTTTACGGTGGGAAAATCATCTTATGACAAATCCCGTTCTTGGTCGGAGCGGGAGATAGTGTCAGTTTACTGACTAAAAAGGAGAACTGCCACTATTCTTCTTAACTTAAGTGATCTATTAACCTAGCTAAGAATACAGCACCTCACTCACCAATTTATTGAAGTATTTATACACTGTAAACGATTCTGTACATTTTTAACGTGTACTACAATGTTTTTGATGAATCATAATTATAATTCGACGAATTCAAATCCAACAGAACTGGCCTTTATTTGAACAGAATTGTATAAAAAAGGCCTTTACCCAAAGTCATGCAAATTAAATCAGATTACATTGATATATTGGTCGATAAGGTCTGGAACTCTTATTGCTTCTTAATAATGTTTATTAGGCTTGGTCCCTTCACCTTCACCTTGACCTCACAATCGTCCATTAACATTTATTTCTATATAAACAAACGGAGAAACAATTACTGTGTAGAATGCCTTACAAATTTCCAGCGCTTTGCTAACTTTCTAGTACTTTAGAATGGCCCTTCCCTCGCGACTTCTCACGACGGTGACCTTGTATTAAATGCCATTTACCATGTCTTGCTTTATGGCTATCCACTCAGTGCACTTGTGGACTTTCCCTATTTTGCCGAGAAGATGTATTAAAATCTTTCATCTATTAGAAGCGTTGAAAGGCATAATGATCGTATTTTGTTTCAATAACATCAATTTCGTAAGAGAGGTCAAAAATGAGAGTTTGTTGAATGGCTGTGAAATGTTTTACGATCACCTTTTTTATTACAAAGCTCTAGCTAGCTAGTTCGAAATAAAATTGGAGACCGATGAATTTATCGATATACGAGAGTAGCTTATCAATAGATTTGGAACCAATTCGCTAACTAAGCGTAACTTGAGCTAGTTTTTTCATAAAAATAGGTTGTATCGATTTTGAAAGTGAAGTTCTTTACTGACCAATTGGAGCATTAGGTCTCATCTATCACGACGTCAGTTGTTAGCACAAAGATTTTTGTAGATCGGTGATCAAGATATGGGGCATATGACGAAAAAATCTTGAAGAAAGTTTACACGTTGATTCTGGCGCTGAGGGAATCACACCAGATGGCAACCGACCGGCTACAGTCGTTGAGAGGAATTGGGACTCGAGGTGGTCTTACACAAGTCCGAGGTCATGTGCTTTCATAGTCCTTGGACGCGCCACTTTCGTGTTGGCAAATAATGGTACGAGTAAGATGTCAGGTGAATGTTGTTCTGATCAACTATCCAACACTGTAGCGCTTTCTATGATTTTAAATATTGTAAAATAAATATTAACTTTTTCACGCCTAATGGCAAAGCATAGAGAACCAACAAAAATGTAACATATCACACTTATGTATCACCATGTTTACAAATAAATAAATCTAGGTCGGTGATCAAGATATGGGGCATATGACGAAAAAATCGTGATGAAAGTTTACACATTGATTCTGGCGCTGAGTGAATCACACCAGATGCGACCAAGTTAATAGCTCGCGGGTTTGCTACAGTCGTTGAGAGGAATTGGGACTCGAAGTCCTTCACAAGTCCGAGGCCATGTGCTTTCATAGTCCTTGGACGCGCCACTATCGTGTTGGCAAATAATGGTACGAGTAAGATGTGAGGTGAATGTTGTTCTGATCAACTGTCCAACACTGTAGCGCTTTCTATGATTTTAAATATTGCAAAATAAATATTAACATTTTCACGCCTAATGGCAAAGCATAGAGAACCAACAAAAATGTAACATATCATACTTATGTATGACCATTTTTACAAATAAATAAATCTGTTGGGTTGATTCGACTATGAAAAAACCAGGAATTGTCCAATTCTGGTGAAAACAACGGGGGTGTCTACTGAGCTGATGATTATTGTAGAAGACCTATTCCGTGGAAAAAAAAATATATTAAAGGTCAGAAAATGGTAATGTTCCAAAACCAGATACGAATTGAGACAGTTAACAAAGTACAAGAGAACCCAGACAATATCTAGTATTTTCCGTATATGTGTGTAAACGGGCACCACAATGCATAGTGTTCGATAGTTCCGCCACAGAACCGCGGGTACCGCTCGGAATGCCAGTATTAATCTCATTGTCAACGGTAAAGTTAGGGCTGACTGCCAATGCATTGGTAAAAATAAAAATAATAATATTAATACAGTAACCGCGTCGCAGGTATTTGATGAATACGAGACGTACAGGGCCGTTCATTGTGGCGACACTTGGGGAAACCTATGTTCACAACAACAGTGGACGTCTTTCGGCTAAAATGATAATGATTATAGTAAACCAGATGGTGATGGTTTAATATCAGAGGCAATAACAAGGTAGTTAATGAGATATCATAAGTTGGATTGAATATTGAAGACACTATTTCTAAATTTTGTAGAAATAAAAACCTAACCTACCAAAGCTTTTTCAATGTAACTTTTATTGTGTACGAATTGAAGACTTTTGTACATATTAATGTTATATTTTGACCATAATATTATAGCTTAATAACTATTTTCAAAAGGGGAACGCTACTAAGATTTGCCAACAGGAAATTTGGGCAGTCTTTCCCAAATATCTTATTATTTGGGCAGCCCTGTATCTCATCAGTATGTCACTCGGTCGGGCATGCATTTAATCCAAGCTTAAACCGTTCTCTGAGAAACATTCTTTTGAAAAGCGCCGATCGCCCAGTTTATTTTATTTTCGACTGTCCAAGATTATAACTTGAATTTTTAAATTACATTTGATGTTGATACCAATTATACTAATACTATCATACCAATATCAGAATCTACTGTTATGTATACATATTTAGTTGCATGTTTGTTGCTACAAGATATGCTAGCGCTGTTTAGGATATGCAAAAATACTAGCCTGTACTATCAGTAAAATAAAGATTAGAATATGATTCTGGAATATATCAAGACTGACCAATTTAAAGTTCGCAAGCAAAGCTGCAATTTAATTGATGAATCGTTGAACTTGGAAAATTACATGGTAATTTTATAAAAGGTCAAGATAATAATATAGCACAATAAACGAGTATATTGCACAGCAACATAAATATCAATTCAATTATTCGTCGGCTTTCTTCCACATCTTATTAAAGTTAATTTAACATTATACTATTGTTCTATATTAATTGTCTTTTCACCGACCCACATTATGTTAAACTTAGCGTTTATACTAGGATCGCATAAACATAAAGCGTTTTAACTTTCATCTCTGATATCTGCCGTGGATAGCGGGATCAGTACTGCTGGAAGTATATGTGCAGGAGTACCTATATTTATAAGTTACTTCTTAACCAGGTCAGTAAAGTTAAGAAGCTTGGTAAATTAATATATGAAGCACATAGGTTAGATGGATGGATTGTGTGAAGAGTGATATGAAAGAAAAGGAAGTTAGTGATAGCATGACGAGTAACAGGGCAAAGTGGAAGAAAAAAACGTGTTGCGCCGACCCCAAATAACACGGGACAAGGGCAGGAAGATGATGATGATAGGTTAAGCCTAACATTATAACAACAGTAATAAACATAACCTATCATAGAATGAAGCTATGATAGATGATGGCATGAGGATACAATGCCTATTAAAACAGATAAAGATACCATAACAACAGACTGGCAACTTAACATACTTTTGGATTAACCCAGTACCAAGAAGACCTAAAAAGAATTAAAAAATTACGGATTCTCATTCATGCTGTATCGTTCCTAGAAAATTCAGCCTTGCTCTCGATTTCCGAATTAATTTGTTTCGCAGTAGCCTTTAAACTGTCAAAAAAGGAAACGAACAAAATTCGCTACCAAAACTTTCAAACCTCTAAGCTTGTCTGTTATTATTTCTTGCACGTATATTTCCATGTGTGCCTGTTTGCCCTCACCTCTTCTTTAAAAATATGTATAAGCTTTGAAACAGTAGGCATTTCCATCGTTTTTACTCTTTCTCTGCCCCTATTAATATCCATATCGACATCCGTAATCGATACTTTCTTTATTAAACTCACTTACTTATCTTCCTTCACGACTTTATATGTCAATAGTAAAACCTCAACAATAAACATATAATCATCATGAGAAACATCAATAGCTGCTAATAACGTTGTAAGTCAATAGCCTGTAAGTAATAATAATTTAACTTGTTTGATCTGAGGTCAACGGCAGTTATGCCGTAATATTTTCTCGCTAACGGCATTAAGACCTTGACATTGGCTTTGAATGAATAAAAACTAACACGTGGGTTGATTCACCTAATTCTGTTATGGGTCGAACGTGTATGGCTATCTGAGGTTGAATTGTGGTCAGTTGTAGTTGATTTTGAATATGGTTTTCCTCTTTGTTGTCAGTACGTTAGGATATGATCTAAAGGTGAGCAAAGGATCGAAATCGATCACTAAATTTTGATTTTTGACAATACGTTTTCAGTTTTTTATTACATTAATCCCATAGTAGAAAAACAAATCTCTATTTCTGTTTTTTTTTTTTTTTTCGTACACAGTATTTTCATACAAAATATACCGATAAAGACTTCACAAAGAACATAAATACCATAAAGACAACTTTTGTGTAAACTTGTTCAATAGTATCTTAGTAAAAGGCAAGAGGATAATGCACGCACGAATTTGTGTCAGCAGCTTCAACTGTGTATAAAATACTAGGTAATCATAAAATCAAACAGGTCACTGCATAGACCGATCAACCTTGAGTCCGTGTGACCCATGACCCGGAAGACTGTAACGAAAGTAGTTCTTCGTACAATACCTTGAAAGACTTTCTCGCGGTTAATGCTGACCTGGTACACTGGACACACGTTTAGAGTCGTTTTTGCACAATTTTGCAAACTGTAATTGGCTTTGGTTTACAAATCGTTCTTTACGCTGATTCTGTTAATGACACAAATGTATTTCTTTCGATATGCGAAGGTAGTTCCATATTTAGCTTGACCCGAATCTTGGGTAGAATAAACATTTTTTATAGGAAATCCTCAAGGGAGAGAGAGAGAGAGGGAATGTCAGATTTTAATACCTAAAACGAACGCTTTTTTTAGCTAACCTTTGCGATCTAAGGCCCAATAAAGCAAACCTAGGGTGTAAAGCAAAAAACAGTGCAAACACTGGTTTACATCATCCTGATAAATACTGGGCATCAACTTTGCCATATACTATTAACCTTTAACTGGTGACAAGCGGTCTCACAGGCCGAGCGACGTCAGTAAGTCATTATTTCACCTCCTTTCCCGCGCTTTCTTTGTGTCAGGGCCTGAGTAACTTCGACTTTAGTGACTTCTACACCATAGAGCTAGTTGTCGTATAGTCCCGAATCGGTAAGTTACATTGATGTAAAGTTTGACAGAGGCCTCTCAGACCATATGTCACCACTTACGTAACTTTTTTGTAAAATAATTTTGCTATATTGTCTTTTGTATTTTACAGTTATTACTTGCAATGAATGATTCCGCACTTCCAAAAGAGAAGTATAGGAAACAGGAAGTTAGTAATTCTCTGAAAACGAAACCCGGGGCCCTGGGACGAAGGCAACGAAGGAACAGGAATGAGTTTTTAGTCAGTAAAAGTCTGGCACTATCTTTCGCTCCGCCCAAGAGCGGGATTTGTCATAACATGATTTTCCCCAATAAAAAAAAAACATAAACACTATAAAAAAAAACCATAAACACTAGTAAACGGCTTGAAAATTCTCAAATTGATGAATATCTGGCAGAGGAGTCTTCAAGTGGATCGAAGGCCAAAAAACACGGAAAATCTGTGCCAGTTGTTCTCCTGAATTAAATCGAAAATGTTATTACTGATGTACGTCGTATTAAAAACATGTGTGCTTGCAGTGCGCCAAAAAATTGATGTCCTGACTGCCAATAAAAATAACCAAAGTTTGTCCATTGCCAGTTTTGTAAAATGATACCTGTCATTAAACCTTAATTTTTGATAATTGATTATTGTCTTTACTACAAGGAAAAATAGTATTTTTGTTATAATTTGTTGATCTTATTTTTTTGTAAGTTATTATTGACCTCATCTCTAGTATTTTGATTTTGATTTAAGTTACTACCTACATTATAATAGCATCGTGCATCACATAAAATTGCATTTAGAGTTTATAGATTACTTTTATTTTATCTTCGTTGATGATATTTAAAAAATATTAAAAACTGCGGAAAGCTCCCTTACTGAATTTCCTATACCCAGACTAGAAATGGCAGCGGTCTCTAAGACCGCTCGTCAACAGTATCGTTACATAAAAACCATGTCACTAGTCAAAGATTAACTGCACGTGTTTGGCAAAGTGCACTTCACAGTTCCCGCAAATTATGCTGGTACATTCAATAAGGTAAAGTTACATTGACGGTTTGATGATGCAAAAATGCGGGTTGGTTCGATAACGCACACTGGCACTGATTTAAATTAATGTGCTAAAATATGCACAAAGAATACACGTATTTTATTGATATGAAGAAGACAGGTAGATGACGCATCATTGGCTAAAGTCGACGACACGACGACTTAAACAAACATCGATTTAGATTTTGAGGATAACAACAAACAATGACAGCAATTGACATCTTTTCTCGATGTATTAAGAGCAGCAAAATCGTAAGACCACATTATCGCCCTTTACACGGAAAACCACAAAAGAAACATTACTGTGACCCAAAAGAATTTAGGAAAATATTTTTTTTTTATTTTCATCCAAACAGATTTGCTATCATTTCCATAATATATTAAATAAGATTAGTAAGTCTAACGGTGATAGATTTCATTCGTCATTTCATTTTGGGAACCTGTTTTTGCCTGTTGATAGCTGAGAAGTGTGTTAAATTAGCTACAAATCAGTTCGTTTGTGAATATCTTTTTTATGAAATTCCGTAGTACTACGAAAAAGTTTGCTGAAATATAATCTGAAGAAAATAATAGATTAAATGGAACGAAAAAATGGGATACTAATGTACTAGAGAGTTGGAGAGGATTGTGATCGGTCGACTTTATTGTCTTGATAAAACTGGACAGTAGTCTCATATCGCTTATTAACTCTGACAAAATGAATCTAAAGGCATAGTTAATCTAGATTTACTAAATATAAGGCGGGAAAGATAATCTAATTAAACCTATTTGGCATCAAATAAGGACAAACTTATTATGAAGTTCCAAAAACACACATCATAATCATATTGAGAGATGATCCAATCACCTTCTTAATTCAGCAAAAACTAAATGAACTACATACGACAATAAAGTCATAACCATTAAGAATGATATACACAGAAAAACAGAAGTGGGCGAACAACGATGACCCAGACGAGTGAAATTACCGCATTATTGGTCTTTTAAAATATCCGTTAAAATTTATAAACGTTATTTGGATGGCCTAATTGCTGTTGGAGAGGCTGAAAGTAATAAATGTGAGAAGAATCATTAACTGAGATAAAAATTATGATGCATGTATATAGGCATAGAATGACGAATATGATATAGTCAGATATTTGTGCAATATAAATTGTACGTAATGGAAAGCACAATGCAGAGGATCTTTGTGATCGGTGAACTTGTGAATCACATGTTGAATTTCTTTGTGAATATCAGACATCCTTTGAATGTATTTGTCACAAAGAAAGGAGGTCGAATTGGTTTTTTTAAGAGTTTGGTAATCCATCATCAAAAGATTATCATTTTATAATGAAAAAATTAATAACAGGTTTCCAATTCGTTGCAAAAATGAAAAAAGATGATGATAACTTTGAAAGTGTAACGACATTAGATAATAATGTATATAAAAAGAATGGAGAGCAGATAAAAGCATCCTAATATTAAAACAAAGGATAACTAAAACAAAAAATAAAACAATTCAGATGACAAAGAAAATGATAGCTAAAATCTGAATCAAAATAAGAATCCTGATTACCAAACCAATTACAAAAACAAGAATGATAGACGACGCCTCCATTCTCAGGACACGTAAAAGATTTAACGAGTAAAAGATTTTTAAATTACCGTACAATTCGATGACCTAGTTCACAAGATGGCGCCCATTAAAATGGTATTACGACATAATGATGAGTCTGTGTGGTCGTGGGATCGAGGATACGAGTTATATGGAAGTAATACCGGCTGTGGTTTACCCCCTGGAGAAAGCATTGCACTTAGTACTTGGTAAATTACTGAGGCTAAAGTGTTTGGGAATCTTTGAGCAAAGTGAAGTTGAGATAGATTACTATAGCTCTCAGCTGTGAATTTGCCTGTGGTAGTTTGCTTTAGTTAGTCTGCTTGAGAGCTAGAGTGCTCTTTACTTATTAAAATCAGAGGAAAATTAACTTGACTCTCTAAGATCTTAATAATTACAAGGCTATCAGTGTTGTATGCCTTTTCAGTTCTTTATCATCATCATCATCTTCCTGCCCTTATCCCGTATTATTTGGGGTCGGCGCAACACGTTTTTTTCTTCCACTCTGCCCTGTTACTCGTCATGCTATCACTAACTTCCTTTTCTTTCATATCACTCTTCACACAATCCATCCATCTTTTCTTTGGTTTCCCTCTTCCTCTCCTTTTCAGTTCTTTATGTTATTAAATAAAATAACATCATCATCTCAAGTCATCAGGCACCCAAAAGAAAAGAACTTTGCTGGAGTTTTCTTGTGTGATTGAATTAGAAATGAAGATATCTAGATGAGAGCCAAAGTTACCGACGTAGCCCAAAGAATTGCCATTGCAATTGACTTAATTGTCAGTTCTTAGGGCACATGGCCTACAGAACAAATAGTCGATGGAACAGAAAGTCTTTCACAAGGTAAACCGATAGTTTGATGAGGGTCGTAGGATTTGAGTTAAGTAGGATGCGCAGAACCAGTCATTATGGCGATACTAGGAGGAGGTCTATATTCTACAGTGGATATCTTTCGGCTGACATTGTAATGACAATTACAATCATCTTCCTGTCTTTATCTAATACGAGTCAGCACAGCATGTCTTATTCTTATATCATCATCATCTTTCTGCCCTAGTCCCGTGTTATTTGGAGTCAGTGCAACATGTTTATTCTTCTGTTCTGTCCTGTCATCTGCCTTATTCTTATGTCCATAGCTATTAAAATTGCATTAGCTTACTATATTTCTTAAATATATTTTCTCTGCTCTAATTAATCAGAAAGTAGTGGTGGCCTAGTGATAACACTCTGCACCACTGCTCTCAAAAACGATAAAGGAAAACATCGTATGAAAAGCAACATGTCCTAGAACAAAAAAAAAAATGCAAAACATGTGACAACATCGATTACAACTCATTCCCATTTTAGGGAGAAGATCCAACTCCTAGCTTTGGGAACAATGAAGGAGCATCCAAGTTCACTAATGGTTAAAACCGAGATTAAAGTACACGATTATAAGGATAAAAGAAAGTAAGTAATGACTACAGACGTACACGAGCGTAACCACGTAATACTAATTGTACCAGAGCCACATACAGTAGAAGAAGTCGTTAACTCTACAACAGATGAATTAATTACAATTATTCCTCAATCTTACGGCTAAACTATCTTGTTAATAATGGTTAACGGTAATTCGAGGCAACGGCACCACGGTTAACTGAATTGACCGTTAAACTAACCTTAAATTTACAAACTGTTGCCGTGTACGTCATTAGGGTAATGGTTTAGTTTTTTGGAGTAATACTTGCTAATTGTACGTTACAAATTACGATGGACTAATCGCTGTTTTTTGCGTAGAGAAACGAACAACTAAATATGAATGTGATCCGAATTACTTTAGCAATGAGACAGGCATTTGATTAACAATGAGCGTTGTATGGCCATGCTCAGATCATGATAGTTACTTTTAAAGCGTTTTTACTAATTTGTTAGGCCTGTTTGCTACTATACTAGTGGCCCTGACTGCTATACCAGAGGTCGTGGGTTCGATTCCCACCCAGGACAAATGATTGTGTGATGAGCTTGATCATTTAATTTTGTTCTGTGTCTGGTTGTAATTTATCTATTGTAACGCCACGCCATGTGTCCAGCCCAAGCTAAGAGCAGGTATTGCCAAGCCATGCCATGCCAAAGCTAAAGCCAATGTCATCTGGCATCAATTTGGAGCTAGAGCCAAAACCAAATTGTCAGTCAAGCCAGCCAGTGTTTGTTTGAGAAGCCACATCCAACGACAGAAGAGAATTTAAACTTGGATCACACCGTTTTGTTCTCTCGCCTGGTGTGACATACATGACAGATAAAAACTCTGTAAAAAATATAAAAAGAGGTCTCCAATAAATAATTCCAATCATAAGTAAATAAGCAAAACATTTCTGCCCTTACAATACTTTAAAATAACTTTCAGATACCAATCTTTGTTTCAAGGACTTTTCTTTATGATTTTAACTGTCAAAGAAAATCTTTTAAAGCTATCATTTTTAATAACGGTGATTCTAGAAAAAACAGTCTGAGCAATGTCTGCAAAAATGAATGAACAAAATCCAACTTTCCTCTTACTTGAATTTGCATGCTTTCAACTTTTTGCAAATCATCACATTGTGTGCAAAATCAAGGTATTATCATTCAATCAACGACCAAATTTACCAAATTGTTAACTGACCGATAAGTCTAATTTCTGATCGCCATTCGTGACTCAAAAGTGTCAAGTACCATCCACTTTTTTGCCAGTACACTAACATGAATGGAATCGTACATAAAGAGTATTTTTTTGCTCAATAATGACTATACGGATCTCGAATAAAGACGGCTCTACAAGATCGATTAAATTAAAATGTATTTTTTGCGACAAATTCCACTGGGGAAAAAGCCGACGCAAAAAAAATATTGATACGAGTTTCACAGGTTTGTTGCTGTTTATTTTTTAGCTGGTTTTGAGATATAGGAATGTTTATTATTGCTTTGGTTTATCAGCACAAGGGTAAATAAGAAAATATCACAGTGTTAGTGAATTTTTTTGTCATGACAAATCGATTGTTTGATCTTTTCTGGAGCCTTACCATGACATGTTAAAATGTCAAGCGTGAGAGCGAGATAGAGGATTTGAGCTTTACACCCTATATAGCTCCATCCATTTTACAGTTCAGTTTAGGTCATCAAATGCTCTTGGTAGGGCCTCTAGTCTAACTAGTTTTAATTCGTCCGTCATTTCAGTCAGTTCGTCGCTCATTGTCTTTCTATTGTGTCTCTAATTACGGTACTCAAAAGGTTAAAATAGTCGAATCTTAATTTGAATACTTGTTTTAATCATGTATGTTGGCCACACGTTCAATCGAAATTTAAATAGTACAACTTTCTTGCAAAAAAAAAAGCAATACAACACTCTTCATCTAACGAAGCTGTAGAATGAAAAGTTACATAAAATCGCCAGTCTATAGCAAGCCTATGAAAATAAGAATACAGCTGATTTGAAAGCGAATTATGAATGCTTAATAAAAAAGAGAGTATCCAACAAACTCGCATTTTTGACATGTGAATTGGCAGGTACTCATTTAGCTTGATGATATACACTGTTGCAACAGCTGTCAAACTATACAAGTGATGAATTATGTCTTATTTTTAAAATTGCTACTTGCTTTTTTTTTATAAAAAAAAGAAAGATGATTATTGTGCTGCTGATTGGGAGACGTGTTGATTATGTTATAATGTTACTATTTTTGGTAAATTAAGGTGTAAAGAGACTTTTGTAATATTTTATACTGTTACTAGCTGACCCGGCGAATTTCGTCGGGTAGTGTGAAAGTGAAACCCGGGGCCCTGGGACGAAGGCAAAGAAGGAACAGGAATGGGTTTTTAGTCAGTAAAAGTCTGACACTATCTCCCGCTCCGCCCAAGAGTGGGATTTGTCATAAGATGATTTTCCCATCAGAAAAAAAAGTTCATGTTCATGTAAGGATGTAGAACTAAATGTGTGTCTTTTACAATTATTTTAAAACTTCAATATTAACTTTGAAAGCCAATGACGTTAACAAGCGACAAACGTAATCGATCGCTAGAACGCCAACGATGAGTTTAAGCGACAAATTAAATAGATAGATTCTTTATTGTATACCAACAATGAGATTACAATAGGAACTTAAAATTAATAGGATGTCACAATAGCCGGTCTGAACGCTAAAAGCTATTTTTTACAGACAACCTTTGGATGAATTTGTCAGAGAAGGAGAAAAAGATACGCAGGTAGTGCGTGATTAGATATGGTACATTATGATCTGATAATATAGAAAATAGGTGAAACTATTTTGTAGGTATGTAGAACAGAGTGTAAAGCATCACATATCTATATCGTCATCGCAACTAGTTAAAGAAGCTAAGTAAGACTTTAAGCCACTGCCTTGTTAAAGACATGGCGTGTGTGTGTGACTGTTTACTAAGTTGCTGCTTGAGGCACGCGTAAAACAGTACGCGCCGTTGACGACTTGGGCTCGGTCCGAACGGTCGGACGGAGAGCTACCCAATGCTCGCCGTCTGCAAGCCCGCGCCTACTATGACCGGAAATCGGGATCGGAATCCCGGCGGCGGTTGGGGCGTGAGGGCCGTTGCCTCACGCGATCGACCGCCTCCTTTGCTAGCATTACTGCTTCGCAGAAGGAGGCGACCGCCTGCTACTCCTCGCTCCGGACCATGGCTTGTACCAAGGCCCGGCGCGAGAGATCGCCGCCACCGATTGCCCCCACGAGGACACGGCGGTGCTCTTCCATGAACATCACCGTTAAGATTAAAAAAGTCATGCATACAATTATTTCTTCCATACTCTTTGGGAGCATTGAAATTTTTTACCGGTTCCCTTTTGAAATATCTTTTTACCGATTAATTCGTGAAACTGGTTTTCTTGATTGAAACCTTTAGTCATTCGACGATGGGTTCTTATTAATGATATAATGTGAGTAATATGGTGAGACGTTTTGGGAGCGATGGCCTCTTTTACAATGTTCGAGTAACTGTTTCTATAAAAGTTTGCTCATTGCGTTTTGGGATTTCAGAAATTCAAATCCTGGTTTCCTTACGATGTTTTCCTTTACTGTGTGTGTGTGTGTTATTATTATTTATTTATTTATCTTTATTCCAAAAAGGTAAGTAACTTATAAGATAAGCCCCACAAAATCATTGCAATGGTTTGACTCGTGGTTTGGTCGGTGAGTCTCTAGACATACTTAAATGTACTTAAAACATTTCTAAATAATATAATTTTAATTTGTGTCTATATCTATTTGTGTGATTTTTTGCAATTCCTAAATAAGAATTTAGATAAATATATCATAATTTTCTCGTATTTATCTCAATTTATTTGGGAAAGAAGTTACTTTTCTTATATTTCCATAATCATAATAATTATATTTTTAACATTCAATAATAGATTGATATACATTACTCTATTACTGAATCATCATCATCTTCCTGCCCTTGTCCCATCTTATTTGGGGTCGGCGCAATACGTTTTTTTCTTCCATTCTATCCTGTCAACCGTCATACTATCACTAACTTCCTTTTCTTTCATATCACTGTTCACACAATCCATCCATCTTTTCTTTGGCCTCCCTCTCCCTCTCCACCCATCCACATGTATACTCATAACTCTTTTAGTAACATGTGTTTCATCTCTCCTCTTTACATGACCATACCAAGACAAACGATTCCCCTCTATTACTGAATATACATTAATATTGTAACTTGGAATAAAATGATTTATTTTTTTACCTCTAATACTCTGAAACAACAAATGTGGTAATTTATATAGATTTACGAAATACCAAATAGAAAAACACTATTAAGGATTAAAATATACGAGTATCTATCGTTTAATACTTATTAAAAAAAAAAACAAAGGAAAACCATTTTTTTAAAAACAGAACCAAGGATTCCAAAAAGCCACCAAGATTTATAACAGTTATTTGTTACTCAAGGAACCTTCTCAATACTCAGTTCACCAAATACCGATAGATCACTTTCACAAAGTGAACTGTTTAACGCTGCGCGGGGTCAAGCGAGCCGGTCAGTATAATTTAATAGTGTTAGTGGACGAACGAGTCATCCATCACAGATGTTAAGTGCGCTGTTGTATTTAAGAGTCATAAATTACCCTTTATTGATAGATAGTTTAACTCCGTAAGGTAATAAGAAGAATGGAAATGGAGGTGGGGAATTGGTTGTAGTAAATATTAACTTATTGGGTGCTAAAACTAACTTCGACGAATGACACTAAACGTCAGACTGTCTTGATGGATATATTCAGCAGTGTTACTGGCTAGCGAATCTTTTTTCTATGGCTTGGTATTTTTCTAAGAGCTATATTTCATGACAGTTTCAAGAACCTCCACTCAACTGTCATGACAATGGAAAAAAGAAACTTCGTTTAATGTTGATAAACAACAAGCTGTAACCGTCAGTTTCATGAGTACACTTGGAAGGTATGGCTGGAGAAATAAAGTCCATAAGTTTTTACTTGCAAACATAGATCACCTCAGAGAAAATAATTACATCGCTGGTGGTCTTCTTTTAAACACTTTCCTTATCAAATCACTTCTCCTGCTCAAAGTGAAGCTAGAGGGAATGTCAGACTAATACTGACTAATACCCACCTGTGTTCTTTCAATTCCCTTTTGGATTCTAGGGCTACAGTAAGGTACGTAAGTACGTATTCAATCAATTTTTGTATTAGAAATATCTCGATTACAGATTTTTTGTTGCTAGAAGCATAATCAGCTTTATAATGTTCCCACTGCTGAGACTCAGGCTTCTTCTCTAAGATAGGGAATGGATCTTAATGCACCACGCGGGCTCTTGTTGCCTCCATTATGTGAGAACAACGTAAATAAAGTAAAAAAAAAAAAAATACATCACAAGACATTTGAGTGTGCATGACAAACTCTCAACTGCCATGTTCATTTATGTCAAACAAATAGTAATCTAAAAACATAGATTGCTTTATGGTACTCAGATTTACAAACTTTGAAAATGCTTCTACATTTTATACAATAATACAATAATGTTTTCAAATTTCAACAAAAAGTAATTTCTAAATTATAAAACTAATAAATTTGAAACTGGACCAGCATACAATAACATGAATCAGGTTAGACAAATATACCACTTTGGTTGGCACACAACTTTTTCAACACAAACATAAGTAGTATTTGCGTTGAAGCAAAAAATTGTAAACCACAAGATCACTTTTACTCTAAACATTTCCCCAGATTAACGTCTTCACAATGATCTCAACTCAATTCTTAATCACCATATTGATCAAAACTCGACAGAATGAGGTTTCTCCACCTATTGTTAATCTTTACAAACCACTTGGGACGGCATTAACAGCCAAACTTGATTACAGTACCTACTATTCTAAGTATCATAACTGTCAAAAGGTGTTATTAAGTCAAAAAACCCGTTCCATTTTCAATTGTTTTGACAGCTATTGTACTAGTACAAGTGAAAGTCGTATTTGGAACTGTTCTTTTTAACTTTCGTTTTCACATCACTGGGATATGTGAAATACTTGAATTAGTTTTAGCAACTTTTCCTTTTTGAGGCAAAGTGTCGTTTAAATTCGAATTGCAGACAATTAGAATTTCGAATTTTCGAACGAGGAATCGATTTAGGAAGCAAAAAAAATTCTATATTTGAAATTATTTTGTTACAATGTATATTTTAGTTGTTCTAATAGTCTCATCTTTTACTAATCGAAATTTGTAGAAGAAAGAGATTGAATGAATTTTAATTGATAAGCCATTTTAACATCTATGGCTGAGACTTGTTTTTGGTTATCTATATTATATAATAGAAGAAACTGACTGACTGACATATCAACGCACAGTCGAAACTACTGGGATTAGGTGCGTGAAATTTTGCACAAGATTACCTTTTATGACGTAGATGAGCACTAAGAAAGGATTTTCCAAAATTCACTCCCTAAAGGGATGAAGCGGGGGTCCAAAGTTTGTATGGAGAAACCTACATTTACGCGAGTGAAGCCGTGGGCAGAAGCTAGTTTATTATAGAATCGTAATTAGATTTCAGAGCATTAATTGCAAACTAAAAAAAGCAGACAATGTTTATTCAATATTCCTATTCAATATATAAAGTATTTTTTCAATACATCAACATCATCATCGAAAACCCGCTCTTGTCCCACCGCTTTTAGAAACGGATTTGATTGTTTTTTGCACTAGTACAGAAAAGTGCGAGTGCTCACCCCCGCCACAATTTTATTACATTTATTTATTTTAGGCTGGGCGCGCGTCGACCCCAACGTGTCGCGCATCAACCACCGCGAGTTGCGCGTCAACCCTCGTTTATTTATGCCTTCTTAAGTGTATTGAAAAACGTCGTTTGATACACGTGGAAATTTGTCCCTCTGAAATAACACCCTCGCTAAAGCTCCTCAGACACAATGATAAACCTTCTCTACTTGTATCAAAATTTACTTTATACAACAACAGCCTATATCCACATAAAGTACCAGGCAAACATAAATTCCCAACAGCCTTCCTAATGAATTGTTTGCAACCGTCCTTCAGTTTACCACCAACGAATAATAAAAAACCCTTTCATCATTACACACAGGCCCAGGAGAGTTATCTTCCAATATCACCAATAAGTTCCTCTCCCGACAATAGTACTTTTAAGACCAGATAGCAGAGGCTATTTTACTTTGACCTCCACCACCTCTGTCTTGCAACTGAATGATGAAGGAGTTGAGAGGTCTTATAGACTGGATGGCTGATATAAATGGTTGGCAGATGCCGTATGTATTGAAATACGCTACGGCATTCTTGTGTGACTGCATCGAGTCTACGTTCCAGTATAAGACGATATTATTCTTTATTAAGTACTAGCTTCTGCCAGCGGCTTCGCCCGCTTGAAAGTAGGTGTCTCCTAACAAACTTTGGTAGATATTTATAAGATCTACAATTAATTAGAACATTTTATGGTTCTATCTTTTATAGTTTAGGCAGTGTACGCAAAATAAGTAACTTTTCAGGTTGACTTTTTACACCTTGTGTCCGAAAAACTCAAATATCTTACGGAATTCTATTTTTTTTCCAAAATAAAATATAGCCTATGTTACTCGTGGATAATGTAGCTTTCGAATGGTGAAAGAATTTTTAAAATCGGTCCAGTAGTTTTTGAGCCTATTCATTACAAACAAACAAAGTTTTCCTCTTTATAATATTAGTGTAGATGAATATGTGCATAATTTAAAATGATTATAGTTCTGGTTTTGTATAGTGTAAGTTATATCTCTTCATATTCATTGCATTTAGCTGCTTTAGCTTTACACATTTAAGAACATGGAATATCTTATCTTGTGGCATCTGTAAGCTTGAAAATATATGATCATGTGTAAGTTTCAAGAGATGACTTTGCATAGCTGTTGACTGGCCTGTTGGTTTAGTGGTTAGTGGCCCTGACTGCTATGCCGGAGGTCGTGGGTTCGATTCCCACCCAGGACAAATGTTTGTGTGATGAGCACGATCATTTGTTCTGTGTCTGGGTGTAATTTATCTATATATGTATGTATTTAGAAATATATAAGTATGTTTATCAGTTGTCTAGTACTCATAACACAAGCTCTGCTTAGCTTGGGACTAGACGGCGTTGTGTGATAGTTGTGGAATATTATATTATATATTATTATATTATATTATAGCTTTTAAAATTATATGCACAAGTAAAAAAAACACTGTACAAAGGTGGACTTAATGGCTTAGGCATTATTCATTCATTCATCATCATTTCAGCCGAAAGACGTCCACTGCTGGACATAAGCCTCCCCCAAGTACCGCCATAATGAACGATCTTTTTTTTTATTGGGTGCGAAAATCATCTTATGACAAATCCCGCTCTTGGGCGGAGCGCGAGATAGTGTCAGACTTTTATTGACTAATAACCCACTTCTGTTCCTTCTTTGCCTTCTTCCCAGGGCCCCGGGTTTCGCTTTCACACAACCCGTGGCCCCAGTAAATGAACAGTCCTGTGTGTTTCGCATCCATCGGACTCCCGCAACCGTTACTAGGTCTTCGGTCCACCTTGTAGGAGGCCTTCTAACGCTACGTCTTCCGGTACGTGGTCGCCATTCCAGCCTCAGACGTCATCCCAACGGTCGTCAGTCACGTGGTCAGAACAAAGGAAACGGAGGCGTGGCCTACTCGAGGCGTTCGACGCTAACGAAACGATCATAACTTGGCTAGGGGGGCAGAACCTTTCGGCCCCAACGGCCATCTGTTCTGCGAGCAATGTGCCCTGCCCGTTGCCACTTAAGTTTGGCGATTCTTCGTGCTATGTCGGTGACCTTGGTTCTCCTGCAGATATCCTCATTCCTGATTCGATCACGCAAGGAAACACCGAGCATAGCCCTTCATATCCATTAATTAAGCCATAGTAATAGCAAAAGCATGTTCAGCATCATTAATAATCTTTATTAGATTTTTTATTGACAATATAATCTTTCGTACGTAGACTATATGATGTATGCACGTATCTTTTAATAGCCATACTTACGCAAATTTATAATTGATTGAATGCTTGCAATGAAACTTATCTGTCTTGAAATCACACTAATATTATAAAGACGAAAGATTGTGAGTGTATCTGTGAGTATGTTTGATACTTCTTCATGCTCGAATGGCTGAATGGATTTGGATGAAAAGGCAAACGGGTACGGACATAGGATATAATATATGGTAGAGCATATCCTTCTCCTCCTCGAATCTTATTCCTTATTACTGAGGGTCGTGAAGATGGATTAGCTTCTTATTGATGGTATCTCGCCATCTGTGACGGTTCTTAGCGTCATGAAGTACGACGTGCAAATGGGCGTCCAGTTTGAAGCGGACCTGATCTGCCCATCTTTTTGTGTTGTAGCCTCTTGGTCGTTTGCCATCAACCATGCCAGTTACGATGAGCTGTTCAAGGTTGTGGCCATTTTTCCTGGCTATGTGGCCAGAGGTCGCGGAAATCCAATGGATGCGAGACGCACAGGACCGGCCAAGGCCTATGTCCAACAGTGGGCGTCTCTCGGCTGAAATGATGATGATGATGACCAATTCAAAGGTCTTCAAGTCTTGTATTTTAAGAATTTTAACCATGCTTAACCCATAATTACATAACAAAACTGCATTACAACAACCTTAAAAAAATCCAGAGCAAATTATGCTTAATATCAATTTCTCCTTCCATATTTTGTACCAAAAAGAAGAACCATATTTTAATGAGCGTACCTTTTTCGTGGAATCCTTATAATTCTGGTTATAAAAAAAAATACGCCACAATAATCGCGCCAAAAGCGTACATTCACGGTCTGGTACAACTATCATTGTCTTTGCTCCTGCCATTGTCCGCCATGATGGTTTTTTATTTGTTCCCGCCACCCCGCGCTGTCATTAAACTTTTTAATATTTTTATTTGCGGCTAGCGCAGATTACTGTCCGGTTAAGGTTTTAGTTTAAAGTTAATAAGCAGATTAAAAAGTCGTTTCGTGCGCGAGGATATAATTAGTCATATATTTATCTTGCGTAGATCTTCAATTGTTCCTTTTACGAAAATAACCCGGATTCTGAAAATTCCTTGATTTAATTAGTTCTGTATTTCAAGCAGTGGCGTCCGAGTGGTAACGGCCTCGACTTACGAGTTGTAAGCCGCGGGTTCAAACCCAGCCAGGCGCATTACTTTGTGTAATTTATTTCATCACCACTGCTCTTAAAACGGTGAAGGAAAACATCGTGAGGAAACCGGCATGTCCTAGAACCAACAATTCGAAGACATGTGACATTCACCAAACCGCATCGGGTCGCGTGGGTGATTACGGCCAATTCCTTCTCCTAGAGAGAGGGGGCCTGAGTCCCAGCAGTGGGAACATTAAAAGACTGATAATGTTATGTTTATGTATTTCATATTGCTGATATAATAGTGCTATTTGTTTAAGTTTATTCACTTGCTTGAACTTATTAATTCTTATGAAATGCATTAATTAGATATGTTCAGGACTACTACTACTTGGTATATGTATAAAAACCGGGCACATGCGAGTCGGACTCCGGCACTGAGGGTTCCGTACCAACTTACCTATGAAAATAGTACAATTCCCAAATTGAGTTACGAAGATTTTAACGACCGCATTTTTTTTTATTGCGACGTAACTACAAATTTACAGTTTTCAGTTTTTTTCCTATACTTGTGCTACGAGGCCGTGTTTCATGCCAAATTTCAAGATTATAGATCAACGGAAAGTATGAAATATGAATTTTGATTCCCTTGAGTGTCGAAATACACGTTTTTTGGGACAACGGCCGTATCTTTTTTTTGTTAACTTTAGTTTGATTTTTTCACAGACTTAAGTATACGGTTTTAATTTCAACTCAATACCTCCACGCGTTAACGAAATAAAGTTTCTTGACAGACGGACGGACAACAAAGTGATCCTGTAAGGGTTCCGTTTCTTTCCTTTTGAGGTACGGAACCCCAAAAAAGATTTCAATACAACAAAACGGAAATTACCTCAAGAATTAAAAGTCGTTTGTCACTTGCACTTTGTTTTTGCATCAGACCCTAATTAAAAAAAAAGAAAATGAAGTAGTAAAAACACATGTAGAACCGGACAAGTATCAATGGGTAGAACAAAATCAACAATACAATCAAAACACATGTTGTTGAAACTTCAACGGTCCGGACTAAGCGTTTTGCCTCGCCATTTATACCGCGTTCATCGACAGGACTGTTACAATTTGCCTGCCACGGTCTTTCAGTCCAACTATAATTTAGGTGTCTTCAAGGCCAGAGTGAATAGGCTCTTAATAAACTAGTGCAGCTCACCATCAATGATTGCATCACTGCTTACAATCAGGTGGGATCGCAGTCAAGCACTGATTTATATGACTAAAAAAAAACTTGATAATGGCAGTTTTAGTCTATATAAATACCAGTGACTGGCCGCGTGGTCGTGGGGGTATTATATTATAGAATAAAACGTATTCTATTTATTTATTTATTATATACTTTATTGTAAGTACATCTCATAATGTGAACAGGATCAACATTTACAAAAACGAAGTGTACAATGGGCGGTCTTATCGCACAGGGCAATCTCTTACAGACAACCTTAAGATAGACTGAATGAAAGGAGATACATAGATGTGTCCTATGAGCTATTTTAGGACATCGTCTGGGCACCCATACAGTACCAAGTTTCTTCGCAATCCATTCAGCCATTTGAACGTGAAGTAGTAACAAATATATACGTACACTCACAAACTTTAGCCATTGTAATCTAGTTCGATATACGAACATAGTAAAAGTAAGAAAAAATAACATCAAAAGAAAGGAGTCATGAAATTAAACCTCAGAAGCGAGGTAGAAACTTGTAAATGAAAGAATCCAACTATCACACAACGCCGTCTAGTCCCAAGCTAAGCTGAGCGTGCGTTATAGGTACTAGACAACTGATAAACATACTTATATATTTCTTAACACATACATATAATAAATTACACCCAAACACAGAACAAATAAACGTGCACATCACACAAAAAATTGTCCTGGTTGGAAATCCAACCCATGACCTCCTTAGGCGCGGGCTTGCGGACGTAGACGCGGGCTTGCGGACAGCGAGCAATGGGTGGCTCGCCGTCCGACCGTCCGGTAACCGTCCGGACCGAGCCCAAGTCGTCGACGGCGCGTACTGTTCCACGCGCGCCTCAAGAAGATATCAGCAAATCGTAGGGGCCCAGCAGGGTCGAAGCCTACTGGGGCCACCGGTAATGTAAAAGCGAAACCCAGGGCCCTGGGACGAAGGCAACGAAGGAACGGGAGTGGGTTTTTAGTCAGTAAAAGTCTGACACTATTTCCCGTTCCGCCCATAGCATATTTCATGTTCCCATAGTTCCGCGGCATAGCAGTCAGGGCCACTAACTACTGGACCAACAGGCCAGTCAACGAAAGAAATAAACGAAGCCACATTAACAAAGGAATATCTGAGTAAAGTAAACACTACAAAATAGCTTTCTTGTATTGCTTTTACAATGAATAAAATAGACAAAGACTCCGTGTATTCAAACGGACTCTATTCCAATTCCAATGTATAGCACAAAGGAATCGTTTCAGTTTAATCTAACAGAATATTTACTAACAGACAAACTACGTTTGTATCCAGTAAGTATATCGCTCTTTCTTTTGCTTCACCTGTTTTTTAATTAAATGTAACTAAATTGCTAATTTTATTACTAAGTGGTTACAAGAGTAGAAAACTAGATCAAACAAATGAAGAATGGACTGTGTAAAAGATTATATCGCTCACCTAGTAAAATATTGGCACATCTATAGTAAAAACGAAGTTAAGTAGTTTGTAAGTGCTGACCCGAAACAGAGGTTTTATAAACCTAGCGCGGACAAGTCGCCTATTAAACATAATTCTAGGTTAATAAAGTCAATTTTCCTTTAGTTCTTAAATACTGATAAGTTAATTATTGTTATTCCTTGGGCACTAGATATAAATATTTGTTTAAGATTTACTTGTAGCTGTTACATGTAACTATTTTGTGTAAAAGATGAAATAAAAGATATTATTATTATAAGTTTTAACGGCCTAAGTGTTTAAAATGGGATAATTTATAATATCTTTGAATATCTATTATGGTCTATACGTACTAGTAGCCAACATCACAATTTCTGATATGAAATGTAAAATGAACTCAAAACTTCGTTTCGCAGGTATGCTGGAAGAGATTTTTTTTTTAAATAAGCATCACCTTTGTACTATTCTTCTGTTTCCTTCTTCTTTTCTTTTATTATTGTATGTACATAAATTGTTAAATAAATAAATACATCATCAGTTAAAATTTCAACAGTCTTGTCACGGTTCATGTGATACAGCCTGGTGACAAAAGGACGGACAGCGGAGTCTTAGTAATAGGGTCCCATTTTACCCTTTGGGTACAGAACCCAAAAAACCAATCTAAAATAAAAATAAACAACCCACCTTTACTTAGTGCATCAGATTCTATAAAGTTCAATTGCAACATTAAGTTCTTAATAGCTATTGTGATAGTTGACGGTAAAGCCACAAAGTAGCACGACAGATCAAGCCATTACTGGCACAATGGTCGTCTTAAAGCACGAACTGTACGGATAAAATGATAATATATACTCACAATTCAATGGTAATACTAAAATGTTCTTGATATGAATCGTGGTTGTAAATATATCGTGTTTTGTAATGGCGGGTGTTAAATATTCTGTTTCCTGTATCTTCTCTAAAAGGCGTTTAGTATTGGCGATATATTTCACTGCCTGTTTTATTTTTTTTATAGTAGCATAGCATAGCATAGTCGGCCTTATAATGTTCCCACTGTTGGGACTCAGGCCTCCTCTCTAGGAGAGGGAATGGGCCGTAATCCACCACGCGGGCCCAGTGCGGGTTGGTGGATGTCACATGTCTTAAAATTTTTGGTTCTAGGACATGCCGGTTTCCTTACGATGTTTTCCTTCACCGTTTTGAGAGAGCAGTGGTGATGAAATAAATTACACAAAGTAATGTGCCTGGCTGGGTTTGAACCCGCAACCTACCGAAGCCGAGTGGTAACGGCCCCGACTTACGACTTACGAGAGTTTATTTAGCTACATTTAATTAGACTAGAAGCCAACATCAGCATACATAGTTAAGAACCCCTGTTCCTCACCAAGTTCCTCATAATTTTTACAAGTTCTCTTATCCTTAAAATACTCTTAATGTCTCTTCTCGTGACCAGAGGGCTAGGCTTTTCTTCGGACAACGAATCAGCATTGCTATCCAAAGTGGCAATGCTGCCATCGTTCTGGGCACTTTTCCTATTGATATCGATGTGGATGAAAGTTTTTGATGCCCAATAATTTCTTTTTCTAACCGTTTGTAAATATTATTATTTTTAGTTTGTTTGTGTTTGTTTGTATTACGTTATTAATATTTATTAGTTTTTATGATCCTTATAATCAGTATTAGAATGTTAGCAATTGTAATAAGTACTTCCTTAAAAGAAAATTTATAAAAATGATTTATGAATAAAAAAATATTATATTTAATTTCTTTTATTTTAAAAAGAAATCGATTCTGTCAATGTCCTTTGACTTATTGTTCGACCAAAGTTGCATTGTAATAATTAGAATCCAGAGTAAGAGACCAATCTGCAAGCAACTATACTGGTATCTCAAGAAAACTACCAGAATCAAAATATCTTTTCTAGGGCATTGTCAACGCACGTGCCAGATTTCAGCCTTGCGGGCATAAAGTAGTAACAAATTTGCATATACACACACAAATATGTAAAAAAATTGCCTTAATAATTTCTTGTCATGTGATTTTAGTGTCATCATCATCATTTCAGCCGAAAGACGTCCACTGTTGGACATAGGCCTCCCCCAAGCGACGTCTCGCATCTACCGCACACCCACGACTCTCACCAGGTCGTCGGTCTACCTTGTCTTCCAACGCTGCGTTTTCCGGTGCGTGGTCGCCACTCTAGAACCTATCGGCCCTATCAACCATCTGTTCTACGAGCAATGTGCCCTGCCCATTGCCACTTTAGTTTGGCGATGTTAGTGTGATTAGTTATTATCTCAAAAATCATTTCAAAAATGTATGGACTTTAAGCAAGTTTATGAGGCTATCATAAACTTGCATACAGTCCATACATTTTTTTCCACCTACTCAAAAGTTGGTCATCAATTCCATCACCGGAAATAAGAATGCGTCTATTCCCATTAAAAAGCTACAAATTTAATTTCGGATATATTAATAATCACTAATTAAATGTATCTCAGATACTTAATAAACAAATGAACATATTTTAAACTAGACATTTATGTTTCCATTCATGAGAATAACAGAAAGAAAACTAGTTCTAGACATCCTTCACAATTTATTATAATGCAATTAAAGTGAATGAAATAGTTGCCGCGAGCGTCAAGTCGTTAGTTCATATCCTGTGTACATTATGACTATTAAGATGTACTGTGATGTTTGACATTCTACTTGATGTCTCCAGGGCTTAACAAAAGCATTGTAAGATATTTAAGAGGGATTTTGATGAGTCTGACTTATTTATTCATTTAAATTTCATGTTCAGTAGTGATACATTGCCGGACTTAATACAACAAAGCATTCTCTACCAGTCAACCTTCGGGTAAAAAAAGACAACACTGTGGTAGATTTGCACAATAAACAAATATCACACAAATGGACCTAAAGCTTGCTTGCTGAAATGTTTGTGATTCTTCTTTTTAGGTGGGAAGTTATTGAATAACTCCCCCAGCACTAGGTGGAGCTAGAGAGAGAGTCAGGCTTTTACAAAGTAAAACGTTGCGTTTATTCATTTTTCTTTTATGTCGATTTCGCAACCTTGGCAGGTGTCGTGGTAGTGGTGATCGGCAGCGGCGATCTCTCGCGCCGGGTCATGTTTCAGGCCATGGTTCGGAGCAAGGAGAAATGGTAAGCGGTGGCCTCATTCTGCGAAGCAGTAGTGGTAGCTAGCGAAGGAAATGGCCGCACGCGTGAGGAAACGAACATCCTCACGCCCAAGCCGCAACCTCGACGAGCAATGGGTAGCTCGTCATCCGGCCGTCAGGTCAGGACAGTGTTCCATGAGCTCCTCAAAGATATGTCAGCAAACTAGCCTCTAGGTGTAGCAAAGGCCCCTAGGCCTAGTAAAACCAATGCCCGCTAGGGCCACGGTGATTTTCTGAAAAGAAAACTCGTGGTCCTAGAACATAAAGGGCAACTGAAGGACACATGTGTGGTTTTAATCAGTAAAATTTGATACGTCACGAGTCTTTGGATGATTTTTCATCTTGAAAAAAGCCCTGGCAGAAAATATATTTAAATACAGTAATTCTTTCGGGGAAAACAGGTTAATATCACACTTTGGGTGATAAAGAAAGATAGGCATAAAATATCTTAGAGCTTTCAGCTTACTTTCTCTACTAAGCATCTTTACGCACTCTAAATTCCTCTTTTGTGAGTCATACAACCTAGTGCATTCATTTCAATCTCAAGAATTCCTCAGCAGTAAATCCACACCAATTTATTTTCTAAAAACATGCCCAGACTTACAATTTGAAAACTTAACATTTTACGAACAGCTCCGATCTGGATTTCGGAATCCAGTTAAATTCTAGAATTACATTTTTAACGTGGAAAGTAACACGTTGGTACTCAAAAGTCTCTTCTTTATACATTAACATGCTTTCGACACTGTTAAACTGGGTTTTTACGTTTTATTCACCAAGTTGGAAAGGTCAGAAACACTTTTATGTACTGATTTTATTCTGAATGTACTAGGAGAGCATAACGAGGTGGTGATTTGTATTCAGTACTCGTATTTGATGAGCACTGGGGCGGCGTGCCGCAAGGTATTGTGTTCGGTCCAACAAAATTATGCAGACCACATGGTTTGTTTACACCGATCATTTGCTAATTAACTCTTTTTGATATTTGTTTTTCACACTTAGCACTAAAGTCACGTGCAAGTAAATTGAGGGGTCACAAACCATGTAAATATTTTTAGATATTTGTATATAAGACAAGTCCTAGAAGGCATTGATAGAAACTACCGTAATTCAATTACTAAAAGCATTGAGGCTAATGCTTCATCAACTGTTCTTTTAATTAAGACACTAGATAAAAAGACAGACTTGTTCAAAGTAAATAATAATGTAGGTATACTGTTCAGCAAAAGCTTTTTATCATTTTTATGACCAAATTTAGCTTTCACATAAATTTTCTACCGTTTATAATAAAAAGCAAGCTTCAGAAAGCATATCTGTATAATAAAATGTAAGTAAAGATAATAATAAAAAGTCTCTTTATCTTAATTAACATTTACTTGCCTCGCTAGCAAGTAAACCCACTTTCTCAAACTTAATCATTTGCTGTAAGTTGCAGTTTATATTATAACAGAAAGTAATTATATTTACTGTAAATTATATTTTCACACATTGTTCTAAATGAATAGGTGTATTTACATACAATGTATTTACATTACTTTTGTAAAGGCATAAATTTTAATTTACAAATAAAATAAAAAACAAATTGGACTCGTTTTTGACAGGTTGACAGTAGAAGACTAGTATAAAGATATAAAAGAGGCCTTTGCCGTGTAACACTGTAGGCTAAATAATAAAAACAGAAACCAAATTTTGAGTGCAATCACACTCAAATTACGTTTAGTAAAGATAGGTGTTGTTTTGACAACAAGTCATTCTATTTATGTTTGTAATAAACATGACATTTATGGACACAATAACTACAAAATGATAAACCTATTATTAAATAGAAAACTCATTGCAAAACAAACAAACCACGATATTGGAATAACACCATTCCGATTAAAACACTCCGAACGTTACTATACACCAATGAGCATTGCCGAGTGCATACAACCAGGGTCACTGCTCTCTGCCATAATTGAATTCTAACAAAACTATCGAACCGCTAAAATCAGTACCGTAAAGCGCTAGCCGCTAGCATTGAACAAAACCGTTCATTGTTAAGTTTATAAATAACAAATAATACAGCGATTCAGCGATTGATTTACATAAAACCAAGTTGGTGACCGATTTTGGTGTGATAGTTGGAGCAAGACTTCTGTTTTGTTTTGCTGGGATATTTGAGCTTGGAATCCAGAATAACGAGCTTTGTGCGAATTGATAAAGGAATTATTTCCAAACAGTTGTATCCATAATTTAGTTTTATTGAGTAATAAGTTTACAATACCTTGGTGGTAGATTTAAGGACCATGAAATGACCATGATATAAGTACTACATTAGTAATTTAAAATCTGTGCTTTCTAGTTTGATTAATATTATAGCATAGAATAATCAGCCTTTTAATGTTTCTACTGCTGGGACTCAGGCCTCCTCTTTTGGAGAGGGAATGCGTCGTAATCTACCACGCGGGCCCAGTGCGGATAGGTAATTGTCACATGTCGTCGAATTGTTTGTTCTAGGACATGCCGGTTTCCTCACGATGTTTTCATTCACCGTTTTGAGAGCAGTGGTGATGATATAAAAATTGCACAAAGTAATGCGCCTGGTTGGGTTTGATCCCGCGACCTACAACTCATAAGTCTGGGCCATTAGCATCCGGCCACCAATGCCTCATTAATATTATTATAATTATAGTTGTATCCATTGCATGGGATACGCATAGGATCGGCCATTATGGCGACAAGGGGGAGTCCTATATCTAACAGTGAACGTCTTTCGGCTGAAATGATGATGATCATAATTTTCTAGTTTTACCTTAAATCGATGGATATGATGGCCTAGACTAATGATATAATCAGAAAACTGTAATCAAAAGTCTGTATATTATAGAATTTAACCGTCATTACTGATAGAACGTTTCATTGTCAAAGGTCAAGTTTTGTGATATCGAGAAAGATTACATGAAAGATATACCTTGTTAATATGCCAGCTGGTTGGACAAAAATATATGAACTTTGTAAAGGTTGTGCAAAGTAGAATAAGATTTGAATTTAATAGGGAAATAATATTTTTTTTAAATCAATTGTCTCTTGTTACATGGTGAAAGTATTGAAATATAGTGGCAGGAGTTTGTCTTAATATTCGGATCCCAGGAGCTTTTACCTCGAGTCTGAGATATAGTCCTCACTATACATCTTAATTCGGCCCACTCATACTTAACCAATAATCTGAATTCATCAAAAAAACTGCATCAATCAAAGCCCGTTGCTTTTATGTTACAGGCTGCAGGACAATATAAAAATGAACGGTAAGTCCCGTTCAAAACTCCATAAAGCTGCAAATGTAAAAAACCAATCATTTATATTCCACAGAAAGTTAGCTTTGGGTGAAAGCACCCAGGTATGAATCCACATCCAATGTGACAATAGATGTTCACAACAGCGCAAACTATTGCAATACAAGTACGACATTGTTTTTAAAATCGGTCACCATGTTCTTTTTTTAGCCTTGTTGAATTGAATCTCTCTATAAATTAAAATTCAGTTCGCGTAAAAAGCATTTGTGAGCAGCAATACGGAAGGTACGACCAACCAAAATTGAGCTTTGTGCTTTCGACAAAAGACTTTTAAATTTAACAGACAACGGCAAAAATAAAGGCGTGATGTTCATTGATGATGATGAATATCACGCCTTTATTTTCGCTGTAGGTAGTGGTGTAGGAGTACACTTAGGACTATCCTTTATATGTAGTCCTTCGTAATAGGAGGCATGAATATTGTGATCAAAAGAGTACAAATCTAGTCCCCGAGTTGCCAATAAGAAATTCCAAAAAGAAAAATTTTACAATACTTTGCCCAACCTGATATCGATCCCAATAACCTTTTACTTCACAGTCTAATCTGCTACCAGCAAACCAACGAGACATTGAATAGATTTAAATTGAATATTATATGTTAAAACTTCAATATATACCAAATTCCTAATATTTCTATCCACTCGACTTGCATTTGCATACTAACGTATCTCATCTGCATGGTCTTATCTTGTATGTATCTTGTGTACCGTTGGTAATTAATGATCATGGTGTTGCTAACAATCTCCTGGATATAAGCTGGTATTTATTTATTCACTGTAATGATTTCATACTAGAGAGATACATGGGAGCATTTTATACCTACCAAAATATTCCTTATTTAAATTATGGTAAAATCTATCAAATGGTTTATCTCTCCAGGCTGTATCTAACAAGCCGTGAGTGAGTTAGTAGACAGTCGAAAATTTTGCACAGATGATGTATTTCTGTTGCCACTATGACAACTAATTCTAAAAACAGAATAAAATAAACATTTAAGGGAATTATAACATAGTGTCTAATGTTGAATAGAAAAAGATACGGAACCCTTTGTACACGGGTCCGAATTCCACTTGGTCGGTTTTTTATACCTTATTCTAAAAAGAGACAAAACCAAAGAAAAATATTAACGTCATTTTAGCCTTGTTGCAGTTTCAGTTCCCCAAAATTCACATCACTAACAAGCATTATACGCAGCATTAACAATCATTAACTTAGTACGTTCTTATACCACTAAAAACTCTCTCTCTCCCTGAGGGCATGAAGCAAAAAAAAATAAAAAATAAGCCACTTCGTTGGAGGTCGTCGATCTGGCTGCTGCCAATATTGATGAGTTGCCATAGCTAATCAGTTTACTAATCGAGCAGAAAATTGTCTCTCTAATGCTGGTTGCAAAAAATATCTGGCTTAATTGGCTTAAGTTTTGAAGTGTAAAAAATGCTTGTTTTAGAAGTATTTTTAGTTGGTACTTAGCAGCTTTTTTAGTATGGACTTGATCTATAGTATTTTTCAGTAGCAGTTAACATTACAACGGATATAGTCATGGTAATGTACTTTGCCCGTTCTTTTAAACAAAGTAAAATTATGGGAGTACTTAACCTAAACTTCTGGTTATATCTGTATCTATTTATTAATTTTAATAAGCTCAGTTAAAATCTAAATTACTATCTAATTAGACATTGTTACACTTTTGCCACTTAATGACAATACAATCGACGCGTATTTATTACTTCCTAAGTTAAAATAATACGGAAGTTTAAAATCCTTCTAACGGAGCTTTTTGTCAATGATTAAAAGCTTCACTCGCCGCTGCATCACGTCGAAAAAAAGCCACAGATTCATGAATATTTAATCTTATGGTATGCTTAACGCTTTGTAGTTTCCTGTTGAATTTATATTTAGACATATATACTGCACTTCCACCGTTATCTTCGCGTATGTAACACAGTTACGCATAAATTTTAAATCGAGATATTCGGATTTCTTGATTCTTATCCACACTAGCGTTAGCCATGTTCTGACCAGTAAGCAAGTTTACATTTTTCTCTTATATTCTTTATAACATCCGTCATTATTTAATGTATTGTATGAACCTTTTGCATTCATAAGTTCCATGATGATAGTCACGAAATAGTAAAATAGAAATTGGATTAGATTAATTGAAATCTTTTCTGTTTAGATTCTATTAACGGACTCCAACCACTGATGATTTAGATCGATCCTGTCTCACGATAAACGTGAATATAATCTAGTGAAACTAAATTGCTACCTCATTCGTTGCCTTTATGATAAATCAAATCTGGTAACATAGAAATGCACGAAACATAGACAGATCCACAATAGTCTGAAAAGTATGCAAATTGACATGAAAACGTCTAAAACGATTCACAAAGAAGAATTCGATCAGACGATTGGCAATTACCAGTTAACTCCAGAGGGCTGAATGCCTATCTAAAGAATACTGGACGAAACTAACATTAAAACAGTTTTATTGAACCAAATTTTACGGTTCTATTGCACAATGAAGCATTGAACCTCAACTGCTATACAAATAAATAGTAGTAATGTCAAATATGTGTTACACTTTCCAAACATTGAAATTGCTTTTGCTATCGTTAGGCAATATGAGACTTCAATGTTATTACAGCAGCCTAGAAAATTATTAATGGTTACACTGATGCGTCCAACTTACATGCAGTGTTGTGTCAATTATTTGTTCCGAATAATTACACTCACTCTAAAAAGTATAAATTATTTAATGTCCTATTTTGTCGCACTGTAGCTCGCCACCTCCCCTATACCGCGTATGCTAACGATGCTCCATCTCGGAGACCAACCCTAGATTGGATTTGTTTGCTGATGAATGAAAGACAATATTATTAGAAAATTTGCGATTCTGTGAGAAGACAGAGTGAAAGGATTAACGTTTTTTAGTATTATTGGCTATTTTTCTGTACTAAATAAATAAATAAAATTTTAGTGTAAATCTAATCATGCAACAGATGAAGCTTTATTTAGATTTACCCATAGCACTATATACATATACAAAATCTTTAGTAAAATTCGAATATAATTATGTATATATAATTACAGGAAAGAGTTACCGCGGCCCTAGAACGCAAAGGGCAATTGAAGGATGAACACAGATAGGTTTAAGTCAGTAAAAGTCACAAAACAGATGCCAGATTACCGCTTGCTAACACTAACTTTGATATACAATTGTGATGAAAAAAAAGATAATAAAGATAAAATAAATAAAGAAAACGATCTAGGCTACGAGAAAAAAATAAACAAAACCAACAGAGTAAACAAGAACGGACTTGACTACGATTTTTTAATGTCGTGTGTAGGGAGGTCAAAATTCTTGCTTTGAATTTCGCTTTAAAGTCATGAACTTTGGGTACGGAGTTATAAAATGAATTAAGAATTGTATCACATGAGTGGTGAATTGAGACCTATGTTTGTAGAGATAGTATTGGTTGTGGAAAATCCTAGAATTTTGTGTGGAACTTATAACAAATCTTTGTCAAAGACCAATGAAACGTTGTAAATTTGAACGACTTTTAATCGCACTTATCACTTAGCACTTAAATTATCTTTTTTAGCTTAATTCTTCTTTGGATTATCATTTTCAAGATCCAGACTATAAACATTGCTGGGATCTCTTAGGTTCTGCTAAATCCTACACTCGACCCTCCTATGCAAGTAGCATTCGGGTATTTTATTTACCCAACTGTTACTTTTTATTCTCAGCATATTTTTATTCTGTGGTGCACATTCTTAAACTAATCATTATCAGTCTTTCTTCCAATAATTATTCCGGAACATAAAGCGCCATTTTATCTATTTCGATCTCCGCTATTTTTCTAACTAGTAAAATATCGATCACTATCTCAACCTTGTTAAGAATTTCTTGACACAAATCAGTACCACTTATCTTGTTAGTAAAAATAATGATAGGACAGTCATCTACAACCATGTAGTTACAGATTCTGCACACAACAGTCATAACACGCGAGTAGATAATGACAATATTATAGTTATTACTACAACCATTATTCCATCTTACTGTGTTGAAGTAAGTCATTACGTTTGAAAGTATATTGATATGATTTTAATTTGGCTGCTCGTTGTGGATGAAAGTTTTGATTAAACTAGACAAGGTTTGGACGTTCCAATTCGCACACAATTTGCTACGTGATTGATAGCTTGGATCGAACTAATTCCGTGATATCGATTAATTACACGTTGAAGTGTAAATTTGCTCCGATATCGTATGTCGATACATCAACTGGCGCTATCGAAACCGGAACCGCTAGAAATAGACAGTCTGCAGACTTTACTTAGCAAAAACGCACACAATAGTTTGACCTGTTAAGATTGTAACAATTTATGTACCATCCCGGAACTTCCTGGCTCAAGCAACAGTTTTACAACAAATCGTCAAGTCAAAGATTCACTGGACACGAATTATACAAAAAAAAAAAAAAGACACTCGAAACCCATCAAAACTAAACAAGAGAATTGAATTAAATCAATTTACTCAATAAAAAAAGGTCTAACAAGAGAATTTCTTGCTCTACATTCATTCAATTGATACCAATAAGTAGTAGAATTAATTCTTAACGAGCATCGAGAAATTACTTGGGAGTGACCCGAAGGCCTCAATGCCGCGATTAAGGCCATACATTGTGTTCATTTACATCTTCGACTAGATCCACCACATTATATGGATGATACTTGCTTTCTAGTTTTTAATGTGGATGTCTTGACTTTGTTCACGTTAAATACAACATTGGAAAAGTGAGGTCGATAGACGCACAGGACTGTTTGGTATGTCTAGAAGTCAATATCTTTCGACTGAAATAATGATTATGATAATGATTATTGAAAATTTCTTTGCAGATGCTTTGGTTAAAATATATTCTTATCACTGTCATAAAATTATTAAGCTCAAAGTGAAAGGTAAAGACAGAAACATACATATTTAAGCCAAAACACGTACTAAGTAATGTTGTTATTCTAACCTGTAAGGCTTTTACTTGGTGTGAAGTCTTGACTGCCCCCTGTATTATATTAAGTTCTTACGATCCGTCCTAATGTAGTCTGGTTGATATCACTGTCAGCGATAAGACTTTCATTGTATCCTTTGTATTGTGTTTTTGTATAAGTTGTGTTACTTTTTTGGTATACAATAATTTTTTTTCTATTCTCTAACTGGTCTAAACACCTTCACGAATAATATTACTCATTGACGCAGAATATAAATTCCAGATTTGCTGTTTATGTTCACTTTAGTAGTAAAGTTTAATTACAAAAACGATTTATAGACTTTAATATACTTCAGGATGCGAGCTTTCAATCAGTGTTAATGTTCAGTGTAATGGGAATACACTTAAAACTGTTAGTGATTCTCTTAAGATTGGATCAACAGTTATTACACATGGGTAATTTAGGTCACTTAAAACTTAGGTGTATTATGCGGTATTTATTTCCCTTCCTCCTCGTAACCACGTATAAGGCAAATGCATTTTTCAGAAGAGCCGTTTTAATTAAGTTTATAATTTTAGTGATATAAGTAATTTGTGAAACACTTTTAACCAATGTTTTTGCAACAATTTTTTTTTTTTAATACAATTTTACTCGAAAAAATTGTAACGACTTTATACCAAATTCTTAGACATTTTTTAATAAATGTTACAAGTATTTTTAACTCTCACATAACACTCTTTCTCTCTCTTTTTCTAACTCTCACGATTGTAGATCGAAAATGCTTGGTAGAAGTGAGTAAATATTGATTAAAGTATACTAGCGAACCCAACAGATGTTTTTCTTGCCCAAATTTTGGCTTAATCATTAAAAAAATAGTCCTAAAACCCGATTGCAGTACCAGCCACCGAGTCTGAATTTTAACCATATAGGAACCCGAAACGGACTCAAAAAGATTTTTTTTTTTAATTCCGAATATTTTATTTCCCATAGGCCTGCATGAACACTGGTACTGGCACTTAAAAAGCCTCAGAAGCTAGTGCATCAAAATCGGTCTAGCAATATAGTTCTTACAGTTGCGGTTAAGGCTCAGATCAGAGCAAAGGACCTGGTCCTGCGTATCTTTTTCTCCTTCTCTGTCAAATCCATCCAAAGGTTGTCTTTAAAAAATAATTCTAGCGATAAGACCACCCATTGTGACGCCCTATTAATTTTTAAGTTCCTAATGTTATTTTTATTTTTGGTATACAATAAAGAATATATCTATCTATTTATCTATCTATTTGTTCCAGGATCAGCAGTGATACGGGTTAATCAAATGGGTTTTGTTTTCAGAAATGACTCATTCCTCTTGATGATATGGAACATTAACACACCTTTATATATATATCATTCTTGCGTACGGGTGCATATTCCAAAATTTACCCTAAATGGCTAAACTCTTCTTGATGCATTAGAAATTATTGCAGGCTTATGTTAAAATATTTTGTCGCTCATTTTTTCCCAGCAGTAGTTGATCAAGAATAAATGACAGAGTTCATATCCTCAAACTATAACAGAAAATAGGCCACAATATAATAACTGATGAAGATGACAAAAAAGGATAGAAACCAACTATAAAGTGCTGGCATGTGATATTAAAAATGACAGGAAAGGGATTGGATGAGCTATCAAGCCGTAAAAGGCTTATGGCCAAGAGTAAAGAAAGAACCGCTTTTACATAGAAAGAACAAAATTACATACACATGCTAACAACATCTAAGCTTTGACAGATAGTGTATTTTGTAAAACTTTACCGAAAAGTTAAACTGACAAACATTATACAAATATATTCAATGCTATCTAATCAATAAGAATCAAAAAATTTCTTATAACTAAAAACACCAAGGTTTGCTTAATGAGAAGCTAAATATTCCCTATTTTTCAATATGCAGCTGAAATCATCATCATCAGCCTTTTTAATGTTCCCACTGTTGGGACTCAGGCCTCCTCTCTAGGAGAGGGAATGGGCCGTAATTCACCACGCGGGCCCAGTGCAGCTGATATATGGACGATCTAACAAAAGCATCGTAAAAAAAAAATTGACACTCTTCAGATATGGTGCTGGAGGCGTTTACTGAGGTGGTACTTACTGATCACCGTAATAACGTTTCCATTCTGAAAGAGCTTCGCATCTAACAAAGACTTCAACTGCGAATCTTTAAGTTGTTTTAACATATCATCCGCAATTAGAGCTCTTTGGAACGTATAGTGGTGCAGAAAAGAGCAGAGGGCCAACGTTCCCACTGCCGATCACCTGCCACACGGACAGAATGTGCACGCAGTGCTACAAATAAATAGAGATGGAGAAGTCTTGTAAAGATCGCAACCAACCTACTAGACGATCCATGGCCACGACCTCTCTCCAGGAATTAACGACTAAGAAGATCCAATCAATAATATAGACATTAAGCTCATTGTAGCACAAAAAATTATAGACCAAAAACACTCAATAGTATAAAACTGTCAGTTTGAAAATCCATGATTGCCATGTCACTCTAAATGCCGATTATTTCACTGACAAGCATAATTCACTTGACCTTTCACTATCAGAAGAAAAGGATCATAATAACATCAAAGGAGACCAACAATTGGTTATTGTGGTCCACTTGCACACCGTTAAGATCACAGCAGGGATCAGTAATGTCCAGACACAGAATAGGTAGCTACAGAAGGTCAATTTGATAGAACAAGAGAAAACAGGCACACGCACAGATAAACGCGAATGTATGGAGAACAAATTTCAGTCACGAGTGCGTTTGCATTTTCTATACTTGAAGCATATCTATGTGTGCGAACCTTTTAACTTAATGTACGGACTCAACCTACTGTAACTATCTATTTTACGGCCCCGAATATCGAAATGATTTTAAGAACTGTGCCAAATTCTGACCCAAATCTTATGAACAATACCGGTCATTTTTTACTTTACCGACCGATAGTTCAAAAGCCTGAATAGGATATCGATCCTTATAAATTGGTATAACGGATTTTTTGCTCATGTTTTTTAAAATTTGATCGACAGGTCTGTTTTTATGTTTATTACGAGTTTGATCGAGTGTTGATGTTTTGTTATGGCTTATTAGATGTTTTGAATATGCAAGTTCATTTCTGATCTTTATCGGTCACTAGACGCTTTGTAAGCTAAAAGATTTTAGAACTGTTCCATTTACTCCTCAGATGAATGATATATTGCATTTAATACTGTCTTTTGTGATTTATCATCCTCAAATATACTTTGAATTGTAGGTTACTGAAATAAAGAAGGGAAATATGTTTATTTGGTACAAACGAAAATACACAAACAAAATAATACACACGTAATCTTAACACAATTCATTTGGCGATCTAAACCGAAATGTTAAAGGGTCGAAACTATAAATCGTCCTTGCGACTTTAAGACCTCTTATGTGTCACTATTGGCAAAATCACTTTTTTCCGCCAGCTTTTTTAACATTTTCAAGCTCTATCGAATGCAAAAACTCTCATGTGTATACGACGATTTAATCATCATTTGTTTACCGACTTCAAGATCAACAATGTGCTTCCTAATAAAATACTTCACATTTAAACTACTTTTACATGTAAACTGTTTTGTTTTACTGTCAGACTGTCATATTATAATAAAAAATTATGTATGTTTATTTTTTATATATATACATTGGATCCCTTGTTTTCCTATTAATCTCTTCTTTTTTTTTATGCACCTACCATGTTTTCTCTTCACTACCCTTGGTTGGGTGGTAGAGAATGCCTAAGGCATTAAATCCGCCTTTGTACCTTTGTGTTGCATAAAGTTTTAATAGATAAATACTGCTTTTAAATTCAACTAACAATGGCAAAATTAAAAGCAAGAAATCATATGGCTGATACCTATATTTTTTGTTGTAGTTGGTTTCATTTCATTTACGGACGGTTTTTATAGATTTTCTCATAAAGTTGAATTTTACACATAAGAAAGAGGTCTTAAAATCACAACGACGATATGGTGTATAGCAACTCCATTCCTCTTTCTTGTTCGCACATTTGAAATTTTAACACATCATGGCCCATTCAGCATGAATGCTAGACAACTAGTATCTGACACTGGTTTTTAACTGAACCTGAGGTTGTAAGATCATTTATCACTAAGCACTTTGATTAGTACTCCACCATCCTCTAATTCCAAACCGCACATCATAAAGCATCAATTAATCAATCAATTAATCAATAATATCAATAATATCTGGTCATCAATTAATTATATAGATCTTAAACCTCGATTAATGTGCCCTTAACACTTCCTATTTCAAAGTCTAGACTTGATTGCAAATAACTAACATTACCAGTATCAACGTGAAGTTAGATTAGTTTTTTATAACTTCCTTAATGTGAATGAAGGGATCAGCTGCTTGTTATTCCTCTATATAGGAACCGGATTCTCTTAGTTTAATGAGTGCATTTTATAAATCAATAAAGTCATTGGCTACCTCACTGATCAAGTACTAATCTACTATAAGTAAAAAAATCCTTGATTGAAGATTTGGATTATCAGGTTTTGGATCAACTGACAAGTTTTGATCCTGGTCATGATTTTTTACCTTCTTCAGCTCCAGCTAAAACCACACTTATGGGTATCATTTTTATATTATTCTCCATAGCGTTAGCAGGCATCGGCCCTGCTGGGCCCTTACGATTTGCTTGACATCTCTTGGAGATGCGCGTGAAACACTACTCGCCATCGACGACTCGGGCTCGGTCCTTACAGGACGACCGGACGGCGAGCTACCCATTCTTCGACGTCCGCAAACCCGCGCCTACGGTGAACGGAGATCCTGATCATGATGAGCTTAATTCACACGGATTTAAACCATATTATAATTGCATTGCATTGTCAGCCTTTTTTATGTTCCCACTGCTGGGACTCAGGCCTCCTCACTAGGAGAGGGAATGGGCCGTAATCCACCACACGGGCCCAGAGCAGTGGTTGCCGAAAGGTAACGGCCCCGACTTATGAGTTGTAGGTCGCGGGTTCAAACCCAGCCAGGCGCATTACTTTGTGTAATTTATTTCATCACTACTGCTCTCAAAACGATAACGGAAAACAGCGTGAGGAAACCGGCATGTCCTAGAACCGAAAATTCGAAGACATTTGACATTCACCAACTTGCAAATTATAATATCCACTTGTAAATCTTTAGTTTGGGTAGAGAGAACCAAAAAGTTTTTAATAATTTTGCGGAATTTCTTTACGACGCGAAGGTCATATAACTGATCAACGTGATGATGCTTTTAGGCAGCATATGACCAGCAATGGTTGCACATCGACCCATTGATGATAATGATAATTTCTTTACCTAGTAATTAATTGAATACAATCGCGATTGCGATAGACTACCATGGAATTACAGATTGAAATTAGAGAACTATTACTATCAAAGAATTCAATCTTGATGACCTTTAGCCAATGTTAATATGATATTACTATCGCTTTAACTTTAAGACCTAATAACCTAGGTAATGCTACTATCTTTGTATCATTAAGCTTCTCAGTAACTGTAGTCAGTTGTTCTAATAAAACGTAGATCATATCTAGAAGGCTGAATAATGTGTTTTTTTTTTATTAATTCGCGTTTGACCTTCACCACACTTGATGGTTAGTGATGATGGAGTTGACAACAGTGCAAGCCTAGAAGAATTTAGTCACTGGACACTTGAATCTACCTAAGTAGGCCATTACAAACAGTAAAATGGGGGATAATAGACCCTCCGACACCCAGCGCGAGTGCGGTGCTACTGACCAGACGAAGGCCCACTTATTAGAGTGCCCAAATTGTCCCTATATCTGCGCTTTGAAGGACCTAAAAAACGCCACTGAAGCCACTATAAACCTCCTGGGAACAAAAACTTTGAGGGAAGAGAAATCCTTCGGTTTGAGAAGAAGAAGAAGACATTAGAATACTCCCCGGCGTTAACAGTATTGAGGCATTTATATCTAGTGAAATACTTTCAGGACTGACGGTCCTAAGGCCCTTTGCCCACGGCGACTTTTTGTAGCGATGCTGTCGCGCGTTTCGTAAGCACGTGACAGTATCGCTACTAACGCGCGTTAGTCGCATTTGCAAGCGCTATAGAAAAAATGTCAACGCGCTACAGCATCGCGACTATATTGTAGCGAACACGCTACAGCATCGCTACAAAAAGTCGCCGTAGGCGAAGGGCCTAAGAGTTCGTACAGCGTATCTGCCACCTAAGAAGTCAGCATTGAAACCATTTTGCTGACTGACCACTCATCTCTAGATGTTTCATTTACTGTTGACAGCCTCGCGCTTGACCACTATATTGCCTGATGGCAAGCGACGATGTTGTCGACGTTAGAGCAGGCTTGCTTAGAAGCAACATATTCACTCTTGACTTAAAGATCCCCAGTTTGTTGCTATCAGAAGGCACAGACTCAAGGAATTCCACTCCTTAGCTGTACGCACAATGAACGGTTACCAAAACGTTTTGTGCGTTTGGGTGGGATATCCAACATGTACCAGTAGCGCAACGCCGTACGTCTGATGGTCCGATTATGGAACAGGATTGGCGGAATTAGTTTACGCCTGAAATGCAACCGGTAGAAAACCGACAGGCTAGCAACTCAGCGTCGATGCTCAGGGCTTTTAAGCTTCGACTCAACGAGTGCATCATAACCAATGTTATGTTACGTTCTTCTGTCGTGTCTACTAGAGGTATATTTCTAGAGGATATGAGAGAAAAACGTCTTCAACAACTGAGAAGAGTGACAATGTCAAAATTTTTCGTAGTTGCCATTTGAATAATATCACTGCCTCTGATATACATAGGCTTTTCCAATATTGGACTATTTATGACCAATAGAAGTAGGATTCTATTAAAAAAAGAAAAGTAGGAAGTAGGATTTTATTAAATGAGTATTAGAGGAAGTTTGAAAGTGGCGCCAGTGACTGAAAAGTTGAAGAGGAATCGTTTGTCTTGGTATGGTCATGTAAAGAGGAGAGATGAAACGCATGGATGGATTGTGTGAACAGTGATATGAAAGAAAAGGAAGTTAGTGATAGATTATAATGGAAGAAAAAAACATGTTGCGCCGACCCCAAATAAGATGGGACTAGGGCAGGAAGATGATGATGAGGAGTAGGATTCTATTGGTGACCAACATTGCACATATGTTTTCCATTTGATCGTTCTATTCACATCCATACAGTTCAACATCGACTATTTCTATCAGATCTTCTCAATTGCCACATCACAGTTAAACATAGCCGTCAACAAGTAATTTAACCGCACGCTTATTTGATTGTTTCTAATGTTTAAATTGCCGTGTCTGGACCGCACAGATGGTACCGTATGCAGTCTCGAGATGAAGCTTTAGTGTTCGTTAATGATTCGTTACCCATACGCGATTGTTTCATGGTATTGGTTGGTGATTAGTTGCTTTAATAGTTAATGGGTATTTTTTAGGTGGGAAAATAATCTAATGACATCCCCCGCTTTTGGACGGATCGTGATGTCATGTCAGAATTTAACTGACTAAAAACCCACTCCTGTTCCTTGTTTGCCATTGTTCCAGGAACCCGGGGATCTCTTTCGCATCACCCATGGTCCCAGTAGGCTTCGACTCTGTTTGGCCCTTACGGTTGCTGACATCTCCTTGAGCGCGCGTGGAACACTACGCACCGTCGACGGCTTGGCGTCGTACCCATTGCTCGCCGTCTGCAAGCCCGCGTCTACGGTGGCCGGAAATCGGGATCGGAATCCCGGCGGCTAGAGCGCGAGGGCCATTGCCTCCTTTGCTAGCATTACTGCTTCGCAGAAGGAGGCAACCGTCTGCCACTCCTCCTCGCTCCGGACCATGACCTGTACCAAGGCCCAGTGCGCGAAATCGCTGCCGCAATAGTTAATGGGTTATGTTTCTCAATTTTATGTTTGTATTGGCAGTGCAGGGTGCATTATTAGAGTTTTCAAGTCTTTGTAGTAAGTAGCAGCTATCCGTATCATTGGGATAGTATCCTGTTGATAACGATCATGATCAGTTTTTTTTTCATAAGTTAGGTTTTGGTCTTAGTATTGTATGTAATATAAAATCTATATATATAAAAGGAGAAACTGACTGACTGATATATCAACGCACAGCCGAAACTACTGGAACTAGGAGCGTGAAATTCATGCATCAGGTTTCCTTTTATGGCATAGGTGAGCACTAAGAGAGGATTTTGCAAAATTCACCCTCTAAGGTGATAAAACGGGAGTCCAAAGTTTGTATGGAGAAACCTGCTTTGACGCGGGCGGAGCTGCTGGCAGAAGCTAGTATACTACAATGACCAGTGCCCACTTTGCTAAGTGGGTAATATTTTTGGGGTATAAAAAATATTCTTAATTACAATCAAATATAAGTCTATGTCATTCAGGACTATACTGATCAGTTTAATAGTTCCAGAGATTACTTTCTACAAACAAAAGTACAAATTTTACCTCTTTATAATATTAGTGTAGATTAATGTACATTTTGTCTGTATAAATAAATACTTTGTTTTCTTATTTTCTATATCCTAACTAAATTATAAGCCGTTTGAGGTTGAAACTCTTGGGCCGTGGGGTCCGAGTACTCATAAGCTGTTCAACGAATTATCCAAACGCTTAGTAGACACTTCACGTGACCCAAGGGCTGGCTTTTACCTCGGTCAGAGATTAAGCATTGCCATACAACGTGGCAATGCCGCCAGCCTTTTGGACACACTTCCAGTCGACAGCAATGCGGAGTTTTTTGACGCCATATTTTAGCTAGTAGTTTTTGATTTTAGTGTATATATAGTTTTATTTAGTTAAGTGTTGCATGTATTAATTATAAGTACTTAAATGATAAGCATCAAATCAATTTGCCTTCCAAAATCGATGTCCTTAATAGATCACTTTGATCTGTTTCTTTGGTCATTAAATTACATATATTATTATTAGTAAGAGCTTCTATAGTTAAGTTATTAGTAATTTTTTAATTATATATGCTTAAAAATAACGTGGTCCATAAAGTTACTCATAGTCATTTACAACTGCCACTATTATTATGTTCTTTTTTTTAATTTATCTTAATTTTGCATGAACTATAATTATGTGAATTTGCAAATTAGATACTCTTTTAATATTTCTACACCGGCAAAGGTAATATATGTAATTCCGTCTAATATTAAGATCTTCATATACCATGTACTCAGAAATATACGATTCTATTCTATTCTATTCTAAAAGTTAGATGAAATCTTTACCGATATCACAATTACTTTTGAGTGACTAAAACTTTCTTTGTTTCACAAATTTCAATTGCATCAATATATTCTACATACAAAAGCTGCGACAGAACAATTTTCATTTGCATTCATTTTTTTTTCATATGAGTTACTGGTAGCAAAATAAAAAGAAAGAAAGAAAATTGAAGATTTCATCTAATAAGTTAACCCATAGCTTTATTTTAATCATCTAATCTTTAAATTAAGAATAAACCTGCCAGCATTAAAAAAATATCCTCCATTTGAAAATGGAACGTTGCGGTTTATAACTTTTTTTTTAATTTAAGAGCAAAGTATAGCGACAGTATTCAATGAACATCATAGATTATCCATGGCTTTCAATGAATACCAATGTGGGTAATGAGCACTACAGAACTTGTTTGTGATTTAATAAAAAATAGGCCTTATAAAGACCAAGTGAAGTTTATTCACATAAGTTGGTGAACTTTATTGCATGCATATTTTTCGGTTTTAGAAAAATATGTTGTCGAGATCGTATTTTGTTTTATTTTATATAGTTTAGTGGGCACTTATACAGTTTTCTTTCTAGATTTTTTTATATCGAATATTGTTTTTTAAGTTTTTATTCATAGTATTTAAAAAGCTATATTTAGTTTAGTTTTATCACAAAAGTCATCTACATAAAAGCTCAATTTCTTTTTAACTGTTAGTTTTATTTTGAACCAATTATTTTTAATTACATCTTTTAAACATTAATAAATAAAAAAATTAAACAAACAAACTTACTCAAAATAATTCCCAAAGCACGCTTCAACACACAAACACAGCCACGTTCCAGCGAAATTCAAATTTGGAACGCTTAACGCGATCGGGTTTAAGAAGAGCGATATACACGTGCGGTTCCGTCCGCGGACGCTTCGCGACTGAGCCCGCGTTCGCTTCTCCACAAGCTAATATATCTCGTATACTAGTTTTCATCGTCTTTCACTGGTTTAGCTTCGAGTCGACGGCCAGTACTTTCTGGGTTAATGAGGAGCCTGACGGAGCCCGCACTCGCCCGTTTTCTACGTTTTCGAATACGCGTCGGGTGCCGAGCGGTTTTCGAACTACTGCGTTGCTATGCACTCCTGGTACATTACTGATAGTTTTTTGATGTTTTTTTGTTGAAATTATAAAAAAAAAGCTTACTAAACTACTAAGAATATAATATAATGCTTTCATTTACAGCTGTACGTATATAAATGAAGATCTAATCATGCAGACATTTTTAATAAAACTAAAACATAAAAATATTGCAATATTTTTGTAGTTTAATTATTATATACAAATTGAAAATAATAATATGAAAAAACGGGTAGAAAAAGAACTCATAGGGCATCATAAAATTCATCCACGTCGATGTCAATGGGAACAATATCCAGAACGCTGGCATCTTTGCCACGTTGATAGCAATGCTGATTGGTTGACTGAAGAAAAGCCCAGTCCAAAGGTCACGCGAAGAGTCAACCAATTGTTTGTTGATATCCCGATATAGGTACCTATAATTTATTCACACGTTTGAATGAAGAATGAGCTTTTGAACTCTGAATTATCATCTTCTATCTACATTTTGTAAAATAGTAAATCCAAATTTAAACGTTTAGTTTTCTACTCGTTTAGCCAAGATCGTTTCAACTAGCTCAGCCAAAAGTTAGTAAATTATTATAACAGGAGAAATGAAAATACACTTAAACGCATTTAACACAAGATACGCGCTTATGTCTGCTGTGCGCTTTCGTCACTTGTTTAACCCCTCGCGCGTATAGGGGTATTATTATTACCTAGTTGCGCGTTTTTACGTAAAATCACCAAAAAAAAAGAAATTAAAAAATCTTTTTGTGGATTTTTTTAGGAAAAAAAATATTTTAGTCACTATATCTTCGATATAGTGACTAAAATTTTCGGCCGAATAAATTTCGTACACCCGTGGGTACAGACTAATATTTTCGGCCGAATAAATTTCGTACACCGGTGGGTACAAAACGGCAATTAAGCGTTTTTCAAGTTCACTCAAGATGTACAGACGTATGTACAATCGCCGCTCGAGGTGAGACGATGATGGGATGGGATGGGATGGTGATGGTTGGTCGGTAATAAAATAACCTGCAAAAGAACAACAAGACCATCTTCCTAGCCTTTTCTCAACTAACAAGTTTTTTTTTATTCGATATAAACCAGTGCTAGACTGCGATCCCACCCGATGGTAAGTAGTGATGCAATTGTTGATGGTGAGGCGCACTAGTTTATTACGAGCTTATTCACTCTAGCCTTGAAGATACCTAAATTGTAGTTGGACGAGAAGACAGCAAGCAAATTGTTCCAGTCCTTCGATGTACGCGGTATAAACGACAAAGGGAAACGCTTAGTCCGGACCGTTGAAGTTTTAACAACCTTTTAACTAATTAGTTGACTTAATCGGTTTCCAATCTAACCGAATGCGTCTGTATACCTGTGTTTTACATAGAGTGACTGCCTATCAGACATCCACAACCCAGTTACTGGGCAACACGATATTCCTTAGATATACCGATGGGCAAACTTTCTAGCTTCTGTTTTTTTCTTTTTTTTAATTGTTATAAACTAGTGACTGTGATCCCACCTGATGGTAAGTACCGTAGCCGCGGGCTTGTGGACGGCGAGCAATGGGTAGCCCACCGTCCGACGGTCAGGCAACCGTTCGGACCGAGCCCAAGTCGTCGAAGGCGCGTACTGTTCCACGCGCGCCACAGGGAGATGTCAGCAAATCGTAGGGGCCCTGTAGTAGGGTCGAAGGCTACTGGGGCCATGGGTAGTGTTAAAACGAAACCCAGAGCCCTGGAATGAAGGCAACGAAGGAATAGGAGTGGGTTTTTAGTCAATAAAAGTCTAACACTATCTCCCGCTCCGCCCAAGAACGAGATTTGCCATTAGATGATTTTCCCACCTCAAAAAAAAAAAATCTGATGGTAAGTAGTGATGCAATCGTTGATGGTGAAACACACTAGTTTATTAAAGCGCCTATTCACTCTAGCCTTGAAGACACCTAAATTATAATCGGATGGGAAGACCGCAGCAGGCAAGTTGTTCCAGTCCCTCGATGTACGCGGTATAAACGACGAGGCGAAACGCTTAGTTTCAACAACGTGAGGGTGGATACTCGCCGTTCGTCGGTTTTGTCCGATGGTAGAAATGACATGGTGGAATCAAGTCATACAATTCCCGCGCACACTCTCCAACATGCAGACTACCTGTTACACTGTCAAAAGTCTACGAATGACAACTGGGACCACCGGCTTAACTTGCTTTTCGAGGCACGGGCTGTCAACAATGTCCTAGATAAACTTAGAAAAGTACATATGAATTGAATAAATTGCATTGATACTTGCCCAGTTTCGAACCCGCAACTTCATACATGAGAGTCGAATCCACCACCACCACAACCACCAGTGTGACCACTGGGTCATCACGACACTCACCGAACGATCACGGTAAATAAGACAACATGGAGAAATATTGTTCTCAAAAAAGTCATTTGTTAACGACACGAACCCGCAATCTCATGCATGAGAGTCGAGTGTCTTACTGGTCAATCACAACACCAGGGAAACGAAGTATTAGAGTACGAAGATTTAATTTTTTTAATAAGGTCAAAACCCTAAATACACGTCACTGCGCGGCTTTGCGTGAAAGTATTTAGGCACCCATCTATTATGACAGTAAGTCCCCTCTTTGAGGAGTGGCTGAAGCGGCAGCACGTTGTCCTCACCTTTCGCATGACGCAGGTCCTCACCGGACATGGCAAGTTCGGGAGGTTCCTGCATCGGATTCAGGCGGAAGAAACGCCCGGGGGTCTCCATTGTGTCGACCACCCGGAGGACGCGATGGAGCATACGGTGGAGGTGTGCCTCGTTTAGGCAGAGCACCACCGCTTCCTCGTAGAAGCCGCACGCGTGAGGGAACGAATGTTCTCACGCCTGGCGGCGAGATTCTGACACCGATTACCAGCCACGGTAGACGCAGGCTTGCGGTCGTCGAGCAATGGGTTGCTCGCCGTTCGGCCGTCCGGTGGTTGATAGGACCGAGCCCAGGCTTCAACAGCGCGTAGTGATCCACGCGCACCTCAAAGAGATGTCAGCAAACCGTAAGGGCTCAGCAGAGCCGATGCGTGCTAGCTAGGACAGCGGGGAATTTCTGAAAAGGCAACCCGTAGTCTTAGAACGCAAAGGGCAACTGAAGATTTGGTTTTAGTCAGTAAACGTCTGACACGCCCTCGCGCTTCGCCCAGAGCGAGACAAGTCATTGGATGATTTCCACCCTTAAAAAGAAAGCTTGACAATATTTATAATTTTATCAGTGAAACCAAACTTTTTATATCAAAATTTAGGCATGGACTTTCATACGGTATATTAATTAAAAAATCCACAGGGCATGAAGAAGTGTTTAGGGGTCTGAAAGGATAGCAGATGACTCCTCCCGTCGACCATTTCAATTTGGCACACGATGCTCCAAACACCCTGTACGTCCTTCTGTGAACTATACCAATAGATATATACTATTGGTATAGTTCACAGAAGGACTAAAGGACAGCAAAGTAGTCCTATAAGGGGAACCCTTACCCTTTTTGTCGTTGTGTTGTAGTATTTAGGTATATTATAAAATAAATTCGCCAATCATTAAAGCTGGTCAGCGACTACTAGATTAATGATCCAGTAAACTTTAAGGCGTATAGTCCCTTGAACATCTGGCCGGAGTTAAATGCACATATAGACTCTGGCCAACGAAAGATGGCACAACAAAAAAGAAGTCACAATAAAAAAAAAATAGCTGTTCACCCTAGCTGTACGCCGCTTAAACGAAGTTGATACTTTTGATTATTCATGAAAATAATAAGTATGCGATACATCTATGATGCATGCTTTTTTTTTAACAATTAAACATATGCGGTTTATTTAGTCGCAATATTCAACGCCGCCAAAACACAAGCGTGTCCGTTCACTGCCCGTTAACCTTGGCTCCTGCTTTTTAGAATGTATCCTTGGAGTGCATCGACCGCCTTCAGCTCTTGGGAGTAAAAAAAAATATGTTGATAATGTAATATGCTATGAATCTATAATATTTTTTATTAATAACCCAGCCGTTACTGAGGAGCAGGCTTCAGAAAGTCACTGTTTTACGACACTAAGTGGAAGCAAGGGCCTTAAACACACAGCAACATTCCCATTTTAGAAATTCAAATCACTTGTAAGATACTACTTGAGAATAACAAACATAGAATTAACTGTAATGAACCAATAAAGAAATCTGTCAAAATAGGCTGTGCGCAGACTGAGATAGTCTTTACTGACTTCTGTTATATAAAATAGAATGATTTGACAAATATTTGACAAATGATTACTAGTAACTGTTTGCTTAAATTGAAAATGTAATAAATAGAGTGAGCCCTGGCACCCATAACACAAGTTTACTCTTAGCTTGGGTGCCAGAGGTCGATAATCTGTGATTATGGCCAGAGGTCGATAATCTGTGATTATGCAATTTTAATAGAAACGATGCCGCATTATGATATTCATGATTTGTGTAAAATTGTGTTTTTGGGAATATAAATTATTATTAACGTATAAAATACAAAAAATCATATGTCCATAAGAAAAACTGAAATGCTATGCCTAAGGCATTAAGTCCGCCTCTGTACCTTTATGTGCATGAAGTATGAATAAATAAATAAATAAATAAATAAATGCTCAACGCTCATTATAAACCTCACCAGAAGGCTTTAAGTCACTCAAAGGGCAATAGAAGCAGCTGAAGTTCGAACTTTTCAGTGCTCTCTATCTCTACGCGTTCCAAAGAAAAAGGGACTTAGCGAAAGGTTACAGAACCCTAAAAATAATGGCGAGTCACTTAAAACAAATTATTCTCCTATTCAAAGTAGTTTATCATCATTCCAATCGGAAGATCTCCACTTTTGGATATAAGCCTCCTGCAAATGTTGCCACAACGGATAGTCCTATGCGTCTCGTATCCATCGGATATCCCGTAATTTGCATAGGTCTTCGGTCTACCTTGTGGGAGGCCTTCCAACGATGATGTTCCGGTACGCGTCGCGAAACGCACGCAGCGTAAAATCGCCAAACTTAAGTGGCAGTGGGCAGGGCACATTGCCCTCAGAACCGGTGGTCCATGAGAAAGGTGCTGGAGTGGATGGCGCGTTACTTATAACAAAATACTCTACTATTCAAAAAGGTTATTTACTAAAAAAACCGGGCAAGTGCGAGTCGGACTCGCGCGCGGAGGGTTCCGTACATACTTACTTATGAAAACAGTTTAATTCCCGAATTAAGTTACAAATATTTTACCAAACCGTAAAATAAGTTTTTTTTTGTGACATAACTACAAATTTACAGTTCTTCTTGCAAAATAATAGGATTCTAGGTCAACAGAAAGTACACTGTGAATTTTGATTCCCTTGAGAGTGTCGAAATATACGTTTTATTGCGATATAAACGGCCGTATTTTTTTTTTTGGCTACTCAGAAGTTTGATTTTTTTCACAGCATCATGGTACTGCAGACCTGAGTATAGAGTTTTAATTTCAACTCGATAACTCCACGCGTTCCCGAGATAAAGGGTCTTGAAAGACAGGCCGACAGACAGACAGACGGACAACAAAGTGATCTTATAAGGGTTCTATTTTTTCCTTTAGAGGTACGAAACGCTGAAAAACTAAACCTGAAATAAACTGCCATCCGTCACAGAAGATCCCTCAGATTCCTCAGCTAGCTTCGTCATTATGAACAATCCTTGTTCTCCAGATTTTTTAAAACAAATATTTTAAAGTATGATCTTAACCTTCGAGCATCCAAAAACATACTTCTTCATATTCCTTCTCACCGTACCGGGTTTATGTCTAATTCTTTCGCTGTCTTTACCATACAACTCTGGAATGTCTTCCCCTTGACATCAAAAAATCTGAAAGTAAATTTTCCTTCAAGCGTAAAATTTGGAACTACTACTTGAAGTCCTAGTCCACTATTGTATTTGAAGTTCAAATAAATAAAACTGCATTCTTCACTGTGTGCACACTGTCTTAGATAATGCTCAAATACCAGCACCTTATAATAAGATATGGGCTATCATATATCATAACGGAATGGACTCGATAAAGCGCTGTAGTGATTAAGGGCCGGAAAACTGGGTTGATTTTATATTTATGAGTTTATCTTTGCTTTGAACTGGGTTTCATTCACTGGTATTCAAGCTGGTTAGTAAAATAAAAATACTTAGTTTTAACAATTTTAAACCAGGCTCAAATGGGATTGGGCGGGTCACGTCAGCCGCATGAACAGTGACCGCTGGGCAAGTGTCGCTACACTCGCCACGCTGCCCAGCGTTCGAATTTGAGGTTGGAGTTAACTCTAATGACGTCATCAAAGTAGATACTCTACGCTCGCATTTTTGAACGAGAAGAGTTCAACTGTCAATGTCAAGCAAGTGTCATTTATGGCCGCTTACACCAACCTACCCTGCTCGTAGTTAGAGTTAGATACATAGATAGATATTATATTTTTTTGTACACAATATTGTGCACCAATAATAAAAATTATATTAGGGACTTAAAATTAATAGAGGGGTTTTTTTTAGGTGTGAAAATCATCTAATGACAAATCTCGCTCTTGGGTGGAGTGAGAGATAGTGTCACACTTTTAGACAGAATATGAATGACTTGTACTTGTAAATACAGCGATTCATTTAACCGAACAGTATTGTGAGTTACAGTACTATAAATTTCTTATCGTTTAACGGGATTTACTTTCTTGGTATCCAGTTTGAACAAAGTGAATTGAGGATTTCTTTCATAAAGAAAAAAAACCGACCAAGTGTGAGTCGGACTCGAGAGTAAGGGCCTGCGCATACTTGAAGCAAGACTGTACAGACAGACCCGTCTGCGACAAGACTGTTTTGTTTACGACATGGCGCACACCATCAAGACAAAACAGTCTAGCGGCGTACGGTCAGTGTTGCCAACTTAGTGGATTTTCCACTAAAACTGGTGGTTTTAACCCCCCATTTAGTTGCAAAATATTGGTTTTAGTGCCTAGTGGATTTTTCTAGTGCTTTAGTAAAATTCAATTTCTTACTAACAATGCGATCACTGGGGTGTAAAAATCAGCACCATTCATTCCATAATTATCAATCTGATATCGACGATGATGGTTCAAAAAAAAGGGTTCGACGAAAGACGAATTAATACATAAGTAGCTGTAATTGAATAATTTGTATGTTGAACCCTATGTTCGCGAGTCCGACTCACACTTGCCCAGTTTTTTAACATGTCTTTTAAAACTAAAAGGGCCTGCGCACGTGACGTAGACAAAATAGTCTTGTCGCAGACGTCGTAGACAAGTCTGCGACGTCGTGGACAATTCTGTCTAAGACAGTCTTATCTCAAGTGTGCGCAGGCCCTAAAAAAGTAAGTGTAATGATCTCTGCCAGTTTACATCCATAAAAAATGATAAACGGTGACTATGCACTTGCTTCTGAAGTTTTATTAGTGATGGGCACTGGGAGACCTATGTAAAAGAAAATAAAATTGAACTGATACACTTGAAGATAAATCATCATCTTCCTACCCTGAGCCCGTATTATTTGGGGTCGGTACAACACCTTTTTTTTTCTTCCATTCTATTCTGTCACCCGTCCCGCTATCACGACTTCCTATTCTTTCACATCAGTCCTCATACAATCCATCCAATTTGTTTTTTTTTTTAATATTCATATAAAAAAATAGGGCAAGTGCGAGTCGGACTCAAGCACTGAGGGTTTCGTACAAACTTACCTATGAAAACAGTTCAAGTCCCGAATTAAGTTACGAAGATTTTTCCGAATCGCAAAAAAAGTTTTTTTTTTGTGACGTATCTGCAAATTTACAGTTTTCACATTTTTTCTTATACTTGTGCTATCAGACCGTGCTTCATTCCAAATTTCAGGATACTAGGTCAACAGGAAGTACCCTATGAATTTTGATTCCCTTGAGAATGTCGAAATACCTACATGTGTTTTGCGACATAAACGGCCGTATCTTTTTTCCGTTAACTCAGATGTTTGATTTTTTCATAACTGAGTATATGGTTATAATTTCAACTCGATACCTCCACGCATTTCCAAGATCAAGGGTCTTGACAGACAGGCAGACAGAGAGACGGACGGATAACACAGTGATCCTATAAGGGTTCCGTTTTTGCCTTTTAAGGTACAGAACCCTAAAACTTGGCCAAACGTGGCCTCATTAAAAATTTCGCGTTCGATTTTACTGAAAGAATTTGTGTTGCATACAGTCGCACGCATACCACGGCTTAAAGTGATAACGCATCAAAATAGCTATCAAGTCCGATGCACCGTAATGACCTAGTAACTGGCTAAAGCTGACAGTGAATATTATTATTGAAGCGAAATGAATACTCCCATATTTTACAATGGGTTTGAAGAAGGAAACAGTGGGTAATACACGAGTAAATTTAACAACAGAGACCGCACATCTGTTATTGATATATTATTGTGAGTGTATTAAGTAAGATAGGAAGAAACCAAAAAGACTAAAAAATTTTTACACTCGTACAGAGAATAATTCATTTTAGGATATAATTTTCTTTTTCTTAGCGTGGCGATAGAAAATCTAGCTTTTAGGATTCCTTCGTACCCGAAGGGTAAAACGGAACCATATTACTAAGATACCGCGGACGCTGTCCGTCCGTCAGTCAGTCTATCTGCCTGTCTGTCTGTCTGCTTGCCTGTCCATCTGTCACCAGGCTGTAACTCATGAACCGTGATAGCTAAATAGTTGAAATTTTCACAAATGAATTATTTCTGTTGTTTGCTATAACAAGAAATACTGAAAATAGAATAAAATAAATATTTAAGTGGGGGCTCCTATACAACAAATGTGACTTTTGTTATTATATCCTCGATCCGTATTTTGATACCATATACCATACACGACTATCACGAAAATAATAATTGGAAACATACGAGTGCTTGATCGCCAAAATACCACAATTTTATATTCACCGGTACCCACCTTCAAATTATAAAATTGTGATTTTTTGGCTACCAATATATGTTTTCAAATATATTTTTTTACTCACACAACTAAGACGAATCTAATGGCACCTCTCAAGCTAAAATGCAACAAGCCATTTGGGCTCTAAGGCGTGCTAAAGCATTTTATTACTTATACACACATACAGACACACAAAAAAACTTAACCCTCCTTCTGTTGCAGTTGGGTAAATAAACTTTAATTATTTATATTATTCTATTTTGTCCACGTACCTACAAGAGAACGCCAAGGTATTAGTTGCACACAGGCGCTCCAAAAGCGCAGTGGTGGCCGAGTGGTAACGGCTCTGACTTACGAGTTGTAGGTTACGGTTCAAACCCAGCCAGGCGCATTACTTTATGTAATTTATTTCATCACCAATGCTCTCAATACGGTGAAGGAAAACATCGTGAGGAAACCGGCATGTTCTAGCACCAAAAATTCGAAGACATGTGACATTCACCAACCCGCACTGGGCCCGTGTAGTGGATTAAGTCCCATTCCGTGTCATAGAGAGGAGGCCTGAGTCCCAACAGTGAGAAAATTATAAGCCTCACTATGCTATGCTATGCACCGAAGGCTAGAGCCGTCTCTGGGCTAAGACAGACAGATAGACATGGGAGGTTATTTTAATGCACAATGTATACTTAGAGAGTGTTGAAGCGAAAGTGCTCAAACCATGTTAACACAGATGTTGAGCCTCTTCACACGCGTTAAGCTTAATGTAAACACATCTATGAATTGCTAATCAGTAGCCTATAGTAACCCACTTCCCACAAGTATTTAGCTGATCAGAGTTTTTAATTGAATAAATAACCTGTTTGTTTTATTGATTTCAAATGTAGGCTCATTAGTTTTACTGCCTTGTTGGTCTCGAGGTTGGAAGTGCCTGCTGAGCGTGAGGTCCTGGGTTCGATTTCCGGGTCGGACAAAAGTGCTATTTTTTTTTATTTGGTAGGAAAATCCTCTTATGACAAATCGCGCTCTTGGGCGGAGCAGGAGATAGTGTCAGACTTTTACTGGCTAAAAACCCACTACTGTTCCTTCTTTGCCTTCGTCCCAGGGCCCCGGGTTTCACTTTCACACTACCCGTGGCCCCAGTAAGCTTCGACCCTGCTGGGCCCTTTTTTTTTATTGGGTGGGAAAATCATCTTATGACATATTTCGCTCTTGGGCGGAGCGAGAGATAGTGTCAGACTTTTACTGACTAAAAACCCACTCCTGTTCCTTCGTTGCCATCGTCCCAGGGCCCCGGGTTTCGTTTTCACACTACCCATGGCCCCAGTAGGCTTCGACCCTGCTGGGCCCCTACGATTTGCTGACATCTCCCTGAGGCACGCGTGGAACAATATGCGCCGTCGACGACTTGGGCTCGGTCCGGACGGTTACCGGACGATCGGACGGCAAGCTACCCATTGCTCGCCGTCCGCAAGCCCGCGCCCACGGTGGCCGGAAATCGGAATCCCGGCGGCTGGGACGCGAAGGCCATTGCCTCGCGCGCGCACGTGCGGCCGCCTCCTTTGCTAGCATTACTGCTTCGCAGAAGGAGGCGACCGCCTGTCACACCTCCTTGTCCACACGTCATTTTGTCTTTGAACCACCCTTAAAGGCGAAAGTTTGTGTGTGTCTATGTAGGTATGTAAATTATTTCTTCACTCTCGAACGGTTGAACGGATTTGGATGAAATCTGTCACACGGGTAGTCCACGTCCTAGAGTAGCACTTATAATACTTTTTATGGCGGGTTAATTTTCTGCTGTCACGTGGGCAAAACCGCTAGCAAAGGCTAGTTAATCATAAATAAGTATCCTAAAAGATTTTCAATCATTTATTAAAAAGCTCCATCGTCAATTCCAAAGTTCTGCATCAGACTTTCATCAAATTTGTTTACCTTGAAAAAGTGCAATACTAAATTAAAAAAAAAAAGTTATCGATGAATATCATACAAAAAAACCATTCAATCGAATTGAGAAACTTTTCTTTTTTTTACGTGCAAAAAAAAGACAAAAGCAAAATTATTCTCTTGACTGGCCTGTTGGTCTAGTGGTTAGTGACGCTGACTGCTATGCCGGCGGTCGTGGGTTCGATTCCCACCCAGGGCAAATGTTTGTGTGATGAGCACGATTATTTGTTCTGTGTCTGGGTGTAATTTATCTATAATATGTATGTATTTATAAATATATAAGTATGTTTATCAGTTGTCTAGTAATCATATCACAAGCTATGCTTAGCTTGGAACTAGACGACGTTGTGTGATAGTTGTGGAATATTATTATTATTATACTAGTATAACGTTCTTCTACTAGTCATCATTTCAGCCGAAAAACATCCACTGTTGGACATAGGCCTCCCCCAAATTTCGCCACAATGACCGGTCCTGTGCGTCTCGCATCCATCGGATTCCCGCGACCCTCACCAGGTCATCGGTCCACCTTATGGGAGGCCTTTCAACTTCTACTAGTATAACGTTTCAACTGTTCTGGGACACATGTCTTTTTATACAGGACGGGGTTGCCCATAAAGCACCACGCGGGTCCAGTGCGGGTAAATGGAATTCACATGTGTCATTGAATTTCTTCATCAACTTCAATTGGTGAACTTTAGCAATTGACGTTAAGTGTTGACAGATATCCAAGATATCTATTATTTGGTACTATTATGCAAGTGCAAGTATCCATTACATGGGAATTCTGGAGATGCTACTAAAGTAATGACTCAGTGACATTCTGGGAGTGAAAATACCTACTCATTAATACGAACTACTTATTTTAAAATTGTAACACTGGAAAAAAAGAACATGTTATACAATTGTCTACATTTTGTCGTTTTTTTTTAAGCATAAGCATAATTAGCCTTATTATGTAGCTAGTTTTTTTTTGGGTTTGAAAAGTCATCTAATGACATCTCCCGCTCTTGGGCGGTGTGGGAGATAGTTTAGACTTGTACTGACTAAAAACCTACGCCTGTTCTTTTTTTTCCAGGGCCCCGGGGATCTCTTTCGCGTCACCCATGGCCCCAGTACTACTGGGGCCATGGGTGACGCGAAGCCCACTGGGCCAGTAGGCTTCGACCCTGCTGGGCCCCTACGGTTGTTGATATCTCCTTGAAGCGTGTTTGGGTTTCGTTCGATTGGGCCGAAAGGTTCTGGTGTGGCGACGTGATTGATTGATGTTATATTTATTAGATATTATAACTATAAGTTTCCTATAATATTTGAGGACAAAAAAACGAAATATAAATAAATATTTTTAGTAAAAAAGCCTTAAAAATAGCAAAATTTCTTTAATTTTGGAAGAAATCGGCCAGTTTCAATTAAAAACATTTATTGCAAATAAATCTTTGAGAATGCTCTTCGAAGCCCATTTAGACATTGCAGAACCCCGTTTTACGTTTTACCGAACCATTACTTAATGTTATCTTTCTCACACAGTTTATTATCAAAACCGTTAACTGAATAACTTCTAACAGCTAAGGGATTGTAAACTATTACAATCTGATCCCGTGCCGGTTAAACTAAACCAATTAAAGTTAACCAAACATTACATATCGGGTACCAGGCATGCAGAGACTAAAGGAACGTTAATCACGTTTTAGAAGTTGTAGCGCCTTGTGTAAGTTTTCAGGATTGCTTTGTTGATTTATGTTGTCCTGGTAGTTAAAGAAAAGCTGCTGCTTTTGACCACGTGTAAATTAAAATTAAACATAAATATGTTTATGAACGATATACTAGTGTAGTGAATAGCTATTAAAAATATAGAAAAAACCGGTCAAAAGTGAGACGGGCTCGTTCATGAAGGGTTGCGTGCCATTATCTATACAACATTCGACACTATGTTACAACTAATATTAATATCGATGAAAAAACGGAAAAAACAACACGTTTGTTGTATGGCAGCTGCACTTAAGCGCCACTTAAATATTTATTATATTCTGTTTTTAGAATTTGTTGTTATAGCGGCAACAGAAATACATCATTTATGAAAATTTCAGCTATGACGGACAGCGGAGTGATAGAAATAGGGTCTCGTTTTTTTCCTTGTGTTTTCTTTGGAGGAACCTAAAAACTCGCTGCCATCCCTGTAAAATCTTCAATTTACATCTTTAAGAGGCAATTCTCATACAAAATTACCAAATCTGAATTTTTCAACTGGCTTCATGGGTTTCCTTTTTTTTTCTTTTAAAGCTGATCATATACGATACGATAGGAAAAATATTTTAATCGGTAAATCAATTGCTGTTCGTTAGCACTGCAATTGATTTACATATTTATAAGTATATATATCGAATTATATATTCATTTTAACTCTTTCATTTTAACTCTCGATTTGGATGAACTTTAGTGTATATATATGGGTCCCTGGATGGTATTGAAAATACAATTAAACCGGGTAGGTGGCGCTGTAATCGGTTTCCCATTTTTTTTTTTTGACAATATCCATGCCATCTTTCGGGCAAGACAACGTCTGCTGGGACCACTAGTATATATTTTAAATTATATGGTCTCTAACCATAGTTTTACTCCTGTTGTACAAAAATAGCACATTTACCTATAAAAAATCCGGCTCATGATATACGCGTCGACTCGGTGCTACATTATAGCTTGAGAGATGAACAAAAAAAAATACATAAATGGAATAAGCACCAACGAATGAAATTTAAATACCATAAAATTAGGAACCTTGAAAATAAAACAAAGCTGAAAAACAAATGAAAATATGATATTAGGCATAATCGATCACGTATGCAATATGTTTTTGGATTATGCACACTTTTATAAATCGCAATTTGAAAATTAAGTCACAATCGAAACACTGAAATTGTTCTTAGATGGGGATGCAACTCGACATACATTTTCACTGTTTTTCATATAACCGCTCTTACGCGATTGTGACGTTATTACACATTTTTAATTAGATATTTTGGAAACACAGTATCTAGTGGATATTATTTAGACCTTTGAAGATCTGCTATTTTGCATGAACTGACACTTCATAATTTACTCAAAAATTTAAAATAACTCAATAAGTATGAAAATGGAAACTTTGCAAATTTAATCGATTTTTTTTCAAAAACTTTTAAGGGTTTAAAAAAAAAACACGTATTTTCTGGAACAAGTTTTGTAAAATATTCGAGTAAATTACGGAATTACCGAATGATAACAGAGTTTTCAGGCGTCATCTATCTTTTTTTGCGTTGCCTTTTCGTCAAACTAATCGCGTTGGATTGAGTTAGATGAAGAAACAAGCTTTTAAACCATGCTCGATGTAAACGATAGGCGAGTGAAAAAGAACCCTAATAAGTATATTTTCTTTAAAAAAATTAGTTATCCTTATTATAGGCAAATAATATGGGCAGCGACATTGGTAGTGCATCGGTATTGATATCAACCACGCACACACAAACACGCTAGTGAAGCAAATACATGATTTATCAAAAGAAGTAAGTTTTTCATCCCAAAATAATTATTGTTTATTTTGGGATAAAAAATTACCAATTTTGAAAATTATCATCATCATCATCATTTCAGACGTCCATTGCTAGATATAAGCCTCCTTCAAGTTTCGTCACAAGGAACGGTGCTGTGCGTCTCGCATCCATCGCATTCCAGCGAATCTCACCAGGTCATCGGTCCACCTTGTGGGAGGCCTTCCAACGCTGCGTGTTCCAGAGCGCGGTCACCATTCCCACATTTCAGTCCCATCGGCCATCTGTACTACAAGCAATGTGCCCGCTGCCTCTTAAGTTTGGCGATTCTTCGGGCTGTGTCGGCGACCTTGGCTCTGCTGCGTAATCACGCAAGAAAAGCAAGTAAGTAAATAACTGTTTTGAAAATAACTGAAATCATTAGCTGATTCTGAACATACAAGTTTCAGGTATTGCGTTTATTATGTGATAGGTATGTAGCGACATCTATCGCGTCACATTAGAAAATCCTGAATCGCGCAATCAAAGTTCTCCGCGCGATTAGAACATATAGAACAGCTCGAAATCATCTATCGGGCAGTTGTAGCCCACCAGACATAACACCCGTCTGGCCGGAGGATCCTCCCTTTTCAACAGGGGTTTGCGGGACTTTACTCTCTGTTCCGCCTACCTCCAAACTGGTGACCCTCGACAAAGAACGTCAGCGCAGCCTTCGTGCAGCTACTACCTCGTGACGTCATCATCACTTCCTCAAGCTTTCGAGCAGCGAGCCATACAGCCAGCACCCACGGCTATAAAGGGTATCCTGACCACCAGCATGCCTACATGGTCATACCTGGTCATCACCCTCAGCCTCATCAGCGACCTTGGCGAAGCACACTGCACCTTCGGCCAGTCACATGAAGAGCCACGAAGAACCTCTCCTGGTCGACGCAAGCAGTCAAGCCACTACGTCGCACAGCACCGCTCCGACTCACTGGAGCCAGCAGCATTACTCCGACTCACTGGAGCCTGCAGCATCATCCCGACTCACTGGGACAGCACCACCCCGACTCACTGGGGCATCACCGCAGACAGTTCCGACTCACCGAGAACTATGCGGCACTCGGTTCCGACTCACTGGAACCAACCTACCACTGGCCTGGCACGCATCAAGAAGCATCAAGAACCATCGATCTCCGGAGGGGAGTGATGTAGCGACATCTATCGCGTCACATTAGAAAATCCTGAATCGCGCAATCAAAGTTCTCCGCGCGATTAGAACATATAGAACAGCTCGAAATCATCTATCGGGCAGTTGTAGCCCACCAGACATAACACCCGTCTGGCCGGAGGATCCTCCCTTTTCAACAGGGGTTTGCGATATCTTTGTTGACTAAGTCGAGCGGATCGTTTTCGTTTATAGAGTTTGCGCTTGCGGTAGTTGTTTCAAATAAGAAATCGTCATCAAATGCTTTAAACGACCTTTGTTCTGATTCTTGCATGATTTTGTTAATATTGTTGTTTAGGAGGTCTTCAAACTCAGTTTGGTTATGCTCGACCGGTGTAGCTGAATCATGAGATTGTAGTTCTAACCAATCATTTATTTCAGTTGTAGTGCGAGTTTCGTTGTTTGTATTAGTTTGATTCTCTTTTGTGTTGTTTTCCTGCTTGGCACTTAAAATTGAAATAATTTCGGGTTCTGGTTCGTACGAGGGTTCATTTATAAGGTTTGGTTCAGATAAAGAAATTCTCCTAGTCGTATCTTCGATGGGTTTAAATTCGAATTTACCTTCATTAGTGTATAAAATAGACTTTTCTTCTGAGTTATTCGACTGACCAATGTTACGTTCAGATTGCTGGTCGGTATCTGGAAGCGGGGTAGTACCAGATTCCTCTGTGACCGCAGTTGACTTGTGTCCAGGTTCATGTTCATGTGTTTGAGAAATAGATAATGAACCTTCAGATGTAGCTTCAGGGGAAGATTCTACCATGGGCGCGATCGCTGGTTCAGGTTCAGGTTGGGATTCTGTTGTCAATTCAGAATTTGCAGCATGGTCCTCTCGCAACATGAAGGCAGGATTCAAGGCGATATGCTCCGGAGGCGGAGTTGTGGATGCTCCTTCAGGCTCTGGTTCTGGCTCTGCTTTCGGCTCCGGAACAGGTTCGGGTAGAGATTGTAATTCAAATCCAGCTTTGGAGTCTGGTTCAGGTTCTGATGTCGGTTCTGGTTCAGATTTTGGTTCCGGTTCTGGCTCTGGTTGTGAACTTGGTTCGGGTGCTGGCTCAGCAGTTGGTTCTGGCTCAGCTACCGGCTCAGGCTCAGACTTGGGTTCAGGTTCAGGAGTGGGTTCAGACTCAGATTTCGGTTCAGATTCAGCTTTGGGTTGAGACTCAGGCTTGGGTTCAGGCTCAGATGTGGGTTCAGGCTCAGATGTCGGTTCTGGCTCAGGTTTGGGTTCAGGCTCGGGTGTGGGTTCAGTTATTATATTTTGGTGTACCTTATACATTGAACTAGTTCAAATTGTCACATTTATAATAAAAACTAAAGATAATACAGAGAATTTTCGTTAAAAGCTGTAGACCGCAAACGCATTGACGCCTTTGAGATGTGGACACCTTGGACAGCATTTCGGACCAACGTATCCATATTGGGAGAAATCAAAATCTGCTCGCGGTGGTCGTCAAAGTGTCTACGCAAGACTTCGGTCACATTGCAAGCAACCTCAAAAGGCTTATCATAACTGGTAAATTGGATGGGAAAAGGCCTCGTGGACGCAGCCCAATACGTTAGTCTGGGGGCCTAAAAAGGTCACAATGGGCAATTCTGCTAAAAGCAAATCATTTCCCGAATTGCTGACTACTTATGATGTTTATGCAATTCTTCTAATAATCGCAAAATGGTTACACAAATTAGCCGAATCATACTCAATTCATTTTTTAGCAGAATCATATTGTGAATATTGCCACATGAAAAAAATTAAAATCTTGGTTTTATTATTTTTTTTTTCTCTTAGCTTTTCATTTATCGGATTATTATTTTGTATTAACTTTATTGTATTTAAATATAACTTTAGTATTTTAGGGTATTAATTTATTAAAAAATGCAATTAAGCCTTTAAAAACGAAGTTAGAAATTCCTAAATCTATGGGAATAATAAATATCAACTTGTTAGGCTGGCAACATACATTGTTGTTTACCCTTTGCTTGTGTCAATATTGTGTCAACATGATGTAAGCGAAAATCGGTTGAAAACAATAAATTGTAATTTTAAGTTGATTTTTCAAGTGCAGAATCCCAAAAATGATTGTTATTTTTTTTTTTAAATAATCTGAAGCAAACCATCCGCTTGTAAACTTTAGGACTGCATTTTAAGAAAGTGAAACCAAACCAGCATCTACTTGTGTATTTCTTGTGAGTTCGAAAGTTACAACAAAGTAAGTGCTTGCCCACTAATATTTTAATATTAATAAGTTTTTATACCCACTAAACGCAAGGCGACACCGCGGCAGACCAAGGCGAAGGTGGAGAGATGAACTGGATAAATACCAGAAGGACTGGCCCGCAATGGCCGAAGACAGACTTGTGTGGAAAAGGGAAAGGGAGGCCTTTGCTCAGCAGTGGGACATAAATGGGCTATAAATAATAAAAAAATAATAATAATATAAGTTTTTATACCTACGCAACTAGGTATTAAATGTCAATTTAATTGTTTCAGACCGCACGCTGGCTTCTTTAATGATGAGGCTTGAAGGATTCTGTCTAAGGTGGAGATGTAACATACCGCAGCTGATGCTAATACTGCTCAAAGACATCTAATACAAAATTTGAGATGCCTTGCAGATGCAGCTCAAAGATATCTTTGTTATTTTAGATTGCATGTAAATTTGAGTCACTAAAATGAATAATTACATTCTTTTATCCATATATATGGTTTTATTTTGGTAATAATTTACCTAAGCTTAACCCGATAAACTCGTTTATAATATTCTATAGATGATAATATTAAAAATACTCTAAACTCTCTACTTTATTTAAGAACAGTGTACCTTAGTGTTCAGGGTGGATACTTAGTACTATTTAACTATTTGAAGAGTGATTTCTAAAATTTAAATAATTTATGTTTAGTTTTATATATGTAGGTACACATTGTAAATCCGATAAAATTTTGTGATTATGAAGAACATTCATAGTTTTACCTTTTGAGTAGCGTAATTAGAGACAATAGAAAGACAATGACTGAGTGAACAAGGCGTTCGCTCGGGGTTTAATGAATTAAGCCATGGGGAAGTGACTAAGGTAGGTTCTTGCTGCCCATTTTTGATGACATAACCCAGCTGCATAAATGCTTTAGTGCTCAATAATTATATACAGTACTTTTTTTTAAGTCTGTTTAACCCGATAAACTCGGGGTTCGGCATTTCATAAATTTCAAGCCAATTCCACTTTTCGAAGAAATACACTTCCTTGGCGACATAAAAAGCTCTCAGTAATGCGCATGTCTCCTAGAAAATACGCATAAAGTCCTAAATCTGCAATTTTTTAAGTTTAAATATATAATTCCCGAGAAATGAATTGTAAGATGTTGCTTTTCAGTAACATCTTATGATTCTGCTAATGAACTCTAAAGCGATTCATAATAAGTGAACCATTTTACGAATTTGCTGTCAAATAGACCCGTCTGTCAAAAACACTGTCAAATAGATGAATTGCCGAATTGAATCATAATATGAATATTGTTTACGTATAGAAATATGAACTGACAATTCGTGACCATTTTGCGAATTTTAACATGATTCATAATATTTTCCTATACGATTCTGCTAAAGTGACCTTTTTAGCCCCCCTGACCAAATCCGCACCGCTCTTGACTCTACGCTATACAATGCCTTTCATACCGCAAGTGACAGAAACAGATGGAGGAATATCGTTCGAATGAAAGTGATGAAGCAGGAAGGTCAGGACCCTCAGCATTGAGGAGTACGACGCAAGGAAGTGGAGGAGCGAATTTTGATGAGAAATAACTGACACATATTATTCCCACGTGCACTTCTGGTGTCATTTTTTAAAGGCAGGTAATACTCCTCACGTTCTAAAGCGGAGCGGGAGAGCGTGACAGACCTTTAGTGACTTAAACCACACCTATGTTCAGTTGCACCGTTCATTCCAGGACCAGTTGTTTCCCTTTCGGAAGTCAACCCATGGTCCCAGTAGGCTTCGGCCCTGATGTCTGACATCTCTTTTTAAAAGGCGCGCGTGGAACACTACGTGCCGTTGACTACTCGGGCTCGGTTTGGATGGTTACCGAACGGCCGGACGGCGAGCTGCCCCTTGCTCGCCGTCCGCAAGCCCACGCCTACAATGTCTGGAAATGACATAACGATATATTCGGATATCTTTGCGAAAAATCTCTATAATATTTTCCGTTGTAAAAAAACATAGAACTGTATTTGTTCACGTTATAAATATTTTGGGTTTTTTAAAATTACGACACGTTTTGCCATCGTTTAGGTAATTAAGTGATACTATTGTGTTATCATTAAACACTTTTCCCGACAGATTTTATCTTATTTTCTTAACAAATTTTTATTACGGTTTTAAATGGTTTTACTCGAATTATCCAATAGTGAATAAAATGTTGCTTCTGTCTGTGCGTGTGTATGTATAGTAATAAGACACATACACACGGTGTTTTATTACTATCCCATATTGTCCTACTGCTGGGAAAAAGCCTACTTCCATTCCTACCAAGGACCATGATTGCTTCTTCTTCTTCCTCAATTTTGTTTTTTAAATTGATATAAACCAGTGCTTGACTGCGATCCCACCTGATGGTAAGCGGAGATGCAATCATTGATGGTCAGGCGCACTAGTTTATTAAGAGCCTATTCACTGTAGCCTTGAAGACACCTAAATTATAGTTGGACGGGAAGACCGCAGCAGGCAAATTTTTCCAGTCCTTCGATGTACGCGGTATAAACGACGAAGCGAAACGCTTAGTCCGGACCGTTGAAGTTTCAACAACGTAAGGGTGGATACTCGCTTCTTCAATTCTTGAAGAAGGCCGATAGACGTCCACTGCTGAATAGGGCTCCTTCAAATGTGGCCATGATGATCGGCCATATGCGTCTCGCATCCATCGGATTCCTGCAACCGTCTTTAGATCGTCAGTCCACCTCGTGAGAGGCCTTCTAACGCTGCGTCTTACGGTACGTGATCAGCGCACCAGAACCTCACGGCCCCGTCGACCACCTGTTCTGCAAGCAATGTGCCCTGCTCACATCAAGTTAAGTTTAGTGATTCTTAGGGCTATGTCCCGGGCTTGCGGACGGCGAGCAATGGGTAACCGTCCGGACCGAGCCCAAATCGTCAACGTCGCATATTGTTCCACGCGCGCCTCAGGGTGATGTCAGCAAATCATAGGGGCCCGGCAAGGTCAAAGCCTACTGGGGCTATGGGTAGTGTGAAAACGAAACCCGGGGCCCTAGGATGAAGGCAACGAGCAAAGGAACAGAAGTGGGTTTTTAGTCTGTAAAAGTCTGACTCTATCTCGCGTTCCGCCCAAGAGCGGGATTTGTCATTAGACGATTTTTCCACCTAAAAACAAAGGGCTATGTCCATAATCATGATTTTCTCCATCCATGTCCATTTCTGATTCAATCACGCAAATATTATTATATTATTCAAAGTGGTATAATCACACAAGTGTGACAAGCAAAAGCTGCATCACATGTTGTATTATATTTTAAACTTTCGGCAATCGTGATCTTTCATGATAATTTTGTATAGTGCCTAAAGAAGACAATTCAAACAAATAAGGAACGAGCATCTATAGCATTTTATTTATATTCAAGGTAGCAAATCCGCAAATTACTTCTCCTAACCTCGATGGAGCAGGTCAGACTTTTACTACCTATAACCCATTTGAGTGCTATCAATTACCTTTTGCGTTCCAAGGTCACAGTAACTCTTTCAAACGTTCCTGCAGCCCCGCATCAGAATCCTCAAACATTACTTTTCTCACTTCTTTTCTCTTTGAGTCACGAATAAGCAAGGTGGTAGGAATTGGGCTGACTCCACTCTAGACTCTACCCGTGGCCATTCTTTTTAGGTGGGAAATCATCTAATGACATCTCCCGCCCTTAGGCGGGGTGGGAGAGCGTGTCAGCTTTTTCTGACTGAAACCCACTCCTGTTCCTTCTTTGCTTTGGTTTTAGGGCCTCAGGGTTCTCTTTCGCATCACCCATGGCCCCAGTAAGCTTGCTTCGACCCTGCTGGGCCCCTGCGGTTTTGCTGACATCTCCTTGAGGCGCGCGTGGAACACTACAGTCTGGACGGTCGGACAGCAAGCTACCCATTGCTCGCCGTCCGCAAGCCCGGAGCTACAGAGGCCGGAAATCAAAATCGGCATCCCGGCGGCTGGGGCGTGAGAGCCATTCCCTCGAGCGTGCGGCCGCCTCTTTTGCTCCTTTCCGGTGCGAGAGATCACTGCCGCCGATTGCCCCCACGAGGACACGGCGCTACTCTATCCGTGGCCTGGAGGATTTTAAATACACCTGCTTAGCCCTAAACGTGAGCTTATAAATAATTTAAAAAAAATGAAAATCATTTGTAAGTAAAACCGAATAACTATCGCAGTATAATAAAGTTTGCAGATAAAATTGTGAGCGGAAAATCCTAAAGAAAATTGCGTATGATTGTTGTAATAATGGCATCGTCCCAGGCTAGCACGTGCGATTGAAATATAACAGAGATGAGCAGATATGATCTGGATTATTGTGAAAAACCCGCATCAACATCCATTAAGTCATTTTAAAGCCCTTTCCAAATGTAAGCAAACAATCACTAAACTTTGCTATCATCATCATCATCATCATCATCATCATTTCAGCCGAAAGACGTCCACTGCTGGACATAGGCCTCCCCCAAGTGTCGCCACAATATACGCTCCTGTGCGTCTCGCATCCATACTTTGCTATGCATGAGCATAATCAGCCTCATAAATTCCCCACTGCTGGGCCTCAGGCCTCCTCTCTAGGAGAGAGAATGGACCGTAATCTACCCCATGGTCCTAGTGCGGTTTAGTGGATGTCACATGTCTTTGAACTTTTTGGTTCTAGGACATGCTGGTTTCCTCAAGAGGTTTTCCTTCAAAAGTAATGGCGATAATTTTTTTTATATTTTTATTCTCAATAGGTTCGCGCTTGACCGCCATCTCACCTGATGGAAAACGACGATGCGGTCGACAATGGAACGCGCTTACCTAGAAGTAACCTATTCACTCTTGACTTAAAGATTTCCGGGTTGTAGCTATCAAGAAACACAGATTCCGGCAAGGAATTCCACTCCTTAGCTGTACGCACAATGAATGTGTTCCCTAAACGTTTTGTGCGTATAGATAAATTACACAAAGTAAAGCGCCTGGCTGAGTTTGAATCCGCAACCTACAACTCGTAAGTCGGGGCCGTTACCACTGGGCCACCACTGCTCTCACTGAGCCACCCGTGCTATCACTGGGCCACAATTTATAATACAAATTTACCTAGACACTTATAATACTAATTTATCAAGACACCTATAATACAAATTGGTCAAGACACTTATAAATTACACTGGTTAGCAAGTATCGAATATCCGATAAATTAATGCAAAAAATTAAATATTTGACACCGGATTATTGTGACCTCCGTAAATCTTGCAAAATATTTAATTGTCAGTATTTTGTAAATTTCAAATACAACAGAAATTGTAATCTATCAGTATATTCTGTCCTACAAAAAAAGAGTCTAACTTTACGAGATTTTTAGGGTTCCTGAGTCAACTAGGAACCTTAATAGTTTCGGCAAGTCTGTCTGTCTGTCCGTCCGTCCGCGGATAATCTCAGTGACCGTTAACACTAGAAAGATAAAATTTGGTACCAATATGTACAATGATCACGCCGACAAAGTGGTAAAACAAAAATTGATAAAAAATGTTTTAAGGAAACACCTACACGTAAAGTGGGGAGTGATTTTTTTTTCATTTCAACCCTAACGTGTGATATATTGTTGGATAAGTATTTAAAAACTTACTAAAATAATTTTTTATAATGTTAATATTTTCGGAAATAACCACTCCAAAAGTTTAAAAAAATGTTTCCACCCTTTCTAACCTTTGAACCATAAGTTTAGAAAATATGAAAAAATCTCAAAAGTAGAACTTTAAAGTCTTTTTAGAAGAATTATTTTGAACTTGATAGGTTGAACAGTTTTTGAAAAGTTGTACAAAATAATTTGTGAACTAAGCTTGTAATTTAACCGTATATGCAAGCATTTTTTTTTAACTTATTTTACATATTTTATTATCCTGAACGTATCTTTTTTTAAAATAAAAAAATAATTATAAAAATCATATCATAGAATCATAGTAACCCAATTTCCCGAGCGATGGCGCTGTACTTTGGGCTACTTCGCGCTGTTAAGATTTTTCCTGAATTGATGGGGTCGGGACGGGTATGAGCTATTATATTGTCGATTGTTCGATTGGTCTCTCGTTGGCATTGGTGTTATTTGTTCTTGCTCGTTGTCCGTCGTTCAATAACTCTTAAATAGGGAGTTATGGTGTGGTGAGGTGAGTGGGTGTGACAGACGGGAAAATACGAAACCCTACACTGAGCGTGGCCCGACACGCTCTTAGCCGGTTTTTTTATAAACTATACGGTGACATATATGCTAATTTTATTCTGTTGTTTGCATTTTTTTGTGCAAATTGTCTTTTCTGACACTGTGGAAGTGCCTTTAGGAGATACTTTAAAGAAAATTGAGAATCACGATGACTAGCAATTTAATATAGGAATTTGTTTATGAAATTAATTACATCTACTTACATTTAATACCACCTATTTGTGTGATTTATACTAGCTTTAGGCTGCGACTTGCGCACTAGCTTTTGACGTTTTATAAGTGCCCATATAGGCCAATGTGAAATAAAAAGATTTTGAATTAAATTGAACTTCGTCGGTGTTTATAGCAAAAAAAAAATTACTGAAGGTTCGAGCTTTTTGATGTGGTTAGTTTAGCTTAGCTTAATCAGCCTTATAATGTTCTTACTATACTGCTAAGACTCAGGCCTCCTCTCTAGGAGAGTGGGCCGTAATCCACCACGGTCCATTGCGGGTGAGTGGATGTCACATGTCTTCGAATTTTTGGTTCAAGGACATGCTGATTTCCTCACAATGTTTTTCTTCAACGTTTTAAGAGAAATAGTGATGAAATAAATTACACAAAGTAATGCACCTGGCTGGGTTTGATCCTACGACCTACAACACGTTGGTTCTTGGTCATTTTCCATCAACTATGCCAGTTACGATGAGCGGTTCAAGGTTGTGGCCATTTTTCCTAGCAATGTCACCAAAAAACTGTAGTACTCTGCGCAAACAGGTAGTCGACAATTTAATTTTGATGTTAACTTCTTGTAAGATTGAGATGTTTGTACGGAAAGTAGACCAGAGAATTGACGACCGACAGCTGGTGCTGAGCTGAAAATCTCTGCCCCCTAGAACATCATCATCATCATCATCATCTTCCTGCCCTTATTTGGGGTCTCCCGTATTATTTGGGGTCGGCGCAACACATTTTTTTCTTCCACTCTGCCCTGTTACTCGTCATGCTATCACTAACTTCCTTTTCTTTCATATCACTCTGCCCCCTAGAACAATTACACTAAAGTGCTAGAGGAGCCGAGCACAAGCAGAGCACGAGCTTATTCGGGTAGTGTCCCTCGTGTTCGGCTCCTCTGCTCCCCTAGCCAAGTTACAAACGTTTCGTGTCGAATTCCGTTCTCCAATCACGCGTCGGTGTCAGCAATTGTAGAAAACGATAAAGTAGTAGCCATGTTGACACACCTGAGTAGGCCGCTCGTTCTACAATGTCGTTCTACAATAACAAAGGATGTAGCGTTGAACATTGTAGAAACGATAACAATTCATTCTATCATTTTGAACGATGTGAACTTGGCTACGAATTTTCTATTCGTTTGTTCTGACCACGTGACTTAACGTTGAGATGATGTCATTCCCACACATTTGATTAGTTTTTGACTAGCGTTAACGATTGCAAATTATCAACTTGGCTAGAGGTGTTGATGTTGTAGACTAATCCGACAGTCAGTATCCTGCTTTAGCAAAGAACTGCGCATTACCAATGGTAAAAGTTGCACTTTCATTGGTTAAATATAGAAACCGGACATGTTCAGACCACACATTCTAGAAGTAACGTGTCTCGGTTATCAGATCAAAGTCGTGGCATCACTAACAGAATAAACTCACGAAGATATTTATCTTCGAATCAGCAAGTCTAAATCAACTGTTTAGCAATTTTGAAAGAACTCGACGTGGAAATGTGCCTATACTATGGGATTCAGGTTAAAAGCATTTATGTGTATTCAATCGTATGGATGTGTAACATCACGAGGTTTTCCTCGAAGGAAAAGACGGAGATGGACTGTTTTACTCCCATATTTTGGTGACAGCAATGTAAAACATCGGCTAAAAGAGAATGGGCGTTGTGTACCCAGTGCTGTATTATGTTGTGATATTCAATAAATACATTTTTAAATATTTCTGAAAATCATAAAAAAAAATAAGAAACCATAAGTATCGGAAACAAGATCCAAGCTACCGGCGCGGTCAGGGCTCTAGAGAAAGGAATTTTTAACTACACGAGCTGTGTCCAGAAGTACTGCTTTCTGATCCAGACGCCTAAAAAAAGCCTCCTAAGAAAACATCATATTATTATATCTGACCTATACCTACTATTCCACTGCTGGACAAAAGTCTTCTTCCAGTCCTTCCACTGTTTCTGCCATTGAGTCACTTCTTGCTACCAATTCTTAAGGAAGGCGACTAAGTGGTCCCACCATCTCTTTCTTAGTATACCGTGACCGCGTTGTGCGAGTTCAGCGCACCAACTTCTGTTTTACCGGCTCAATATTGGCATGCGGCACACATTTCCTTGTCCAATCCAGTTCTACTTAAGCTGGGCAGTCTTTTGAACCACGTCAATCAAATCTGTATTTTAGAGCGCTGTATAGTGTTTCAAAACATATTAGTTGTGAACGGAGCCTTCGCCTTCTTACTTCTGATTAGTAGGTAGTTTTTATTATGACCTTTCAAAACGCAAAGTTGTAAGTCCTCCATGCTGCATGCTCCATAAATAAATAAATATGCCACAAATTGATACCTACAGTATCGGGTACGGAGTCCATACAAAAGTGGACATTATGCGTTGTTGGTCGTGTTCTTTAGTAGCTTCTGCCAGCAGTTTTGTCAGTGTGATAGTAAAAAAATATATTAAGTTTAAAGGTAAAATCTACAAGTCCGTGATAAGACCTGTCATACTTTATGGATCAGAATATTGGGCTGTGAAAAAGACGGATGAAAAAAGATTGCATGTGGCGGAGATGAGAATGTTGAGATGGATGTGTGGTGTGACGAGAATGGATAAAGTGTGAAATGAGTATATTAGAGGAAGTTTGAAAGTGGCGCCAGTGACTGAAAAGTTGAAAGGGAATCGTTTGTCTTGGTATGGTCATGTAAAGTGGAGAGATGAAACGCATGTTACTAAAAGAATAACTCTTTTAGTAACATGCGTTTCATCTCTCCTCTATCTCTCGAGTATACATGTGGATGGGTGTAGAGGGAGAGGGAAACCAAAGAAAAGATGGATGGATTGTGTGAATAGTGATATGAAAGAAAAGGAACTTAGTGACAGCATGACGATTGACAGGATAGAATGGAAGAAAAAACCGTGTTGCGCCGACTCCAAATAAGATTGAACAAGGGCAGGAAGATGATGATGATAGTAAAAAAATTTCCCAAGAGAATATACTCCCGGGAGTGCAGGATATAGTCTACTCGTATACCAATATTTATCAAAATCCATTCAGCTGTTTGAGTGTGAAAGTGTGATGATGTGATTGGAAATCCTAACAGATGTTTTCCGCCATGGTATGGAGGGAGGGCTCGATCAGAATCTTAATATTAAATCCACCTCGGTGTTCCAATCAAGAGGACGTTTTCCGTGATGATCATTCAGTCATCGCTTCCTCGGCTCCTATGTTCAGTTAACTGCCACTTTTGCGTACCTATCTCGCGGGTTAAGTCAACTATTATGGTTTTTGTCAGATCCCTACATAATAAAAGACTGATAATCCTATTTTTAAATAATTCTATTTGGGCCGCAAATGTTTTCTAAATTGTTTTGCGTGCCTTTATGATTCTTTGTACGTAAGTAAAATAAACTAATAACTACAGGGTGGTCAACTCGGTTGTAAGCACTCCTTAGCTGTACGCACAAGGAATGTGTTCCCAAAACGTTTTGTACATATAGGTGGGATGTCCACCATGTACCGTTGGCGCATTGCCGTTCGCCTGGTGTTCCGTTGATGGAACGAGCTAGGCGGAATTAGGTTATGCAATTCCGTCGCACACTCCCCAAAATGCAACCGGTAGAAAACAAAAAAAAAAAACAAGATTTCCACCAAATTTTTCAATATTCTGCACTTTGTAGGGATATAAATATAATTATAAGCCACCAAAATTATGTATAATACGAGTATAACACGTATAACGACCTACAAACATACCTACACACTTTCAACCGCACACCTCTAATATGCACTAGTACTCGTAAGAAGAGAAGAGGTAATCTTTTTTTATTTTAATTATTGTAAATGAAGCCGTTGCATTTTATCTGAAAGACCGCAAAGTGCCTCGGAAGACATATACGACTATCTATTAGTAACCTGACAAGACCGTTCAAAGCTAACCTAGTTTAATATTGTAACATATTTGCAGTATTCCATGTTTTACTCACGATTTTCCATGTCTCAGAAGCTTCATCTGCTCCCTGTTATTGCTTCTTTGGAGCATGTTGAATACATTATAAATTAATAGACTAAACAAAAAATTCAAAAATTCTTCAAATAAAAGAATCACCTCTTTTATTGCCATGCATCATCAACATCATCATCTTCCTGTCCTTGTCCAATTTACCCTGTTACTTTGTACTAATTATTTTGTCTCCTATTTTAATTTTATATTAAGGTAATCCGAATCCGACGAAGAAACTTGTATTTTAATTTAACATTAACGCAGCTCCGGTCCCCAAGATACAGGCACCGCCTAGTTTGGGGGTCATTGTATTAATTCTGGTAAAATATAACCCCCGTTACCGATATGCAAATATGTTATACCCTATGTTTAATAAAATACTTGTAACAATGGTTAAAATAATAAATTTATTATTATTAAAATAAAAACCTGTCTACGGACGCGTAGCTTCAACTCGAGCCATCGCGTAGTGTCGTTGCCGCTTCGTCGACAAAGTTAACTAGAACTATCTTTCTAGTTATAGTTGGTGAGATTTGGGTAAAAATGAGCCCAAAAATAAATATTTCAAAATTTAAAACACTGAATGAAAAACACTTCCGTTGACATCGGGTGTTGCCAGATTATTTCATAAAGCTAATATTATATTATAATAATAACTTTATTTAACCATTTCTTGAATTTTAACCATTGTCTGATAGAGTTTCTCTGCATAACTCCACTGAAAAATTCAAGGCTCAACGAATTTAATGATTTAACTGTTAGAGGATCAATGATTGGTAACCTAAAAATTTTTTTTGATAAAGTCTTTGGTCATTTAACCTTTTTTCATTGGAACCTATTATGAGAGCAGTGGTGATGAAATAAATTACACAAAGTAATGCGCCTGGCTGGGCTTGAACCCGCGACCTACAACTCGTAAGTCGGGACCGTTACCACTCGGCAACCACTGCTCTTTAATGCTCCGTAGGAGCATGTATGGAGAATTGGTTTAGCCTAGGCAAAACTAGTTTATCCTAAAATCGAGTTTGGCCGGCAACATAATAACTACATAAATAAAATTTGCAAAACAATGACCTTAAATCGAAATACTGTAAAAAAGAGACATATCAAATTTAGTCACCCTATACAACAGGGAAATGCCTAATAGAATTTTGTAGCTAATCTGCGCAATAACCTAAGTTTTATGAACAAGTCTCGTCAGAAATCACGATGATGCGTAATCATTTGAATTACTTAATCCAAACTCATTGTATTTATGTTTGCCTAGTACTTTATATCATTATTACCCTCGATAACAAGAGATATAACTAAAAATTCTTTTATTTACATGTCAGTCGTACCCATGGACCAGAAGGGGAAACTTCTGGAGACCTGATAAATACGAGACCTGAAGTTTTTTAAGTTGTGATAGTTTATTTTAAGTTTTCAAAATGGGTTTGCTTTACCAGTTTCTGGCGACGGCGATAAGTGAGTACTTTTTCTTTCTCTGAATGTAGATAGAGTAATAGACGAAAGTCTATGACCAGTGCGTGTTGCCAGTGATGACATATGAGTCCGAAACGTGTTCGCTTACAATGGGCCTCGTCAGAAGACTTAAAGTCACCTAGTGGGCAATGGAAAGGGCTATGCTCGGAGTTTCTTTGCGTTATCGAATCAGAAATGAGGATTTCCGCAGGAGAATCAAATTTACCAACATAGCACGAAGAATCGCCAAACTTAAGTGGCAATAGGCAGAGCACATTGCTCCCAGAATGGATGGCCGTTGAGGCCGAAAGGTTCTGGAATGGCAACCACTTACCGAAAGACGTAGCGTTGGAAGGCCTCCTACAAGGTGGACTGATGACTTGCTTAGGGTTGCGGGAATCCGATGGATGCAAAACGCACGGGAAAGTTCATTGTAGCGACACTTTGGGGAAGCCTATGTCCAACAATGGACGTCTTTAAGCTGAAATGATGATGATGACTCTGGTATTTTCATTTAAATCAAAATTACGAAACGTATCCGGATTGCTATACAGCGTGGCAATGCCGCCAATCTTTTCACACTACCAGTCAATAGCGATGTAGAAGAGTTTTTTGACGCCATATTTTAGTTTGTTTTTAGTTAGTTGTATTTAGTTTAGGGTATTTTTTTATACGAAACGTTCAAAATTTGAACCGTTTTAATGCACTGTGTTTAAATGTACGAAAGAAAAATTAACTTGGTCTTTTTAATATTATTGAGTTCTGGTAATATGATGGTTTATAGCTATGGAAATGTTTTTTTTTTTTTTTTTGCATAAAAACTTGGTGTAAATGATTGTAAAAAGATTAAATATGGAGCATAGATGTTTTTTCTTGTAGTTATGTGACGAAAACTTTTTCTGCCCCCGTAGCCAAGTTACAATCATTTCGTATCGATTCTCTTTTCATCGATCGCCTCAATTCGTCCAAGCGTTCACGTTCCTTCTTTAGTTTCGGCTGTGCGTTGATATGTCAGTCAGTCAGTTTCTCCTTTTATATGTACAGAAGATTATGGAGATAAGGAAATACTATCACTAACTAGATTCTACGCGATTTAGTTAGCGCCGAGCGCCTCGAGTAAGCCACACCTCCGATTCCTTTGTTCTGACGTCATCTCAACGCTCAGTCACGTGGTCAAAACAAAGGAATCGGAGGCGTGGCCTACTCGAGGCGTTCGGCGCGAACGAAACGATTGTAACTTGGCTAGGGGGGCTGGTTATTTTTGAACGCAGAGTAGTAGGAACATTACAAGGCTGATTTATTTATTATAGCATACTTCAAACAATTATAGTAGGTACATGTGCGAAGATAATTGTTGCAGATAAAATGATAGTAATAACATACGTAATAGCGAATAGTGTAATAAACTTTACCATCGTGTTTATTTATCTGAGTATTTTATCTCCCTTACATAGTTAAAGAGTACGTTGTATCTCCTGCTTAATCTTTGTCTCTTTAGCGAAGAGAGATTAGAACTCCAAATTTTGTAAACTCTAGAAGCATACTTCGAAATCGAATGGAAAGGGCTATACTTAGAGTTTCCTTGCGTGATCGCATAAAGTTAGAAGTTATCCGCAGGAGAACCAAGGTCGCCGACATAGCCCGAAGAATCGCCAAACTAAAGTGGCAGTGGGCAGGGCACATTGCTCGTAGAACGGATGGTCGATGGGGCTGAAAGGTTCTAGAGTGGCGACCGTGCACCGGAAAACGCAGCGTTGGAAGGCCTCCCACAAGGTGGACCGACGACCTGGTGAGAATCGTGGGAGTGCGGTGGATTGGATACGCACAGGATAGGTTGTGACGACGCTTGGAAGAGGCCTATGTCCAACAGTGGACGATGATGATGATGACTTCGAAATCTCATTCATTATTGTCCTGAGGCCCTACCACGACCTCTTAAACATGATCTATTTGACGAACTAAAGTGGACTGTTAAAGGGATCAAGCTATATACAATGCGTTCTAAATAAGAATAGGATCGTTTGCCATGTTGTGACTTCACGTTGTACTGTCAATTTGAAGAATTATTATGGTGAGGAAAACATGAAATTTTTAAAATTTAATTTATTTACGAACTGTGAATGAAAAAAGTTTAATAAGAATCCAGTTTTTCAATTTTGTTTATCTCTGAGTTCTTCAATTTTTCCCAATTTCTTGTGATTTGACAGTATGACGTGACGTCACAACATGGCAATCGATCCTATTCTTATTTGGAATGTATTGTAGGATGTATAGCTCCATTCCTCTTTCTCACTCGCACGCTTTTCATTTTAACACGTTATATACGGGGTGAATTTGACGTATTTATAGTTTCTAATTAGTACAAAAAAAAAATAGGGCTCTATCCGTACCTGTTACTGATCATATTTTTGTAGTCAAAAGAAAAAAAACGAAAACCCAAAATTGACCACGAAAATTTGTCATATTTAGTAAATTCATAATAGAATTAATCATTCATAACAATTACTACTAGAAAATACTACGCGCAGTGTTCGTCATGTTGATCGTCATTTATTCATTCAAAATCTTTTTAGCCTGTACAATATTTCCATAAATTGAGTGACATTTTGGAATATAAACAAACACTGATAACTTTGCTATTTATGAATATTATTTATTGGGACTTTACTTAAATAATAACAAGACCTTTTCTAATAAGCTCTTTAAATATTTGTACTAATTAAAAATTTGTGGTGTATAAGCCCCTGACGGCTACGACAAAAAAACAAAAACATGTTCTCGACACCAGCGGTCAATTCAGCGATTTCATCTTTTAACAACACACATAAGAAAAACGATATATTTTAATTAGATTTATTAGCGTTTATTTAGGTCATGTAGTCGTGAATGTAGCCTACTGGACTCGGTTCACTTTGTCACATGACTATGGCGATAAAAGGGCTATATATAGGGCATAAAGCTCCATCATCATCATCATCATTTCAGCCGATAGACGTCCACTGCTGGACATAGGCCTCCCCCAAATGTCGCCACAAAGAACGGTCCTGTGCGTCTCGCAACCATCGGATTCCCGCAACCTTCACCAGGTCATCGGTCCACCTTGTAGGGGGCCTTCCAACACTGCATGTTCCGGTACGCGGTCGCCACTCCAGAACCTTTCGGCCCCAACGGCCATCCGTTCTGCGAGCAATGTGCCCTGCCCATTGCCACTTAAGTTTGGCGATTTTTCGTGGTATGTCGGCAACCTTGGTTCTCCTGCGGATACCTCCATCCCTCTTTATTTTTTCTGAATTGTCCAGATGTGTCACTCAAAAAAATGATGCTAATTGCACATTCCAAAGCGTAACGCCTTGGATACAATTGTAAATCATGTTGTTTACAAATATCTCGTTTACATAATTTTTGTGTTTTCTATACGAGTATGTGAGAACAATGTAAATAAATGAGATAAAAAAAACCCTAATTACTTCTCGTTTTGTCCACAGTAAGCACCATGGGAATAAACATGGGTGTGATCTTCGCGTGGCCAGCGTTCACCATAACCATGTTTCAAACGACAAACACTACGTTAAATAGGCCAATGACAGACACAGAAATATCACTGTTCGGTAGCTTGTCTTCAATAGGAGCTCTTCTATCAACACCAACAGCTGGATACATGTTGGAGAAGTTGGGGAGAAAATATTGTTCTGTTCTGAATGCCTTGGGATTGATTGTAAGTTCTTACTTTTTGTTTTAGTCCGTACCCAAATGGGTACAAACGGCACCCTATTACTAAGAGTTCACTGTCCGTCTGTCTATCACCAGTCTGTATTTCATGATAGCTAGACAGTTAAATTTTTTACAGATGATGTATTACTGTTCCCGCTATAACAACACATTTTAATACTAAAAATGGATTAAAATAAATATTTAAATGGGGATCCCATGCTGCCGTCATTATTAAAAAGTGTACAACTAGCATTTTTTTTCGTAAATGAATTAAATACATATTCGGCATCAGATTTTTTTTCTACAGGAAGCAGAAAAAAATATTATTTAATTCTATCTAGTCCCAAGCTAAGCAGAACTTGTGTTATTAGTACTAGACAACTGATAAACATTCTTATATATTTCTAAGGGGGGTGGGAGGACAATAAGACCGACAGTCGTTCCAATCCTTTGATGTATTCGTATAATAATAATAATATTCCACAAATTTCACATAACGCCATGTAGTTCCAAACTACGCAGAGCTTGTGGTATGAGTACTAGACAACTGATAAACATAGTTATATATTTCTAAATACATACATAATAAAGATAAATTACAGCCAGACACAGAATCGTGCTCATCACACAAACATTTGTCCTGGACGACCTTCGGCACAGCAGTCAGCGCCACTAACCACTAGACCAACAAGCCAGTCAAAACATACATACATCATTATAACAATCTTAATTTTTTTCACAGCTCGTCTGGGTGCTTCTAGTTTGCACCAGGAACGTAGAAACGGTCCTTGCAGCCATATTTCTGTCTGGAGTCTCCAGCTCAGTGTTCTTAGTAGCAACGGTCTACATCAGTGAAATCTGCCAAGATTCCATTCGAGGTGCCATGACAGCATCCAACATGGTGTCTTATGGAATAGGGATGTTACTATCTTATTTACTGGGAGGATTTCTATCGTATAAAGTCATGTTGTACGTCGGACTATCCATGGCAGTTGCAGGTGCTTGCTTGCTGTTTATTATGAAGGAATCGCCCATGCATTTGTTGCGTAATGGGAAGGAAAAGGTGATTTATTTTATTATTATTATATGAATATCGTAATTAGAATAAATAAATAGAGTGAATAAGCTCTTAATAAACTAGTGCGCCTGACCATCAATGATTGCATCACTGCTTACCATCGGGTGGGATCGCAGTCAAGCACTGGTTTATATCAATAAAAAAAAAAATTAGAGGCACAATAGAAAGACAATGAGAGAGCGAACGCTAATTCATTAAACTTTGAGTTTAATGAATTAGGAGGGGTAACCTAAGAAGAAACTAAAGCTGAAAAAGTCTAAGACCTTGTCCAAATGGTAGATTTTTTTGATTTTCAAGTGGGAAATCATCAAATCTATTCTATAACTTCTTCCATTCTCTAGCGGAGCGAGAAAAAAATGTGTCAGACTTGTACAGACTAAAATCCACCTGTATAATCATGCATAAGAATTAAAAATAAATAAATTATGTTTTCATCCCATTCATTTGCCCTTTACGTTTAAAAAATCACAGTCACTCTTTCAAACATTCTCGCAATCATAGCAGGCATCGGCCCTACTCAACCCTTTCGGTTTCGCTGACATCTCTTTGAGGAGCGTGTGGAACACTCGGCTCGAGTTCGGTCCTTACCTAATAGCCGAACGGCGAACTACTTAATGCTCGTTGTCCGCAAACCCGGACCTACAGTAGCTAAGAACCGCTCTTCGACTCCTGATGACTGGGGTATCTCGTGTTACGGAGGCTGGGCCGTCAAGATGTCTTCTCACAGTTGTGGCCATCCTTACCCATATTACTGTTTCGGAGAAAAAGGTGACCGCTTCCCATTCTTATTCTCTCTGGACGATGGCCTGAATCAGAGCCGAACGGGAGAGATTCCCACCACCGATCGTCTTCACGAGTATACGAAGGCGCTTTGCCCCTCCACCACATGTCCCAACGTATCGTATGTATGTGTCTAGTAGACTATAAAAATAATATGCCTATTTTTATTTCAGGAAGCAGCACAATCCCTTTCCTTCTATAGAATGTGGAAGTTGGATTCCAAAGAGCTTTTGGAAGAAATGAACAACATGAAACGTGCTCTGAACCCAGACCTTGGAGGTGTGTATAACTTTTTTGTGTCAGTGATGAATCATTAAACCACTCCTTCTACTCAGGGCCAGTAATTTCAGCTAAATGGAGTGTCAGATGGTTTTTTGCAGTCTAGAACTACAAGTACGGTAATTCTTTCGAAAAATGTCATAACTTAGAACAATTACACTAAAGTGCTAGAGGAGCCGAGCATAAGCGGAGCACGAGCTTATTCGAATAGTGTCGCTCGTGCTCGGCTTCTCAGCCAAGTTACAACCGTTTCGTTTCGATTCTCTTTTCGTTGATCACCTCGAGTCGACGAAGCCTCCTATTCCTTTGTTCTGACCACGTAACTGATCATTTAGATGCCATCAGAATAAAGGAATCGGAGGCGCGGCCTACTCGAGGCAATCAACGAAAAGAGAATCGAAACGAAATGGTTGTAACTTGGCTAGGGGTGCTGGAGTCGGTCCACACTACATGAATTAGATCCATCTTTGCATGTTTTTATCGTGCGGCAATTTAATTATAATACTTCAAAGTTACTTATTTCAATAAAGCTGTACCCTTGCCCACTTCCTACATTTTTATTTTAGAAGAACAAATTGGTGCAATATAGAAAGAAAGAAAGAAAACACGTTTACTTTTATGTAGTCCCCGAAGCCTTTTTTGGTTGGCATATGCTAAACTAATCGTAATTTTTTTTTACTTTTTAAACGTATGTAAAATTGAAAATTTTAATTGTGTTTTCACTTTTCCTACAGATGACACTCCCGAGGAAGAAAAATTGAAACCTGACATGAAGCCTGCGGAAAAGATATCTCTATGGAAATTCATCAGTAAGTTTTTCTTATGTAAATCAACAATATCGTCTTCTGCCATACATTTCAATTGAGGATATCTGCAAGAGAACCAAGTTTACCGACATAGCCCGAAAAGTTGCCAAACTTAAGCGGCAATTGGGAGCGATCGATGAGGCCGAAAGTTCTGGAGTGACGACCACCTACCGGAAGAAGCAGCGTTGGAAGGCCTCACCAGGTCATCGGTCCACCTGGTAGGAACAAGGTGGACCGATGACCTGGTGTGAGTCGTGGGAATCTGATGGATGCGAGACGCATAGGCCCGGTCATTGCAGCGACACTTGGGAGAGGCCTATATACAATAATGAATGTCTTTCAGCTATGATGATGATGTCAACTCCAACGCTGCTAGAAAATGGCTTAACAGATGGAATAATAGTACGTTTCTTTCTACAGGAAAATCAAAGTCATCCCAAAGAGCCTTCCTTGTCAACATGGTAGTGATGACCGCAGCCATCTTCCAAGGTTTAGTCGTGGTTCAGATCTACGCGGAGCCCATATTTACTGAAGCGGTACCCACTGCGTCCGCAACTCTTTTGAGTGTCATGTTGGCTGTTACAACTGTCGTCGCTGGAATAATTGCTGCTTACTGCACTGACTTGCTTGGAAGACGAGTGAGACTCTTTTGTGTTATGTTGTCCTAGTACTTTTATTATATACGTTAGGTTAATGGTCGTAAAAGCGATTTTGTAATAGGGATTATCTTGAATAACACTTTAACGGGCCTAGGAAATTTTAAGTCGGTCAAAGTGTTATTATTAGTTTTTCTAATTTGGTGGGAAATCGCCAAATAAGTCCTCTCCTTCTACGAAGAGCGAGATCGAGTCTATAAAACACGAAAGTCCATGACCAGTGCTTATTGCCAGTGATGGCATATGGCTCTAAAATATGATCGCTTACAATGGGCCCTATTAGAAGGCTTAAAATCACCCAAAGGGCAATAAAAGGGATAGCACTTTGCACGCAAAGAAACTCCCAGCCTATGAGTTTCCTTGCGTATTTTTAGGCAGTAGACATGGCGCACTGCTCATAAAACAGATGGTCGAAAGGACCGAAAGATTCTGGAATGGCGACCGCTTACCTGAAGACACAGTATTGGTAATCTCCCACAAGGTAGACCGATGACCCAGTAAGGGTCGCGAGAATCCAAGGCATACGACACACACAGGACCAGTCACTGTGGCGACACTTAGGAGAAGCTTATGTACAACAGTGGACGTCTTTGGACTGAAATGATGATAATGATGACAATACACATTTTTCAATACACTTACTCGAAAACCCGCTCTTATCCTACCGCTTTTAGGCACGCAATAGATTGTTTTCGCACTAGTGCAGAAAAGAGCGCAAGCGCAAAAGAGTGCAGCCCTCGGCTTCATAACACTGTTACATACGACTCGTGCGAATTCCGCCTCGGTCACAATGACAAACTTTCTGCACTTGTATCAAAATGTACTTTCTTGTGCAGCATCAAAATTTGCAGTTTCTTGCACAGTAGTTATATTTCATCTGCCGCTATCTTTTTCGGCAGAGATTATTCAAAATCAAACATTATGTACCCAGCTACGTGATAAAAAAGAATTACAATTTATTTCAGCCCCTTATGGTATATGCATCCCTTGGCGCCGGAATTAGCAGCGTGGTACTAGGAACACAGATGCACTTTCACTGGGGACCTAATTGGTTGACAGCTACGTTCATCTATGTGTTCGCTGTGATGTACACTTGCGGAGCGGGAACGGTGCCATTCGTTCTTTTAGCTGAATTATTTTTGCCAGAGGTAAGTGATGCTACTGATTTATGTGCTCCTAGTATATTAGAAAAATACTGATAATAACAGACTGTCACTGTTCCAAAGCAGGACAATGTTCCAATGCATTTTTTTAATAGGCCTTTTTCCTTGTTCTGCTTATTAAATGTTCCGATTACAAAATCGATTATTTTACCAAAACTTTTGATATCATTCAAACTTATAGTAAAAACTGTGGGCTCAAGCGTGGTCATGTTTATGCTAGCTGGCGCTGTACTGAAAATTTTTAGTTTATTTTTTTAAAGAGTATAGGAGTAGTATTAAATTAAGGAAATAATATTTTTTTAAATCGAATATTCCAGTTTATTTGATTTGTCAAATTGTTGCCTGAAAATCCACCTGATTCGTCAAAAATACTATCAGATTCTTAATTCCTGAGTTCCTAATTCGAAATTTAAATATATTTTGTATCGGCTGCTCTTCTTACTGGCCTATCCTAAAAACTTTTAGTGTGAACCGTGTAGCTTTAAAGAAATTCGGTATATAATATTTTTTATTTCAAAACTCTGATGAGTCGGGTGTTAAGCCCCTCGCCCACGGCGACTTTTTGTAGCAATGCTGTAACGCGTTTCAGAAACAGAAATGCGCCATAGCATTTCTACTAACGAGCATTAGTCGAATTTTCAACGTGTTACAGAAGCGATACTAACGTGCTACAGCATCGCGATTGTATTGATGCAAACATGCAACCATGTCGGACGATATCGGGGAGAGAACGGAGGTAGAGTAGCGCGTGAGTGGAGATCCGAGCATCAAAAGACAACGTGACTAATATTGTCTCAACGGGGTCCATCTTGCAATAGTGGCATTTTTGTGCTGTTACTGAAACACGTTTACATCGCGACCGAAGCGCGGCGGTATCGCGTTTGGGTCGCGACTAAGAATCGTGGTGAGAGCGAGGGCAAACAGCTAGCGATCGTATCGTGACTATATCGAAGCGAACGCGCGACAGCATCGCTAGTGTATGGTTACAAAAAGTCGCCGTGGGCGAGGGGCCTTAATTTAAACCTTTTAAACAGAATTAAGCTAATACATTCAAAGAAATAGTCTTTTGGTTGGTCTAATAATAATAATATTCAACAACTATCACACAACGCCGTCTAGTCCCAATCTAAGTAGAGCTGGTGTTATGAGTACTAGACAACTGATAAACATACTTATATATTTCTAAATATATACATATTATATATAAATTACACCCAGACACAGAACAAATGATCTTGCTCATTACACAAACATTTGTCCTGGGTGGGAATTAAACCCATCATCTCCGGCATAGCAGTCAGGGCCACTAACCACTTGGCCAACAAGCCAGTATTATTTCAGGTTAGTCTAATGTCATCATTATTCTCCACTATTTTCAGGTCAAGAGTTTCTTCTCCATGGTGCTCGTGGAGTACGTGTGGCTCTGCAACTTCGTCATCCTCTTCATCTTCAATCCACTCCTCAAAGCTCTCGGCTGGGGTCCTGTCTTCTACGTCTTTGCCGTCATTTGCTTCTTAAGTTCCACATTCTGCTTCTTCTTCTTACCTGAGACGAAAGGATTGACAGTAGAAGAAATTCAATCTCGATTTGTGAAACCCAAAAGAAAAGCACCGCTGTACTAGCTTTTAAGATGTAATAAATTATTTTTGTTTAAGGAGTTTTGTTTTTTTTTATTAACCGACTTCAAAGAAAGGAGAGTTTAGTTGTATTTTTTGTTCATTTTTATCATTTTCTTTTATGTTTGTTATTTCAGAACTCAGTCGTTTATGGGCTGATTTGAAAAATTAATACTTGCGTCACACAATCATATAAGGTGTTAAAAAACTTTAAGAATTTCGAGGCGACATTGTACTCCTCATTATGAACAACTTTTACTATGGGACCAAACCTGAAATCGCGAAAAAAAAATCAGCTGTTCCATACGTTTATGTTCGCATAACTCATTAAAATGTATGGACCAGCTGATTTTTTTGCGCTATTTCAGGTTTGGTCCCATAGTAAAAGTTGTTCTTATTGAGTAGTACAATGTCCCCTCGAAATTCTTAAAGTTAATTTTTAAACACCTTATATACACCTAAACTAAAATATATATAAATATATATAAAGGTAAATCTAAAATTATGTATATGTAGGTATATGTGTGAATTATGTACATGTGTTTGTGTATATTTGTGTATTGTAGTATGTATATTTATCATAGTATTTACTAGTTTATAATTTTAGTATGTGTTTCATTATTTTAAGTAACTCGATTTAATGAAACTTCATTCTATTTGAAATATCTATTATTAATTTTTATTTATTAATCGTTTATCTTGGTATGGTTATGTGAAGAGAAGAGATGAAACGCATGTTACTAAAAGAGTTATGAGTTTACATGTGGATGGATGGAGAGGGAGAGGGAGACCAAAGAAAAGACGGATGGATTGTGTGAGAAGTGATATGAAAGAAAAGAGAGTTAGTGATAGCGTGACGAATGACAGGACAGAATGGAAGAAAAAAGTGTGTTGCGCCGACCCCAAATAAAACGGGACAAGGGCAGGAAAATGATGATGATGATGACCTACCTAGTGTATAACCCAAAGATTGACTGGTTGAGAGTGCCTTGTTAGGTCCACCTATGTACCTTTTACCTTTGTTTGAATGAAGATTAAATAAATAAAATCTTTTTGGGTTGGAAATCATCAAGTAACAATCAAAAAGTTTATTGTCTAAAATTTACCCGTGTTTCTTCAGTTGCCTTTTGCATTTTAGGGCTTTAATGACTCTTTCGAACAGTTAACGACCAGACAGACAGTGTATTTCCAGAATTTAAATAATAAATGATATTTATTTTGCAATATTTTTGGTTTCCAATCCGACAAGTGTTTTCCTATTCCCTATTCACCAGGGTCATGTGTTTGCAACTTTAAAAACACTTTTACACATAATTTATTTCGTCAGTTTGAACAAAATTAGGTCGATGTTTCCCAGATTATACCCTGAAAAAAAAAACACCTTAGCAAACTCGGTAGGTACCTATTTCTTTTAAAGTACAGTACAAACGTAATTGTCAAATCATAGGAGAACCATGTCGATTAATATCTGAGGTGGTCTTTTGAAGAAAGATCTCTGCTTACCATCAGGTGGGATCGCAGTCAAGCACTGATTTATATCATAGTCATAGTCATAGTCGGCCTTATAATGTTCCCACTGCTGGGACTCAGGCCTCCTCTCTAGGAGAGGGAATGGGCCGTAATCCACCACGCGGGCCCAGTGCGGGTTGGTGGATGTCACATGTTTTCTCAAAACGGTGAAGGAAAACATTGTGAGGAAACCGGCATGTCCTGGTTTATATCAATAAAAAAAAAATAACCACACAGATTTGATAAGACCTGTCCAGTTAGCGCAAGCATTAATGTCAGTATTCGTATAGCTCAACTCAGGACTACTAAAGAGCTCAACGGCTTGACGAGTAATATAAAAAAAAAATCTAAATAGATTCAACTGATGACATTGTCCGATTATGTAGAACCAGTGTAGTGTATAACGATACAAGCCAAGGTCGATTTAAATTTATGTCGATCAAAGATGAATAGCGGGTATCGAGTATCCGATGGGCAATCGATACATATGTAGTAACTGAAGGATTTTTATTTTTAATTCAATTATCGTAGGTATCATTATAAATATAAAAAGTCTTATGTACTCATAAAAACCTGTTGTTTTGTAATTGTATATAAATTGAATTGCTGATGATTCGGACAAACATTATATTCGGACACAGTATCCAATTGATACATTTTATTTTCAATATTTTTTCGCTGACGTTTCGGACACCACCAAAATTAAAAGTGTCTAGTACAGTCAGATAAAGAAAGTTTTAAAATATAATATAAAAAAAATATTTCCTGAAGTTGCCGCCTTAAAATAGTTTTAGTAACGCTTTTTTCCCCATAGATTATATTTTAAAATTTTTATCTGACTGGGCTAAACAGTGTGTGTCCAAATCGTCAGTGAAACAAATATTGAAAAAATATAAAAATGTGTCAATTCGGACACTGTGTCCAAATCGTCAGTAACTACTTAAATTGTCTATCGCCGTCAAACAACAATTTGCGCCTAGCAACTTAATGTAGCAATCTTTAGTTAGTTAGCAAAAACAGATCTTTAGTTAGTTAGAATTGGAAGAATAATATTACATCTTCCTAGCTTTTTTCCAACTAGTGCCAGTGGCAGCCAGTCTAACCGGATACGGCTGAATGCCTGTGCTTATCATTATTTTTTTGAGATAGGATATCATCCTATGATTTTTCCCGTGTTAGGGTAAAACGGTAGGATGAGTTTTGTTTTCGGCGGGAAAATCATCTAATGACATCCGCCGCTCTTGGGTGGAGCGTGATATAGTGGCAGACTTTTACTGTCTAAAAACCCACTCCTTCGTTGCCTTTCATACCAGAGATGAGTCTTCCTTTCAGAATCAGCCCCTAAGCCCCAGTAGGCTTCGACTCTGCTGGGCCCCTATGTTTGCTGACATCACCTTGAGGCGCGGCGTGAATACTACGCCCCGTCGACGACTTGGGCTCAGTTCGGGCGGTTACTGGATGGTCGGACGACGAGCTACCCATTACTCGCCGTCCGCGAGTCCGCGCCTATGGTGGCCGGTAATCGGGATCGGAATTCCAACGGCTCGGGCGCGAGGGCAATTGCCTCGCGCGTGCACATGCGGCCTCCTCCTTTCCTAGCATTGCTGCTTCGCAGAAGGAAGCGGCCGCCTGCCACTCCTCCTCGCTCCGGACCATGGCCTGTACCAAAGCCCGGTACGAGAGATCGCCGCCGCCGATCGCCCCCACGAGAACACGGTGGTGCCCTGCCCAGGTGGGGCACACCTCCACCGTATGCTCCATAAACGGGAGGACCTGTCAGACTTTTACTGATTAAAACCCAGGAGTGACTATCTGTCAGACCTCCACAACCCACTTACTGGGCAACACGATATCTCCTTGGATAGACTGATGATCAGATATTCTGGCCTCTTCTTATTCTTCTTTGGCCTCCATCTCCCTCTCTGTCCATCCATCACATGTATACTGACTTATAAATTGTGTCACCATTACAAAAGCCAAATACTTTCTAACCACGAAATCGAAACTTATTCAAACTACACACTCATCGTCACAAGAACCGAACAGCAAATATGACCTCTTAAACCTAATACAAGTACCATGCACTACGATGCAGCCAGTCGTCCCATTTGCTTGGTCATAAAGATTTACAATGGAACAAACATTGTTAGCCATGGTTGCATGCCATTGGCCCACTGCCCCGGTTTCATATAATTTCACCTTTATTGAATGGTTTTGCATCTTTGTACAACCTGCGTGTTATGAACGCCTGGTACTATCAGTTTTCTGGGTCTGCGATTTATAGATTTTAGTAATTGAACTTTCTACCTGTAAAACTAGCTTGAACATAATTTTTATCGTAAACATATTAGCCTTAGTAAAAGTTGACATGGTATATGGCTTAGTGATTTTCTCTTTTTAATGTGTTGTATGAACATAAATAAATAAAGTATCTAATAATGAGACAGACAGTCGTTACATTGTCAAAACTACTTTAATAATTTATAGTGCCAACCTGTAAACAAAGTGCCTTATCGCTTTTCATTCAACGTTTCGGTCCTTCGAGCCGAATTGCATATAGCAAATCAACCAACACAAACGCATTTAAACACAGCGTAGTCGAGAGAGCTCGTGTAATTGCCCTGGATGTACCGTATCCAAATTGACACCACAACAGTTTAAAAAACGCTCCAGAGAAAATCCTATCTAGCTGCGGTATTTTAAGAAGTTTCAATACATGTAGATAAATTAACGACAACAGAGTAACTTCAATTAAATGGAGTCCGTACTCTGAAAATTGCCTGCTGCGGTCTTCCTATCCGAAGATTATATATATATCTTCAAGGCTAGAGTGAATAGGCTTTTAATAAACTAGTGCATCTCACTATCAACGATTACATCATTTACCATCAGTTGGGATCGCAGTCAAGCATGAGTTTATATCAATTATAAAAAAAAACCTTCGTTAAACAAACCCAACACTCGTGTTTCTCAACTAAAATAAATTTATCAAATGCATAAAGATATTACAAGTCTTGCATAATCTCATAATAGACATGCAAACAAAAAATAACTCTAGCCAAACTTCTCCGGTTACACCAGTCAAAAGATCGTTGTACTAGGCAAACATAATAAACGTGGATATCGCTAACATTACGTAGTACAATGTACGCAATAGCGCAATAAAACCTAAGCTTTATGTGTGTAAAAGTGTTCTTTTTAACGTCTGATTTCCTGGTAACGAGTGTCAAGTTTAAGTTTTTTTTTCTTTTAATTTACGGAACTAAAAGAAGGATCTAGAAGCACGTTTTTGGAAGGAAATAAATATTTTTTATATATTTTTTTTTCCAACCTAATCTATTATAATACAATAGAAGGGACAGATTATGTGAGGAGTGACATAAATGAAATACTTTTCAGTTCGTGATAGCGTGACAGGTGACAGGACAAACTGGAAAAAAACGTGTTACGCAGCACCATTTTGGAGTCGGCGCACACGGGACAAGATCAGAAAGGTGATGATGAGAATTTCAAAAGAATTGAAGGAAAATAAAACACGTTATATTATTAATAAATAAAAAATCGTTTACTTAAAAAGCCACTTGTACGGTCTTACATAAAATGGCTTGCATAATGTACATTTATTTCACAAATTCATTAAAAACAATAATAAACGTAATCTCGTAAATAAGATGTTGTCCTGAGCTCAGCAATAGTTTGTCAAACTGTACAAAGAGGTGACATTTTAGTTTCCACATGACTCGGTTATTCAAATAACTTTATCTTTGACTTTATTATCAAATGTTTAATTATGATCGTCTAACAATTTTATCTACCAAAAATAGTAGACTACGCAAGACTTGTGTACATACTGTATTTTTAAGTTTTTGACGCATTATTTGTATGAAGATAATTATAATAATATAAGTACTATGTAGAGATCAGCCTTATCAGGCTCGGCTGTTGAATTTAACTAACATTGATAAAAGGCAGTTGTATACTTAAAATAAGCAACAAATTGGAATTGCATGACTTGATTCCGCCATCTCCTTTCTACTATCGGTCAACCCGACGTACGGCGAGTATTAACTCGCCGATTCAATTTTCACAATGTAAGGACATTGTTGAAACTTCAACGGTGCGGACTGAGCATTTCGCTTCTTCGTTTATACCGCTTAAACATTATAGGACTGGAACAATTTGCCTGCTGCGGTCTTCCTGACCAACTATAATGTAACTAGTGCGCCTCACCATCAACGATTGCATCACTGCCTACCATCAGGCGGGATTGCAGTTAAGCACTAGTTTATATCAATTAAAAAAAAACTTCTTTTAATAATTCGACAAAAAAATTCATTCAAATCAATGAGAGAATTTACTATGAAAAAAATGCTTAAGAGGAAAGTCCAGAAACAACTCTTATAGTTTTCAAAATTTCTAAAAATACACCGCACTGAATTATACAAAAAAAAATAACGAAGAACCTTAATAGATGTGCCAGCAGTTTCAGTATTTGCAAACCTATCCTTAATTTCGAGGTAAAAATTGTTCATTTCTCTCAAAAACAGTCAAATCGACCTTTTTTATTTGCAGAATTTACAAAATTTTAGTTGAGTTGAGTTTGACTGAGCAGTGGTGGCCGAGTGGTAACAGCCCGGACTTACAAGTTGTAGATCGTGGGTTCCAACCCCAGCCAGGCGCATTACTTTGCGTAATTTATTTCATCACCACTGCTCTTAAAATGGTGAAGGAAAACATCGTGACGAAACCGGCTTGTCCTAGAACCAAAAATACGAAGGCATGTGACATCCACCAATCCGCATTGAGCCCGGTAGATTACAGCCCATTCCCTCTCCTAGAGAGGAGGCTTGAGTCCCAGCAGTGGGAACATTTTAAGGCCGACTATGCTATGCTACTATATTTTAAACATTTTCTTTTATTTTTCTCGAAATTAAGGAAAGATTTGCAAATATCTCGCGATGAAACTGTTAGCACATCTATCTAAGTTCTTTATTATTTTTATTGTGTAATTCAGTGCAGTGTGGTTTTAGAAATATAAAAAACTGTAAGTGCCTTTTTATTGTTTCTTAAGGACTCTCCTCAGCTTTCGAAAACAATAACAATGTTCTTATAGTAATTTTAAAACTATCTTCTCTAATTCAATTCACCAACGCCTGCGTATAGGAGTATTATTATTACGTAATTGCGCGTTTTTACGTAAAATTACCAAAAAAGAAAAAAACATGAAATATAAAAACACTTTCTCTGATTTTTTCTAGAAAAAACAAAACTATATTTTTGTTTTTTCCAAGACCAAAATTTTCGGTGTGACACCCGTGTGAACAAAACGATAATTATGCGTTTTTCAAGGTCACTCAAGTGTACAGACGTATATACAATCGGCCCTCGAGGGATTGATAAAATCCACTATTATTCATTTCCCATACAAAACAAATAAAAAGAAAATGACCAGCGGGGTAGCTCGTTGTTTTTGAAATTATTTGACAATAACACACTAAAAATAAATATTATAGTAGTCCCAAAAGCCCTACCACGAGGTTTTAACGCGATCCTTTTGATAACCTAAACTGAACTGTTGTTAAAGGAAAAAAAAGGGATAGAGCTATACACTCTATGATCCTTTTTTTAATTTTAACACGTCATGCCTTATAACTAACACTGACCTGCAAAAGGCAACTTGTGAGTTTTTGAATTTTGCGGGTTACCCTGGCGCTTACAGCTTAAGGGCCGAGTCACCCTGGCATGGCAGCGGCCGGCAGCGACGCGGCGAGAATTTTTAGCGTGAACTAATTTTAAACTTTATCTACATATTTAAAAGACTAGTATCGCTTGAAAAGCATGAAAACACGTCTTGTTGGTAGTTCTAGCCTAGCCAGCCGCTGCCAGCCGCTGCCATTCCGGCGTGACTCGGCCCTAACAGTAGTTTTGATCAATCAACAATTTTGACTGTGACATATCAACCAAAAAAAATCTTTAGTTTAAATTGGTTCCAACATCTTTAACACTGATTCAGATTCTTACAAAATAATTCAAATTTAATTCTTCTTTCTAGCTCTGAAAAGATCTTGGATCTGTGCATTGGAGAGTCCTTTAGTTTCTGGCACTATTATAAAAGATATGACCGCGTTCACAAGGCCCATTGCCCCAAACACATAAAAGCATCCGTAGATTCCGAACGCGCTGATCATGTATGGGAAGACCACTAGAATGAAGAAATTGAGGAGCCACGCCCATTCTATAATTATCATTGATGCTAAACCTTGTACCTGAAAACAAAAATTAGACTTTAGGGTATGCAATTTGACATACATTTTCACTGTTTTTCATACAATTCATACAACCGCTCTTACGCGTACAATAAAGAAGTATTTTTGCTGTACAATAAAGAATATTTATCTACGAGTATCTATATTAGATAGATACTCGTAGATAAATATTCTACGAGTAGTACGAGTAGTATCTACGAGTATCTATCTAATATAGATACTCGTAGATAAATATTCTACGAGTAGTACGAGTAGTATCTACGAGTATCTATCTAATATAGATACTCGTAGATAAATATTCTACGAGTAGTACGAGTAGTATCTACGAGTATCTATCTAATATAGATACTCGTAGATAAATATTCTACGAGTAGTACGAGTAGTATCTACGAGTATCTATCTAATATAGATACTCGTAGATAAATATTCTTTATTGTACAGCAAAAATACAAATTGCATTAGGAACTAGGACGATTTAGGATTATGACGTTATTACACTTTTTTCATTTAATATTTTAGAAACACAGTATCTTGTGGATATTATCTAGGCTTCTATTGAAATCAATTTATAAATTTGTGTAAAACTAATCCAGTAATCCAAAACTTTTAACTCTTCATAATTTGCTCAAAAATTAAAAAAAAGAGAATCTTGATTAATTAATGACGACAATTTTTTACAAAAACTTTTAAGGGTTTAAGAAAAACACGTATTTCGTGGAATAAGTTTTGTAAAATATTCGAGTAAATCACGGAATTACCGAATGCTAACAGAGTTTTCAGGCGTTATCTCTCTTTTTTCGCGTTGACTTTTCGTCAAACATCACGTTCAATTGCGTTAGATGAAGTAACAAGCTTTTAAACCATGCTCGATGTTGACGATAGGCGAGTGTAAAAGGGCCCTCTTTAGTCAATCTTAACATAGTCGTGTAGCATGGGTCATAAGTTGACCTTTGAAAGGGAAACCCGGGGTCCTGGAACGCTAGGCAATGAAGGAATATAGATGTGGTTTTAGTCAGTAAGTTTGACACGATACAGCGAGAGAATTCATTGGATGATTTCCCACTTAAAAAAAACCGGGCAAGTGCGAGTCGGACTTCCGTACAAACTTTCCTATGAAAACAGTTCAATTCCCGAATTGATTTACGAAGATTTTTCCGAATCGAAAAAAAATTTTTTTTTTGTGACGTAGCTTCAAATTTACATTTTTCAGATTTTTTCCTATACGTGTGGTATGAGACCTTGTTTAATGCCAAATTTCAGGATTAGGCCGTATCTTTTTTTCCGTTTCCGAACTAAGAAGTTTGATTTTTTCGCAGCTTCAAGGGACCGCAGACCTGAGTATATGGTTTTAATTATAATTCGATACGTCCATGCATTGGATGTATTGCATTGCATTGTTTTGTCCCGAGACAAAGGGTCTTGGCAGAACACAATAAAGACAGAGACAGACGTACAATAAAGTGATCCTATAAGAGTTCCGTTTTTTTCCTTTTGAGGTATGGAACCCTAAAACAGTATTGTAGCGACATCTATGACGCTAAAAGGGAACTAAAATTCAAATTCCTGCATCACCTTATTAGAGTTCACAGCGCGTTTAAAACATATACAACACCTGCCACCACTTTTATTATTAGTCGTTATTGTTATTTATTTTTATTTTTTAACTCTTTTTCTATCATTCTTTCTTTATCTGAAATTAACTATAGGGCAGTTGCCCTGACCAGACACTACCGTCAGGTCGAAGAATCCTCCTTTTCCAATGAAAGTTTGCGGGACTTTGTTCTTTGTCGCGGTAACTCATAACTAGGAATAATCCCGCAACTCTAGCGGGTCCGGTCCATCTTGCTAACATCTCTTGAAGCGCACGTTTCCACGTGTGCTTCCAAATGTGCCATCAACCCAAGCTTTATGTTGGACGGCGAGTAAGTCGTTGCTCGCCGTCCACTAACTGAAACCTACTATCCTCACGCTTTGTGCCTCCTCAAGTAAAAAAAAAAACTATATAAATGCTTACTTCAGACTCAAACACTTCAGCCAGCAGTACGTAGGGGACGGTACCAGCTCCAATGAGGAAGGAGAAGCAGTACGCCATGAGCAGCACCACGGTGAGCCACGCGGGCGCCCAGCGCGTCTGCAGCAGGAACCCAAGCGACGCCATGCAGAGGCAGACTAGTATTGATGATGAGATTATTAGGACCTGGGCATAACAGAAAAAAAAACTGGTTAGTTCTCAATGTTTTTTATTCAATACACTTATTTGAAAACCATTCGGTCACCACTCCTCCCCTATGTGTGTTCCCTCTCCTAGAGAGGAGGCCTGAGTCCCAGCAGTGGAAACATTATAAGGCTGACTATGCTATGCTATGCTATTTGAAAACCCCGCTTTTATTCCTACCGCTTTTAGACACGCAATTTACTTTTATGTGCACTTGTACGGAAAAGTGCGCAAGCTTGCCCCCGCTACAACTTATTACATGTATCGCATCAGGCGGGGCGCGACGCGACCCCCACGTGTCGTGCGTCAACACCCGTTTATTTATATCTTTGTAAATTTATTGAAAAACATCGTTTAATACACGTGGAAAAGAGGAGGGTTGATAAGAGGCATTTTTCGCCCATCACACACTCAGAAAAAAGTTTCTGTTTGTATAGTTAATGATACATATTTATTTGATTCAGTGATATTTACGTTATAAATAATATGGTAAATCAAAGCAATTATTGCCCAAACAGATAGTGTTTCGCCTTTTTTGTACACTTTTTGTAACTTTATCAATATTTTTGTTATTATTTCTGAAGTAAGCGCTCCGTCCGTCAGTGGTGGCCGAGTGGTAACGGCCCCGACTTACAAGTTGTAGGTCGCGGGTTCAAAGTCAGCCAGGCGCATTACTTTGTGTAATTTATTTCATCACCACTGCTCTCAAAACGGTGAAGGAAAACATCGTGAGGAAACCGGCATGTCCAAGAATCAAAAATTCGAAGACATGTGACATCCACCAACCCGCACTGGGCCCGCGTGGTAGATTACGGCCCATTCCCTCTCCTAGAGAGGAGGCCTGAGTCCCAACAGTGGGAACATTATAAAGCCGACTATGCTAAGCGCTCCGTGAACCATATTCATTTTGAGCCTCAAGATTACATTAAACAACTTAGTAGTCCTGAGCTGAGCTATATGAATACTGACAAATGCTTTCACTGCCTGCTCAGGTTCACTTAGAAGACGACCTCAGACACACATGTGCTTGGTTCTCGTATGATTTGACCATTACATGTTTACTGTATCGACTTTAAAAGAGACTTTGACCCTTTTGAGTTTGATTTGGTGTTTCTTCTCAAAGTAGTCAGCTAGGCTTGAGGCAATTGAGAGGCGTGCCAGGAGGATCATTGGCAATGATGCACTCGTTGAGTCGAGGCTCCAAAGTCTTGAGCATCGGCGCCGAGTTGCTACCCTGTCGGTTTTCTACCGGTTGCATTTCGGGGAGTGTGCGTCGGAATTGCATAACCTAATTCCGCCTAGCCCGTTCCATCATCGGACCACCAGGCGTACGGCAACGCGCCACCGGTACATGGTGGAAATTCCACCTATACGCACAAAACGTTTTGGGAACACATTTATTGTGCGTACAGCTAAGGAGTGGAATTCCTTGCTGGAATGTGTGTTTCCTGATAGCTACAACCCGGAAATCTTTAAGTCAAGAGTGAATAGGTTACTTCTAGGTAAGCGCGTTCCATCGTCGACCGCCTCATCGCTTTCGATCAGGTGAGATGGCGGTCAAGCGCGAACCTATCCAGAAAAAAAAAAAAAAAAAAAAAAGGAAACTACCGGCCTCACATAGTTTTACTGACGAAAAATTTACGTGTAAAAGTGTTTTATAATTTATTATTTTGTCTATGGCAAGAAGATAGCGTAGGCGTGGGGCTCTTTCGACTAGGACCACGGTCCCAACTTCCAACTAAAAACAATTTTTTTTTAGTTTTATTTTGGCACCACAAGAAAAATATATTGCCAAAAAATACACACTGCAACACACAAACACACACCCACACACCAAAAAAATGTATTTAATTTATTTGTGGTCACAACTCAAAAAGAAAAATGGAAGATGGATGGATGGATGGTGGAAGTTGGGACCGTGGTCCCAGTCCAAAGAGCCCCACAACCCAGAAGATAGATAAAAATAAAAACAAAAAGTATATTACCCTCCTTCCAGCCTTATCAGCCACTAGAGCCGAAAAAATAGCTCCACCAAACTGAATGACGGCGAACATCACAGTGTATAGATCTGACTTGCTCGGGTCAGTTTCTTTGAACACCGTCTTAGCGTACACTTGCACTGGGACTATGCCCATAAACACCTGAAATAGTAAAAAAAAAATCATTCATTTACTATCATCATCATCTTCCTGCCCTTGTCCCGTGTTATTTGGGGTCGGCGCAACACGTTTTTTTCTTCCATTCTGCCCCGTCAATCGTCATGCTATCACTAACTTCCTTTTCTATTATATCACTCTTCACACAATCCATTCATCTTTTCTTTGGTCTCCCTCTCCACCCATCCACATGTAAACTCATAACTCTTTTAGTAACATGCGTTTCATCCCTCCTCTTCACATGACCATACCAAGACAAACGATTCAATTTCAACTTTTCAGTCACTACCATCATTCATTTACTATCAATATTTATTTGGTTCTAGTATCGGAATCTAAAGTGAAAGTGATAGCTTTAAAAACTCAAAATCTCATCGCAGTCGTCGTCTGAGTGTCTTCTCAAGATTTTGCAATACTTTGAAAACATTGTAAGGAAAGACGTTGGCAGCCTTTCGAGGTTGCCACCGTGCAAGGTATTTTCAAAGTATTGTAGTAGTGTGAAAGCGAAGCTCCGGGCCCCGGGATGAAGGCAAAGAAGGAACAAGATTGGGTTTTTAGTCAGTAAAAGTCTAACACTATATCCCGTTCCGCCCCAGAGCGGGATTGGTCATTAGGTGATTTTCCCAAATAAAAAAAAAAACCTCGAAAGGCTCAACGTGACCGGTAAAGTACATAGAAAAGGCCTCGTGGATGCAGCCCAATACGTTGGTCCGACCAGATCCGGACCGCTCTTGACTCTACACTATACAATGGACTCCCTACACACCGCTAGAGACAGACACAAATCTCCATCTGTGTCTATCTCATTCTCACTGAATCTTCCGAATGTCATATGAGTGAAAGTGATGAAGCAGGGTCACGACCCACGGCATTGAGGAATACGACGCAAGGAGGAAGTAGACAAGCCAAATTGTGGACATTTTATCACTGAAATTAATGGTTTTAATTTATTTTACTAGTTATACAGGCTACTCCTTTGATTTAGGTGGAAAATCATGTAATGACATCTCTCTCCTTTTTTGCCTTCGTTCCAGGGCCCCGAGGTTCTCTTTCGCATCACCCATGGTTCCAGTAGGCTTCGACCCTGCTGGGCCCCTACGGTTTGCTGAGATTTATTTATTTATTTAAACTTCATGTACAGTAGTGGTACATAGGCGGACTTAATGCAACAAGGCATTCTCTACCAGTCAACCTTTGGATTAAAAAAATACAACACTGTGGTAGGTTTGCACAATAAACAAATAAAAGATACTTCAAACAGAAAAAAAAAACATCTCTTTGAGGCGCGCGTGGAACACTACGCGCCGTCGAATACAGGCTACTGAAGGGGATGCTTTAGAGTAATCCCGATTTTGGTAAGTTTTTTTGCATTTTGCAGGTCAGTGTCCAGTTGTCATAATTATTTATATAAAAATTTTGTTACATAAGAAGCCCTTATGTACCTACATTTTTTATATAATTCCGGGCCAAAAGTTAGTAAAATTAGAGTAATGTTATATACCTGTATAGTGATCACTGTCATCACTAAAATGAACGCCCTTCGTGAAACCGGTGATATAACTGAAAAAGAAGAACAAATTAAAGTTACAAAACTGCCGGAGCTTGTGTCTTGATAGCTTTAGATTAGTCAAGGGATCTATACAGTTTCCGTCATGAGTAAACGAGGTACAGCCTTGATATAGACTGAGGTAGATTTGTATAGAATTTCATCTGTGCAACATATCGACGGGTGCAAAGTGAAAAAAGTTTCTTATTTCTTATTTACCTGCGATTTTACATTTTTTTGATACCGTAAAATGGGGTAAATAGAAACGCAGGGGTGAATAGAAACAAAACTTTGATTTTGTTTTTCACTTTGGTACCATATTATCAGCTTCTAACAAAGCATCGACTTTTTAGAATAGCAATTCATTAATAAATAGATATAGCCAAATGTTACAAAAAAATATTTAAATATCGTGAAAATATCCTTCGAAGTTTTGTTTCTATTCACCCCATTTGACTGTAGTTAGTAATAATAAGTGAATACTAAGCAGTTATTTTTCTTCTTTTTCAAAAAAACATTATTGAAAAAAAGAACTATTATTATTTCTTCATTTTTGACACTTGAAAGACGATTTGCCATGTCTTAGAATATGAAATTTTAGTAACTAATGTAATACAATCGCAAAATTGCAGATAACTTTTTTTACTTTGCACCCGACGATACGTAGCAGTGCAGACCAATGTTGGTGTATTGGAAAAGCTGGAGATTTGTAAGACTGTCACAGTGTCAGTCTGAATTATGTAGATGCATCAATAAATTACCCACGTTGGGTTTTGCTTCTAAAATACATAATTTTACACGTGATATCAAGTGATACAATTAAATCAAAGATTTCAGAAATTACTTTTATCGAATAAAATAGGCGGCTGTCAACTTTCATAGCGAAACTATAAAAAAATACTTTTCGTGTAAATCTAACAATCTGGAAAACGCAGCGTTGGAAGGCCTCCCACAGGGTGGACCGACGACCTGGTGAGAGTCGCGGGAATGCGGTGGATGCGAGACGCACAGGATCGGTCGTTGTAGCTTCGTTTGGGGGAGGCCTACGTCCAACAGTGGACGTCTTTCGGCTGAAATGATGATGATGATGAAATCTAACAATATTAACCTTTTAGTGGTCTACGACGGATATATCCGACAAACACTCTCGCGTTTATTCTGCCAGATACGCACATTCACCACCAAATACTCCATCTCATCAGCTCTTCTGTCACCTATGGGTGCCGACAGTTGAGACTGGTCATCTCTTAGCTGCCATTGGCTTAATTTAATTTCTATTTTAAAATTAGTATTTTTTTTAATTATTATTACTTATCTTCATTGTGTTCACATATTAGAAGCGACAAGCTATATGTAACTAAGATTTATGTAACTCTTATTATAATTTAAAAGAGTGTCCATGGAGTTTCTTGCACGTTCTTCTCCATAGAGATCGACGCTTTAACGAACGGAACGTGCAATTTACTTCACTTGTTTTTTTGTTTTTGTCTGACCGACATTTTGGCGATTCAAAAGTGCCTGTGATTGATCTATTTGAAATAAACATTTCTGATTTCTGATTGAAGAGGTAAGGTAGATCTACACTACGCACATGTATGCCACAGACGCCGATCTGGGCACGTCGGTCTCCATACATTTTATACGGAAACTAGACTTGTAGAGCTACACTTGATCCACGCCACGCAACGTCGTTCTACGTACAAGTCAGGCGTGTTACACATGTGCGTCGGTCTAATGTAATTCAAGCTTCAAACGAGATTGAGTACCCAGTCGCAAACACACGACTCCGGCGGATAGCATAGCATAGTCGGCCTTATAATGTTCCCACCGTTGGGACTCAGGCCTCCTCTCTAGGAGAGGGAACGGGCCGTAATCCACCACGCGGGCCCAGCGCGGGTTGGTGGATGTAACATGTCTTCAAATTTTTGGTTCTAAGACATGCCGATTTCCTCGCGATGTTTTCCTTCACCGTTTTGAGAGTAGTGGTGATGAAACTGAATGTATTCAGTCAAAAAAGTATCGGGAATGGATGATTTGTTTATGGTTCCAAATTCAAATTTTTGTTTTTTTGTAGTTGTTAGATTGGCACACCTGTTTTCCATTTTGGCGCGGAGTTTGAGTTGCCTCTGTTATTTATATTAAATACAGTGCTGGTTTTAGTAATATCATATATAGTGTGTATTGCGAATTTCATAATGGACAAAAATATCGAACAAAGAGTTTGTCTTAAATTTTGCGTCGCCAATGGAATTTCGTGTTCGGAGTCACTGAAAATGTTACAGAAGTCTTACGGTGAATCGACTTTATCAAAAACTCGTGCTTATGTGTGGTTCAAAGCGTTCAAAAGCGGTCGAGATGTGATGGAAGATTGGCCTCGCTCTGGTAGGGCGTCAACGTCTGCAACTGAAGTTAACCTCGCAAAAGTGAAGAAAATAGTGACTGAAAATCCCCATTCAACTCTGAGAGAGATAGCCGCCGAACTTTCTGTATCTCACGAGTCGATCCGTACCATTTTAACTAATCATTTGGGTATGAAACATGTTGCTGCTCGGCTAGTCCCAAAAGATCTAAATTTTCTCCAAAAACTCAATCGCATGAAAGTCGCTGAGGACATGCTAGAACGAGTCAGTTCGGACCCAACATTCATGAAACGCATTGTTACTGGTGACGAAACGTGGGTTTACGAGTTTGACATGCAAACTAGTCAACAAGCTTCGGAGTGGCGCCTTCCAACTGAACCGAAACCGAAAAAACCACGCCAAAGTCGATCAAAAGTCAAAGTCATGTTGACTGTTTTCTTTGACTATCGCGGTGTTGTGCACTCTGAATTCTTACCGGAAGGTCTAACGGTAAATAAAGAATATTATTTGAGTGTCATGCGGCGTTTAAGAGAGCGAATTCGACGAAAAAGGCCAGATTTGTGGAAAGAAAATTCTTGGATTTTGCACCACGACAATGCGCCTTCGCACAAGGCTATCATTGTGAACGAATTTTTGACCAAACACTCAACAAATACCATCCAGCAACCACCATATTCACTAGATATGGCTCCTGCTGACTTTTTTCTTTTTCCTAAACTCAAATTACCACTTCGTGGCACCCGTTTTCAATCGATAGAAGACATAAAGGAGAATTCGCGGCGAGAACTGAACTCAATTCCGGAAGCAGCGTTTAAAAAATGTTTTGATGAATGGATTATTCGTTGGCGCAAGTGTATCGTTTCTAAAGGAGCATACTTTGAAGGTGATAAAATAAATTTGGATGAATAACAGACATTTTGTGTATGATTGATCTTTTCCCGGTACTTTCTTGACAGAGTAGTAAATTACACAAAGTAATGCGCCTGGCTGGGATTGAACCCGCGAGCTACAATTCGTAAGTCAGGGCCGTTACCATTCGGCCACCGCTGCTCTCGGCGGTTAAGACACGAAAACACTCATCAGACCAATACCGGTGCAAACGATTGAGGGGTTAAAAAAAATTAAAGAGAAAATCTCCAAGTTAAACAGTTGGAAGTCTGTCTGGGCTCACAAGTACTTACATAACAGCTTGATAGGAGACAATGCCTTCGGCTGCTCGGGCACTACGTCTTCATTATTTAACATTTGTTTCTCTGCTTCTTCTTGTTTTGGGTCGCGGTCGGTGTCTGTGAAAATCGAATGGAAATTCAACTTAGGTGTTAAAAACTGGGCAAGTGCGAGTTGGACTCGCGCACTGAGGGTTTTTTTTGTGACGTAACAAAAAATTTGCTGTTTCCAGATTTATTTCTATACCGGTGCTATAAAACCTTGCATTATGCCAAATTTCCGGATTTTGGGTCAACGGTAAGTACCCTATGATTTTTTTTTAGGGTTCCATAAATCAAAAGGAAAAAACGGAACCCTTATACACCTTGTTCTCCGTCCGTTTGTCTTTCTGTCTGTCTCTCCTTCAAGACCCTTTATTTTGGGAACGCGTGGAGGTATTGAGTTAAAATTAAACCCATATGCTAAGGTCTGCGGTCCCTTGAAGGTGTGAAAAAATCAAACTTCTGAGTTAATGTGAAAAAAAGATACGGCCGTTTATGTCGCAAAACTCTCCTCTCCTATAATTATTTATGGAGTAACAAACATACAGATAAAGACAAAGCCTTTATAATTAAATGTGGTTTACTTTACCTATGTATAAGTTGCCGTTTTTTCTACTTTGGAACTCTTAATTTGAAAAAAGGGTTTTTTTTTTGCTTTCATGGTTATAAGTAAAATAGAAGTAAAATAGATGAACTGCAGAATAGGAATTGTTTACGGATAATAATACGAATTTCCAAATTATGACTTGTAATATAATTCATATTATTATTCTAATACGATTCTACTAAAGTGGCCTTTTTGGACCCGCAGTCCAAAAGACAATTTGAAAAATACTCTAATTGCTAACATCAGAAGTCGGGAGTTAATTAATATCTCGTACTTTAAAACGTAATTTTTTTGAGACGTACCTGTAACAGATATCAGCTCTACAGCCGGCATGATCTGGTGCTTCAACCTCGTCAGCTCATCGATCACCAACATGGAAGATGCAGGCACCCCTCTGTACTTAGCTATCGCCTGTCTCGCATCCTGAAATTGTTATTACATTTTTTAATTTTGTTCTTTTATATTCCATATACCGACCAGCTTCTGGGCTAGCTACCCGCAGAAAGGCTTGTACCCTTCGTGTCCAATTTAATAAAGCGTTCAGAGAAGTTTTGAGTCTGCCTCGCCACTACTACGCTTCAGGCACACAAGCTTTTTACTGATCCGAAATAAAAAGCTACACAAGCTTTTTACTGATCCGAATTTGATTATTAGTATTGTGATTTTAGAATATTTTTTATTTATTTATTTATTTAGTACATGGAGAACTTACAGCTAACAAAACCAGACAAAAATAGAAAACCATAATCATTGGAAAGCCAATTACAAGTCCTCACGTATAGACATTAGAATAAATTTAAATATATTGTGAGCAAAAAAAAAAATCTTCGCTTTTTAGTTTTTTTTTTTTTTTTTTAATTGATATAAACCAGTGCTTGACTGCGATCCCACCTGATGGTAAGCGGAGATGCAATCATTGATGGTCAGGCGCACTAGTTTATTAAGTTAAATAGGATACAGCATAAATAACTAATAAATAATCTATTAAACCTTATGCTTTAAAGAATTTGAGGTTTAAGCACCTTCTGGCCGAGTTCACACTAATTGTGAATGGATCCCAATCAATTTATTATATTGTTAAGTTTTCAACCATTCGACACAAATGTAAATTTGTTGATGAAATGAATAAATAAAAAAAAATCTCTGTTCGAAAAATTTTAGTATTCCGAATTGAAACAGCAGTAATGTTTTAAATGCATCATTTGGAACACTGAAACACTATTTACTTTAAGTGACTGGCAGTCTTTTTAAAATTCAAATAACTAATGTAAATTTTAATGAACTGAACTAAAAACATCTGCTTTAAATTATTCTCAAATCAAAATTCAATTAAATAATATTATTGATCATAATAGTCAGTGTCTGTGTTTATATCTTTTGAGCTATTCTTCCAAATGTTCCGTTTGTATCTTTAGAGCCGATGTTCCAAATGTTTCGTTTGTATCTTCTGAGCCGATGTTTCAAATGTTCCGTTTGTATCTTGTGAGCCGATGTTTCAAATGTTCCGTTTGTATATTTTGAGCCAACGTTTCAAATGTTCCAAATGATACATATCACTGTTTCGGAACATTTCATTGATTCAGATGCAAAAGTTCCAATCGCAAAGATGACACACGTTGCCTACGCCTATTTAAGATATGTTAGCATGGACTGTATGTAAATGTTAAATTATCCCGCATAAATACTTGTATGAAATGGACCTTTCCGGGGGTTACGCGGACAGGGCAATCCCGCATGCGTGATCAAAACCGCACAAAATTAAAAACACTCCAAATGCGATCATGCAGAAGCATTGCGGGGCCGCAGAATGGACCAGCCACAATATCATTCTGAAAATAATAACGAGCAGGTTGGACTGTTCTTATGCGACACTGCTTTGACAGACAAATAACATACAGTGTCCATGTTTAATTTATTGAATTTTGATATGATTTTATTTATTTGAATTTTGTTTTTGTTTAATCTTTTTAATATAAATGATTTCGTATATGGGTTTGGACCTGAAATAAATATATTTTTTTATACTCAATTCGCCACATGCTATGCTTTTATTAAATTCTTTGGGCGTTAAGCGGGCGCTCCCGCGCGTTCCCATACAAAAGTGCTCCGTCGTGGCTCGCCACGCGAACACCCGTCACGGGCAGCCTCTCCAGCTCCCGTTTTGCTACGTAATAAAACATTAAAGTTCGCCATCGACACGACTACATGCACATATAAAGTTGAATTAGCGACACTATGCAGGTAATAATCCGGCTTCCGATACGGAGACCGCCACACTCGACACTTACGCGACGTTACACGTCAGATGTCCACGCGGGTGCCTGCTTAACGCAGCGTTGGCTCTTAATCTTCTATATCTATAAAAGGAGAAACTGACTGACTGACATATACACGCACAACCGAAACGACTGATACTAGGAGCGTGAAATTTTGCACAAGGTTGCCTTTCATGCCGTAGGCGAGCAATAGGAGGACTTTTCCAAAATTCACCCCCTAAAGCAATGAAACGGTGGTCCAAAGATTGTATGAAGAAACCTATTTTCATGCGAGCCGCTGATAGAAACTCGTCCTTTCATGCTGTAAAACAAAGACTCCCATTGCGACGTCGATCGTCTGTCTGTATGAATACGATAAACTTGTAACGTCTATGACGTCTCATAGGAACTAAACTATGAAATCCTGCATCGCACAATTTAAGTTCTCCGCGAGATTTGAACACCTAAACAGTAACCCGAAATTATCTATCGGGTAATTACCCAAACCAGACTTAACACCCATCTGGTCGGAGGATCCTCCCTTTTTAACGAAGGTAAGTGGGGCTTTACACTCTGTTCCGCATACCTTCAAAAACTCAAGACTATCAAACAGATTTTCATGCGGATATCACCCGGTCATGTCCGATTGCTGTCCCATCGGACTATGACATCAGAGAGTGCACCGGCATTTGTGCATCCACTTGTGTACTGTAATATCTCCTGTAAATTTGGTTAATCTCTGTTGAGACTGACCATCGTGAGAGAAATTCGGTTGGGAGGATTATTGTCTACAAAAATTCTTCAATAACTTTTATTCAAACTCACCTCTTCCTTCTTCTGTCTCAGCAAGTACACAGGACTCTCCACAACCAGCAATATGAGAATTGTGCAGCATATACTGAGTATCAGCTGCAGCCAGATGATAGTTCTGTACGTCAGGAACCAGCCGGCTAGGTAGGACATCAAGGTGCCCATGCAGTACATGAATATTGAAGCTGGAAAGAGAAGAAAGAATATGTTAATTTTGATTTAAATTCCTATATCTTTTCGCTCCGGGTCCTAAAGCAGGCCATGGTCCCGAGCGAAGAGGAATGGCAGGCGGTCGCCTCCTTCAGCGAAGCAGTAATGCTAGCGAAGGAGGCAGCCGCACGCGTGAGGGAACGAACTTCCTCGCGCCCCTGCCGCCGGGATCCCGTTTCTAGCCACCGTAGGCGTACGTTTGCAGACGACGAGCAATGGATAGCTTGTCATTGGGTAACCGTCCGGACTGAGTTCAAGTCGTCGACGGCGTTCTAGTGTTCCACGTGCCCCTCAAAGAGATATCAGCAAAACCCTAGACGGCCAGCAGGGTCGAAGCCTACTGGAGCCATGAGTTCCCTTCTGGAAGGAAAACCCAGGGTCCTGTAACGCAAAGCAAAGAAGGAACATAGGAGCAGGTTTTAGTCAGTAAAAGTCTGACATGCCTTCGCACTCCACCCTTGAGTGAGAAAAGTCATAGGATGATTTTCCACGTAAAAAACCATACAGAACCCGAGTCGTCAACGGTGCGTAGCGTTCTACGCATTATTTCACCTCTCCAATATCTTTTTCATATAAGTAAGGAAATATTTTATTCATGAGACTTCCGTAAATTCACGTTTTAGATAAAACTTTAGATATTATGATCTGAATTGAGATGATATCATCTTGAAATGGTATCTTTACATCAGATTATGCAATTTCAGTTAGTCGAATTATCAACAAAGATTAGAGTGTCACCGCCTTTTAATGTAGACCATTTGTACAATGATTCTCAAATGTTGTCAACCAGAAAAAAATATGTACCACTTATATATAACTTGTAACATAATAAACCTACACCCTGTGCTGTATACACAGAATCGACTTCAATTATTTTTATTTTTAAAATATGTAATTTTTATCCTATGTCTATATGATGAGAATGTTGAGATGGATGTGTGGTGTGGCGAGAATGGATAAAGTGAGAAATGAATATATTAGAGGAAGTTTGAAAGTGGCGCCAGTGACTGAAAAGTTGAAAGGGAATCGTTTGTCTTGGTATGGTCATGTAATGAGGAGAGATGAAACACATGTTACTAAAAGAGTTATGAGTATACATGTGGATGGGTGGAGAGAGAGAGGGAAGCCAAAGAGAAGATGGATGGAATGTGTGAACAGTGATATGAAAGAAAAGGAAGTTAGTGATAGTATGACGGTTGACAGGATAGAATGGAAGAAAAAAACGTGTTGCGCCGACCCTAAATAAGATGGGGCAAGGGCAGGAAGGTGATGATGATCCTATGATAATCAAGAAAAAACTGGGAGAGTGTGAGTCGAACTCGCGCACTAAGGGTTCCGTACAAACTTAAATATCTAAAAAAAGAAATGAAAAAAATTAGGTATCAAGAATTATTTTAGGATAAAAAATAAAATTCTATGATAAAACGAAACATAAATCTCGATTGCGTCACTAGCATATTTGTGCGTAGATAGCAATACTGATGCACTACCAAAGTAGTGCGTCGATTTCTACATTATTTATCTATCATTAGAATAAATTTCTGATAAAAACAACACCGTTTTTTGTTTTCGGGGGAAAACGTTCAAAACGCGTCTGAACTTTAAGGAAAAGACTAGAGAATATAGGATTCTTACTTCACTAAAACAATCCCGGTGATCATAATCAGGCCATGGAAGAGGGCCCCATGACCTCTTAAAAGTCCACCCTGAAATCCCCTCTGTACAACGCTTATTGTACAGCGATGCATTCAAGTAAATTTTTGGTCGCATCCTATGCTTGCATATTCAAACCCCAAAGATTGATTTTTTTTATACAATCACAAAAAAAAAATATCTCACCTGATGCTAATCCTCCTCTTATAGCATCCTCAGCAACTTCTGATATAAATATAGGCGCTAACACAAGGTAGCCCCCACCGGATACACCAGATAAGAACCTCGCTGCCAGGATCAGGTTTATTGAAGACGATACGCTTACTAGAGCCCATGATAACTGAAACATTATAAAAGACAATAATGTAAATTAAATAGATCTAATAAGTTCCAAAATGCAGTGATGCTCCAGTTGTAACAGCCCCAACTTGCGAGTCATAGATCGCAGGTTTAATCCCAACCAAGCGCGTATTACTTTGTGTAATTTTTTTCATCATCACTGCAATAAATACAGTGAAGGAAAACATCGTGAGGAAACTGATGGATGTCCTTGAACCAAAAATTCGAAGACATGAGTGACATGCATCAATCTGCACTGGGGCCCGAGCGATGGATGACGACCAATTTCCTCTTCTAGACAGAAGGCCTGCAACCCAGCTGTGGGAATATTGTAAGGCTGATTATGCCATGCTATGCTATGATAATAGCCAATGATGTAAATAAATCTAATAAGCGCATAGCCCCCTAGTGGGTCAGTGGAAGTAGCCCCAACTTGTAAGTTGTAGGTCGTAGGTTTAACACAGCCAGACGCAATCATTTTTTTTTATAAGCTGATAGAAGCAAGCAACAAAATGAAAACCACTCACCACAGCCGGCAAAGAAAGCATAACACCACCATTTCTTCTGCCAAATGAATTAATCAACCAACCAACGAGAGCACTTCCCAACATAGCACCTAACGAAGGTAAACTGCCCAACAACGACTCTTCAGCTTTAGTCATGGGTGTTGATAAGGGTGTCGTTGTGTTTGAAGTGAAAAGCACGGAGGTGTAGGAGGGCCAGACGTTGAGAGCCCCCATGACAAGGGAGCCGAAGCCACCTGCAAAAAAAGAAGAAAATGCTGAGGAAAGAAAGTCAATTGAGGGGGTATTTTTTATACTTTAACTCGTTTCATCTCGGAAATTTGGGGTTCTAGAATTTTAGTAGGCGTACAAAGGGTCAAAGACTCGCTAAGACCCTGTTAAGCGTTAAGAAAATGAAGCATCAACAGATGACTATCCCTGTTTGCACTGTGCAAGTGCATCCAAGGACGAACCCTGTTCGTGTAAGATTATTGCAGATAATAAAAACAAAATAATATACTTTTTTAATGGTGGACTATGGATTTGGGTGGATAACGTGCCTATTACAGTTATAACATCTCAAAAAAAAGAATAGAATGTTCAGTTTATAGGTGCAAGTAATGGTAGTGGTATTTGTGCACTTGTGCAGTTTTACGGACTTTGGGCGGATAGATTCGTGAGCAAAAAGCAAGTATAACATAACAACACATTAATCCAAAAGTAAAAATAAAATGGAGAAACGTACAAGAAAAGAGATAACATTGGTTGACTGGTAGAAAACGCCTAAGGCATTAAGTCCGCCTCTGTACCTTTATAATAAATAAATTTTTAATAAATAAATAAATAACATACATATGTAAAAAAATAATTTCAGCGTCCACCACTCATGTTTAAGCGTCAATCAGTGACACCACTTTTAAGTTTAATCAAATAAAGTATACTAAGAATGAAATTTTAAAAAATAGCTTCAGTCTTTCCAAGTTTCGAGAATCAATCTTTTTGATACATCAAGAATTCATAAAATAAGAAAATAAAATAAAGAAAAAAGTGCATACAGCTAAGGAGTGCAATTTTGTGCTTGTATCTGTGGTGTCTATGTTTCCTAATTACAACCTGGAGGTTTTTAATTTAAGAGTGAAAATACTACTTCTAAGCAAGCGTGCTCCAATGTTGACCTCATCATCTTTTATCTTCAGGTGAGATAGTGGTCAAAAGATATAAATAAGAAAGAAGAAAATTACTTTATACATCAAGAATTCAGAAGATAAAGGAACAACAAACTTTAAGATGAACCAGCGATTATATATTACAATTCTGTTCTACAATGTGAAAGAATACAAGGACACATACACATACAAGGATACATTCAATGTTGTATCTCTTTGAATACAAGTATTGAATAATAGGTATCACATGTTGTTGTGCCACATGCTTTTACTATCGAAGCAGACAAAAGGAGACCACCGGATGTATGAGATAATAAATGTGTACCAACACTCTTTATCGCTTCAAATTAAATTTTGCTAAACACATTCGTATGACAAGTTCACTTCATTCAACTTAAGAGAACTATAGGAGTCAATCGCAAGTTTTATAATGCACAAAAGTATATTATGATTCACTGCGATAAAAAAGAATTAGAAAAATATAATGATAACCACCTAATTTAATACCTCTAAAATTACTTGTAGAAATTAAAAACTAACTTTAATTGGTGGAATTAAACCGTTGGCTGGCGACTACCCTCTGAGCAAAGACGTAGCGCCAAGCAGTCTAGCCGTGTTCCGGTATGATGCTCAGTGTAGCGAGTCTAGAGGATTTGGGTCGAAACAGCTGTTCCAAGCCAACAACCAGACCAACCTGGCTCGTGCTGATATGGACGAATCGGGAGACTAGTCGCGGAGGGTAGCGGTTGCTGCTGGCCGATCGCCAGTAGTTGGAGGCCCAAGTAATGTGCTACATAAAAGGCTGCCCCGTCAACTGTCGAAAAATCCCGGAATGGTCCGGCAACACTGTTTTTGCTGCACATAAATGACCTACTTAAGTCCGCTATCTAAGGGTATGCAGACAACAGCCTTGTTGCTGAGAGATATTTGTCTGACGCACAAAGTAATGAATCACAGATCCAATCATTCCGAGAGGCTATGGTTCAATGCTTGAACTCGTCCTTAAAGGCGATCTCCGATTGGGGCGATGCCAATCTGGTTACGTTCAATGCATCTAAAACCCAAGTCTGTCTTTTTTCCGCTAAACGGAGTCAATTCTACTTGGCTCCGTCTTTCCGAAGTGTGACCTTGCCGATAACCGACCAGCTTGAGCTTCTTGGGGTAATGTTGTTGTCTACTTTCAATTTCGGCTCATACATCGAGGAAAAGGCTCAACTGGCTGGCAAAAAATTGAGGATCCTAGCAAAGGTGAGACGGTACTTCATACGCCGGAACAGCTGCTCAACCTTTATCAAGCGCAAGTTCGATCTTGTATGGAGTACTGTTCTCGTCTTTGGGATAGGTCTGCCAAATACCAGCTTGATGCGCTGGAGTCAATGGAGAGGCAAACCAAGAAAAACATCAGCAATTATGCACTTGTTAAGTCGAAGTTCCAAAGCTTTGGGCATTGCCGCCGAGTTACTAGCCTGTCATTTTTCTATCGTTTACATTTCGGGAAGTGTGCACTGGAATTCCATAATCTATTTCCGCCGAGTCCTACGCCACTGGTACATGGTAGACATCCCTCCCATACGCACAAAGTGTTTTGGGAACACATTTATTGGGCGTACAATCAAGGGGTGGAATTCCTTGCTGGAGTCTGTTTCCTGATAACAACAACTTAGTGGTCTTTTAGTCAAGAGTGAATAGTTTACTTCTAGGTAAGCGTGCTCCATTGTCGACCACATCAAGTGAGATGGTAGTCAAACGCGAGCCTATCAATAATTTTTTTTTAACTGTACTTATATGCAATCATTCTGATCATTTGTCGCATTATTCTACAAGCAACATTTACCGTTATATTGGTCAAATTTTATATATCAAATTTGTAGATATTTAGTAATTCACTAAAATATTTCATATTTTGCAAGCATTTTTGTATGCAGTCCGAGGGTAACTACGCTTTAGGTCCTATAATCTTCTTAAATCATTAATCTTTTAACCGCCTACGTTGGATTTATCCGACAAACACTCTCACGTCTATTCCGCCAGGGTCGCACATCCACGTCCAAATACTCATTCTCGTCAGCTTTTCTATCACCTATGGGGATTGAAGAGCTAAACGAGATGGAGTACCCAGTCGCAAACATTTATCGGACCAATCCGACGCTAGCGGCTGAATAGTTAACAATTGCAAGCCTAATAAATCGAATCCCTAATGAATTGAATGATGCACTCGTTGAGTCGAGGCTCCAAAGTCTTGAGCATCGGCGCCGAGTTGCTAGCCTGTCGGTTTTCTACCGGTTGCATTTCGGGGAGTGTGCGTCGGAATTGCATAACCTAATTCCGCCTAGCCCGTTCCATCATCGGACCACCAGACGTACGGCAACGCGCCACCGGTACATGGTGGACATTCCACCTATACGCACAAAACGTTTTGGGAACACATTCATTGTGCGTACAGCTAAGGAGTGGAATTCCTTGCCGGAATGTGTGTTTCCTGATAGCTACAACCCGGTAATCTTTAAGTCAAGAGTGAATAGGTTACTTCTAGGTAAGCGCGTTCCATCGTCGACCGCATCATCGCTTTCCATCAGGTGAGATGGCGGTCAAGCGCGAACCTATCGTGAATAAAAAAAAAAAAAAAAAAAAAAAAAAAAAAAAAAATCAACAAGATCATTGACAACGTCATCGATATTTTATAAATATTATGAAACCATCAAAAATCTCGGAAGCATTTAAACATGTGGGTATACATGCGTTCCTAATTAATAGTTTACTAAAGAAATAGTTGTCCACAAGAACCGGTTGTCATCTATTTACGAATATTTTATCTGTTCTCATGACGTCGTCTTGAATTGCGTCGTTTGCATTTAACATTTTTTTTTACTATATCGATATAGTCATTATTTATCTATATATTTCACTGGGTACAAGTCTATATTCAGTGTTAACTATTAAATCCGAACGAAGAAAGGGCATTGCGTAAAAGTGTCCCCTCCCGCCAACAAATTTAAAACAAGTGTCATTCAAAGCGTCTAGTCAAATAGAGTATTTTATATTATGGCGAAATATCTCAAAAGTATGAGGTTTAGGTTTTATAAAACATTATATTTTAACATAACCTAACCTAAGTGTTTTAGACCGTAAATACACTCAGAACATAGTACGGTCATACATTTTTGAATGCGGCTCATTCAACCCTGTACGATTCTACAAAAATATTTTACAAAGGGCATTGCATAAAACTGTCCCTAAAAATGACACTGACAATGTATCAAAACTGTTGGTACACTAACAGACTTGAAACAAGTGTCATTCAAAGCGTCGAGTTAAATAGAGTTTTTTATTATGGTGACATACCTCAAAATATGGAGTTTATATAAAATGTGTTTATTTCAACCTAACCTAACCTTAACTTTTTTTTTGTTGCCGGGTGGAAAATCCTTATGAATGAAAAGGGGTCTTGCAGACTGTTACCGACTAAAAACCACCCCGGTGTTCCCTCCCACTCTTGGACCGGGAATCGTAGGAGCTGATACGCCATCCATATTCCCCGGCTAGTGTCAGCATGACCTCCGGCTCAGGACCGACGTATGACGGAAGACCGCATTGTCTGCCCTCTACTGACGCCGAGTTCGCCTGCTGCAGCACGGGAGAGTGAGTGGCCACGGACTCCCTCTCCCTCTCCGTAGCCTCCTTCTACGAAATTACGGCTTCACAGAAGGACATCACCGCATCCCATGACTTGGCACCCCCGACCATTGAACGAGCGACGGCTGGCAGCGACAGGTCAGGGCCCACTTCGGATACGATGGCACGGCGCTGCTCCTCTCATGCGGCACACTCTGTCAGTGTGTGCTGCGCCGTGTCCTCCCGACAGTTGGTGCAGTGATGGCACCGAGCGTTCGGCTCCCTGTTTATGCGTCACAAGTACTTTCCGAAATAGCTATGCCCCGAGAGCATCTGCGTCGCCCGAAATGACAGGGAGCCGTGCTTCCTTCCGAGCCATTCGTCGAGCACTAGTCGGATCACATCGACGGTGACGCGCAGAAGCCGTTCGACGCAGCTCAATCTCGCGCTGCATCGGTTCACCACCCCATGTCCGCAGCAACTCGCGCCACCGGTACAGTGAGGCGAGGACTTTCGCCTCCAGGTCCGGAGATCCGGCTAGTGCACAACCCGCCTGGTAGGAGATCATGCGATACGCCCTGATAGCTCTGACGTCTATCGCCCTCTGCGGTCTTCGTAGGATTGCGACGCTGCCGGCCATCAGGTCAGAAGCCCATACCGGGGCCCCGTACAGGGCCATGGATCGCACAATCCCCAAGTACAGCCGCCTACAGGCGGTGCTCGAGCCCCCTAGATTGGGAAGCAGCTTTGCGAGCGCGCCCGCAGCGCCCATCAACTTTGGCGTCAGCCGCCGAAAATGAGGGCCAAAGTCTCACCGGCCGTCGCGCACCAATCCCAGGTACTTCATTGTGGACTCGACAGCGATTTGGACCCCCCAAACCACGACGTTTGATCCTGGCGGCGTCGCCCGACGGAGGCCATAAAAGACCATAGCCTCCGACTTGTTGAGAGCCACCTCCAGGCTCAGGCGTTGTATGCGGCTCACTACCCGTGAAATCGCTGTGAAATCGATAATATCCATTGTATATGTGCGCACATAATGTACATGGGGATAGGGAGACACATTAATTTTAATGCACCAACACAAATGCTTGATCATATTACAATAAATTACTTATAGTAAATGCCTTTGTATGGAAAAATAAACACATTAATTTCTACAAGTTTTTTTTTTTTAATTAAATAAATCCCCATATATTTCAACAACCAAATCAGCTGTTTTGTCTTTGGTTATGTTTTATAATAGGCTTTCGATTTCATAACACAAAACTCTTACCCTTTTATCATCGTTGACCTCCTCCTTTCAATATGCCTTTCACCACGACTTCACGTTTGGAAAAATGATTACTTACACTAAAATAATTTTCAATAAACCACACAAATAACACATCCATGCTCGAAAAATACATATCAGAAGTGGATAACACGTCTCCAAGCAATCACTGTTTACGGCCAAATAACATGGAATAAATAAAAATCTCTCGACTGAAATGCCGCGATGCCTCGTTCCGAATTCAAATTCAAATTCGCGCTAAAAATATTTTTTTCTACATTTCTTACCGGCCAAAGCAGCATGGAATTGTCTAAGTCTTCCTTTATTCATGTTGATTCACTTCAAACTAACGACAACCGTCACTATACGCTCAAGTAATAGTAACATTTTGGCAAATAGTTTATTACATAAATGAATTAGAATACACAAGATGTGTAAACAAAACCTGAGTGTAAATATTTTATCTCTTGATAAGAGTCTGTCATTCTTATCATTTGTGAAGCAAAATATCTGTTTGTCTGAAAGTTCTGATATTAATTAAAGATTTCCAAAATCAACATTTTGCTAAATTAATATTTAGTTTGGTATTTTTAAATTTCTGGTGTGTTTTTCGCGAATACTCTGTGAACTGGAATATAAACGTGAGTCGGCCCGCACCACATTTACGAATGACCACGTGAAGGCCACGCGGAGCTATTAAAACAAATAAGCTCGAAACTCGTTCATAAAATCAAACATTTTTAAGATAACAATAAATCTTTTTTATAACCTATATAGTGTCCCACTGTTAGGTATTCAGGGCGTCTTCTGTCTACTTCCAAACCACTCTGCTCTCTGATCGTCAAGGTCACGTTTGCAGGTCAAACATAGCCAGAGATTGCCGAAGACAATAAATATTAAATAAAAAAAATATCTTTAAATATTAATAGTAATATGGGACTAGGGCAGGAAGAAAAAAGTAGACATAAAAAAATATCTTTATTATATAGATATTGGATGTTACAGAATAATTTAATAAAGAAGTCATTGAAATAATTTTGCAGATTTTTTTACTTAATGTTTTGGAGCATAAACGTAAAATTCTTAAATAAATTGATTAATTTGTGTCGACGTTGGCTTCTCACAACCCTTAAAGTAATCAACTCCAATCAACCGATAATTGATCGATGACATCGATCAATGGTAGAACAGATTAGTTAGCATCGAACGGCACTCTTTCTACACCAAAAGGTACTACCACGAACTACCTGCGTATCTTTTTTCTCCTTCTCTGTCAAATCCATCCAAAGGTATCTGTAAGCTTTTTTTGTTTCTGTAAAAATCAGACCGCCCATTGTGACACCCTATTAATTTTAATTTCCTTATGTAAGTTGTATTTTTGGTGTACAATAAAGAATATTTGTGTATCTATCTACTACATCAATCGGACGAGCTTGATCAATGTTATTAGTCTCTGTTCGATCAATAGACGTAGCAAAACTCATAGTATAACATAGTTTATTATAAACTGAACAAAACGGTGGAAAACTTTCGTCATATTGTATGATAGTATACTGAATTGAAACTGAAAAGTACAGAGATACATCTTAAAGGTCATGTCCTTGCATTTAACCCGAAACGTGCTGTTAAAGTTATTACACTAAAGGCACGTTGCGCAAGAGTCTTAGACTATTCTAATTGATCTACTTAAAAAATTTAATGTTTACAGTGGGCCGCAAAAAATCCGGGTCATTAATACGAGGATGGGTTTGAGACGGCGCGGGAGAAGAATGTCTGGAAGGACTTGGGGGAGGCCTTTGCCCAACAGTGATACAGTAAGAGCTAAGGAAAAAGTTTGTTGATGACTGATAAATGCATAAATAAAATTATGCCAAATATATTTTTTTCTTTAAAACACCCTTGATGATATCATTTTCCTTGTCATTTAAAAACTCTCCGTCCTTCATCATATAAAAATAATTTAAAAGTGGACTCATAAAAAAATACATCAAATCAAATCAAAAATATTTATCTTTCACATAGGCCTACATGGACATTTATAAAACGTCAGAAGCTAGTGCACGGTTTCAAATTGGTCGTTTCCTGTGGAGAAGAACCGGCAAGAAACTCCATGGTTACTCTTTTAAAAAATGGTTTTACTTATAATATTTCTATATTACAGTATTAATAGATATTATGTGAGAACAGTGTAGACCGGTCAATATCCCAAAAGCACAATAAAAATAATCATATTTTAAAATAAAGTGAGTCGTAATAGGAAGGAATCAAGAACTCGTGGAATATTATAACAAATAATTTACACGAGCTCTATCTAGCTATATTTTTTTTTATTATGTATGCTCGCGTTTGTACTTTTTTTTTTTTTTTTAATTGATATAAACCAGTGCTTGACTGCGATCCCACCTGATGGTAAGCGGAGATGCAATCATTGATGGTCAGGCGCACTAGTTTATTAAGAGCCTATTCACTCTAGCCTTGAAGACACCTAAATTATAGTTGGACGGGAAGACCGCAGTAGGCAAATTGTTCCAGTCCTTCGATGTACTTCGGATCGCTGGTTCGGTCCTGTATTGGAGCCAATGTTTGGTTGGTCTATAAATTTTTGTAAAATATTTTTAAGCGTGTGATGTGTTTTTTTTATATAAAATAAATAGTTATTGAATTTTGTTACATTATTTTTTGCATTTTTATGTTTACTCATGATTGATCATTGCTTTGTGTTATTTAGTGTAAAATCAATGGTATATTTAAGATGTTTAGCTGCAGGATTCATAGAAAGACTCAACGCGACCCTGGTACGTAAAGGACAAGGAACACGGTGGGTTGGGGTTTAATCAGTAAAAATGTAATTCTACCTCTCGCTGCACTTAGAACGGAATAAGTTATTTAATGATTAAGGATGGAAGGATGATTGAGGAACCACAAAAAAAGCATAACCACCGTGATTCATACTTATGTTTTTTTTTTTTTTTAATTGATATAAACCAGTGCTTGACTGCGATCCCACCTGATGGTAAGCGGAGATGCAATCATTGATGGTCAGGCGCACTAGTTTATTAAGAGCCTATTCACTCTAGCCTTGAAATACACTTTAGAAGATATCAAAGTTATTATAAGTGACCCGTTATTTTTGAGGCCTAATATATTTCATTGTGTAAATAAAATTAAGGCCTTGCACTACAAATATTCATTTGTAGGTTACCATGAGAGTACATCGGCAGCAATATAAGAATTAGAGGAAGTGCTGCCGTCACACCTTTAGAAAGATAACATCGAAAGATACGGTGGTTCTCCAGTCGCTGTTGCTGCAGTTATGGCTCCTCGTCCACCACGACTTTTTGTAGCAATGCTGTTTCTTCTGAGCATGCTACAAAAGCGATACCAATGCGCTACTAACGCGCTACAACATCGTGACTGTATCGACTTTTTTTTTTTTGTTCTTGATAGTTTCGCGCTTGACCGCTATTTCACCTGATGGAAAGCGACGATGCGGTCGACGATAGAACGCGCTTACCTAGAAGTAACCTATTCACTCTGTCGGACGACATCGGAGAGAGAACGGAAGGAGTTCGGCGCGTGATTGAAACATACAAAAACTTCATTTTTTTGCCGTTATTGAATCGCGTTTGCATCGTGACAGAAACACGCCAGTATCGCGTTTGCATCGCGACTGAGAATTATGGCGTGTGCGAGGGCAAACAGCTAGCATCCGCTTCGTGACTGTATTGATGCGAATGTTCGACAGCATTGCTACTGCATCTACAAAAAGTCACAGTGGGCGAGGGACTTGTGGAAGATCCTAAAACAATAGAAGCCGCTTTGTATGATCCTTTAATTTGGGTCAGACAGTATGACCAAGAGGACGAAAGGTTCTGGAAAGGCGACCACATACCGGAGACACAGCGTTAGAAGGCTTCCCACAAGATGGATCGATGACCTATATATAAGGGTGGTGGGAATCCAATGGATGCGAGACGCACAGAACTGGTCCTTATGTTGACACTTGAGGGAAGCCCAACAGACTTTCAGCTGAAATGATAAAATATAAATGATATTAGTGTTGAAAATATTTCAACCTATAAAAGGTAAAAAATAATTCTGATTTCAGATGATAGACCTTATGTTAGTTAAATAGTTATAATACTATTTAGTTATGCATCATTTGTATTGTGTATGGCCGTTGGGACCAGTCGATATGGCAACGCATAAGTCCTAATCATTAGGACCTCTGGTCTGGACTAGTCAATAATTATCCAGCAGTTGACCTCACTAATACGTCTGAAATAGATAAACTTTTTTACAGCTTAAATTTCTTACAGCTTTTAGCAGTAGAGTTTCTAAATATTTTAGGGTGCTGTACCTCAAAAGGAAAAACCAGGCAAGTGCGAGTCGGACTCGCGCACTGAGAGTCCCGAACCAAATTACCTATGAAAACAGTTCAATTCCCAAATTGAGTTTCGAACATTTTTCCGAATCACAAAAAAGGTTTTTTTTGTGACTTGTGACAGAACTACAAATTGACAGTTTTCAGATTTTTTCCTATAATTTTGCTATGAGATTTTGCTTCATGCCAAATTTTCGAATTCTAGGTCAATGGAAAGTACCCTATGAATTTTGATTCCCATGAGTGTCGAAATACACGTGTTTTACAGAACTCTAAAAACGAAACCCTTGTAGGATCACTTTGCTGTTCGTCTTTCTGTCAAGATTTTTTATCTCGGGAACGCGAAGAGGTATCGAGTTGAAATTAAAACCATATGGTCAAGTCTGCAGTCTCTTGAAACCGTGTAAAAATCAAATTCCTAAGTTAACGTAAAAAAAAATCTTTTTTTGCGATTTGGAAAAATTCTCGAGACTTCATTCGGAAAATGAACTACTTACATAAGTATGTCCTCCTGTATTCCCTCTCCTGGAGATAGGAGGCCTGAGTCCCAACAGTGGGAACATTATAAGGCCGAATATGCTATATATATGCTACATAAGTATGTACGGAACCCTTAGCCCCCTTAAAATTGGCAAGCGCGAGTCCAACTCGCACATGCCCAGTTTTTTTCTGTTTCATCATCATCATCATTTCAGCCGAAAGACGTCCACTGCTGGACATAGGCCTCCCCCAAGTGTCGCCACAATGAACGGTCCTGTGCGTCTCGCATCCATCGTACTCCCGCAACCTTTACCAGGTCAATGGTCCACCTTGCAGGAGGCCTTCCACCGCTACGTCTTACGGTACGTGGTCGCCATTCCAGAACCTTTCTGTTTCCCAACGGCCATCCATTCTGCGAATTTTTCTGTTTAATGCCACATTAAACAGAAAAAAAATATTAAAATCAAGTCTGACTGTGCAAAAGGTAGTAGTTTGTTTGTGCATACTAATAGCCGTTGTATTTAATTTAAACAATGATAACTGAGAGCTCCTACTGTATTTTATTTATGTGTATTATAAATAGTTATCTATCTATAGTACTATATGAGATTTGGCATAAATTATGGTTTTACTACTTATCAATGTTTACCATATGATGAGGTGTGTGTAGGGTGTGTACATTGTGGTAAAATTCAGCTGGGGGCATAATTGTGTAACTTTTAAATGCACTTACTCGAACACTCTTATACCTACCGCTTTTAGGCACGCAATTTATTGTGTTTTGTACTAGTGCGGAAAAGTGCGCGAGCTCGCTCCGGCCACAATTTATTGTGTTTATCGTAGCGAGCTGGACGCTAAGGTACCTCTACAAGTCACTGGTCAACTCCCGTTTATTTATTTCTTCGTAAGTATAAACGAAGTTTTTCATAGTTTGGCACACGTGGAGTCACGGCTTTAGCCTTAGCGACAAGTGGCGGTGGCGCGGCGAGCGGGGCGGCATCGGTAAGCGGACGCGTGGTGCTATGAGCGGTGTCTCGTGGCGTACTTCAAACATTTACATAGGTACTTTTGTTCTTACCGCTCGCCGCCCCGCGCTTAGCTATTGCTCACAGTGGCAAGGTCGTGAACAGGCCGTTAAACATATACCTACTTTATCAAACCGATCAGGAATATTTCCATAAAATAAATTAGTTTATTAATTAATTTAAATACTCGTATGTTATACTAGCTTCTTCCATCAGTTTCTTCTGTGTGAATTTTTTATTTTCCTCCTTTATAAATTATATTTATAGGCTGTGTGTTATTCTTAAGTGTAATTTTTTATTCGCTCAGCATTCCTACAACAACTATTCCTACTTGCATTCGTAGGTCCATCCATACCTCCATTCATACAACCATCCATACATCCACCCATACAACCATCCATATATCCATTCATACAACCATCCATACATTCATTCATACAACCATCCATACATCCATCCATACAACCATCCATACATCCATTCATACAACCATTCATACATCCATTCATACAACCATCCATACATCCATCCATACAACCATCCATACATTCATTCATACAACCCTTCATACATCCATTCATACAACCATCCATACATCCATCCATACAACCATCCATACATCCATTCGTACAACCATCCATCTACACATATATCCATCCACCTACACATCCATTCTTATAGCCATCCACCGATACATCAGTGTGTGTCTGTCTAGTTTTACGTGTTAATAAGTAATATTTTCATTTATATTTTATTGACTTGTATTTATGACGTATATTGGTATTGTTTATGTAATTTTAATGTCTATTTTTTAATGTTTTATTTATTTTAATTTTATTTTTATGAACCTTTGAACTATGTCTTCACTAATATTATGAAGAGGAAAAGTTTGTTTTTTTGTTTATAGAAGGTGATCTCAGAAAGTACTGGTCCGATTGCTAAATTTTTTTCACCCATAGAAAACTGCTTTATTTTTTAATTTGATATAAACTAGTGCTTGACTGCCATCCCACCTGAAGGTAAGCAGTGATGCAATCGTTGATGGTGAGGGGCACTAGTTTATTAAGAGCCTATTCACTCTAGCCTTGAAGACAACCAAATTATAATCGGATGGGAAGACATCAGCAGGCAAATTACTTTATTCCTGAGTGACATATTTTATGCATGCGGACGCAACCGTGGGCAAAAGTTAGACTTTTTTTTTTTAAATTGATATAAACCAGTGCTTGACTGCGATCCCACCTGATGGTAAGCGGAGATGCAATCATTGATGGTCAGGCGCACTAGTTTATTGAGAGCCTATTCACTCTAGCCTTGAAGACACCTAAATTATAGTTGGACGGGAAGACGGCAGCAGGCAAATTGTTCCAGTCCTTCGATGTACGCGGTATAAACGACGAAGCGAACGCTTAGTCCGGACCGTTGAAGTTTCAACAACGTAAGGGTGGATAATCGCCGTTCGTCGGGTTGTCCGATGGTAGAAAGGAGATGGCGGAATCAAGTCATGCAATTCCCGCGCACACTCTCTAGCATGTAACCTGTACAATACCGATAGGCTGGCTACCCTGTGCCTGTGCTCGAGGCTTTGTAGATTGGACTTAACCAAATCTGGATCCCCGATTAGCCTCTTCGCACGCCTTTCCACCGAGTCCAAAGCTGCTAGATGACATTTTGCAGCACCAGCCCATATGTGACTGCAATAAAGATGATCTGAAATAAAGATGAATGAATTGATAATATAAATACATCCATCCATATATTCAACAATACTCCATATATTCACATACTTTCACGTTTATATTATTAGTAAGATTCACAATAATTTACATAACAACTTTTGATGAGCACGTGATAAAACAGAAATAACTTATCGACTCGCCTGTTTTTTTCCAGTGAAGCATATACGTGTATCCATGACGTTTATATATATTTATTTTTTAAAGTAGATGATTTACCCACCGAAAAAAAAGAACACCTAGGAGGCAGTACAAGTATTGGTACATTAAATTCCGGCCAACTGCGCCCGAATATAGCCCTGCTGACCTTTAATCTATTTTCTTTACAAAATATTGATTGATTTACAAATGCTATCATATACATTCTGAAAAACTTAACCAGCAATTTTTTAGTGTAAACATATTTCTAAAGATCAAAGCCGGTTGAAAGGAGTAGGGAAAACAAGCGAAAAAAATATCATCTTCCTGCCCTTATCCCATCTTATTTGGGGTCGGCGCAACACGTTTTTTTCTTCCATTCTATCATACTATCACTAACTTCCTTTTCTTTCATATCACTGTTCGCACAATCCATCCATCTTTTCTTTGGCCTCCCTCTCCCTCTCCACCCATCCGCATGTATACTCATAACTAATATAAGCGAAAAAAATATCATGTTGTAAAATATTTTTTTTGACAAAAAAAAAAAACATATGTTGATAATGTTGTACATGAATCTATAATAAATATTTATTTTTTTCAAACCTATTGACCTAGCCTTTACTGAGGAGTAGGCTTCTGAAAGTCACTGTTTTATTTATATCACTACTCGGAAGTTAGGGTCTTAAAGGAATGGAGCTATATACGGTGTAGGGTGCACTTATAAACAGGTCTCCCAAAGTGATAATGCGCATAGAAATCTTCGTCACTGTTCGGCAACGGTCGTATTCCTCGAGCGTCGGAACACGATATGTATATAGAGTGGTTAAGTGCATTTTCTTCATGCATAGTTTAGGGCTCTTATGGTTCAATGATTCGGGTGTTTCTGGGAATACGACAATTAGCAAAGATCTGCATGCGCATTATTAATTTGGGAATACTGTAAGTCATTATTGTTATTTGTTTTATTTTTAAGGTATGCGCCATTTCGGACGTAAATAAACTCTTTTTCTTTCTTTTTCTTGTGTATAGCTCGATCCCTCTTTCTCACGGACACGTACGTTTTTGCTTTCTGCTTTTCTTTTGATGTTCGAGGGACTACACGTCTTAATACACCACGAGGGTCCAATGTGGGTTTATGTCAAGTCTTAGATTTCTTTGCACGACTGCCTCAAAAAGGAGTGTTAAGTTTTCAGGGTTCATGTATGTATGTATGTGAGTTTCTTTATTCCTATCCGTTTTGTGAGCAGTGGTGATGATGAACTCCATACCTAGTGCTGTATCAAGCTGTAGTATGTAAAGTTTGAAAAAAAACTTCTTTGTTTCTATCTTCTATATTCCCACCACACACCCACTCTGCCTTATACAAATACTAGCTTCTGCCAGCGGCTTCGCCCGCGCGATAGTTGGTTTCTCCATACAAATTTTTAACCCCCGTTTTACACCCTTAGGAGTGGAGCTTCGTATAATCCGTTCTTAGCAGATGTTTACACCCTATAAGGAACTAACCTGTCAAATTTTAAGTTTGTAAGTGTTATAGTTTCTGAGATTTCATGATTAATCAGTGAGTGGTAGTTCGCGTATATATATATATATATATATATAGATTTGAAAAAATAATATTTCTGCTTCATTTTCTAGCCAATTTTCGGTTTTAACTAAAAGATTAATTTATATTATTATTGGTTGTTTAATAAACACTAGCAAGTACCTATCCATTTTTTATAGCATAGCATAGCATAGTCGGCTTTATAATGTTCCAACTGTTGGGACTCAGGCCTCCTCTCTAGGAGAGGGAATGGGCCGTAATCCACCAGGCGGGCCCAGTTGGTGGATGTCACATGTCTTCGAATTTTTGGTTCTGAGACATGCCAATTTCCTCACGATGTTTTCTTTCACAGTTTTGAGAGCAGCGGTGATGAAATAAATTACACAAAGTAATGCGCCTGGCTGAGTATGAACCCGCGACCTACAACTCGTAAGTAGGGCCGTTACCATTCGGCCACCACTGCTCCACCCCCAATTTTTACTTGGTGATAAATAAGTATTACTAAGAAATGATAAAACATAGTTTATATAACCAGTATCATTTATTTACAGATCTCTTAATCTAATACTTAAAATAAGTTCGTATTTCTATTAAGCCATTTAAGTAACATTTTTTTTTTAGTTTAATAACACGATAATCATTTTGATATTCTTTTCACTAGACTTTCTAGCTTAACTATAAATCTATCTATACATATAATAAATCTGTAGAAGTTTTAAGTTGTGCGCGCATCACGATTTCGTATCAAATACATTAAAATTGTGTGTAACTTGATATATTACTTAGGCTTTGTTTCATCGCAATCACCGGGTCAGCTAGTTAATACAAAACATTTACCTACTTCAATGTAAAAAACATTTACCTACTTCAATGTAAAAAAAAGCTAAAAAGCGCAAAATAACTTTAATTTCGGAAGTCGGTGTTTCTTTAAGTAATAGTTTTGTCTCTTCGTTATTTAACACCGACTTCCAAAAATAAAGTTATTTGAAACTTTTTAGTGTTTTTTTTACATTGAAGTAGGTAATTGTTTTGTATTAACTAGCTGACCCGGTGAACTTCGTGCCGCCTAACAGTCAGGTTAAATTCGGTTAATTTTTTTTTTTGTAATTTTGTTTTGCGGCACCACAATTCAAACACCCTCAGTCACTTAAAGTCAAACTTAAAGTCAGTCACTTAAAGACAAACTAAAGTCAGATGAAAACTAATAATTAACACTCATTTGCAGGGATTACTTATTCTAGGAAACACTCTAGAAATGGAGTTCTCTTATTTCAGAAAGCTAACTAACATACAATCGAGTTCTATTGAAATCCATCTTTTCAACCATTTTTGTCTCCATTTAAGGCTAGATAGACAACGACTAGCTATAATTATATTTTTATCGATTTTCTGCCGAGCAGGCGAAGGGTTATGAATTTTAATCCCTGTTTAATATGCATGCAGCGTTTTGCTTTACATTGTGCGTCCGTAATCATTTTGCACAAGAGGTCATTTGTAAAATTTTTGTTGGTGGATTTTGCCTTTACATTCAGGTACAAAATTCTGTAACAATATTTATTTGCTATCGATTTCTTATTTTGTTATTGCCTTTCTAACCATTGGTAAGCAAAAATGTGGTCGAATATAGAGCTATCTTATCTATAAATGTCCTTTTCACTTAAGCTTTTACACTTATTTCATTGACTTGTCTAAAATATTTTGTGTTATAAGTAACATTACTCAGCTAATACAAAATTAAGTGTACATGCAACATCAAACATTGTTCCGACTAACTTATCTACAAAATATTTTTCAATCTACAATCTAATATTATGTTTTCTATTTCCTTTCCATGTCAAAAACTCCCAATGCTACGGAAACTCCATACAACTTGTGTTTTCTGACACAAAATCACTCGACCAAACTTGAGAATACTGATCGATAAAATTTACAATCAGTAAGATCAAGTACAAAAAAAAATCTAAAGACAAAACTCTCAATTTAACTTATAACCTAAATCTAACTACCTAAGCCCCAACTTTCCTTTTAGTTTTCTTAACAAATAAAGCTTGAATCGCGTCTATAGACAATCCCTTAGTTTCTGGTAGGAAATACATGCAGTAGCCAGCTCCAACAAATCCTACTACGGAGAAGGCGTAGAATAGCGGAGCAAAGCCAACTTCTTCAACAACGGGAGTAAATATGACCATGGTGACGAAATTCATGGCCCATCCACAAGCCATGACGATGCTACCACAAAGACCCCGAACCTGGAAAAACGAATCGGAAGATATAAATATTTGAATGGAAAACACTATGAGACTAAGAATTTAATAGAATCTTAAAAAAATAATAAGTCAGTCAGTCACAAATAAAATTACTTAAAATTTTAGAATAGCTTAATTCTCACGATAAACAAAATATGCTTTTTATTCCCCTGACTTCTTAGTTTCGCTTAAGCTGCACGGAAACATATCTAGTCTCAATTTTCACTAAAACCAGCGACCAAAATTCAGTAAGGTACTAAACTAAGAAAAGGATGATTTTTCAAGAAACCGTGACCCATATTTTCATTCAAAAGCACCTGATACATCAAGATAAGTAGGAGATACTAGGAACTGAATTATCTCGTAATAAGATTAGATTACTTCAAGTGTTCCTTAATGTATCAAAATGGATTTGTGAATGTACTAAATATTATCTGTATATAAGTAGATCCGATTACACGCATAACATGCGTTTTTTTACGATAAAAAAAGATAAGAATCAGGCATATAAAGTAAAGTACATACTTTTGTTAAAATGTTAAACAAACCGTCCTAAATTTTTCAACCTACGACTTACGAGTCGACGAATACAAAAAATTTGGAACACCATTTCCAATTCGACATTCATTTTGGAATGCTAAAGTCTATTGAAATTTAGGTAAAACACAATAAATGACCCCAAATTGTTTAATCATATTTTTTTAAATCTTTGTCGATACACTAGATAGAGTTTGATTGACTAACTGACTGACACCAGAAATTGCGGCTTATAAAGAAGTAAGTAAAGAACTTGTAAACGCTATTGTGAAACTAAAGCATTAAGGATATTAAAGATGCAGCCAGTAATAGTTCCTGTAAACCAAAATCCTACATTACGGTAACAGAGATATCCACGCAATTAGAACATTCACAAAGAAGCAAGAAGATAATGATAGTGATAATAATAAATTATCTATAGTACTTACTTCAGGCACGAACAGCTCAGCACTCAAGACGTAAGGTACAACAGCGACCCCCACATTGAATATAAAGCTGTATAGATAAATAATGAGAGCTGTAAACCAATGAGGAGCCCAGTGCCATTGGATTTGAGTGCCTAGTAGCATTGTGCAAACACTGGCTAGGCTAGATGTGCTGATCATCAGGAGCTGAAACAAGCAGTTTGCGTTTATGTTAGCCTAGTACTTTTTATAAAGAATCAGATTCAGCACCGAACCGTACTTTGGCAAAGTGCCTTGGTTTCGCCAAGATAATTATACTTCGGCACCTATTTAAAATATTCATCATGCATTGCAGTGCGATCTATACAGTGATCCATATCTCAGTCAACTATTTTTACAATTAATGTTATTAATTCTAAAAGTTTTCTATGAAAGGATTAATTTTCTTCTAGCTTAAAAATCTTTGATCGAGGTACTTTTAATTACTGTTCAGACTACACTAATTGGGCTGTAATCGAAAGAGTTACCGCTGCCCTCTAATGTAAAGGGCAACTTGAGAAATACAGGAAAGTATTAGTAAGTAAAAGACTAACACTCCCTCTCGCAACTCCCAGAGCGGGAGCAACCTTTTTGATAATTTCCCACTTTAAAAAATAAAAATCATAACTGTTTAAATTGTCTAGATGAAGGCAATTTTCGGACATAATTAATCTGAGAATATTAGTAACAAACTTAATACAGAAACTTAGGTTTCAAATAAAATTATTTACCAAGTGAATAGAAATACTCTCATCAAATTAAACAACCAATAACACCAACCTTTCTTCCCAACTTATCAATGACAAAAGTGCATAATATACTGGCTACCAACAGATCTATCGCCAGGAAGATGGAACACTGATTGGAGTCCATCAACGGTAGAGCTTCCTTGAACAGAGTCTCGGCATACACCTGCAGTGCTATGTTACCCATCAGAATCATTGTCGCCATGCATGCAAGACTCGTCTTCAATGCGCGAATTGAGGTTTGTGATTGTTCTGTGGAAAACAATAATTACTTAACATGTTGTAATGTTGTTTTTTTTATGTTTTTATTTTATTTTAGTCATTTTAGGTTTTATGTATCACACTTATATTACAATAGCGAAAGTTTGTGAGTGTGTGTATGTGTGTGTGTTTGTTAATTCTTCATGCTTATATGTCTGAACAGGCCCTGAAATAAACCCTACCTACCTACATAGAATATACTTTTTATTTCGGGTGAGTGTTTAATAGGAAAAGTTATTTGATATTTGACCCCAAAAAAGGCGTGTCCACTTACATTTTATGATCTTAAAATCAAAAAAGACAAATACAGTTTTGAAATTGATAAAGAATCTTTATTTAGAGTACGAATTGAATGTTTAAAGAATCAATAGTGAGTCAGAAATCGTGACTTCGAAGTGTTGTTAGACAACCAGTTCCTATATTTTCGATGTATTCGTAGAGTAAACTATAAACTCGTGGTTTCTCGATTAAGATCCGCTCTTTCTTTACGATGCGATACCCTTTCAATAAAGTCTTCCTTGTGGTTCTATGCAGTAAATTATTTACAACAGGTCGTGTTCTTTTCAGCCCATGATGCTATCACATTTACTACAAATCCTTTAATATTATTAAGCGTAGAGATGTTTTATAATTGGTTTATCGTCAGAGGAATCGTCTATCGTAATTTGTTTTGTTTTTGAACTATATTTGAGGATTGCAATCAACTAAATGCAATCTTATAAGGAATCACCAATCTTAAATGGCAGTGCCGAAAGGTTTTAGAGTGACAACCACGTAACGGAAGACGGACGTTGGAAGGCCTGCCATAAGTTGAACTGATGACCTTTTTGTGGGTCGTAGGAACCCGATGGATACCAGACGCATAAAACCCATTCGACTGGCCTGTTGGTCTAGTAACCACTAGACCAACAGGCCAGTCGAATGGGTACTAACCAGTAACCCTGACTGCTATATGATTCCCACCCAGGGCAAATGTTTGTGTGATGAGCACGATCATTGGTTCTATGTCTGGGTGTAATTTATCTATATGTATATATTTAGAAATATATAAGTATGTTTATTAGTTGTCCTAGTACTCATAACACAAGCTCTGCTTAGCTTGGGATTAGACGGCGTAGTGTGATAGTTGTGGAATATTATTATTATTATTCATTGTGGTGATACTTAGGAAGCCTAGGTGCATTCTATTTAAGTTGAAATTTTAGTAAAACTTACTCAAAAATTGCCATTCTGTTAGTTTCTCTGCTGGTGGTGGTGTGAGTATCAACTCCTTAGTAATAATGGGATCTGAAACAGACAAAAACAGTTTAGATTACATCAAAATTAACAAGTTTATTAGTACCAGAGAAACATAATTTAGACTATTTATATTCCTGCCGTTATCCACACCTTTGTTTCTCAAGAGGTGTGCTTCAACCGCCCACTTTTCTATGATGTCTACAAAGAAATATTGTATTTGTTGCATCTGACGTCACACACGAGTTGTAAAAATTTAAATCTTATGTAATTGCCATAAATGATAATTACCTTGTAATCTATAAAGTTAATATTAAACATCAAATTCTATTATTATTTACCAAATTCATATATTTATATAAGTTCAATTGTTATAAAAAAAGTAGAGACGCTTACATACAAAAGTTTGACGTCACGGAATAAGGTATCTTATGTTTCTTATTCTTGTTTTATGGTGTAAAGATAAGGATTGTTAGTCTAAATATAGGGTATATGGAAAATAAATTGAAATTATCGCTCCTTGATGTTTAACTACATGAGTTGAACAGCTTGCGTCGCAGTAGGGATTGCTCCTATACACCACTAGTTTTTAATTAGTACAAATACTTAAAGGGCTAATTAGAAAATGTCTTGTTATTATTTAAGTAAAGTCTCAATATATAATATTCATAAACAGCAAAGTTATTGGCGTTTCTTTATATCCCAAAATGTCACTCAATTTATGGAAATATTGTACAGGCTATTGATTACGAAAACAATGGAAAAAAACTGCGCGTAGTATTTTCTAGTAGCAATTGTTATGGATAATTGATTCAATTATGAATTTACCAATTATGACAAATTTTCGTAAAGAATTTTGGGATTTCGTTTTTTTTTTACTTTTGAGTACATAAATATGATCAGTATTGAGTACAGATAGAGCCCATTTTTTTATACTATTTAAAAAATAGGGGTGTATTGAAAGTGCATTAGACAAAAACGTATGTTTGTATTTGTAAATTACTGTTCGATCGAAACCAGGTTTCGCAGCCAAAATCAAAGCCACATTACGGTTTTGGCCGAAACGACGATGCCTCGTCCTTTATACCGCTGCAAACTGCGATCTTCCCTCTCGATTATAATTTAGATGTCTTTAAGGCTAAAATGAATAGGCTCTATAATATACTAGTGCGCTTCACCATCAACAACCACATTACTGCTTATCATCAGATGGGATTACTGTCAAGCACTGGTTTACGTTCATTCCATTTAAAAAAGTACCGAACCAATCTTCCATATAAGGTCATGTTTCTTCTAAATAAACGACACCTCTTCATGACCTGTACCATGACGTTTAAAGTAAGATTGTTTCATTCTTATTTCCAGTGTTGGTAAGAGATGGCGCTAGACAGCCTGTATAGCTCTGTCTCTTACCCACACTGAAATAAGATTGAAACAATCTTACTTTGAACGTCATGGTAACCCCGCATGATCATCATTTCTCGAGTTAGTTAAGTTTATTGCTGCAAGTATGTGCTTGCGACACATGCACTCGTCTTTACTTATTTCAAACCCCATATCTCCCATCTTTCCAATAACAGACTCAGGCCGCTTATTCACGTTAAGAAAAATCATCGCGCCTATGCAAGAATTCGTGCCGTTTCTACACACGAACTTTGTACGCTGTTTTGGCGCTATACAAGAAAAAAAAACTTGTTTCGATAGACACGACGTGTGAAATTGCTATGGTGTGGTAGGAGGGCAGGGTAGGTGCGGGAGAGCGATAGCAAATTTTCGAGCCTAGATTCGTCAAATTCTTATTGTGTACATAATAAAATGGTCCAACTCAAGAATAGAAGAAGAAGAAGATAAGAATTTATTCGGATCTAGGCACGAAAATTGATCGTGGCACCCCCCCACCTCCCAGCCTCCCTACCGCTCCATAGCAACTTCACGCGTCGTGTCTAGCGCAGATAAGATTTTATTCTTGGTCAGCGCCAAAGCAGTGTACACAGTTCGTGTGTAGAAACAACACAAATCGGCGACTTTTCTTAACGTGTACAAGCGGCCTTACAATTAAAATGGTAGATAATGATGACAGATAAAATTTGTAATTGTTATCTGTAGAATTTGTACAATATAAAGTTGAATGACGTCACGGAATGAGACAGACATTTCGTCTTACCTATCAGTTTGTTAGCTTTACTCGAAGTACTGATACACAGTAATGATGACGTCAACGTGTTGGTGAAACAAAACAACTTTAACACTTTGACAAACAAATGCAGCACGAATTTGAGAGATAAAAATGTTGAAATTGACCAGAGTCCCTACCACGCAATCTATTTGACGGCCTAAACAGAACTGTTAAAAGGGATGGAGCTATATAATGCGTATAACTTATCCCTCTTTCTCCCTCGCACGACTCACATTTTAACACATCATGTTAAGGCCACAAAAAGCTATATAAGCTCTTTTTATAGCACCCAAGTTGAGTTTTAGCGGACTTTAAGGGTGTGTTTTAACTGACATGGAACGGGATGGAGTGAAGAGAAGTGGATCGTGATTTGGCCAATCACAGTGCTTCACTCCACGTCAGTGGCAACAGTGTAATGGAGCCGAGTAGACCTGAACGTACTTTCAAATACAACAAATGATCAAGTGTTCATTTGTTGTTTATTTGAGGCCGCATGGACACTTAAATCCACTCCACCCTTCTCTGGTTCAATAGAAACACTTGCCATTTTTCTCTGCTCTTCTCTGCTTCACTCCTTCCAGTTCCGTATTAGTAAAATCGCACCCTTAGTCTATCTTGCCCGGAGGACACTGTGGAGCACACGGTAGAGGTGTGCCCCGCTTGGGCAGAGCAACGCCGTATCCTCGTGGGGGCGATCGGCGGCGGCGATCTCTCGCGCCGGGCCTTGGTACAGGCCACGCTCCGGAGCGAGGAGGAGTGGCAGGCGGTCGCCTCCTTCTGCGAAGCAGTAATGCTAGCAAAGGAGGCGGCCGATCGCGTTAGGCAACGGTCCTTACGCTCCAACCGCCGCCGTGATTCCGATCCCGATTTCCGGCCACCGTAGGCGTGGGCTTGCGGACGGCGAGCAATGAGTAGCCTGCCGTCCGACCGTCCGGTAACCGAAAACCGGTCCGGAAGATCGAGCTCAAGTCGTCGACGGCGCGTATCGTTCTTCGCGCGCCTCAGGGAGATGTCAGCAAATCGTAGGGGCCCAGCACGGTCGAAGCCTACTGGGGCCATGGGTAGTGTGAAAACGAAACCCGGGGCCCTGGGAAGAAGGCAACGAAGGAACAGGAGTGGGCATTTATTTATTTATCTCGCACTCCGCCCAAGAGCGGGATTTGTCATAAGATGATTTTCCCAACCAATAAAAAAAAAAACCCTTAGTCTGTCTTGAAAAGTTATGATTCTTAGCTTAATTGATATAAACTATCTTGATTTGGAAGACGCAGCGTTGAAAGGCCTCCCACAAGGTAGACTGATGACCTGGTGAGGGTCGCGGGAATCCGATGGATGCGAGACGCACAGGACCGGTCATTGTGGCGACATTTGGGGGAGGCCTATGTCCAACAGTGGACGTCTTTCGGCTGAAATGATGATGATGATGATCTTGATTTTGTTAAGTCTTTCTTTTATTTTTATCCATAACTATGATTTTTGGTAAGCGCTGAATCTCTTTATACAACTCTAGCTTGTTGTTTACTGTTCGCAATGAAAGCAAGCGTCTGTATATCGCGGAGATTGTTTGTAGCATTCGGGGCTCCACTGTCTGTCGCGTAGGCACTTGAATAGCTTGATATGCCTCTACCGCCCAGGCGTTCAATTTGCTGAACGCTTTGATTGCTCACGCGACATATTTATGTGTATCCATAAAACTATGCTCAATGTTTACAATAAGTTTATGGATTATTGGCTTGCTATTATATACTTTAGTGTAAACTTTAAGTATAGTTAACAATATTTTTTTAATAAAAAAAAACTTTTATCTAAAATCGCAAATAGAAAGTTTTTTTAATGATATAAACTAAACTATACTGATAGTAAGGAATGATGCAATCGTGAATGGTGAAGGGCACTTATTAAATCTGTTCAACATATCGCTGGCCCCGGGCAATATAGCGGTAAACGCCGGTTACGCCCTTTTTAATGTTATTTGATTTTTGGCTTCTCTGAGTATCAGTCTATCACTCTTATTTTTTCCACTTTTTTAAAATTAATATTTCTTTAAAATAAATGACAATAACAGCTTTATTACATGAAAAATTATCTTGAATCTCTATGAACCATAACACAAAAAACCGGTGAACATCTTTACACTACATTTCTAAACAAAGAGTAACAGTAATAAATTTAACCGATTATACAGCTAAGCTTTGGCTATAAAATTTCCCTGAAGAAGGTGGTAATCGGCGGGTACGCTCGAGATCTAAAGCGGAAAATACGTCGTATTATATTCTTATAGTCCTGAATCTCAGTGGTTGATGTATTTATAAAGTCGTTAAAGATGTTGCAATTGAAACAATAGCGTCTATAATTTGTATTATACATTTTTTCAATTATTTCATTAAATATTTATACCAATACAATTATTTTGAAAAGGTTAAATAGGTAAAAAAAAATAGCTTTCATTTGACGTTTTGCACGCCTGTTTTGGATCACTGTACGCTGCACTATAAACAAATTAGCTTCTTTTATTTCTCCTGTAAAAACTGATTTTTGATATTACCGCTTTATTGCCCGGGGCCAGCGATATAAGTAAGTTAGAAACCTTACAAATCTGATGGAAGGGGAAACTGTCAATTAAGTGAATAAGGATGAACATACTGAAATGTAGCAGTGCGAGCAATGTGACCAGTGGTGGCCGAGTGGTAACGGCCCCGACTTACGAGTTGTAGGTCGCGGGTTCAAACCCAATCACGCGCATTACTTTGTGTAATTTATTTCATCACCACTGCTCTTAAAACGGTGAAAGAAAACATCGTGAGGAAACCGGCATGTCCAAAAACCAAAAATTCGAAGACATGTGACATCCACCAACCCGCACTGGGCCCGCGTGGTGGATTATGGCCGATTCCCTCTCCTAGAGAGAAGGCCTGAGTCCCAACAGTGGGAACATTATAAGGCCGACTATGCTATGCTATATTATGCTATACTGAAATGTGACGACACCGCCATTACGCTACATGCATGCGGAAGAGATAGCGTGGCGAGATGTTCCCAACAAGGTCCCACTTTTCCTCATACTAAATTAATATGCTACTTGCTGCTTCAATTTAACCAATTTTTATGCTGTTTTCAGAAAACATTTATTGTTAAAGTTACTTGTTGTTTCGAATAAAAATAAAACTAAAGATTGTCCAAATGTTTAATAAATAATAATATGAAACAAAATCTTTACTTTAACTTTTTCTTTGAAACCGGCATGTCCTAGAACTAAAAATTCGAAGACATGTGACATCCACCAACCTGCACTGGGCCCGCGTGGTGGATTACGGCCCATACTCTCTCCCAGAGAGAAGGCCTGATTCCCAGCAGTAGGAACATTAAAAGGCCGACTATGCTATGGTATATTTTTCTTTTATCCATGTTTAAAGTATGGAATTTAAATTTTTTGCCATCATCCACATGGCGACACCTACGAAAATAATGAGTTTAATTTGCAACAGGCATAAATACGTAATTTTCACAATCAAATTATGCAAACAACGAGTATTTAACGTTGTGATAATGGGCCATAAACAAAGCTAAAATGAGCAAATAACACCTTGTTGTGATTCAAACAAATATCAATCTTACGTCATTGTGAAGCATGTTATGTTATTTACAAATTACTTTATCGTGTAAATCTGAGTACTAACAGGTTCGATCGTATGTGAAGTATTGCGGCCACATATGGGCTGATGCTGCAAAATGCCATCTATCAGAAAAAGTGCGAAGAGAGAGATTTGGTGATCCAGATTTGGTGAAGGCCCTAGCTCCCGAGAAATGCCATAAAACAATGATTTTCTGAAGCTTACTCCTCGATAACGCTTAGGTCCATAGGTTTGAATAAAACAAAATATTTAGTATGATTCTACATTAATATACAGGAAAAGTTTTTAACCAGTGCGTAAAATTTTTTTGGGAGTACTTGACTGTGATCCCACCTGATGGGTAAGCAGTGAAGCTATCGTTGATGGTGAAGCGCACTATTTTATTAAGAACCTATGCTCCCTAGCCTTAACGACACCTAAATTATGATCAGACAGGAAGACCGTAGCAGACAAATTATCCCAGTCCTTAGATGTACGCGGTATAAACGATGAGGCAAAAACGCTTAGTTCGGACCGTAGAGGTGTTAACAACGGTACTGTGAGCCACATCAGAAGACTTAAAATCACCCAAAGGGCAATGGAAAGGTCTATGCTCGGAATTTCCTTGCAAATCTTCAAGCAATCTGAAATGAAGAAATCTGCAGGAGAACCAAGGTTACCGACATAGCTCGAAGAATTACCAAACTTAAGTGGCAGGGCACATTGCTCGCAGAACAGATGGTCGAAGGGGAAAGGTTCTGGAGTGGCGACCATGTACCGGAAGACGCAGTTTTGGAAGGCCTCTTACAAGATGAACCGATGGTCGAGACGCACAGGACCGGTCATTATGGCGACACTTGGGGGCCCATGCCCAACAGTGAACGTTTTTCGGCTGGAATGGTGATGATGATGATGAAGTTGCTAACTTGGTTTGATGCTAAAAATGTACCGGTCATCAATGTTTAGACACTACAATCATATTTTTTGCCTAGCCTATACTATTTCTTTCCTGGGCAACCATCTTTCACGAGTCAGCACTTCCTTAAATCTGTCCAGTTCTTCCAGCCATCTGCTTCGTACAGTTAATTTAAATATTGTTTTAAATACATTACCATCTTCTCCTTCTAGTATTTTCTCCAGTCTTGGGTCCAGCTGAAGCCTGATCTTGGCTAATTCCACTTCCACTTCTTTTGAAGTCACCCTCACTTGTCGGTAAAAAGCAATTGACTCAGCAGCTTCCTGTAAAATTAGATTTAGTTAACATATTTTATTTTTAAGAAAAGTGTTCGAACGTTTCTGCTTTGGAATATATATCCCATTCTGTTTTTTATTCTCATACACTTCATGATATGACCAAGTAAAACTAGCCAGATCTTTTTAAACGTCAAAGTTTAATGATATTTAAATCCTCGTTTAGCTTACTTTCTTTAAAACTTTTATTATAATAGAAATCCTACATCGATGATATGGCCAAACGAGCAATCCTCGACCATATCATCGACATTTGATGACACGTCAATACGTATCATCAAATGTTGACGTATAAACGATGTGACCAGTTTTATTTGACCATATCATGAAGTGATCAATTCTAAAATCTGGCCACGACATATACACTACGCTACGCTATATATTTAAATTTTTACCCTATCTTAATATTTTTATTAAAGTAAAATTGATGCTTAGTTAAACAGAGCTTGTTAATTCCTCATAAAAATGCCGGCAACGTGCGTCAGCCTTTATTTTTGTACAGATTCGCTCACGTGCTAATATCACGAGACAAAAGCTTACACAAACAAAGTTTTACAGTCAAACGTTTTGAAAATGAGGATATTAAAGACTGGTAGAGAATGCCTAAGGCATTAAGTCCGCCTTTGTACTTTGTGTTACATGAAGTTTAAATAAATAAATAAATTAAAACGAAAATTAAAATACCAAACAGATAAGACAACAAAACAATCCAATAAATTAATTATGTCAAATTAAAACTATAAAATTAGGGTCCAAATACAAAGGTCAAAGATTAATTTGTCATTAGTAAATTTGAATTAAACTATTAGAGTGACAATAATAGATAGGTCATGGATTAATTTGAAATAATATTATGAATTAAAAAAATAGTAACAATCATTAAAATTATAACTTTTAAAATAATTGGAATTGTATAATGAAAATAAAAATGATAAAATTACAAAATTAGACTAAAGATGATTAATTAGATTCTAACATTGTTATTTTACGGTGGTCACGCTTTTTTTGTACTTTGAGAGAAATTGTTTTAACACCCGTCTGGTTGGAGGATCCTCTCTTTTTAATGGAGGATTGCAGGACTTCACTCTCTGTCTCACTTACTTCTTAAAAATTATGCTAAACTTTTGTAAGTCTTATGGTTTCGCTTTTGTTTTTTTAACCCCTCGGGCGCCCCGGGATTTTATTATTACGTAATTGCGCGTTTTTACGTAGATCACAAAAAAAAAATTAACAAAAAAATCTTTTTCGGGATTATTCTAGGAACAACAAAATATAAAAATCAGTCGGTTGTCCTTTAAAGTGAAAGCACGAGAACACTTTCGCAAGAAGTTGGTAGATTCATCACACTCTTGATTTGTTGTATTCGTTTTTCTCTCAATATCATTCTTTATTTGTATGTATGTATCTAAGTATATATTTATTATTGTTCTTATTTCCTCTCTGTCAGTCTTCTTTTAAGCTGCACCTTCCATTTTTTATCTCTGTACCACCCAAAGGTCGACTGGTAGAAAATGCCTAAGGCATTAAGTCCGCCTTTGTACAATGTTTCATTAGTGCATAGAGTTTTAAATAAATAAATAAAATTTTCGGCTAAAAAAAAATTCGTACAAACGTGTGTACGTATCGACAATTAAGCATTTTTCAAGGTCATTCAAGTTGTAGAGAGATATATACAATCGGCGCTCGAGGGGTGTTAGAGACTAGTTCTTGAACGCAATCCCGCCTGATAGTAAGCAGTGATGCAATCGTTGATGGAGAAGTGCACTAGGTTATTAGTTTTCTTTGTTTCTTGCTACCATAGAATCAGACTCATATCATAGCATAGCATGGTCGGCCTTATAATGTTCCCACTGTTGGGACTCAGGCCTCCTCTCTAGGAGAGTTAATGGGCCATAATCCACCACGCAGACCCAGTGCGGGTTGGTGGATGTCACATGTCTTTGAATTTTCGGTTCTTGAACATGCCGGTTTCCTCACGATGTTTTCCTTCACCGTTTTAAGAGCAGTGGTGATGAAATAAATTACACAAAGTAATGGGCCCGGTTGGGTTTGAACCCGCGACCTATAACTCGTAAGTCGAGGCCGTTACCACTTAGCCACCACTGCTCCCCAATAATAATAATCAGCCTCATACAATCACTAAAAGAAAATATAATGCTCTAAGCTTGTTACGGTATTTATTCTCAAAGTAGTGTTATAAAGAACGTCGATATCATCTGTTTTAAAAATATTATTTTCTCTACGTATAAAGAGCTAGTATGAATAATAAAGAACAGTACCGTAAAACGAGGTGAATAGAAATGCATGGGGTGAATAGAAACAAAAGTTTAATATGGGATTGTCACGTTATTGAAAATTTTTTTGCAGTATTTGGGTACTCAAAATTATAGAAATGGTATATTAAAACACATTACTTTATTGAAACTAAAAATATCATCATATAACAAAGTAAAAATCTTAATCAAAGTTTTGTTTCCATTCACCCCTGCGTTTCTATTCACCCCGTTTGACTGTACTATGTACGTAGCTAATCACGTTGATTCTTAAGATAGGATAGGTACTAGTAGTGCCATCTATTACACAAAGCATGAACTAAAGATACAGTGAATATAAAAAATATCACGTGTGTTATGTTATTGTTATCACAGTATCTCAATCAAGCATAAGCACAATCCTTTTACTAATGATCGTCGTTCCAGCATCCTAGACTCAGCACTTAGATTTGTAGTATTAGACCGACTCGAAACTATGTGGACTAAACTATATGTACAATAGGTCATTTATAATAATATACAGGGTGTTTGGTGCATCGTGTGCCAAATTGAAGTGGTCGACGGGAGACCCCGGGAGGGGGTGGGCCCCGTGGATTATTTTTCGTCGACTTTTTATTGTTTTATAAAAAAAATACCCAAATTTTTCATTCAAATACAAATTTAAAAAAATATGTAAGACGTAGACTCTGCATTTTAATTATATTTAGATGTGTATTGTATTAGAGTGTTTTAAAATTAAAAATTAATGACATTGGCTATCTAGTTTTTTTTATTTACTCGCGATGTTTTGTACTTAAATTAAAGCTGTCCATGATACACGGCTATAAAAAAAAAAAACAATAGCGACCGGAATCTTCCAACTCCCTCAAAAATTCATTCTCATGCCATAAAACTCTTTTTATAACTTAGTGGATTCGCTAGAATTGTGAATCTGGTCATCATAATCATCTTCCTGCCCTTGTCCCATCTTATTTGGGGTCGGCGCAACACGTTTTTTTCTTCCATTCTATCCTGTCAACCGTCATACTATCAGTAACTTCCTTTTCTTTCATATCACTCTTCACACAATCCATCCATCTTTTCTTTGACCTCCCTCTCCCTCTCCACCCATCCACATGTATACTCATAACTCTTTAAGTAACATGCGTCTCATCTCTCCTCTACATGACCATATCAAGACAAACGATTCCCCTTCAACTTTTCAGTCACTGGCGCCACTTTCAAACTTTTAATTGTGAATCTAGTCACATAAGACTAATATTTAAAATTATGATTTAAAAAATATTTTTGCTTAAATGATACCTGATAAACCTATTAAAAATCTTATCTCACTCTTATATGGTAAAATCTGTCTCGTATCTCTCTTTACGTGAGTTTTACTAGAACTAAAAAAAATATTGCATTTTTAACATTTATTTCATATTTTTTACAAACCCTGCTCAAATTGTTGGGCACGCCACAATTATGGCGGTAAGTCCCCTCTTTGAGGCGTGGTTGGAAAGATCTCACATTCCGCATGACGCAGGTCCTCACCGGACACGGTAAGTTCGGGAGGTTCCTGCACCGGATTCGTGCGGAAACGACGCCCGGGTGTCGCCACTGTGTGGCCCACCCGGAGGACACGGTGGAGCACACGGTGGAGGTGCGCCCTGCTTGGGCAGAGCAACGCCGTGACCTCGAGAGGGCAATCGGCGGCGGTGATCTCTCGCGCCGGGCCTTGGTTCAGGCCATGCTCCGGAGCGAGGAGGAGTGGCAGGCGGTCGCCTCTTTCTGCGAAGCAGTAATGCTAGCTAAGGAGGCGGCCGATCGCGTGAGGCAACGGTCCTTACGCTCCAACCGCCGCCGGGATTCCGATCCCGATTTCCGGCCACCGTAGGCGCGGGCTTGCAGACGGCGAGCAATGGGTGGCTCGCCGTCTGACCGTCCGGTAACCGTCCGGACCGAGCCCAAGTCGTCGACGGCGCGTTTTGTTCCACGCGCGCCTCAAGGAGATGTCAGCAAATCGTAGGGGCCCAGCAGGGTCGAAGCCTACTGGGGCCACGGGTAGTGTGAAAGCGGAACCCGGGGCCCTGGGACGAAGGCAACGAAGGGACAGGAGTGGGTTTTTAGTCAGTAAGAGTCTGACACTATCTCCCGCTCCGCCCAAGAGCGGGGATGTCATTAGGATGATTTTCCCACCCAATAAAAAAAAAAAAAAAAAAACCCTGCTCAAATTGTTGAACTCTGTTGCTAATCTAGGTCCGATATCTTTTTCGTATTTCGACAGTTGTTGTACGAAGTCGCATTTTCTTTTTAATTGTATTGAAATCCGTTTCAAGGCGTTGAACTAGTACTTCCCTAATTTCCAACTATCATTACTGCACAGCAATTGCTACAAATTTCTTAATTCGCTAGAAGTGTGAATTATTCACATACATAAGTCTAAATTGCAAAAAACGCATTAAAACGGCTTTCAATTACAATTAGGAGGAAACACGACTTCTTACACCAATCACCAACCACCAAAGTGTTTAGGGGTCTGAAATGGTAGCCGATGACACCCTTCCCGTTGACCATTTCAATTTGGCACACGATGCACATGTATATAGGAAGGCCTTTTCCCTATATGTTTATCGTATTACTGTTTGTGAAGTTATAGTTTGATAAAATATAACTTAGGGCGGAATTCATCAATAAAACTAATCGGTTTTAACGTTTGGCTCGCATAATCGCGTTTAGCAGCTGTCATTAGTGTCACTTGTAAAAATATAACAAAAGAAAAATACAGACAAGTGACACTAGTGACAGCTGCTAAACGCGATTATGCGAGCCAAACGTTAAAACGCGATTAGTCGTACCTTAGATATACCTAGCAGATCGCCGAAACCTATATACGACAGTTAATCTTGAATGAATTGACATTATATCAGAGTAAGTGATTGGTATCAGTAGAATATGTTTGGGACCATGTAACATTTTCTTCTCTTTACCAAAAAAAAAATATAAACAAGTTTCCCTACACTAGAAGTAACTCCTGTATCGTGGGTGCGGTCACAAAGATGTAAACTCACATATACCCAAACCGAACATTTGTAACAAAGTAAAAGTCAAAAGTTTTTTATTTCACATAGGCCTACATGGGCACTTATAAAACGTCAGAAGCTAGTGCACGGTTCCAAATTGGTCGTTTCTTATGGAGAAGAACCGGCAAGAAACTCCATGGTAACTCTTTTAAAAAAGAATTTGTTGTTACAATATTTTCATATTACAGCTTATGTAGATATTATGTAAGGACAGTGTAGACTGGTCAATATTGTACTATAAAGTACAATAAAAATAATCATAATAAAAAGGAACCTAAGAATTCGCGGAGTCTACAGTGTTCTCATATTCACATTATAAAAAAGAGGCTATATAAATAAAAGCAAGTAAAATAAATAATAACAATTATTAATAAATAATACGTTAACAAAATAAATAAATAAAAAATATATTGCAAAAGCAATGTGTGGGGCATACAAATTTTAGTCCGTGAGGGAATCTAACCAGCAACACACAGCGTAGCAGCTAATTGCTCAAACATTGCGCCAACTTTATCTTCAATTTTTTTAATTCACATTTTATTGTCTCTATATCTAAATCCCTAATCGGACATTGGACACGTAAAATAAATATGATCACAACTCACCTTCTCTTTTCCCCTCTGCATCAGAAACACCGGAGACTCTTTCAACAATGCCAACATCACGATGTATAGAATTGACATTGACAAATGTATATACACCACCACATTATAATTGAATTGTCCGCCAAATATGTACGATACCAACAATCCCAAGAAATAGGAGCTCACTACTGTGGACATCAAGGATCCTCTTATTGAGTCCTGCGATATTTCTGATATGTATATTGAAGATATTGTTTGGCCTGCAGTTCCTAGACCTGCTAAGGCCATGGCTGTGAGAATCAGGGGCACTGAGTTGGTTACTGAGATGATTGTCCAGGCCAGCTGAGGAAAACAGAAAGTTAAACATTAATATTGATGCTTTTTGTTTTCGAATTATTTTTAGGGAAGACTATGTTTTAGCGACATTAATGGGAGGAGAGATTGACTTCTGTAATACAGGTTTGTACCTTTTTTTTAGCGAAAGGGCGTGTCAGACTTTTACTGACTAAAAACCTACTCCTGTTCCTTCCTTGCCTTCGTCCCAGGGCCCCGGGTTTCACTTTCATATCACCAATGGCCCGAAGTAGGCTTCGACCCTGCTGGGCCCCTACGGTTTGCTGACAACTTAAGGCGCGCTTGGAACAATACGCGCTGTCGACGACTTGAACTCGGTCCAGATGGTTACCGGACGGTCGGACGGCGAGCAGCCAGCGGTATCCATTGCTCGCCGTCCGTAAACCCGCGCCTACGGTGACCGAAAATCGGGAAGTGTATTTCACAAATGTCAAAACGAGCCTTTTATTTTTTAACGAGTTTAGGTAAGATTTTTTTAATATAAACAAACTCACCACAAACGGTAATCCAAACAGCATCGCACTATACTTCCTTCCCAGCCCGTTGACGATGTACCCACAAAAAGGCGTCACCAACAAAGCGCCAATGTTGGTCAAACTGCCCAGTAATGAGACGTGGACTGAAGACATTGGCTCCGAGAGAACGGTGTCGTTGGACATAAAGTTGGCCACATTGTAGGAAGGCCAGGAGAAGACCAGCCCAGTGAGTGTGGTGAGGTAAGCAACTGGAATTATTGGGAAAGTTTGGAATTAGAATTATATACATCCACACACACAACACACACACAACACACACACATACTACACCACACACCACAGTATTGTCTTTTTTGACTTGTGTCACCCTTTGTAGGTTGACTGGTAGAGAATGCTTTGATGCATTAAGAGCACCCAACTTGACATACATTTCACTGTTTTTCATACAACCGGTTATGACGTTATTACACATTTTTCATTAGTTATTTTGGAAACACTAGTATCTTGTGAATATTAGATAATATTCACAAGATACTAGCAGCTTCTATTGAAATCAATTTATAAATTAGTGTAAAATTAATCCAGTAAAGACCCCTGAAAATTTGTTATTTTGCATGAACTTTGACACTTCTAAATTTACGCAAACAAAAAACCCAAAAAATTTAAAAAAAAAGTATAACAATAGAAGCCTTGCAAATTTAATCAAGATTCTGAATGCCAGTTTTTTTTTAATTTATGTGTTTTAAAAACGCTTTTCCTGGAATCAGTTTTGTAAAATATTCGAGTAAATCACAGAATTACCGAATGCTAACAAAGTTTTCAGGCGTTATCTCTCTTTTTTCACGTTGCCTCTTCATCAAACATCGCGTTGGATTGCATTAGGTGAAGTAACAAGCTTTTAAACCATGCTCGATTTTGACGTTAGACATGATCATGATATAATTGGATAATTGCCTATGCTTATTTTTGTAAAATCATTATCATCATCATTGCAGCCGAAAGACGTCCACTGTTTGACATAGGCCTCCCCCCTTTTGTAAAACATTTTATACATATCAACAAATTCACTAAAAAGCAGTGGTGGCCGAGTGGTAACGGCCCCGACTTACGAGTTATAGGTCACGGGTTCAAACCCAGCCAGGCATTACTTTGTGTAATTTATTTCATCACCACTGCTTTCAAAACCGTGAAGGAAAAATATGATGAAGAAACCGGCATGTCTTAGAACTGAAAATTCGAAGATATGTGACATTTACCAAACCACACTGGGTCCGCGCAGTGATTTTCATTTCTTCTCCTGGAGGGAAGGCCTGAGTCCCATCAGTGGGAACATTAAAAAGGGTGATTAGGTTTATACTACCCAGAGCGAGATGAGTCATTTAATGATTCGCAATTAATACATTCCCATGTAACACTAAAAAAGTAACAAACGCCTTATAGAATTCTATTTTCAACCATTCGCACCTGTGTTAAAAACTCCTGATGTTATTCAAATGCAATTATTTTTCAAAAGATTGCTATTCAACTTTAGGTAGGCGTTTGTTACCAATCATTAAACGATCTAGGAAGTCAAACTGTTTTTGTTAAAAGCGTCCAACTCGACATACATTTTCACTGTTTATCATACAACCGCTCTTACGCGATTATGACGTTATTACACATTTTTCATAAGATATTTTGGAAACAGAGATATCTTGTGGATATTATCTAGGCTTCTATTGAATTCAAAATTTAAATTTGTATAAAACTAGTTCAGTAAAAGCCGTTGGTTAATAATGTACTTAAAAAATTTAAAAGTAAAAAAATGTAACAATAGAATTTTCTTTTTCAGAACCTTGCAAGTTAAATCAAGATTACACACAAAATGTTAACTTTTTTTGGGTGAGAAAATAGAATATAATATTACACAACTATCACACAACGCCGTCTAGTCCCAAGCTAAGTAGAGCTTGTGTTACGAGTGCTAGACAACTGATAAACATATTTATATATTTCTAAATACATACATATTACAGATAAAGATACACACAAAATCTTCTAATGACATCCCTCGCTCTTAGGCGGTGCGCAAGGGCGTGTAAGACTTTTGTGATTAAAAACCCACTCCTATTCCTTTATTGCCATTATTCTAGGGCCCCGGGGATCTCTTTCGCATCACTCATGGCCCCTGTAGACTTCGACCCTGCTGGGCCCCTACAGTTGCTGACACCTCCTTGAGGCGCGCGTAGAACACTACGCGCCCTAGATGACTTGGGCTAAGTTCAGATGATTACCGGACGGTCGGATGGCGAGCTACAGATTGCTGACCGTCCGCAAGCCCGCGCCTACTGACAAAATGTTGACTTCTAATTTGCTTCATTATAGATATTTTTACCACTTTTGTCAATCATAATAAACAGATTTAATTATTATCATTCTCTTTTCCACGTTTGCGCAGTCAGGGTTTACCTACTCCATCTGTGTGTCCTTTATTAATTCACTGAAATTGTATGCACATGAGACCTAATATATTAGGCCCTGTTTAAAGTTTCTCTATAATTAAAATTCTTTTCTTTATTTTTGCTGATAGAGTCGTGCTTGACCACAACCTTACCTGATGGTAAGCTGATGTGGTCGACGGTAAAGTACACTGGCCTATAAACAAACCATTCACTCTTGATGATCTTAAAATGATGACTATAGCAGCTGCTTTTATTCAAATAGATACTGTTGCTTATGTAATAGATAGATAGATAGATAGATATTTTTTATTGTACACCAAAAATACAAATTACATTAGGTACTTAAAATTATTAGGGTGTCACAATGGGCGGTCTTATCGCTAAAAGAGATTTTTTACAGACAACCTTTGGTTGTAATATACTAAGGTCCCAGAGCTGTCAGACATAACTTATTTTCACATGGATGAAACCTTAGGTTCTCAGTAGCGTCTCATGTGCTTTGAATATCTGTGTACTTGTGGAGCTTCCTCTTGGGACCAAACATCCAGTCAGTACATGACATCGTCTCACTCGCTGTGAAACGCATGCGTGCTTACGCGCTCATACTCTCGGCTGAATAATTTTTGTGTTTAGGGGATGTTTGGTCAATACAATTAGTCTGAGCATTGAAATATAACTTTGTAATAGTTACCTTTATAACATATTTAAAAATCAGTCATGTAAAAATACGTAAAGTTGATTTTTTTTTGAGCTCTAAAGTGTCTGACACAAGTTTTGGTCCATGGAAAGTGTCTGACACTTATGATACTACTTTAAAATAATATTCTACAAAACATCTATAAAAACCAGCCATAAAAAATTAAGTTAAGTCACTCTTATTTTTAGTTCCCTTTCTCACCTGGTACCTGCCCAGGGGCTCCAAGGAGGAGCTCCACAAGCACACAGGTATTCAAATCACATGAGACGCTACTGAGAACCTATGGTTTCATCCATGTGAAAATAAGTTATGTCAGACAGCTCTGGGATCTTGGTCTATCAGCATAATCACTTCACCACCAGTTTCAACACTACCGCAAAGACGCGGGTTATCAGAACTCATTCATGTTAAATCAGAAACACACAATAACATATTGACATAATTTTAATACTAACTTGCTAGAGTCGCTGCACCCTGCACGACAAATCCTCTCAAAGTCACTTTATCACCGTCCATGCTGAACAATCACAGATTTCAGATCAAATGACAGCTCACTAGATGTTACTCAATATAAAGAAGTAAGGATCTCTTATGCAAATAGTTCATTACACTTTATTGTAGTGTGTATGATAGTGAGGGGTAGGTGAATAATTAACGTTCGACGATAAAAATTATTAGTTCTAAGTGACACTTTTAATGTGTTATCTGCAAAGGCTGTTATCTAGTATAAATGTACAGTAATGGATCGTTTATGTGATATGGAATTCATAGGATTTGATTTATACCTGCACGTTAAAGGGCTTATATAGTTGTGATTCTATAAAACTAATATAAATATTTCGCAATGTCAATGGTAAAAAAGTCATAACGTAAGAATAAAAATTCATGCTGATCACTATTACAATAATTAATATTTCTGACAGTATCCAGAAAATGACTATATGATCGCATTTCAAGTTTTCATCACTCTTCTTAATATCTAACATGATATTTTTTTTTTATTAATTTTCTAAATTTTCACAGTAACCAATTTTTTTAGGCAGTATTTATCTTTTGAATTTTACGAAGCCTCGCCATGCTAATAAAAGGAATCCAAACACGTAACAGCCAGCTATACTAATCTGGGAGTTCCAGTCACCAAAATACACCAGTCACTGTGCTACAGAATTCAAAACATAAGAAAACATAAAATTTATAAAATAAAATAAATGTAAAAAAAAAAACAAACTTCAAAATTTATTTAATTAATATAATAATATTTTAGTTTGTAGGTATCCATTAACTATAAAAATAAACCAAACGATATACTAGTAATCTAAATTTTAAAAAAGCTTAGCATTAGGTGGGCAGGCTATGTCTTACATGGATCACATGATAACATGAGATCAAGGTGTTTACACCAAAATTCTTCAACAATACGTTCCACAGCTACTTCTTCTTCTTCTAAGAAGCTACTTTACTAGTAGAACTTTTAAGACAATGGTAGAACTCAGCAAAATAAATAAAGTATAAACATATGATTCCTCAGGACAAGTTGGGGTTCCTCATGGAACAATACTTGGTTTCCAATTGATTTTTATTATTTAGATATCAGAGCAGTGGTGGCCGAGTAGTAACGGCCCCGATTTACGAGTTGTAGGTCGCGGGTTCAAACCCAGTCAGGCGCATTACTTTGTATAATTTATTTCATCACCACTGCTCTCAAAATGGCGAAGAAAAACATCGTGAGAAAAACGGCATATCCTAGAACAAAAATTTCGATGACACGTGACATTCACCAATCTGCACTGGGCCCACGTGGTTGATTACTTCCCATTCGAACCCTGAACATTAAAAGGCTGATTATGCTATGCTATCTAGATAATGAAACCATAAAATTACAGTGTAAATTTTAATCTGGATGCACATGGTCGACAACAATATACTTCACCCTACCAGATTACCTACACGACATCAAACCAACGCTGTATACTCGTAAATCTAAGATAATGCAGTCTATTTGCAGACTAACATATAATTGTTAGTTTGTATTGCATTCACAGGGCTTGCTATTTTAAGTTCCCTTTATCTTCAATGCGAATGCACTTGCGTTACGAAGTCTTTGGTTGTATGATACACATACAACCAAAAACAAGCGTATTGTAAAAAGCAAATATATATACGACTGGTGCACACCCTTGCTAGTCTGCTCCGTTTAGAAGATTTTGTGTTCAGCTTATTAGTGAAATAATTATTTATATGTCCCTACATATATTTCACCCTAAAAAAATTAGGTGTTGGATGAAAGGGTTCATCCAACACCTATTTTTTTTCGAAAAAGATAAGATACTCTTCAAATAAAAATAATTATTTATTTATTTAATCTTCATTTAATTAAAAGTACAAAGGCGGACTTAATGCCTTAGGCATACTGCCAGTCAACTTAGGGTCGTAAAGAGACATAATATGGCAGGTGTGTAAAAAAGTACACATATGTCAAAAAATTATATTATTCCATCACCACTGCTCTCAAAACGGTGAAGGAAAACCTCGTAATGAAACCGGCATGTCCAAGAAACAAAAATTCGAAGAACATTCACCAACCCGCACTGGGCCCGCGTGGTAGATTATGGCTTATTCACTCTCCTAGAGAGGACGCTTGAGTCCCTGCAGTGGAAACATTAAAAGGCATATTATGTCAAAAGTGTTTATTATATATTTAAAAGTGCAGTATTAAGTGAAATAAAAATGATAGTGTTACTAGGTGACTGTTGCCAAATACATAATCATTTCTAAGAAGCGATTTTTAATCAATTTTCCATTTCATTTCAGCGTCATTATCCCACTGCTAGCCAAAGTACATCCTAATTCTTTATAGCCTTCCTTCTCATCCTAGCAGTGTATTGCCTGCTCCAGCCAATCTCCCGGTAGTGCAGTCTGTCGTATCACCTGCGTTTCCCAGGCCTCCTTCATTTACGAATCATGTACGGGGCAACTTGCAGTACCCTAAACTTGCATTGGTTATGAGCCCAGAAAAATACAGATCGTCTCCAAGTGAATATGAGGACAATATAGACTCAATATAGACTAGATGCAGAATCGTAGGTATTTTTTCAATTTTGATCTACAATCATCAATTTTGATAATAGCATTATCAGCCTTTTAATGTTCCCACTGCTGGGACTCAGGCCTCCGCTCTAGGAGAGGGAATGGGCCGAAATCCACCACACGAGCCCAATGCGGGTTGGTGAATGTCACACATCTTCGAATTTTTTGGGTCTAGGACATGCCTGTTTCCTCACGATGTTTTCCTTCTCCGTTATTAGAGCAGTCGTGATGAAATAAATTACACAAAGTAATGCGTTTGGCTCGGTTGAACTTGCGATCTATAACTCATAAGTCGAGGCCGTTACTACTCAGCCACCACTGCTCTGATGTCTAGATAATAAAAATCAATTTGAAACCAAGTATTGTTCCATGAGGAACCCCAACTTGCCCTAAGGAATCATATGATCATAATTATGATCTACACTATCCTCTGATACTTTTTTTTATCTACATTTTTAATTGGAGTTTTTATCCCTATGGATACGTCAACTCCATCATGTCTTATACAAACTACTTGACACCCAACATTGCTTTTAATTAGACTTAACTAGGTGGAGGATCTTAATCGATGTGGTACACCAACTCGCAAAACTTTTTTGCTACGTCTGACTTTGGTTGCGCTAAAATGGATTGAATCAGACCAACCTGTGATATATTTAAATTAAATTCATCGATTAAAATTCTCCTTTCCACTTGGTTCTTGACACAATCCATCAGCAAATGATGAACATCTTCAACTACATTGCATGTGTTGCAGTTGGGGGAACTTACTTTCTTCATGAGGAATGCGAACTTTGCTGATGGATAGTATCCAGACCGTAATCTTAATCCTCTGATACTTGTCAATATTGTAATCTGGACATATTGTAAAATCAATCATTTTTTCAAAAGAATGACCGTGGAATTTCTTTCTCTCTGTTTAGTTGTCAAGATACCAGGCAAGTTAGTATTTTTTTAAGTACTATCAAATCCCGCATGTTTTATCTCTTACATGTGTATGATATATAAAGTATTTAATTTCTACTTGAGTACATTTATGAGACATCGGTTATGTAAATAGAGATTGATATGTAATTATGGAACTAGAAAAGACTGCTTTAATGCAGAAAAAAATATAAATAATTAACAATTATTTTCACAAGCCTGTTGGTCTAGTGGTTAGTGGTCCTGACTGCTATGCCGGAGGTCGTGCCTGAACTTAGCGCTCAGGACAAATGTTTGTGTGATTAGCACAATCATTTGTTCTGTGTCTGGGTGTAATTTATCTATAATATGTTTGTGTTTAGAAATATTTAAGTATGTTTATCAGTTGTCTAGTACTCATAACACAAGCTCTGCTTTGCTCGGGTCTAGACGGCGCTGTGTGATAGTTGTGTGAATATTATTATATAATTTTTTTCTTGGAGATTTTTTTTGTACGATTATGTTGGAGTTCTACCGTGTAAATTACGTTCCTTTTTCGGTGCAGCCGTGATGATATATATGTGTTTTAAATTATAATGTTCTACCTAAATCTGGTCGTTTTTTTTATTAATTGTCACTTTTTATTTTATTTCTATTATGTGCACCTAGTGACCATCACCAAATAAATTTTATCTTTTTTCTTATTTCTAGTTCGTTCTTCTACTATTCACTGTCACGATCACGAGATGATGCATGTGCTCTGCAATGCACGTGCACGCATGCATATTTCTTATAATAATGTGTGCCGTTATGTTATTGAGTCATCATCATCATCATTTCATCCAATAGACGTCCACTGCTAGACATGGGCCTCCCTCGAGTGTCGCCACAATGAACGGTACTGTATGTCTCGCATCCAATCGGATTCCCGCAACCTTTACCAGGTCATCGGTCCACCTTGTACTATCGAAAGTCAACCTATTCATGAGGCTTTAAAGAGTACCACCTTATTGAGTCTCAAACATAACTATGAATCATGATGATTATGCTTTATTTTGTGGTTCAAAAATCATCAAATAACTTATTCTGTTCTAAGTGCAGCGAGAGGTAGAATTACAGTTTTACTGATTAAACCCCAACCCACCGTGTTCCTTGGCCTTTACGTACCAGGGTCGCGTTCAGTCTTTCTATGAATCCTGCAGCTAAACATCTTAAATATACCATTGATTTTACACTAAATAACACAAAGCAATGATCAATCATGAGTAAACATAAAAATGCAAAAAAAATATAACAAAATTCAATAACCATTTATTTTATATAAAAAAACACATCGCACGCTTAAAAATATTTTACAAATGTTTATAGACCAACCAAACATTGGCTCCAATACAGGACCGAACCAGCGATCCCAAAAAAAAACATTTTTTTGTTGAAATGACGTCACTTAAATTTATTCTACCAAGCCTTATTAGGCTTTCGGTTTAATGCTTTGTCTTCGTCCTTTTAAAAATAGAGCTTGAATGGCATCAACCGGTAGTCCTTTAGTTTCTGGGACACAGAAGTAACTATACAAAGTTCCTGTGAAGCACACTACTGAAAAGAAGTAGAATACTGGTCCTAAGCCTACAGCTTCTACGAGAGGATTGAAGATGACTAGTGTGAGGAAGTTGAAGATCCACATAAGCGCCATCACGACGCTGTTGCAAAAGCTACGGACCTGTAAAACAGTAATAATTATTTTAGGGCAAATACCGTCTATTTGGCGATTCTTCGTGCTATGTCGGTGACCTTGGTTCTCCTGCGGATATCCTCATTCCTGATTCGATCACGCAAGGAAACTCCGAGCATAGCCCTTTCCATTGCCCTTTGGGTGACTTTGAGTTTTCTCAAGTGGCAATGGGCAGGGCACATTGCTCGCAGAACGGATGGCCGTTGGGGCCGAAAGGTTCTGGAATGGCGACCACGTACCGGAAGACGTAGCGTTGGAAGGCCTCCTGCAAGGTGGACCGATGACCTGGTAACAGTTGCGGGAGTACGATGGATGCGAGACGCACAGGACCGTTCATTGTGGCGACAATTGGGGGAGGCCTATGTCCAGCAGTGGACGTCTTTCGGCTGAAATGATGATGATGATGATGACCGTCTATTTTTACAGATTGAAGTTGAAATGTATTATTTATGATTATTGTTACTATTATAAATTATTGGAAGGGTAAAAAGTTCTTCAAATTTACCCAGGATGATACCAGCAAGCTACATATTCCTACCGTTATTTCATTATAGCCTTTAAGAATAAAGTAACCGATAGTTTAACGGGCAGTTTTAACTATTGACTCAGAAGCCCCTATTACGATCAATCAATATTCCATAAAATCTAATTGTAGGAACTAGTGCCTAATGAACTTATCATCATTATTTCAGTCAAAACACGTATATTGTAAGATATAGGCATCCCCAAAATGTCGCCACACAGACCGATCCTGTGCGTCTCACATCCTTCGGATTCTTGGGCATGCCACAATTATGGCGGTAAGTCCCCTCTTTGAAGCGTGGTTGGAAAGACCTCACGGCGTCCTCACCTTCCGCATGACGCAGGTTCTCACCGGACACGGTAAGTACGGGAGGTTCCTGTACCGGATTCGTGCGGAAACGACGCCCGAGTGTCGTCTCCTTCTGCGAAGCAGTAATGCTAGCAAAGGAGGCGGCCGATCACGTGAGGCAACGGTCCTTACCCTCCAACCGCCGCCGGGATTCCGATCCCGATTTCCGGCCACCGTAGGCGCGGGCTTGCAGGCGGCGAGCAATGGGTGGCTCGCCGTCCGACCGTCCGGTAACCGCCCGGACCGAGCCCAAGTCGTCGACGGCGCGTACTGTTCCACGAGCGCCTCAAGGAGATGTCAGCAAATCGGGGCCCCTACGATTTGAGCTACGAGCAGAGCCGAAGCCTACTGGGGCCACGGGTAGTGTGAAAGCGAAACCCGGGGCCCTGGGACGAAGGCAACGAAGGAACAGGAGTGGGTTTTAGTCAGTAAGAGTCTGACACTATCTCCCGTTCCGCCCAAGAGCGGGGATGTCATAAGATGATTTTCACATCCAATAGAAAAAAAAAAAAACCATTGGATTCTCGCAAATCGCACCAGATCATCGGTCCACCTTGTGTGAAGCTTACCAACCTAATTAACTCAACATCAGTTTTTTTTAACTATACGTACCTCAGGCAAGAATACTTCAGAGGTCAACACAAAAGGTGTGACAGCGCAGCCCAGTGTGAAGACGAAGCTGAACCCATATATTAGGAACACAGTGAACCAGGCAGGCGCCCAGTGGTATTGAAGCTGAGCACCTAGCAGAACTGTGAAGACACCAGAACTGGCTGATGTCACGATGAGAAGGAACTGTTAAGAGAAATAAAAAGTGATAAGAATAAGATTAGAGAAGAACCATAATAAGAATTTTGTGTTAAAAGTGATTTCAGTGTACCTGAGAGACTACCAATAGGTTTTTACCAGATCCATTTGAAGACCTTAACGGAACTACTAAAGGAATGGAGCTATACAGTACTAGTTTTTCATTAGTATAAATACTTAAAGGGATTATTTACGTAAAGTCTCAATAAATGATATTCATAAACAGCAAAGTTACTAGCGTTTGTTTATATCCCAAAATGTCACTGAATTTAGAGAAATATTGTACAGGCTATTGATTATGAAAGAAAAACAATAGAAAAACACTGCTATTTTCTAGTAGCAATTGTTATGAATAATTCAATTATGAATTGACCAATTATGTCAAATTTTCGTGGACAATTTGGGATTTCGTTTTTTTTTTGACTACAAATCAGTTTGATAGTATATATAGCCAAAGAGCATTTCAAGACAATTCTAATAAGCCCAAACACGGCTAGGTTACATTGATTAATGATGGAGTTCCAGTGCCTACCTTCTGGCTCCATCATCATCACCAGATCAATTTGATGATACCATTTTCAACGGAACTATTCAGGACCATTGGAAGCGACAAAGTTATGCGCGAACAAACATAAAAAAGAAATACAAACATCCGAATTGAGAACCTCCTCCTTTTTTAGAAGTCGGTTAAAAATATCAATAGGTTTTTAATTATACCTAATGAGATACAATTAAAAAGTTAAAAGCTGAAATTGAAATTCTAGGTAATTTTAAACAATAGCTTCAAATTCGACTATACTAAATAGATTGACTAGTTGATACTAATATAAGTAGTAACTGTTCCCTTCAACAGTCAACTTTACCAATTTTATTATTGAGTTTTGAAAACATATTTATTTTATTTTATTTTATTTCAATAAGTATAGTGACAGACTACAGACTAAGACAATTTAGACAGTTAATACAAAATACAGTACATAAATCTGAAATCCAATTATTACTGTACATAGCATTCAATGCTTAATGTGCTTCATTAGTGACAGAAGGGTGAAGTATAATGGAGAAGTTAATAAATGAAACTAATGTAATTACAATTTATACAAACAATTTCTAAATTCGTTAAAACTGTTCAAGAATAAGTCTACCTCAGGGCATATTGTATTATATATATTATATCAAACACTTTTATCATTTAATCTTCGTATAACGACTTACCTTCCTTCCAAATCTGTCAATAGCCAGCACACACAAAATACTGGCTATCAAGAAGTCCAGCGCTAAGAATACGGCACACTGGTTAGCAGGCATTGTCGGGGCAGCTTCCTTGAACATAGGCTCCGCGTAGACCTGTAGGACGACACAGCCCATCATGATGCTGAGAGCCATGACAATGAGGACTGTCATCAATGCCCGTTTGGAAGATTTTGATTTTTCTGTGAATGAAGAAGATTATTTTAATGACATGTGACTTATCAAAGAAACGACAGTACCTACTGGTAAACTATTGACTTCTCAAGAAAAAGTGTCCCAACACTGTTTATTCCTAAAAGCAATAATCGCGACGCTTTCATTGTAATTATGGTTGACTGCAGATATATAGAGATAATTTGTTCGCTGTTAGTTTATACTGTAATGGATACTGCATTTAACACTTCGTAGCTTTTTATCACGGACATCGGGTAGTGATTCAACAAGATTCATGTAATCCAATACATAATTGACCCTACTTTAAAGGACAGTTTTCAAAGAGTTACTTACTGAAATGTTGCCATGCTGATTCACTCTTTCTTTCTTCTGGTACTGTTTCTAATTTCTTTTCTACGAGCTCACCAAGGATATCTGGATCTGTTAACAAATAAACATATTAAATGTCTTAGAAAAACTTAAATTATTGTTACTTTTTTAATGCCCCTCCGTTATCTTGATAACAACTTAATTCTAAAGTACTGTGATGAATCAGAATCACTATTTGTAATAAAAGTTAATTCTAAAACCATTTACATAAATCTGATGGGAGGTCAGTTTTTTTCTGCGATTGCAATATGATACCATGGCAATAGGAATTAAAGATCTTAGTAAAATATTATATAGTTTTTATTCTAAATTCCAAAACAACGCATGCTTTCAAGAATCCTGCTTAAATTTTCACCTCATTTTTATGATATCCACGTAGATATTTTTATTAAGTAGTAATTACCTGCTTGATCAAATGTTATTCTTTTATTACACCGAAATCAGCCTTACTGCACAAATATTTTTAAGCCAGCATACCGTAATTTTAATTAGCGCAGGTTTTCCCCACGTCAATCTTAACCTACCAGGCACCCAGATAATACAAGCAAATAGATGATATTTCTCAGTAAACATAGTAATAAAGTTATCTCAGACGTATTATGGTTTCTGCGTAGTTAATTTTTTGTTCATTTATGCTGGTAATGATCTTCAAAACTAAATGTCATTCATAGTTTTCGTAACAAGTTGACATAATGATGCGACAGTAATTAATGTGATTTTCAACGTAATCTTTGATGATGCAGCTAGGGCTAAACAAAAAATATTTAAAAAGGAGTTGTAAATTCGGTTGTCAAAAGCAGAGTCGAAGGGAAGGGACTTAATGGTGACACACACATCACGATATGTAGCACAGGACCTAAATTATCGATATGACTTTGAGACCTTGCCAAATAACTGGCAAAATCAATATTGGCACCTGTGAACACAGTCTTAAATCGTATCGAGATGCAAGTATTTTATAATAATCGGAAATCATTTTACGGATGGGTTGAGTTTATCTTCCGTAGATTTATAGATTTATATTGAATCAACATAACTTAACATCACTTCATCACCCTGCTCAACGAAGCGCCTGCCTTATTGTGAAGAGCAACTTATGATATATTATTCAACACTCAGCTGTTTTGTTCAGGCGCTCTAAAGACACGGGCTCTATGAAGGAGGCAAGTGCTATCATTGTGGTGTTTTAAAGTAACGTGATCTTTACGTATGATTGTTTCTATAACTATCGCCTCTCCGGTGCTCACAATTAATTTCCGATATAGCCACTTATAAGTTTTCTAAGAAACATAATTTCTTCTATACAACATCAATTTTAGTATATGCGAAACCCGAAATACGTGTCTAGTATTTTTATGTAAAGAATCTATATACAAGATTTCATGACAGTATCCTGAAAAACCACGAAGTTATAAGCTTGTTATGTTACCTGGTTGTTCATACAAATACATGGTCACCGGGCTATCCGGGCGACTAAGGGGTCGTTTTGCTCCCGCACCTAGCTGTATGTTGGCGCCTAATGCTCGCTATGATCTACCGTGACCTTTGTTGTACTTAGTCCCGGTGGTGTCCAATTTTTACCTAGCCTTTTTTAAATATTTTTGAGAAAAAATATAACATGGTGTAAAAATTATTGAAATCGATTCAGTTACTGATTTTGAACAAACTATACTAAAAATAATGTTGTATATTTCAGTGCCCTTGGCAAAATGTTAAAGCTTCACAGTTACAGAACTGTCTTGTCCTCATTATGTGTATATAGATTTAAATAAGATTACCATCGACTTCCTCAAGTAACTTCTCCAATCTTGGGTCCATCTGGAGTCTTATCTTGGCAATCTCTGCTTCAACTTCTTTGGACTTTACATCTAAGTGTTTGTAGAATGATATTGATTTTGCTGCTTCCTAAAAGGTGAAAAAAAGTTTAATATGCATTAATGTATTATTTTTTTAATGCTGGCATGCATGGCATGTTAAGATGGATGTGTGGTGTGACGAGAATGGATAAAGTGAGAAATGAATATATTAGGGGAAGTTTGAAAGTGGCGCCAGTGACTGAAAAGTTGAAGGGGAACCGTTTGTCTTGGTATGGTCATGTGAAGAGGAGGGATGAAACGCATGTTACTAAAAGAGTTATGAGTTTACATGTGGATGCATGGAAAGGGAGAGGGAGACCAAAGAAAAGATGGATGGATTGTGTGAAGAGTGATATGAAAGAAAAGGAAGTTAGTGATAGCATGACGAGTAACAGGGCAGAGTGGAAGAAAACAACGTGTTGCGCCGACGGCAGGAAGATGATGTTGATGATGATGCATGGCAATAAAAGAGGTGATTCTTTTGTTTGAAGAATTTTTGAATTTTTAGTTTAGTCTATTAATTTATAATGTATTCAACATGCTCCAAAGTAGCAATAACAGGGAGCAGATGAATCTTCTGAGATATGAAAAATCGTGAGGAAAACATGGAATACTGCAAATATGTTACAATATTAAACTAGGTTAGCTTTAAACGGTCTTGTCAGGTTACTAATAGATCCTCGTATATGTCTTCCCAGGCAGTTTGCGGTCTTTCAGATAAAATGCAGCGGCTTCATTTATAATAATTAAAATAAAAAAAAGATTACCTCTTCTCTTCCTACGAGTACTAGGAACACAGGAGATTCAGGAAGCATTGCAATCAGTAGTATACACAGAATTGACAGCGATAAGTGCGTGTATACCGTTTGCATGTATGTAAGATATCCACCCAGTGTGTAGGTCGTCAAGAGGCCTGTAGATAAAGAAAAATGCACCCTTAGTTACATTAATCAATCTAACATATTGTACATGTAAACTCTGGAGTTCTTTAAGACTCAATTTTGGTCCCATTTTATTTATTCTGTATATCCAGGATATCAGTCAACACTCTCACAATACCGTGCGCTCATTATTTGCAAAATAGTCGATTCTTAAAATTTTAGGACTATTGAACTTTAAACATGTTTTCTTGAACATGAAAGATCTACAAGATAGAAGCTTTCATAAATATTTCTATGTTTCTTGCAAGGAACAAGCTATGTAATAATTCATTTTTGTTGGATTATTTCTTTGTGGTTTCAATTATTACGATAGTTATTTTTTTACGGTGAAGTTAGAGGGTGAGTCTGATTATTACTGAATAGACCCACCTAACCTAACTGTGTCTTTCAGTTGCCATTTGCGTTCTAGAGTTACGATCACTCTTTTAAACTTTCCCGCAACCCAAGCCACTACCGTCTTGCCTCTTTGTTCTCTGTATGTTGTTGTTAATGTGTATGTTTTCTCTGTTTCACTAAAAAATGGTCCAACTTGCCTTTTTGCTCTTGTAGTCACAAGCACATCTCATATTCTTTAATTTTGTCATTTCAACGTGTTTTACATTATAGAGTTACGATTGTCAATTAGTACGCAATTTTGTGAATCGCACAATTGGAATTCGAGGCTCAAATCCCAAATTAAAAAAAAATGTTATAATTTTTTTTTTATTACCTGCTGTGCCATAATCCTTCGGAATATAATTACTTGATTATAGAAACATTATTTACCTAAGAAATATCCAGAAGCCGAGCTAGCAGTGAGTCCTCCTCGAATGGAGTCGTGAGAGATCTCAGAAATGAAGATAATAGCCACGTTCTGGCCAGCAACGCCCACGCCGGCCAAACATGTAGCTATTAAAACTAGAGGCACGTTGCTGGTCAGTGATATTATTAACCATGAGAACTGGAAAGAAGACATAAATGCTAGTTAGAATTTAATAAAGTACGTTAGGGGAAGAGAAAGAATATAGAAGAATATCAATGCTTTGATATATTAGATATAAAGATCGGGCAGTGTTTACCTATATAGTATTATAGCAAAATTGAGTGTGAGTGAGTTGAGATAGTTGAGTGGAGTGACAAGATTGGATTAAGTGAGAAATGAGTATAGTAGAGATATTAGAGAAAATCGGAAGGTTAAATTAGGGACTGAAAAGATGAAAGAGCGTTTGTTTTAGTATGGTCATATAAATAGAAGGGATGAAGCGCATGTTACTAAAAAAGTTATGAAGACTCATGTAGATGGATGGAGACCTAGGAAAAGATTGATGGATTGTGTGAGGAGTGATATGAAAGAAAAGTAAATCAGTGATAGCGTGATGACAGAACAGAATGGAAGAAAAAAAACGTGTAGCACTGAACCCAAGTAATATGGAACAAGGACAGGAAGATGATGCAATAACGAAAGGTGAACAGAAATTTTGCGCGGAGGATTACTCGGAAGCTTCAAGCAATCGAATACGACGCGTAATGCACAAAACTCATTGTGGTCTTGGTTTATTACAATCAGTACTTTTCTTGTAGTTGCCACTAATCCTGGCAGAAATTGCATTGGTGGGAAAAGAAAGTTGTCACGAGCTTGTCCTGCACCTGGATAACACAGTTGGTGTAATTGATGAACGATTTGCTGCTACACTGTATGTTGCAGGTTCTAGTGAAAGTTATTCCGGGTCAGGGTGTCTTGTGTATATGAGGTTACATGCTTGTAACCTATAGCATAGCATAATCAGGGTTTTAATGTTTCCACTACTGGAACTCAGGTTTCATCTCTAATAGAGGCGGGCTGTAATCCACCACGCGGGCTCAGTGTGGGTTGATGAATGTCACAAATCTTCGGATTTTTTTGGTTCTAGGACATGTTGGTTTCCTTACTATGTTTTCTTTCTCAGTTTGACAGCAGTTCATCATCATAATAATTTCAGCCGATCGACGTCCACTGCTGGACATAGGTCTCCCCCAAATGTCGCGTCACGTCTCGCATCCATGAGAATCCCGCAACCTTCACCAGGTCATCTGCGTCTTCTAGTACGTGGTCGCCACTCCAGAACCTTTCGGCCCCAACGGCCATCTGTTCTGCGAGCAATCCGCCCTGCCCATTGCCACTTAAGTTTGGCGATTCTTCGTGCTATGTCGGCAACCTAACCAAGGTTGCGAATATCTTTATTTCTGAATAGAAACTCCGAGCGTAACCCTTTCCGATGCCCTTTGGGTGACTTTAAGCCTTCTGATGAGTCTCTAAATAATATGTCATCACTGGCAACATGCACTGGTGACGTCTTGAGACATTGTGGTATATTGGACGAGAAGAGCAGTTGTGGTGATGTAATAAATTACACTATGTAATATAACCCTGGCTGGGTTTGAACCTACGTACTATAACTCGTAAGTTGGAGCCATTAGGTCACCACTGCTCTCGCTTGTAAAGCACCCAGCAGCAGCTGACCTAATGGCTCGGGTAGGCGTAGTATGAATAAAAAGAAAAAACTGCCAACTTCTAAGGCAATGTATTGTAAGATTTCTTAAACATTTCTTACAGGTACTTACTATATAAGGTAAAGTAAACAACATAGTAGCATATTTCCTTCCCCACGTATCGAAGGCGTAACCGCAGAAGGGACTGACTATCAGCCCGCCAATGTTGGGCAAACTACCCAACAGTGACACGTCCAACGATGACATTGGCCTTGATAGTACTGTTTCATTGGAAATGAAGTTGGCCACTGAATTTGATGGCCAGGCAAACACGTAGCCCGTTTGACATGCTTGAAAACACACTGGAAAAGAAAAATATTTTTAATTAGATTTGTTTTCACATGGCATGAGACGAAAAACAAAGAATTATTGCAGAGACATCTATGGCATATGATTTTTTACTAAAAAAATCAGACTAAAAAATCCAAAAAAATCTGCATCGCGGTATTAGAGATCTTCGCGCAATTCATCATCATCATCTTCCTGCCCTTATCCCGTCTTATTTGGGGTCGACGCTTCACGTTTTTTTCTTCCATTCTATCTTACTATATATACTTCCTTTTTTTTCATATCACTGTTCACACAATCCATACATCTTTTCTTTGGTCTCCCTCTCTCTCCACCCATCCACTAATACTCATAACTCTTTTAGTATATACGATTCATCCCTCCCCTTTAGATGACTATACCAAAACAAACAATAGAAGACTGTAGACTCGAATTCTTAGATTACTTCCTATTACAACTCACTTTTTTTTTAATATGATTATTTTCATTGCGCTTTTGGGTACAATATTGACTGGTCTATACTGTTCTTACATGATAATATCTATAAATACTGTAATATGAAAATATTGTAACATCAACCTTTTTATAAAAGAGTAACCATGGAGTTTCTTGCCGGTTCTTCTCTATAGGAAACGACCAATATGAATGGAACCGTGCACTAGCTTCTGACGTATTATAAGTGCCCGTGTATGCCTATGTTAAATAAATATATTTTTGATTTTGATTTGATTTTGATAGTAACCATATCTTTTGCAATATGTTGAGTATTAATGGAATGCGCAATAGAGTTCTTCGTGCGATTATGCGATATAAAAGTAAACAGGAGGGATGACACGCATGTTACTAAAAGAGTTATAAGTATACATGAGAATGGATAGAGAGGGTGAAGGAGACCAAAAAAAAGATAGATGAACTGTGTGAAGAGTGATATAAAAGAAAAGGGAGTTACTGTTAGCTTCACAGGTAACAGGATACAATGGATGAAAAAAATATGTTGCGCCGACCCCAAACAACAAGGTATAAGAGCAGAATGATCTCTGAGGATAATTTTCTATTTTACACATGTGATGCTGTTGGCAGAAATGATTAAATTATATTTTTACAGCTAGTAATGATAGGCGGTAATCATACGTTTATGCGATTAGCTGCTACCCGGAGTGTGAATCGGTTCGATTCCTGCACGGAACAAAAAATTATTAAATTCTATTTGAATACCTAGTAATGGAGTTGGAATCGTGCACTAGCTTCTGACGTTTTATAAGTGCCCATGTAGGCCTATGTGAAATAAAAATATTTTTAATGACAATATTTGAATGACAGGCGGTAGTGGTATGATTAATCGATTAGCTGTTACTCTGAGTATGGATCGGTTCAATTCCCGCACAGAACAAAAAATAAAATGGGACTAATCTGAAAGCATATCCTATTAAGGGAAGAAAAAATGTTGCAAATCGGTCCATAAACGACGAAGTTCTGAGGTAACAAACATAAAAAGAAATACAGAAGATTTGAGAACCTCTCACCATCAGAATCAGATCCTGACTCAAAGAAAATGGGTCTACCTGGGAAGTATACCTTCAAAATAAAAAAAAGAATTTTCCAAATCGGTCCAAGCACCTTTGAGTAATCGGGAACATACATAAGTTTGAATTGAGAACTTCCTCCTTTTTTAAACCGGTTTAATCAAGTCCGGGTCCCTGCCCTGGCCTAGATCTTTTCGTATGGTGCTGAGATTTGGACGCTAAAAGCTGCAGACCACAAAGGTATTGACGTCTTTGCGATGCGGTGCTGGGATGAAAAGGATGCTTTGTATCCCTTGGACAGCATTTCGGACCAACGTATCCATATTGCGAGAACTGTGTCACGCAAGATTCTACAATACTTCGGTCACATTGCAAGGAACCAAGGAGAACCAAGGTTGCCGACATAGCACGAAGAATCGCCAAACTTAAGTGGCAATGGCCAGGGCACATTGCTTGCAGTACAGATGGCCGTTGGGGCCGAAAGGTTCTGGAGTGGCGACCGCGTACCGGAAGATGCAGTGTTGGAAGGCCCCCTACAAGGTGGACCGATGACCTGGTGAAGGTTGCGGGAATCCGATGGATGCAAGACGCACAGGACCCTTCTTTGGCCTATGTCCAGCAATGGACGTCTATCAGCTGAAATAATGATGATTGCAAGGAAAGACAGTAGCATCCTCGAAAAGCTCATTGTGAGCAGTAAAGTGGATGGAAAAGAGCCTCGCAGTCCGACCATATCCGCACCGTTCTTGACTCTACAGTATACAATACCCTTCACACCGCCAGAGACAGAAACAGATGGAAGAATATCGTACGAATGAAAGTGATGAAGCACAGACGACACAGGGAGGAGGAAACAAGGCCTCCCGTCACAGTTTTCAGCGCTAATAGTAGTGTTACTTGAGGAAATAGAATTATTGACTGTTAGCTATTTATAATTAAACAATAGATATTGTTTGAATTCAGGTAAACTTCTGATAAGGAACGCCACGTGTATTTTAAGATTGTCTATAAAGTCAGGCGTGCAACGTTCAGTGATACAAAGTTAGAAATCATCATCATCATCATCTTCCTGCCCTTGTCCCATCTTATTTGGGTTCGGCGCAATACGTTTCTTTCTTCCATTCTATCCTGTCAACCGTCATACTATCACTAACTTCCTTTTCTTTCATATACAAAGTTAGAAACATCAGAAATAAAAAAAAACTTAGAAATTTTCGGCTTTTCTATACGATATCTTCTTCTATCTCATCTTTCATATATCTTTTATATATGATATTTGTAACTTTGTATCACTGAACGTTGTAAACCATGACCATCAACGCCCTTGGTTGGGAAGAAACCAAACAAATAAACTAAGATCACCTTGGTTGGAACGCTAGTTTGCAACCGTCTGGTCACCCTTTTACCTAAAAGTAACCGTATTCACTCTTGACTTAAAAACCCCTAGATTATAGCTTGGCGAGCAGTGGTGGCCGAGTGGTAGCGGCCGCGACTTACAAGTTGTAGGTCGCGGGTTCAAACCCAGCCATTACTTTGTGTAATTTATTTCATCACCACTGCTCTCAAAACGGTGAAGGAAAACACCGTGAGGAAACCGGCATGTCCTAGAACCTAAATTTCGAAGACATGTGACATTCACCAACCCGCACTGGGCCCGCGTGGTGAATTCAATATTATCATCATCATTATTTCAGCCGAAAGACGTCCACTGTTGGACATAGACCTCCCCCAAATGATGCCACAGTGACCGGTCCTGTGCGTCTCGCATCCATCGGATTCCCGCGATCCTCACCAGGTCATCGGTCCACCTTGTGGGAGGCCTTCCAACGCTGCGTCTTCCGGCACGACACAACAACATACAACAAAGACTTTTCCAATAGAGAAATCACCGCCGCCGGGACTCCGATCCCGATTTCCGGCCACCGTAGGTGCGGGCTTGCGGACGGCGAGCAATGGGTGGTTCGCCGTCCGACCGTCTGGTAACCGTCCGGACCGAGCCCAAGTCGTCGACGGCGCGTACTTTTTCACGCGCACCTCAAGGAGATGTCAGCAACTGTAGGGGCCCAGCAGGGTCGAAGCCTACTTGGGCCAAGGGTCTGATTCTGAAAGGAAGACTCGGCCCCGGTACGAAAGGCAACGAGGGAACAGGAGTGGGTTTTTAGTCAGTAAAAGTCTGACACTATCTCCCGCCCCGCCCAAGAGCGGGGGATGTCATAAGATGATTTTCCCACCGGAAAAAAAAAATAGAGAAATCACAAAATTAGAATGAATTGTGTATTTAAAAACTTTTTACATATAAAAAAATGGTTAAAAACTTTCCATTTAAATTATTGCGTTATCGCGCAATAATTTAAATAAAAAATAATGATAGAAAAATATTAAATGATGCTAAAATATTGCTTAAAATTAATAGGTCTTTTCTGATTCTTAATAGAACTATCGAGTAAAAAAATGCTTTAAGCTTCACATTTTACTACTACTACAATACAGCTATCACTAGATTTGACTACTACACAAATCACCACTTCAAATCAACCCACACAACACTTCATACTGCTACCCGGACGAGTCCATTCACAAACGTACGTAAATAAAAACAAAACAAAACAAATGCTACTTACTGACAGCAGTTGCCAAACTTTGAATTAAGAACTCTGAAGTCCTAATTTTTTCTTTCTCCATTTTGTCAAAAAAAAAACTTCACTCACTAACTCTCCCTCTATCAGTCTATTTTCAAATGTCGCACTTCAATTAATTATAGGCAACTAAATAAGGAGATCATATTGTGATATCTTTAGTTGTATTTGCTGCCACGCTGGCAAGCAAATAAACTGAGGGGCGAATGCCACAAATGTCTTCCTTGTTATCTTATTATTCAATATAGGTAACGCGTAAGTGCGTTTAATGGTTCTTATCTCTCTGGTAGGTCAGGAAGGGTTAAGAGAAAGAATTATATATAACGTATTACTAAGGGCATACAGATGTCAGCAAACCGTAGGGGCCCAGCACGGTCGAAGCCTACTGGAGTCATGGGTGATGCAAAAGAAAACCCTGGGGCATTGGAACGAAGGCAAAGAAGGAACAAGAGTGGGTTTTAGTTGGTAAAAGTCTGGCACGCCCTCCCGCCTAGGGCGGAAGATGTCATCTCCTGGCAGATGTCATGAGATGATATACCACCCAAAAAAAAAATCCATAACGAAAATCATTGAACGAATATGTTCACGAGTTAAATTCATTTTGATAGGGACACACAATCTTCGAAAGGACGCCACAATGAAAAACATATGACAGTCACGCAAATTAAAATTAACATGTTCACAAAGAGTTCAATTTTTGAATTCTATAATTGTCTTTTCATTCTTTTACTATAGTAAGTAACCAGATCAAGAGACTATCAGTATGCCCCACATACAGTATGGCATAGAAAAATATAAGGAAACTTATGTATATGTAAGCACTTAAGGATCGATTTCCCACCCGCCTTCAGGATTTCGGCCGTAATCCCGTCATCACCCGGTGCCTTGTTGTTAACAAGCTGCTTCAGAGCCATCCTAATCTCGTACAGGTTGACGTCCGGAATATCTTCGGGATAATGTCGGGTCAATCTAGCTCTTGGGTCGTTTGCTAGATTCGCATTGAGTTTTGTGATTGACGTGTACAACTGTCCATAAAAAGCCTCGATCGCTCCCAGAAGCTCCGATTTCGCAGATATGACTCTGCCATCTTCGGTCTTTTTTTTTTTCATTTATCATCTTATGACAAAACCCGCTCTTGGGCGGTGCGGGAGATAGTGTCAGACTTTTACTGACTAAAAACCCACTCCTGTTCTTTCGTTGCCTTCGTCCTAGGGCCCCAGGTTTCGCTTTCACACTACCCGTGGCCTCAGTAGGCTTCGACCCTGCTGGGCCCCTACGATTTGCTGACATCTCTTTGAGGCGCGCGTGGAACAGTACGCGCCGTCGACGACTTGGGGTCGGTCCGATTACCGGACGGTCAGACGGCGAGCCATCCATTGCTCGCCGTCCGCAAGCCCGCGCCTACGGTGGCCGGAAATCGGGACCGGAATCTCGGTGGCGGCGGTTGGAGCGTAAGGACCGTTGCCTCACGAGATCGGCCGCCTCCTTCGCTAGCATTACGGCTTCGCAGAAGGAGGCGACCGCCTGCCACTCCTTCTCGCTCCGGAGCATGGCCTGAACCAAGGCCCGGCGCGAGAGATCGCCGCCGCCGATTGCCCCCACGAGGACACGGCGTTGGCCATCTTCGGTCTTCAGTTTCGTGAACTGGCTCTGCCCAATATACAAATCTCTTGCAAATACCTTGGAGCCCTTATTTCGCTTAACCACATCTTTAATTTTTCCGGTATTAAAGTGACGGAGATCGCGTTTCAAGGACTTAGAAATCGGTTTATTGAGCTGCCGATATGTGCACCTTTTTTTTTCCGGTGGGAAAATCATCTTATGACATCCCCCGCTCTTGGGCGGGGCGGGAGATAGTGTCAGACTTTTACTGACTAAAAACCCACTCCTGTTCCTTCGTTGCCTTTCGTACCAGGGCCGAGTCTTCCTTTCAGAATCAGACCCTTGGCCCCAGTAGGCTTCAACCCTGCTGGGCCCCTACAGTTGCTGACATCTCCTTGAGGCGCGCGTGGAACAATACGCGCCGTTGGTAACTTGGGCTCGGTCCGGACGGTTACCGGACGGTCGGACGGCGAGCCACCCATAGCTCGCCGTCCGCAAGCTCGCGCCTACGGTGGCCGGTAATCGGGATCGGAGTCCCGGCGGCGATTGGGGCTCACGCCCCGCTGCCTCACGCGATCGGCCGCCTCCTTTGCTAGCATTACTGCTTCGCAGAAGGAGGCGACCGCCTGCCACTCCTCCTCGCTCATATGTGCACCTATCATCTCAAGAATGCAGAATAAGCTGGAGAGTTCGAACTGAGAGCCGCTTGATCGTATTTGTACGAGCCTTCTCCGAGTAGATCCAACCGTATGGACAGTTTCCACGAATCCATCGTTGTGTTCATCCACGGAGCTTCCTAGGCATTCTAAATGATTTTGAAGTTGACTCAAGTGTCTCAAGACGAAAGTCTGACCAGTCTATAATTTGTGATTTTTTTTTATTTTATTTTTTTATTCTCGATAGGTTCGCGCTTGACCGCCATCTCACCTGATGGAAAGCGATGATGCGGTCGACGATGGAACGCGCTTACCTAGAAGTAACCTATTCACTCTTGACTTAAAGATTACCGGGTTGTAGCTATCAGGAAACACACATTCCGGCAAGGAATTCCACTCCTTAGCTGTACGCACAATGAATGTGTTCCCAAAACGTTTTGTGCGTATAGGTGGAATGTCCACCATGTACCGGTGGCGCGTTGCCGTACGCCTGGTGGTCCGATGATGGAACGGGCTAGGCGGAATTAGGTTATGCAATTCCGACGTACACTCCCCGAAATGCAACCGGATTGGATTTGAACATCGTTGTATTCTTTGCAGCACTGAGATCATAAGAAGATGATTATGATAGATGATGATTATGATAGATATGATGATAGACAGATACTACTCAGGAAGACAATGGGATATGAGCCTGACAGATTATATGTCCAGCCGTGCAACGTCTTTAAGCTCAAATTATGACGATAACATTAAGCATTTTTATAAGATAAACAGTACACTTTTTGATGGACCACTACATATGGATGGAGTACATTTAAACAACGCCTGTGGTAGTATACGAACTTCAAGTTTCAAAGTTTCAAACGATTGCAAAGCATTACTAGACAGTATGATGCCAAAATTAGGAGTAAATTGAAACTCTAGACTGAAGTGAAAGGTTAAGTTGGATTTATCTATCTAATCTTTTTTACTAAAATATGGCGTCATAAAACTCCTCCGCATCGCTGTCGACTGGAAGTGAGCCCAAAAGGCTGGCGGCATTGCCACGTTGTATGGCAATGCTTAATCTCTGACCAAGGTAAAAAGCCAGCCCTTGTGTCACGCGAAGTGTCAACTAAGCGTTTGGATAGTTCTTTAAAAAGGGTATGAGCACTCGGACCCCACGGCCCAAGAGTTTCAACCCCAAACGGCTCAAAAATATAACTACAGACGACGTTGTTATATTTTCGACGCTTGAGGTTCTCCGTATGTATATATAAATAGTTTTAATTTTTTTTTATTATTAATTAGTTAAGTGTTTTTGTATATAATTTTGTATATTATATATAAATATAATATGTAATCTCTTTTACTCTTTTTTTTCTCTTTAATTATAACATAATGGCTGGCAGTTTTGAGTACTTTTTGCGGCCTACCCAAATGTCCTTTTTTCGGTATTGTTTGTCAAGACGTTGAGCTCCTTAGTAGTTCTGAGTTGAGCTACACGAATACTGACAAATATTTGCACTGACTGGACAGGTCCGCTCAAAACTGTGTGGTTCTCTCTTCAAAAGACCATCTCAGACTCCAACCTGCATGGTTCTCATATGATTTGACCATTACATGTTTGCTGTATGGACTTTAAAAGAGACTTTGACCTCTGAGTTTGTTTCGGTGTTTCTTCTCAAGGCAGTCAGCTAGGAAACATCAGCTTCATCAATTTTTTTTATTATTATTATTATTTATTTTATTTCTCCTTATTTTTTTTTAAGTTCATTTTAGTTTGTAAATCAATTATTTGTTGATTAATTAATCATGGTGTGCCAAATAATCATATTTTCTTCTTTCTTCTTCTTCTTCTAGTTTAAATTGATAAAAAAAATTGACGTGTAAAAGTGTTTTTAAAAATATAATATAATAATAATATTTGTAAAAAAATATCTAATTAACCCATTATGTCCCACTGCTGGTCGAAGACCTCTCTCTTTTTTTTTCATACACTTCTGTCTTCTGCTATTACGGGCTAGTCCCTCCAGTAATAATTAAGTCCATCTCTTCACCTTCGTTTTGGTCTACCGGAATGTCGCCTTGCATTTAATGGGACCAATTTATTTTTTGACTGACTCTCCGACTCTACAGTGGGGCGAGAGGGCGACTAAAAAGACGTCTATGTTCCTTCACTTGCCTTTGCTTTCCAGGACCGCGGACTGGACTGCTTTTCAGAAGTCGCCTCATAGCCCTGGTAGATTCGGGCCCTTCTGGGCCCCTACGGTCGCCTGTACGATACGTCGCGATCTCGCCGGAAGGAACTCCATCCGCCATGTCGCGGCTGAGGGATTTCGCCCCGGCGTTGCATCTCCAAGCTGGATGGGACCCAATAAGTGGCCCTTACGTTAGATAGTTTTTTTTAATTCTTATTTCCTCACTATTGTATCAATCTTAAAAATAATATCAATAATATAAAAACAGGTCAACAAAAGATAACTTAATTAACTGAACCCCATTGTAACCTGCCTTACATTTATTATTTATTAATTCGCATGACCGATAACTGGGGCACTCATCCTTTAGTCTCGTTTATTACTGATATACAAACACAGACACCTGCATATGTTTATTACTCTCTTTATTATTACTCACTTCTGTCATTTCTGTTCTAGATTTCTTCATATGAAGAATGGCCAAATATTACGGGATGAGAGAGTGGTGAAAGCACATTACTAGCAGATAGATGATGAGAGTGAGATTTAGGAGTGGGAACCACGTACCGCAAAACGAAGGGTCGGTTCTCCCACATGGTAAACCGTTGATAAAGGGCTACTGGAATCTGCTGGATGCGAAAAGCACAGGATGTGACGATGTCGATGTCGTTGTCGATGTGACGTAGGTACACAGTTTTGTAACATTGCCTGCTTGGTCATCATTGCATTTATTTTAAGGTCGGAAATCATCCATTAACATCTCCTGCCCTTTCGTATCAGACTTTTACTGAATAAAACCCACTCCTATTCCTTCTTTGCCCTCGTTCCAGGGCCCAGGGTTCTCTTTCGCATCACCCATGGCCTCAGTAGGTTCCGACCCTGCTGGGCCCCTACGGTTGCTGACATTTCCTTGAGGCACGCGTGAAACACTACGCGCCGTTGACGACTGGCTCGGTCGGGACGGTTACCGGACGGTCGGACGGCGAGCTACCCATTGCTCGCCGTCCGCAAGCCCGCGCCTACGGTGTCTGGAAATAAGGATCAAAATATCGGCGGAGGATTAAAATCTAATGAAAACCTTTACGATTTGATGGCTGCACCAAATAGGCATTTACTATAATAAACAATAGCAACAAAAATATAATTGTTGGCCTATTTGATCCCGCTCGTGGGCAAAGACCTCCCACCACTTCTTCCAATTCTGACAAAATCTGGCTTATTCATTCAGCCATCTCCTTCGTGGCGTCCTTTGTACAGTATCTTTTCTAAAAGTTAATCATTGATGACGAATGAAAATAAAAAAGCTCAACTCAGCAACTGGAAGCAAAGCATTAATTGATTTGAGAGCTCTGAGTCAATTTTAATTCATGGGCTTAATACAACATAATGTTTTGGTGGTAACCATATAGCTTATTTCAACTGTGGCAGGTCAAAAATATGTAGGATAGGCCATGTGACATTTCAGCAGAGTATGTAAATCAGAAACATTTTGAACTTTTTCAAAATCATTTTTTATTTCTGTTCTTTTTAGTTAGGGTCTATGAGAAAATGAGTATATAGTATATATATAATATGTATCATCATCATCATCATTTCAGCCGAAAGAAGTCCACTGCTGGACATAGGCCTCCCCCAAGCGACGCCACAACGACCAATCCTGTGCGTCTCGCATCCACCGCACTCCCGCGACTCTCACCTGGTCGTCGGTCCACCTTGTGGGAGGCCTTCCAACGCTGCGTTTTCCGGTGCGCGGTATAATATGTATATAGTATATATATAATGTATATAGATAATTTTTCCTTATACTAAATTAATATATAACAATGGTTCGTCACCGCTTACGTAGGTTGTTAAACTAATCCAATGCATTCAGTCTTTATGTAGATATTTTATAATTGTTTGTTACATATTGTGCTAGTTGGTTCCTGAATGCATTGAATGAGCGTTAATTTTTCATAAATGGGGATATTTTGTTATAAATTTTTTGATTTTCTTAATTAAATGCGTTACCTGATCCAGTATTCGGCCACCAGACATAGATCTTTACGTGAGCAGTAACAGAGCATGCGACGTAAGACAGGACGACGAACATAGTCTGCAGAGAGACATCTCTCAAACACTGAAGACCGGAACTGTCCTAGAACCTGTTTTTTTTTCCGGTGGGAAAATCATTCACAATCAAACATACTGACTAAAAACCCACTCCTGTTCCTTCGTTGCCTTTCGTACCAGGGCGGAGTCTACCTTTCAAAATCAGACCCTTGGCCCCAGTAAGCTTCGATTTGCTGGGCCCCTACAGTTGCTAACATCTCCTTGAGGCGCGCGTGTAACACTACGCGCCGTTGACGACTTAGGCTCGGTTGGGGCGGTTACCGGACGATCGGACGGCGAGCTACCCATTGCTCTCCGTCCGCAAACCCGCGCCTACGGAGAACCTGTAGATATTGCTTTTGCTGCGGCCGACTGGAGTGTGGAGTTTGTTTAAATAAAATGTCACTTTGTCCAAAAACAAGTCTGATTCAGTGTCTAGACACTGGGCCTGCTTGTCTGCGTGACGCAAAGGGAAACTGTAGTTGTTAACCATAGGAAAAAATAATAATATTCATGAAATAAATATCTGCCACTCGACCACCACTGATCCACTGCACTGCTGTCTGTAACGGCCCCAACTTACAAGTAGTAGGTAGCGGGTTCAAACCTAGCCAGGTGCATTACTTTGTGTAATATATTTACATCACCACTGCTCTCAAAACGGTGAAGGAAAACATCGTGAGGAAACCGGCATGTCCTAGAACCAAAAATTCGAAGACATGTGACATACACCAACCCGCACTGGGCCCGCGTGGTGGATTACGGCCCATTCCCTCTCCTAGAGAGGAGGCCTGAGTCCCAACAGTGGGAACATTAAAAGGCCAACTATGCTATGCTATGCTAAATATCTGCACACAGAAACCAACTTATCTATATAACATAATAAAGATACCTAAAAAAAGTAAATGTTGATAGTTTTAGAATGTAAACATACATATATATGGTTTTATTGTTTAGGATTATACTAAGAATATAAAGCCACGTCGACAGACGAGACGTGGCGGTATTTTATTTGAACAACGAATCAGGAAATACGGTATTGGTACGTAGCTTGTTGCTATGGCTTATGAAAACAGAGTTTTATTTTTATGGACTCTTCAAAATTAGAAGCGATTTTCATAACATAAATACGCGTAGTAACCACCAGCAAGTCATTTTTAGTAAAAAGCATCTTCCTGGATCTTCCTGCCCTTATCCCGTGTTATTTGGGGTCGGCGCAACACGTAAAAAGCATACGCTTTTATAACAAGCTGCCAAAGGTGGTGACTGAACTTAGCGAGGGAAAGTTCAAAACCCATATTAAGCGTGTCCTAACTAAAAAAGCGTATTATAAGGTTAAAGACTATGTCGAAGACACGCTTGTTTGGAAATGACTGCTTCTGCACATGTGGCCTCCTAGTAGCTCATAATATTGTGTAAATGTATCTATTAACTGCTCCACGTTTGTTGTAATATATACTTCTTTTCTTTCTAACACATTGCTTTTGCAATATTTTTTTTTATTATTATTATTTTGTTAACGTATCATTTATTAATAATTGTAATTATTTATTTTACTTGCTTTTATTTATATTGCCTATTTTTTATAAAGTGAATGTGAGAACCCTGTAGACTCCGCGAATTCTTAGGTTATATTTTTAATGTACTTTTTAGTACAATATTGACCATTCTACACTGTCCTTACATAATATTTACTTATGCTGTAATATAGGAATATTGTAACATCATTTTTTTTTAAAAGAGTAACCATGGAGTTTCTTGCCGGTTCTTCTCCATAGGAAACGACCAATTTGGAACCGTGCACTAGCTTCTGACCTTTTATAAGTGCCCATGTAGGCCTATGTGAAAAACTTTTGACTTTGACTTTATTTAGTAATCGCCATCATCGTTCCAGCCAAGAGTCTACCAGTGCTTGGTAGAAACCTACTCTTTCTTTTGTTTTACTTCCCGAAACCGAATGTGGTACATTCAGATGGCCGACTTTGACAATTTCAATAACCTAACACGCTTTTCAACGGTCCTGTCCTAACCTAACCTAACCTAACCTAACCTAACACGCTTTTCAACGGTCCTGGTGTCTTTGGCCTAAACCAGGCCACTATTAGTTCTCAGCCACCGCCAAAGACGCTCTGGGTGTCAGCCCCCCCTAGCCAAGTTACGACCGTTTCGTTTGCGTCGAATTCCTCGAGTAGGCCACGCCTCCGATCCTTTTGTTCTGACGTCATCTCAACGCTCAGTCACGTGCCATTTAGAACCATATACCACCAACAGTGACTTTCTGAATCCTACTCCTCGGTAACGGTTGTGTTAATAGATTTGAAAGAATATATATATTTATTATAGATTCATAAATAACAATATCAACATATGATTTTTTCGTATGATAATACTTTTGCCAAAAAATACTAATTTAACAACATGATATTTTCGCTTTTTTTCCTACTCTTTTCAAACGAATTTGATCTATAGAAATATGTTTACACAAAAAAAAAACTTTTTAAGTGTTCTTCAGAATGTAACTAGAATATGTAAATCAATCAATATTTCGCAAAGAAAATGGTTTTAAAAGTCAGCGGGGCTCTATGCGGGTGCAGGCGGCAGTGTGAGTATGTGTGTATTTAACTCCGGCCAGATGTTCAGGGGACTATAGCCTTAACAGTAATCTACAAAGCCTGGAGTACAGGCGTAGGGCTAGCCTTTCAGTATTTTACAGGATGCATTTTGGAGAGCGTGTGCAGGAAATACATAACCTGATTCCACCATCAACCATCAGACAACCCGACGTACCGCGAGTGCCCACCCTCATGTTGTTGACACGTCTACGATTGCATCACTGCTTACCATCAGGTGAGATCGAAGTCAAGCAAAAGTTTATATCATTAAAAAAAAAAACAATTCGGTGAGCAATATGGCAATCACAGTGTAGCGACATCTATGGCGTCACATAAGAACTAATCCTGCATCGCGCAACCAAAGTTCTCTGCGCGATTAGAACAATAGAAAAGCCCGAAATCATCTATCGGGCAGTTGCCCACCAGACATAACACCCGTCTGGCCGAAGGATCCTCACTTTTCAACGGAGGTTTGCGAGACTTTACACTCTGTTCCGCTTACCTCCAAACCACCATCAACGATCAGACAACCCGACGTACCGCGAGTGCCCACCCTCATGTTGTTGAAACGTCTAGGTCGATTGCATCACTGCTTACCATCAGGTGAGATCGCGGTTAAGCAAAAGTTTATATCTTTAAAAAAAACAATTCGGTGAGCAATGTGGCAATCACAGTGTAGCGACATCTATGGCGTCACATAAGAACTAATCGTGCATCGCGCAACCAAAGTTCTCTGCGCGATTAGAACAATAGAAAAGCCCGAAATCATCTATCGGGCAGTTGCCCACCAGACATAATACCCGTCTGGCCGGAGGATTCTCTCTTTTCAACGGAGGATTTGCGAGATTTTACTCTCTGTTCCGCCTACCTCCAAAGCAGTTATTAGGAGGAATCTGGGAATACCACGTGACGCCTTAACCACTCACTCAGAGAGCTAAATGCGGTACGTAAACGTTTCAACCGCGTTAAAGTAAAAACAATTCGCACTCAGTACTCTGATCACTACTATTAATAGTGATGAATGAAAGATAGCCTTGTGTTATTACAAAACAACATGTTGTATAGGTAATAACAAACAACTATTTAAGAGTAAAACAATGGATCAATTCACGTGCTCAAGAACGATAACCATTTGATAGACTGTTCTCATTCAGTTTTAGAATCTAACAACAATTATGTACCCATTGAACTCAATTATTTGTGTGATCATTGTTTGTGTGCATTTTTTTAAATTGATAAAAATCTAGTGCTTAATCGCGATCCTCTTAGCAGCTTACTATCTAAGCAGTAATGCAATCGTTGATGGTGAAGCGCACTAGTTTATTAAGAGCCTATTCACTCTAGCCTTGAAGACACCTAAATTATAATCGGACGGGAAGACCGGAGCAGGCAAATTGTTCCTGTCCTTAGATGTACGTGTTATGAACGACGAGGTGAAATGCTTAGTCTGGAACGTAGAGGTGTTAACAATGTAAGGGTGGACACTCGCCGTACGTCGAGTTGTCTCATGGTAGAATGGCGATGGCGAAATCAATTCATCTGATTAACGCGCGCACTCTCCGAAATGCATCCTGTATACCGAAAGGCTGGCTTTATGTGTTCATCATAAATGTTCACTTCTTTCTCAGCATTTTATGATTTGTCATCTTTTTTTCCCCTGGTCTTTAGAGATATGCGGAACATAGTTCCACATACCTCCATTGAAAATTCTGGTCTTGGGTACTGCCCCATGGTTATTTTTTTTTGTGATTTCGGGCTGTTGTATTTATTCTAATCGCGTGGAGAAATTTAATATCACAATACAGGTTTTTGTAGTTTTTAGTTCCTATATAGCGGCAGAGTTTCTGATGGCTGCTTTTATATCCACGTGCGCCTCAATTCTCGGAAATATTTAAGTGAGCAAATCAAATTTAGCAGTTTCACTTATTGATTTGTAATTTTGTACTTTTCTGTGATTAGCAATATAATTTTTAAACTTTCATTAACATACATAATCTGTATCTTACTTAATTCTTCTTATCTTGTTACAGTGTACTTAACATTCCCAATTTAATAACCCAAGCCCGAATCCCGAAGAATCGCCAAACTTAAGTGGCAGTGGGCAGGGCACATTGTTCGCAGAACAGATGGTCGATGGGGACATAAGGTTCTGGAAACACGACCACGTACCGAAAGACGCAGCGTTGGAAGACCTTCCACAAGGTGGACCGATGTCCTGGTGAGGGTCGCGGGAATCCGATGGATGCGAGACGCACAGGACCGGTCATTACGGCGACCAACAGTGTATGTCCAACAGTTGACGTCTTTCGGCTGAAATGATGATGATGATGGTACATTCCCAAGTGCATCTACACCTATCATGGATTTCATACATTATCCATTTGATCCATATGATGAGTACAAGAGCGGTGGTGGCCTAGTGGTTAACTGCCCCGACTTACCAGTGGCAGGTCACGCCCATCCAGGTGCTTTACTTTGTGTAATTTATTTCATCACCACTGCCCCCAAAACCGTCAAGGAAAACATCGAGAGAAAACTGGTCTGTCTTAGAATAAAAAATTTGAAGTCATTTGACATCCATCAATCCGCACGCGGGCCCACCGCAAATGAATTATGGCCCATTCCCTCTCCTAGAGAGAGGAGGCCTGAGTTCCAGCAATGGATGAATATGGATGTACGAGCCTTACGTACAAGGTCAGAAGTTTTATAATTGTTTTGTATATTACTTTAAGTACTTAGGACAGAGCATATTGAGACATTTTCTACCTTAAGTAGAACTTGTTTTCCTATCATTCTTCAATTATTTTTATTTGGTGAACCATGGCTAAGAGTGAGCTGCATCAACTAACTTCAACGATAACTAATGTCTCATCAGCAGGGGTCGGAATTAGGTAGAATTCATGTACTTGCATCAACATGTTGATATTAATATGGATTTCCCGTCCCCATCCCGGGATTTCTAATAAAAAATCCCGTGTGGCCAACAATATTAAAAAATAATAATAAAAACCTCAGAGATAGATAAGAAAAATAAAACAAAGATAATTCAAAGCAAAATTTTTATTTTTATTTGAAAAAGATCTCTCTACGTCAATTGAGGTAAGTATAACAAATTTATACACTTCCTCCTCCTCGTCATTAATGCATTAAGAAATTTTTTCTGCTATATTTCTGAGTGCCATAAAAAAAATCTGATCTTTAAAATTAATCGCGGAGTTTGAGGCATAGCCTAGCATAGCATAGTCGGCCTTATAATGTTCCCACTGTTGGGACTCAGGCCTCTTTAGGAGAGGGAATGGGCCGTAATCCTACGCGGGCCCAGTGCGGGTTGGTGGATGTCACATGTCTTCGAATTTTTGGTTCTAGGACATGCTGGTTTCTTCACGATGTTTTCCTTCACCGTTTTTTACTTGGATGATATCTACCCAATTAGTCTGGGCATCTCTATCTCATCTCTCGCCTATCGCGATACCATCTCATATCTCTGTGCTACATTGATAACTATTGAGGCCTACGTTGTAAAAAAAAACCTTGATAACTTTTGATATGGGGGACTAGCTAAGCCACTGATTCTCCGAGCAATTTTACCTGCCCACTGCCACTCAAGTTTGGTGATTCTTCAAGCAAAAAACGTTTTTTGTCAAAATTTTAACATTTACATGATGGTGCAACAGCAGATAGTGAAATTCAAATTAAAGTTAACAGAAACTGTAACATAGTCTTAAATTAACTAGCTATTGCCTAAGAAAGTCCTATTTGCTATTACAAAATTTCATCCGAATCTGTTCAGCCATTCGAGCGTAAAAAGTAACAAAAATACACACTCACAAACTTCCCCTGTATAGTATTAGATAGTGTAATACTTTTCTAATGGTCGTCATTTCTGTTACCGATATAATCTATTTCATTCAATGTTTAATATCAAATTCTTTTGAGAAATATATAAAACGTTTGTTTTAAAGTCATTTTGATTATTGAGTGTTTAAAAATGCATCTAATAAAAGAAATAATAACAGACACAATTATTTAGGTACATATCAAACAATTAAATAGTATTTAGATTAAGTTTGTTATGTAATACTTTACGAGACACCAGGAAGAGATAAAAATATTCTTTGCAGGGATTTAATGTTAATAAAAGAAGCGATTGTTTTACGAATAGTGTTTAATACTTACAAAAACTTATGTATAATATTTACACATAGAAATAACTTATTACAATACATTTTTACAGCTACAATTTAATCTAAAAATACTTTTAGTGTAGGTTATCTTTATGAAGAACAAATACTTCATAATTTTCTTGAAATAAGTTTTGAAATACTCTTGGTTTGCCGCACACGGGCCACCGCCAACAACCATTTCATACATTTTATATTGATTCGCCGCACACGGTTGACGCCGGTGGCCGCTACATGCTTCAAATCGCCGCTGCTCGCTTCTTGTGGCTCGCACTGGCCACTAAAAAAACACCGTTATACGCTACTCGCGCATTTAAACCTTTTCGTCAGAGACCACAATGATACTGCGCAGTTAAAAAAAAGTAGCAGCCACCGACCACCATAAGTGGCTTGTGGCCGCTTCTGGCTTCTCGTGGCGATGTTTGTAGTTGTGGCATGTGGCCCATATGCTGCGACACTTATATGTTAATGATGATGGAATATTGGCAGTATTAAACATGATCACAATCTTCTCAGTATCATAGTCAGATTGAATTTGTTCTTAAGACTAATCTATTGGTAAGAACTTAAATACAACGCTTTTATTGGCAGTGTTATTTATTAATACTAGTTCCTACAATCCGCTCCATGAAGTAAAAGACTTGAATCACACTTTCACAACAGTTGTTAGGGACCATCCATAAATTAAAATTACTTTAAGGAGAAGGAGTTGGTTGGAATGTGACATTGTATGACAGGATTAGGAGGAGTAATAAATTTCGTGACGTTCCATTTTAAAATCTGTATCTAAGTATTAAAACGCGAAATTAATCAATCAAGAGAAAACTTTTAAAAAATCTGTGACATTGTAAACAATTTTTCAAACGTTTGATTTAAGGTTTGAATTTATATGTTTTAAATGCAACTAACACTTATTTCGCAAATACTGTTTTAATGTTGTATTTTTTAGATAAAATTGCAAAATTTATGACGTCACATTAGGGAGGGAAGTCTCAAAAATGCGACCAGCCATGACAAGTACGAAGAGGGGTCAAAAACTATAGCATTTGTGTGACGTAACTTATGGATAGACCCCTATGTGATCTTCAAATGTAAAGGACACACATTATCTTGTCAATTAATTATTTTAGATAAATATGATCAGAATAAAATTTTTGACACTTTTAAAAACAATATTTCACAATTAGACACTACAATTACAATTTTCATAGAGTTAATTAAGTACTTCAAGTTTTGAAGATACTTAAAAACAAGTAGACGATACAAAACAAACCACGCCAGTACATGCAATTTTACTGACGGAAAACAATGACAGCAAAAAGGCATGCATATAAAAAACTCTAACGCAAGACGCGATATCTCACGCGGCAATCAAACGTATGGAATACTGCAGATTTTCTCATGGCAGACTAACCATGTGGGAGGCAATGTATTCTGTTGCTAATGTCACTTCGTTCTGATAAAATTGTAGGCAGTTTAACATTTTATATTGTTCCCTTAGATCTTGAGACATTACCTACAGTTTGATCTTTATCTGCCATAGTTTTAGGCTCATTCATGTTACTATTATCATAAGCCATTGTGCTACTACTACATCATATTTTTATACTTTAAATACTTTGTACCATAACTTACTCTTTATATTACTGTATATCTTTTCAACATTCCATATTTATAAATACTTAGCAACCTACTGGTATTTCAAAGAATCATTTTCATGATTTCAGAAATAGGTTCATTTTGCTATCTCTATAAATAACAGAAAGATAGCAAAGACCAATAGATATAAAATGGATTACGAAAACTTAGCGGAACCTCGAGATTTCTGCCAGCAGTATGATACAAGGATACTGCTCATTAATGATGCAAAAAGAACAAGACTACCACCCCATAAAGCAGCAGGTGGCGACATACAAAAGCCTGTAGGTTGAGGAAGGTCTTCTGCCAAAACAACCCTCAATCCTTTACCAATAATTGTGGAAGGTTCCTGTATAGTTCTGTTTCCAATATGAATTACGTCTCGTCTCTTCCTTCTAGGCTCTATGCTTCCTGGGTTAGAGCAGACATCACAGTCGGTCTTACACAGTTCTACCTCGCATTGGATAATAAGGTCCATTTCATCGGGGAATTTGAAGGCGTTGAAGAAAGCAAATGCTATGATAGAAGCTCCAGTGTTTCCTGTGTCTCTTGTCTTTTGGAAAGCACCGAAGACCTTCGATTTTAGCACACAACCATTGCTGTCAGTCAGAGGAACGACATTACGATTTTCTGAGTCTCTGGCTATACATTCTTTTACTTGGATATCGAAACCAGCATCTCCGGTGACTGATACAACTAAAGTCATCTCTTCTCCAATCTTGACTAAGCCATTTGCTTCGGGCCCGAAAGGTCCTCTTCCAGTATGAATGTCCAAGCGAGCCATGGCAGTATCTCCACTGAAGTTGCTAGTAATCTGGTTCAACATACCAACACTGAGAGAATGGACCAGTTGCTTCTTTAGGTTTCCTTCCCATAGACATCTGACTCTTCTGATGTGATCCCAAACTTCCTGAATTCCGACTTCGTTTTGAAGTACAAGGACATTCTCTAAGTAAGCCTGGCCTTCGTTTTCGAAATCACTGTAGAATCTAGTACCGCAAGTGTTTAAACTAACTGTAAAAGAGTATTTGGCTTGGTTGGAGTTCTCTCTGACGTAAACGCAATCAGCATCATTGTAATGATCTTGAGAGTAGATGAGTCCATTATATACCTTGTTGAATTCAATGTTGATAGTCATCATTTCTTTACCACAGTCTACTGTTATATCGTGAATATGAGGAGGATGTCGGTCATCATCGTCAGTTTGTACTTGTGTTTGAGTAGCTTCAGCAACTGATCCGCCGACACTACTAGAAATAGAATTGGAACTGGATCCAGTGTTTACGGTACTTCCACTTTCTTGAGACACGTAAATCGCTTGGGTAGTCTGATCGGTCTGACTAGGTTGGTAACCAGGCTTTGAGTAATCGTAACCAGGCTGCGATGGCTGAGAAGGCTGATAGCTAGGAGAAGAAGGCTGATAACTAGGAGATGAAGGATAACTTGGAGATTGAGATGGTTGGGATGGTTGGTAGGATGGAGAAGAAGGTGAATTTGAAGGTTGGCTTGGTTGATAACTAGGAGTTGATGGACTAGGTGAGTACGAAGGCTGAGAAGGTTGGTACGATGGCTGTGATGGTTGATAAGCCGGTTGAGTTGGTAGACTTGGTTTATAGCTCTGTTGGAACGGTTGCTCAGGCTTGTAAGCTGACTCTGGTTGGTAAGGTGACTCGCTTTCTTGGTAAGTCGGCTGGGATGGCTGGCTGGGCTGGTATGTTGGGCTTGGCGATGGTCCTTCGCTGTAGGTTGGTGAAGGTCTTGTACCCGAAGCTGGGTATCCAGTTACAGGTGGCAAGTACACGTGCGACGGTTCAAAAGGTCTCGGTTTTTCTGGTTTCCCTCCGTAGTACTGACGAGCTGGAAATATATAATGAACAAATTAGTAAAGTTACTTTTAAAGACGTTTCTAACGAAGACCCAAAATGCTTGTGCACACAGTGATTGCTGGAAAATGTGATACGTGCAAAATGTGTGGTATTTGAAGTTCCTGCGATTTTTATCCATTCATTATGTAGGTATGTTAACATCTTTAGTATTAGTCTATATGTAGTGTCTGATGAAATACTATATCGTAATTTATTTTTGAAAATAATATATGACCTGAAAAAATATTAGAGTAAAAAATATAAATAATTGTTATTTCATTAAAATTACATAAAACTATTTTCCTAAAAAAAATAGATACTTAAAATTAGTTACAACCTAAATCTTAAAACTAATGTGCACCTTTCCTATTCTTCTGTTGATACAAGCCCTGAATCCACTGCAGCAAATTGTTCACCATGTCGTCCACTTCTGCCTGCTTCTCCGGCTGCAGGTCCGCTGGAAACCATGGTCTTCATCAGCAACCAGAAGATGGTTACCCCCACCAACCATTTTACTCACTACTCGTTAGAACCGCTTGAAGAATGGTAGTATGTAGTATAGGACTTAGAAATTGTTAAAGCCCTTGAAAGAATCTATCAGCTAGATAAAGTTCATTAAGAAAGAAAACAGATAATCAAGGAATTAGGCAATGACGACCTAATTATATTTCGATCAGTTCATATGAATGAAATAAAAAATACAATGATGAAAATATAAATAGGTCGTAAGAAAAATTAAAAGATAACTAACTACGATAATAGAGAACTAAGCAACTACGACATACAAAGAATCTTACATATTAACTGAAAGAGAGTACTTACATTATAAAATTAGTAACTAAAGAAAAACTACTTAAAGTACAGGCACTAAAATAATTGTAGACAGATACAGGAAAAGAAAAATGAATTACTCGTACAATAGACAGCAAAGTAAAGGAGAGAAATTATGAGGAGAATACCAGCAAAAATTACACTAGTAGAACTGTTACAGAAAAAAGGAAATAGCAGACGTTATTATACAAACAAGAAAATTGTGAAAGTGTTCAAATAAAATTCACTGATCGATGGAGATAACAGAAAAAAAAAAGAATTTAGTACACACATTTTTGCTTCAGAAATGAACATGATCATATGAAATTAATTTATTTGAACACAGATTGAAAGGAAAACTAAGCAAAACTTCAAGACAAAAATTGAAACTTATAAATTAATAATTATTATTTAATTGTTTACAACTATTTCATTAGTTCATATTTGCAGGCGACAGACGACATGACTAATTGACCATGCTAATATATAATGAAAATAAAGAAGGTATAATTAGTATAAAAGTAAATTTAATAAAGCACATATAGACATAAAGAGACGTCAATATAATTATGACGCTAATAAAACGTACTATTAATTTAATATACGGTAAAAAAACCTGTCATTATATAGAAAAAAAGGAGGTAGAAAGTGAAGACAAATCGAAAGCACAAAGAATTAATGACTACCAAAATATTTCAGATACTAACAGAGTTATAAAACTGTGAAAATGTAATGGATTGCGTAAAAAATTTGAATTTTTTCACGATTAGTCATCTAGACAAGCATACATAAAGTTCATCTGTAAACGTGATTGAATATTTTTGTTATGAATCGCAATTAAAATCCAAGGTTTAATATAGAAGAAACAAAAAGGGGTGCCACGCGAGTGCAGCCGCGGGCAAAGCTGTGTAAGTGTCTAAAAGTATCAAAAAGATAGTAAGAGTATTAAGAAGGAATAAAAGATAAGTTCTAGAAGCTGGGAGTGTGTGTAGCTATAAGTGCCCTCTACTTGTAAATTTAATTTAACATGGTAATGAAAGTCATTGAAAATAACCAGTCAGATTCAGAAATCTAGACCAGTGGTCTGAAGTAAGCAATTGCAGTAGACTGAACGTTGAGAGACGGGGAAACATAAATTGAACTTTTTACCAGCTGTAAACTAAATTTAAAAGAAAAACAAAGCTAACAGTGCCATACAAATGACTAGAAGCATCAAAATCAAATCTAATCTATTTGTAGATAATTATGTTGTTTAAATGGAAATGTGAAACAAATCAGACAAAACCAGAAAGTAATGATTCAATCAAAGCGAGTAGATGTAAAACAGTAGAATTCAGTAATATATAAATAAATGGGTACTCTCGTTAAAAGAAAACCCTCCTCAGGCATAAGAAGTCGTTTACAAGCAAGGGGCTATGTGAGTGTGGCAGAATATTAAGTGACACATTCAGGTACAACAACACGCATTGAATTTCTCGATGGTTATTTAAGATTCATCATCAACTTTCCTATCAATTTCAAGCTCGCCTTTAAGTCTAATTGAAGGCAACTCAATACCAGTAACTTAAATAAAGCGACTACTTATGGGGCCTCTACTGAGTCCACATTTAGTTGCTCACTTAATGTGACAAGGTTCTATTTTGCGAATCAATTAAATAAGGAGATGCTTTGGAAATAATAAAGAGATACATTTTTTTTTTCTTTCATTGATCTGTTTTGCAGTGTAATGTGTGTGTAAACAAATGCTCCTGACCTATCCTTTTAATTTTGAGGTGTGAAATCATCAAATATTTAATGCACTTTGCGTTTAAGGGTCATGGTACATCTTTCGAATATTCCCGTACCAGCCACAATTTTTTTTGCACCTTCTTCGATTTTTTTTTTCGATCTTTATAGTTACAGCAAATAAACCAATAAGTAACCATCGATAAGTCAATAATGCTGTACCCGTAATGATAAGGTTGCACATAAAAGGCTGTATCTGTATGTGTACGTACCAGTCTTGCGCTTTCTTGGTTCTGTAAAACATATTACAATTAATCTAACATAATACACAAAAAATATATAAAATAATAACATTAAATACTTATATACAATTTTTTATAAAATGTACACTAGACCTAAATTACAAAAGATCTTAAAATTTACCATGCATCTTGGTGTATATACAGGCATTTGGAAAAAAATGCTTACGTCAAAACTATTTACAAAGGAGAGAGAAACATATTTATAATACATCACTCACTGTACGTTAAAAAACAACCTTTATATTCAATGACTTTCAATTTATGAACATCCAGATCTAAATCATAGAAAACAAGGTCAACAATGTTAGGTATATCAATCACTACATTCTTTTTCATAACATTATGAGATTTTAAACTATCCGTCATTATACGTAACATAAATGTTTGAATAATGTATTCAACTTATAGCTTTGATGTGAAGGAACATGTGATTCTCAAATCAATTATTATAATGCTAATTAATTATAATGTCTATCAAAAATCACTTTATAAAAATGAATCTTTCAAGCTTACATAGAAAGTAAACAGTAATTTGCAAAAGCGTGGTGTCTAGCAACGAACCAATCGCAAAATTAATCGATTATTTATTTTTAGATACGCAAATCGAGAAATTTGTAATCGATAGTGTATTCAATATTTTAATCTATCTTCTTGATCAATCTTTTCTAATTACCAATCAAATTATCACTGCTAACAAAAGGGGTATTGAATAATGAGATAAGTTTGACAATATCGGTGGTTTTTGCGATAGCACAATGATCTCACAATCGCCGTAGTATTCACGTGATTGTGAATTACATAATAAGCCCAAAAGTCTGACGATATTGTTTACCCATTGTATGAAACGTGTTTGTATGAAGTTTATTAAGCACACTAACTTAGACGGAGTTGAAGGCTATATTAGGCGTTCTTACATATCAATATTATTTCTACACATTTCAAGCTTTTAAATCAATTTTTCATGCTATTTGTTTCGTTTATGCTACGCAAAGAAAGTCCATATTTATCTACATCCCTTTCACTCTCTTTGAGGCTACATTTGGCGTGTTATCGTGTGTGTTTTTTTTTACCAAACATAATCTCGCTTTTGAATCAATTTGTATCGCTTTTGCTACGTGAATTTTCTCTATATTATCTCATCGTTACTCTCTTTCTTTATATATCTCATGCTTTAAGTTAGCAAAACTTAGTTTGAATGATGATTTCCCATTTCATATAATCTATACTATCACCGATGTAGTTATTCTTGCAACCGCGATAGTGTGGTTGGCTTTATGAACAAGTCATTTTGTGTTATTGGCCGCTTTACCAGACATTTAAGTACCTAGAGGAAATCCTTCCAAGTTTCCTTCCTGCCAAGTTTTTTCCATAACAGACAGCGGGATTAGAGTAGCTATTATATACTCTATCGGTGCTTCAGATTAGAGTTCAGCTTATCCAGTATCTAGTTCAGCTATTTATAGATACTTAGCATCATAGTGAATATTTAATAGATTATCTTTGCCATAATTTTGATAATATTTCAAAAATGTACCAGAATCCGTGCCAACATCTCTGTCAATACAGTACTACTTCCTACAGATTCAATCTTTGTGTTTGTTACTTATGCAGACGTGAAAGTGCATAACATAATAGCCGATTCGTCAAACTGTGGTACCAGGCAACCAGGAACGCATGAAGTGCATAAAGCATCCAACATATGTAGTTGTTGTTGTAGTTATAACATGACCGTGTCAATAGACATGCGTTTATGTGCGATATTATAACATGGGTGTAAAGTGTGACGTAACGTACTGAACGTGGGCTAGTGCTAAATGCATTAAGCTAGAATTACACTGCGCACACGTGTGCCACACACGTCGATCTGGGCGCATCGGTCTCCATACATTTTGTATGGAAACTAGACTTTTAGAGCTACACTTGATCCACGCTACGCGACACCACACGACGTCGTTCTACGTACAAATCACCCCCCCTAGCCAAGTTACGATCATTTCGTAAGCGTCGAATGCCTCTAGTAAGTAGGTCACGCCTCCTATTCCTGTGTTCTGACCACGTGATTGAGCGTTGAGATGGCGTCAGAACAAAGGAATCGGAGGCATGGCCTACTCGAGGCGTTCGACGTAAACGAAAAGATCGTAACTTGGCTAGGATGGCAGGCGTGTTACACGTGTGCGTCGATCTAATGTAGTTCTAGCTTTAAATGCTGACGATACAGTGGGTGCAGTGGTTGAGTCATTTGTTACTGCACTGCGCAGAACAAATATTTGTGTGGCCTACATCTGTAGGCCAAGACAATCTTGTCTTATACGTGTGAATTTAAATATTTGTGAAAGTACCCACGATACTAGATTAAGAAAAAAGCGCCAAGGTAGCCCGGGAAATACAGAGTTTTTTTTTATTATAGATAGGCTCGCTTCTCAATCGAATCTAGTGCATCAAGCTGATATTTTCCTATTATTTATAGCCTTTCGTACCAGGGCCAAGTCTACCTTTCAGAAGCAGACCCTTGGTCCCAGTAGGCTTTGAACTTGCTGGGCCACTACGGTTTGCTGACATCTCCTTGAGGCGCGCGTGCAACAGTACACGCCGTCGACGACTTTGGCTCAGTCCGGGCGGTTACTGAACGGTCGGACGGCGAGCTACCCATTGCTCGCCGTCTTCAAGCCCGCGGTGGCCGGAAATCGGGATCGGAATCCTGGCGGCGGCTGGGGCGTGAGGACCGTTGCCGCACGCGTGCGGCCTCCTCCTTTGCTATCATTACTGCTTTGCAGAAGGAGGCGACCGCCTGCCACTTGTCCTCGCTTAGGACCATGGCCTGTACCAAGGTCTGGCGCGAGAGATTGGAAGGATGTATTAAAGTAAGTATATTTTGAATTTTGCGAACTGTCTTAGAGCATATAGCATAGCATAGTCGGCCTTATAATGTTCCCACTGTTGGGAATTAGGCCTCCTCTCTAGGAGAGGGAATAGGCCATAATACACCACGCAGGTCCAGTGCGGGTTAGTGAATGTCTCATGTCTTCGAATTTTTGGTTCTAGGACATGCCGGTTTCCTCACGATGTTTTCCTTCACCGTTTTGAGAGCAGTGGCAATAAAATAAATTACACAAAGTAATGCGCCAATGAGAGTGAGTAATCATCAAAGAACTTCTCTTGGAGATGAAGAGGGAGGCCAAAGGAAAGATGGAAGGATTGTGTAAGGAGTGGTATGAAAGAGGGAGTTTTTTTTCAGGTGGGAAAATCATCTTGACAAATCGCGCTCTTGGGCGGAGCGAGAGATAGTGTCAGACTTTTATTGACTAAAAACCTACTCCTGTTCCTTCTTTGCCTTCGCCCCAGGGCCCCGGGTTTCACTTTCACACTACCCGTGGCCCCAGTAGGCTTCAAACTTTTTGGGCCCCTACGCCCCTAGTACGCGCCGTCGACGACTCGAGCTCGGTCCGGACGGTTACCGGATGGTCGGACGGCGAGCTACCCATTGCTCGCCGTCCGCAAGCCCGCGCCTACGGATATCGATACAGCTATAGTTCTTTTTCTTTTTTTGTAAATTTTTGATTAGATAGATAGATAGATATTCTTTATTGTACACCAAAAATTAGGATTAGAGTACTTATCAAAAATTTAATAAGAATAATAAAATAATATTAATGACTCTCTGCACGTGTTGGTTTAGACTGTTAGGGCAGAGAGGTATTTAAGTGAAGAGTGAAAACGTTACTTCTACGCAAACGTGCTCTACAATCGGGTGAGATAGTGGTCAAGTTTAGATTTTTCATTTTTTATTTTTTTCTAATGAAAGGATTGATAATTATCTTAAATAGTTTTCTTTGTAATAAACAAGAGCAGATACTTACGGAAACGAGATGAGCTCTCCGCGGCATCGGCGCACGCGACTATCGCACACAGCGCCACCACAGCGCATATGCGCACCATCTGGAAATAAACAGATTTATTTTGTTAATTTAACAGTTTTTTAGATAACTTAGATAATAATAATATTCTACAACTATCACACAACGACGTCTAGCTCCAAGCTAAGCAGAGCTTGTGTTATGAGTACTAGACAACTGATAAACATACTTATATATTTCTAAATACATACATATTATAGATAAATTACACTCAGACACAGAACAAATTTTGTTCTGTGTCTGAGTTGTCATGATTTAATGATCGTGCTCATCACACAAACATTTATCCTGGGTGGGAATCGAACCCAGCATAGCAGTCAGAGTCACTAACCAGTAGACCAACAGCCAGTTCAGATACGTCCACCAAGGGCTGGGCGTGGAATTTGTGTAAAACTAATCCAGTAAAGACCACTGAAAATCTGCTATTTTGCATGAACTTCATAATTTACTCAAAAATTTAAAAAGTCAAAAAAGTATAACAATAGAAGCCTTGCAAACTTAATCAAGATTCTGAATGACGACAATTTTCTTCAAAAACTTTTAAAGGTTTAAAAAGCGAAAATAATAAGTATCATTGATTAATTACTAATTAGCAGTGATCGGAGTAGGTAGATTGAATTGGGATCATTGATCCGAAATGTACATATTAATATGGACATTCCTCTGGAATTGGTTGATTATTAAAGAAAATCCGGAACTTAGGTAGGAATTGTATTAAAATTAGCAATATTATATTCGTCATATTTTTTTTAACGGTACACAGTCACGATTTGACACAACCCAATGACCAATCAGAACATTATACCTTCCTTTAAATTTTGAATTAAGTAGTAACACTACCCACATTAACAATATTTAATTGAATCCGGAAATACCGGAATTACTTTCGGGAAAAATGGCTTATCCATGTTATTCTTTCTGTGTGCATTTATGATAGAAATACCAAAAATCAATCTACCTACCAACCCGCACTGGGCCCGCGTGGTAGATTACGGCCCGTTCCCTCTCCTAGAGAGGAGGCCTGAGTCCCAACAGTGGGAACATTATAAGGCCGATTATGCTATGCTATGCTAATCTACCTACTCCGATCACTGCTAATCAAGTTTCGTATTTTTACATTATTATGTACGAGTTTTGTGCATATATAAACTGCGAAGTATAAGTTAATGAATAACATCAAAACAATTACCTAATACAGCATTGTTTTCATTTAAAACAACACAAAATACAATTACAAATACTTAATCAAGTCATTAAATCGACACCATTCTACAACTACCCTCAATTCCAGTCAAGAACCAAAGTAAAACAAGTCAAGGTTTGATTAGCATAACAGCCTAGCAGATAAATCTATTGTTTGATAAGTCTGGGAATCGAACCAGGGACCACAATGCACAATTACTTAACGTGTAACGTGAGACGTCTGACGCAACGTAAACGTAAAAGTTAGCGTTAGATTTAGACTTGGAATGTAGATCACTTGGTAGGGAAATTTAAGGCGAATAAGGCCCTTGAACATCTGGCCGAAGTTAAATGCACACCTGTTTATAGCCACGCTGATCTTTAAAACCATATTCTTTGCGAAATATTGATTGCTTTACATATACTATGTACATTCTGAATCAATTTTTTTGTGTCAATAAATTTCTAACGATTAAAGCTGACGATTAAAGCTTCAACGTAACTAATTATCTTTTTTGGCAAAAGTATTAGTCATACAAAAATCATATGTTGATAATGTTATACATAAATGATTGCCCTATGAGTTCTTTTTCTACCTAAACTGAAAATAATAATATGTACAAACGGTAAATATTATTTTCAGTTTGTTTAAATACTTATTAAGTTATAATATTTAATAGTTAAGATGTGTATATAACTTGATTAATAAATTAAATAAATACCTATAAATATAAAAAAAAATATAAACTATCAATGATTCTATAGTAAATATTGTTTTTTTTTTTTCAATCTGTTAACCCAGGCTTCAGAAAGTTACTGTTTTATGACACTAAATGGGAACAAGAGCCTTAATAATAAATTGTATTAAATGTGATGTTATTGTGTATGTGAAACGATGATAATCAAAGTCGTAAAAGATAATTAGACAACGTATTTCATATTAGATTTATTTCATACTTTTACACTACAATGGTGTTAAAATGTGAAATACTGTTACAGTTTTTCATGAATTGGTAATTTTATTGTAGTATGGGAATGTCCTAGTCTTTAGATTACGGCAATATTATACAATCATTTTAATTTTGCATAATCATTAGAGCTTTGACCTACATTTCTACGACTAACATACAGACGAATAATAAAAAAATCTGTGTGTATTTGTGTCTGTTACACCTTCAACTCAAACAACTTTAAGGTCCTCCCGAGCAGTACCATAAAACAGTGATTGTCTGAAGCCTACTCCTCGGTAACGGCTAGGCCAATAGGTTTGAAAAAAATATATGTTTATTATAGATTCATGTATAATATTATCAACATACAGTTTTTTCGTAACACTAATACATTTGCAAAAAAAAAAATTAACAAGATGATATATTTTAGCTTGTTTTTCCTACTCCTTTCAAACGGCTTTGATCTTTAGAAATATGTTGTTGTCCAAATAACACGAGACAAGGGCAAGATAATGATGATTCTATTTAACTAATGCTCTAAAAAACAGTGATCGCAATTGCTCCATTTCAATACAGACACGCCTTTTACTTTCTCTAAAAACTGACACAACTCTCAATTTCCCTGTAAACTTGCTAATTCATTGCCTAAAGCCAGTCACACATCAATTATGACATATAATTCGTCGAAGTAATCCTCCTGTCATGAGCATAACTGCAACATATGTAAACTGTCATATGTTTACATTCTACATGTAATAGGTTACAAATTCTGTTGTGTAATATGATGTATTGTATTATAAGTCAAGCTGTAGGTTGCACTTGATATGTTTTGGTCAGAATAATGGGGTGTATCTACACTATAGTATGCAAGTTTGTTAGTGTAAATAATGTTGAATTATAATAAATTTTACTGAATTGAATTGACAGAGCAGTCGTAGATTGCGGGTTCAAACCCAACCAGGCGCATTACTTTGTGTAATTTCATCACCACTGCTCTCAAAACGGTGAAAGAAAACATCGTGAGGAAACCGGCATGTCCTAGAACCAAAAATTCGAAGACACGTGACATTCACTAACCCGCACTGGGCCCGCATGGTGGATTACGGCCCATTCCGTCTCCTAGAGAGGAGGCCTTAGTCCCAACAGTGGGAACAATTTATGGCCAACTATGTGAATTGAATGAAATAAAAATATTGATGTAAATGAAATGGAATTAAGAATAATTGAATTAAATTATATCGTCTATTAATAATGATTATAGATCAGAGCGTGAGTCAGGACTTGACCTTTTATATATGTAGTGGTTTTTTTTTTCGGTTGTAAAATCCTCTAATGACCAATCCTCAAGCTCTTGAGCGGGGCGGGAGATAGTATCAGACTTTTACTGACTAAAAACCCACTTCTGTTCCTTCGTTGCCTTTCATACCAGGCCCGAGTCTTCCTTTCAGAATCAGACCCTTGGCCCCAGTAGGCTTCGACCCTACTGGGCCCCTACGGTTGCTGACACAGCTAAAACAGCGAAAAGCGTGGAATTCCCGGCCGGAGTTTTTTTTATTATAGATAGACTTGCTTCTCAATCGAATCTAGTACATCAAGCTGATATTTGGCAGATACATTCCTAAGCTGAGAGCAATATTTCACGATCGAACTTCCACTTGATAAATGTAGAGCAATTGTTCTGGCGTAAATTACCGTCGCATCTTTACTAAGATCTCCAATAACATAGAATAGAATAGAATAGAATAAACTTTATTGTACACCAAAATAGTAACAAAAACTTTATACACTTTATGTATATATTATATATAATTATACATAAAGTGTTAATGAGTTTCTGACCTCAAGACAAAAGTCTGACCCGTGCGTGTTGCCAGCGATGACGTATGGCTCCAAAATGTCGTCGCTCACAAAGGGCCTCATCAGAAGGCTTAAAGTCGCCCAAAGGGTAATGGAAAAGGCTATACTCGGAGTTTCCTTGCGAGATCAAATAAAAAATTAAGATATCCGCAGGAGAACCAAGGTTACCAACATAGCCCGAAGAGTCACCAAAATTAAGTGACAATGGGCAGTGTACATTGTTCGTAGAACAGATGGTCGATGGGGAGGAAAGGTTCCGGAATGGCGGCCGCGTACCGGAAGACGCAAATCGCGACGAATGATCTGGTGAGAGTCGCGGGAATCCCTTAGATGCGAGACGCATAGGACTGGTCATTGTGACGGCGCTTGAGGCAGGACGTTTTTCGGCTGAAATGATGATGAATGATAAAAGTTTATGTAAGTAATTTTATCGAAAAACCTTTCTTATTTTTACCTAAGTGCTTTACTGATTTGTTAAAGTTAAATATTACACGACCAGACGACTTATGTAATTGGCCAATCGTTCTTATTTTGACGCCCATTGATAATAACCGACCAGACAATGGACGTTAAACGTGGCCCATTGTGTGCATAACCATCACAATGGCCACAAGTAAATTGTCACATCCGGATGAGCACGACACCTTCTTTAAATTATTAAGGCTAGTAGGTATCATGCAACTTTTAACCCTATTGAACTATCAATAGGGTTGAAACTTGCTATTTTATAAGTGAAAAATAAATATGTAGAGAAAAAACTATTGTTTTAAAATTTGGAATCATTTAGACCTCAGATACAATGAAATGTCTGAGCAGACGAGCGGTTGTATCGCGACGTTTTAACCGTTGCTGATCCAGAATAATTTTAGATTACAATGCGAGCTTTAATATAATAACAATCGTATTGTAATAATACAAATATGTGTCATTTAATGACTAGTAGAAAATGCCTAAGGCATTAAGTCCGCCTTTGTACAGTGCAGTATTTTATTAGTGCATACAATTTTTAATAAACAATATTATAAAGGCGAAATTTTGTGAGCGTTTGTGTATGTTTGTTACTTCTTCACGCGTAAACGGCTGAATGGATTTCAATGAAACCTGATACACAGGTAGATCTTGCTGTTAGCAACTTGTATGTCATTAAAAATATCCTAACAGCAATGTATTACTAAATCGATTAACGATAACCCAACACAAAACTTCATTGCACGAATATGCATATTAATTTATGGAAAGAACATAAGTCATTTCCCACAAGTATTGTTCACACTATACCTATTGTTCTTGTAATCATATTAATATATTCAGACCACCATCAATCTTGTTGCAACATTTTACTCATAAAATGGTTGTGTTATGTTATTCTGTGCTATGTTTTGAAAAGAAAACGTATTTTATTTTATAGCTGCTTTAAAAGTAAAACTAATGAGATTTTCAAGCTAGACAGAGTAATTAATTATTAGTGATTAATGAGTAATGATTGCTTCACTGTTTACCATCAGGTGGGATCTCAGTCAAGCACTGGTTTATATATTTTTTTTTAAAAAACCTAGTGAGAGGCAAAAAAAAATTGTCACGCAGAAGGCCATATTCTGAGCAGCAGGCTTATATATACAAATGAATTTTCTGTTAGCGTTCCCACTAAATGCTAAATAGAGAAGTCACGTGTCAAGTGACTTCTTTTATACCTATAATTAAGGAGTCAAAGCATTTGAAAATACCTAATTATTTTAAGTCTTCACTTAATTTGAGTCTAGATTTTGACATTCTGGAATAGATTTAAAAAAAAAGTAAGACGTTCAGACGTACGAATTGACCATCTCCTATAAAAACATACTGACATATCTATGATAGTGTCAGTCAAACGTCTGATTTGGAACAATATGATTTCTATCTACATCACATCACATCACAAAAACGCCCGTCTACAACTCAGAGATGTACAGTTACATAAACAAGATGTATGCCGCGAATATTCACATTATCACTATTACACGTCACTTTACGTAATAATGCGTTGTCATATTATGACACTTGACCTCACGACTGTATTTAGAAAGGAAGCGATTTTCTATCGGATATCTTTTAACAGTTTTTGATCACTTCCATTTTAGATATTACTAGCGACCCGCCCCGGCTTCACACGGGTGCAATGCTGATAATTGACTGGCCTGTTGGTCTAGTGGTTAGTGGCCCTGACTGCTAAGCCGGAGGTTGTGGGTTCGATTCCAACAGGACAAATGTTTGTGTGATGAGCACAATCATTTGTTCTGTGTCTGGGTGTAATTTATCTATATTATGTATGTATTTAGAAATATATAAGTATGTTTAGCTCTGCTTAGTTTGGGATTAGATGGCGTTGTGTGATAGTTGTGGAATATTATTATTATTATTTTATTTATTTTTTTAGTTTTTTCAACTTATAACTATCTTTACAGGGTAACCTAATGCGATAGAGTATTTTTTGTTTTTTTCTGCTTATTTATATAACATACATACATATATTATTCACATTGTGGGTTGCACCTAAAAGATAGACATATACCATTGTCGATTTTTTTGTAGACCTTTTTAAGGTATACAATACTGTAGTACATTATTTTGATCTATCTCTTAGGGTTCAGCCAGCGTTTGCAATGTAAGCGCAAAAAATGTGTTTAATTACGACATCACATTAGAAACCTCTAAAATCATCAGTGTTTCTCTACTATATTGTGCGTGTATTAAACATATAAATCTTCCTCTTAAATCACTCTATCTATTAAATAAAACCGCATCAAAATCCGTTGCGTAGTTTTAAAGATCTAAGCATACATAGGGACAGACAGACACGAAAAACGACTTTGTTTTATACTATGTAGTGAAGCGATTATTTTTGAGATATTATGATTAACAGATAAATTCGTTATTGGATTGTGTTAGATAATAAAATTGTATAAGATTAGAATGTATTTTAATGTAGAATAATATTTAAGAGAATGGCATCAATGTTTTAGTTTTTCGTATTAGTTTTGCGAACTTTAAATGGCCGTATTGAAGTTAGAGTTTGAGTTTCAGACATCCTCCGCCCTGGATGCGAATTGCAGTGGCCAATCTGGAAATCTCTTTTTTTTATTCTTGACCGCTATCTCACCTGATGGAAAGCGACGATGGAACGCGCTTACCTAGAAGTAACCTATTCACTCTTGACTTAAAGATTAACGGGTTGTCCCGCACAGCAAAACAACCCCTCAGTCGTCCAGATAGCCCGGTGGCCAAGCACACCGACAGATTTTAGTCAGTAAAAGTCTGATATGCCTTCTCGCTCTACCCTAGCGTGGGAAAAGTCATTGGATAACTTAACCTTCCTCAAAAAAAACCGCAAGTGATTAAGTAATAAACGATTATTATTATTATTGCTCTAATAAATCGTTAAGCTCTTTTAAAAGCAGATTCTTATATCATCATTATTACATCTGACGATGAGCCGCTATTTTATTATTTAATCGAATATTGCGATGATATTTAACACATTGAATGGTGACTACGAACATAACCGTAGACGATTTCTATGCAGGACGCCGCTACCGGTATACAAGGTGCAATTTTGATCTGCAATTTTTTTTTATTTGATATAAACTAGTGCTTGACTGCAATCCCACCTGATGGTTAGCAGGGATGCAACCGTTGATGGTGAGGTGCACTAGTTTATTAAGAACCTATTCACTCTAGCCTAGAAGACACCTGAATTATAATCGGACAGGAAGACCGCAGCAAGCAAGTTGTTCCAGTCCCTCGATGTTCGTGGTATACGCGACGAGGCGAAACACTTAGTCCGTACCGTAGAGGTTTCAACAACGTAAGGGTGGATACTCGCTGTTCGTCGAGTTATCCGATGGTAGAAATGAGATGCTGGAATCAAGTCATAAAAATTCCGTTGTACACTCTCCAAAATTCATCCTGTAAAACACCGAAAGGCTGGCTACCCTACACCTGTGCTCAATACTATGTAGATTGGACTTAACTAGCTACAGAGTAATTCCTAATGGGACAACCCATTAGCACATTAAGAGCCTATTCACTCTAGCATGTGAAGAGGAGGGATGAAACGCACGTTACTAAAAGAGTTATGAGTTTACATGTGGATGGATGGAGAGGGAGAGGGAGATCAAAGAAAAGATGGATGGATTGTGTGAAGAGTGATATGAAAGAAAAGGAAGTTAGTGATAGCATGACGAGTAACAGGGTAGAGTGGAAGAAAAAAACGTGTTGCGCCGACCCCAAATAACCCGGGACAAGAGCAGGAAGATGATGATTTCAGGAGGTTATTATAAAACTCGTAAATAATCATAAAAAATGCGATACATTTTAGTGTTATTCAGAAAACGTCATGTCACTGTGTGCGTGAGGGCGACAGCCTGTACGAAGCTTCGCCCACTTTTTCTATGAAATGCTTTTACTGATTTCCGTAAATAAGATTTTTTTTAATACCTATCTACTTTATTGTTGATTTGGGTCGAGAATCAACTTCAGTACGTTTGTAGGACTTCTAGAATATCAAACAAGGAAGTGTGCTAGGTGGGTAAGTGTTAAAGAGGATGACAAATGTACGCAATTATACGTATTTAAAGTATTTATCCGTACCCAGGGTACGTTTTTTTAATCACTTCTTCTTCTTTTCGATTCGATGGTAAACTCGTCAAACTTTTTTTTGGCCTAATAGGTACTACATTAATAGCAGCATCGGTAGCTCTCATCAAATCCTCCAAAGTGCAGGTATACGGACACTTGGGGCATTCCAACATGTGGATCATGTTTTGAACAGGAGCTCCGCATTCACATTGAGTATTCGATGGGTCTATAAAACCCCATTTTGCCAAGTTGAGTTTGCAGCGGCCTACCTGGGTTCGCAACCGATTTAGTGCCTTCCATACAGGCCACTGCAAATCGCGTCCAGGCAGGAGATGCTCTTGGGGTCTTAAAAAGTCGGATGGTGGCAGGTGATGCTCTTCCCAAAGCTTCATTCTTTCTTTAGGTGGCGGGTCATCGATGGCCTTTGTGCTACGCAGGAAGCTCTTCCGGGTCTCAAGCCTACTAAGCCTGATTTTTAACCACTGATATCACATACCTACGGATATATCCGTAAATAGACAAATGTATGCAACAGACTGTGACCGTGTACTTTCGACATTCAACATTCATTCATGGGTTAACAGCATTATGAGTCGAAAATATTATCGTTTACGATTTATTTTAGTTATCGATTAACACATATTAATCGATGTCTTCAATGTTTTTTAGAAGGTTGTAAGGTCTTTGTGGTTAGAGCTTTGAGGGGTCATGGACATGTTTTGAAATCATTTATTTATTGTGCACACCTACACCACAGTGTAGTCTTTTTTAACCCAAAGGTTGATTGGTAAGAATGCCTTGTTGCATTAAGTCCGTCTATGTACTACTACTGTACATGAAGTTTAAATAAATAAATATGGAAATATTGTAAGAACAACATTTTTTTTTAAAAAGTGTAACCATGGAGTTTCTTGCCGGTTCTTCTCCATAGGAAACGACCGATTTGGAACCGTACACTAGCTTCTGATGTTTTATAAGTGCCCATGTAGGCCTATGTGAAATAATAAACTTTTGACTTTTTTTTAAATATATGTCAAACTAGCTGAACTAGCTACTTCTAGATACGGCTCGCATTGTGAGGAGGTTCCTGTCTCTGGAGCCCTAACCACCGGTAACTTGGACCCTGCTCCCGACACCGGAGGACTACAATTTTTTATATTTTGAAATGTTTTTTTTTTATTTATATGTTTTTTAAAGAAATATTTAAAAATGTAGATAAGAAAAATAAAGAGATAATAATAAAAAAAAAACCCTATTAATCAATGTCACTCCACGGTTCCTATCAATGAAATAATAAGAAACTTCCTAATAACATGAAACCACCATACTTCCGCTTTATAGCGGAGCTTTATATATATAACACATGATATTACTATTGCTTCATATCTCCATATCATATGTGATGATACCACATTCACGACATAATAAAACGATGATATCAAACTTATGTAATTGTAATCAAAATGACAAATAAGGAAATACTTATTTTAAATCCTAACACATTTCCCAGCCACATGATAACATTAAGGCCTCTGCACACCAAAACCGCCGGCGCGGATTTACATACCTGGCGGGTTAGGTATGGCCCGCGCTAGCTTACCGGGGGCGGCGTGGCGGGTCGGCGTCTCATTTTCGTTCACTTAATTCATTAAACTCCAAGCGAACGCCGGCGTTCGCTCTCTCATTGTCTTTCTATTGTGCCTCTAATTGCCGATAATGTGGCACTATTTGTGTAAATGTAATTTGTTTCTGTATGTGCAATGTTTTATGGAAACTAATTGTCGAAAATAAAAATGTACTATTATTATTATATATTGATTACGGTATTCAAAAGGTTAGTTAGACTTCCTTGTAAATGTACAAGGAAGCCTAACGAACCTTTCGAAATTTTTGCTCTATAATTCAGTAATGGAATGCCATTACTGAATTATAGAGCAAAAATTGCAAAATCGAATTCATTATCAATTGATCACGCTAGTACAAGTCTAATAAAAACACACACATCCTCTCATAAACTAGGCGAACACTAACTGCTGTAGGCACAACCACGGTATTTACACACCGCGCTCTCATGCCGCCGGCTAAGGTGGTCCAAGTTAAAGTGTACAATAAAGAAATAAATAAATAAGTTTTCATGCAATATCCCGTCGGGCTTGATGTGTAGACGCCTTAACGAAGTCAAGCAATATATCACCCTGCATGGCGGCACTTTCCCGCCATAACCTTTAGTTCCTAATTCAATACAGAGCTTGGAAACTATTTGTGGTCACGCGAGCACAAGTTTCTGCTGTCATGAAATTGTCATTTTGAATTGAATATTTAATTATTTAATTATTAATAATTATTATTTAATTTTAGTGAATTTTTACCAGTTTTTTCTTGAAATGTTTGTACTTAAGCGTCTGTGTGTGTGTTAGTGAAGTATGGAAGCCAGTTTGACAACGAAACGAAGCGTCATGTGACATATACACACTTTGATAGAATCTGGAATGACGTTCGCAGTGTGTCCGGCTATAACAGAAGTGATCTTCGGTTGGCTTCGTAATTCCAAATACTGCCCCCCTAGCCAAATTACAACCATTTCGTGTCGAATTCCGGTCTCCAATCGATGAAGCCTCGATGTCAGCAATTGTAGAAAACGATAAGTTGGAAGCCATGTTGACGCGCCTGAGTCAACCGCTCGTTCTACAATGTAGCGTTTGTATAACAAAGGATGTAGCGTTGAACATTGTAGAAACGATAACAATTCATTATAAAATTTTAAACGATGTGAACTTGGCTACGAATTTTCTATTCGTTTGTTCTGACCACGTGACTTTACGTTAAGATGATGTCATTCCCATGCATTTGATTAGCGTTAACGATTGCAGATTATAAACCTGGCTAAGGGTGCCGATATTTATTTTGGTTCAGTGTGGGCAATAATATTGATACTGACCGAATTTATTTTGTATTACTATTTTTATTTTTTTTCCATCTTTAGTCGTCTAAGCGTCACAAGGCTCTGTGATGCTAACATGCTTAGGTCTATGTAGGTCTCGTGTGAGTTTGCTGATACCATCTTAAACTGCTAACAAGAAGTGTAGAACGTTTTGTCGTATGTCTAACTAGCGCTATTTTGTTTTCGTTTAAGCCTTAAAAGGTAGTCTTTTAATTTGATGATAGTTTGTTGGTGTTACTATTGGCATATGAAAGGAATATGCTGTCGAATTTCTTGTCAATATGTGACTGATTTCTATAATGGGCAATGGATTCCGAATGGCGAGTCGCAGTGGTGGCCTAGTGGTAACGGCCCCGACTCACGAGTTGTAGGTCGCGGGTTCGAACCCAGCCAGGCGCATGCATTAGTTTGTGCACTCTATTTCATCACCACTGCTCTTAAAAAGGTGAAGGAAAACATCTTGAGGAAACCGGCATGTCCTAGAACCAAAAATTCGAAGACATGTGACATCCACCAACCCGCACTGGGCCTGCGTGGTGGATTACGGCCCATTCCCTCTCCTAGAGAGGAGGCCAGAGTCCCAACAGTGGGAACATTATAAGGCCGACTATGCTATACTATGCTATGCAATGGAGTCCTGCTTATACTTCTGAACTAATTAAAGAAAACAATCATGGATTTATTTAATGGTATAGCATAGCATAATAAGCCTTTTAATGTTCCACTACTGGGACTCAGGCCTCCTCTCTCTAAGAGAGGAAATGGGCCATAATCCACCACGCGGGCCCAATGCGGGTTGGTGCATGTCACGTGTCTTCAAATATTTGGTTCTAGGACATACCGGTTTCCTCACGATGTTTTCCTTCACCGTTTTGAGAGCAGTGGTGATGAAATAAATTATACAAAGTCATGCGCCTGACTGGGATTGAACCCGCGACATACAACTCGTAAGTCGGGGCCGTTACCACTCGGCCACTACTGCTCCCTTTAATGTTATATCTATTTGTAAAAAGTTGGCAGTAAAGTTGTCATAAAATAATAGGCCCGTTTTGACATTTGTATTTTGACTTTCTAGCGGCTTATCCAGTATAGTTTAGCTACTACTAAAATACCTAAAATAGCTACCGGACCCTTAATTATTATTTCAGTAGTATATACTTCACCGGATAGAAAGAAGAAGCATTTAACCGCCTACTTCGGATATATCCGACCATCCACGACCAAATACTTGTCAACTCTTCTGTCACTTATGGGTATTCGTAGGCGCGGGCTTGCGGACGGCGAGCAATAGGTAGCTCGCCGTCCGACCGAGCCATCGACGGCGCGTACTGTTCCACGCGCGCCTCAGGGAGATGTCAGCAAATCGTAGGGGCCCAGCAGGGTCGAAGCCTACTGAGGGCACGGGTAGTGTGAAAGTGAAACTCGGTGCCCTGGGACGAAGGCAAAGAAGGAACAGGAGTGGGTTCACGACCAAATACTCCATCTTGTCAACTCTTCTGTCACCTATTGGGATTGGAGAGCTAAACGAGATAGAGTAACCAGTCGCAAATACACGGCCCTGCCCCCCTAGGCAAGTAACGATCGTCTCGTTTGCAAATAATATAACATCGTTTTTTTTTTAACGCCTCGATCGTAACTTGGCTAAGGGGGCTGGGGAATAGGAAGCAAAAACACTCGTCGGACCTATCCGACGCGCTTGGTTGAAAGGTTAATTTGTTATCCAAGTTAACATCTTTCGACTGAACGATGGTTATAATAATACATAATTATATTAGAGTGTTTTGTAACTGAGATCAAACGAACAATCTTCTTCCTCAACCTTATACAAAACTTACAACACCTAACCAAAGGTACCAACACTCAAAGATACAAAATAACGTAATACCAACATTACAATACGCAAATATCGATCTTCATAACTTATCGGCGATATATCGACGATATTCTTTGAGATGTCACTCAAAGCAACGCTCTTCCTACTAAGCAACCATAGTATGTGGTTTGATAACGGTGATGTAACACATAATGTGCTTTTTGAATAGTTACGTAAATGAGGTATTGTAATTTTTCAAACACTGATGCGATTCGATGTTGCAATAATAACAATAAATTTAATTTTGGACAACAATGGAACCATTTTTGTTAGTAACTTACATGCTAAAACTTAAACACTAGGATTAGTAACTATAATTTCATTGACAACAAATTACAATTGACAAAAAAAAAAGAATTAGTGAGTCATTTACTTACGAGGCACCTCATCATGAGATGCCTCAGCACAGGAGCTCTCGCATCCTCAGCAATGACTTTCAGGATGCTATTGTCACTCCCCGAATCCTCCTCACAAGCGATGCCACCTTTTTTCGGATGATCGCATGAATATGATATGCAATATTTGTTAATATTATTTTTTTTTTTTTTTGCTTGAAACGGAGACGAGAATATTGAGATGGATGTGTGGTGTAACGAGAATAGATAAAGTGAGAAATGAGTATATTAGAGGAAGTTTGAAACCGGTGCCAGTGACTGATAAGTTGAAAGAGAATCGATTGTCTTGGTATGGTCATGTAAAGAGGAGAGTCGAAACGCATGCTACTAAAAGAGTTATGAGTATACATGTGGATGGGTGTAGAGGGAGAGGAAAGCCAAAGAGAAGATGGATAGATTGTGTGATGAGTGATATGAAAGAAAAGGGAGTTAGTGATAGCAAGACGGGTAACAGGACAGAATGGAAGAAAAAACCGTGTTGTGCCGAACTCAAATAACACGGGACAAGGGCAGGAATATGACGATTATCTTGTTTTTTTTTTTGTACAATTAATAGGCTCGAGTTTGACCACCTGATGGTAAGCGATGATGTGGCCGACGATGGAGCACGCTTGCCTAAAAGTAACCTATTCACTTTTAACTTAAAGACCTACCAAGTTGTATATCTATATATATGCTATACATACCCGCACGCATCGGCCCTTTTTAAGCCTCTTCCGTTTTGCTTAGAAGTGGCGCATATATTTTATTTTTAATTATGTTTTTGTTAATTTTTTTGTTGTGTGGCCTCTCGCAGTTCAACCTAGGAGGTTGTCGGCTGCTTAACCGGACTTGCCTGTGGCGGTCTCAATTCTAGAATCAAAGCCTGGGCTTACTTAACTTACTTAAAAACTAAGCGACTGCACGCTAAGGGCACTCCCTGTGGGGTACGGACCTAGGCTTAGGACGTCGCTGGGGGAGGGCAGCGAGGGACAGGCTACATGCAAAATATTTGCAATATGTTAGTTTAAGTTTGCGCCTTTTCCGGCAAATAAAATTTGTTCTTTCTTTTTTGTCTTTCTTCTTAAGGCGCGTGTGATACACTACACACCATCGACTTGTACTCGGTCCTTACCGTACGGCCAGACGGCGAGTTACCTATTGCTCGTCGTCCGTAAGCCCGCGAACAGTCTATGGGCAGTCTATCATTTATATACGACACTGTAGACAACATTCACCGTGAAGTCTACCTAATAATGATTTCGACCTCTCACTTAATTCTCCTAGCTGTTACAGCTATTAAAGAGCAGAGGACCATCTCAAAAATAATGTATGCCGCACTGATTAATATGTTAATTTATCGCAATATGGTAAATATGGTAATATTCTCTGTCCAAAGCATTTCCGGTTTGCACTATGACAGTGGAATATTTAGCTAAGTTTAATGCAGATTTCGTTAAGTTTATCGTATAGCAGTTGCTGCCAGCGACTTTGCCTGTGTGATAGTAAAAAACCGGTCGAGTGCGAGTCGGACTCTCGCACGAAGGGTTCCGTAACGTCCGTAGCAAAAACGCCAAAAAAATCGTGTATGAGATTTTTTTTTTTAATTCTTGATAGGTTCACGCTTGACCGCTATCTCACCTGATGGAAAGCGACGATGCGGTCGACGATAGAACGCGCTTACCTAGAAGTAACCTATTCACTCTTGACTTAAAGATTCCCGTGTTTTAGCTAATATATACTAATATTTATTTTATGCCATTTTTTACTATTTGTTGTTAACAACAGTGGCAACAGAAATGCTTCATCTGTTAAAATTTCAACTGTTTAGCTATCACGGTTCATAAGATACAGCTTGGTGAAAGACGGAAAATACAGACAGACAGATGGACAGCAAAGTCTTAGTAATGGGGCTCCGTTTTCCTCTTTGGGCACGTAACCCTAATAAGCATCCCAAGGGAACACACTTTCGCAGTAAAAAAAATTCCAGGATATGGTCTACCGTTGTACTAAGTTTTATCGAAATCCGTTCAGCCGTTTGAGCATAAAGAAGTGACAAACATACACTCACAAACTTCCGCCTTTTATAAGTTTGATTTTTTGCATACAATTTATGATTTTGGTCTGATATAATTTTTTATGTGTTATATCACCAGTGTGGTGAGTCATTGACTTGGCTACTTTTTAAGATTCTTCGCATCTAATTCGCATATTTAAATACAATTTGTCTGCCTTTAGTCTATTAGAACCAGTCATTCAGTCTATATGTCATAATGACTTATTAGTAACATAGCATATGAATTTTCGGGCGCCCGGTAACCGTCCCAATACAGCCCCAAACCGACGACGGCGCGTAGTACATGCTTGCTTCAAAAAGATATCAGCAAAACCATAGGGGAATTGCTGAAAAGGTAGCCCGTGGTCTTAAGGCAACTGCAGAAAACAGGTGTGGTTTAAGTTAGTAAAAGTCTGACGCGGCTTCGTGCCTTGGTACAGGCTATAGTCCGGAGCGAGGAGGAGTGGCAGGCGATCGCCTCCTTCTGCGAAGGAGTAATGCTAGCAAAGGAGGCGGCCGATCGTGTGAGGCAACGGTCCTAACGCCCCGATTTCTGGCCACCGTAGGCGCAGGCTTGCGGATGGCGAGCAATGAGTAGCTCGCCGTCCAGCCGTCCGGACCGAGCCCAAATCATCGACGGCACGTACTGTTCCACGCGCGCCTCAAGGAGATATCAGCAAACCGTAGGGGCCCAGCTGGGTCGAAGCCTACTAGGGTCAAGGGTCAAGGGTCTGATTCTGAAAGGAAGACTCGGTCCTGGTACGAAAGGCAACGAAGAAACTGGAGTGGGTTTTTAGTCAGTAAAAGTCTAACACTATCTCTCGCTCCCGCCCAAGAGCGGAGAGTATGTCATATATCACTCCACATTTGTAGGCTATCTGTGTGTGCTGTCTCTCTGAGAGCTGTATTTGTGTACCAATATTTGTATGGCCTACAAAAAGGTGTTTCGGATCTAGATGTCTTATGTATATGAGTTTACATATTTGTGAACGCATCCGTAATTCACGATTCACATTCAATCACGTAATTCCTAGTGTGTGGCAACATTTCTTTTAAAAAGAAAGAAAGAAAGAAACAGAACAGGAAAGAAGAAGGAGGAGGGAGGAGAGAAGAAGAGCAGGCCTGCTGGAAGAAATTTCTTTTTGAAATAAGCACTAACTTTGTAAAAAAAATTATATTAAGATTCTGTATATTTGTGTGTACATACATAATAAAATAAATAAAGAATATCGCTGCCCAATTGTCTCTCCTTAGATCATAAGTTTCTTCATCAAAAATATAATGTGCAAATCTAGTAAAGCCTACTTCATCATCATCATCATCATTTCAGCCGAAAAACGTCCACTGTTGAACATATTAGGCCTCTTCCAAGTGTCGCCATAACGACTGGTCCTGTGCGTCTCACATCCATCGGCCTACTAATTGCTAATCATCAAATATTCAGGACACTATACTCTATTCGCGATAGCATTATACAGAAGTTAAAAAAAGGTTGTTTCTAGGGTACATAGTCGGCCTTATAATGTTCCCGCTGCTGGGATTCAGGCCTCCTCTCTAGGAGAGGGAATGAGCTGTAATCCACCACGCGGACCCAATACGGGTTGGTGGATGACACATGTCTTCGTATTTTTGGTTCTAGGACATGCCGGTTGCCTCACGATGTTTTTCTTTACCGTTTTGAGAGCAGTGGTGAAGAAATAAATTACACAAAGTAATGCGCCTGCCTGGGTTTGAACCCGCGACCTACAACTCGTAAGTCGGGGCCGTTACCACTCGGCCACCACTGCTCTTCTCTTTTATTTTTTTTATTTATTTTGTAATAAAAGTACAATATATGTATATTGTGCTTTATTACAGTTAAGATCGATGCTGCATTTATTATAATCAACTTTTATACCAACTGTTATACTTAAATGAATTCATTTGAACGATCCATCTTCTGAATTTATGAGGCTTTTAATTAAATAAATTATTTAGTTCTTATTTATACTACTAGTGGCCATGTTAAAAACCTAAAAGGAGCAGGGGTTGTCAGTACCTGGAAGTATGTTTTTCATTACTAGATAATAATAGTTATTTCTATTTGTATGAATGTTATATAATTATCGTATTGTCTTGTATTGTAAACAATTCATGTGTTTTGTAAGGAAGAAACTTGTTGACACGGCATTTTAAAAAAAATGTTTGAAGTAGAGTTTTGTTTACCTTTTGAATGTCTTATGTTACACAGTTCGACATAAGCAATTGTCTTTCTATTGTGTCTCTAAATACGGCATTCAAAGAGTTAAAAGTATTTAGTACTTACTTTACAATAATCAAATATATCTAACTTTTTTTTTTGCATCCACCTTCCCGCACTGGGCCCGCGTGGTGGGTTACGGCCCATTCCCTCTCCTAGAGAGGAGGTCTGAGTCTCAGCAGTGGGAATATTATAAGGCTGACTATACTACGCTATGCTATGCTAATCAAATTTATCTAAGTACGTAATGTTAACATTTTATATTGAAACCATTATTTATTAAAATTGTTTGAATTTATCTCGAAAAATAAATGTTGTACACACCTACTTCTATGAACCTCTTTTGTCTAATTCTAACGTGAATGGAGCATAAGTAGGTATGATAAATGCATGTATGAAATCTTCAGATTACTGCAATTCTTTGTGAAATATTGTCATTTAGGCAAGGACGGTGTTCATGGCTAATGCAGAGTACAATAATTGACCAATATTTGTGAGTTTCGCAATTTCGAGGACTTTGTGCTGCTTGCATTATGTCAATGTTTGGTTTTGTTTGCGTGAATCTTCGTTGTGAAAGGCTTCAGGATTATTAGCATAGCATAGCATAGTCAGCCTTATAATGTTCCCACTGCTGGGACGCAGGCCTCCTCTTTAGGAGAGGAAATGGGCCGTAATCCACCACGCGGGCCCAGTGCGGGTTGGTGGATGTCACATGTCTTCGAATTTTTGGTTCTAGGATATGCCGGTTTCCTCACGATGTTTTCCTTCACCGTTTTGAGAGCAGTGGTGATGAAATAAATTACACAAAGTAATGCGCCTGGCTGGGTTTGAACCCGCGACCTACAACTCGTAAGTCGGGGCCATTACCAATCGGCCACCACTGCTCTATCAGGATTATTATAGACTAGTAAAGCTTAAATCCGTACATATAATAAAACTAAGTCCCCTTCGGCGTCTGTCTGTATGTTTGCGATAAAATCAAAAATTACTGAACGGATTTTAATGAAAAAAATTCATCAATATGGCGGTTGCTGAAAACCAGCACCGTAGATAGCTGGATTTGCCTAGCGTCACGGTATATGCTGAGCAACGGCCTATTCTTACTAAGATACGACGCACAACTTTGATTTTTAGTTTATATTGTTAAAATTATGTTATTTTTGTTTATGTTTATCTCTGTTAAGGCCGGCGTCAAAATGCAACAGATAATCTAGACAACTGTGTTGTCTTTGGTCATATAGAGCAACACAGTTATGCCAGATACACATATGGCCTGTCAGGGAACATTGCTTTTATATTTTTGTAATGAATTGTGTGTCTATTTAGGCAGAATAAACATGTTTTCTTTCTTTCTTCTTTCGATAGATAGAGTGGTTCATGAGGAAGGTTCAATATATGCATATTATAGGAAGGCCGAGAAGATAGAAGCTGAGGCGGGTAGCTAGTAGTCGCTAAAGTATGATCAATGACAAGGTAGTATCAACAGACAACAAAATATATATAGCATAGCATAGTCGGCCTTATAATGTTCCATCTGCCGGGACGCAGGCCTCCTCTCTAGGAGAGGAAATGGGCCGTAATCCACCACACAGACCCATTGTGAGTTGCTGGATGTCACATGTCTTCGAATTTTTGGTTCTAGGACGTGCCGGTTTCCTCACGATGTTTTCCTTCGCCGTTTTAAGAGTAATGGCGATGAAATAAATTACACAAAGTAATGCGCCTGGCTGGGTTTGAATCCACGACCTACAAGTCATAAGTCGGGGCCGTTACCACTCGGCCACCACTGCTCTTCACATAAACATCAATAGACTAAGTTTATTCAGTGGGCTCAATTATAATAAAACACTTCAAAATATGTTTAAGGATCTACCTAACTACCTCTCCTCTTAAACGTCATTAAGTACATTATTTCTCTGCTTTCATATATATATATTATAGCAATACCGTTCTGAAAATGATATCGAGTAGGTTGGACTGTCCTTATGTGCGGCACTGCTGTGACAGACAAGTTACATACAGTGTCGCATATAAGAGACTATTATAAATTTAAATGTTTTGACTTTTTGTGTGATTATTATTATTTGGATTATTGTGATTTTAATGTATTGAATTTATTGTATTTTAATTTATTGAAATTTTTTTTACTATTGGATTTAATTTATTGGATTTTTATTGTATTTTTTTGGATGATGAGCTCTAATATGGGTTTTAACCTGAAATAAATGTTTTTTGTTTATTTATTATATATTGTTTATATTATATGTATTTTATTAGTTCCTTATGTAATTGTGTATCATTTTCTCCTTCTCTGTCAAACCCATCCAAAGGTTGTCTGTAAAAAATCGCTTCCAGCGATAAGACCGCCCGTTGTGATAACCCTATTAATTTTAAGTTCCTATTACTTATAATTTTATTATTGCTGTACAACAAAGAGTACATTATCTATCCTCAGGATATCCCCGACCGGATCTCACGAAATCAATCTAATTAAATTAAAATACAGTTATTTCTCTACGAAAAGAAACTATAAATGTTACGCGAGCACCTCACGATTCTTCAACACAACATATCATTTACGTATGTGCATATACAACTCTGAATAGGGTTGCTAACTGTAGCCCCGTCTAATTTGTATATATGTCGTGACCAGAACTTAATTAAGTTAAATATAGCTATCGATTAAAACCGGTTATTAGCTACGACACTTATTTACAAAGATAGCTTCGGCAAAAAGTACAGATTTGATCGAATATAATAATAATATTAGCATAGCATAGCATAGTCGGCCTTATAATGTTCCCACTGTTGGGACTCAGGCCTCCTCTCTAGGAGAGGGAACGGGCCGTAATCCACCACGCGGGCCCAGTGCGGGTTGGTAGATGTCACATGTCTTCGAATTTTTGGTTCTAAGACATGCCGGTTTCCTCACGATGTTTTTCCTTCACCGTTTTGTGTGCAGTGTGTGCGTATTCATGATATAGCTAACTAAAACTGGCCAGATCGTTGAAACGTTAAAGTTTGAAGAATATGTCAATCCTCGTTGAGCCTACTTTCTTTAGAACTTTTTTGTCATAGAAATCCTACATCAATGATATGGTCAAACGCGTCATCAGCATAAATGACTAGGCCCACCAAAACTGCCCCCTAGCCAAGTTACGATCGTTTTGTTTGCGTCGAACGCCTCGAGTATGCCACGCCTCCAATTCCTTTGTTCTGACGTCATCTCAACGCTCAGTCACGTGGTTAGAACAAAAGAATCGGAGGCGTTGCCTACTCGAGGCGTTCGACGCAAACAAAACGACCGTAACTTGGCTAGGGGGGCTGATGTTTTGGTGGGTCTAGTCTTTTATACTGACTTTCGTCTTTGGAAAATGCGTGCAACACAATGCGCCGTCGACCTGGCCCAGGTCTTGAACGGCAAGCTACAAATATAGTTGCCAACCCTAACTCTACATTTAACGTTAACTGTACACTATAAAGACGTCTCATACTCACGTCTTTAGCGAAAAAACTGTGAAAGGTCACCGGCTTCCGCGTGTCAGTCAGTCATTATGTTACGTCAGAACACGTAGTGTACTGAAAGTCATTGAGATAGTAGAACATCTGTACTTAGGCTCGCAGTCTAGAACTTTATTTAATCATTTATTATGAAAAAAACTGGGCAAGTGCGAGTCGGACTTGCGCCCTGAGAGTTTCGTACAAACTTACGTTTGTAAACAGTTCAATTCCCGAATGGAGTCTCAAAGACTCTCTTTTTTTTCTCGATTTTTTTTTTATTTTTAATTTTACAGGTTTTAGATATATTCCTATATCTGTGCTATAAGACCTTGCTTTATGCAAAATATCAGTATTCTGGGTCAACGGGATGTACCCTATGAATTTTGATTTCCTTAAGAGTGTCGAAATATATGTTTTCTTGAGACATAAACAGCCGTTCGTATCGTATAAGTATCTTTTTTTCGTTAACTTAGAAATTTATTTTCTTCCCAGCAGCAGAGACCGCAAACATGAGTTTAAGGTTTCAATTTCAACCTCTACACGTTTCCGAGATAAAGGATCTTGACAGACAGACAGACGGACGGACAACAAAGTGATCCTGAACGTGTTTAGTTTTTTCTTTTTGAGATACAAAACCCTAAACTGCTAAAATTTTAATTCCTTTCAAATCAAGCAAGAAAAAGAAATAATTACAACTATCATTAAATGAGACGTTAACAAAAATAAATTACTAACAAATATATGGTAGTTGGGGTCTAATAATTTAAAAAATATTTTGCCAGAACAGCTAGCTAAAGATGGAAGGTGTGGAGGGAGGCTATTGCCTTGAACTGAGATAGAAAAAGCTAGCACAAAAACAAAGGTATCACAATAAATTTTGCTTGTATCTTTTTTTTTTTAGGTGGGAAAATCCTCTTATGACAAATCTCGCTCTCTTGGGCGGAGCGCGACATAGTGTCAGACTTTTACTACGCTTACTACGCGCCGTCGACGACTTGAACTCGGTCCGGACGGTTACCAGACGGTCGGACGGTGAGCCACCCATTGCTCGTCGTCCGCAAGCCCGCGCCTACGGTGGCCGGAAATCGGGATCGGAATCCCGGCGGCGGACAGGGCGTAAAGACCGTTGCCTCACGCGATCGGCCGCCTCCTTCGCTAGCATTACTGCTTCGCAGAAAGAGGCTACAGCCTGCCACTCCTCTTCGCTCCGGACCATGGCCTGAACCAAGGCCCGGCGCGAGAGATCGCTGCCACCGATCGCCCCCACGAGGACACGGCGTTGCTCTGCCCAAGTGCAGGAACTTACCATGTTCGGTGAGAACCTGCGTCATGCGAAAGGTGAGGACGCCGTGAGATCTTTCCAACCACTCCTCAAAGAGGGGACTTACCGCCATAATTGTGGCGTGCCCATGCTTGTAAGTATCTGGAATTAGACCATTTCTGACGACCAATACGCAATGCAAAGAAGTCAACAGTTCAACCATTACATGAAATCCAGGTCACAAGATACCAATCATGCAGTTTTCAAGATTAATACATTTGAAAAAGCGTTATCAATCATCATTCAATTGGATCGACTCCCACGCATGCTCAGAACGATGTTATGCAAAATTATGACAGTAACGTGCATTGTTTAAACTTGTATTAAATAAATGTTACAAAAGTTTTGTTTAAAACTAGAATCTGCCAGCGGCTTCGTCCGCTGAAAGAAGTTTTCTCTATACAAATTTTGGACTCCCGTTTCATCTCATTGAATTTTGGAACATTCTTTCTTAGTGCTCGCCTGCATCATAAAAGGAAAACGTGTGCAAAATTTCACGCTCCTAATCCCAGTAGTTTAGGCTGTATGTCAATCTCAGTCAATTTCATCTTTTTCAAAGTCAAAGTCAAAAGTTTTTTATTTCACATAGGCCTACATGGGCACTTTTAAAACGTCAGAAGCTAGTAGACGGTTCCAAATTGGTCGTTTCCTATGGAGAAGAACCGGCCAGAAACTCCATTTTTTATTTAATATAGATGACTAACAGTGTAATTCAACTTCACGTGGTTTTTCTTTGAGGTGAAAGATCTTTTCTCGCACTCTAGGATAGTAAACTCTAGGGAGCAACCCTAATAAAAGCAGGAAGATAATAATAATAATATTCCAAACTATCACACAACGCCGTCTAGTCTCAGACTAAGCAGAGCTTATGTTATGAGTACTAGACAACTGATAAACATACTTAAATATTTCTAAATACAAACATACTATAGATAAGTTACACCCAGACACAGAACAGACGATCGTGCTCATCACACAACATTTGTCCTGGGTGGGAATCGAACCCACGACCTCCAGCATTACAGTCAGGGCCACTAACCACTAGACCAACAGGCCAGTCAGATGATAAATCATAATTACGTCATCATCTCAATAAAATACTTAAAATACCGGTATACTAAAGTGAGAGACGATCGTCAATTGTCCAGATTTCAACAGCTGTGCCGACAAAGTGCCCGTAATGACGATTCGTAATTATGGCAATAGCAAATATATGCAGATGCTACTTCACATCCATCAGAATTATTCACAAGTAGGTCAATTACCTTTCCGTATATACGCCAGTCATAACATCATATACATGTGTACCTAGTGGGTACATGTAAAGCTATTTCTCAATGACATAGATAAGGCCTGGACCCAAAAACTATAGAGGTACAGCAGATCACAGCTCCGAACAATTACAGGAGTCTTCACGGGGCACTATGCCACCAACAAACAGCTCCACAACATGGGACTAGCAAGCGACCCGACTTGTAGGTTCTGTGGAGATGCAGAGGAGAATATGCTACACCTACTGTGCGACTGTACAGCACTAGGCTCCAAAAGACTAGAGTATCTGGGCCAACCATATCCAAGACCAGAGGACTACAGGCTCAGCCCCATCAAACCCATACTGAGACTCATGAAAAAGGTGCACAGAGGGCTAGGGGTTGAGTAGACAGGAGGGAACAGTACAAAAGATCCTGACGGGTCGAAGTGCTCTGGCCCAGGGCCAGCCCAACACAAGATAAGATAAGACCTAGTGGGTACACCTGATCGAGGTATATAGTCTACAGTCTAAATATTCATATGTCCGCTACACTTTTACTGGGGCCACGGGTAGTGTGAAAGCGAAACCCGAGGCACTGGGACGAAGGCAAAGAAGGAACAGGAGTGGGTTTTTAGTTAGTAAAAGTCTGACACTTTCTCTCGCTACGCCCAAGAGCGAGATTTGTGATAAGATGATTTTCACACCCAAAAAAAAAATGTCCGTTACACTTTAAATATGTTTTTGTAATATAACAAGATAATGATATAACAATAGTTATTAGTAGAATAGGTATAATGGTTTAGTAGATATAGGTAGTCATCATTCCTCATTTCAGCCGACAGACATCCACTGTTGGACATAGGCCTCCCCCAAGCGTCGCTACAAAGAATAGTCCTGTGCGTCTCGCATCCATTGGATTCCCGCAACCTTTATCAGGTCATCGGTCCACTTTGTATGAGGCCTTCCAACGCTGACTTTCGATACGCGGTCGCCACTCCAGAACTTTTACAGGTATAAGTAGTCCTAGTAGTTTATTGGTAAGGGATTCTTATGGCCTGTTTACACGTCGGCCCAGCCTCGGCCAATCACCATCCCTAGCCATTGTGTGGATAACCCTGTTTACACAATGGCGTTTGGCCGAGGCTTGGCCCACCTGTACACGCATTATTACAAGTCATAGACAGAATACTATGTTATAGTTAACAAATGATTAAAAATAAGTTACATTATTAAACAATTTCAAATAATAAAAACCGAGCAGGTGCGAATCAAGTCAAGCGTTATATATGATTAAAAATAAGTTTATTAATATAATAATTTGGTCCATGAAATTTCTTGCACATTCTTCTCCATAGAGATCAACGCTTTGGAATGTGCAATTAGCATAACTATTTCTGACTGACTGACTAAAGTGTTTTAAATCTTGAATCTAAGAGATAAAAAAAAAATAGAGGTCACCTGTCACACCAAATAGTTCGTATAACTGTATATTTGTCGAGTCATACACGTACGCACAGTAAATATGTGCATACATCACTCCGTCATCAATGAACAATTTGTTACAAGATTTCTCTCTCCTCCCCTACAATTGACTTATGAAAGTATGACCTCTGACTGTAGGCCTAAAATGTTGCATACTAATACATTATTAGTTACATTACTTTACACATTATTTTCTAAAAGAAACATTGCGTAATAGTTGCGTAAGTAAGCAATGTTCCGCAGTAAGATATTCTGAGTGGTTGTACAAATATTTTGCGGGTCAACAATTTAGGTAAATTTTGCTACCGTGAGTAAAGTTTTGAGTCAATAGTTGTGATGTAAAAGGGTCTAAAAGGGAGAGCAGTGGTGGCCGAGTGGTAACGGCCCCGACTTACGAGTTGTAGGTTGCGGGTTCAAACCCAGCCAGACGCATTACTTTGTGTAATTTATTTCATCACAACTGCTCTCAAAACGGTGAAGGAAAACATCGTGAGGAAACCGGCATGTCCTAGGACCAAAAATTCGAAGACATGTGACATCCACCAACCCGCACTGGGCCCGCGTGGTGGATTACGGCCCATTCCCTCTCTTAGAGAGGAGGCCTGAGTCCCAACAGTGGGAACATTATAAGGCCGTCTATGCTATGTCTATGCTAAAAGGGTCTAAATAGTTATGTTATGGGGAAGGAGAAAATAGGATCTTCTTCTTCTTAGCGTATCGATGGCAAAACTAGTTAAATTCCTTGCATGGCCCAGTATTCGGCCACGGCAGTGCCGTCCGCTGATACTGTCATTAGATCCCTACGTGAACAGGTAACAGGGCACGTGATGCAGGATCGAAGGTGGTACATGGTCTGCGGAGAGACGCCGTACAAGCACTGAAGATAGGAACCGTCTGAGAACCTCCATCTGTGGAGATTGCCTTTACTGTGCCCAACTTGGGCGCATACAACCAATAACAGGATAATAATTGGATACATTTTTTTATATTTATTTTGCTTCTGTAAGTGTGTATGTTATAATTACCTCCTCCACTAACTATACTAACTCCTTCTAAGCGATTTGGATGAAAGTTTTGCGTATACATTTATATGGGTCCCTGGACGGTTTGAAAATAAAATTCGACCCGATAGGTTTTTTTTTCGGTGGGAAAATCATCTTATGATATCCCCCGCTCTTGGGCGGGGCAGGATAGTGTCAGACTTTTACTGACTAAAACCCACTCCTGTTCCTTCGTTGCCTTTCGTACTGGGGCCAAGTCTTCCTTTCAGAATCAGACCCTTGGCTCCAGTAGGCTTCGACCCTGCTGGACCCCTACAGTTGCTGACATCTCCTTGAGGCGTGTGGAAGAGTACGCGCCGTCGACAACTTGGGCTCGGTCCAGAGGGTTACCGGACGGTCGAACGGCGAGCCACCCATTGCTCTCGCCCCGATAGGTGGCGCTGCAATTGGATTCTCGATGTTGTAAAATCAACTCTTAGTGCTCGCTTACGTCATAAAAGGACGCTTTGTGTAAAATTTCACGCTTATAGTCTTCGTAGTTTAGGCTTTGCATTGATATGTTGGTCAGTCAATAGTTCAGAATAACTGTATCAAAATAACGTACCCTTATTGCAAAAACCAATTATCTGCAATTTTTTACCCAAATTAAGTTAAATATAGCTATCGATTATAACCGGTTATTAGCTACGACACTTATTTACAAAGATAGCTTCGGCATAAAGTACAGATTGGATCGAATGTAATAATAATATTAGCATAGCATAGTCGGCCTTACAATGTTCCCACTGTTGGGACTCAGGCCTCTTCTCTAGGAGAGGGAATAGGCCGTAATCTATCACGTGGGCCCAGTGCGGGTTGGTGAATGTCGCGTCTTCGAATTTTTGGTTCTAGGACATGTCGGTTTCCTCACGATGTTTTCCTTCACCGTTTTGAGAGCAGTGATGATGAAATAATTACACAAAGTAATGCGCCTGGCCGGGTTTGAACCCGCGACCTAAAACTCGTAAGTCAGGGCCGTTACCACTCAGCCATCACTACTCTCATAATAATATTGGTGCATTTAACTGGTTTTTGCAATAAGAGTACTATGTTATGTTTAGTTTTTGTCACTTTTTCTGTTAGCACGGCAGTTTCGATTTCAGTTGCGGCCGAAATTGGAACAGAAGCCGAATATTCGTTTACGTTGTCAGCTATAAATTGTGTTTTGGTCGATCACCAGGTCGAACTAAAGACAACACTTAGACAGATTAATACAGACAAAAATGACTTTAATATACTAAAACTATGTACTAAGGCATTCACAGCCCTTTTTATCAGCAAAGTCATTAATATATAGATTTATTGTATCACTGAACAAGCGTGGGAGACCTCTGTTCTTGTGTAGATATCATCGCAAGCTGGCGTAAGACACCTCGTTATGTAGCTAAATAATTTGGGTTGCATTTACACGCATAGGCTGGGTTATTTCTGAATGATGATATTCAAATGCACAAAAAAGCTCTACACAGATTTATACTTTGGTGGTAGGCGACGTTCATTGTCGAGGGTCACCAGTTTGGAGATAAGCGAAAGAGAGTTAAATCCCGCAAATCTCGGTTGAAAAGGGAGGATCCTTCGACCAGACGGGTGTTATGTCTGGTGGGCAACTGCCCGATAGATGCTTTCGGGTTGTTCTATATATTCTAATCGCGCGGAGAACTTTGATTGCGCGATGCAGGATTAATTCTTATGTGACGCCATAGATGTTGCTACAATACGATCAGCGACAGTTTTTTGTTGAATGTCTTGTGTTTTTTGAAATGCCGAAATGTAAGAGTTGGTGCAAAATAACCCCGGGGCCCTGAAACGATGGCAAAGAAGGCACATAGGAGTGGTTTTTAGTCAGTAAAAGTCTGACATGTCCCGCTCTGTAGATCGTGAAAAGTCATTGGATGATTGATTTCCCACCTAAAAAAGGGGGTGAAAGGGACTGTAATTATTGCTGTTTTAAAATTACCCTCAAAATACGTTTAAGGACCCCTTGTTCAATATTTTATGAATATAATAAGCTAGGTTCATCATCATCATTTCAGCCGAAAGACGTCCACTGTTAGACATAGGCCTACCCCAAATGTCGCCACAATGACTGGTCCTGTGCGTCTCGCATCCATCGGATTCCCGCGACCCTCACCAGGTCATCGGTCAACCTTGTGGGAGGCCTTCCAACGCTGCGTCTTCCGATACGTGGTCGCCATTCCAGAACTTTTCGTCCCCATCGACCATCTGTTCTGCGAGCAATGTGCCCTGCCCACTGCCACTTAAGTTTGGCGATTCTTCGGGCTATGTCCGTAACCTTGGTTCTCCTGCGGATATCCTCATTTCTGACGCGATCACGCAAGGATACTCCGAGCATAGCCCTTTCCATTGCCCTTTGAGTACCTTTAAAGCCTTCTGATGAGGCCCATTGTAAGCGACCACGTTTCGGAGCCATATGTCATCACTGGCAACACACACTGGTCATAGACTTTTGTCTTGAGACACTGTGGTATATTGGACGAGAAGACACCGCACAGCTTCCCGAACGCTGCCCAGCCGAGTCGGATTCGACGATTGACCTCTTTCTCGAAGTTAGACCTACCCAACTGGACTGTCTGTCCCAGGTAAACGTAGTCGTCCACAACTTCGAGTGTAGGGTCTCCGATCTTGATAGGAGTGGGTGCTACATGGATGTTTACCATGACTTTGGTTTTGTCCATGTTCATTTTAAGTCCCACTCTTTCGGAAGCTCTACCGAGGTCACCGAGCATTGTACTGAGCTCCTCCGTATGAATATAATAAGCTAGGTTAATACAATTAATTCATGAAACCTAGATCCTTTAGCATTCGTCTTAAAATCACGATAGCTACGTGAGAGAAACCACATAACGAGCTTGTAATGATGTATTTATGTAGCTCATTATACTGTTATGTACAATTACATACATAGTTATGTCATTTAAGCAAAACACTAATGTGTTATGTTTAGGTCTAAGTACAACTTAACAAATTGAAAGGCAAATTCGTTTACGACATAATAAACAACTTAAATGTCAAAAGGCTATTGACCTTGTTTGAGTTTTGTACGCATTGTGCTTGTATTACTATATCAACCATCATTCTCTAGTAGTATCCGGTTTATAAGCCGGATACTCAATTGAATACTTCGGAATAGTATCCGGACTCTTAAAGGTTTTTTTTTTTAATTCATAAAAGCTTCGTGTTGAAAATTTTGACATTTTATAAGTAGGCTTAAGTGAAATGAAATATTTTGAATTGAATAAACATTTTTTTTAAAACATTGTCGTCTTGCTAAAACGAAGACTGGCATTATGTTACACAGTTACTGGGTTGTGGTGGTTAGATAAACAGTTGTTTCATATAAAATACTGTAATTCAGCCTACTTATCAGCCGTCCAGGGCTCGTCAGTAATGTCCTAGATTTCTTTTTCGGTGGTAAATCATCCAAAGATATCCGACGCTCTTGGGCGGAGCGAGAATGTACGTCAGACATTTACTGACTAAAAACCCATTCCTGTTCCTTCGTTACCTTTCATGCCAGGGCCGAGTCTTCCTTTTAGAAGCGACCCTTTGCCTCAGTAGGCTTCGACCCTGCTGGGCCCCTACGGTTTGCTGACATCTCCTTGAGGCGCGTGTGGAACAGTACGCGAATGTCCTAGATAAACTTAGAAAAGTACATCCCACCAAAAACATTTCATGTAAAATGTTGCCATGACGACCACATAAGGTTTGGCCTCATGTAGAGAAGATCTCATGTAGAGCCAAGCTTCTGAATCTACACGGCCTAACTCTACCGACCCTAACTTCACAAATTCTACTTATCAGGAAAAATGTATTATCACCCCGGGCTCTAAAGGATTACCAGCGCTGCGTTATTTATCGTTTTAAATATCGCAGATTAGGCTGAGTTACACGCCTTTTTGGCCTTACACAGATTTTAAAGTTTTTTTTTTCCATACTTAAAATTCTATTATATATGTGAGGTACGAATAAACATTTTTTCTTTCTTTCTTTCAGAAATGGTAGGTAGTGCCCTTGCGCTTCACTTGGCTTGTCTTGGCGGGTGCACTACAGTGCCCCCAGATATGAATAGAAAAACTCACATTGGTACTTGCCCGGTCTCATACTCGCAAAATCATGCATGAGAAGCGTTTGCCTTAACCACTGGGCCATCACGACGCTAGGCTATGATACCCGATTCCCCCTCCATTGTGCTAAATAATTAACCGTCCCATTCTATGGTGACCCAGCAAAACTATGCAAGTACCTATTTCACCAATTAGGAGGCATTTTTTACAAATATTTATGCAAACTCACTGTACCAACGTAACATGATTATTACGTACCAATATGCCCCCAAAATGATGGTGATTGATTGACGAAATAACCCAATGAAAGGTTACATTGCTACTTATGTTATGGCGTAATGAGAAGATGGTTAGATGAAACGTTAAGATATCCTCAATAGACGCCCAAATCTTTATATATGTTGTGGCCAAATCTTAGAAATTGTTCACTTTATTATATGGCCAAGTATAACTGGCCAGATCGTTTTAAACATTAAAGTTTGATGATATTTCAATTCTTGTTTGGCCTATTTTCTTAGTGTTTAGTTTTCATAGTGGGCCTTATAATGTTCCCACTGTTGGGACTCAGGCCTCCTCTCTAGGAGAGGGAATGGGCTGTGATCCACCACGCGGGCCCAGTGCGGGTTTGTGGATGTCACATGTCTTCGAATTTTTGGTTCTAGGACATGCCGGTTTCCTCACGATGTTTTTCTTCACTGTTTTGAGAGCAGTGGTGATGAAATAAATTACACAAAGTAATGCGCCTGGCTGGGTTTGAACCCGCGACCTACAACTTGTAAGTCGGGGCCGTTACCACTCGGCCACCACTGCTCCCCTATTTTCTTTAGACCTTTTACTATCATAGAAATCCTACATCAATGATATGGCCAAACGAGGATTGATATAACATCAAACGTTAACGTTTAAATGATCAGGCCAGTTTTAGTTGGCCATATCATAAAGTGATCAATTCTATGATCTGGCCACGACATATATTTTTTCTTTTTGCTTGCGGCCTTGCCCACTTACTAGTAGGTTTCTGCATACAAACTTTAGACTACAATCGGGTTCTCAATTTTTTTCTAATCAAAAGCCAGCTTTCGGCCAGAACAACGTCTGTCGGGACCACTTGTCTATGTATATAAAAATGCATTATTTCCATTGTTCACGCTGTAACTTGAGAACGCTTACCAATTTCAGTTATTTTCTACTAATACTTTATAGAGGAATGTTGTACAAAATAAAAGAATTAGAAAATTTCAGAAAACTTAATGCCCATTTACACGTCGCCCCAGCCTCGGCCAATCGCCATCCCTAGCCATTGTGTTAACGGGGAAACCCCGTTGAAACAATGGCGATTCGCCGAGGCTGAGCCCACATGTAAACGCACCATAACAGCTGTTTATTCATCACGCGTTTGGAAGAATAAATTCATAACTAAGTTAGTCCAAAGAGTGTCCATAGAGTTTTTTAGCTTATCTGTAGAGATCTACGCTTTTCTATTTTAAGTTGCAATTCGTTTCTTTTTTTTTTCTGACTGACTGAATTTTTGGACAATTCAAAAATGCCTGTAATTGGTTTATTTGAAATAAATGCTTTGATTTAATTGATTTTAGCTCATACATTCAATGAAGATGAAGAATTTTTTGACCAGCATCCCTTATAATAAAAGTGAAGAATTTTTATCATTAAGTTTTTTTTTTTTTAAATTCGTCCCCTAAAGGGCGATGATCATTTGTGAAGAGTTTCGCCATTTTTACACGACTGCCCCAAAAAGGAGTGTTATGTTTTCAGGGTTCATGTATGTATGTGAGTTTATATATGTGAGTTTCTTTATTCCAGATAGTGTTTCCCATCCGGAACACAACTTATCACAATGTTACACAATGTTGATGTACTTTTAAAGTTTTAGTATTTAAGTTTCTATATTGTAATCTCATTGTGTGTACCTGTGTGCCAAATAAACGTGTTTTCTTTCTTTCTATCTTTCTTTTCTTTCTTTATTTAATGAACAAAATAAGTTTAACACGCCATATTGCTTACAAAGAGATGCAATACTCCCATAGTTTGATAAACAGCTACTTCCTAAAGTAACAATAATGACGTGAATCTCCGCCACTCTTCGTGTTTCATCGCCATTATTCGTGCACCTTCGTGAGTATTCGTGTACCGGTAGTTCACATACAGAGTGTAATGATAGCAGTCGTGGTGTTGATTATACACATTATGTCAGAGAGGCGTGCATGGTAGCTTCGGGGCTTGAAGAAAAGTGCACTCAACACAAATATGTGTGGAGGTTAGATGGAATATGTATTAGATGTGATTTGTATGGTAAGTTTAAAGTAGATTTGGGATGCGGAAACGTTTGATGAGGTACCGTGACTCTGGAACTCAAACGGCAAAAGTCTGACACGCCTTCGCGCTCCACCCTAAACGGTCGTTTAAAAGTCATTTGACGACCTAATAAAAAAGTAGGTTTTGAAATGATGTACTTATTACGATTTAAAATACCTACCTATAGCATAGTCAGCCTTATAATGTTCCCACTGTTGGGACCCAGGCCTCCTCTCTAGGAGAGGGAATTGACCATAATCCACCACGCGGGCCCAGTGCGGGTTGGTGGATCTCACATGTCTTCGAATTTTTGGTTCTAAGACATGCCGGTTTCCTCACGATGTTTTCCTTCACCGTTTTAAGAGCAGTGGTGATGAAATAAATTACACAAAGTAATGCGCCTGGCTGGGTTTGAACCGACGACCTACAACTCGTAAGTCGGGGCCGTTACCACTCGGCTACCACTGCTCCGAAATACCTACATTGATTTCAAATAAATACCTACTTATAACATAGTATAAAAGGGATCTTTAGTGCTAATTAATGCTAATTTGTGTAATAAAAGGAAGCCATATGCATATCTCCACGTTCCTAGTTTCAATAGTTTCGGCTGTACTTTAATATATCAGTCAGTTTCTCCTATTATTTATATCAAAAGATGACTCGGTCAATAGCACAAAGTAATGGCGTAAGACCAATTTAACTTCACACCCCAAAAAAATTACGAACCGTGACGAAACTTATATCATAATACGACATAACCATATCTCAATGACTTCAAATCATCACAAACTTCAATTGCAGGTAATTTATGATGTGTAACAAAACATAATACCTTTTTAGATGAAGTTGGATAAGTCATATTAAAGTTATCTCTATGGGAAACTTGACCATAAGGTAAGTAGGCTGTGAACAATGTTCGTCGATTTTGAGGTCAATTGTCTTGAAGCAGTGCTGTGAGCTGTACTCAAATGAGTACACTTGGAGGTTACAATGCAAGAAGTTTTTGAGTAGAATTTGGGAAGTGTTTTGATGAATTTGTAAAATATTTTTATATGTCACTTTATAACAAAATAATATTATTAAGTTGAAAGTTTGTGAGTATTGTGCGTTTATTACTTCTTAACACTCTAACGGCTGAATGGAATTGGATGAAATTTGAAAAACCGGTAGACCCTGTTCTGGAATAGCACATAGAATATTTTTATCTCAGGAATATGTTCCTTCGAAACGATTTTAATATTTTTATTTTTACTTTCACGCGGTCTCAGCCGCTGGGAGAAGCTACTAAAGAATATTTTCGGAATTTATTGCTTTTTTTTTCTTTTTCTAAAAATCATTATTTATAATCACAGTACACAATATCACACTGTGATACACAGTGTCTCAGGCAGACACAAACGTGCATCCAGTATATGATTCTGGACCACCCAGTGTTGTAATTTTTCATAAACATTAAAAAAAAATTGAAGAAAAGTAAAAAATCATCCCGAAGAAATGTACTCACGGGACAAAAAGGATTTTATTTCCTATTCCAGGACATGTTCTACCTGTATATGAAGATGTAATAAATAAACACAGAGAGATACACCATCACACACATTTACACACACATTAACAAACTTTCGCCTTTATAAGTGTGACTAGTATGGATATCATGACGTGCTAACCCACAACGTGCAACCAACCAATTAAAGCATTCCATAGTAAGCCTATATTTTTATTAGCCGAAAGAGTTACCGTGGCCCTAGAACGCAAAGAGCAAATGAAGGAACATAGGTGAGTTTTAGCCACTAAAAAGGCTATCAAATTTTATTAAGAATAATAAATCGCTTACAATGTTTACAACAAAATCTAAAAAATACATTTATGACCTCGATCAGTGTATGCTGTATTTACATTTATTATTTTTAAGTAAGTTCATTATTAAGTGAACTATGTATTATTTTAATTATGAAAGACATTTAAAAGTCTGGCACTCCCTCTCGCTCCACCCGGAACAGAAGTTATTTGATAATATCCCAACACAAAAAAGTGACATTTGCCTACAATTCACCTTAAACCCGTAATCTAATACCATTAATGTCCAATAACAGTCATGGGAACCACCATTCAAATTAACACACACGCAAATCACGGTACGTGATTGGTGAAAATCTTTCAACTCGTGCTGTAGCTCCCCAATTAGCCAATCAGGAAACGGTATGCTTATAAATGCCTGACGCAACGTCAGGGGCACGATCCGTCGGTGAAATGAGTTGAAATTATAGTAAAAACGAAAGGTCGTGACAGGAAGATGGACGGGAAATTGAATTGTAGATGCAGTGGACAGGAATTGATAGAAGCTGCTTTAATTTTTATGGCGATTCGGCATTACATCAAAAGTGTACACCATTTTTGTCGTGGCAGATTTTAGCAGTTCACTTTCTATTCACTTGAGACACTGTTGCTTTTTTAATAAAAAGTCATCATCATCATCATTTCAGCCGACAGACGTCTACTAGTGGACATAGGCCTCCCCCAAGTGTCGCCACAATTAACAGTCCTGTGCGTCTCGCATCTATCGGATTCCCACAACCTTTACCAGGTCTGTCCACCTCGTAGGAGACCTTTCAAGGGCCATTTTTTCTTCATTTGCATATATTTTTTATAATGTTAAACCAGCGAATGAGTCGTTGGTGTCTCAATATATATAAATAAATAAATATGTGTAACATACAACACACAGACACACACATATTTATTTTGAAAATAGAAGTTATAGACTAAATAAAAGTCAAAACAAAATCTATCGACAATCAAACAATTTTCGATTCCCACAGTCGCAAGCATAAAACAATTATAGTGTTAAATAATTCAGAATCTACCTTATAAAACCAGACAGTGCCTTTTAGCATGCACAAACGAACCGGTGAAAACGAAAGGTATCCGTCAGGTCGGGGGTCAGGGAAAGTTCCTTGAGGAGGACCCGTTCCTAGGTCCAAGGTCTAGTATAGCAAGCTGCAAGACTAGATGAGCATACCACAGTACAGGTTTGAGACGGTAAAATTGAATGAAGTGAAATCTTTCGACGGTGCCATTTTTGTTTCCGAGTTCCATGATTGCTGACTCGATGAGAGTGTAGTAAGTGAAATGTTTTTATTTTTAGTCGAATGAATATTCGGAAGATAGTATTATTATTAAATAGCTTATTTTTTGCTTGGACAGACATATTGAAAAAAAATCTTGTTTTGTTTTTTTGTTTTTTTTTTATGATTGATATAAACCAGTGCTTGACTGCGATCCCACCTGATGGTAAGCGGAGATGCAATCATTGATGGTCAGGCGCACTAGTTTATTAAGAGCCTATTCACTCTAACCTTGAAGACACCTAAATTATAGTTGGATGGGAAGACCGCAGCAAGCAAATTGTTCCAGTCCTTCGATGTACGCGGTATAAACGACGAAGCGAAACGCTTAGTCCGGACCGTTGAAGTTTCAACAACGTAAGGGTATACTCGCTGTTCGTCGGATTGTCCGATGGTAGAAAGGAGATGGCGGAATCAAGTCATACAATTCCCGCGCACACTCTCCAAAATGTAACCTGTAAAACAACGATAGGCTGGCTACTCTGCGCCTGTGCTTGAGGCTTTGTAGATTGGACTTAATCAAATCTGGATCCCCAATTAGCCTCTTCGCACGCCTTGTTATCAATGTTTTTTGTCTATGTCGATCGTTTTTTAGGGTTCCGTACCTAAAAGGTAAAAACGGGACCCTATTGTTATCACTTCGCTGTCCATCTGTCTGTCATCAGACTGTATCTCATGAACCGTGATAGCTAGACAGTTGAAATTTTCACAGATTATGTATTTCTGTTGCCATTTTAAAAACAGAATAAAATAAATATTAAAGTGGGGTTCCCATACAGCAAACGTGACTTTTTGGTCGTCTGTTGCTACGGTGGTAGGGAACCCTTCGTGAGCGAGCCCGACTCGCAATTGGCCGGGTTATTTTACTATTGTTAAGGTCATGCTTGACGATTATCTCACCTAATGGAAAGCGACGATGGAGCACGCTTGCTTAGAAGTAACCTATTCACTCTTGACTTAAAGACCCCTAGGTTGTAGCTATCAGCAAACACAGACTCCGACAGGGAATTCCACTCCTTAGCTGTACGCAGGATGAATTAGAATAAATTCGCGTATTTTTTAATTTTTTTCTTTATACCAAATCAAACTTCTTTTTTTTAAGTGGAAAATCATCCAATGACTTCTCTCGCTCTGTGTAGAGTGGGAGAGCGTGTAAGACTATTACTGACTCAAACCACACCTATGTTCCTTCTTGGCCTTGCGTTCTAGGACTTCCAGGGTTTCCCTTTCGGAAACCAACCCATGGCCCCCGTAGGGTTCGGCCTTACTGGGACCCTACGATTTTTTTAACATCTCTTTGAAGCGTGCGTGGAATACTACACGCCGTCGATGACTCGGGCTCGGGCCAGACAGTTACCAGACGGCCAGACGGCGAGCTACCTATTGCTCGTCGTTCCCAACTTCACATACCAAATCAGGCTACGTTTGCACTTATACCTTTCTTACATTTTCTTTACAGAATTTGTATAAATGTTTTAACTACATTTTTTTCTTTTCGTGTCAAAAAATCTAAACTCCTTAAATACATGATCTACCTTTACACCAAAACTTCATTAGGTCACTGCCAAATTAACAAACCCATGATAATTAAACCATAACAATCATTATATAGTTACACAAACTGCCACCAGAGGTCGCAGTGTCGTAAGGCTAACGATTCAAAATGTATGTCATTAAATACCTAGCAAATTGGTATTAATTAAGTGAACAGTTACTTCAAAAATATGAAGATACAATAAAAATAGGCCTGATAGAGTTTTTATTGCTTTACGTAATGTATTTTTTTTCGTGTGAATACTTTAGGTGTCTTCAAGGCTATGAATGAATAGGCTCTTTATAAACTAGTGCGCCTGACCATCAATGATTGCATCCCCGCTTACCACCAGGTGGGATCGCAGTCAAGCACTGGTTTATATCAATTTAAAAAAAAAAGAAAGAATTATGTACATATGTTATTTGAGTGTATGCTCGTTTGTCCAGTAACTGTCCGGACCAGAGTGGCCGCGCGTAGTGTTCCACACGCACTTCAAAGAGATGTCAGCAAAACCGTAGAGGCTCAGCAGGGTCGAAGCCTACTGTGACCCAGGGGTGACTTCTGCAAGGGAAACCCGTGGTCCAAGAACGCAAAGGGCAACTGAAGGACACGGGTATCATTAGATGATTCCACACCAAAAAAACAATAAAGGTCGTAGCAAGAAAGAAAACTGTTGACCATGGTTACAGACGTCATTATTATAACTGGGGCACATCTCCACCGTATACTCTAAAGTGTCTTTCAGGCGGTAAGTACAATGGTAACATCCGGGTGTTTCTTCCGTCTAAATACGAAATAGGAAATTCTCAAACTTTATGTTTCCTAAAGACCTGGGGGGCCCCAGGTCTTTAGGACTCTATTTATCTATATTATATTTTTTTATATATTATCTAAGTCTGCTATTTTTATAAATTCATCATTCCAACACGATCTCATTGTAATTTTGCTAAAAGTTCATAATCTGCTAATTCATAATGATCAGTCAATGGTCTCATAATAGAGTAGTGGTAGAATGACAATATCGAGCTTATTAAAAGCAATGACTGCACAATGACGTTCTAATGGTAGGTCATTGATCAAAGGAACTGTCAAAATTTTAGCAGTTTACCGCATACGTCAGATATTCATTTGCGAGATTACCGTTCTATGCCACTTCTTTCAATGGAGTGTCAGTGGTTGACCATTGGAATGTCATAACGACGCCATTATATTCGTAGATTACCAAACTTACCCAAAATCAACAATTATGAAATCAATGATCGATTATTCTGCACACCGGACACCTATTTAAGGAGTGGCTAGAGACACTCCTCAAAAAGGACACTTGACGCCGCCACTGTGGCGTGCCCAGACATCTTCAAGGCTTGCGGTGAGTTAAATGTCCATGATCAAATAGATTCGCCTTAGAGCAGAAGTCATTAGATTAGATTAGAGCCGGGCAAGTACGAGTAGGACTCGCGCACTGAGGGTTCCGTATAAACTTACCTAGGAAAACAGTTCAATTCCCGAATTGAGTTACGAAGATTTTTTCGAATTGCAAGAAAGGATTATTTTTGTGACGTAAATACAAATTTACAGTTTTCAGATTTTTTTCTATACTTGCGCTATGTGATCTTGCATCATGTCAAATTTCAAGATTCTAAGTCAACTGGAAGTACCTTATGAATTTTGATTCCCTTGAGAGTGTCGAAATAAACGTTTTTTGCAACAAAAACGGCCGTATCTTTTTTGTTCGTTAACTTAAAAGTTTGATTTTTTCACAGCTTCAAGAAACTAAAGACTTGAGTATATGACTTAAATTTCAACTTGATACCTCCACGTGTTTCCGAAATAAAGGGTTTTGACAGACAGACGGACAACAAAGTGATCCTATAAGAGTTCCGTTTTTTCTAATTGAGGTACGGAACCCTAAAAACAATCTGTAGTCCGACGTCAATATAAAGAACTGTTCTATTTAAACCACAAATGTAGAATATGTGTAATTGTGGAAGTAGGTGAAAATACGAGTAATATTGCATACAAAACTCATTCTCATAGTGATACAATGAGACATTAAAATGGCTACTAAGCCGTGTGATTCTTTGAAGATGTACTTTGTTTCGTAATTTTTAAAGGTTACTTATCGAGTTATATTCAATAAGCCTTAATTTTTCGTCTCTAGACAAAATTTGTTCGTTGTTGAAACTTCAACGGTCCGGACTAAGCGTTTCGCTTCGTCGTTTATACCGCGTACATCGAAGGACTGGAATAATCTGCCTGCTGCGGTCTTTCCGTCCAACTATAATATAGGTGTCTTCAAGGCTAGAGTGAATAGGCTCTTAATAAACTAGTGCGCCTGACCATCAATGATTGCATCTCCGCTTACCATCAGGTGGGATCGCAGTCAAGCACTGGTTTATATCAATTAAAAAAAAAATTAAAAAATTAAGTAACAAAGACAAGCTTCATACAGCGTATTCGCTTCCTTTTGATTTGCTGAATCGTCTACAAATAAAGATCTTTTCTTCCATATCACACACATCACACTAATAGCTTTATTATAAAAGCAAAAGTTTTTAAGTATCCGTGTGTATGTATGTTTGTTTGTTACTCCTTCACTCTTAAACAGCTCAACTGATTTGGATGAGATTTGGCACACGGGTAGTCCTGGAGTAGGACCAGGATAGTATTTTAGCTCGAGAGTATGTTCCCATGTGATAATTATTCTGTATTTTTATCAGTTATCTAGTAGGTACGGTACGGTTAGGTAGTAGGTGGTCTTAGTTACTATTCGTAGCACAAGCTCAGCTTAGTTGGGGACTAAATAGATAGCAATTTGAGTAAAGTTGTGAAATATTATTAATTTTATTAGAAACCATAAAAAAATGTGTGCCTTTGATGATTTGACATAGCAAGGCTAAAACGAAGCATTATTTTACCAAATGACCTTTATGGTTTTTAAATGAAGTAACATTATGACATTTTTGCAAGGAGAATTAATTTATAATTCACACGAGGTCAATCATTGATTTCTACATAAGTACACTACCTATAAGTACGTACTCTCATTAATTTCTTCTTATTACCTTCAAAAAAACATGGCAAGTGCAACTTAACCTCTAAGATTGATCAATATTTCAATCAAAGGCACAGTAACTTATTCTCAATAGCAACCACATGAAGGACCAAGTGGTTATTTTTTTATATCTCTCGCTCTTGGGCGCAGCGCGATTGAATAATGGAACTCTTGAGCAAGATGTCATTGCAAATGATGACTTATCACTGCAGTTTAAAGTTGAAATTATTGTGGTAGGAGTGTTGGTAGTTAAGTTGGTGAATTGTGGATTTTTTTTTCGGTGGGTAAATCATCTTATGACATCCCCCCTCTTGGGCGGAGCGAGAGGGTGTAACCCAACAACCATGTGGTAGGTATGGTTCTTTAAACAAAATTAGCTTCAGTCAACTTTGCCCGCGTGATGATAGGTTTCTTCATACAACTTTGGACACCCGTTTTATCCCCTTAAGGGGTGAATTTTGGAAAATCATTCATTAATCATAAACAACATTATTTTTAGTATATGCGAAACCTGAATATAGTTTGTTCAGAATCAGTAACTGAATCGATTTCAGTAATTTTTACACCATGTTAGTTTTTTTTCCTAATAATATTTACAAAACAGGCCAAGGCAGGTCATAGCGGGCATTAGACGCCGGCGCACAGCTAGGTGCGGGAGCAAAACCACCCCTCAGTCACTCGCATGGCCCGGTGACCATGTGTTTGTGCGGACAACCAGGTAACATAACAAACTTATAACTTTGTGATTTTTCATGATACAGTTATAAAATTTTGTACATGTGAGAAGTGATATGAAAAAAAAGGAAGTTAGTGACCACAGGTTCAGTTGAAAACCAGCTTCAGGCACTACTTGTCTGATATTCATGCTGAACTGGACCTGTTTTGGTGCAGCCGTGAGGCACACAACTAAATTTTTGCTTCTTTTTTATTTTTGTTTCGTGATACCTTTACCATATATTGTGTTTGTGCCTTGTGCTGTACCAAATGAATTATTTTTCTTTGTTTCTTTCTTTATTTATTTCTTTCCTTCTTTGATAGTGTGACGGGTGACAAGACAGAGTGAAAAAAAAACGTGTTGCGCCGACCGCATATAAAACTGGACAAGGGCAGGAAAATGACGATGAGCCTCAAATTAGCTACCACAACTCACCAACATAACTACCAACACTCCTACCACCATAATTTCAACTCTAAACTGCAGTGATAAGTCATCATTTGCAATGACATGTTGCTCAAGAGTTCAATTACGTATGTCAAGTGAAGATCGATGGTTCAAATGTACCGTGAAGACATTATTTTCATAATTCTGACCGAGTTGGTAATAATAATGATCTACACTAATATTATATAGAGACGAAGTTTGTTTGTAGGATGTAATCTCTGAAAGTACTGGTCCGATTACGAAAATTTTCTCACCGATAGAAAGTTACTTTATTCCTAAGTCGCATAGGCTAAATTTTATGTATGCGGGCGAAGCCGCGGGCAAAAGCTGATGATAAGCAATCTGGAAAATTGCTTTAAGAGGTATACAGAATAGAGTGTAAAGTCGTGCAAACCTCCGTTCTAAAAGTTTGACAGCACGGTTGGTGCAATGGTTGAGCGATTGACTGCTCCGGGTCGTGGGTTCGATTCCCGCACGGAACAAATATTTGTACGGCCTACAGATAGGTATTGAGAGGAGAGAGCTTAATACAATGCTCGATGACCTTAACAGAGCTTCCGAAAGAGTGGGTGTTAAAATGAACATGGACAAAACTCCGATCAAGATCGGAGACTCTACACTCGAAGTTGTAGACGACTAAGTTTACCTAGATCAGACAATCCAGTTGGGTAGGTCGGTGGTCCGACTCGGCTAGGCAGCGTTCGGGAAGCTGCACGGTATCTTCTCGTCCAACATACCACAGTGTCTCAAGACGAAAGTCTATGACCAGTGCGTGTTGCCAGTGATGACATATGGCACTGGTCGCTTACAACGGGCCTCATCAGAAGGCTTACCCAAAGGGCAATGGAAAAGGCTATGATCGGAGTTTCCTTGCGTGATCGCATTAGGAATGAAGATATCCACAGGAGAACCTAGGTCTCCGACATAGCCCAAAGAATCGCTTAACTTAAGTGGCAGTGAGCAGGGCCCATTGCTCGTAGAATAAATGGCCGATAGGGCCGAAAGGTCCTAAAGTGGCGACCGCGCACCGCAAAACGCAGCGTTGGAAGACCTCCCACAAGGTGGACCAATGACCTGGTGAGAGTCGCAGGAATGCGGTGGATGCGAGACGCACATTTCGATCGGTCGTTGTGGCAACGCTTGGGGAAGGCCTATGTCCAACAGTGGACGTCTTTCGGTTGAAGTGATGATGGTGATGATGTGGCGCCATAGATGTTATTTGATAGGTATTTCTACAAACATAGGTTTGGTTACTATCCATATCTGTACCCAACCATATTTCTGTTAGGTTGTTTGGGCTTTACTTCGCTCCAGGTTAGATGAGCTTTTGATCAGTTTGTAACTGCCTGCAAGGTCATACACGGAACCATCGAGTCGCCTAGTTTGCATGGGGAGTTGTGTAATTTTTTTGTCCTGATAACTACTGCAAGGCAAGACGGAAAAAATTATTTGTAGTGCCACGTTGCCGCACCTTCCGCTTAAATGCATATCGACTTTCAGCTGTCCTGATAAATCCTAGAAAAATGGACTGTATATAGAAGGAACTTATATTATCTGTGTTATATTTTCATTTAATGTATTTTACATTATTTCTAACTATACATTAGTTAGAAATAATGTGTAATTGGCATTTTGTCGTTCTGGTTGAATAAATAAATAAATAAATTGATGATTTCTCACGGTATGGAAGTGAGATATGTATTTTGTAATTGTAAAGGTTACTTGTCAATAATAAGGCCGTCATTTTTTGTTTATTGCCAATATTTAACTACCTATATTTATGCACGAAGTTCCAATTTAGGTGTTACAAAATTGTGTCTCTATTTGTGTGTGAATTTTATTTACACGCCCATAGAGACACAGTTTTGTTTTTATTTGTATTATTTTTCCCTAAATATTTTTTTTCGAGAGCAGTGGTGGCCGAGTGGTAACGGCCCCGACTTACGAGTTGTAGGTCGCGGGTTCAAACCTAGCCAGGCGCATTACTTTGTGTAATTTGTTTCATCACCACTGCTCTCAAAACGGTGAAGGAAAACATCGTGAGGAAACCGGCATGTCCTAGAACCAAAAATTCGAAGACATGTGATATCCACCAACCCGCACTGGGCCCGCGTGGTGGATTACTGCCCGTTCCCTCTCCTAGAGAGGAGGCCTGAGTCCCAACAGTGGGAACATTATAAGGCCGACTATGCTATGCTATATTTTTTTTCAGTTGCCCCTTACCTAGACACGTTACAGAGCCTAGCCATGAGTCATGTTTTGATTATTTATGAAGTCCCTACCTATCGCTTTATGATGTGTAGGCACATTGTAATGGAGATTGAAACACACATAAGTAATCTATAGATATTTTTTTCATAATATTTAAACCAACCTTTGTGATATGTACTTTCCATCACGATATATTACTTTAATTTTTTTTTTGTCTACTTGTGGAGGCTTGTAATTAGCGATTTGAAAATATCATACTTTTTGTATCACTTATTTTGTTAGTCTGTAAGCCTTCTTTAAAATGGAATAAATAAATAATAAATAAATAAATAATAATTGTAACCATTAATGCAATCGTTGATGGTGAAGCGCGCTAGTTTATTAAGAGCCTATTCACTCTAGCCTTGATGACACCTAAATTATAATCGGCGGGAAGACCGCAGCAGGCAAATTGTAACAGTCTCCTTCGATATTTGCTGTATAAACGACGGCGACATTGGCGCGTGATACTTAATCCGGACCGGATTGGTTTCAACAACGTACACCACCCTTACATTGTTGAAACCTATCCGGTCCGGATTCGCCGTACGTCGGATTATCTTATGGTAGAAAGAATATGGCGGAATCAAGTCATGCGATTCTCGCTCACACGCTCCAATATGCATCCTGTAAAATACCAAAAGGCTGATATGGAAGTAAGCTGTCAAAATGTTCCAGTCCTTCGATGTACGCGGTATAAACGTTGGCGCGAAACGCTTACAAAACTGATGCAAGTCGTGATCAAATATAAGCTTTAGGTGTTGTTTTTCTTTGAGAATCTAATTTACAGGCTCGAAGTTTGGTAACGCATTAAAGTGTTAAACAAAATGACCATGACTAACTGTGTATCTAAATCTGATCAAAACATTTGTCAACACAAAGGTCAAAACATTTAGTAGATTCTTAGCTTAGTGAGCTTCTTTTATCTCCTAAGTTGCGCGGGCTTGCAGACGGCGAGCAATGGGTGGCTCGCTGTCCGACCGTCCGGTAACCGTCCGGATCGAGCCCAAGTCGTCGACGGCGCGTACTCCACGCGCGCCTCATGGAGATGTCAGCAAATCGTAGGGGCCAGCAGGGTCGAAGCCAACTGGGGCCACGGGTAGTGTGAAAGCGAAACCCGGGGCCCTGGGATGAAAGCAACGAAGGAACAGGAGTGGGTTTATAGTCAGTAAAAGTCTGACACTATCTCCCATTCCAACCAAGAGCGGAATTTGTCATAAGAAGATTTTACCACCCGATAAAAAATAAAATTTAAAAAAATCTCCTAAGTTGAGCTACAAAGATACTGACAAATGCTTGCACTGACTGGACAGGTCCACTCAAATCTGTGTGGGTTTTTTCCTCAAAAGTTCACTCAGACACTAATTACATGGTTCTCATATGAATTATAATAATAATAATTTTTTTATTCAAGTCCAAAGTGAGTAAAATTATGATTTAAATTAAGAACAATCGAGGGAAAAAAAGTAATTCTAACAGTAATGAGACCTGCCTGATCTAGGTTAATGAAAACCTGTGTTTCAAGCCAATTGACCATTACATGTTTGCTGTATGAGACTACAGAGTTGGTTTAGGTACTTCTTAGGGTAGTCTGCTAGGTAATATCGGCCTCATCATCATCATCATTTCAGGCGAAAGACGTCCACTATTGGACATAGGCCTCCCCCAAGCGACGCCACAACGACCGATCCTGTACGTCTCGAATCCACCGCACTCCCGCGACTCTCACCAGGTCGTCAGTCCACCTTGTGGGAGGCCTTCCAACGCTGCGTTTTCCGGTGCGCGGTCGCCACTCTAGAACCTTTCGGCCCCATCGACCATCCGTTCTACGAGCAATCTGCCCTGCCCACTGCCACTTCAGTTTGGCGATTCTTCGGGCTATGTCGGCGACCTTGGTTCTCCTGTGGATATCTTCATTCTTTATGCGATCACGCAAGGAAACTCCGAGCATAGCCCTTTCCATTGCCCTTTGGGTGACTGTAAGCCTTCTAAAGAGGCCCATTGTAAGCGACCATGTTTGGCCTCGTCTGGTTTAAATTGACAAAAAAATGACGTGCAAAAGTGTTTTTAAAACCAATTTGCAAAATAAATATCAGAAAATGAGCTACTAAATATCAATTACGACTCTCATTGCAGAATAGCACAAATACGTGGCACAAATACTAATGCAATCGGATCAAATTCTATGAATTGTTTTCTTAGTACAACTAAAAAATCGGCAGCGATGTATGCAATGGGAGCGTGTTATTTCTTTTTTAAATCATTCGTTCTTAAGTTCGACAAAGAGACGTTCTATACTTAATTATATTTTTTATCGATATCGATAAATTCATAATTACAAAACGTGATTTGACACCGTCACATTTCGGTATCCACCAATCCGCACTGGGCCTGCGTGGTGGATTACGGCCCATTCCCTCTCCTAGAGAGGAGGCCTGAGTCCCAGCAGTGGGAACATTATAAGGCCGACTATGCTATGCTATGCTACATTTCAGTAGCGTATGTTGTATTAACGCCATTAGTCATAATCATGCCATTAAAGCGAAGTTTATTTTTATTTTTAGCTTCTGCTCAGCTTTTTTATAATGTGAATTTGCAACACTATAGTTTCATAGATTATTTACTATTTCGATCCACTTTTTTATTATTATTTTATTGTACTTGTTGGATTCTACGATGACCAGCGAACATTGCCCTCTCACACTTATTAATATAGTAATACTATAAAAATCAATCGTATTTTTTTAAAACAGAACCGTGGAGTTTCTTGTCAATTCAATTTCTTTATGGTAAATGACTTATTGGAACGGTGCATTAGCTTTTGATATTTTATTAGTATGTAGGTATATAATTTTGAGTTGAAAAATTGAATTGACACTTTGAACTTTTGCCTATAAAATGTAATTTTGTCTAGACGAGAAGTTATTGAAAGTTAAATCAGATGGTGAAAGGCGAAGAAATTGTACTTAAAGATGTTTTCGTAAGTAAGTTTGATTCGATAATAATGTGACATTTTACCATTGAAATAGAGTAGACTAAATTATTGGTTCGATATTATTTTTCACAGAACGGTAATTTCACTGATTTATAATTCGGAATACAATATAATTTTCAGGTTTGCCTTGATAATTTTAATTATAAATAGGTTTAGTTATAATTACCAGAGACGGAAATTAGGATCACCAAAAATGAATGCAGAAAGAAGTCCTCAAAGATATAAGACGGATCAAAAAAAAAAACAAGATTTTTTCAAAAATAAAGTTGCGGTACAAAGGTGTATAATTTACACCTTTTTTTGTTTAGTATAATAAGTATATTTATAGTTATTACTATCGCTTATACTGTGCTATAAGTTTTCAACATCACAGAACAAGAAAATAGGGCCCAACACAATTTATATATCCCTTACAATTTAACACTTTTACAAACAAAAGCTCTGTTTTGTTTTCAATCCTTTCGTTTTCTACGTGTGTCGTAATAACGTGTAAACAATGTTTTATAGCGCGGTAGGTAACCACGGAACAATTGAATGACTTAACTTTGAAAAAAACAACACCATACATACGTCATAGGTGTGTTAAAGTTTTCGTTAATCCGACAGATCTAAGATTTAAAATATGGCTGAAATATTTTTATAACAAAAATATTTAAACTTCTAGAATATTCATTCGCAGACATATTTAAAAATGGCACTTTAAAAAAATAAAAACTTACCTTTGAATTTTTTCTTTAAAAAAAAAAATAAACACCGAAGAGAGAAACTATAAAAAAATAAACGAAAAACAATTAAAATAAAAATCAAATCACAGCACTACAATCACTTTCCGATGTATTGGCGAAAATTAAACTCACGTTCCAAATGTAAATTTGAAAAAAACGCGGCAAAAATTCAAAAATAGAATGCGATTAGAGTCTTCCACTCAATGGAGGCAAATGCACGCGTGCGAACCATAGACCACGCTTATAACGCTCTCCCATACTTAGACACCATTTTATGCCGACCCCGCCATACGAACTTTCACCCAACGACATTAGACCACTGTAAAATGGATACGACAACCATTATTTTCAGACCCCTTTCCTAGAAACGTCACTTGCAAATATTAGGTCTCTACAAAATTGCCGGTTTCTTCTTTAACATTTGGGGGGCATTTCCACCCAAATTAATAAAGATTCAACAATTAGAATAAACGCATTATGTCGGCACTTGGTACTTGCGTAAAATAAGACAATAAGAACGACTGAAGGCTATTTCTATTCAAACGTCTTAAAATTAGCGTCTAAAAGATTTCGTAGACTGACATTTATTTAGTGAGGTCCTAAATCGTAGAGACGTGTGGATCAGATACGGTTTTTTTTGTTAAGAGGGTGATACAACCTCCTTTGTATTTTAGTGTAAGTATTTCTAGGACGGAATCGCGTCTTTTTTAAGTCTCTTTGTATTGATTGACAAAGGTCAACCGTGTGTATGAATTGAGAGGCCTATCACAATATTGTGTAAGGTCTGCGAAAGAAAATAATTGGTTCTATTTATGATCTACTGGAAAAACACCAAAGCTTATGCCACTTTTGGCATTATAAGTTCTACTATTCATACATGGGAGTTCGTTTCAATATTGACCTTTGAACTTACTCGTACTATACTTGTGTTAGAAGGAGATTCCAAAAATACGATTGGATCGAACTGTCAACATCATGCTTTTTTTTTGAGGTGGGAAATCATTCAATGACTTCTTTTGCTCTGTGGTCGAGTGCGAGGGTATTTCAGACTTTTACTGACAAAAACCACACCTGTATTCTTCAGTTGCCCGTTGCGTTGAAATACCACGGGCTTTCTTTATCAGAAATTGTTAACTGATTATAATTTAGGTGTCTTCAAGGTCAAAATGAATATGCTATTAGTAAACTAGTGCGCTTCACCATCAACGATTGCATCACTACTTACCATCAGGTGGGATCGCAGTCAAGCACATTTTATGACAATTTAAAAAAAATACTCGTGACTCTAACCAGTAGGAATGTGATTTTTTGAATTTCAATATCAATGATAGCTTATAAATGGTAGCGTTGGAAGGCCTCCTACAAGGTGGACCGATGACTTGGTAACGGTAGCGGGAGTCCGATGGATGCGAGATGCACAGGACCGTTCATTGTGGCGACATTTGGGGAAGGCCTATGTCCAGCAGTGGACTTCTTTCGGCTGAAATGATGATGATGATGAATGATGATAGCTTAACGGTACCGTTAAGCTAAAGTTGTTGAACTTTTTAATTTATAATTTACTCTTATAATGTTTCCACTCCTGGAGCTCGGGCCTCCTTCTCTTGGAGACGGAATAGGCCTGAATCCACTTTGCGGGCCCCATGCCTGTTGGTGGATGTCACATGTGTTCGATTGATTGCCTCTCGATGTATTCCGTCACCGTTTTAAGAGCAGGAGTGATGAAATATTTAAACTAAGGTAAGCCCCTGCTTGGGTTTGAACCCACAACCTACAAATTGTAAGTCGGGGCTGTTACCATTGCGCCACCACTGCTCTCGAGCTATGTAATATAAATTATAATAATAACATAACTTACAAAAAATGTGCTGTGACCACGGATATGTACATCTTCTTTTCTCGGCCGCAAAGGCCGCACGCGTGAGGCAACGGTCCTCACGCCCCAGCCGCCGCCGGGATTCCGATCCCAACTTCCGACCACCGTAGGCGCGGGCTTGCGAACGGCGAGCAATAGATAGCTCGCCGTCCGACCGTCCAGTAACCGTCCGGATCAAGCCCAAGTCTTCAACGGCGCGTACTGTTCCACGCGCGCCTCAAGGAGATATCAGCAAACCGTAGGAGCCCAGCAGGGCCGAAGCTTACTGAGGCCAAGGATCTGCTTCTGTGCTTCTTCTCAAGTGCCGTAACAACATATCCTGAGGTGCTTGAGGAGTGAATAGGTCTATCACAGCTATCAGGATGATCCCAAAGGTACGGTCAAGATCCCTGCGGATTGTATCTCTCTTAGTCTGGCCCCTCATCCTAGGCATTTCATGGCAAAGCATCATCATCTTCCTGCCCTTACCCTGTTTTATTTGCGGTCGGTGCAACAAGTTTTTTTCTTCCATTCTGTCCTGACACCCGTCACGCTATCACTAACTCCTTCTTCTTTCATATCTCACACAATCCTTCCATCTTTTCTTTGGCCTCCCTTTCCCTCCCCATCTATCCATCCACACGTAAACTCATAACTCTTTTAGTAACATACGTTTCATCTCTACTCTTCACATGAACATACAAGACAAACGATTCCCCTTCAACTTTTCAGTCACTGGCGCAACTTTCAAACTTCCTCTAATATACTCATTTCTCACTTTATCCATTCTCGTCACACCACACATCCATCTCAACATTCTCGTCTCCACTACATGCCATCTTTTTTCATCCATCTTTTTCACAGCCCAACATCTGACCATACAGTATGACAAGCCTTATCACGGACTTGTAGATTTTACCCTTCAACTTGAGGGGCATCTGTGGCTCACAAGTTGTTCCAGTGACCTGTCGCCATTTCATCCATCCTGAGTTGATCCGATGTGTTACGTCTCGGTCTACCTCATGTTATGGCAAAGCAAACGCTAAGTATTATGTAAGTACGTAAAATGTGTGAATGATTGGTTTGTTTGTACAAATCGATCTTCCGAAAGTTTGATGCAAAACCATAAAATAATAAAAAACATATAATAAACAAATTATTGCCATTTTTAATTTATTTATTTAATCAATTAATTACAACGGTTAAACAACCAATTACAGTAACTAAACATTTTTTTTAAAGTTATAAACAACATGTACTTACATCAATTCCTCTCGCATTACTTCTGACATACCAATAAAATCATCTTCCATTCATCCGCAAACAGATCGTTTATTGGATAAGAATCCAAGAGATCATTTAGTGCAGCCAAAGTGCGAGGTATTGGAGACTGCGCACGGGCAACAGTGCGACACTGAGGCACAGCAAACATTCTGTGCCGCGGCAGTAATTGTCCGGGACAAAGAAACGCGCTAGCACAGTAAGCAGATCAGGCGCATCAATAGTGCCACGGAGCGTCTTGCAGGCTATGGTGAGCTGATCTCGCGCTCGTCTTACCTCTAGTGAGTTATATTCGAGGCAACCCAATAGAAATTTTGCCGGATAGAGGCATGGGTAATAGCCGTGCTCCCGCTTGTACAGGAACCTAAGGAACGCTTTTTGAACTTTTTCCAGTAAAAGTGCGTAAGAACTTTGGTGCGGGTTCCACACGCAAGAGCTGGATTCTAACTTATTGAGCACGAGCGCTTTGAATAAAATCTTAATGACGTGTGCGATGCCTTATTCATCATCATCATTTCAGCCGAAAGACGCCCACTGCTGGACATAGGCCTCCCCCAAATGTCGCCACAATGACCGGTCCGGTGCGTCTCACATCCATCGGATTCCCGCGACCCTCACTAGGTCATCGGTCCACCTTGTGGGAGGCCTTCCAACGCTGCGTCTTCCGGTACGTGGTCGCCATTCCAGAACCTTTCGTCCCCATCGACCATCTGTTCTGCGAGCAATGTGCCCTGCCCACTGCCACTTAAGTTTTGCGATTCTTCGGGCTATGTCCGTAACCTTACCAATATGCCTTATTAATATAATAAAAATAATTTGCAACCGTCCAATCAAAGTATTTTTATTTAACGTGCATATTAATTCACGCCTCAATAATATGCATATTCTTCATCTTTCATCAGTTTCGTCACTTGCCATAAATTACTAACGATTCCGCTTTGTTGCTTTTCGAGCACTGTCGAACGTACCCTACAAATAGCCATTATATTCAAATGAATATTTTATGGAAATTATTGAGGAAATAAATTAATAGCGATGTTGTAATATGCAAAGATGGCTCATGGCATCTTAGCAGATAGATTGACCAATGAGACCCACTTTTTGAAAAACTAAGCCTATTGTACACGGACACGTAGGTTCAAGCTAGAACTACACTGCGCACACGTGTGCCACACACGCCGATCTGGGCGCGACGCTCTCCATAAATTTTATATGGAAACTAGACTTGAATGTGATCATAATTTTATTGACAAAGTAGGCATACGTATATAATTTTTATGTCCCTCTGAAATTAGTGAGTTTTATCCAAATTAAAAAAAAAAAAATTGAACACTAGTTCTATAATTTTCTATTATAGAATAAAATAGTGTACCGTTCAGGCCTTATATAGTACTATGATCAAAATAGTGGCCGCCATTGTGGATAATAAATTAGTGTTCCTTTGAAATTGTAATATTATAAACAATTCTCGTTTAATAAAAACCTCTTTCTTTATCTTTTCTAGTGTCTTCATGGGGTAGCTAAATTTTGCTTTGTCGAATTTTCGTTTGGAATAAATTTATTATTATGCATGGAAGAGATAAAAAAATTCACCTACTGGTCAACAACCATTTAAATTTCACCTTGTATATGGAAGAGGTTATGATGGTTTAGTAGAGATAGAAGTTATAATATATAATTATAGTCTGTTACAGGTATCTAAAAACCTATTATATAATCATTCTGCGCTAAACAAGTGTCTTTGTAACCAGAATAAAAAGGTTAATCTACAGGGATTTAAAAACTCCTATATCGTAAATTCCTCACATAAGAAGGACACAAAATTCAGTTATATCACCAAAGTGCTCTATTTTTGAGCAGTCATGACTATTAAAACACTTTGTACTATAGCAGATACATATAAATGCACTATAGCACAAAATCCCCGTATTGTTGAATTTTAATAACCGTTATAGAACCAGGCCTATAATGGTAAATACAAAACTTTTACAAATTAAATTAGATACAAAAGGGCAACAATCAACAATTATATAGAGCAAAATAGTTCTATACATATTTTCATAAGCCTTATACAGTACCTGTCTATAACAGTTGTATAAAATGGTAATGTAAATGTTTACATCACTAGCTTATAGATCATTTTTTTTTGCTTTTTCCTTGTGGTCCCAAAATACTACAGCAGGACTGCGATCCCGGTCCAAAAACCAGCAGGACCGCGGTCCCCCCACGATCCGAAACATATTGCACCTAACACTATTTATCTTTACATCACCCTAAGGTTGACTGGTATAAAAAAGGCCTAAGGCATTAAATCCGCCGCTGTACTTTTGTACATGAAGTATTTAATAAATAAATAAAATGTCTACAACCTAAGACTCCTAGCAATGTCATAATGTCAATGAGTTTGCGAATACTAATGTAACCGAACGCATTACATAACACGTCAAGATGAAACTGTGTAATTGAGGTTGTGTTCACGAAATATGGACGTTTTTTAGCTTGTTAACTTTTCGAGTTTGTTTGTTAGATGGTCGTATGTAGATGAATAAGTTTTATGTAAGTTAATTAAGATAAGATGTATGTGTGAAGTGACCTAGGGGTCAGTGTCTCACAAAAAAAAGGTAAGAAGGTTTCAAATGTTGTTAAGGAAGGGAAAACCTTTTGTTTTAAACTAGCTTCTGCCAGCGGCATCGCCTGCGTGAAAGTAGGTATCTCCATACAAACTTTTGACCCCCATTTTATCCTCTTAAGAGGCTCTTTTTTCACTCGGTTATCGTGACCATCGGGCACCGAGCCCAAGTCGTCGACAGCGCGTACTGTTCCACGCGCGCCTCAAGATGTCAGCAAACCGTAGAGGCCCAGCAAGGTCGAAGTTTATTGGGGCCAAGGGTCTGGTTCTGAAAGGAAGACTCGGTCCTGGTACGAAAGGCAACGAAGGAAGAGAAGTGGGTATCTCCCGCTCCGTCTAAGAGAGCGAGATGTCACTAGATGACCGCCGAAAAAAAAAACATAGGTAAAGAAACACAGATGTTATTTTTAAAGAACAGAGCGCTATGTTATGCCTGGAGGCATACAAATATAGTGTGCAATTCTCGATAGAGAATAGAAAAAGATAAACAATTACATAAATTACTCCATTTAAATCAGACCCAAAAATTATGAATTATTAAAACAAAAAATCACATATTTATAAAAGAAACTTAAATATAAACCCAACACAAAAACACAAAATAAACTTTGCATATTTTCGTCCAGTTGTCATACTACCCATGCTATGTAAAAAAGACCTTAGTTAAGTTTTTATTTTTCTTATTATACTAAAAATTTTCTTGGGAACAAAACAATTAGACGAAAGTAGGTTCAAAACTTTTTTTTCGTTTGGTATAAGGAGACAGACACTCATAGGGTAAAGGTGTAGGCAGACTTGGACAGCAAAGGAGTTAAATTTCTACCTTGTGAAGTGAACAAAAAAAACTTTTTACAAAAAAAAGAATAACCGACTTCACTAAAAAAAATACTAAAAGGATCAAAATAACTTTAATTTCGGAAGTCGGTGTTACTCGGTATTATTTGTATCTTATTTAACACCGACTTCCGAAATTAAAGTTATTTTGATCCTTTTAGTATTTTTTTTAGTGAAGTCGGTTATTCTTTTTTTGTAAAAAGTTTTTTATTTCATACTTTTTAGTTGCGATACACTTATAAACAGAGTGCCTATTTCTCATGATAATTCCAATTAACCCAAACACTGCTAGGTTACATTGTGATATTATGAAGTTCCTGTGTCTACCTTCCACCTTCCGGCCCCATATTCAGATCAGTTTGATAGTACCTTATAGCCTAAGTGCATCTCATGACAATTCTAATAAGCCCAAATACGGCAAGGTTACATTGATTAATTACGGAGTTCCAGTGCCTACATTCCGGCTCCATCATCATCATCAGATCACTTCGATGATACCATTTTCAACGTAACTATTCAGAACCATTCATTTATTTGTATTGTCATAGTCGCCTACCTATCTTCATTGTGATATCTATGCGAGTAAGAAGTTCCGTTGACTATTTCTGGTCTTCTTCATCAGTTCCACTTCATCAAATGTTACTTTTTGACTGTAAATACTTAAGTTCTCGATGAAAATACCAAAATCACTATATGGTTACCTATAATATTTGAGGAGTTCCCTCGATTTCGCCAAGATTCCATCATCAAATTCGAACTTGGTGACTATGGGACCATTTGGGAAGTATATCCTTTCCAACAAACAAAGAACTTTTCAAATCGGTTGGCAAGCAACGAAGATATGCCCGAACAAACATAAAAAAAAAAATACAAACATCCGAATTGAGAACCTCCTCCTTTTTTAGAAGTCGGTTAAAAAGTGAACACACTCTTTACCGTTTTGCTCGGAGGTGGCGCACATATGTTATTTTAAATATGTTTTTGTCATGTAAAATGTTTGCAATATGTTAGTTTTAAGTTTGCACCCTTTCCGTCAAATAAAAAGATTTTCTTTCTTTCTTTCTTTTTCTTCTCTTCCCAAAACTAGGCTTCAAAAAAGTGCTTCAAAGCACTTCGCTGATCAAACATAGTTATAATATAAATAGAAAAGTTGTAATGTTATTAATATGTTTAGTTTATTATTTTCAATTCACTAGGTGAGATAGTGGTCAAATGCTAGCCTATCAATAAAAATAATTTAAAAAAAACCCCCAGCGCGCGAGTCCGACTCGTGTAAACTTACCTATGAAAACAGTTCCATTTCCGAATTGAGTTACGAAGATTTTTGTGACTTAACTACAATTTTACATATTTCAGATTTTTTCCTATACTAGTGCTATAAGACCTGGTTCGTGCCAAATTTCAGGATTCTAGGTCAACGGGAAGTACCCAATGAATTTTGATTCCCTTGTGAGTGTCGAAATATACGTTTTTTTTTTGCGATAACTCATAATTTTGATTTTTTCACAGTTTCAAGGGACCGCAGACTTGATTATATGGTTTTAATTTGAATTCGATATTTCCACGGGTTCCTGAGATAAAGGGTCTTGTCAGACAGACAGACAGACAACAAAGTGATCCTATAAGGGTTCCGTTTTTCCTTTTGAGGTACGGAACCATAAAAACTGCTTAAATTTTACCTCCTTTCGAATCCATTGAACTGTTTTATTGGTGTAGTGATTGCAAACGCTATGGTTACGATCTTGCGGACGACGAATAATGGACAGCTCGTCGTCCGGCCGTCCAATAAGGACCGATCCCAAGTCATCAATGCCGCGTAGATAATTTCAATTAGATATTTCCACGCGTTCCTGAGATAAAGGGTCTTGACAGACAGACAAACAACAAAGTGATCCAGAACAGGTTTTTTTTTCGGGTGGGAGAATCATCTCATGACATCCCCCGCTCTTGGGCGGAGCGAGGGATACTGTCAGACTCTTACTGACTAAAAACCCACTACTGTTCTTTTGCCATTTTTCCAGGGCCCCAGGGATCTCTTTCGCATCACCCATGGCTCTAGCAGACTTCGACCCTGCTGGGCCCCTACGGTTTCCTTTTGAGGTACAGAACCCTAAAAAGATAAAATTTTGATGTACCATCAATACAAAGAAGACCAAAAACCTAGGTACTCACTTACATAATAGATTAACAGGTCACATTACACAATATTCGACCACCTGCAGATGCATAACATTATGCTAAAATTAATAGGTATGTATACTTTTTTATACAATGTTTAACGCATACTGTTTCACTCACTTTCGTTTTTACACGAACTATGATAATTTGTTTGTCCATTTTTGTGTGAATTTTAAAATGCAAATGTTTCTTTATAATAGGTTTTTACCTATGAAATTGACGTTTTTTAAAACGAGTTGCTTTGAAGTGTTATATCTTTTGATTGGCTTAGAAATATAAGTTCAAATAAACTTTATATTTTTTTGTAACCGAGATATTTATTTCAGGTAAAATGAATACATAAAACACTTAACTAATTAAAACTATATATACACTAAAATCAAAAACTACTAGCTAAAATATGGCGTCATAAAACTCCTCCGCATCGCTGTCGACTGGAAGTGTGCCCAAAAGGCTGGCGGCATTGCCACGTTGTATGGCAATGCTTAATCTCTGACCGAGGTAAAAGCCAGCCCTTGGGTCACGCGAAGTGTCTACTAAGCGTTTGGATAATTCTTTGAACAGCTTATGAGCACTCGGACCCCGCGGCCCAACTTTATATTAAATGTGTGTTATTCTTTTTTTGAAATTATGTATTTATTGGTTTCTTTATGTTTTGTATTTTCTGTAATATCTCGCATTTTTAACGCTAAGAAAAATTGAGTTTTTATTTTTTACATAGGTATTTACATTTAAAAATACTAAATATAATTACCAAAAAATAAAAAAAAAATATAAAAACTCTACACTTATTACAACTAACTACTATCAAACAAAATAAAAATTATGCTAAATAATACGTCCTGAACTATGAAATTTGCCTTTCTTAAAACGGGTTACTTTGCACTGTGTATCTTTGGACTGACTTGGAATAAAAATGTCAAATAAACTTTACAAAAAAAGTACGTTATTCGAACTTCGTACCGCCTAACAGTCAATGAATGTAGTATTTCAATGAATCATATACATTTTTTCAATGAATATATGTCTTTCGATACAGTCAACCGATTGCGATGAAGTAAAGTCTAAGTAATATACCAAGTTACACACAATTTGAATAAATAAAAGGTATCTACATCGAATTCGTACATTTTACGTGATGTGCGTGTTATATACATTCAGTCAAAAAAGTATCGGGAATGGATGATTTGTTTATGGTTCCAAATTCAAATTTTTGTTTTTTTGTAGTTGTTAGATTGGCACAACTGTTTTCCATTTTGGCGCGGAGTTTGAGTTGCATCTGTTATTTATATTAAATACAGTGCTGGTTTTAGTAATATCATATATAGTGTGTATTGCGAATTTCATAATGAACAAATATATCGAACAAAGAGTTTGTATTAAATTTTGCATCGCCAATGGAATTTCGTGTTCGGAGTCACTGAAAATTTTACAGAAGGCTTACGGTGAATCGACTTTATCAAAAACTCGTGCTTATGAGTGGTTCAAAGCGTTCAAAAGCGGTCGAGATGTGATGGAAGATTTGCCTCGCTCTGGTAGGCCGTCAACGTCTGCAAGTGAAGTTAACATCGCAAAAGTGAAGAAAATAGTGACTGAAAATCCCCATTCAACTCTGAGAGAGATAGCCGCCGAACTTTCTGTATCTCACGAGTCGATCCGTACCATTTTAACTAATCATTTGGGTATGAAACATGTTGCTGCTCGGCTAGTCCCAAAAGATCTGAATTTTCTCCAAAAACTCAATCGCATGAAAGTCGCTGAGGACATGTTAGAACGAGTCAGTTCGGACCCAACATTCATGAAACGCATTGTTACTGGTGACGAGACGTGGGTTTACGAGTTTGACATGCAAACTAGTCAACAAGCTTCGGAGTGGCGCCTTCCAACTGAACCGAAACCGAAAAAACCACGCCAAAGTCGATCAAAAGTCAAAGTCATGTTGACTGTTTTCTTTGACTATCGCGGTGTTGTGCACTCTGAATTCTTACCGGAAGGTCTAACGGTAAATAAAGAATATTGTTTGAGCGTTATGCGGCGTTTAAGAGAGCGAATTCGACGAAAAAGGCCAGATTTGTGGAAAGAAAATTCTTGGATTTTGCACCACGACAATGCGCCTTCGCACAAGGCATCATTGTGAACGAATTTTTGACCAAACACTCAACAAATACCATCCAGCAACCACCATATTCACCAGATATGGCTCCTGCTGACTTTTTTCTTTTTCCTAAACTCAAATTACCACTTCGTGGCACCCGTTTTTAATCGATAGAAGACATAAAGGAGAATTCGCGGCGAGAACTGAACTCAATTCCGGAAGCAGCGTTTAAAAAATGTTTTGATGAATGGATTATTCGTTGGCGCAAGTGTATCGTTTCTAAAGGAGCATACTTTGAAGGTGATAAAATAAATTTGGATGAATAACAGACATTTTGTGTGTTATTGATCTTTTCCCGGTACTTTCTTGACAGAGTAGTATAATGACAAATGTTACTATATATGACGTATTTAAATCACGAATTTTAATATTTCACGAATATTGTTTATTGTATTGTATACATTGGTAACATTTATGCAGTTCAAATCAAATGTAAAAGTACCTACGAGTACCAAGATTAATCAGTAATATTGTTGAGTATACAAATATAAAACTCAAAACTTAGACATATTGATGATAATCCTATAAATTATTTCGTAATTATTAATGATCATAAAGCTATATCTCTCATTTTAAATTTATATTTTAATTTAATAAGTTGTTTGAGTCGATTGGTACAGAACTGTCAGGCAGTATTATATTCTTTGAAATAAGAACTAAGAAATACAAATCAAGTGTTGAAAAATTGCTGAAATGATCTTATACTGTTTTACTATATAACAATTGTAATTAAAGACCTATAAAATATGTTAAATTATGGTAAACTGTGATTGGTGGAAAATGGCGGGATATTATTATTATTTTAACTTTATGCACTAGTAAGAAACACTGTACAAAGGCGGACTTAATGCCTTAGGCATTTTCTACAAGTCGACCTTAGGGTGGTGCAGAAATATAACATGGTAGGTGCAACATAATGGTAAACTAGATTAAGAAAACAATAATAATTAATTAATAGTTAATTATTTGACGTTTAAAAAAAGGTGTCCATCCACCCGTCAACAGTTTACTATAAAATGGTATCTGACCTTTTAGAAAAAAACAGTTGTGATCCAGCAAAGCTCACGTAAGTAATAATATTAATATATATTTTTTATTATTATATATATATTTTGTTTATTGTTATTTGTTTTGTGTGTTTTATTTTTATTATTAATTTATATTAGTATTAATATTATATCTTGATTATTGTTATTATTGCTATTGGTTGTATTGATTCTGTGTATGTGTCATACTTTAACTTTGTTTCTCATTATATTATCAAGTATTCTCTAATACTTATTCAGTTTACTATTATGAAATGACCCAAGACATAGAATAGTAGGCGCGGGCTCACCGTAGGCGCGGGCTTGCGGACGGCGATCAATGGGTGGCTCGCCATCCGACCGTCCGTCGACGGCGCGTACTGTTCCACAGGCGTCTGAAGGAGATGTCAGCAAATCGTGGGGGGCCCAGCAGGGTCGAAGCCTACTGGGGCCACGGGTAGTGTGAAAGTGAAACCCGGGGCCCTGGGACGAAGGCAAAGAAGAAACAGGAGTGGGTTTTTAGTCAGTAAAAGTCTGACACTATCTCCTGCTCAAGAGTGGGATTTGTCATAAGATGAATTTTACACCCAATAAAAAAAAAGACAGAACATAGAATATCTTATAGATGTTATTGTGATAAACCATAATAAATGATGTTATAAAATGTGCCTATAAAATATTATAATTAAAGCTACCATGGGTTTTCTTGCTTGTTATTTCCCATGATGACCTAGTTTCGGAACAAGCAACTAGTTATTCGATTAATTGACAAGACTATTTGAAATACATATTTAGTTTTGTCTCTCTGTGCTTTTCTTCATAAAACACTTTCCCTACACAAAAGTTATAGGAGCTTTGATACACAGTAAATAACCGTTATCCATCTTGACAACTTATCATGATATATTGGTACATATAAATAAAAAATCAATATAGTAATCCTTCTCCAAAAATCTACATAATATATACCTATATAGTCACCTTCAATTTTGTGCATGTATCTTTAATAAATTACTATATATATTTACTTTATTTTTTATTTTCCAATGTAATGAAATTGAATCATGTAATTAACTTATAATTATAAGTTATAATTGTAATTAATTAAATAAATAATTATTAATGTAATTAACTGATTATAGTTACTGTAATGTATGAATTAAATCGTCTTCTGTACGACAATTATTAATCTCAAACTTTGTTTTTGAGGGCCTGGTGACCTGACACACAGGTTTTGTAAAAAAAACTTAGTTCAGGCACCAGTCTTCCATAAGTTGATTTTGGTATATTGTTAAATTAATTAATTTCTCTGTAATTTATGGAAGAAAAATAAATAACTTATTATACGAGTATTATTATTTTCCTAACACGTGCACAACTAAAAATTTGTATAGATTTATTAAATCTATGTATAGATTTCTGAAAAAAAAAAGTCCATATGACTAGTAAACAGCTAAACTGATTTTGATTGAACATGTCTAAGAACCATTGCAAGAAAACCTATTAACAAATTAAAAAAAAATGCAACCAAATCAGTTCACCACAGATGGACATATACCGGAAAAATTTGCAACACCCCACTTTTAACGCTAAGTCAAAAGTGAATAGGTTACTTCTAGGTTAGCGTATCATGGTTGACAACATCATTGCTTACCATCAGAATAGACGAGAAATGCAATTCTATTTAAAAAAAAATAATTGAAAAGTGAACTCGCTGTGACACTGCTGGAGTTCCCGAACTCTATCATCATCATCTTCCTGCCCTTGTCCCATCTTATTTGGGGTCGGCGCAACACGTTTTTTTTTCTTCCATTCTATCCTGTCAACTGTCATGCTATCACTAACTTCCTTTTCTTTCATATCACTGTTATCACACATCCATCCATCTTTTCATTGACCTCCCTCTCCTTCTCCACCCATGCACATGTATACTCATAAGTTCCCGAACTCTATCCTACCTACAAACTTATGGCAGCTCCACATTAGCGCCGTGAATTTACGCGCGAATTCACGGTACAAGTCGTACCCTCCACATTCACGGGATGCTCACAATCGTTCGTGAAATCCGCCGTGAAATGGACGTAAAAGCTGCTACAAAAACTTTGTTTGCTGTGGCAACATAATTATGACTATTTAGACGTTCAAAACAAAAAAGTTATTAGAAAGCGTTGGAAAAAATTATGGTGAATGACTGAAATACATCATCATCATTTCAGCCGAAAGACGTCCACTGTTGGACATAGGCCTCCCCAAGTGTCGCCACTGTAAACGTTCCTGTGCGTCTTGAAAATTTGAAATACCTACATAATTATATAAAATTCATTTCAGACTTCCTATGAAGGAGCAGTATTACATTCTGATCCCAGTGAAGAATTTATATCGTATGTAAACAGTAGACTTTCAATATTTATTTATTTATTAAAACTTTATGCACTAGTAAGAAACACTGTACAAAGGCGAACTTAGGCATTTTCTACCAGTCGACCTTAGGGTGTTAATATTTGCTTTAGAAAGTTTCACCAATTATTTATTATATATATATATACGTCTGTACACCTTTGTAGTGCGGGTGCGGAGTAAACTGGCACGGAGCCGCACGTGAAAGCCGCGCGAAGGGGACGTGAACCCTTTGTTGCGGAACAAAATACCGAATCTGATCGGAGAACAGGCGTGAACGCGCGTCAACCCCGCAAAAACCGTCCACATTCACGTTCACGCCTGTATATGGAGCTTCACGGTACTTATATGGAGCCGCCATTAGAACAAACTGAATAATGTTAATGTAATTAACACTGATACATACTGAGATTTGCGGTACTCTACACCCCGTTCCGCATCTCTTTAAAAATACGCTCGATGGGTTCATGGCATACCTGTATGTGGATAATTATTTTTCAATACTCAATACTTTATTGCATTCCATAGTACATATAGGTGGTATAAATATTGTCAAGATCAATATGGACCCTGTCGGGCACAGCAAAGTTAGGAGAGAAGACGAAGACTAAGTAACAATTCATGGAATTAATTAATATATTTTTTTTAATTTATTATTTTTTACGATATAAATTAATTGCGAAATCACAAGTGCTAGTCTACCAACAATACCTAATTCTAGAATTATATTTAACGAGCCGGAAAGGATAATAAAAAAGTAATAAAAGTGAATGTACAATAAAATCCTTTCTGTTATTAAAATTTATAAAATACTCGCAGTCTATACATTTTAATTTTTTACTTTTTGTTTATTATACTATTAGTAATCAACCATTCTTTATTTAAAAATAATATTATATTAACAAAACTTGCTGATATTTTTTTTTATTTATTTATTTATTTATTATGGCACTCCAACGAATAGTTCGCCGATACATTTACAATAAAAAAGTCTTATTAATATGCAATTAACCCAGCGAATTCTTCACTTAAAGGTGTGCACAGCACTTACAAGGTTTGGTAAGTTAATAATAATAATTACATTTTACATTATATGTTCATGCAATAATTACTAAAAAGGTACAGATAAAAATAAATACAAGGCAATAAAAATTTATAAAAATAATACAGAATTAGGAATTATTAATAATCAATTGCAAATAGAAAAAATCAATTAATTAAATTAAATAATGTCAAATAATGTCAAAATAAGTTAAATTAAGTTAAATTAAGTTAAATTAAGTTAAATTAAGTTAAATTAAGTTAAATTAAATTTAGTTAAATTAAAATAAATAGGTGGGTAACATAATAAATTTACGAGTTGGTGCAAAGATTTTTTTTAAACTGAGCCAAAGTGTTGTCGAAGATGTCAATGCCATTGGTGCGAGAGTGACTTTCGTTGTATGTTCTCATCATGCGGTTCAACGGCGCAGATCGTCCAAGGTTTGTTCGAGCCGCAAACGGCAAAAACAAATCCAATTCACGATCAGACCTGGGATGACAACTTCGGGGGACTGCTATGTTTATGTCATCCAGAAGTTTTGGTACATGGATCAGACCATTGACAATTTTATATAGCATAATTTGGTCCATAGTTTTTCTGCGTTTTTCTAGGGTTGTCAATTTGAAGTGGCTTAACCTTTCAGGATAAGTAGCTGTATTAGGACAGCTGCTTGACTTGTACCGCAGATACCTAGTAAAACCCCTTTGGACCCGTTCGATTCTATTAATGTTAAATGTATAATTATTATATTTGCTTATGGAATGAGATCGCATAAGAAATGGCCCTTATTAACTTACGGGCTAATTAGACAAATATACATACAAATACAATACAAATCATCATCATCATCATTTCAGCCGAAAGACGTCCACTGTTGGACGTATGCCTCCCCCAAGCGACGCCACAACGACCGATCCTGTGCGTCTCGCATCCACCGCACTCCCGCGACTCTCACCAGGTCGTCGGTCCACCTTGTGGGAGGTCTTCCAACGCTGCGTTTTCCGGTGCGCGGTCGCCACTTTAGAACCTTTCAGCCCCATCGACTATCCATTCTACGATGTGCCCAATACAAATGTATGTATTGAAATATTGTGCTTCGTGTGTACTTTCATCAGCACCACATTCTAGGAGCTTATGCCCTGAGGCCGGACACTTATCAAGAACGTCACAATAGTTAATTATACTCTTCAACAGAATCTGGTACCGTTTATCGAACTTAAAAAAAAAAACAGCAAAACAAAAATTTTGTTCTTGGATCTCCGCTATGACCCCGGCTTCCAATATAATATCACATCAACCGTTTTGAAGTTTAAAATTCATGAAAGTCACATTAAAATATCACAGCCTAAAATAGTGTACCAAAAGTTGATAAAACCAAAATCAAAAGCATTTTATTTCAAATAAACCATTTACAGGCACTTTTGAAATGTCAAGAAGTCAGCCAGTCAGAAAAAATGATGATAATTGCACATTCCAAAGCACAGTGTATCTTGCTTTGGAATGTGCAATTATCATCATTTTTTCTGACTGATAGAAGGGGCGACAGATGTCCCTGAATCCGTGGACCCTCGATCTTTTTAGGAAGGCTGGAAGATGGCGTTATCTGCTCTTCTTTGACGCTCGGTGCACCTGGTGCGGGACAGAAAGAGCACTCGTTATTTCCCTTTCCCTTTCTGGGTCCTTCATAATCAGCCTTTTAATGTTCCCACAGCTGGGACTCAGGCCTCCTCTCTCTAGGATAGGGAATGGGCCGTAATCCAACTCGCGGGCTAAGTGCGGATTGGTGAATGTCACATGTCTGTCGAAATTTTGGTTCTAGGACATGCCGGTTTCCTCACGATGTTTTCCTTCACCGTTTTGAGAGCAGTGGTGATGAAATAAATTACACAAAGTAATGCACCTGACTGGGTTTGAACCTGCGACCTACAACACGTAAGTCGGGGCCGTTACCACTCGGCTACCACTGCTATTGGGTCCTTATCACGACGTATTAAGATGTCAGGTGTGCGAGCGAGAAAGAGTGATGGAGCTATACATCCCATATAGCTTCATCCCTTTAACATTTCAGTTTAGGTCGTAAAATGGATCGCTTTAAGAGCTCGTGGTAAGATTCTGTCTGCAGCCTTTCACAAGATGACAGTCTTGCAGAAGGAGATCCTTGAGGCGCGTGTGGAATAGTACGCGCCGTCGACGCCTTGGGCTCGATCCGGACGGTTACCGGATGGTCGGACGGTGAGCTACCCATTGGTCGCCGTCCGCAAGCCCGCGCCTACGATTGCCGGAAATCAGGATCGGAATCCTGCTGCGCGCCCTCGCGCGTGCACGTGCGGCCGCCTTCTTTGCTAGCATTACTGCTTCGCAGAAGGAGGCGACTGCACCTGGCTGGGCCTTAGTTTAACTTACAACTTGTAAGTTAGGGCCTTTATCATTAGGCTACCAGTGCTCCTCATACATTATTTATACCAAAAAAAAAAATGACCTTATAAATTATGGATATCCATGTCCTATATGCTCTGTTTGTAACTTTGTTACAAAATTCGCATTTTGCTAATTATGTAAATAGAGTGATCTCAATCTCGAAATTTTTAAAATAAAAATAAAGTTCACTAAACATTTCACAAGTCACTTACGTTCGCATTTAATGCAAATTGTCTTTAAAATAACTCAGAACTAAAAGAATACGACGTAATTAAGACAATATTTCATTATTCATCAATCACCATCAAATATAAATAAGGAGCAAGAACGCGTTTGGCGTTTGATCTGTTGGTCGATCGGGATTTCACCGCAGACCACAGATTTATACTGGAGACATTCTCTGGAAATGATGATGACAATTTTCTACAATCACGCGGGTAAAGCTACAGGTAGAAGCTAGTGCAGTTACAAAAGAAGAATATTATGTCAGAGATAACTGATCTAATAAAGAACATTGCACAAATTACGTATCTATTATGCATCAAAGCAATCTTATTCATCGACTAAATGGGTTCGACAAAACCGTTTTATTTTGTATCAATCTTGTCGTTCAGGCACTTACAATGGAACAACACTTTTACTTTTGTGTCTAGTCTAGTATTTGTACAAAAGGATTAGGATGAGTGTGCACTTACGAAATCTAGGTTTAGTGTTGCAGTTTTACAAGCGAGTGTGAAAAAAGATAACAGTATTAAGAGGGTCCTTTTTCACTCGCCTATCGTCAACATCGAGCATGGTTTAAAAGCTTGTTGCTTCATCTATCGCAATCCAACGCGATATTTGACGAAAATCAACGCGAAAAAATTCGGTAATTCAGTGATTTACTCGAATACTCGATTTACAAAACTTGTTCGAGGAAATACATGTCTTTTTTTTTAAACCATCAAAAGTGATTTGAAAAAAATGGTCGTCATTTAGAATCTTGATTAAATTTGCAAGGCTTTTATTGTCATACTGTTTTGATTTTTTGAGTAAATTATAAAGTGTTCATGCAAAATAGCAGGTTTTCAAAGGTCTTTACTGGATTAGTTTTATACAAATTTATATAATTTGATTTCAATAGAAACCTAGATAATATCCAGAAGATACTGTATTTCCAAAACATCTAAAAAAATGTGTAATAACGTCATAATCGCGTAAGAGCGGTTGTATGATAAACAGTGAAAATGTAGGTCGAGTTGCATCTAGGTTGTCTCTAGAGTTGAGGGGCCATTTGTTTGTTGCGGCATTTTGGGCGACAGTGGGTTGTATGGGTGTTGAAGGTCGGAAAATTCCTGATTTTTGATGCGTATCTGGGTCGTTGTTGCGTCGGACTGGTAGCCTCTAAACCCTGAAATTCGGACGGAATTTATCGTGATCGCTGATACGTGCTCTGGAGTAACGCCACTTGCACGTGGAGTTCCCCAGAAGCAAATAATTATCAAACATAGGCACGGACTTTACGTCCGTGGTTTAAATGTAAGGCAGGAGTGTGGTTTTAGTCAGTAGGAGTCTGACACTGCCCAGACTGGCTCGTCTGTGAGGCAGTCTGGGCGTCTATGAGGATTTTCCACTCCTGCCAGAAAAAAAAAAACACGTCCACAGTGGCGACACCCGGGCGTGTCTTCCGCACGAATCCGGTGCAGGAACTTCCTGAACTTACCGTGTTCGGTGAGAACCTGCGTCATGCGGAAGGTGAGAACGCCGTGAGGTCTTTCCAACCACGCCTCAAAGAGGGGACTTACCGCCATAATAGTGACGTGCCCATTCTTGTTGAGGTACGAAATCCTAAAAAAGACTTTTTTACTTACTTATTTATTTTGACATAACACGGCCAAAGGCCATTACATTAGTTAAAGAAAGTTGTGTTTTGAAAATTATGAACAAAACAATAACGAGATATAACTACACGGCAGTCATACACTCATCGCACCAAACTCCAGACAGACAGACAAGACTTGTTATTAATGACTATTCATACAACTATTATAACTAATCTATTAGAAAACTTGCTGTTAATATATTGTTATAAGGGCCTGCGCACACTTGACCCAAGACTGTCTTAGACAGACTTGTCTGGGACAAAACTATTTTGTCTACGACACGGCGCACACCATCAAGACAAAACAGTCTATTAGAAAAGTTGCTGTTAATATATTGTTATAAGGGCCTGCGCACACTTGAAACAAGACTGTCTTAGACAGATTTGTCTGCGACAAGACTGTTTTGTCTACGACACGGCGCACACCATCAAGACAAAACAGTCTATTAGAAAAGTTGCTGTTAATATATTGTTATAAGGGACTGCGCACACTTGAAACAAGACTGTCTTAGACAGACTTGTCTGCGGCAAGACTGTTTTGTCTACGTCACGGCGCACACCATCAAGACAAAACAGTCTAGCGGCGTACGGCCAGTGTTGCCAACTTAGTAGATTTTCTACTAAAACTAGTTTTAACCCCCCATTTAGTTGCGAAATAATGGTTTTAGTGGCTAGTGGATTTTTCTAGTGCTTTAGTAAAATTCAATTTCTTACTAAACATGCGATCACTCGGGTGTAAATCAACACTATAGAAACCATAATTATCAATCTGATACCGATGATGATGGTGCAAACAAAAATGATTCGTCCGAAGACCAATTAATACATAGCTGTTATTGAATAATTTGTATGTTGATTTACCTACTAATGTTAATTTACCCAAAAATGGTATTTTGATGAACTGATTGTTAATTTTTATCACTTATTATTAAAGGAAACTAATAACCTTTATGCCTACTTATTTTATTACGTACAACAATTTTTTTTTGGTGGGAAATTTTGCGTTTTTTTGTGTGCGATAATTTTTTGTTAGTGATTTTATGGTGGCTTTATAAGTTGAATCTAGTGATAAGTTAATGTAACTGTTAGCAACACTGGACGTCTCAAAACAGTTTTGTCGCAGATAAGTCTGCGGTGTCGTATACAAGTCTGTCTAAGACAGTCTTGTCTCAAGTGTGCGCAGGCTCTAAGTCGTTTCTGTAAAAAGTGCAAACTATCACTTACGTCTTTTAAATTGATTTGATATTTGTTAATAGGCTACAAAGCAGATGATGAATTGCGATGTACACCAATCCTTACTGCATTTTAGCATGACATAACAAGTCAATGACATATTCATTAACTGAACTCTTGTGTTTATAATGATTTATTGTATATATGTCGTGACCAGATCTCAGAAATTGATCACTTCATGATATGGCCAAGTAAAACTGGCCAGATAGTTTTAAATGTAAAAGTTTGATGATATTTCAATCGTTTAAACTATCTGGCTAGTTTTAGTTGGCCATTTTATGAAGTGGTCAATTCTAAGATCTGGCCACGACATAACATACTAGCTCGTGACTGCGACTTTGTCCGCTTCAAAATCGTAAAACAGCACAATGCCATTTGGTTACAATTTTAGGAAATTTTTGTTGTTAATCTTGATTTCTTTTTTACAATAAAAGAACACCTTATAACATCAGTTATCTGTTATTTAAAGTCCCGTCAAAATCGGTCCAGCCATTTCGGAGATTAGAACAGACAAGATTTTTTAAACATTTTTGTCATGGTTATCGAATATAGTTTCATATGCGTTTAGTAAAAAAAAAATGTTTTGATATTACAAACCGATCTTCTTAATTCTTTATTGTACACAAAAAACATACATAGTACACGGAGATGATACAGTTTATGTACAAAGGCGAGCTTAACTCAACAATGAGTTTTCTTCCAGCAAACCTTTGAGTTACAGAGTGCGAATACATTCAAGGGTAGGAACCAGTGCACAATATAATCCTTGCAATAACTAAATCTAAAATATAATTATATTATACATAAGTCTAATATATAATTATAATATAAAAACATATTATATTGATACTTAAATTGTTTATATGTATTCGTATAGATAAATAAATATAATTCATTCATTATTTGAGAACTTAACAAGTGACGTACCGAATGATCTTCAAGTGAAGGAGATTTGTTACTATTATATCATTCTAGCTGACCCGGTGAACTTTGTACCGCCTAATAGTAAGGATAACGCCATCTACTGGCATAACCAGACCAGCATAATTCATTTTATAATGACATTTTAATTAGAGATGGCGTTGTATTTGGATATTTTTTTTCGTGATCTTTTTCATGTTTTTTCACCGATTAAACCTGCCCTGGACTATCTCGAATATTTCAAGACCAAAATTAGCCAAACCGGTCCAGCCGTTTTTTAGTTTTAGCGAGTCTAACGAATAGCAATTCATTTTTATATATATGTCGTGGAGAACGAGATTTAACTATAGAGTGTTCGTTTTGTTATTATTATGGCACCTACCAAAGGGTGTAACGCCGTGACGTCATTTGTTTTGGCTCCACGTGGGCAGAGTCTTGCACAGCTTCGTGGGCCGAACCTTTGATACGAAACTGTCGGTTAACCCCTATGTTCGTAATTATTTAGTATAGGTACTTACAAAACTATTGTGAACTGTAAAAGTGACATTATAATTATTTGTGAACTGTGAAACTGACATTATAACCAATTGAAAAACTCAACTGAATCAAAATGATGACGGTCATATCGCTCGGCCACTCCTGGTGCCGTCATATATATATATATTTATATGTATTCGTATAAATTAATAAATAAATAAAATTAATTAATTATTTGACAACATAACAAGTGACGTTCTGAATGATCTTCAAACGAAGGAGATTAGTTACTAGTATGCCATATAATGAAATTTAGGTGCAGCTTACAATGAGCTGGCCGGTCTCTCTATACGTCTATGCAATTGGTACAATCATGTTTGATCTTGTTTAATTTTATTTTTGTAAAATGTATGTCAAAACTGTTATAATGCATTTTAAGATAGATTTATCAGACTCATTTGAAACGGAGAGAAGTTAACGGTACTATTTTACCTTTCGAATACCGGAATAAGTGACACAATAGAAAGACAATGAGAGAGCGAACGCCGGCGTTCGCTTGGGGTTTAATGAAAAAACGATCAATCATCATTAACAGATCACATTCGAAACGTGTATAGTCAGTACGCAAATCGTTGATGTGGCTCAAAAGGCAGCCCAACTGTAATAGGACAAGGCGAGACATTTCTTTTTTTTAAGCGAGAAATCATCCAATTACGTGAGGACGTGTCAGTCTTTTACTGACTAAAATCATAGCTATGTTCCTCCTTCGCCCTTTGCGATCTAGGACCATGGGTTTCGCTTACGGAAGACAACACATATCCCCAGTAAGCTTCGGCCCTGCTGGGCCCCTACTGGCTTTTGTTGACATCTATTTTAGGCGCATGTTAGATTCATCATTATTTATCACGTAATTAAATCATGAATATTAATTTTTCACGAAAATGGTTTTTTGTATTTTATATATTGGTTACATTTATGTAATTTCAATCTAATGTTGAAGTACTTAACAAGGGTAATATTGTTGTCTGTACAAATATAAAACGCTAAACTTATATAAAGCCGTATTGATGATAATCCTCTAAATTATTATGTAATTCTTAATAAATAATCTTTGAAATGTATCTTATATTGCTAAGTTGTTTGAATCAATAACTACTTTTAAGACAACCTGAGATTTGTAGAAGATAGCAGGATGTACTTGAGGCTAGAGATGCCAAGCCATTCCACCAATATTTTTATGACAAGACGTTTGCAATTCAGGCAATGCGGCTGTGGAATGCTTTGCCTGTGTCGGTAAGGCAAGCTCAAACACTCACAATTTTTAAAGATATGTGATCCTGATGACGACGTTCAAGAGGAAAAGTAGTGGTTAAGGATCACATTCCTTAACCACTACCAGCGTCCAGGCCGAGCCCAAGTCTTCAACGGCGCGTACTGTTCCACGCGCGCCTCAGGGAAATGTCAGCAAATCGTAAGGGCCCAGCAGGGACGAAGCCTTCTGGGGCTACGGGTAGTGTGAAAGTGAAACCCGGGGCCCTGGGACGAAAACAAAGAAGGAATAGGAGTGGGTTTTTAGTCAGTAAAAGTCTAAAACTATCTCCCGCTCCACCCAAGAGCGAAGTTTGTCATAAGATGTTCAAAAACATGGATTGTGAAAGTTGCCTCTGGTAAGTATTTTTTCTATTAGCCAGCTCTATTCCCACACTCCAGGTGTTCCTCTAGTCCTTTCTACATCTCATCATCTTCCTGCTCTTATCCCGTGTTATTTGGGGTCGGCGCAACACGTTTTTTTTCTTCCACTCTGCCCTGGTACTCGTCATGCTATCACTAACTTCCTTTTCTTTCATATCACTCTTCACACAATCCATCCATCTTTTCTTTGGTCTCCCTCTCCCTCTCCATCCATCCACATGTAAACTCAAAACTCTTTTAGTAACATGCGTTTCATCCCTCCTCTTCACATGACCATACCAAGACAAACGATTCCCTTTCAACTTTTCAGTCACTGGCGCCACTTTCAAACTTCCCCTAATATATTCATTTCTCACTTTATCCATTCTCGTCGCACCACACATCCATCTTAACATTCTCATCTCCGCTACATGCAATCTTTTTTCATCCGTCTTTTTCACAGCCCAACATTCTGATCCATACAGTATGACAGGCCTTATCACGGACTTGTAGATTTTACCCTTCAACTTGAGGGGCATCCGTGGGTCACAAGTTGTTCCCGTGACCTGTCTCCATTTCGTCCATCCTGCGTTGATCCGATGTGTTACGTCCCGGTCTACCTCACCATCCCCTTGGATGAGTGACCCGAGGTACCGAAAGTCAGAGCAGATCGGTATGGGCGTTTCAGCTAGAGCTAAAGGCACTGGATTGGAGAGACCGCCGAAATCGCAGAACAAGTATTCCGTTTTGGTTCTACTCAATTTCAGGCCAACACTCTCCAGTCTGTGCCACCACACCTCCAATCTGTTCTGGACCTCTAGGCCACTCTCGGCAACCAACACAATATCATCGGCAAACAACATACACCAGGGAGCCTCTTCCTGAATGTCCGACGTCAGAGCGTCCATTATCATCAGGAAGAGGTAAGGGCTGAGAGCCGACCCTTGATGTAAGCCGACTGCCACATTCCCACACACCCACCACATGCCACAGTCCTTTCAACATCTAATTTAGAAAATGTACTACACCTCGCTACTGTCTTCGAGCCTGCCACAAACGGCTGGAACGGCTGTATATTTTTTAAATTAGTATAAAATATAGCATAGCATAGCATAGTCGGCCTTATAATGTTCCCACTGTTAGAACTCAGGCCTCCTCTCTAGGAAAGGGAATGGGCCGTAACACACCAAGCGGGCCCAGTGCGGGTTAGTGAATGTGAATGTCTTCGAATTTTTGGTTCTGGAACATGCCGGTTTCCTCACGATGTTTTTCTTCACCGTTTTGAGAGCGGTGGTGATGAAATAAATTACACAAAATAATGCGCCTGGCTGGATTTGAACCCCCGACCTACAACTCGGAAGTCGGGGCCGTTAACACTCGGCCACAACAGTCAGTGTATAAAATATACCTCCTGATAATTACAATCTATTATTAACTAGTTTTTTTTATGGCTCATTGTCATGTGAAAACATAGAGGCAGTTTTTTTTTTAAATTAAAAACAAAACAGAGGAAGTGCCTTGATGCTGTGACTAATATTTATAATGTGAAAGGTTAATCGATTTTTGCAGTTTATAGTACTCTCGTGTAGTTAGCTAACGAAGTAAGTCCTTAGAGTGCTACCACGAGTGTACTTGCTTCTTGCCGAATTTCATGATTCTAGGTCAACGGAAGAGTCCCCTAAGAATTTTAATTCCCTTAAGAATATCCCTTAATAAAATACACGTTTTTTTGCGAAATAAACGGCCGTCTATCCTCTTTTTTCTTTAACTTAAATGTTTGATTTTTTCACAGCTTCAAGGAACTGCAGACCTGACTATATTGTTTTAATTTCAACTTGATACCTCCACGCGTTCCTGGGATTAAGGGTCTTGACAAACAAACAGACGGTCGAACAACAAAGTGAGGTACGGAACCCTAAAAAAGCTAAGAAGTGGAATTCCCTGCCGGAGCCGGAGTCTTATGTTTCTTGATAGCTACTACCTAGGGGTCTTTAAGTCAAGAGTGAGTGGGTTACTTCTAGGCAAGCTTGCTCCATCATCGACCACATCATCTCCTACCATAATACGAGATAATTTTTTTAATAATATAAACTGGTGCTTGACTGCGATCCCACCTGATGGTAAGCAGTGATGCAGTACCCGTTAATGGTGAGGCGCACTAATTTATTAGGAGCCTATTCACTATTGCCTTAAAGACACATAAATTATACGAACGAGAAGACCGCAGCAGGCAAATTGTTCCAGTTCTTTGATGTACACGGTATAAACGAAGAAGTGAAACGCTTAGTCCTGCCCCGTAGAGGTTTCGACGACGTAAGGGTGGATACTCGCCGTACGTCTGCTTGTCCGATGGTAGAAAGGTGATGGCGGAATCAAGTCATGTAAATCCTGCGCAAACTCTAAAATGCATCCTGTTTTGTTGGTAACTGTACTTCAATGCCTTTTTCCTTGTGGTTCCAAAAAACACGTAACTAAAAATAATAATAAAAAACATCTGCTGTGCTCGTACTTCCAAAGATCTATTAGAAAGAACGTCAAACGAATTCCTTTTATACAAACAAAAATTTCTCCAAAATCCAAAAATTTCTTTCTTACACGTAACTTATAATTGTTTACTGTTAAAAAACCAGTTCGGATTTCAACCTTACAGTTCCAACAAACGAACTAACGATGATGTCCGAAGATTTCCGATCAATTAGCGATTACTACACGTTGTTAGATTCAAACTGTTTACTTTCACCCTCGTCGTGTTGTGACTTGTGATCTTCTAGAAGGTGGGGTTAATGACCTGCGAATCATTTTTTAATAAGCAATAATAAGCATAATCAGCCTTTTAATGTTCCCTCTGCTGGGACTCAAGCCTCCTCTCTAGGAGAGGGAAAGGCGTAATCCACCACGCAGGCCCAGTGCGGGTTGGTGAATGTCACATGTCTTCGATTTTTTTGGACATGCCGGTTTCCTCACAACATTTTCTTTCACCATTTTGAGAGCAGTGGTGATGAAATTAATTACACAAAGTAATGCGCCTTGCTGGATTTGAACTCGTGACCTACAACTTGTAAGTCGGGGCCGTTACCACTCGGCCACCACTGCTTCATTTCATTTTATTTTTCAAGTATTGCTAGAAATATTTACCAAAAACATATTTGTTTTATTTTTGGTGACTAGTTGTAGCGAGACTACACATGATAAATAAAAGAAATCAGTTTTGAGTAATTGACAGAATTTCCGAATGCGAGACCATTCAGGCTTTATGTCTCTTTTTTGCGTAACCTCTATAGCAAACATTTGAAACAGCTACATGCAGCATGCTACTAAAAAAATCCTAGAATTTTCAGTGCACTGTTTTCCTAGGATCTTTAGTACTTTGAGCATACCATGCCCTCGCAGACGCTAAGTTGAATGGATGGCACGTACCAAAAGACGTAGCGTAGGAAAGCCTCCCACAAAATGGATGGATGACCTAGTGAAGGTCGCAGGCATCCGATGGATGCGAGAAGCACAAGACCGGTCATTAAAGCGACGCTTGGGGGAGGCCTATGTTCAACAGTGGACATCTTTTGGCTAAAATGATGATGTCCTTGAAGCAGGTAATAAAAGAATGCAAAATTTATAATCTCTATCAAGTATTTCCCACCAATTCAATCGCAGCAAAGCAAACAAAAAGACATGTGGAACGTATCATCTGTGAAATGATAATAATATACACACATTAAAATGTGACTTATTGATTTCATTGATAGCGAAAACGTTGCCGTTCAATTCATTGAAGAGAAATTTGTTGCTAGACATACACCTCCCCGGCCTGAGCATCGCCACGTCGACTGGTCACGTCCTTTTCGCATCCAGCGGATTCCTGTAATACTTATCGGTAAATCAGTCAACTATGTAACTACATGCTGCTGCATCCTACTGTGCTTACGACGCAGCTGAATTCTGAGGGTCGGAAGGTTGAAATCGCGCCACGACATCAACTTCAAGTCATTTGTGGTACGAGTTCCAACCCTCCATCTACAGAGACTATCTTGAAAGAGGACTTTTGGCCGAAAGAAGTCGGTTATCGATATTTCCGAGGACGGCTACGCAACACCAAACAGCGGAACATGACGCCGATGTTACGTATATAATTATTGTTTATTGTAATGTATTGCAATAAAATGTATTTTATTATCTACAGGCCTGGCAATAATAATAATATAGCATTCTAACATTACGCCTTCCGAAACACGGTTGCTAACCCATAGGTGAGGGGGGGAGCGAGTCGGCCGTAACCTATGGCCTAGCGGCCACTCCAGGATATTAGACTACCGATTCGAAATTCTATGATGGACGCCAAAATACTGATAACTTCACACAAAAATCAGGCAAGTCAGTTGTTTTTGTTTTTAAAAAACGTTGCCACCACCACCCCAAGGACGATTTCCGTATCGTAGGTCCGTTCACAAATATGTGTGAACTCACATACACAAGACATCACAGACCAGGAACTGTTTGGTTGAAGCCTGCTGAGCCTGCTGCTAAGGGTCTGCTTCTGAACAGAAGACTCAGCCCTGGTACGAAAGACAACGAGGAAAAAGGAGTAGGTTTTTAGTCAATAAACATATGACATGCCCTCCCGCATAAGAACGGGGGATTTCATTGGATGATTTACCCACCAAAAAAACAAAAAGACCAAGGACTGTTTAAACCGGATCTGTATGCAGTTTACTTGTCTATACTTGTAATAAATCTGTACCAGTGAAAATTCTGTACATTGAAAATATCAAAAAAAAAGGCAGGGTGTGTTACTAGACCGACACCGAACCCAAAAATATGATTAAAAAAATGTTTGTCTGTCTGTCTGTGTGTTCAGGCATCACGCAAAAACTACCGGTTCGATTACGATGAAAATTGGTATAATTATTCTTTAATATCCTGGGCACCACACTGGGTACTTTTTATCCCGGAAAAGTATATACAATAAAAAACAAACTTAATTTTGCGGTTCGATCCCTAGAGCCGATTACTGTACCAACCTTAAATAATAAGTTTGTCGTAGGTTACGTCACCCGCAGTGTAGTTTACTAAAGGGCGCTGCACACGGCTAAGATACTATAATATTTTATCTTAAGATACAATATCGCTCGCCATACAATTCAATTTACTGTCATCACACACGACAAAGTTAATAAATAATATTTCATATTTTCGTACCTTAAAAATCATTTTCGACTTCTACGCAAACGAAGTCGCGGGCAAAAGCTAGTTTAAAATATAATCATCAATGCCTCCTATACATAAGGTCGTAAGGCATAAGTTGTTTTTTTTAGGATAGCCGTTTATAATTGTTAATGATATAATTTGTGAAACAATTGTAACCAATTAATTACAGTTTTGAGACGGTTGGGGTCGAAACGCTTGAGTCATGGGGTCCGATTGCGTGTCTTGTGTTTTTTTTTTCTTGACAGGTTCGCGCTTGACCGCTATCTCATCTGATGGAAAGCGACGATGCGATCGACGAAGGAGCGCGCTTACCTAGAAGTAACCTATTCACTCTTGACTTAAAAATTCCAGGGTTGTAACCAATAGGAAACACAGATTCCGGCAAGGAATTTCACTCCTTAGATATACGCACAATGAATGTGTTCCACAAAACGTTTTGTGCGTATAGGTGGGATGTCCACCATGTACCGGTGGCGCGATGTCTCCTTTTCAAAGAAATTTTACGCCGTCTGATCGACACTGCGTGACCAGAGGGCTGGCTCGTTCTTCGCCCAAAGAATTAGCATTCTAATTTAACGTGGCAACACTGCCAGTCTTCTGGGCACATTTCCGGATGACAGCGATGTGGAGGAGTACTTCGACGCCTAAGTGTATTTTGTGTTTTTGTATTATATGTACATAGTTAGGTTTAGTATAAAAGTATTTATAGTTAATATTTAAGTTTGTTACGTAGTTTGAAAAACCAATAAAATAAAGAAAATTTAATAAAAAATGTATTTACATTATGTAATCAGTAATCAGTTTAAGAGCACAGTACCAGACACTGTTTTTAATAAAAAACGGAGCAAGTGCGAGTTGGTCTCGCGCACTGAGGGTTCCATACAAACTTACCTAGGAAAACAGTTCAATTCCCGAATTCAGTTAAAATACAAATTATTGTGACGTAACTACAAATTTACAGTTTTCAGATTTTTTTCTATATTTGTGCTATAAGACCTTGCTTCATGCCAAATTTCAGGATACTAAGTCAACGGGAAGTACTCTATGAATTTTGATTTCTCTGAGAGTGTCGAAATACACGTTTTTTGCGACATAAACGGCAGTATATTTTTTTTTTCGTTAACTCAGAAGTTTGATTTTTTCATAGCTTCAAAGGAATGCAGACTAGAGTATATGGAGTAAATTTCGATACCTTTACGCATTCCTGAGATACAGGGAAGACCCCTTATCTCAGGAACGCTTAGAGGCATCGAGGTATCTGTCAAGAGACAGACGGACGGACGGACGACAAAGTGATCCTATAAGGGTTCCGTTTTTTCTGTTTGAGGTACGAAATCCTAAAAATAATAATATTTACTTTATTTTTTTTATAATACAATTTTACTCCAAAATATGTTTCGACTTTATGCAGAGGAGACATCGATTTGTCTCTGCATTTCACTGGGTACTACAAAAGCTTGGAAAAATATTTTTCTTCGGCTTCGGCACACCCACAAGTTTGGCAACGCATTTCAACCTTCATTATCTATGTCAACTTATGGAAACTGCCGTAGTAGAGATGGGAAATTTCCCTCTAACTTCGGCCACTAACATTCCGTTTCGGGCAAAAACCTTAGATTAAGTATTATTATAAGTGTCGTAAAGCGCTGTGTAAAGGACACTTACCCGCTGTGTTGACAAACAGTCAGTCGCCATATTCTGTTAGTTATCAATTGTACGCACTGTGACAAAACTATCTAATGACTCGGTAACCGCATGACTGATGCGTTGGTACTGGCAAACACAGAAGTTTTATTTTAATTAAAACAACCAAAAATTCTTTAGGAATTTTTTTTGAGGTGAGGAATCATTCTGACTGGCCTGTTGATCTAGTGGTTAGTGGCCCTGATTGCTATGTCGGAGGTCGTGGGTTCGATTCTCACTCAGGACAAATGTTTGTATGATGAGCACGATCATTTGTTCTGTGTCTGGACGTAATTTATCTATATGTATGTATTTAGAAATATATATGTATTTTTATCAGTTGTCTAGTACTCATAACACAAGCTCTGCTTAGCTTGGGGCTAGACGGCGTTGTGTGATAGTTGTGGAATATTTTTATTATTCATTTTCTCTCGCTCTATGGTGGACCGAGAGGACGTGTTAGAATTGTACTGACTAAAACCACACTCGTTTCCTTCAGTTGCCCTTTGCATTCTAGGACAAGCCCTTCATTGGAGGTCAGAGGACGAATTAGGGAACATTTCTTGTCAACATGAAACATACGTATATGTTTAGGTTTTTATTTATTGTAAGTATATTATGTTTATGTATTTTCTGCTATACATAATTATATTTGTTTAGTATAGTTTTAGGTTTAAGTTAGATTTAATTAAAGTACTTTTTCTCTAAACGGTGAAGGAAAACATCATGAGGAAACCGGCATATCTTAGAACCAAAAATTCGAAGACTTGTGACATCCACCAACCCGCACTGGGCCCGCATGATGGATTACGCTCATAGCCTCTCCTACAAAGGAGGCCTGAGTCCCAGCAGTGGGAACATTATATGGCCGACTATGCTATGCTTTATTTAGATGGGAAATCATCTAATGACATCTCCCGCCTTTGGACGGAGCGAGAGGGAGCGCCAGGCTTGGCAGACTTACTGACTAAAACCCACTCCTTTTCCATCTTTGCCTTCGTTCCAGGGCCCCGGGGTTGACTCAGTAGAGACTTAAGCCTACTGGAGCCATGGGTTGTGCGAAATTTTACTCATCCATGGCCCCAGAAGGCTTCGTCCCTGCTGGATCCCTACGTATTGCTGACATCTCCTTGAGGCCCTCTTGGAACACTACAGTGACGACGTGGGTAATTAATGAGCTTACGTTTTGTTTTTTGGTGCTTTTATGAGGTTCCCTATCCATTTGCATAAAATTTTAAGACCTAATATAACTTAGCATAATTTTGTTTGGCATAATTATATTTTCGCATAATATAATTACGCATAACAGCTTTCGCATAATTTTTTTAAGCATAATTTCTCTAACCATAATAATGAATAAGCATAATATCCTAAAGCATAAATTTATTAAGTTTTTTTCGCTGTAGAAAGCATGAAGCAAGCAAGCATACAGCATGCAAGCAAGCATGCAGCAAACAAGCAAGCATGCAGCATGCAAGCAAGCGTGCAGCATGCAGCGTTCAAGCGAGCATGCAACATGCAGCAGGCAGGGTTTCTGTCACGGCTCCGGCGCTGCGGGCCTCCGGCGGCCCCGCGCGTGCTAATCGTCGCAGTCGGCTTTCACTCACCACCGCAGCTTCGGATTGTTGGCCGGCTTGGCCGGCCAGCCTCAGCCGCGGCGACTCGCTCGCAGCCGCCTGCTTCTCAGCCCGCGGGCCGCCTCACCCCTACGCGCCTACGCGACACAAACAAGACTACGTGGAATCGGTTTTGCAGCAATTCGGTTCTGTCACTAACTTTTGTTGCACAGCATATTAAATTTTTAACCAACAATTATTTAATTGTTACAGAAACTATAGCAAATTGGTTTGATCCTACTAACGTTATGCGAATCAAATTTATGCCAAAACAAATTAGTCTTTAAGATGATTATGCCAACATAAAATGTATGCCTAAAAAAATTATGCCGAAGTATTATTATGCCAAAACAAATTGTGCCAAAATTGTTATGCCGAAGTATATTAGGACAAAGAACATTATGCGAAAAGAAGGGATCCCCATTTATAATTATCCTCAAGTGCATTTCTCTCACCTTTGTATAAGGTTTCCTGTTAGAAACCCCAATTGTGGATTAAGCTCGAGTTTGTAAATCAGCTCCTATTTTTTTAAATTGTTATATCTATACATATGAAATTAAAAAAAAAAACTATACAAACATGCCACGAGGAATTTCTGACGGGAAACCGAGTATTTATATATTCGTATTCTTTAATGTACACACAACTTTTATCTATATATATAAAGATATAAGATTGCTAACAATTTGAGACCTTCTAAAGTTAGCACTTCACTTTCATAACTTTGAGCTAACTGTGCTAGTCACTCAGTTATTGATTATGTAACACATATTTGTGTGAAGAAATACCTCAAAAAAAAATTGTTGTGCCGTACAATGTCTTGGCCAATTAGTAAAATAATGTCTCTTTGCCGTTTCCCCGCATTTCTGTTAATGACTAGCTTTTGAGGTTGGACAATAGTTATCCTAAACTTTTCTTGACTATTTACAATAAGAAGTAGGCGTAGCTTACATAACCTGAAAACATAAGAAACGTCCTGTATCACTCTCAATACATTTCTTAACAGTGTAAACACCGTGTACACCGTGTTTGTAACTACCGTGGCATATTTGTAAAAAGCAAAATTATCACACAAATACACTTGTATCAATTTTTTAGTTTAAGTAAGGGTTATATTTATATAGGTTTATGTATATGTTATATTTTAATTATTTTTTCTAGATTGCGTATATAAAATGCTTTATTAATTTAATTTAATCTAATTTAATCATTTAGTTATTTAAACTAATTCTAATAATAATTTTTATAATCAATTTAAATGATTTATTGTATTGTATTATGATTTTATTTTATAATTAACACCTACTTGCAATGTCTGTTATAATGTAATTATTGCTGGAGGAACATTGGCTCCTAAAACACAGGCTTTTGGCCTAGTTTAGGAGGCAGCAGTTCGCATTTTAAAATTGCTATTATGTACAAGTAATAAGTAACTGTGTACTAATTTATTTAAATTGTAGTACAAATAAACAATTATTATTTTTAATTATTATTATTATTTATTTTATTTACCATAATCCGTGCGTCACTGCGGGGTGCCAGCTGAAAATCAGCGCTGGGTGTCTGACGCCCAGCAATTGCTGAGTTGGCGACCCTTTCGGTTCGGGCAACTATATTGTAAATCTGTATTTTTTTTTGTGCTTATTGTATTGCCTGCATCGAATAAATACTATTCTATTCTATTCTATTCTAAACACATGTTTGAAATTGGTACAACAGATTTGGTCCGTCCATAATTTCGAGCGTAACTCAGCGTAATAAGTATTTGCGTTAGTGCGTGTTGCCAGTGATGACATATGGTTCCGAAACGTGGTCGCTCACAATGGGCTTCATCAGAAGGCTCAAAGTCACCCAAAGGGCAATGGAAAGGGAATGCTCGAAGTTTCCGTGCGTGATCGAATCAGAAATGAAGATATCCGCAGGAGGACCAAGGTCACCGACATAGCACGAAGAATCGCTAAACTTAAGTGGCAATGGGCAGGGCACATTGCTCGGAGAACAGATGGTCGTTGGAGCCGAAAGGTTCTGGAGTGGTGACCGCGTACCGGAAGATGCAGAGTTGGAAGGCCCCCTACAATGTGGACAGATGACCTGGTAAAGGTTGCGGGAATCCGATGGATGCGAAACGCACAGAACCGTTCATTGTGGCGACATTTGGGGGAGGCTTATGTCCAGCAGTGGACGTCTATCGGCTGAAATGATGATGATGATGAATAACATAAAGAGACCTAATTCAAAAAGAGGGTATTTGAATCTGAAAACATATGTTTAAAAAATAAGGGTCAATTTTCAAAAATCATTTTTTTCTAGTTACGTCTCTTTTGTTTAAGCGCGCGACATATCGACAGCTACATCTCTTTTCGAATAAAACATCATTTCTATTACATAGACATTTATTTAAAGTAAGTATTGTTAATTAGAAATTGCAACAAACCAATAAAATATCATTGTACGTACTTATGTCGTAATGTTTTCACCAGAATCACGTCATACTAAAGCATGGGCCACACGGATATAATCCAGCATCACAACAGAGGTGACCTTCCTTATTGCAATCCGTGCAAATGTAATCTAAATTTTCATATCACCTTCAACCTTCAATGCCGGGCGCGTTTTTCTAATCACAGTTTCGACCGCAGTGACTATGATTTACGAACGTGTTTTTTTTTTATTGGGTGGAAAAATATCTTATGACAAATCCCGCTCTTGGGCGGGAGATAGTGTCAGACTTTTACTGAATAAAAACCTACTCCTGTTCCTTTGTTGCCTTCGTCCCAGGGCCCCGGGTTTCTCTTTCACACTACCCGCGGCCTACGATTGCTGACATCTCCTTGAGGCGCGTGGAAAAGTACGCGCCGTCGACGACTGGCACGTGGAATAATCCGTGTAGCCGTGGAAATAAACAAAGCTCTCAGGTGACCTCTGTCGGAACGCTGAATTGCATCCGTGTGGCGCATGCTTTACTATTAAGTAACAACATAAAATGCCTATTTAAAATACGCTAATCGAAATTGTTTAATTCCTATATCACGAGTTGGTGTGTGTCACAATCAGAATATTAGGCTTTAATTGTACCTATGTCCCACATTCGATTTTCATATACCTTTTATGGGGTTTCAAATCAAAGAGCAACGAACATAATTATAATTGAATTTAATTCCTAGTTAAAATTCTGATTCTCTAATTGGTTTCGTAACAAAAACTTTGTCCTTAATTTGCGTACTTACATCGTCATAACTACACTAAATTATTATCATCTACAAACGCGGAACGCACGACGTATGTGACTTATTCTGCGAATATTAAGATGGGTGTACGCTACAGAGGCCGAGCACGAACGAAGCACGACCCGAGCACAAATTCGAGTAGTGTGGACCGTCTTACAAGCATCGAATGAGCGCGCTTCGAACGTTTCGTTCGTGTTTTTTTGAAGTGAAAACTTCTTTAGCGGCGTTGAGCACTTTTTCTGTAATGGGTATAAAATCTTAAACTCGCGTCAGGACACGTGACCTGATCGAAAAAGCGTAAGACGGCCACCAGTCAAATTTTCTCATTCGATTTTGAACTTAACCTTCAACATTTTATGGTTTAAAATCATTTAAAGAAATTTTTAAATGTTTCCAATCAACTTTGAACCTAATGCTTTAGGGATAAAGCTGACAAATCTATTAAATAAATTGCCACCCGCCGCGCGCCGGCGCAGCGCCGCGAAACCTAGTCCTCTGGCTATCTTCATCGTCCTTAAGATTGTGATAGAACCGTGGACTTTGGGGGATTCGCACCGTGCTAACTACGAAGGCAATTTACGTGCTATTTACAAACGTTACGTTTATTAATTTCATCAACAAATTTACATTTGTGTCGAATGTTTGAAAATTTAACAATATAATAAAACATTCAAAAACCACAATACTAATAATTAAAAAATAAAAATCAATATACATCGACATGTATGTATTTATTTACCTGGCAAGTTATTGTACTAGACAATAACTTGCCAGGTAAATAAATAAAATAACATTCCATATTATTTGTCATTACATTAATATAATAGTTTAAATACAATAATAAAAAAGCTGATTGTCAGTAAAATGTAAATATTGTCAAAAATATAATAGTAAAATAAAAATAATATTATAGTGTCAATAAAATTCTAGTAATGTAATATCAATCAAGTTCATTATAATGTATTGTCATGACAAAATGTCAAATATAATACGCATAGTTGGGAGTCAATAAAAAAAATAAAAACATAAAGTATTAGTTTAACTATTATTATTTGGTACAATCTTTGAGAAATTCTTCTATGCTGTATTAATATTTCTCAAACAACAATGACTTTAATTTCCTCTTGAATTCGTGTTGACTGTGCTCCGCCTATTGTTGGTTTTTTGACGAACACAAAGGGTTACGAATCACGTTCTAGAACAATGTTCGTTGGCGACTCGTGGTACATCCACACTTGATACCGCGAGTAGAGCAGCTCGACTTGGGTGTTCAGCTCGTGCTCGGCTCTTCACCTTTAATCGCACTCAACATCATCATCATCATTATCATCCTTTCAGCCGAAAGACGTCCACTGCTGGACATAGGCCTCCCCCAAATGCCGCCACAATGAACGGTCCTGTGCGTCTCGCATCCATCGTACTCCCGCAACCGTTACCAGGTCATCGGTCTACTTTGTAGGAGGCCTTCCAACGCTACGTCCTCCGGTACGTGGTCGCCATTCCAGAACCTTTCGGCCCCAACGGCTATCCGTTCTGCGAGCAATGTGCCCTGCCCATTGCCACTTAAGTTTGGCGATTCTTCGTGCTATGTCGGTGACCTTGGTTCTCCTGCGGATATCCTCATTCCTGATTCGATCACGCAAGGAAACTCCGAGCATAGCCCTTTTCATTGCCCTTTGGGTGACTTTGAGTCTTCCGATGAGGCCCATTGCACCATTGCATCGCACTCAACGCTCGCCTTGAATCCAGTCCAGACCTGTTCGCTGATGAATGGAAGGAGATACTGACTGAATGTTTGGTAATTTGCGACAAGACTGAGTGAGAGGCTTTTTCATAATAATTGTGTTATTTCATCTATGATGTAAGTAATATAGTGTTTTGTTGTGTTTGTTACTAAATCACTCTCGAACGGCTATACGGATTTCGATAAAACTTGGTACACAGGTAGACCATGTCTCTTAGGATAATTTACTACTTACACGCGGGTATGAAGCAGCTTACAACGCAAGTAGTCTTCTTATAAAAATAAGTCAAACAATTTTTTTTTTTTGGTATACTAGAATTTTTATAAATTTATTGTTACTAAAACTTAAGTAGGTAATTTATATTCGGATGGTGCATCTTTTTATTGATAATAATAATAATAATATTCTGTGGCTCGGCTGTCAACCAAGTGACAAGTAAAAATTTTTTCTCTTCACATTTTTTCCGACAAATAATCAAAAAAATCTCAAAACAACCCGAAATAATGAAAATAAAACGAAAAAAAATAACTATTATATAACCATATATACATCATCATACCATAACGACCAAATAATTTATCCGAAACCATGAAAACTTGAAGCTGAAAAAACACCAAAAATGTTGACAAGAGCTGCAGCTCGCCGTGCACGCCTACCACCTCCGGCCTCGTCGCTCAGCTCCGCCTCGCCGCCGCCGGCATCCAGCCCCACCGTGAATGCTGTGACACCGGCCGTGGCAGTTGCGTCGAGCTCCAGCGACGAGTACTTCTCTCCGCCCACGTCACCACCACCTGCGCGTCGACGGAGAGGACGCCGGCCGCCGAGCGGCTTAGGATCTCGAAGCCCACCGGCCTCTGATAGGGTCCCAGCTCCCGGCGGAAGTGTGCAGCGCATGCGATGGACGCAATCCATCAATGAGAACGTCATGCGCTCATACTATGGGGCTACAGAGGGAGGAAACAATCTGACCGCGTACCGTGTTCGGATGCTCTCTTTGTTTCAGGTGCTTGAGCCAGCCGTCAACGTTTCGGCACAACGACTGTCGGATCAGGTGCGGGTTATCCAGCGTAATCATATGTTGGACGATACTGTACTTGATCGCCTCCGAACGGAAATGGGTAGCCGTGCCATTGCCCCTTCGTCGCAGACTGTGGTACCAGTAATGGTACCACCGTCCAACCATCTTACCAACCACGCTGACGAAGAGAGTACTGACATGGTTACACAAGTAAGTACCCAGTGCAATAACGAATTGAGGAGTGCTTTGGAGTGTGCTATTCGGGAATATCGAAACATGTCGTTAGAACTTAGGCCGCGCTTACCTCGTTTGCCCATGCATAACAAGAATAAGGCGCTGGTGGCTGCTCTGGATTTGCAGTTGTCAAATTATTTTGACGACTGCGAAGATCTCACCGATACACACTCGATAATGTACTGCGCAGCTGTAGCGGCATGTCGTGTAGCTCACGTCAAATTTCCAAATAGTGACGTAGCTACACGACCGAAATCAGCCGTGCCGGCTTGGCAGTGCAGGATCGAGCGTCGTATTGGTGAAGCCAGAGCACTCATCGGCAAACTAATCTGCTTCAGGGAGGGTAACACCCGCCCAAGAGTGATGCGCTTTGTGAGACGGGCATTTCTGGGGACTGATATCAGCCCCCAAGATTATATATTCCGTGTCACAGAGCGCATCGACTTCCTGAAGCAGAAGGTGTATGCATGGGCAAATCGAATCAGAAGGTATAAGCGGCGAGTGGAGCGGTACGCCCAGAATAGCACATTCCGGAGTAATGAAAGGTGGGTATATAGGGCTTGGGAGCGGCCGGACCAAGGTGTGACTGACACGCGCCTGCCGGATGATGACGCCATGTGTTCATTCTGGCGCAGCATCTGGTCGGTGCCTGTCAGCCACACCGAAGGTAGTTGGACTCGGGAGGTCGAGCGAGCGTGCGATTCAATAACAGAAATGGGGGCAATTACGATCAGCCCCCAAGACGTAGCACGTGCAGTTCGTCCGTTGCCTAATTGGAAATCTCCAGGGCCGGACGGACTGCATAATTTTTGGATTAAGTGGCTACAAAGATCGCATGCTCGTTTGGCATCTCAGTATCAGGCTGCCTTAGAATCTGGTTCGCTACCCGAGTTCCTTACAACAGGAGTTACCCACCTGCTCCACAAATCAGGTAGTACCGTGGAACCTAAAAATTATAGACCGATAACGTGCTTACCTACGGTCTATAAAGTTCTTACATCCATTTTGAGAGGTAAGATTAACAACCATATAGACAATAATTCAATCATGTCTGCCTCTCAGAACGGATGTAGGAAAGGGTCCCGCGGTACTAAGGAGCTACTCCTCATCGATATGGCCATTAGCCAACAGGTTCGGCGCTCCCGAAAGGATCTGTCGACATGTTGGATAGATTATAAGAAGGCCTACGACTCTGTTCCTCATACATGGCTCATGAGGGTGCTAGAATTGTACAAAATTAATGCAATACTACGCACCTTCCTGATGTCGTGTATGAGGCAATGGAGGACGGTCCTTCGCTATCCAGGATGTCGACATATTCAGAGGAACAGCGAACCGGTGAGAATCGAGCGGGGAATATTCCAGGGTGATAGTTTGAGTCCGCTTTGGTTTTGCCTAGCCTTGAATCCTCTAAGCACACTGCTTGAGAATTCAGGCCTAGGCTATCGGTTGAAGAGAGGTGGTCAGGTTATATCTCACCTTCTTTACATGGATGACTTGAAACTTTTTGCCCCCAACAAGCTTCAACTGATGGAGCTACTGAAGGTAACTGAAACCTTCAGTAGTGCCATCAGGATGGAGTTTGGTGTGGACAAATGTGCGGTCATGCATGTAAAGCGAGGGGAGATTGTGGAGTCCGTGGGTACTCAGCTCTCGTACTCCATAAACCTGAGATCCCTCTCTCCAACTGAAACCTATAAGTATTTGGGTATGTCGGAAGCTTTAGGTATCAACGCCACTGACATGAAGCAATCTTTGAGGGAGCGCTTCTTTGGACGCCTGAAGAAGGTATTCAATAGCCTTCTTTCAGGCGGAAACAAGGTGCGCGCCTTCAACGGTTGGGTCATGCCGGTATTGATGTACTCTTTCGGCGTACTCAAATGGACTCAAACAGAACTGGACGCCCTGGATAGGCGGGTTCGTACACTGCTTACTGCAAACCGAATGCATCACCCACGGTCGTCGGTGATGAGACTGTATATCCCGCGAAAGTGTGGGGGTCGAGGCTTTTTAAATGCTAAGACCCTGCACAATCGCGAGGTATGCAGTCTCAGGGAATATTTCCTAGCCGCCGACGTGAGTATGCATCGTGATGTAGTGGCAGTGGACAAGGGACTCACCCCGCTTTCCTTGGCTAACGAGAACTGGCGCAAACCTGTAGTACTTGACACTAACGATCGCAAGGAAGTATGGCAGAGTAAGGAACTTCACGGACGCTTTTTCAGGGCCCTGCATGAACCCGATGTAGACAAACTAGCGTCCGTAGCCTGGCTGCGTTTCGGTGACCTCTTTGGGGAAACTGAAGGTTTTGCCTGTGCAATTATGGACGAAGTTATCATGACGAATAACTACCGGAGATTTATCGTGAAGGACGGTACGGTTGACATCTGTCGGGCATGTCACCGACCGGGTGAATCAATCCGCCACATTATCTCTGGTTGTTCTCGTTTAGCTAACGGGGAATACTTGCATAGACACAACCTTGTAGCCAGGATTATCCATCAGCAACTTGCTCTGAAGTACTCTCTTGTGGAATCGGAGGTGCCGTACTACAGGTATGTGCCCGACCCAGTTCTCGATAATGGCGATATCACATTGTACTGGGATCGGTCCATCATCACTGACAGGACTATTGTGGCCAATAAGCCTGATATAGTGGTGGTGGACCGAAGTGAGAGGCGTGCAATGATTGTTGACATATCCGTTCCGCATGACGAGAACCTCGTGAAAGCCGAGAAAGATAAACAAATCAAGTATATTGACTTGGCTCGCGAGGTTGTCGACATGTGGGATGTGGACTCAGCGATCATTGTACCGATAGTCGTGTCAGCCAATGGCTTAATAGCCAAGAGCCTCGACCAACATCTCAGGAGGCTCACGTTAGGCGGCTGGATCAAGGGCTTGATTCAGAAAGTGGTACTCCTGGACACGGCTCGTATAGTTAGGAGGTTCCTCTCTCTGGAGCCCTGACCGCCGGTAGCTTGGACTCTGTTCCCGATACCGGTGGGCTACTATTTTTTATATTTTTAAATGTTTTTAATTTTATAGTGGAATATTTAAAAATATAATTTATATGTATTGTAAAAGGAATAAACGAAATAATAATATTCCACAACTATCACACAACGCCGTCTAGTCTCAAGCTAAACAGAGCTTGTGATAACAGTATTAAACAACTGATAAACATACTTATATATTTATAAATACATACATATTATAGACAAATTACACCCAAACACTGAACAAATGATCGTGCTCATCACACAAACATTTGTCCTGGGTGGGATCAACCCTCGAACTCCGGCATAGCAATCACGGCCACTAACCACTAGACCAACAGGCAAATCAAAAAATGATAAACATATGGTAGATATACAATACTTTATTTTAAAAGTGACTGCCTGCATTACATAATTCGGCATCCTTAAAAAATAATAGCATAGCCAAATGTTTAAATTATGCAAATAAAATAAAATAATTATATAAAACTGAGAACATTATGAACGCATAACGGAAATATTATTTATAAAACATTATTTTTAATTATTAATAATAACAACTTCCGATGCTTATGTTTATTACCTTATTTTATATATTGATCGTTTATTTATTTAAATTTGTTATTTGAATCTATTTTGGGTCAGATAAATAATCACTTTGAATTATTATTAGGTTCTCAGGTAGTAATAGACTATTACAACAACACCAAACTGTTCATCAATGATTATTTTTATTATAGCTATTAAATAGGTTTTTTTTACCATTTTGATTGCCTACTAAATTGACTAACTAATACATATTTTTTATCATAATTACGTCAGCTTAATCATAAACAGCTTACTAAGAACTTTTATTTTTTTATTATTAAGTTCTCTTAATGATTTGATATTTTTCATAGTATTTATTCTATTCTATGTATATTATTTTATTATTATAAATAAATTATTTTTTTATTTTATTTTTTTCTGTTTGAAGTATCTTTTATTTGTTTATTGTGCAAGCCTGCCACAGTGTTGTCTTTTTTAACCCAAAGGTTGACTGGTAGAGAATGTCTTGTTGCATAAAGTCCGCCTATGTACCACTACTGTACTTGAAGTTTAAATAAATAAAACACATACAATTTAATTTTGAGCACATTCAATTAGGGATTCGTACCCAAAGGATAAACGGAACCCTATTACTAAGACTCCACTGTCCGTTTGTCTGTCACCAGGCTCATGAACCGTGATAGCTAGACAGTTGAAATTTTCACACATAATGTATTTCTATTGCCGCTAAAACAACAAATACTAAAACAGATTAAAATAAATGGAGTAAAAAAAAAAGTACGGAATCCTTCGTGCGCGAGTCCGATTCGCACTACTCCCTAAAGATGGACCGATGACCCGGTCAGGGTCGCGCGGAATCGGATAGATGCGATACATACAGGACCGGCCGTTATGACGACAATTGGCGAAGACCTCTATCTAACATTTTTATTTTTAAAGGTAACCATGGAGTTTCTTGCCGGTTCTTCTCCATAGGAAACGACCAATTTGGAACCGTGCACTATCTTTTGACGTTTTATAAGTGCCCATGTAGGCCTATATGAAATAAAAAACTTTTGACTTTTGAACACTAGACGTCTTTTGGCTGAAATTATGATAATGACGGTGATGATGAAAGCATATTGTAAAACTGACTTCATAAAATGACAACTAAATTATTCAAAACTAAAAAAGACGGCTTTAAATCAAGCCATACAAAAAAAAATACATAATCGCTTTTCTCTCCGACTGTCCAAGTGCACTTGCCTACACATATTGTTGATAGGCGAAAGGTCACAGAGGTCGCGCCCGAAGGCTAACCTGACCTCGACACACTGTTTACTTCGATATTAGCCGAATTCGTATAAATATTGCCAAATAGACTTTACTACTTGTATCTACGAAAGTTTAAGGCGAACAGAAGGTCAACTTACCCCTCCCTTCCTCTCTTAACGACCTGAGGACCTACCACGAGCTGTTAAATCGATCCATTTTACGACCTAAAATTAACTGTTAAAGGGATGGATACAGCATTAGTTTTAGTGGCGAAACCCGAAACACGTGTCTAGTATTTTTATGTAAAGATCTTTTTTTTTTTTTTAATTGATATAAACCAGAGCTTGACTGCGATCCCACCTGATGGTAAGCGGAGATGCAATCATTGATGGTCAGGCGCACTAGTTTATTAAGAGCCTATTCACTCTAGCCTTGAAGACACCTAAATTATAGTTGGACGGGAAGACCGCAGCAGCAAATTGTTCCAGTCATCGATGTATGCGGTTTAAACGACGACGCGAAACGCATATTTCGGACGGTAGAGGTTTTAACTATGTAATGCTACGTGCTATTCGAATGAAAAAAATGTTATCTGTGTCGTATTATGGTTGACAGATATTAAATTCCTTTTTAACCGACTTCGAAAAGGAGGTACCATGTTCAGCTGAATGTATTTTTTTAATGTATTTTCACCGTATTCTCGGTCAATTGTGGACCGATTTTGAAAATATATTTTTTTATTGAAAGGTTATGTTTCCGAGTTGGTCCCATATAAATATTGTTATGATCTGATTATGAACTTCGAAGATATGGAACGGGCCTCCTCATAGGTACACGGTAGAACCGTCGTAACAAGTAAAATTGCTTTGTTCTGATGATGAAGCCTGAAGTTAGGCACCGGAACTCGAATAACTCATCATCATCATCATCATCTTCCTGCCCTTGTCCCATCTTATTTGGGGACGGCGCAACACGTTTTTTTCTTCCATTCTATCCTGTCAACCGTCATACTATCACTAACTTCCTTTTCTTTCATATCACTGTTCACACAATCCATCCATCTTTTCTTTGGCCTCCCTCTCCCTCTCCACCCATCCACATGTATACTCATAACTCTTTTAGTAACATGTGTTTCATCTCTCCTCGGAACTCGAATAACTATAGAACTAATAAATTAATGTAAACTAAACGTGTTTGGGATTATTAGAATTGTCAAGAGGTCACGATGATTACAAACAGATTAAGATTCAAGATTGTGGTTCGCGAGCATATTCGTAAGAAGTTGGCAGTAGTATCATCACAACGTTAATGTTTCTCTGTTGGTCGATTTGGACTATTTTTTTTTTATATCTATTTAGTTCATTAAATTATTTATATATTATATTGACCTATTTTTTCTCTCTCTCTTTTATTGCACCTATCACTATTCTTCTCTGCATCACCCAAAGGTTGACTGGTAGAAAATGCCTAAGGCATTAAGTCCGCCTCTGTACCTTTATGTGCATGAAGTATAAATAAATAAATAAATGTTTGGCTGAGGGCTAAGTTTTAGTGGTGGTACTCTAACTAAATAGTGTAAAATAAAAAACTTTTAATTCGAAATTAAAGTTATTTTGCACTTTTCAGTGTTTTCTTTTTTACATTGAGGTCGGTTGTATTTTTTTTTTTTTGTAAATAGATTTTTAACATGTCCGTAAGGTCATACTACAAACAATAATTATAAAGGTGGACCTTCTTCACATTTTTTATTTTAAAGAAATGTGTGTTAGAGTAAGCACGCCCTTTTATGGAAATGTTACGCCTACTTTTGTATTGTAAAATGATATTAATATCTAATGTTTTATACAACATTTGGCTTCTTATGTGTTCGATACTAGTCGGCCTTGGCATAGTGAAGTTTTTGATTGATGGATGTTAAAGAAATGTCCTTAATTCTGATGCTAATTCAAGGTAATATAACATGGTTAAGCTTTTATAGTTTTCTTAATCGACTTAAAAAAAGGAGGAGGTTCTGAATTCAACTGAATGTTTTTAGGGTTCCGTAGCCAAATGTTACAGCCACTTTTTTCTGAAACTATAAGAACTATACTGTTGAAACTTGGTAAGTAGATGTATTCTGAGAACCGCATTTTTTTTTTTTTTTTTTTATTGGGTGGGAAAATCATCCTAATGACATCCCCGCTCTTGGGCGGAGCGGGAGATAGTGTCAGACTCTTACTGACTAAAAACCCACTCCTGTTCCTTCGTTGCCTTCGTCCCAGGGCCCCGGGTTCCGCTTTCACACTACCCGTGGCCCCAGTAGGTTTCGACCCTGCTGGGCCCCTACGATTTGCTGACATCTCCTTGAGGCGCGCGTGGAACAAAACGCGCCGTCGACGACTTGGG